>CM059602.1:142905000-144155000 GCA_030412105.1 Cyclura pinguis
TGCCAGGGATGCGGCTTTGATGGACGATGGGGCTCCCATCACTGCCATCAATGTGAATCCCAAACAGCTGTTGTTTCCCCCTATGTTTGACTTGGGCACCCTTCAGAAGGGAGACCCAGAGATTTCAGAACTGGCCAGAAACGGATCTGATGAGTCTGGCCACTTTAAGATAGAACAGTTAGATGGAGTATTCTGGGCCATTGATGCCAGTGGCCAGCACCATTGGATAGTGCCCAAGGACCTCAGAGGAGATGTGATCCAGTTCGTTCATGAGCAGGGACACTGTGGCCGAGGAGTCACGTTGGACAGAGTTAGGGAAACTGGGTGGTGGCCCCAGATGAAGCAAGACATTAACCAGTGGGTTAACAATTGCTTGTCTTGCGCCATGGTCAACGCTGACCCCTCCGGACCCAAAGCTCCCATTCAACACCAACGGATTGAGGGTCCCTGCATCCGAATCCAAATTGACTTTATAGGTCCTTTGCCCACCACACCTAGAGGGAACAAGTACTGCTTGACGGTGATTGATCGCTTTAGCAAATGGGTAGAGGTGTTCCCTTGCAGAGACAATACAACCAGCACAGCTGTGCGGCTGCTGTTCAACAATGTTTGGGCTCGCTGGGGTGTGTCATGTGACCTTGACTCGGATCTTGGAGTTCACTTCACTGGAGAGGTGACCCAAGAATTGTGCAAGGTGCTGGGCATAGACCAGCGATTCCACATTGCGCATCACCCGCAAAGCTCAGGACAGACAGAACGTACCAACCGTTCTTTGAAGGAGGCACTCCGGAAGGTTATGTGCTCCTTGGGGAAGGATTGGGACGTCAAACTGCCCATTATCTTGATGGCATTCAGAGGCACAGTGGCATCACATGGTTTTACGCCACACATGGTTATGGCAGGGCGTAAAATGATGTTGCCTGAGGCCTTCTGGATTGATACTAGTTTGTCTTCAGATTTGGAACCCGTTGTCTTGAACAACGAGTGGGTGAAGGAACTGATCCAGCATATAGGTCAAATACACAGGCAGGTAGCAGAACAACTAGATAAGAACCTGCAAAAGATGGATAAAAGACTGGGATGGGTTCATCACCGGTGCCAGTGGAAAGAAGGGCAGCTGGTCCTTTATAGGAACTTCTATAAGGATAAGCACTCTTGTGCTGCTAAATGGGTGGGTCCCATCCCCATTGTGAAAAGGATTCCCCCGCGGTCTACCAGGTCCGCATACCTAGGAAGAAGGGACACTGGCTTAAATTCTTCCACGTCTCCCAGCTCAAAGAATGGAAAGGTCAGCCTGTCGATCCTGCCTCTGTGGCAATTCCCTAGTCGGAAGATCCGGGCACCCAAAAGCCCAACGTGAGTCCAGTGATTTGTCAGACTTCCTTAAATTGCAAGGAAGTGCCAGCCATTAACTTGTCCGAGATGTTTGTCTCAATCTATGAGGCCTTTGACAATGGGTAAATGGACATCATCTAAATGGGACAGAGAGGAGTGGCGACCCCTCTGACTTTCCCACTTCTGTAAATAGCTCTTGTATATAGTTATAGATAGTGACGGACTCTCGTATCTGTGTTCCCTACAGGGAGACGGAATGGGACCGTTCATGTGGATTGCAGTACTATTTTCTTTGTTTAAATATGTCCTCAGAGCCTCTCCCGAATACACAACCCAATTCACCACCAATTGGCAATTCAACATGTAGGTGATCTGCCATTGGAATCCTTACCAGGAGGCAGAAGCCCTGCTATGAAATTCGCAGCTGCTACCTTGGTTTCAGAAGAGGTACCCGTTTGAATTATTTTCTCAGATACAGGTACGCCCCAAAGGGAGGCTTAGCTCTGAGTTACGAATGTCTGTGGCTGGTAGCAAAACTAAGGTCTACACTGTTATGGCCATTGCCCCGTCTCAGTTGACCGTCAAAATGGTCTGGAGTCGGCACCGCAATGGCTCCCTGTTTGCGATCAGGTTCACATACGATGATTGTCACCCGGCATGGGAGTGGAAAACCTTTCTATTCATTTGCCGCAACCTCACCCGTACCCTGACTGGTTGCAAATTCTCATGTGGCAAAATGTGGTGCCCAGATTCCCCTGCTTATACTCCTCCTTCCACTAGTTCCCTGGCCATGTATGTGGGGAGCACCGTGATACGTAAGGATATAGAGGTAGTTGCATACTCGAACTCCCAACCCATTGTCACCACCATGGTTTTAAGTTTCACGGTAGTTAATATTTCAAAGATCATTCCTGCCTGCCAGCCTTATCTCAAATTAGCATGGACACAGTGGGAGCAGTGGGAAAAGCGGTGGCTGTCGTTTTCCCACCCACACACTCGCCCTAAGCGAAGTGTCCTAGGTACCATCTTAGGAGGCATAGGCACTGGCGACACCATAATAAATGCTATGGACAACGAGGTATTAACAAATAAATTAGGCATGATTGGCTCCAAGACTAAAGAAATTGGTGTGTCCTCCGCCGCTGGTTTAACCAAGCTGGAGCGAGGAATGGATTTGATCAGTCAATTGTTACCGCAGTGGGTTGGTGCAGAGAGAGATATAGTGTCTGACCTCAGTTGTGTCTTAAAAACCACGACACACAATATGTCAGTTGCTATTCAGTGTATGCAACTACAAAGCAACATAATCACCTTTGCCGCTCAGGTAATTCAGGTCAGCCTCATTGGATTAATACACCCGGAGACCCTGAGCCTGCTGAGAGAGCGCTACATGGAGTCCCTAGAACACCTCGCCGCTTTGGCACAGATACGACATGCCACTTGGGAGAGCCTAATTCTCAAGGTGGAAGTTGTACATGAAAGGATTCTGGACCCAGTAATTTTACATCCATTATCCCATCTAGGACTACCCTTGATAGCCGCTAATGCCACCTTACTCCCCTGACAAATGTACCATTGGTCCAAGGGTACGCCCTCGTTTGATTTATCTGGTTGTTTATTTCACCACCATTGGGTACAGTGTTTTTGCAATATTGATAGTTTTAGTTATAGTAATGTCTCTGAATATATGATTATACCAGCAAACTATACAGTTATGGCACAGATCAATAAGGAGTGCTTTTGTTTAAGAACCCCGTGTTCACATTTGACAGTATTGCCTAGTGGTGCGACAGTAAGCATCAACCACACCGCTGGCAACCCGTGCTTTTGCTCGCAGCATGTACAGGATTGTTTTGGGAACAACTTCTATCTCAGGCGGGAGATAAAGGATTATGTCTTAGAGACTGGATACGTGCCCACGGAGTCGGAACTAGTCGGATTCCACCTCGAGGATGAGATTCCTGTGTCTACATGGCTACGGAATCTCACCCGCCTCTCCAATAGAATAAAGGAGATATCGCACTCACTCCATCAGATTGCATTGACAGTCAATCACTCGGCCAAAGTAATTGTTGAATCATCAGAAGATTTGGAGTCAACCTCACAACAGTCGTGGTGGGACATCTTCAGTTGGTCATCCACGGGGCAAGTGATCGCCCACTTCGCTTTGCACCCTTTAATAATTCTGATTGCCTTTCAGATTATACTAGCACTATGCTTGATTGGCCTCGCACTGTGGGTCAAGAAAGAAAATTTCCAGCTAGAAGCTGGCCGGTTTTATTAAGAGCTCCGAGGCTCGTAGTTTGTAAATAGTTTATTGTTAGTGTGAATTGTTTTGATTAAAATGTCCCATCTAGTTTCAAAAGCCTATCCGAAGGTGACTGTCTCTCAGGCATGCCTCGGAATCCAGCTTTCTTGAGGTAGGGAAGTTGTGCACTCAGAACCTACATCTAGCTACCAGCACCATACCGACAGACCCCGAAGCCCTTGGGATACATCATCAGGCTTGGAGTCGGGTTCTAGGCTTGAGCGATGGGGGGACCTTGGTGAACCAACTGCCAAGCGAGATCCCATTCTATTATGGGATGATTTTGGCTATTTGTCTGCTAACTGGAACCAGACCTTGTTCCAGAATGACTTTTGATATCTCAATCCAACCTTGTTCTGGAATGACTTTGGCTAACCCAGCTGTGGGACCGATGGATGGATGTGGGTCCTGAATTCACAGCCTCGTTACTGTCTCAGCCTTCCTATGGCCAAAACAGCTTTATACTTGGGAGCTATTTAAATCCTCCTTCCCACATACACTTTCAGATCACAGCGAGCAAAAATTGTTTCCACTTGAACTCCCATCAAGTGCTGAGCTGGTAATTTGCATTTTATCTATGTATTGGATAACCTTGTTGTCAGTTCTGTTGCCAAAATAGCTATAGGTCGACAGCTCCAGAGAGCAGGGAAGCCCACCCGGACCTGACCAGCTCCCCTGGGTATCGGGGGGGGGGTGAAGAAGAAAATCACAGCTCCAAGTGGTTGTCGGTCCGAGGAGATGCCCAAGCCCTCTGCAGCAGCTGTGGGACCATGGGGGGGTGACCCAAACACCTCCCGACAGAGACAAAGGACTTTGGACTTAAAAACCCATTTTGAAAGACTTTTGCTTCTTGCTCACCAAAGAAGCTCTTCATGGGCTATTCCTTTCTCCAAGATCTGCAAGATGCAAGCAGCTAATAGTCAGTTAGTGATTGTTAGCTAGTTTTGCAAAATTGGATACGTTGTAGCTGCTACCACTTTCTCCCTGCTCAAGACTTGCAGTGCTTCATTGGAAGGCACGCTTTGCTTCAAGACTCAACTGTTTTGCACTTTGCCATTTGCCTCAACTGCTCATTTACTGCTGTTTCCCGATTCACGGGATGATTTATTGTTATTTTATTGCTTATTATTGCTATGCATTTGTGTGTGTGTGTTTAGGTTTAGTTAGGAATGTTTTTATAAGATAGAAATCCTTTTGCTTTTCCCCAAACTTCCCTTTCCCTATGGAGAAATACTACCTCTGAACCTGTAGACCCCTATTTGGCTCTAAAACTATTTTTGATTTGTGATTGGAAAATGATCGATATTGTCCCCAACATTGCCCATTTTCGGGGGGGGGATTGTTTCTGCTGTTTCTAGCCCGAGCTTGTGGGATATTAAGATATCATTTGATATCAATAATTTGGCCTTCTTCACCCATTCCTCTCCACATGCTTGCAAGGCCCCCGGACAAGCACACACACAGGCGAGGCCGACAACAGCCGAACCATTCAAATCCCAATCCAGGCAGGCCAGTGATTGCCGAATGCAGCTTCAGGAGACCTCAAGGCAAGTCCCACATTATGTATGCACGCTACTTACAAAAGATCCTCTGCCCCGCGCAGGCAGCTTGACGAGCGGACTATACAACTCTCAAGCACTCCGTGTTTGCATACTGGCTACTCTATTGACAATCTGGCCATAACTCAATCATCTAAAGTACTGACCTTTCAGAGGCTTTGTCTCCAGCTCGAAACTCATTGTTATCCCCAAGTAAGGACTAGCCTGTGGCCACAATTTCCCCTATAAGAACTCCTGACTTTGAGCGTCTCGTGGGATCGCTCATGACTTGCCTCTCAACTTGCCGTCTCTCCATTTGACGAGCCTCCCCTCAGCTCCATGTGCTGAGAATCCACGCTCCCCAGCTTCTTTGCTTTTACCGTGCTTCAGGACAGGTATAGTATTTCCCATACCAACTTCCTCTCAAAATCCCTCTATCCAACTCCTACCTTTTATTTCTATAGTTCCTTGTGTGAGTGTGTTGCATACATGTGTTTGACTGTATTTCAATAAAACATTCATTACTATTAACTTCTGCCTTATCATTGACTCGGTCTAACCCCGTAGACATGGGGTTCAAGATCTTGCTACGTTACCCTGCCTCTCACATTGCAAACTAGTGCTCTGTGCTAATTCCCTCCCCATTGTTGTGAGCACATTTAGGTGTCCCTCCCGGGACCCACAGAAATCAGGGAAACATAGTGCTATAACAGTCCAGTGCGAAAATGGCCAGAGATGTAAACTTGGAAATCCCTAGTTCAAACTGTACCTTTTATCACCAGACAGCCATAGGGAAGCTACTATTTCTCAGCCACAATTCCTCACCTACAGTATGATCATGCAGAGCTACCTTACATGTTTGTTTACATAGATAAATATGTGGAACAAAATCATGTTCTAGCCCATGGGTAAATGCTCTCCCCCCCCCCAAACCTTTCACACTGCTTCTAACACATGTGACCAGTTTTGTTCCCTTTTTGAATGAAAGTCTAACAGATTGCTAACTGATATGTGGTGGTTGTCATCTGTGGAAAATCCCGGCTTTACAAAGTAAAAGTTGCATCATATCAAGCTGCGTAGATATATACCACAAATTGGCACTAGCTGTATCTGAAAGTCAGTGGAGAAGAAGAACAAGAGATGAGTCACCCAGTCTGTAGGGAACTTGATTTTTGCTGTCTGTGATCTTACATTGTTAATTAATGCTTGCTCGATACACAAACCCTAGCTGTACCAATATAAGAGAGTTTAAATCCAGAATGTTCATTCTAACCAAGGAAACTCCCAGATGGAAACCTGCAGCTTTGGAAGAGGCTGCTAATTTATTCTCTCCTTTTCAAAGAAGTCTTAAAAGAGCACTGAGTCTATAAACACAGCTCCAGCAAAGTGTATGTGATCATCTGCCTCAGCCAAGCTGCTACGTGTGTGTATCCAGGTCTTTGCCTAATCTTTTCATATGGGGAGCCTGCAACCCTTATGTTGCTGCGCAGAACACAGGGTTGGTGACTATGATGTCTTTGCAATAGCTTCTGGCTGCATTACCCGGGGAAACTTTCCCAGATGAAACAATCTGATTGAAGGCAACAGGCTTCACACAAGCAGTTTGATTGTATCCAAATTATTTCCTCTTATGCTTCAGTCCTAAATGGAAGTTGCTGAAAAAGGATTTGCATCTGTACTCAAGGTTTAGGACAGGGGCATCAGGCAGCTGGGAGAAAAGGAAATAGAAGATAAGGCAGAGAAAGTATCTTTCCAAATAAAGTGCTGTGTAACAATGGCTCCATTGTGTGTACAGCTGATGCCATAGGGCTGGCTGGTGACCAAGCCTGCTAGCTCTGATCTGTCCTTGTGTTCTTCAGGCACATGGGCAACTCTTATAAATAAACAAGGAGAAAATACCAGCATTTTAAATGATTTTAGCCAGTACTGAAATTCAAGGCAAGTTTCTTTACTCAGAAGTAAAGTTCACTGACAATCTAAAACAAGAAATAATGCAGAAAACCCATGATTAATTTATCCCATAATATTCTATTTTTCTACTTCTAATTAGCAGCCCTACACCACTGTGGAGTATCAGAAAAGCAGCACACTGGAAAAGGCTGTGTAAGGCCATTTCTGCACTAGCCTGTGATAGTGCTATGATTCCACTTTCAACATTCTGTGGAATCCTGGGATTTGCAGTTTTGGGAGGGGCCAAGTGGCCTCTGACCCCTCCCAAAACTGGCCCCTCCCAAAACTGCAAACCCCAGGATTCCATAGGATGTTGAAAGTGGAATCATAGCACTATCACAGGCTAGTGCGGAAATGGCCCAAGCCATTCCTCCCTTGCCCTCTTTCAAATCACACCTTCTTTCACAGACTGACAGCAGGGGGAACCAGGTTTCAACTTCCTTATTTAAAAAGAAATGCAGCCGTCTGCTCCATGAGTAAAATCAGAAAGCAGAACTGGATAATTCCTTTGTTGAGCTACCAAATTTCATTTTTTAAAAAGCAAGCTTTATCATATTTCAGAACTCTTAGGGGTTTCAAAACTTGGGATGGGGCAAGAAACAGAAGAAATCAGACATCTAGATTTCCAAAAAGGGGACTGCAGGTTTTAAGATTCAACCTGAGATGTGGCATTATAAAGTTTCACCTCAATGTATGAATTGCTCATATGCATCCCTATAAACAGTGGGCTATTATACTCTCTGAATAATAAAACAAACAAACAAACACATATTGCTGAGTTGTTAACTGCCATCAAGTCAATTTTGACTCATGGGCCATTTCTGCATGAGAGTGGAGGAGTGGTTTACTGTGTGTCATGAGCCGTATTTTTTACTGCAACTTACCCCAATTCCTGTCTGCACACCCTCCAGTTTACTTTGAACTAATGTGGAGAAGAGCAGTTACTGCATCCACAACAGCAAGTCTCTGGCCACTCCCATTCTCCTCCCTCACCCCACCCCACCATTCCTGATTAGTCTATTTTTTAAAAAAACAACAAAAAAACACATTTTAAATGGCTGGGTCAAAAAACAAATGTCCCCAAAATCCAGGCTAAACCAAGCACTGAGAGTCCAAAAAGGAAAAAAAAAATCAATATCCAAAAAAATCCACTGGCAACATTTGAAGATCAAAAATATATATGTATGTATATATCAAGAAAGTGGGCAAAGCTGTACAAAACAATTCCAAACTGGTCTTTCAAATTGAGCTGTCAAATGGTCAGTTAAAGCTGTCAAATTAAACTGTCAAAATAAGTTCCCTACTTCTGTAAAGTGAAAGGATAACGTTGCGGCTGATTGCTGAGAGGGGGGACAGCTATGTAACTTTGCTGGCCACAGTCTGGCTGCATCTCCAAAATCCAGAGTGCAGAACGAGCTGATTGTCCTTAGAATTGATCAGTAGCCTACAGCGATGGTGATAATCTAATAGAGTGCTAAAAGATCATGTCTTCCTCACTCATGGTCACACGTTTCTGCATTGCTACGTTTGTGCGTTGGTATGTATGTTCATTGATACAGGGAAAAAAACCTATCTTAATGGTCCACTACCAGATCCACTCTCTTCCCAATATCCGTTTAATGCCTGAAGACAATAATGATGGCAGCCTGTCCTTTGATGGGCAGAGAGAGATAGGGACGAAAATGACAGAAGGAACAGCCTGGAAATACCCCTAGCCGGCTACTACTGTCCTGTGAATCAATGTTACATGCATGTAGGTGAAAACAAAGCAAAACCAGTTTGACAGGTTTGCATAGGAGTTTTTCCATTTTTTACATACAGCAGTTTCTCTTTACAGTGAACTGTGCTAGGAGCTGAAAACATGCAGAACCACGAGGAAAACTATGAGGCTAAAATGGTACAACATGCAGACAGGATGGTAAGAATTCAAGGCAACTACGAAGTATCAACCTCATGCAGAAATGGCCAGGGTGAACTTTTGAATGAGAGACCTCCAAGCCACTCTATCCTCAACTGCCCTGCTCAGGCCTTGCAAACTCAGGGGCATCTCCTCCTTGATTGAGTCTACCCATCTGTAATGCCATCTTCCTCTTTTCCTACTGCCTTCTACCTTACCAAGCATTATTGTCTTTTCTGGTGAGTCAGGTCTTCTCATGATATGGCCAAAGTATGGCAGCATCAGATTAGTCATCTTGGCTTCTAGGGAGAGGTCAGGCTTGATTTGCTTCAGGGCCCATTCATTTGTAGTTTTAGCAGTCCAGGGTATCTGTAGGATTCTCCAGCACCACATTTTGAATGAGTTGATTTTCTGCTTATCAACTTTCTTCACTGCCCAGCTTTCACAAACAGACGTAAAAATTTGAAATACAATGGAATAGACAATCCTAACATTAGTATTTAGTGATATATCTTTACAGTTCAGGATCTGGTAAACCTACCTTTGCACTTTCTTTCTTGATTTTCTTCAGTAATTGTTCCAAAAGTCTTTTCTGCTAGCAATATTGTGTCATCTACATATCTTAAGTTGTTGATGTTCCTTCCTCCAGTCCTCACACCTCCTTTCATCAGGTCTAATCCTGCTTTACGTATGATGTACTCAGTGTACAAGTTAAACAGATACGGTGGTAAAATGCAGCCTTAACTGACCATCTTGCCAATTGGAAAACATTCTGTTTCTCCATATTCTGTCCTAACAGTAACCTCTTGTCTGTGCAACTCATAATTGTTCTCTGTTCTTCCCTAGTAGCTCATTGACTACCATTCAACCTGGGACTCAAATTGATCGAATTTGCAGATGACACCAAATTGGGTGGGGTTGCTAATATGCCAGAGGACAGGATCAAAATTCAAAATGACCTTGACAGATTGGAGAGCTGGGCCAAAGCTAACAAAATGTATTTCAACAGGGAGAAATATAAGGTCCTACACTTAGGCAGAAAAAATGGAATGCACAAATATAGGATGGGGGACATGTGGCTGGATAGCAGTATGTGTGAAAGAGATCTAGGAGTCTTGGTGGATCACAAGCTGAACATGAGTCAGCAGTGTGATGCGGAAGCCAAGAAAGCCAATGCGATTCTTTCTTGCATCAATAGGAGTATGGGGTCTAGATTGAGGGAGGTAATGGTACCACTCTATTCTGCATTGGTTAGACTTCATTTGGAACACTGTATTCAGTTCTGGGCACCTCAATTCAAGAAGGATATCAACAAGCTGGACCGTGTCCAGAAGAGAGTGACCAAAATGGTTAATTGTCTGGAAACCATGCCCTATGAGGAATGGCTTAGGGAGCTGGGTATGTTTAGTCTGCAGAAGAAAAGGTTAAAAGGGGACATGATAGCCATGTTTAAATATTTGAAGGGATGTCATGTCAAGGAGGGAGTGGAGTTGTTTTCCACTGCTCCTGAGACTAGGACAAGGAGCAATGGATTCAAGCTGCAGGAAAGGAGATTCTACCTGAATCTCAGGAAGAACTTCCTGATGGTCAGAGCTCTCCAACAGTGGAATATGCTGCCTCAGAGTGTGGTGGAATCTCCTTCTTTGGAGGTTTTTAAGTAGAGGCTGGATGGCCATCTGTTGGGAATGCTTTGATGGGTGTTCCTGCATAGCAGGGGGTTGGACTTGATGGCCCCTGGGGTCTCTTCCAACTCTATGATTCTATGATTCTATGGCTCTTATCTTATGGCACTATCTCATGTTTCATTTTGCATTGTCTCATTATAGGGTTTTCATGGTAAAAGACATTCAAGGGGGGATTACTGTGCCTCTTCCTGCACAGTACTAACAAGCATTAGTTATGGTACCACTGCCGTTGTCTCTGAGGGATCCTCCGCTAGTGTCACCCCCAGCTACTGCTGCTATCCAGTAGCTGTTTGACACATTTAACCTGGCTCCTCAACAAAAGCCTATCTGACCTGGGATACCCTGCCAGCAGCGCTGCTGCTGTCAGCATAACCTCTTGGCTCACAAAAGCATGCAATTCTATCACCATGGGAAGGTGGATTACATTGGTGGATGTAGTTGAGTATTACCTAGTACATACAAAGGACTGCAGTCATGCTGAACTGATGAATATGGTATGGTCTGGTTCTCATTTATGTCTCTGTATGTGTACACTATTGATACAGTTATGTCCTCCAGATATTACTATTACGCTATTTATAACACAGAAGCATCTGAATAGAGAGAGGAATAATGAGCTACAAATAACAAGTTACTTGTACTCAGTTCCTTTCCCAATATCTAAATGACATCATGATAACATCATTCCTTGTGAAAGTTACTTTTACTTATTTTTACCCTGTGAATAGGTAACTGGAATTACATCTGTGTGCAAATAGCTTCTTGAAATTATCCAGGTTATTTGTGAGCAAAGAAAGTAAGATCAGCTTTCAGAGGAGGGTCTCATCATTACCAGCAGTTGTGGCACAGCTTTGTTCTTTTTTCCCTAACATTGTACACTGTCACTGTCCTCAGTGCCCTTTTTGAGTTTCATTGTGGGACATTGTGGTGATGGGGTACCAGTGACATCTATAAAAGCTGTTGCAGAAAATTTGGAGAAAATTTTACAAAATATCCTTTGTAAGCTGTGTAAGAAAAAGATATCTCTCAGAATGTTTAATGTGTTCAGAGAAATTTTGGTTCATTCTTCAGAATTCAGCACTTTTGCCAGGACCTCCCAAATGTTTAGATAGTACAGAAACAGCAATCTTATTCAAATATCAAAGCAGTGGGTTTGCTCAACATGCAAAGAGAAGCACATTATCTCCTTCTTCCACTCCATCTCCAGTTGTACTGATCTCTTACACATAGAACATGCCTGTATAGGAGTGGAGCTTTTTGTTGCTGCGTGGATCATCATTTTCATGATTGTTGTAAAGGGGTTGATTTTGGATGCTCTCTGAAACTGTTGCCCATTCTACTCCTGAGTAATCCATCATTTCTGTGCAGAAATGTTTAAGGTAGCTTTTTATATTGTGCTTCCTTCCACTGCTCCTTCTGCATATAGTACGCATATAACAATATTCTTCTGGGAATGCTCACTTGATGTTTAGGTTGAAGGAGAGAAAACAGAGAGGTGATTTGATAGCCATGTTTAAACACCTGAAGGGATGTCATATGGAAGACAGAGCCAGCTTGTGTTTTGCTGCTCCAGATGATCTAGAACACAAATCAATGGATTCAACTTACAGAAAGAGATTCCACATAAACAGTGTGAAGAAGCTATTGACTTTAAAAGCTGTTTGACAGTGGAATGTACTACCTCAGAGCATAGTGGACTGTCCTTTTTTTTGGAGGTCATTAACAGAAACTGAATGGTCAAATTTCAGGAATGTTTTAACATATTCCTGCATGGGAAGGGTCTGGACTAGTTGGCTCTTGTAATCCCTTGGCTCTTGTGGTTCCAGCTTTATGATTTTATGATCTTGTGTACCTTTTCTGTTTGTAGACAAGAGTCCTATCTCAGGAGAAAGGTGGGATATTAAATACTAGCGTATATACCTGGTGCTGTCTGGGATTTTATTTTCTCATAGGTAATACTTGTGAGAAAGATCTGTGATCCTGTGTCTCTAATTCCTCAAACTGTCTTGTCCAGTACCTATAACTTTCCCCCATATTCCCCAATCCAATCTATATTCAGAGTTATTAACATAGACAGGTTGGTTTCCTGAGGAAATACACTGTCCTCCTCTTTGCTGCTAGGCCTCATTTCTGTAGCAACCGACCTATTCAAGACAGTCACAGTTGAGGCCCAAGAGCTCTCTGGCCGAGAATTCTAAAGGCCCTGTCATACTGAGTTTATTTCCAGCCCCCCAAGACTGACTTCTACCCTTGAAAAGGAGCAGGAAATTCTCTAGCGTTCACTAATTCTCATGCTGCCACCACCCACTGAATTCTGAATTAACTGAACAGTACAGTGGGACCCTGCTCAGTGGATTGACAATCTCTATGCTTAAGGACCTTTCCCTTCCCTCACCTCCCCCTTCTGAGTGAGAGAAGTCCTATCTAAGCGTGTGCTGAAGAATGGCGTGGGAATGGAGAGGAAACAGAGGTTTTACAGAAAAGCATTTATTTGAAGGCATGCAAGTAAACAAGACAATAATACACATGAGAGGCTCCCCCCTCCCAGGTACGCTTAAGTTACAAGTAGTTATAACAACGGATACATTCTTAAGATCAGCCAACCTCCAAAATAAGGAAAAGCCCTAACGCGACTAACTACCTTATTCTAGTTACTCACATTTGGGTTCACAGGCTTAGATGGTCTAGGAGAAGAATGAGACCAGGAGGCGAGGTCTAGGGCCTGCAGCCTACTGCTCGCACAGATCCCATCTCCAGGAGGTTCCTTTGTTGTCTCTCTGCCACATGGCCTCTCAAGGATTTTTATAACTTCTCCTTCGAAGCATCTCGAAGCATCTCCAAGATGCTCACCTCTCTTCCCTTGATTGGGCCATTCTCCCCCTGTGACCTGTGAGGCTGACTCACAGTAAAAATGTAACCTAATCCCAACACCTCATTAACCCTTGGTTTACCTGAAGAGGGAAGCATCCCCCTTCAGCCAGGTCTAGATAATGGGAAGCCCCATTATCACAGGCCTCTCTCTAAACTGCAAAACCCAGAATTCCATAGAATCTTCTTAGGCAGCCAATCATATGAGGTCTTCGCCTGACACAGACGAACAAACTTTGACTTTTGCATATTAGATACGTATGACATACCTTTGGATAAAATGCACAGAATTATAAAAATAGTGGGTCTAGTAATTCCGTTATGCTTTTCTTTTATTAATCTAATGAATATTCTCATTTAAGATAACACATGTGAACATTTATTTGTTTTTATGTGATTTTTAAAAACTTATTCATAACAGTGTAATTATAATGGCAGCTGACTACTGTTGGGGGCCTTGGAATTAGAACTATAATGGATTACTTTTCAATAGTAGCTTTCCAGATTCACCTGACTGAAGTTTTGGCCTTGGGAAATGGCTGCAAAGTGACTGTCAGTGATTTATGTGCCAACTGTGCAAAGTTTTTTGGTGCATATTCTGCAAAATAATTGCATTTAGCAAATATATAAATAGAGAGAAGAAAAATAAAAGTATGCTGTCCTTGGCTTCATGAGAAAGGAAAGAGAAAGCACACAATCTCTTACCTCTGTCAGTGCTACCTGTATGCATATGATTATTTGTTTGAAGCTAGATACGGGCAGTTGAAGACTATATGTAATGACTGCCTTTTTATTCTTTACTTCTCTGTCTTACAGAAGACTCATGAAGTTCCAAAGCAAAGTCCAAAGCACGTTTGGCTTTTACAGTTTGCAAGAGGCAAGGAGCTGTTGCTGTTCCACACCAGAATATCTTTTTCAACCCTGATATATGTTTGCATGAAGCATGGCCTAATTAGGGTTCCATACTAGTTTAGTCTCAGCCTTTGTCCATATGCTTGTACCAAGAATCCAAATGATGTTGCACTCATCTTTGTCAACAAGTTGTATTTGAGTGTCTTCTGTTTTGTTCTGTTAGTGCCTTTCTCCCCACACTTTAAAATAACTGCAAGACCAGCTTGCTCACTATGGACAGATACAGCACTGTTTTAGGATTTATGTATCTTAAATCTATACCTGAGCTACATTTTGCTCAAATGGGGAGCTTGAGTAAAGTCATACCGTGTCAGTATGTCATACTGACATACCAGTGTCAGTATGCGGAAAGATTCTAGAACAAATAATTAAATGGTCAGTTTGGGAGTGCTCAGAAAAGGATCCTGTGCCCAGAGCCAGAATGGATTTCTGAAAAACTAGTAATAAGAGACTAATCTTACTTCTTTTGTTGATGGAATTACAAGCTTTGTAGATCAGAGGAATACTGTGGCTGTAGTGTGTCTTGATCTCAACAGGGCTTTTGACAAGGTTCACCATGATTTCCTTCCAAACAAGCTGGCAAAATGTGTACTAGATGCTGCTGCTTGTAGCTGGATTTGTAGCTGGCTGAAAGATCAAATTCCAAGAGTGCTCACAAGTTGTTTCTTATCACCCTGGATAGAAATGATAAATAGGATGTCTCAGTGTTCTTTTCTGGCCCTGATGATGTTTGAAAAATCAAATACAGAAATATAAGGCCATTTCCATACCAGGCTTCTGAAATGGTGCAGAGCGACCTCTCACGGAGTTCTTCTACACCGTAGAGTGGACTGGCGTGGACTACTTTTTGTAGTTCCACACCAGAATCCACTCAGGAGCGGTCGGAACTAGCCGCGCCGCGTGTTTTTTAAAAACCTCTTTTTCGAGGTTTTTAAAAAGCACGGAGCGTGCAGCCCCACGCCACTCCGTCACCCGGCTCTGAAGTGGATTTGCAGGCGCGCGCTAGTGCTTGCCTGCAGATCTGCCAGGGGTGGGCTTCCAGCTGGTGAGCTTCTCCAGTTGGTGGAGAGCCTCCACCAACCGGAAGCCGCCATTTGGGATGCTGGAGGACTGCGGAGCAGCAAGCTCGCGCTGCTCCACGTGGCGACGGACTTACCCGGCTTCAGGTAAGTTCCGTTTTTGGGCGTTTTTGCCTGTTCCCCCCCACACATGTGAAAAGGGCCTAACATGGGTAAATATAATATGGTTTGACATCAGGACCTAACATAATTTTGTGGAGTATGTGAGCAAAACATGAGTCAACAGTATATGGTGGCCAAATATACACACACACACAAACATGCTATTCTCAGCTGCATTAACAAATATAGGCCATTTCCACATGGGGCGAGGGAATCGCCCTGTGCCGGTGCTTACCGGACTTCTTGGCTCCACACTTGGGTCCAGGCTGGTCCAGAGGAGTGCGTGGCCGCTGCTCCGCACTGCTCTGGGATGAAAATGCCAGCTTCCGGTTGGCTGAGGCTCTCCACCAACCACTGAAGCTCGCCAGCCTAAAGCCCACCCCCCGCAGATTGCAGGCTCGCACTGGTGTGAGCCTGCAAATCTGCACTGGAGCATGGGAACGGAGTGGCGCGCTCCGTGCTTTTGAAAGACATGTTTCAATCAGTCTTTTAAAAGCACGCTGGATGACCACTTTGGGTCGTTCAGGAGCGGGCTGAGGTGCAGAACTACAGTAAGTAGGTCTGACCCAGTCAGCTCCCAGGTGCAGATGTCCTCCCTGGAGGAAACTCTGCACCGTTTCTTTAAGCCCATGTGGAAATGGCCATAGATTGGGTGTTTTATGCATTTTCTGGAGATGGTGTCCATAGCTTTCAGATTCTTAAAGGGCCATGGGCCAAAAATGTGAAGGACCACTGATCTAAGGGATTATAAGCCTATGTCAAATCTTCTTTTGTAACTAAAGCAGTCTGGTAGACAGTACTGATATTGCTTTGGTCTCTCTAGTAGACAGTCTAGCCAAGACAGACCCTGCTGACTCTCCTGGATCTTTCAGTGTCATTTAATACTATCAATCATTACATTCATTTCAAAGAGGGATGAGGAAATTGCAGCCTCTAGCTCCATTTATATGACTTCCCAAGCTCTGACAAAATCTCAAATTCCCAAAGCCTGAAACTGAAAAAAAGTTGTAGCAAATTTTCACTAACAAATGGTTCCTAAAACTCCCTCAAAATACATCATTTTTTTCCTCTACAAGTCCTAGAAAGCAGCCAAAAATTAGCTTAGGCCATTTCTGCACTGGACTGTTACAGTGCTATTATTCCACTTTCAACATCCTATGGAATCCTGGGATTTGCAGTCTAGGGAGGGGCCTCAAAGGCCCCAGGATTCCATAGGATGTTGAAAGTGGAATAATAGCACTATAACAGTCTAGTGTGGAAATGGCCCTAAATAGAAAATGGAAGTGATGTGGCATTTCTGGTTTGCCAGTGACATGCCAGTGCAACCCACCTTTGGCACATGGTACAAAAATAGGCTTTCAATCCTGCTCAGTCACCCAGTAGCATTTAGAATGATTGACAAGGCTATTGGTATGGGATTCCATATTCTAAGAGTTATCTTCCCACTTGCATGGAGACTCCTGAAGTTGCTAGGGTGACATGAATCATGGCTGCATGCAACTCCAAGGATGGTTTTGCATTTTTCCCAGCCCTGCCAAAGAGTGCTGTCAAAATTCATCATAAATCATGCAGCCATATTGTGGTGACTTTTAAAACAAGGAGTGTCTGCTCTAAAGGGGCAGTTGCTATTTGCCACTGAAATTTAGTAGCAACTCATTTAAAATTGGCATTTCTTCCTTGTTTTAAGGTTTTCGGGTTGCCACTAAAATCTTTCAGTGCATTTGCTGTCACCTTTTATTCTCATAGTGACAGCAGAGGGATTCAGACAGGCTGTGGAAGCAATATTGGCACATCGAACTATCTAAGTACCCTCACCTGATCTGTTTGGAATCTTCACTGTGGGATAATCAGGGGTCCATATGGTTGACTTCCATATGGTGGAGTCATCAGGGATTAGAAGGGAATGGTTAGCAGTGAGTTATAATGTGAAACCACTGATGCAGCCTGAGTTTTATGTGAACTGAGTGGGGATGAATAAACTAAAATTCAGTTTTACTTTGCTGGGAGATCCTCTGTTAAAGTACCATGTCTGTCCCTTCTTAGAAGATCTGTAGAATCTCTGCTCTTTAGGGTGGAATGTGGCTCAAAGCAGGGTTGGGTAACTGTCAGATTCTGCATTAGTCTCTCAGGATACCCTGGAGGACCTTACTCCTCTGCAAAAAAATATTTTTCCCCAAACACCCTCTAGGACAAGGAATCATTTTCACCATGGTATGTGGCCCAGCTTGACCATTTTAGGACCAAGAGAAACCCCACTTCCTGTTTTTTTTAAAAGCCTCTCTTGGTTTTTCTTACCCCATGATGTTGGGGGGGGGGATAAAAAAAAAACCACTGGTGGGATACATTTGGCCTACAGGGTGCAATTTGCCCACCCCTGCTCTAAAGGAACAAAAAGAACAAGTATGTTGTCAGTGTCTATTCCCCACCCCCATCTTCTTTTTTATAGTCTCCTGTCAAGGTATTTTGTCTGTGGTTTCTCTAAGGATGTCATGAAGTGGGTCCAGCGTCTGCAACAGCATTCTGCCTCTAAATGGATATATGAGGGGTTAAATGTGTCTACATTCCAGTTGTATCTACATTCCAGTTTCAAACCCACATCTGACACCTATCTCTAATGCCCTTGCTATGCCTGTGTACTGCAAAGAATCCAGACTTATATCTATTCTGCCCTAAAGGCACTCGCTTTTTCCAATTTGTGTGTTCCTTTTTTCAATTTTGTGTTCTCTATGGGGATATCAGAAACAATCTCTTTCATCCGTCTTATGGATGTTCTTTGAAATGGTGAAGTGGCTGCATTTACTGTTAAGCTTCATGGAACTTTTTGAAATACCTTTTCAGATTTTGCTTTTTGCATGTTTTCTCCTTCTGTGAGTGTTCGTGTCTGTGTTTAAGATGATTATGGCCCTTTCCACGCAATGCTTCCAACCCACCATGGGAACAGGAGAAGTGTGGAGCCGGGACAATGCTTATGCATGACGTCATCCCAGATCCGTCCTTCTCCCGTCCATAGGCAGTGTGACCATGCTGAAAATCATTGACAGGTTTTCACCATCAATGACCAGTGACTGCGCCACCCTCTTTCCTCCCGCCCACACTTACCTTTGCTGCAGAGGTCCTGGAAGCGCAATGGCTGCACTTCTTGCCCCAGTACAGCTGAGGACAGTACCTGGCTGCACTGCATCAGGAAGAGACATGGCCATCATGCTTCCTGGTTCCTGAAGGCAGCCAGTGTGGAGGGGAGTGCTCCATTGCACTCCTCTCTGCTGCTGTTGCCATTTTCACTGGATGTCGCTGGGACAGAGGTAAGCTGCGGAAAGGGCCTATGACTGTCTTTGGAATGTATAGTATCTGAGACCAGCACTGCCTCTGAGGCATCTTCAAGAAGGAGCTTGAGATTTTCTCAAAAGAAGCGGTATTTGGGTATTTAGTATATTAGGTGCCTAAATGGGGGCACATGGAAAGGCCTACTCCTCTTCCACTGGATCTGTTGCAATCTAAGGAAATGGAAATGGAAGGATAGAGATGTTCTGAGTTTAGATCTCATCTCTGAGACTTTTCAGAACTTCCTTGTCTTTTTTCAGAATCTTCTTGTGTGCCAAGATTGAGGACACTTATGGCAACTGAGATCCTCTTGGGAGAAATGTCTCATGTGAGACTGTGCAGTTCATCATCCTTACATTCTTCTGGGGGCAGCATGCTCAGGGGGAATTGGAGAGAGACTTTTCACTCACAAAATTTAACCGTCCTTCCTTTCCTGGGGATAAACTCTCCCCATATCTCATATTGTGATATGAATGCAGTGAAACATTTTCCTTTTCCCTCCCTCTTTTTTGTTGCCTCTTTGGTTGTGGCCAGAGGTTGGTCTTGGTTCCTAGTATCTGAGTGCAACTGTGGAAAGTCTGAAGGGGAATGCTTAATACTACCCCATTTCTTGAAGTAGCTTCTTTCATTCCTAAAGGTTACACTTTGATGGGCTCTTTATGAGGTGGAAGCACCTTTTCGCAACAGTTTTCCCTCTGGAAAATGGACACCACTATGCTCTATAGGGAGTGAGAGATGCAATATGATCTCGTGCACACTCTTTTTCTGCCTATGGAGTGATCCCCACCCACAGGTTGGGAGGTAACTAATTTAGAGAGCCATAAGCAAAAATTCAATTGGAACGACCCGTTTCAATCTGGTTTCAGGCCTGCTTATGGGATGGAGACAGCTTTGCTCACCTTGGTGGGTGACCCAAACCAGGAAAGTACAGGGGAGTGTGGTTCTGCTGGACCTCTCAGTGGCTTCTGATATCATCTATTGTTCAGCCATGAAAACCTACTGGGTGACCTTGGGCCCCTCACAGACTCTTAGCACCAGAAAACCCCATGATAGCTTTGCTTAAGGATTGCCATAGGTCGGAAGTGACTTGAAGACACACGACAACAATAGCAATGTGCCTACCTAATTCCAAGGTAGCTGTTTCTGTGCTAAACCAGTGCCTGACTGTAATGAACTGGATGAGGGCAAACAAATTTAAGCTTAATCCAGGCCCTTTCCGCAGCTTATCTGCTTCCAGCGCAGTATGCGTGGGGATCATGCGAGCAGCCTCTTCCGAGAGACACTCACGTCCCCTCTGCTCCGTCTCCTCAGCAGCTACCTGCTGGCCAGCAGGCAGCGTGAGGGCTTTGCCTCTTCTGTTTAAGCCTATTATCCACAGGAATGGTGTGTATTTGCCCAACAAATGACTCAGTCTTACCTGGAGGAAGTTTTGAGTTGACCTATCCTTCTCACATCTACAGTCAAATTCTTTCCCTCCCTCAGTTTGACCTCTCCATCACCTCTCAGGTTTGAATTTGATATCAGAGCCAATAAAATGTGTTGCCAATTACATATGATGCCAAATTAGGTATGGTGCCCATCCAAACCATACTAATATCAGGGATCCCCAAAGCGGGGCCTTACAGAGGGACTGTTCATTGATGACTAGGGTAGAAATGCAAGTGGATCAGGTTCCCCAAGACTTACCTACTGAGATGCTGCAGCAGAAGAAGTGGACAGAATCATCTAAATAAGGACATTCTCAGCCCTGATACATGGAGTGTATCACCTGGGAAGAACGCCAGGTGACTCATTAGACATTTTATATACCCTGCATGGGTGGGTTGGTTAACTCCAGTTAACTTGTAGGAAATATTGCCCTCACTTGTAGCTCTCCTTGCACTCAAAAACATCATTGAAAGTATCTTGTGATAATGCTGGGCTTTCAGCAGTCTCCATTTTCTCTCCCTCCTGATCACAGATGTGTTAAAGCTGTAAGGCAGGGGTGGGCAACTGTTGGGTCTTCGGTGCTGCACTGGCTCCCAAGGAGACTTGGCAGAGCTACACTCACCCCAAATTTTTAAAAATTGTCTGCATGTTAGACCTCATAAGGGAGTGTTAGGCTCAGCCAAATTCTTTGCTCTCATATAATAGAAGTGACCCCAAATTCAACTTTTATTATACTTCCTGTTAGAAAAAGAACTCCCATGGGCCTAAAATAGCCTGGGGGCACAACATATTGCGAAATGGACTCCTATTGCCCTTAGAGGGTCTTTGACAGCTGTTGGGAGGGAATTTTTTTAGAAAAAAACATCCAAAAAAGTCTTTGGACATTGAGTTCCACAAAAACAACCCTAGGGCCACAGCCAATCATGGGCCTCACTTTCTCAACCCTCACTGTAAAGAGTTGGCTACAGGAGGGCAGGCTAAGGATCCAAAGTCAAGATTTCTAAAGTGAAGCTGAGATTCACCCTGCTATCTTGATCAGGCAGAACCTGGAACTGGATAGGGTCTCTCTGTCATAAAGGTTGTAATTAATTGGTATAGATTCTACATCTCAAGTGGGAGTAGACATCCCAAAACAGAACACTGTCTTTCACTGTTGAGAAAAAGAAAAAAAAAAGTTCTTCACTTCAAAATACTCCAGGTTTTTAAGATGGAAGCATTTCAGGAATGTGGCAGCCAAATTGATGTTGACCACAGGGAACACACAATATATAATATATAGGTTTCATATGAACTCCGTGGGTTGCTGATCAGTTTTGAGCTTAAATTCAATGTGCAAGAAAAGGCATTAGGATTTACAGAATACTTAAAGAAATACCTTTGTCCATTCCTGCTCTTTAAGGACTATGGGCAAAACCATTTTTGACATCTTATAAACACTGGCTCACCAGAGTTGTTGCTGTTTTCCTACTGGTGGTTCCCTGAACTTTAGAAGCAGTTACCAAGTTTGGTGCAGCCCAACCAGGAGACAAGCCTTTATGGCTTAAATGAAGCTTTATTGTCAACTTTTTGTTTAGCCCATTCGGCTCATAATGCTTTATTCTTATTGCTGTATTGTAAGCATGGAATGAATCCTAAAAATATGTTCAAAGAAAAAAGAGAGAGAGAGAGAGAGAGATCAAAATGTATTTTTCAAGTGTCAGAAGAACCAGGCAAGGATAACCTTGGACTGGTAAGAGTCTTCCCAGTTCAGTACTTATTCTTATAAAATTTGCATTTTTGTGCGTGCAGAAAACAGCATTTTCTACACATTTTCAGAAAATATTTCTGCACAGAAGAAAAAAAAAAGAAGCCATTTTGCACAGAATTAGTCCCAAACTGTGAATAGTGCTCAAAAACCATACAGTTTTTCAAAGACTTTCTCACCATGGGAACAATATTGCTAAAATTACTCTTTTTCCCTTCAAGAATAAGATTAGCAAAGAATTACCTCCCTACATAATGGCAACTTCTTTGTCTTTTAACAGTAACCTACTTTGAGAACAATTGTTGAACGCTTAGAGAACAATTGTTGAAAAGCCAGCTTATACATTTGCCAAGTAAATGAAGCAGCCTACTTCTGGCTATGCAGCTCTGGGGACATACCAGTAGCGTAGCCCTAGGCATGTAGGAACAAGAGGAAAAGGTCTGCTATGTTACCATCTGGAGCAGTGCAAGAGCTGAAAATCATAGGCAAAAAGCACTGTCGAGAGTGTAAGCTTCAAACTTTGAAACCCTTTCAGTTTTTTAAACTATGCAGTGGCAGAGCTACTACACTTTCAAATACTTATTTAAATAAATAATCAAACTATACATGTATTCCAACACAAGCAATCAATAAAAGAAGAAAGATGTAAAAACAGCACAGAGATCCAAATAAATATGGGTTATATATAAGCATTTCTTCATTCTAACACTTGTTCAATATTTGAACACTATGCATTCGATTCTGATTGACTTCATTGTCTTGTAAAACTAACACTCTTTTGCTATCCACTTGTGAGTTAATAATCATGGTTGACTTGTATATAATAGTGATGTTCCACATTTTTTTTCTTAAAAAAAGTCCTCAACTGATCATTTTGTTCCACGTTATATTTTCTGGTTGATTTCTCCTCCAGGTTAAAGCTAGTGATGGGTGAGCTGACCCTTTCATAACATATAATTTGCCAATCAAACTACAAATTGAATATTTTAAGTTCAAACAGAAGTTTTCACTTACTACAAAATTTTGTAGCATTGAATTGAATTTAACAATACAGGACGGTCTAAAGGCTTTTTTAAAAAAACAAATAAATGGACACAATGGTTTTTTTTCTTTCTATATTCTCTTTGGAAACATGCACTACGAGAAAAGAGATATGTGTTGGAAATAAAATAGTTGTAAAATAGTTTGTTTGAGTCTGAGGCCCTTTTCGCATTGCATTTCCCATGCGAAAGAGGGCCTGGAGTGTCGTGCGATTGTGAGGAATGATCTGCATGACACACTCACAATCACGCGATGCTCCAGGGGCTGGCAGGTGCCAATTGTGCACCTTTTCATTTTTGGCTGGAAGCTGAAAATGGTGCATGATTGTGCATTGCTCTTGGGCCCCATGTGCGCTTACCTGGTATGCGGAGCCTCTGGAGCCATGCTGGTTGCGCTTCCTGCTCCAGCGCAGCCTGGGAAAATTTCAGGCTGCACTGCGGAAGGAAGAGGCAGGGCTCTCGCGCAAGCAGGCAGCTTGTGCAGAGCCGAAGGACCCTGGACGCAAGAGCCTCTCACCAGAGGCTGCTCGCATGATCCCTGCACCCCAGCACTGGAAAAAGGTAAGGTGCAGCAGGGGCCTGTTTGCCACATAGTTTTTAGTGCCTTATCAAGAATAATGTGGCTAGCTGCCTCTTATTTTGAGTGGCCTCCTTCATTTTGCTTCTTTTTACCTCAGACTTGCTAGGCATAAAGTGCTACTTGTTTCACATTTCCTACATATCAGTTCTGTGTTTCTAGGTCACAAGCTCAGAAGCACCCAGGGCCAAAGCTTGAGACAAGAGATGGGCTCCTGGTGATGTCTCATGAGGTGGGCCCTGCTGAGATGATCCAGGAAGGATACATTAAGCATTAAATGTAGATGCTCAGAACATGTGATTCAACTAAAATCATATAATGCAACAAATGAGAAAATATGTCTTTGGCTATAAATTCCATTGTCCAAGCTCTGGACAAGGAGGGAAGAAAAAGCTTTTTTAAGCTCTTAAAAACAAAACAAAACATTGCAAGTCCTGTTTTCAAGTCTACAAAGGTGTCGTATTCCAACCAAAGAAACTCTTTCAAGTCAAAAGAAAATTTCCCAAACACTGCTTTACAGTCAGATTGTGGAATCCTACCTCATCCCTGTAATTGTCACCACTCTCCTCATAATTCTGCTAATAATCACAAAATACTGGGGGGAGAGAAATGCTGTTGCTGCTGCTCAGTCTACAAGGTAATCTTATTTATTATATTTAACCAGAAGTCCTTAAGTTTGTTGAGACTTACACCTTTAAAAAACTGAGAATCTAACATATCCTAGGCAAGATTTCAAGGTTTTCTTTGCAGGGAGAAGGTCAAAGGAGAAAGCATTGGTGATGCAGAGAAGGACTGAAGGAAAAGGAAGGTATAAGTGTACATAGGAAAAGTGAGGGGAGGAGGAGGAGGGAGAGAAAGACAGAGATGGGGAAGAAGGGAGAAAAATAAATGTAAGCAGATGAACTGGAGTGGGAGGGGAGAAGGAGAAAGAGGATGAGAGAGGGGAATGGGACCAGGGTAGGGGGGAGAAAATGAGAGCAACTAGATGTGGGGAGGGGGTAGAGACAGAGAGAGAGAAGGAAGAAGGGAGGAAGAGAAAGGGAAGGACAAGGCTTGGGTGGTGATGGTAATGTGGAAGTGAGGAAAGAAAAAGATTGTGTATGAGAGACAAAGAGACTACGTTAAACCAAGAGCTATGAGGAAGGAAAAGAATGAGAGCAAGGGAAGGGACTTCTATGATGGGAAAAGTGCAACCTACAGGCAATCTCCAGACATCATGGGCTCCTGAATCTCACAGTAGTCCTCCAGTATCCCCTGAATCTTGTGTTTCTTAATTTTTTTTTTTTTTGGCATACTGCCTCCTTCATATGCAGAAATGTGCAACAAGACTTTCCCATACCTGCAACCTCTAACAACCCCACAAATACGTCCTTTATTGGCTGTACGTTGACCAAAATAGCAACTGGAAGTGATACAATAAGACACCACCAAAGAGGGAGGTATTTTCCTATACCATTGGGGGCACATAGCCCTTGGGGGGGGGGATTGGAAAGAAAATGGCACTGGCTCTTATGCTGTGGCCTAACCTTGGAACAGAGAATGAAGGAGAAGATGAGCAGAGGCAGGACTTGCAGGAAGAGGAATGAGAAGAAGTGAGAAAGAAGGGAAGGAGAAGGTTTCATACAGAGAAAGGGCTGCTAAGTTGTGGCAGGTTTGTTTGTGCCATATGCGCAATAGGCAGAAGTCCATCAGACTAGAGGTGGCCCTGGAACTTCTGGGTACAACCTTGAACAGCATCCTTCTGCCTGCTGATGCCTGTTCATCTCCTAGTTCCTTTGCATACCACAACCTGTATGTGAAATGGAGAGCCTGTGAGCTTGGCACAAATGGTGAAGCAGAGAAATGGGCTCTGACTCTGAGAAGCATGGAGGCAGCTGCCTGTTCAGACAGATTGAGTGCGCAAACATACAGATGCACAAGGATGAGAACTGGTATGGAGAAAAGGAGATTGCTCCTGGCTCTATCCTGCATCCAAAATAAATAGATAGATAGATAGATAGATAGATAGATAGATAGATAGATAGATAGATAGATAGCTTATAACATCTTCTTTTCCTCTGTTCTGTAAAGAAAGACAATCTATACATAAATTGTGATAATGTCACAAAAAGGAAAATGGGAAACAAGGAAAGAGGACAGTTAATAATTGCTTATTATTAAATAAACAGTTCTAGGCCCTTTTCGCACCTTACCTTCTTCTGGCGCTGGGGTGCGGGGATCGTGTGAGCAGCCTCTGGCAAGAGGCTTTTGCGTCCCTGCTGCTTCAGCTCCACATGAGCTGCCTGCTCACGTGAAAGTTTCCCAGGCTGTGCTGGGGCAGGAAACACGAACGGCCTGGATCCAGAGGCTCCACACGCCAGGTAAGTGTGCATGGGGCCTGGGAGCAATGTATGATCATGCGCCATTTTTGGCTACTAGCTGAAAATGAAAAGGTGCGCGATTGGCACCTGCTGGCCCCGGAGCATCACACGATTGTGAGTGCATCGTGCAGATTGCTCCTTACAATCGCACAACGCTCCAGGCGCCCTTTCACATGGCAAATGCTGTGCGAAAAGGGCCTATAGTACTTTCAGGAAAAAAAAAATGGAATTAAAATAAACTATGATAGTCTATAAATTACAAGGTTAGTATGTACCCAGTAGGGCTGTAGTTCCCAAAATTTTTACTCCTGTGACCCCCTTTTACATCTACATTAAGATGTCCCCACCCTTCCACATCACCCACACTCTGTATCCTATTCCATACCTCTCCCTCCCTCTTTCTTTCACAGGCCCCTTGTACCACACACACCTTCTGTCTTAATGCTGAGTTTTCATGGTTGATGGGGGCATGTGCCTGCTGCTCCAACAATGGAACTTCTGGAGAAGCTGAGTAGGAAAAGCATAATAAAGGGAAGCTGATTTTTGCTATATCTGAGGATGTAGGAACGCATAACAGAGGAAGACGCTTTGCCTCCCACTTTTACAGAGATGAGTCAGTCCTCAACGCACGTATACACACATAGAGAGGCTTGCCCTTTTTCTTAGTTGTTGTATTTTCAGGCTGACTTTTCTTGGGTTTTCTTGAAAAACTATGAGGCACCCTCCTTTAGGATCCCGCCCCCAAGTTTGAGAACTACTGTGTTAGAGGAAATAGCAGCGGATATAGTTACTGCTTATACTTATCAGAGTTTATTTATCTAGAGAACAAGCTTTACACATTTGCAGAAATAAACATTTAATTGAAAAAAGGGGCTTGTTTATATGGTCAAACTGGATCCAAACATTATTATTTCTATGTACATTTGCAACTGTTGCGTGTGTAGTTATAAATGTCATTAATGATAAAACACCTATGATTAACGAAGGGCTTATTTTATAGACCTGACAAAGTCTGAGTCTTTATAAAATACAAATGTTTTTGAGATATTATAAACTGGTTAGTATAATTATCTATTTTTCCAGCCTTCAGTTAAAAATGTTAAATAATTCATACAGGTTACATTCAGCCTAGCCTTTCATCCCTTTGTCTGCCTAACTTCCAGAAGTGTATGCAATAAGAAATCCATGCTTGAACGTGCATTGGAGTTTTACAACATTACAACTTGTCAGATGAATATATATTAAGGGAAAATAGAGGCTTGGGTTGGTCTCAGAATTAGTGTGATACTAGCTTCTTTTGAGACTGATCCTATATATGTTTATGCATAAGTAACTTACTAGGCTCTCTGACGCTAGATGTCCTGTGACATCTCCCTTATGTAAATGGATTATCTCTTCCCCATTGTTTTACATTCATGATCTTGTCTTAGCACAAGATAGAAATTATATGGCACTATAGATGTTGGATTCACCTCCCTAAGTTTCTCATCACTGGCTAGGGTTGCTTGAAGTTACAGTTCAAGAATGTTTAGGCCTGAATATTATTGGTAGCCTCAAGTAGAATAGACCAATTGAATCGTAAGTATTGAATCACCATTCGTCAATTGGTTTAATGAGTCTACCAATATGATTCAGGCCCCAGAGAGCCACAAGATTCCTACCACTGCCTCAGTGGGTTGTTCTAGAATATGAGAAAACTTTGCTTTTGGCCTATTATACTTTATTATTAAATGCAAAATAGCTCTCCAGGCAAAATCAATTTAGTGTAGGGGCTTAAATCTTTGACTAGAATTTGAAAGATCTAGGATCTATTCCTGACTGAGGCCCTCTCCGCACAGCATTTGCCATGCGAAAGGGTGCCTGGAGCGTTGCACGATTGTGAGGAGCGATCTGCATGACACACTCACTATCACGCGATGTTCCAGGGGCCAGCAGGCGCTGATCGTGCACCTTTTCATTTTTGGCTAGAAGCTGAAAATGGTGCACGATTTCGCATTGCTCCTGGGCCCCATGCACACTTACCTGGCGTGCGGAGCCTCCGAAGCCGCGCTGGCCACGCTTCCTACCCCAGCGGAGCCTGGGAAACTCCCAGGCTGTGCTGTGGAAGGAAGAGGCAGGACTTTCATGTGAGCAGGCAGCTTGTGCAGAGCCAAAGGACCCTGGATGTGAGATTCTCTTGCCGGAGGCTGCTTGCGTGATCCCCGCACCCCAGCGCTGGAAGAAGGTAAGGTGCGGAAAGGGCCTGAGACATGACAGATCACTGAGTGATCTGTCTCTCAGCTGCCTGGCTTATCTCACAGAGTGGTGGTGAAGATACCATGAGGGAGTCATCTATGCCTTGTTCATTGGTGGAAAGGTAGAGTATAATGAAACTAATTTTGAAAAAGAAAAAAAAGATGGCATTTAATACTGGCAGGGGTGTGGAGAGAATTGTGAACTAAGGACATGCATGCTCAATTGAAGCATGAATTCTATGGTGCTGATGACTGCAAAAACAACTCTTGTGGACAATATAGATTGATGATTTAATCAATGACTTAGAAAAAGCAAGGAAGATTCATGTCTAAGGTAAGAAACTACTATTTTCTTTAAGTAGCAACAGTAGTAGTATGAATGTCAAAACATATCTATCTTTTTTAAATTCATGCACAGTGTGTGTGTGTGTGTGTGCATGTGGGAAGCAAGATTTCTGTCTTTTATTTTATTCTATTATACAGTCATTCATTCATTCATTTCCCCTGGCACTATTCCTCCAAAAGTTCACACACATGTGCAGAGGGCGCTACATTCTTTAAAAAGCATCAGGCCCCCAACTATCTTAATCTGGCCTAGGTAATCATTCAAGTATAATATTCCTCACTCATTTTCAAGAGATTTTGCCAGGATGGTGGTCCAAATTCTCACAGACCTGAAGAAACTCTCCTTAGCTGTTTTCAGGACTACAGACAAAATGCATAGGGAAAACACTGACCAGCTGCTATTCACTCCCCTTTTCTTCTTTGCAAATTCACTTTTTGAAAAAGGGGAGTCAAAATGAAAAATACGTATGAACATAACAATATTGGATTATAATAACTGCTTGCTATATTATTTGTATTAGCCATGAAATACTAGACCTGACACACCAACAACATTTCATTTCTCACAGGCAGAAACCTTATCTGGAATAATTAGCTTGGTGTTAACAATACTGCATTTTAGATGTTCCAAAGGTCATCACGGTGCAGGGATTTTGAAATCCAGTTTTACTTGTATTATGAGATCTGTTTTGATGTAGGTGTTTATTAATTCTTTTAATGTTGGAATTTTTTTTATTTGTTCTCTCTCTCTCTCTCTCTCTCTCTCTCTCTCTATATATATATCCACTCAAAAGAAAATCACACAATATCCAGTGGGGCTCTGCTGTTATGTGCCTTCAAGTCAACTCTGACTTATGGTAATGCTATCGTGAAATTTTCTTGGAAGATTCTTATTCAGAGGAAGTTTGGCATTGCCTTCCTCTTAAGCTGAAGGAGTGTGACCTGCCCAATGTCGCCCAGTGCATTTCCACAGCTAAGCAGGAATTCAAATTCTGGTGTCCCAGATTTCCATTCCAACACTCAAACCACTATGCCATGCTTGCTCTCTCAGTGGAGCATAATCTCCAAATAAATGTGCTTAGAACTGCAGCCTTAATTGGAATGTTGCTGGCTGCCTTGAAAGCTATTTGCAATGGAAACTTGGGATATATATTTTCCAAATCACTCAATACATATCCTTTTTTTTTTTTTTGCACCACCTAGCAAAACCAAGCCACTGCCCTACAAATTCTATTAACCCATGCCCTCAGATAAATGGGACCAGAAAGTGATCATTTTTGCAGCTGCCCACATTGGTGCGTCTGGCTTACCTGCAAAGCATCACCAAAGCTTCTTTGTGTCTTTGCTATGTTTCTTTCATCTTTTTAAAAATCCCTGTATTTTACACATCTCTTTTCATGCAGGTAGAAATAGTAGAATCCCTATTGTCTTATGTCAATGGCTTTACTTGTGACAAAAGAATTCCTCTCTTCCTACATAAATCTTGTCATATTTTAAACATAGTTCAAAGTTCCTCTTAAAAGGCCTGCTATGCCCAATCTCAGGTTCTTTTTGCTGGTGCTGAAGTACAGAATTTCTATATTTAAAGCATCAGTAGCAATAAAATGTTAGCTCTGGTCTAGGGTTCTTAATTTATGATTCATGGCCCATTTTTAAAAAACCTTTGGCCTTTTGACTTTCTTCTTGTTACTTTGAAAATTGTATTTAGATTCATTGGGGGGTGGAGTTCCATAGCTTTCATCTGATTTTCCCTGGGGCCCATGCCCCCTAGAACATTAAGAACCACTGTTTCACTCTTGCAGAGAAATCAGTGCTTTTCTGTATTATGGCAACAGGTGTGCAGGGTCAGTGTTGCAGGAAGTCACTCATCAGAGGGAAGGAAGACAACCTTAAAATGTCCAGCAAATATGCAAGCTGCAAAAAGAACCACAAACATGTTGGCAGGGAATCTGACTGGTTTGTGTTACACATTTGTGTTTTCTTGGTCCTACAAAGGTATTGATTTGTTACAGAGATGCATATATCACAGTGAACATACTTGTTAACTCTAACCAGAACGAACAGGGTTATTCAAGTTCAAAAATTCATTCTCATTAAATTCCTTGGATCAGAGTATACAGTTTTTAAAATGAATATTCACATAAGAATTCACACCCTTTGAGAAACACTGCTGACTTTTCAGGCTTTGTGTAATTTGCATAATTTGTGGTTTGCAATTCATTCATTTGTAATTCATTAGTTCATGGTTTCACAATTTGTAATTCATGACTTTGCAATTCATACACAGCTGGTGACTTTGCGGCTTGCTATTTTGATATGTAAGAAATAACATATAGTTACAATGCTGTGCAAAATCTTGTTAATTAAATGATGAAATACCATGTAAATAGAACAAAAGAACAAATGGTGGAAAGGAAATTTATGAACTCATGATGAGGGCTCTCCTTCATAAACTCTGGGAACAGTCCATCAAAAAGTCATCCAGCACGTGCTCCACTGAAATTAATGGGGAACTGCACAAGAAGATAGTAATTGTTCAATGGCACTTCTGACAGGAGTCTCCCTGCTGCATCACAAAGTTTGACTGCAATATTTAGCTGATAGGATTCACAAATCATGAAAGATTATGTCCCTTCTCAGATACCTGGCTACTTACATTTTTCTTTGTCTTCTTGGGACTAAGGAGATAGCATCTGCCAGGATCTTTTTCTTTTATTGTTATGATTACTCCATCTGGACATAATAATTTTTGTATCTCTTTCTAGTTTTCTCTATTCTACCTTTATGGCCATTAAATTTTGTGGCCATCTTTACTAATCAAATTATTAACCTTTTTTTGTTCATAACCTGACTGTCAAGCTGATAAGTCACCAAAATATCAATGGAATCAGGTACAAAGTGTAAAGTATGGACATTATCAAGTACAAAAATAATATATATTATGAAAGAATACTGATAGATCTGTTTCAATATGTAGAAACAGAATCCATTTAAATTCTAACAAAAATCTGCCAGCAAATATGGAACATAAAACAATGGTCCAGAGAATGGAATGGAATGGAATGGAAACATTCAATACACATTCCAGTCCCCAAGAAAAGGGGCGCCAGGAACTGAAGTAACGTACAGACCTTTACATCAATATCCCATGCAAACAAATGATGCTCAAGATTTTATGAGAAGGCTTTTAGTATATAGGGAGTGAGAAATCCCAGATGTTCAGGCTGCCTTTAGAAAAGGTACTAGTGATCATATTGCAAGTATATGTTGGATAATGAGCACCAAAGAAATTCAGAAGAAAATCAACCTGTGCATTATACATTACAGCAAAGCTTTTCACTGTGTAGATCATGAGAAATTATGGTTCATCTAAGAGAAATGGCAGTGCCACAGCATCTGATTGTCCTAATGCATAATCTATACCCTGGACAAGAGATCACTGTCAGGAGACAATGTGGCGAAACAGAATGGTTTCCCAATGACAAGGGGGTGAGACAAACTTGCATTGTATCACCCCATCTGTTTAATTTATATGCAGAACATATACAGAAAGCAAGATTACATTCAGAGGAAGCAGGTGTGAAAATTGAGGGAAGGAATGTTAGCAATTTGATATGCAGACACACCATATTGCTTGTAGAAAATAACAAAGTCTTGGAACAATTATTGATGAAAGTTAAGGAGACAGGGTCACAGTTACAGGGTCACACTTGAGTATTAAGAAGATAAAAGTAACGACTACAGAAGATTTACACAATTTTAAAAAGAATAATGAAGACACTGAAATAGTTAAAGGTTGCCTACACGTTGGCTCAGTCATTAACCAAAATGGAGACTGTAATCATGAAATCAGAGGAAGACTGAGACTTAGAAAGGCAGCCATGAAGGAACAGGATGAAGATCCTCAAGAGTAATGGCAGATCATTAAATACCACAGTCAGAATCACCTAGACTATAATAGTCCTGATTTTGATGTATGGCTGTGAAAATTGAATAGTGAAGAAAGTTGAGAGGAAGAAAATCAACTAATTTGAAATGTGGTGGTTCTACAAATACTATGGACAGCTAAAAAGATAAATGAGAGTCTGAGAGCAAATCAAACCTGATCTCTCATCAGAAGTTAAGATGACTAAACTGAGGCTATCATACTTTGGACATGCCAGAAAATGATGTGGCTCATTAGAAAAAGAAGATAATACTTGGTAAAGTGGAAGACAGTAGGAAAAGAGATAGACCTCACTACAAGTGGACTGATTCAATCAAGGAAGTCAAATCTGTGAGTTTGTAAGATCTGAGCAAGGCAGTCGATGAGCAGGGATCTTGAAGTTCCCTCATTCATAGGGTTGCTATAGGTCAAACCTGATTTGACAGCAAATAATAACAAATGAGAAAAAGGTACAAAACCCCTATGGGCTCTGACTTTCCTTTTTCTTATGAGGAAGAAATCAACAAGCATCTGTTGAAATTCCCTTTCGTACAATTCATAGATGATCTACCACACACTGATAAAGTAATCAAGGAAGATTTCCATTTGCAAAGAGGGCACGTTATAAACTACTCACATACCTGACGAACTGAAGATTAAATTTACAGAGCTCAGATACGCTTAAGTCATATTCTGTGTTCACAAGAAAGATCCAGACTTGACAGGTAACACGGTGAATACAAAGCTCCTACTGACAACATAAACCCATACTTACCCATACTTACTAGGATCACTTCCACAAGTACTGCCACTCACTTTCATTTTGCAGGAGATGCCTTACATCAGTAACCTGATAAGATTAGCATGAAAGAGAAAGTGAGCAATGTTAGCTTCTCACAACAAGAGTGAAGAAGATTTGCTAAATTTACTCCTGCACCAGCCACTAGAATGGCAGCCCCCACGTTCCAGGAACTGTTAGGACAGGAAGCAGATTACTGGAAAACATGGGGACTGAGATGATACTGAGCAAGAAGTTTTCACTGCCATAAAAAGAGACTCTGGTGCCTGACCTCATGTTCCTTTGGCTGTGCCCTTCCAGCTTGCATTCTGAGATTTGGGCTCTAACAACTGAGAAAATATATATCATATGTCAGTATTCTTGAAGTTTTAAAATGTATGTCCTTTTCTTGGCATAAGGGATATTTATCAAAGATAACATAATATTTATTAGCAGCACTGAGGCACTTTACGTCTCTCAGACTCGTTGGTGTGATATTGCTTCAGTCAGCACTTTAAATATTAAGTAGTGTTGAAGCTTCTGAACACATTAATTTAAGAATATTTGAAAGCTGTACAAAAATTATTAACAGCACTAAAGATACAGTGCTAAATACACAAACCAGGAATGAGCCCAGCTAACCATAATTGGGACTTCTCAGTAGACTTGTATAAAATTGTACCTATCAGTACAGATAGAACATTAACTGTTAGTAGTACTGAAAAACTTATAATCTTTATCGTTACAACTAAAACACTTAATTAACTTGATTATAGATAGCACTTCAATTTGTATTAGCACTGAAGTATGTTAGCATTAGCACCTTAATACGTAAAATTTGAGTTAAGATGTGATGATCTATTTCATTCATATCTCTTGAAATGTGTTCACTTTCCTTATAGAAGCCACAGGATCAGTAACAGGAAAAACACACATAACAAGGGGATGAATTCAGCCTGCTTAGGATGACCTAAAAAATACTGATCAAAATATTTTATCATAATTTTAATGTATCTTATATGCCTTTGAGACAATATTAAATAAATCACTAAGGTAAAGAGTGAAGCTGATGAAACATTTAGTAAATTAGATCAGAAAATAAGGTTTTAGAAGCTTCTACAGTGCAATTAACAAGTGGGATCCAGTGCTTTCAAGTATGAAGTGAAGAACAAAGTATGATGAAAAATGACATGGAACTAATTCAGTCTAGTGTAACTACTGCAGAAGTAAAACTAGAATATATGAACATCAGACTGGGTTTGTAGGTGGCCAGTTAGAACAGACAGATCACAGAAGCAGGAAGGATAGGCTTAAGGTGAGATATTATTTAAAAGGCAAGAAGAGAAATCATTGAATTGTTAGAAGATTTAGTAGCATCAGCTGTAGGGGACAGATTCTGACCTGGAAGAGTCAGACTCACCTAGAATGGTGAGTTTGCTGGGTTGCATGGTGTGGCAGGGAATTGCCATCTTTTTCCTCCATAGGGTTTGGCAAGATCAGCCAATCTGATGGCTGGCCAATGCATGGGGAGGGAGGACAGGATCTCTTTCTGAGCAGGAATGAAGACACAGGCTCCACTCCACTCCAGGTCTATGCACAGGGGAATAAAAGTATCTCCCTTTGTGCTTCTCTAGCAGTGGGGCTTTGACCACCTTGTCTTTGACTGACTTGCCAGAAGGAATGCTGAGGTAGTGAAAAAGCTAAAGTAGGAGAAGAGTGGAAAGAAGAACAATGAAAAGGGAGAAGAGAAGACAAAGGAGAAATAAAGGAGGAAGAACAGGTGGAAAGGAACAAATGCAGAAAAGGAATGAAGCAGCAAAGATGAAGAAAAGTGCTGTGGTGGAAAGCCAGGAAGCACAAGAAGGGTTCCTCCTCCTCCCAAAAGATCAGCAGCAGCTCTTATCAACAAACCATCCTTAAAAGTGTTATACACAAGAACTCTTTTAAGAGCTGCATGGAACAAACATGATTGGGCAAGCAGTCTGGTAGATGGGTTCAAGGAGACTCTCTCTGCCACTGCCAAAGAGCAGCAGCAGTCTTCAGAGCTGCAGCACAGCAAGGCTTTTCCCCCCTTGGCTCCTTTCCTGGCTTCTTAATCTCACTAACAAAGCCACATCTGGGGCTTCACTGCATCACTGCCACATCTGCATTTGAAAGGGCAGGAAGGCAGACTTTCGCATTTTGGAAGAATTTTTGGATGGTTTCAATGAGCCATACCTCTGGTTAAGACTGACTTGAGGAAGGTTCAAACTTCAAGGTGCAATCTGATGTTGTACAAAGCATGGACTTTGGGATCTATCTCAGAGTGTGCTGGTGTGCATAGTATTGACTATTAGTATTGACCATTACAGTAGACAGACCTGGGGTTTTCTAGAGATTTGACATTCCTCACAATCTTCCCTAACCTTCTTATCTTACTGCCAGTCAGCATCCAGCTAATAAAAAGGTCAAGTTCCATTGCAACAACTAGGCAATGATAAGAGCTATCAAGTAGCATTCCTCTTGATCTGAAAGAGTCAAATCAATTTTATTGGTTTATCATTCCATACTTATATTTGAGACTTAAATGTAGAATTTTGCATTTGTCTCCACTGAAATTAATTCTGGTAGCTTCAGCTCAGTATTCTAGCTTATTAAGGTCTATTTGAATTCTTCCAATGTATTAGCTACCTCTCCTAATTTTGTATGTTCTGCAAACATTATAAGGATTCCTGCTACCTGATCATCTAAGTCATGAATACAAATGTTGAAGAGCATTGACCCCAGGACATAATGCTGCTGCAGCACACTGCTTGAGATTTCCTCCAGTTTGAAGTGGAGTCATTGATGACAACTATTCAAAATGGTTTTTAACCAGTTACAATTGTTCAATTACTTTATGGAAAGAATATGATAACTGAGGACAGAGAAATAAAAATCTACAAAGATGTGCCAGCCCAGACACTGAAAAAAAGAACAGAATGTTGTAATTTGGATCTGTTCCCAAAATGTCTGATGATGCATGGATGCACAGAGTTCTCTTTTAGGGAAAAAACTGAAGCAAAATAGGTGTTGAGCATTTCTGTCTTTTTGTTGTGATCTTCTAGCATTTTACTATCATTATAGGTAAACTGATAAACTGGAAAATTGGGATGAGATTAATAGAATGAAATGTAACAGACAGAAATGAAAAATTATCCATTTAGGCCATAAAAACCCAATGTGCAGAGATAGGATGGGGGATACTGAGCAGCAATACATGTGAAAAGAATGTTGGCATTTTTGTTGATTGTAAGTTGGAGATGATCCAGCAGTGTGAAGCTGCAGCAAGAAAGCAAATAATATTTTATTCTGCACTAATAGGACCATAGTTTCTAAGACAACAGAAGTAATAGTCCCAATATATTCTGCACTATGTAGGTGTCATTATCATGTTGCAATTCTGGACAGTCCTGAAAGTTAGCATGGCAGATCTCAGCCTTCAACCAGCTGGGAATGCTAGAGGCATTCCTTTAGGATCGAGGCAACTACATCTGTGGCAGACCTAGGCTTACTTGAGATATGGAGTGAGGCAAATGAGAGGTAGAAGTCTGTGATATTTAGACCATACATTTGCCTGACCTTACATACGCCAGCCTAAAGTTGTCTGTTCCAGTTTTACAACTTTGCCAGAAAACAACCTGTGTATGAGGGCACAGTAGCATTTGCTGTGCCAAGAAGTACAGTGTATCAAATGGATCAGACCTTAGCCTGGAAGACAAGAGTTCACCTTTCTGGGACACAGGAGAATGTTACGGGACTCCTTCATGCCCACTATCTGATACCATAGTGACAGTTTTGTCCCAACAGATGCCATAGTCAAACAACTAGGGGAGAATAATTTGGCATCTTGGAAGCAACTGGCTACTTGCCACAAAGGATGGCTTGGGCACTTGGCATGAACAGTTCCCAAACACCCTAATCTCATCCCAGTTGTTCAAGCAGCACCGCTGGAAAGGAGCAATCAATCTGAAGAAACTTCATGTGGCAAGTCACAGGGTCAGCAAGGCACTCGGGGACCTTTTGTAGCTGGAAGTGGGAGCTGCTTAATTCAAAATCTGGACATTTTGTTCTGCTCAGAATTCTTATATCATCCAGATGAGGAGCACTTGCCAGGCTGGGGGCATGACATGCTTCTGATCAAGTATGAATTACATACAGTTAGTATAGACTGGCAGAAGGAAGAAATTTAGAGCCTGTGTGCCCTTCTTTCTTGTTTGAGTGTCCTCTCAAAGGATTTTGGGGGTGGAGGAAATTAGTATCAGACCAAGCTCAGGTGCTGTTGGACATGCTTCATTCCCAACTGTTCAGGAACCACACAGTGGCTTGTGACCACATGGATTCTGGGTGCTTGAGCTCATCAGATGACAGGCAGGTTAGCCAATCAGTGGATCATGGTCTCATATTGGGCCAACACCATACATACAGCTGTGGCCTTTTGATCTCCAATCAGATTGTGTGTGTTTTGGCTGTCTCCACTTATGCTGACATCTTACTGTTGGACCCTCAACAGTAATCGCCAAAATCATGTTCAGACAACATCATATTAATTCAAGAGCAGCATGGAAATGTGTGTTTCCATGCTTTTTAGAGGTGTATGTACTTTTCTTTGCACATTTTCCAGGTGTGCCCCTTTGTTGAAAACATTTCCTTTTATTTTGTGTAATATATCATAAGCTCAGAAATGCATGGATTTCTGATAGTAAACTGCACGGTTTTGTTGTTTGAGTTTAGGTGGTGTGAATTAGATCCGTTGCATTTCTTGGATGTTTGTATGAAAATTTAGAATTAGTTACTTGTTTTCCTTACAGTAAACAAAGTACGGAATATTTTTTAGAAATCTCCAGGGTTCCCTTCAGTTTCAAGCTAGCATGAACCTATCTGGACACTGACTTTTTAAAATTAAGCTTATACATTACCAGAGCACTAAAGAAGACAACTTACTACACTTGCTTGGCATATGAGTTTCTATTCACATCTGCAAACTTTTTTTTGCCATGTTCAGTGAATAGAAATTTCCACAACATGCATGACTGTGGATGAGGGGAAGTTAGTCCCAGAGCTGGGGAACAGAATGAGCTCGGCCTTATTCTGTCTAATTTTCTAGGCTAGACAGAGTTAACTCTGAATTTAGTACTGTTACCAGAGTATACAAGAGTACAGAATACAATTTAGGTAACAGAGCAGTCTTGTGAAGAACAAGAGACAGGCAAGAATACTAATTTCCCACAAATTGAGTTTTCTTGAGAAAAGTGGGGGTGTGATAGGGAAAAAAAGCATTTTGCACATTATGTTTTGAGGGCTGTCACAGAGTATAAAGAAATGGGGGAGGGAGAATTGAGATGGTGGCAAACTGAGAGGATGATGGGAGGAAAGAGGGGGTGAACGAAGGAAGTGATGAGGGCAAAGATGGCAAAAGACAGTGTGAGAGATGGAAAATCTTTCTCTGTGGGTTTATCTAACAGGGAGGGAGATCCTTAATGTTGAATCCGAAAGGGTAGAGGTATGTTGAGAGGGGCAGTATCAGGTAGTGGTTTGAGCTTTGGACTACAACCCAGGTGAAGTGGGTTCAATTTTCCACTTGGCCATGGAAACCCACTCTGTGATCTTGGGTGCATCATGCACTCTCAGCCCCAGAAAACCCAGTGATACGTTCACTTTAGGGTTGGCATAAGTCAGAAATGACTTGAAGGTACACAACAACAACAACACCAGCAACAACAACAAGAAGAAGTACACTGACTTTCCTCAGCTACAGCAAAATTATTTAAAAGACCGTTGTCTGCCATATTACCTGACCCAAGTTTTGAGATCTTCTTTGTACCAGTACCATCAGAACCAGTTTTGCTGAAAGTACAGGTGAGAGATGTTTTCAGTGGCTGTTCCCAAGCTGTGGAACTCTATTCCACAGGAGATCGGCTGAGCCCCCTCCCTGTTCTCTTTCCACTGGCAGGCTAAGACCTTTTTATTTAGTCAGGTCTTTGATTTTAAATTATATATCAGAACAGTGTTGAAAGTGCTGAACTGTATTTTTATCCTATATGTTTTTAATCATGTCTTAAATGATTAATGATTAAATGTCTTGAACTGTTTTCAACGATCTTCTTTTAATAGTACCATCATTAAATGATTTTCTTAACTTTTTAAATCTGGTATTTAGCTAACTTTATGTTACCCTGATTTCTGGGGCCCCTTGGGGGACACCTCAATGTGCTCCACATGATGGGGAATGGAAACTAGCCAGAGCACAAGCAATAGCAACGCAAGAGGCAGGGTAACCTAGCGGGGTCTTTTTACCCAGTGTTTACGGGGTCAGACCAAGCCAAAAACCACACTGAATTGCCAGATAATGGATTTTATTGAATGCAAGTCTCACACACCAATGTAATCACTCACACACTCACCCAAGAGCTATTAAGAAATAAAAGAGAGGAAATTGGACAGGGGAGTTTTGAGGGTTACAGCTGGGGAATACTGCATCTGGTCCTGACGTCTGGAGGTTTGAGACAGCAGCGGAGAGAGAGATGAGACTCAGCATGTGGAGGGCTGAGGGGATAGCTCAATGGACAGAGTGATGGTCTGATGGGAAGCTGGGAGTGATCCAAAGAACTGCTCAAAAACCGGGTCTATTTATGGGGGAAAAGGGACCTGGAGGGCTAATCCTTTTCCAGGCAGAACAATAGGTGGAGGAGCTAGAACAAAGCTCCAAAATGTCAACGCTTTGCATGATTGCATTTTGCCAGGGTTGTCAAAGCCTTGGCTGTATGCAAATCGTCCTTGCTTGATGGGCTGTATGTCAGATGCATTAATCCATTCAAGCCAGTTCCTCGGGACTGAGGACCCTTTTTGTATTTTATATTTTACATGTCTGGAGGTCTCCTGGGGCTATGTGACTATGGATTACTGGCCTGACCGGGTTTTTCCTGTTTTTGGCCGTTCGACCATGCCTGCCTATATGCTTGTTTGGGGGACCTCTCAAGCACGTGGAGATATTTTTAATATTAAATTGTAGACCCCGGGATAGGGATATCTACCGCAGTAACATTTATTTTAAATTATTGTAAACTCACTTGGGTCCCATGGCAGGAGAAAGGCAGGTGATACATTGAACAATAGCTAAATAAATAATATCTTGTGCAGATTCTACCACAAGCCATTGTAGTGTAGTGGTTTGGGTTTTGGACTAGGGCTCTGGAGTTCAACCAGGGTTAGGATCCTTGCTTGGTCATGGAAATAAACTGGGTAACCTTGAACAAGTCACATTCTCTCACCACAGAGGAAGGACATTGCAACCTCCCTCTGAATAAGTCTTACCAAGCAAAATCCTGTGATAGGTTCACCTTAAGGTTGCCATGAGTCAGAAACAACCTGAAAGCACTTAGGAGTCTACCAGATGCAGGAGTGCGGACAAATGTTCCCAGAGATGGTTCGACCTTATGTGCAAGGGTTGCAGCAATGCCCCCTTTGCCCAGTCCCCACAGATGTGAAGTTTTTAAAAAGTGCATCATATTTCCTCTTCTCTCCCACTCCTTACTTCTTGAATCTCTTAAGTCCTCCAGTGCTAGGAAGACCTCTGTGTATGTCTGCAACTTGGCATATTCAGAACATTTCTCTAGCTTAGCAGAAGGCAGGTCAGGGGACAGGAGAGGCAGAGATTGGTAAGAAATGTTCTCCTTGCTTCCCATAAATGGATATGGGGGGGCACTGCCTCTTTGTAGGACACAACCCACCCAAAGCCTAGAAACATAAGCTCCAAACAATCTACAGACCGACCAAGAAAATTCAACAAATGCTATGTTCAGAAAAGGACAAGAGGGATCCTCTAACTTCTGCTGGAGTTTACCACGTACCTTGCAGCTGTGGGTAGGTCTACACAGGGACTACAAAATGTATTATCCAAACACGAATCAAAGAACACGAAAGGCACTGCAGACTGATCCACCCAGAAAAATCAGCAGTAGCAGAACATGTTATAAACCAACCTGGACAGAGAATGCTTTTTGAAAGCGCAGAAATTCTGGACCATTCTGACAACTACTATGTCAGACTACACAGAGAGGCCATTGAAATCCATAAACGCGTGGACAATTTCAACAGGAAAGAAGAAACTCTGAAAGTAAACAAGATTTGGCTACCAGTACTGAAGAACACTAAAATCAAGACTCAAAAATATGCCAATGAACACCACCCATACTCTGGAGGTCCTCTACATGGAACAATACAATGGGTTGCTAATGTACTTAATGCACTGTTATGCACATCCCCTGACTAACAATACACCCTGGAGGATATCCCATTGAACAATAGGCCATCACACAGGCCAACTGTAACACATGCAAATTGCTCCCTCCCACCCGGGGACTACAGAAGTATATATACTTTATCTTATTTACATGCCACCAGAACCTCTGATGATGCCAGCCACAGACCCAAGCGAAACATCAGGCCTCAAAACCTGAAAAACCAACAACAACCTATAGACCACCCACAGTTCATCCCAATGAAGTTTTCCTTTTTAAGACATGCATTTCTCCGGCATCCTCCCATTATTGTAGAGCACTAGACAAGCAGTCCATCAGGCAGCATCCTCAGTAGGCTGAGAGAACCTGGAAAGTGGAAAGCTCAGCAGAAGCTGAGGCTGGGTGGAAAAGGTTAGTTTGTGTGCATGGGGGGGGGAGGTATCTGCTTGAGAAGGAAATGCCTGGGTTTCATGGATTTCTTCTTCAAATGAGAATGGGCTGATAGAGTCTCCCCTCGCTTTTTTGTACCCATGAGCTTTTTATATATATAAATACACACACACACACACACAGATACACACACACACACACACACACACACCTTTTTATTCATCCATAAAAGAAAAAGAAAAGATGTATCAATAAATGACTATACAGTTAATTAATATCAAATACAACAATAAAAAACAGAACAAAATGATAACATACAAATGCTATATATGAAATAACTGATTGCGAGGTAAGAAATGTAAATAAGGGAAGATCATTATGTAAGTATGTGAATAGGTATCCATGAGCTTTAAGTCCCTTGACTTCCAATACATCTTGAAATTAAAAAGAAGCCAACTCAAGGCTGGAAATAAAATCTTCTAGCTGGTACTAGGAATTACCAGAAAATAGTCCAGGGCAACAGAAAGCTAATGGGTATGAGTGTGGGTGTGTACTGAAAGAGCACTATAACAAAAAAAAATTAAAAAGTTGCAGAATGTCTAGGACCTTCCTGTTCTGAAGCAGGATATAGGTGAAAGTGTAGAGAGAACTCGTACTTGATACTAATTGTACCACTGACAGAAGTATTGAGTCAGAATTTTTGTTTGTTGTTATAAAGAAGCCTTTTATTGAAAAACTGGTTTTTGTCATTGTTTTGTGTTCTGCCTAAGTTATTAATTCTGGGAACTATTTAATCTCAGAACCTTTAAACACACACGTTCATCTGAGTTTGGAGACACCTTAGGGCCCTATTTGTTTTTTATTTATCTGAAGTATTTCTGTATCACTTTCCAGCCCACAAGGGCTCCCAAGGTGATGAACAAATAAAAACCAATTAAAACAATACAAAGATAAAAAATTTTAAAACACACATCCTAATACTCTTTAATACTCTAAAAGTGTTCTAAAATCAATCCTAGTAAACGCACAGAATGGATTGAGAGAAGGTATATGGAACCTAGAGTTAAATATTGTATGAGGAACCTGGAAGGGGCACACCGTCACTGTATGCACCTCTGGCTTTTGTGTTGTATTGTTTTTCCCTGCTGACTTTAAGCAAGTCAAGTTATGAAGAAGGATGACATGTAAAGAACATGTAACCATTTTATGAAGACTAGTCTATATGGCTGTAAGAATATCCATAATAGTGTCACCCACCCCCAGAGAAGCACACTCAGTTTTACAGGCATGCTCTGTGCCTCTTTGCCTCCAGTTGCAATAGTTTGTGGTTCATGTGTAAAAGAATTTTATATTCTTTCAGATGCATTCCCATTTTCTCTTATCAATTTATGTGAGAACACTCCTCCCAGTTTATTGCACTGTTTGTGTTACTAATATTAAAGTGATTATTCTCTGTTCAACATTAGTTGTTACTGGAACAAGAAAAATGTGAGTCTGGGTGAGTGCTTCTGTGTGGCATTGTAGACCTGTATTTTGCATTTTTAATCTTCATGTTCATGTGTCTCAGTTTCTCATTTCTATCATATTTGCAGTTGTGAAATCAAAAGGTGGCTTTACTTCTGGTGACCCTGCCCTTTGCCCAATAATCCATGGTTTCATCCAAAGCTGAAAGTCCACAGCCAGGATTTGTTCATCCCCAAAGGCCTCATAGAATCATGGAAATGTAGAGTTGGAAGAGACCACACGGGCCATCCAGCCCAACCCCCTGCCATGCAGGAACACCCTCAAAGCACTCCCGACAGATGGCCATCTAGCCTCTGCTTAAAAACCTCCAAGGAAGGAGACTCCACCACACTCCGAGGCAGCATATTCCACTGCCGGACAGCCCTGACTGTCAGGAAGTTCTTCCTGAGGTTCAGGTGGAATCTCCTTTCCTGCAGCTTGAATCCATTGCTCCTTGTCCTGGTCTCTGGAGCAGCAGAGAACAAGCCCTCTCCTTCCTCTACATGGGATCCCTTCAAATATTTAAACATGGCTATCATGTCCCCTCTTAACCTTCTCTTCTGCAGACTAAACATACCCAGCTTTCTAAGTCTATCCTCATAGGGCATGGCTTCCAGGCCTCTCACCATTTTGGTTGCCCTCCTCTGGACCTGCTCCAGCTTGACCATATCCTTCTTGAATTGGGGTGCCCAGAACTGGACACAGTATTCAAGATTGAGGTCTTGCAGAGTAGAATGGTACCAGTACCTCCCTCGATCTAGACACCATGCTCCTATTGATGCAGCCGAGAATTGCATTGGCTTTTTTGGCTGCTGCATCACACTGCTGACTCATGTTCAGCTTGTAGTCTATTAAGACTCCTAGATCCCTTTCACACGTACTGCTATCCAGCCACGTGTCCCCCATCCTATATTTCTGTATTCCATTTTTTCTACCTAAGTGTAGGACTTTACACTTCTCTCTGTTGAATTTCATTTTGTTAGCTCTCCTTGAATTAGCTAGAGCTTTGGCTTTCAGGGGTGAAAAGGCTCCAAAAGCTATCTTGATATCCGGTTTACATAGATAAACTAGAAAATTGGGCTGTAATTAATAAAATAAAATTCAAAAGAGACAAATGTAAAATTCTAAATGTACAAGTATAGGATGGGGGATACATGGCTCAGCAGTATGTCATGTGAAAAAACCTTGGGATTATTGTTGATCATAAGTTCAACATGAGCCTGCAATGTGATGTTGCAGCAAAGAAGGTGAATGTTATTTTAGCCTGCATTAATAGAAGCATAGTTTCTAAACTGAGGAAAATAATAGTCAACTGTATTCTGCACTAGTCAGGCCTCATCTGGAGTACTGCATTCAGTTCTGGGTGCCTCATTTTAAGAAGGATAGAAACAAGTTGGAGCAGGTTCAGAGAAGGGGAACAAAGATGGAGAATGAAACATGTGAGTGAGGTTGAAGGAGCTTGGCTTGTTCAGCTTGGTGAAGAGAAGGCTGAGGAATGACATAACCACAGTCTAAATATATCAAGGGCTGCCACAGAAAGGAGGAGGCAGGCCTGTTCTCTGCTGTCTCAGAGGACAGGGCCAGGTCTAATGGTTAGAAGTTACAGTAGAGTAGATTTCAATTGAACATTAAAAGGAACTTAATGACAATAGGAGCAGTTCAGCAATGGAACTGATTGATTAAAGAGGTGGTGGTGTTTCCTTATCTGGATGTTGTCAAAAGGAGGCTGGACAACTCCTTGCTGGGGATGTTTTAGCTGGAGATCCTCCATTGAGAAGTGGGTTGGACTAGGTGGCCATGAGGCCCTTTCCGACTCTATGATTCTATGGTAGTAAAATGGTCAGGTAGCAAATGCACAAAAGGTGTGTGCAAGATCCATACATCATTATTCGGAAAACAGATGGTGTCCTTACAGTTATCACTGTCGTGTGTGTGGGTTTAATGACATTACATTTGGCTCCCAGTTCACTTTCCAACAAATTGTTGTTGGAATAACCTACCATATCCTATGGTTATAAATAAGACAAAGTTTAGTCCACAGATTATACGCACCCCCAAGGCTGTTTGAGGTTCCCAAGGGTCTTGCCCCCGCCCCCAATAGTGATTGCTTTGTAGAAAAGATGACCTAGCAATTTTGCTCTTTTTTTTAAGATGACATAGAATCCTAAGGAGAGAGGAAAATACCAAATCGTGAAACAAGAGAGAAAAAGGTGCCTGTAGGAAGAATGTTTCCAAAGGCTGAAGGCAGCTGAATATCCAATGCAATGCAATACAATGCAAAACTCCTGTGCATTTACCCTACTCCCTTAACGTTAGGAAATGGTTGTGTTAAATAATTGTTCTGCTTGGATTAGCTCTAGCTGTGGAATGTACAGACTGAACATTCACATGATGCCATTGGATCCAGCTCCAGTTTTTTCTATACTCAGCATTAAGCACCCTATTTGCTTCCTAAAATCCCCTGCTTTTTTAGTTTCAGCTGCACACTACCGTGTCTCCAAGAGGTTCCTCTAAGTTTACACTGTAATTTGTAGTTATAGTGATTATCCTGTTCCCTCCATAAATAGCTGGGTTCCCCCTCCAACCTTGTGAGCATTTAAGGGAGTGTGGAACCTGCTGGGTAATTACCTTCCCATCCGTCATCAACAAAATGACAAAGTCCAAATGAGGGACTGTGACAAGAGAAAGAAGGGCTAGCGTCAGTTGATATAAAAGTTATCTACGCTATGGATATAAACTAATCTCCGTTCCCCAAGAAGCTGTAGTCCTAAGAAAAATGGAGGCAGGAATAGAGTCTCTTAAAAGAATTCAGTTTTTTCATGAAATTGCAGTTGCTAGGATTCATTATGCAATCTATATCACTGAAAATTGATACTACTGAAGTTTGTGGTGCAGATATAGCCACAGTGTCCTGCTGCACTGCAGCAGTGGCAATTGGCCAGACCCCTACAAGTGCACAAATGGGTACTGAACAGCAAGGCACCCTGCTCAGAATCCAAAGCACTATTGATCCTTCTCTCCTAAGAGGACAACGGATCTGGTTACTACACTCTATTTTGTGGACTACGATGAAACTAACTTCTGATTTTCGGTCAGCCCTCCTCAAGTGTTACTCACAGCATTGGCAGTATGGTTAGAAAAGTCCCATCCTCAGGCCACCCATCTACTTCCTAGCCCCCTTCCTTTTCCTTGGTATTTCCCAAGTGACACTATCCCCTCCCCCGTTTCCTCCCCAGGGTTTGCCCTATAGGACAGAGGAGTATGTCTTCCCCTCCGGCAAAAGCAAGTATTCCTTTTGTGGTCTTGGCTCCCATGCTAACCCTGCATAACCAACATCCTCTGGAACTGGGTGCCAAAACAAAGTATCTGCCCTGAACTTCGTGAAATTCAATGGCGTGTTGGAAATCTGTCCAAAAGGCCTAACTGAGCAAGTCTAACATTTGGTCAGTGGAGAACTGTTTCTGAATTGGTTTAAATCGTTCATGTAACTACTACATTGGTAAAGTCCTCCCTCCACATTTGCTAGGGTTAGGGGCACAGGACCCCTGTGAAAGTGAAAAAACCATGAGTAACTCTAGGCCCTCCCAAACCATATTTAACACACAAAAAAGTCTGATCACCATATTCAAACCACTGTGGATTCCTTCCAGACATCAGGGTTCGTTCATAAGGCAGAAGCGGGTGGCTGGTGGGGCTTCTCCACTGCTGCCCCACAACATTTTTAAGAGGGACTTACAAGCCTTGTTGGCAGTTTCCCAGCCTCACCAAGCTTGCAGTCCCTATTAAAAATGGCATAGGGCAGCAGCAGAGCTGGCAGCAAATAATCTGTGAACAATCAAATCTGCAAAAGTGAAACCCGCAAATGTGGAGGGCTGACTGTATATATAATATGCCTATTTTACCTCATGCAAGAATGAGTGTATTATGTTATGACCCGGGCATGAAAAATCCTCTCCTTCATAAGGCTGGTTTGTTTACAGTTATGTTCAATTATAGAGAAGCACCATTGTCCTCACCAGCAGGAAAGTACTACTTATGACATGATAGACTCGCTCCTATAGCAATAGTGGCTACAGGGGAATGTAAGGCTAGTGTAGATATGAGAGAGAAGAGGAGTGGGAGAGGAGAGCCAAGAGCCTCTGAACTCCTCAAACACCTTTGATTCTGTAGGTTGCATATAGTGTTTCTAAGAGTAGTATATTAAAGTTTTATGTACTGTTCTGTGAGAAGCTACAACAATAGGAGGGAAAGAAAAAAGTTCTATAGCTTTTACAATGAAGGTGTGGACTAAGTTACAAGAACATGGGAGTACTGGTCAGGCTAAGGCAGATTTTAAGGTAATCTTAGTATGAGGGAAATGCTTCTCCTTTCTTCTTTAAATCCTTTGTCTCAAATACTTTGCAAAATCATTGTTTATTTACTGGACAAGGATATGGCATAAGCTGATATATTTGGAGGAGGAAGAGACAATTCTCTGCTTCTCCACATCATTAGCATAGCTATGTTACCCTGATTTTGGGGGGTCCTGTGGGGGACACCTTAATATGCCACAATCAATGGGGAATGCGAATTAGCTAGAGCACAAGCTGTGGCAACAAGAGACAGGATAACCCAGCGAGATCATAGAATCATAGAATCATAGAAATGTAGAGTTGGAAGAGACCACACAGGCCATCCAGTCCAACCCCTTGCCATGCAGGAACACCCTCAAAGCACTCCCAACAGATGGCCATCCAGCCTCTGCTTAAAAACCTCCAGAAAAGGAGACTCCACTACACTCCGAGGCAGCATATTCCACTGCCGGACAGCCCTGACTGTCAGGAAGTTCTTCCTGAGGTTCAGGTGGAATCTCCTTTCCTGCAGCTTGAATCCATTGCTCCTTGTCCTGGTCTCTAGAGTAGCAGAAAACAAGCCCTCTCCCTCCTCTACATGGCATCCCTTCAAATATTTAAACATGGCTATCATGTCCCCTCTTAACCTTCTCTTCTGCAGACTAAACATACCCAGCTTTCTAAGTCTGTCCTCATAGGGCATGGCTTCAAGGCTTCTGACCATTTTGGTCGCCCTCCTCTGGACTTGCTCCAGCTTGACCATGTCCTTCTTGAATTGGGGTGCCCAGAACTGGACACAGTATACAAGATGAGGTCTAACCAAAGCAGAGTAGAATGGTACCAGTACCTCCCTTGATCTAGACACCATGCTCCTATTGATGCAGCCGAGAATTGCATTGGCTTTTTTGGCTGCCGCATCACACTGCTGACTCATGTTCAGTTTGCAATCTATTAAGACTCCTAGATCCGTTTCACAAGTACTGCTATCCAGCCACGTGTCCCCCATCTTATATTTCTGCATTCCATTTTTTCTACCTAAGTGTAGGACCTTACACTTCTCTCTGTTGAATTTCATTTTGTTAGCCTTGGCCCAGCTCTCCAATCTGTCCAGGTCATTTTGAATTTTGATCCTGTCCTCTGGCGTATTAGCAACCCCTCCCAATTTGGTGTCATCTGCAAATTTGATGAGCATGCCCTCTATTCCTTCATCCAAGTCGTTGATGAAAATATTGAACAGCACTGGGCCCAGGACAGAACCCTGTGGCACCCCCGCTAGTCACTTCTCTCCAGGATGAAAAGCAGCTATTGGTGAGCACCCTTTGGGAACGGTCAGTCAACCAGTTACAGATCCACCTGACAGTAGCCCTGTCCAGCCCACATTTTATTAGCTTCTTTGCAAGAATGTCATGGGGAACTTTGTCAAAAGCCTTACTGAAATTGAGATATGCTACATCCACAGCATTCCCTTCATCTATCAAGCTAGTAACTCTATCATAGAAAGAGAGAAGATTAGTCTGGCATGACTTATTTTTGAGAAATTCATGTTGACTTCTCGTGATTACCACATTGCTTTCTAAGTGGCTGGCCCCTCCCGAAACTGCAAACCCCAGGATCCCATAGGATGTTGAAAGTGGAATCATAGCGCTATAAAACTCTAGTGTGGAAATGGCCTAAGAGAAAGAAGTACCAGCAGCACTCTGTGTTTGATAATTTCAGACAGTTGTTGGGTCATCTACTCCAGTCACAGTTCCTCTTCTCTCACCGTGCTTACAACCATGCCCAGATGAAGGCTCACAGGCACATAGATCGGCTGGATTGGGAGGACAATGTTCCTGGGCTACCTTCCCAACCCTCCCCAGTACCTACTAGGGGAAGAGGAAGAGGGGAGAATGAGACATATGGTAGTGGTGACTTTAGGAGCCTTGAATGCTGAAAGTGAAGGGCCTGGCCTAGGAGCAAAGGGTCCTGATTAGGGATGGAATGAATCCAGAATTTTCCAAATCCAGATCCGAATCCCTGGAAGGTTCTGGGAATCCATGAATCTCATGAATCTCCAATCTTTTGAACCTTTTTTTAAAAAAGGGTTTTAAAAGCAAGGGAAAGAAGGCTAATCTTGGGCAAGACACACTCTCTCAGCCTTAGCAAAAGCCTAGGCAAAGGCAAACCTCCCTCTGAAGAAATCTGGCCAGGACAATTGTCATAGTTTTGCCTCAGTATCTCCCCATATTGAAAATGACATGAAGGTCCTTTCTACAGAGGCAAGGAAATGTGGATTATTAATCACACATTTTCCAGCCTGTGTAAACAGGGCCATATACTACAGCACAGAGATAATCCAGGTCAAAACTGGGTTTTCTTTGCATAGCTCCTTATGGCATCCTGAGGTTTGTAGTCTGATGATGCACCAGCACACTTTGGCAGAGAAGGCTGTGACCCCTCGTAAAACTCCAAACCCCAGAATTGTGTCTGAAAAAGCTTTGCAAGGGAGCTATGCAAAGAAATCTTTCATCTGTCCTTGAAATCTCAAGCCTGTACCTTTCAGTCAAGTGCTGAACTTAAATATGAAATGTTCAGTTTAAATATCTTAGAATACAACCTCAGATATCATTTGTGAAATTGTTAGCAAAGGCCATTATTACTCCAAGTGAAAAGCTCACCTACTTGCCATCTCCCCTTGTATATTTGGTCTCTCAGGTTTTCAGGCATCCCAGTCTCCTAGATTTTCAGGTGTCCTGGTCTCCAACAAACTAATTGGTTGGTGGATTTGAAAGATTCGGTTTGCCTATTTTGGCACAGGGATTTGGATTTGCGAATCTCGAATCCGAGTCAAGGATTCAGTTGGCCCATCCCTAGTCCTGATAGAGTCCAGCAACAAAAGCAGCAATACTGCTGCTGAATTTGCTCAAAGAGCACAGGGGTTGAGAGTCCTTTAGGGTCTGTGGCTGAGGCAAAATCTCACTTTGGACAAAATACATTCTTCTGTAATTTTTATATTAAACTTTAGTCTGAATTATTAGTAGGTTCTAAACGTTGTTGTTGTGTTGTAGTGTGCCTTCAAGTAGCTTCTGACTTATGGTGACCCTAATGTAAACCTATGACAGCGATTTCTAGGGCTGAGAATATGTGACAAACCCAAAGTCAGCCAGTGGGTTTCCATGGCCAAACGGGGAATTGAACCCTCACCTCCAGGGTCCTAGTCCCACACTCAAACTGCTACAGTATGTTGGCTCTAGGATAACACATGCGTCATGCTATTTAGGGATTTTCCTGAAAAGATTGTTGAGAAGAAGCATACATTTTCCGAACTCTGCAAACTGGCAAAAGAAAAAAAATGTGTTTTATGCATTTTCATGCCACCTTTTACTTATTATATGTTAATCATTTGCACATGCTCAAAATCTGTTTGTACTTGCGTTAGATATAACTCTGTAATTTCATCAACTGGCCGAGATCTGAGAAAAGATGAGGTTAAAAAAAAATGGAGGCACATGATTGGTCTTCAGTTTTCAGTCTTCAGCCTTTATGTTGGCTGACCTTTCCTGCAATCACATGTTTTCAGTCAGTAATTTTCCTCTGCCCATCTTGACCTTCCAGTCACCTCAGGTTCCATTTTATATCAATGCCGATTAATGTATTTGCCGATTAAAGTATATTTCACCAATTAAAACATATCAAATCTGGGGTGTGTGCTTACCTGTAACAATCCAAGAAGTTGTAGTACTGGTTTTTCTGGTCTTGTCAGTGTTATATGCTAATAACCCTTTGCTGGTTATTTCTAGACTGAAAACTTTTCTGTCAGAGTTGATAAAATTAATCAATACTCTTGGGACTCTTCCTAGCTATACTGTTAACTGGATTAAATCTGAGGTTATACTGTTAAAACTAACATTCCATCTCAGGTGCTTGCCAGCTGGCAATTTTGCTGGTGCCCAGAAGCTGCTAAATATTTAGGAAGACTGCTTCTGTGGGATATTCAGTAGGTACCATATTAGGAGAAATGCAGCATATAAAATAAGCAGATATTAATCAAATAATCCAATTACATGTATCTGCTTTGCTCTCAGAAATATATCTTAATTTGAATACATGGGCATGAATAACTTAAGCATGAGAGCAAGGTAATACAGTCAACCCTCCACAGTTGTGGGTTTCACTTTTGCAGATCTGATTATTCACAGATTATTTGCTGTCAGCTCTGTTGCCTCCTTATGCCATTTTTAATAGGGACTGCAAGCCTCGTGAGACTGAGAAACTGCAAACGAAGCTTTTAAGTCCCTCTTAAAAATGGTGTGGGGCAGCAGTGGAGGTGGCCGTAAGCCCCACCAGCCACCCACTTCTGCCTTGTGAAGGAACCCTGATGCCTCAAAGGAATCTACAGTGGGCCGAATATGGTGATCATACTTTTTTTCTGTGTTGAATATGGTTTGAGAGGACCTAGAGTTATTCATGTTTTTTTTTTTTTTTTTACTTTCACGGGGGTCTTGCGCTCCTAACCCTGGTGAATGTGGAGGGATGACTGTTTACTTAAGATTAATGTTCTACTATGGATATTGTACGTTCTTTGAGGCATTCCTGGTTAAATTCCTCAGATTTATTTTCAGAAAATTAATGCAGTACTCAGGAAATTTGAATTATTATCTTCACCACCCAGTTTTTTGCTCAAAATAATGCAACTGTCATATTCAGAAAATGAGCTTAATTTACATATAAACAATTAGATCCTTCAGTGATCTTAGAATCAACTTATTTCAAACCTCAGTTTGGATGGAGTGTCTTTGGTTTAGTTCACCTGATGAAGAACAGGACAGGAACTCCTGTGATTTCTGCTACCAGCTTAGCTTGGCATACAATTTTTGTCAATTCCAGTTTGACTCATATTGTTAAGCTAAATGAACTCTTATACCGAAGATTGTGAAACAGCCTTTCTGATGCAAGAAAATGGGATGATTGTCCAATTTATATTTTGGATCACTTGACAAGTCTAGATCATGAATTCTTGCCATTTTCAATATTTTAGGCTACTTATCACTCACCCATGATCACACTGTGGCAATATTTACAACTGTACAACTTTTGGTTTCTATGCGAAGACCATCAGCTTGGAGTGTTTCATTCACTCCTCCTGTGCTGGAAGCATTGATTATATCCTCTGAGAAAATAAAACCAAGAAAATATTGGAAAGTATTATGTTTAATGTTAATGAAGTTAGAATTGGGGAAAATAAAGAGTTAGATTGTCCTGTACAAATTAACAAATGGAAAATTGTAGGGATGGGCCAACTGACTCCTCAAATCCTCAAATCCTCAGGAAGGATTCGAGATTCATGAATACGAATCCCTGAGCTAAAATAGGCAAACCTAATCTTTCGAATCCAACAACAAAATAGTTAGTTGGAGACTGGGACACCTGAAAACTGGGAGACCAGACACACAAGGGGAGATGGCAAGTAGGTGAGTTTTTTCCTTGGAGTAATAATGCCCTTTGCTAACAGTTTCAGAAATGACATCTGGGGTTGTATTCTAAGATATTTAAATTGAACATTTAATTTTTAAGTTCAGCACTATTTTCTGTCCTGAAAATCAATGGCATGTAGAAATCCTGGAGTCAGTGGGTCTGACACCTATCAGAAGTAGCGAGGCAGAGGGCAAGGTCACAATCTCATCCAGTGATTGCCACATGTAGGTCAGTGTACCTCCTTCCACAAGACCAGTGCCTGGTTGTAAACCTATAGCTAGAATAGGATGAGAAGTGAAGTGTCTATCATGGTTTCTGATGAGCCACATGACAAACCACATATAGCAGAAAGGAAAAATTGTTTTTAAAAAATTGGTGTTTCCAGGGCCTGCGAAAGGTACAGTCTTCTTGAGATTTTAAGGACAGCTGAAAGAGTCCTTTGCATAGCTCCCTTGCAAAGCTCTTTCAGACACAATTCTGGGGTTTGTCGTTTTACCAGGTGTCAGAGCCTTCTCTGGCAAAGTGTGCTGGTGCATCACCAAACTACAAACCCCAGGATGCCATCAGAAGCTATGCAAAGAAAATAGAGTTTTGACCTGGATTATCTCTGTACTGTAGTATGTGGCCCTGTTTACACAGGCCGGAAAATGTGGGATTAATCCACATTTCCCTGCCTCTGTAGAAAGGACCTTCATGTCATTTTCAATATGGGGAGCTCCTGAGGCAAAACTATGACAACTGTCCTGGCCAGATTTCTTCAGAGGGAGGTTTGCCTTTGCCTAGGGTTTCGCTAATGCTGAGAGAGTGTGTCTTGCCCAAGATTATCCTTCTTTCCCTTGCTTTTCAAACCCTTTCTTAAAAAATTATTCAAAAGATTCAACATTTGTGAGATTCGTGGATTCCCAGAACCTTCCAGGGATTCAGATCCGGATTCGGAAAATTCTGCATTTGTCCCATCCCTAGGAAACTGCCACAGCTTCAATATTTTTTTTTCCAGATTTAAAACTATGTTCTGTCCTGCAAAAAATTGATGTTTCATGTATAAAGGATGCCTTTGTGCCTGTTTCTAAGAGAACTGTCATACTTCAACTAAAAGTTGATGTAATACAAACAGTGCTTTTCTGTATCATACGGTGTGGATGTGTTCAGTAGTTGCATCTATTTTCTTGCATAAAAAGAAGGAAGGAAAATACATTTTAAAAGTACAAATTTCAGTAGAGGAAGAAAACAGTTTTGGAATTTGATATGAAACCAGGACAGGAAAAAATGCAGGTGTGATTGGCAGAAACTGTTTTGGATTTTTAGCAATTTTCTAAAGAAACTTCAAAATGTCTATTAGTAATAGGGTTCTGCATATTATTTTTAAAATTTTGTCATGCCACTTAACCTATTTTATAACAAATTTTCCGTGGCATATTATAATCAACATCATTAAGACTGTGTCACACACTACATTCATCTAAATGCCAGATACAGTAAGTGTTAGAATGTAGTGGATCTTAGCAAGGATAGATATGTCTTCTGGCTGCTGCAGGCTTTCCTTGTGACTTGAGGACCTCATGTTGAACAACAATCTGCCTGAAATATGACAATGATTTGTTTCTTAGAACCCACACATGTCCCTGTTAGCACTCACTTGATATTGTGACAAGATTGTCAGAAGCTACTGTGTGGCATATTCCTCTCATTTGCTTCTGTCATCAGCAAGAAACATCTAGGTAGCAATGGTATTTCAGATTATGCTTCTGTGCTAAGGTTAAGATTTTCAAGCTGACATTTCAGAACTGATCGCTGTGTTGGAAACAGCTCTCAGCTTAGAAGCATCTGTCTAGCTATAGAGGGAAAGACCTACTGTTTCCTCTCTTTGCTTCTTTGAGTAGTTAAACACCTCACAGCCTGTAGCTTACTTCTCTCTACCCACTTCAGTCTGTGGAAGAAGAAATGGGGTCAGTTCAGATGCCACCAAAGAGCCTTTTCTCATTCTCTCAATAAAGTGAAGCCACAAGAAACCCTGTCAGTCCAGATTGGCCCTGAAGTGAGTCTGGAGTCTCTCATTCCTGACTTGAAAACCTTTCTCAGTTCTTGTCTCCAGTGATTTCAGCCCTTGACTTGCCTTTTCATACAGACTTCCATCAGTTTTTAGGAACTGACATCCTTGTTCAGCCATAGAAACCCAGCGGATGACCTTGGATAAGTCACACTGTCTCACCCTCAAAGGAAGACAAAGGCAAACCTCTTCTGAACAAATCCTGCAAAAAAAAAATTCTGTGACAGTTTTGCCTTAAGGTCACCATAGAAATATGTGAAGACACATAGCAATAACAAATAACCATGTTGCTGCTGCTCTGGCCGCCTCCCCCACCTTCCATTTCTTCATGATTCTCACTCACCTCTTCTTGAGTCTCTCACTGTTGTTGTTCGCAGAACAAACAGGACTAAACTGCCCTGAATAGCCACACAATGAGGATACTATGCCAGCACCATAATAGCTGTGTGATTTATAATTTAATTGGCAAATTCATTAATTGGCATTGACATAAAATGGAACCTGATATGACTGGAAGGTCAAGATGGGCAGAGGAAAATTAGTGACCGCAAAGCAGCTCAGCAGCTCAGCAGATCCCCTCTAGGCATAGCTAAAGTCATTGTTAGGCAGATTACCAAGCAGCTCCAGAGATAATAGGCTTAAGCTGAAGCTGGAACATCTCTAAGCATACAACAGCCAAGGGAAATTCCCACAAAAACATTGACCCTGTCTTCTCACATCTGGACATTTCCCTGCGTAGTCCCCATACCTCTCCACAATTACAGAGCTATTATGACAGCCATTACCTGTTTGTCACTAAGACCATTAATTCCATCCGGACCCCATTGTCCATGTGGCAACATCCATTGTTTAGCCAGAGAGCTATTCACACCCATGCCATCGAGGAAGATTTTGGGTATAAGAACTCTCCATTTTTAGCATTTTGATGCAGTACTTTGCTTGCATGCCTCACTGCTGTCACTGATTCCCAAATGAGTACTGTCCTTAGACGCTTGTCTAAGACACATTGTTACTTTCTTCACTGCTCTCTGGATTGATAATTATCACCCATTCCCTAAAGGCTCCTCTAACCACAACCTTCCTCCCTTTATCCTTCAGGTAGTGTTTGTGTGAGTGTTTGGATCTTTCAATAAAACACATTTTAATTTACATTTTGGCATCTCTGGCTGTTTTTTTCCTGCAAGACCCCGTAAAGATTGGTGGAAACATCTTGTTAGGTTACCGCACTCTTTCCCATTGTCACATGAATGTACTGGCATTGCAGGTGGACCCCTGAGTCACCCATGTTTTGTGGGAACATCTCCAGACAGGATTTTCCAGCAAGCAGTTAATTTGGGGTGAAATTTCACACCTTCACTGGACCATAATAAAGGGCAAAAAGATTTCATTAAAATCCAGAAGGTGATCAATTGCAAGCAGAGAACTTTAGGATATCATTACTGCATGAAAAGACGGAAACTTCATTATCTAACTGCCTGGTAACAAGAACCAAGTTGCCACTCTAATATTTAAATTCTGTATCTCTTCTCTGGTCTTAGCCAAGTGTAAGCAGCACAGTTTTTCATCATTCCCACAGTTAATAATTCACACTTCTGTCCTGGATACAAAACATAGCACAATAATATATTTAAATAATATTTAAATAATATATTTAAATTTTGGTTCAGGTAAATATTGTTTCTTGATGCTACAGCCCCCCCTCCCAACAAGCACATCAACTTTAATGTGTCACATATTTTCCAATTCATCATTGTGGCAAGTCCAACAAAAGATTTCCAGCTCTCCTCTTTCCTATCAAGGTAAGTTTTTATATGAAATGTCAGCTGAAAATGTCCATTGGTTCACAATTAAAAAGCTGGAGAGATAGATAACCAAATGGCAGTAAAATAAAAGAGATGTCCCAAATTATTCTAATAAGTAATTATGGAATTAAAAGCTGAGGTAACCAAAACTTATTCTACAAACACCTCAAAGAAGCTCTGAGGAGAAAGCCTACAATTAACTCTGAGAGACATGTTAGATCAGGAAGCTGGCAAGGTAAAATGTGGTTCAGCCAAACTTACTGGGCACAGAACAAACAGTTCTTGGTGGCCCTGATATAAACATAACACACAAAGAGGGAAGTTACAGAACAGAACCAAAACACTTAGCCACCATCATAGAGAAAAGTGGGACTAGCAAAATCCTTAGCAAAAGAATCACATAGTGCCAGCTAAGTATGCTGTAAATTGCAAATTGCATGGGGATTTCGCCCTTGTATGTAAAGTTTCCCTCCTGTAGTCTCTTCTACCTGTTTTTATCTGTAAATGGTTTCTGCTTATCTAAATGGCCTTTCAAAGAGGTGGTTCAATAACATGTTCAGAAAGCCTAATTAAATTGGCACTAAATGTTATTTCCACCCCACCCACTATAAACAGCCAAAACAGGAAAGGAAATATCCATAGTACCTCCCATTCTGAAAAAAAAAAAAAGCAGTTATTTGACAGTTATTAGCCAACAATATGAGAGACTAAGGTAGATCTTTTTTTCCTTTTTTCTTTTACTTGCAGTAGAAAGCCAGGTAATTGCCCAAACCACAAATGCCTCCATGGTCTGAATTTCCTTGTTTTTGTGGGAAGTATAGAGAGCCAGCATGGGGTAGTGGTTTGAGTGTTGGAGTATGACCCTGGAAACCAGGGTTCAATCCCCTGCTTGGTCATGGAACCCCACTGGGTGACCTTGGGTGCATCACACACTCTCAGGCCCAGAAAACCCCATGATAGGGTCACCATAAGTTGGAAATAACTTGAAAGCTCACATGATCATCAACATCATCATCATCATCAACAACAACAACACAACTGGGAGACAGCCTTAACTCTTGCTTTAAAACAGAGACTATTCTCTTCATGGAAAAGACTGGGGCACCCCTCTTAAGTTTAGTTACGGTTAAAAGAAAAGAAAAGGAATAACTTCTGTGCTCATCACTGGAATTAGCAGGGGCAGAGTGACCTATTGGATGAAACTTCCTTGTGTTGGGAGGTTATTGGGTTATTGCTAAAACCATAACTTCTTGCTTTAAACTAAAGTTTATTTCTATTTCAGAATTTCTCCACTTTTTAAAGTATAAAATAATCCCGGGAAAATAAAATCCATTCACAATATGAATATACTAGCAAAACTAATCAGTTTCATTAAAGTCAAGAGCAGATCAATGCAACTTTTGCACCATGCACTCTCTTCCTCCTCCACTCCTCCATCTTGTTCTTTCATGCCAGTTTTATTCTCCCTCCATGAAGGATCCATTTAGCTTTCATGTCAGCTTGCTCTCCTTCCCTCACATATCAGACACCGGCTATTTCTCTGTCTCTCTTAGGTTTATTATAGAAAATATAAGCTAGCCTCCTGCCTTCTTGTGAGGCAAATCCATTGCTCTGTAGTTGCTAAGTGCCATTGAGTCAACTTCAACTTATGGTGACCCTGTGAATGAGAAACATCATCAACAGCCCTCCTCAGGTCTTCCAAACTGAGGGCTGTGGCTTCCTTTATTGAGTCTATCCATCCATAATGCAGTCTTCCTTTTTTGCTACTGCCTTCTAGTCTTTCTGTGATGTACAGGATGGCTTCATGTTCAAGTTCAGGAACATTGAAGAAAACAACTGCACACCTTGGCGATTGTCAGGATGAATGAAGCATTGGATTTGCAGCACCTTATAAGCTGTAACATTTCAAATTAGTGTGCGCTAGTATTCTATTTGACAGCTAAGCCAAACATCTCTTTTCCCATACTCTTCTGTCCCCCTCCTTGCAGCTGTGTGTGTTCATACTTATCACAAGATTGTTACAATAACATATCCTCATTCCCAGCCCACTGTTTTCTCAACCAATTCCATGATCCCCTCACAGCACAATAAAAGCCCATTAAAAGTTTGACTTCTGGCAAACGTCAGGATGGTTGAAATCTTCCATTATTACTACATCTCGCCCCTCAGAATTTTTAATCATGTGTTCCAGGAAGTCATCATCCAAGTCCTCAGTCTGGCTTGGAGATCTCCCACAATGACATTGTTATTGTTTCTCTCCCCTTACGTTTTACATATATGCTGTCAACCTGGCTTACAAGATTTATGTCATGGATCTGTTCACAGGTGTAAATATCCTTGATGCATAGTGCTACTTCTTCTCCTTTCCTGTTTGGTCTCTGAAATAGGGTTTACCTCTCTATCGCTACATTCCAGTCATAAGACTCATCCTACTAGGTTTCACTGAGGCTGATCATATCATATTTGCTTTGCTCTGCTAACAGTTCAAGTTCATCTTCTTTATTTCTCATGCCCTGTGCATTAGTTTAGAGACATCTAAGACCATGGGTTATTCCACCTAGCTGCTTATTTAAGTTTTTTCTTCCTTCCACTGTTGGGTTCTTGTACTATTCCCCCAGTTCTCCCTATAACATTATTTATAGAGCTGTTTATTAACTGGGCTATTAACTCCAGCATTTGATGAACTCCTGTCCTCACTTGTCAGTGGTCCATGTTCATGAAACCACAGACTATGGTCCAAGAAGCCAAACTGTTTCTGGTGGCACCCTCTGTAGAAGCAGTTGTTCACCTCCACTATTTTTCTCTCCCTTTCTGGGCTGCGTCCTTCATCTGGGAGGTGAGATGAAATGACAGCCTGTGTATCAAGGTCCTTCAGCCTCCTACCCAGAGCCTTGTAATCATTTGTGATATCCTGAAAGATGTGCCCTGCAGGGTTCACATGTGGACCAAGAGAAAGGTGTGATAGTGAGCTTGACAAGTTTTATCAGCTACTCCATTACATCACAGATCTTCATCCCAGAGAGATAGCACACCTTTTGAGACATCAAGTCAGGCCCACAAACCACTGTTTCTGTCCCCCTCAAAAGGCAGTCCCCTACCACCACCACACATCTTCTCTGGGGATTGGCAGGGGCCAATCCATGTGCTGAATCTTCCAAGGTCCCTGGCATGTTCCCTGAGGACTGGCACTGTTGCTCTTGTTCCTGTTCCTCATCCTTACTGATAAGGGAGAAAGTTTCACATTGATTCTGTAGCTCCAAACTCACAGAAAGATCCCTGGTCTGTCTACTTCTCAATGTCTACCACTTGCATTTGGGAACTGACCACCTCCTCAGAGACATCCCCTGTGTGTTCCTCATCCAGGACTGTCTGCTCTGCTCTATCTAAGAAAACCACATGCTCCTTAAAATGCTGAGAAGTATTGTGCACCAGCCTCAAGTTGCTGTATCTTCTCTTCCAACAGTGCAACCATGTTGTTCCTGCTGCTAGTGTAGCTATCCATATCACCCTCACTACTGCTGCTGCCCAGTAGCTGTTTGGCACAGCCATTCCCTCACTACAGTTATAGTGCTATTATTCCACTTTCAACATCCTATGGAATCCTGAGGTTTACAGTTAGGGAGGGGTGATTAGAATTATCAGCCACAGATCTCTTTGGCCTCAGTAAACTACAAATCCCTGAATTCCACAGGATGTTGAAAGCAGAATAATAACATTATAACAGTGTAGTGTGGAAATGGCCTTAGTCTGGCTCCTCAGCAAAAGCCTAGCTGACATGTGAGACTGTAAGCAGCACTGCTACCACCAGCATAGCCTTTTGGCCCACAGGAGCATGCAATCCCACCACCATGGACAGATAATGCCATGGTGATATCTGCTGAATGTCACCACATTCAGGACAGCTGAATTTTGCCACCACTGTAACATATCCTTTGAGATTTTCCTTTGCATCTGATTGTAGCACCACAGATACAAAAAGCCAACCCTGAGCCATCTGTACATAAAAGCTGTCTGTTCTGTAAGAACAGAAGAATAATCCAAGTCTGAACTTTCAGAGACTGCAAATTTTACTCTTTACTGCCACACTAGAGTTATTTCTTGGCTCCAGACATTGCTGCTCCATTTGCTTCCTGTCTTACACCTTGCTGCTCTAACATCAAAAGTGCTCTGACACATTGTTTCCCAATTTTCAGCATTTCTGTGGTGCCAGTTATTCTCTCTGCAGCCATTGCTAGTCCCTTTTTTGGCCAGATATCTTTTTATAAAATCTTTTATTTTAATAGGAATAATAGTGTAATGTTTCCTGTTGTTATCCTCAGACAACTGGGTTCCATCTTCCTTTACCCTATTGAGAAAAATCTTCCTGTATACAGGCTACAAACACATATATACTTGGAATCAGGAGCAGGTATAGTACCCCAGAGAGCAGGGTTATACCATGTGGGTTACTCAAACAGTGGAAAAGTCAGAACTGAGGTATTCCAGAGTCCTCACCAAAACAGTGGCAGAGCTTGGAGTGCTTGGAGGGGGGGGGAGAGGGGACGTGGCTATGGTACATAAGAGCATGACTACAGTGCATGAGGGCATGACTACGATGGATGGGGCAGGGCTATGATGGATGGGACAGGGCTACAGCATGTGGGGGAAGGTGAGCAAGGAGCCAGGACACCCCCCAAAAATTGCTTCTGGGGCAAATCACCCCCATGCCCCCCATCCCTACAAAACTGCACCAAAACCAGATGTAAAGCGTTTGCTTAAATCTGGAAGATTCCTTCTCTGGATGACCCAGCTTGCTCCAGAGAAGCATGGCATTTGTCACAAGTAACCCAACATGGTGGTGCAGACTATGTAACATTTAGACTGATTATAATTAATGCATTTTAAAAGCTAAATACCCCACATATGTACATCCCTATTAGCGCTAAGTTTTAGATATGCAAGTTTCACAGGTTTGGAAGGAAAGTGAGACACACAGACACACTAATTTGTCATGAACCAGGCTTCCCTAGGGATCAAAATTGGTTAGCCTGCCCCATGCTATTTCTCTTAATTCCCCCCACCCTTTTCTTGCTAGTCTCTGTTTTTTTTTAAAGATATCTTTATTAATAGTTTCTAAAAAACTTTGCTTTGAAATCGCACTTTGAAATTGTGTATCTGGAACTGGTTTGATATTTTGATGGTCCTTTGAGGGACTGTGACTTATATCGGTGGAGAGGGAACGGTGAAAAATATATGATAAAAGAACTTTTGAAACCCATCAATCTTCCAATATCAGTGATCCAGTAAAATCTGATGGATACCAGGAGAACAGCAAAAGCAGCAAAAATGACCACACAAACTGTTACTACCACACAACGAAAATTATCCTTGGAACCATTATCAAAGCCAGAACAATCCAAATCAGATCAATATCAATTTGCGCTTCTGGAAGAAATCAGGAATATAAAGCTAGATATAAGACAAGAAATGAAAGATCTAAGAAGTGAAATGAAGCAAGACTTCAAAACGGAACTGAAAGGTATTAAGATCGCTCTGGGAGGACTACAGGAAGACCTTAAAAGTACACAAAATCGGGTGGAAGTACTTGAAACTAAAACGAAGGTAACGGAAGAGACTGTCGAAAATTTGAACCGACAACATGAATGCTTACTAGATGAGGGAGCTCTACTGGACTTAAGAGCATGAGAGAATTATATCAAAATAAGAGGTCTAGCAGAGCGGAAAGGAGAGAATCTATATGAAAGATTGATCCCACCACTAGCTGAGTATTTAAATATCTCCAACGAAAAAATGGAATGGGAAATTGATAAAATGTACAGGATCGAATCTAAGATTGCGAGAGAAAGGAGACTGCCAAGGGATATCATGATCCAACTGGTAAGGAAGAAAACCAGAGAGGAAATATTACAAAAAAGCTTGAAGATAGACCTTATAATTGAAAAAGTCAAAGTCCATATTTACAAAGATATTCCCCCAAGAATTCTCAGGAAGAGAAACGAATATAAATTTTTAATGAATTTTCTGAAACACCAGAACGTCCTGTATCATAGGGGAAAGCTGGAAGGGTTGAGTTTCCGTTTTCAAGAGAAACAATTTAAAATTGACTCAATACAAGAAACAAAAATATTTATGAAAAGATATGGAAAGGAATTAATCAGACGTAAACCGTGAGAAGAAGAAGAAGAAAAAGATAGAAAACAATTGGAAGCCAGTTGCAAAAACACTACTGAACAGAAAAGTATTGAAGAGGAAGAAATAACAGAAAACGAAACAGACGAAGAGGAAGGCGAAGAGCTAGAGGAAGGGTTAATTAAATAAGAATGAATTGATATATACCAGGAATGGATTTAAAAATCCTTCCTGGAATGTAAAAGGGATTTCAACTCCACAAAAAAGAAGGAAAATATTCCATTATATAGAAAAGAAAAAATTGGATGTAGTTTGTCTTCAAGAAATTAGAGTAAAAGCATCAAAAATTCATCTGATCCGAAATAAAAAATTAGGAAAAGAATATGTGTCGGTCCCTAAAACAAAAAAAAGAGGAATAGTGATATATGTGAATCAAAGAATAATCTCCAAAGAAATTTTTAAGGACGAGGCAGGATGGTATATTATAGTAGAAATTAACTGGCAAAACCAAAAAATATTGATAATTGGAATATATGGTCCACATAAAAATCACGAAAATTTTTATAAAGAATTAAATAAAACTATAGCAGATTTAAACTGTCATAAATTAATCCTTCTGGGAGACTGGAATGGGGTGGTAAATCCTAGCATAGATAGAAAATCAAGGAAAAATAGAAAAGGAATACAAGGGAAACTACCTAACTCATTTGGGGTTATGTTGGAAAATTTTGACTTAATAGATGTCTATATGGATTAAGTAGAGATTATACATTTTATTCTGTTCCTCATGCATCATTATCACAGATTGATATGTTTTTTGTTTCTAGTACCTTAATACAAATGGTGAAAAAACAAGAAATTTTACCTCAGTGTCTCTCAGACCATAATCCAATATTAATGACATTGAAAAAGCAGTCGGAAGGAGTATTTAAATGGAGATTAAATGAAAAATTATTATTAGAGGAGAAGATAGTAAATAGAATAAGTAAACAGATCAAAGAATATTTTGAAGAAAATCTCAATAAAGGAGTGGAATTGGCAATGGTATGGTACGCTGGAAAAGCTGTAATTAGAGGATATTTTATTCAATATAATTCAGATGTTAATAGGAAAAAAACAGAGTATATCCAAGAATTGAATGAGGAGCTGAGGAAGATGGAAGAGAAATTAAATGAAGACCCAATAAATAAGGAAATACAAAAAGATTTAAGGATATTACAAAAGCAACTAGAAACACAATTAGATACGGAACTTAATGAAAAACTGACATATTTTAGACAACATCATTTTGAATGGGTGAATAAGGCAGGAAAATGATTGGCAATAAGATTAAAGAAGAGAAAAGAAAGAACCTTGATCAACAAACTAAAGAGCAGAGAGACGATATATACAGAACTCCAGAAGATTAAGAAAATCATCACAAATTATTTTGCAACGTTATATATGAAACAAGAGATCAAAGAAGAATTAATAGGAAAATATATTTCGTATCAAAATGTAACAATCTTATCAGAAGAGCAACGCTAAAGTTTAAATAAACCGATTTCGTTGGCAGAAGTAAATGAAGCTATAAACAAGGTGAAGAAAGGGAAATCCCCAGGACCAGATGGTTATACAGTGACATTTTACAAAACATTCCATCCAGAAGTGGCACCTATATTACAGAAGATTATGAATGAGGCATTACAAGGGACTATACCAGAATCATGGAAAGAAGCGGATATAACATTATTACAAAAAGAAGAAAGAGATCCACTCAATATAAAAAATTATAGACCAATATCACTATTGAATATGGACTATAAATTGTTTACAGCGATATTAGCAAATAGATTAAAGAAAATTCTTGCAAATTTGATATCTGAAGAGCAAGCAGGGTTCCTTCCGGGAAGACAGATAAAAGATAATATAAGGAATATTATCAATATATTAGAACTTTTCAAGAACCATCCCCGGAGAAAACTGATTGCTCTTTTTTTGGACATAGAAAAGGTTTTTGATAGAGTAAATTGGGAATTTCTAATTAAAATTTGTCAGAAAATGGAGATGGGAGTAAATTTTATAAATTGGATTAAATCCATATATTCCAGACAATATACACAAATAATGGTAAATGGTCAAAAAACAGAGAAAATTAGAATATATAGAGGAACACGCCAGGGATGTCCTTTATCCCCACTTTTGTTTCTATTGGTAATAGAGGTACTGATTATAAATATTAAAAATGCTAAAAATATTAAAGGAATTACGATAAAAGGAAATGAATATAAAATACGGCATTTGCCGATGATTTGGTGGTTACTTTAGAAAATGGTTGTGAAAGTTTAATTGTTTTGAAGGATATATTTTAGAGAGTTCAGGAAACACTCAGGCTTGAAAATTAATAATGAGAAGACATTTGTTTTGACAAAAAATATGGAAGAAAAGGAAAGAAACCAAATATTACAGATAACGGGCTATACAATTGCTAACAAAGTTAAATACCTCGGTATCAAGATTACGAATAAGATTTTGGATCTTTTTAAAAATAACTATGAAAAAACTTGGAAAACCATTTTGAAAGATTTAAAGAATTGGAGTAATTTAAAATTATCATGGTTAGGGAAAATAACTATGGTTAAAATGTCAATACTTCCAAAAATTCTTTATCTTTTTCAAACGATCCCTATTATCCAATGTGATAAGGTGATTAATGACTGGCAAAAAGCAAACTGGTAAATTTGTATGGGGTGGAAGGAAACCAAGAGTCAAAATGAAAATATTAGAAGATGCTAAAGAAAGGGGGGGGGGGTTAGCTTTACCAAATCTGAGGTTGTATTATCATGCATGTTGTCTGAATTGGCTACAAGAATGGATTAAATTAGAGAATACCAAATTATTAAATTTAGAAGGAGAAGGACTTTGGATGGGATGGCATTATTATTTATGGTATCATAGAGGGAAAAATAGCAAAGAATTCAATTGTCACTATTTAAGAAAAGCACTGCTAAAAATATGGGGAAAATACATCATAAGAGCTTGCGTGAAAACCCCGCAGTGGGTTTCCCCTGTGAGGCCTTTCATAAGAAAGAAAATATAATGTTTGGTAGGTGGATAAATTATGAGGATATGGTGGAAAGGCAGAAAGAACAAATTAGAATTAAATCTCAACAAGTGATAAATGAATCGGGCATTAAATGTCATTGGCTTTTATATAGACAAACCAGGGAAAAATTAAGAAGTGATATCAGACTTAATGGATTTCAAATAAAAGATGAAGAATTAGCTGCAGTATTGTATCAAGGAAAATCAAAAGCCATCTCCTCTATTTATAAAGTGTTACTACAGTGGTTCACAGAAGAAGAAACAATTAAAATATCTATGATAAAATGGGCTCAAAATTTTAACTATCAAATTCCAATGACACAGTGGGAAAAATTATGGCAAAAAAGAATAAAATATACCGCTTGTCAAGGTATAAGAGAAAATCTATATAAAATGTATTTAAGATGGTATTTAACACCGGAAAGATTGGCAAAAATATCTAACAAATGTTCAAAAAATTTTGGAAATGTGGTATAGAAATTGGAACTTTCTATCATTCATGGTGGACATGTAAGATAGTAAAAGAGTTTTGGAAAAGTATTCATTTACAAATAGAAAAAATGCTGGATATAAGATTTGAAATGACACCAGAGTTATACTTGTTATCAATAATGGATGAGGAATTAGATAAGACAGCTGGGAAACAATTGTTTTATATGGCAGCGGCTGCAAGAATGGTTATAGCGCAAAAATGGAAATTGGGGAAAATGCCATCAATAGAAGAATGGGAATTAAAACTATATGATATGATTCAGATGGATAGATTAACACATATGGTAAGAGGAGAGAGCAAGGATAAATTTATAAAACAATGGGATCAGATAATAAAGTATCATAAGAATTCATGGAAGGTCGTAAAGATGGTAGATATTGATATTTGAAATACTCTAGAACAGAAGATATGATAGAAGATTAAGAAATATAAAGACCAAAAAGAAATGGAATATGGAAAATCTGTTCTTATGTCGGAGTAGGAAGTAAAACTTAAATTGTTATAATAGATAATTAGTTAAAAAGAAGCAAATGTCTTTACTGTAAGTATTTTGTAAGATATCAAAATGTGTAATTTGTCTACTTGTGTACTTGTGAAATTGTTTGTATTTGTTTTGTATGTTTCTACATTTTTTAATAAATAAATTTTTTAAAAAATACAAAATTAAAAAAAAACTAAAATTCTACAAATACACAAGAGAAAAGAAAAAAAAACATAAAGAAAACACGAGACATAAGAATTAGAAATTGAGAAATAAAGAAAAAGAAAAGAGGCTGACTTACATTCTTCCTCCATTCCAGGAGCCCTGGTGGCACAGTGGTTAAATGCCGGTACTGCAGCCACAAGATTGTGAGTTCGATCCTGCCGGGCTCCAGGTTGACTAAGCCTTCCATCCTTTCACAAGTCGGTAAAACGAGTACCCAGCTTGTTGGGGGCAATTAGCTAACACATTGTAAACCACTTGGAGAGCACTTAGCTGATAAGCGGTATAGAAATGCACATGCTTATTGCTATTGCTATTCCTTTAAATAAAGTATAGCAATCAAATTGATTTAAGCCTCTCAAAGATAATATTCAACAGTTCTCTTTGTCACCTCCCCCAGGTCGTGCTTTCCAAAACAGAAAAAATACATTTATCCCTACTAAAAGTTAATATTTCTAGCAAATTATATCAGTATTACTTTCTATTACATTTACTTGATGAATGATAGTGCATTTTCTAATTTTAATACTGAATGCTACTTGCTGATTAAATTACATAATATTTTCATTACTTAAAACTGTAGATTTGTTATACTTTGTATAACATCACTAAATACAAATATTTCTATATGATTTCATATTGTAAAATCCTTTATACTAGTAACCAAATCCAGTTTTCATTGTCTTATATCTATAACCATTTCATGAACTAGTTTGAACTGAATCTATTTCATTTTGAATTTACTCCCCTCTTCCCTTGTAGCAATTCTATCCATGAACTTCTTCCCCGCGCCCACCCCCAGCTTCTCAGATTCCTTTCCTTGCCCTTTATTAATATTTCCAGTTCCTTCCTACTTGTCATTTTAAGATTTGTCCTTCTCTCACCCCCTTCAGTCATACAGGCTAAATCAATTTTGTTACTTTCAAGCATCAATGCAGTTTGATTACAGAACAGATTCAGATTAGCCTCCCCCTTTTCCTTTGCCTAAGCTATAATCCCTTTTCACAAACCAGAACTTCTTGGCCATTCATCTCCCTCAATTCAATAGCTAATCCCTCCATTAGCTCAACTTGAATTTGTCTCTCCATCTGATTTTCAACCTCCTTCACTTCCATACTGCTATATTCTGTATCCCCCCGTTGTCTTATGTCTCCCCACAGTTCTTCCTTGATCCTGTTGATCTCATTCATCAAGGTCTCTATCATGTTCCTCTTCAAAGAACATAGCTCCTCCATCATCCATTGCAAAAAGTCCTAAGAAAGTTTCTGGGAAGGTTCCATCTTTCATTCAATCCTGCAATTTCAAAATTAACAAGTCACTTCTTTTCCCAGCTAACCAAAAGCTGCCAGCAAGGCACTCTTATCAACATCAAATAGATAATGTCTATACTTTCACACTCTATAGTTTCTCCTTGTTAAAACCCAGTCGTACAAATAAGTATAAATGAGATACAGTTTATCCACAAAATGTATGTACTTCAGTCTTCAATTATCCTCTTTTAAGCACATCAAACTCCAATTTTCTAATTTATTTATCCCAATCTTGTGGGCTGAACATAGTCATCTCTTGATTGCAGAAAGAAAGTGGCTGGAAAGGCTCCACTGTTTGTTTTAGTCAGAATAGTTCTTCACTTTTGTAACTCCAACAGTAACTTTAACAATTTTCTTTTTAAAAAACACATTGCCAGTATGGGGCCATCAGATCCTCAGATCCAAATAGCTGTGTTTCACAGCAAGGTCAAAGGATGTCACTCCCTCAATCCTTCCCTCATATAGCATATTTGCTCAAAAGTAAATGCAAGTAATGGGAATTCTGGACCCTGATGGGTGATCCCCTGCTCCTCCTTTAAACCAGGGGGAGTTTCTACAGACAAAAATCCCTCTGTCCAGCACTTTTGCTGTGAAAGCTCTCCTTACTGTAAAGCTGTAGGTGGGAGTATCTACCCACTGGCTTGCTGGAAGTCAAAGTTTGCCACTAGTGTCTCTTTTCTTATGCTCCAGTTATCATACAGTCTGTAGCAACTTGACTATCTTAGAAATCAGTTTGATGAGTTTCTTAGAATTTTCTGCTAGAGAACAATCTGCTCCCATTAACTATAGTTCCCAAGATAACCTAGATGCCTATCTTCACTACATATTCAGGGGTAGCCACTGTTGGTTGTGCAGCAAAATACAGAAAAATCCCAGTTCCACAAAACAGTGATACCTTGTTAAACTGACAACAAAGCTAACATCTGAGACAAAGGGTAGGCCTTGTGACTATAACATTGTCAGTTTTCTTCTTCTGTATCATTTTTAATATCTTTGCCTGATGAAGAAACTAGCAAAGTTTTACAAGCTTGCAGGATGTGTTTTTTGCTTTTTAGTTGGCCCAATAAAGGTATCACTGTTTTGTGGAATTGGGATTTTGTTGTATTTTGCCTTCACTACATTATTCAACTGATTTATTCTGCAGTCCTCAGGGTAACTCAGTATCATCTACATGTCTAACCAGACAAAAATGCATAGCATTTGCCATTCTTTTCATTTTCTTCCAGAAAATAAAATAGAAGCTTCTCATCAGTGGGTAGAGGGGGTAAATATTGTAGTAATGGTGGCTGGTTACATACTGTTATTTCTGCCTCCTCTTCAATTTAGATGACACACGTCCTCACTTGCAAAAGCAGCAGCCATAGCCAATATCACCAGAACTACATAATTATTGTGATGAAATTAAACTTTTCAATCTATGTTGACTGTAGCTGCTTTGTTGTTTATGTATGTTTCACCATATCATGTGTGTGCACCCCGACACTTCCCCCACACCCTCTATGAAGTGATAGTGGTGTAGGTATCAAGTCATGCACAAAACTCTTCTTTCATCCCACTCCCTAATTTCTGGCATTAGTTACCACTGCAATCAATGTCACTGTAGACTATGGTAGGTTATATGCCCACAGCCCGTAACTGGCAGAGCAGTGTTTGCAACAAGCTACTAGACATCTGAGGAAGTAAAATTTGTGTCATCATACTGTGGGACTTGTTTTTCTAGGACTGACTCTGTCCAATACAAAGTAAAGTTTTGCTTCAGTTGACATGCTTTGTCTGTTCCAATTCCTATTTTTTTTCTCCATATCTGACAGTACAGAGACCTTCCAAGAAACTTAAGTCATTTCCGCACTACACTGCCATGGTGCTGTTACTCCACTTTTAACATCCTATGGAATCTTGGGGTTTGCAGTTTAGGAAAGAGCATTGAGAATTCTCACTCAGAGATCTCTTGGGCCTCAGTAAACTACAAACCCTAGAATTCCACAGGATGTTGAAAGTGGAATAATAGCACTATAACAGTGTAGTGTGGAAATGGTCTTATTCTGCTCTTCCATCATGTGGCTTGGTGCCTCATACTGCATGGAAGCATATCTGCGAGGGGGCATTGCTTTGTAACTTCAAATGGAGCAGCCAGACCTCATTGTGTTACTGCTTTTGCTCCCAGTCAACTCAAAGTCACGGCAGGCGGCCTCACTCCTGTCTGTGCAATAAGATGTAAATTTTTTTGAAGATTTTTAATCAGTGGTTGGTTACAGGAGGGATTTAGTTGTGTATTCTTACATGTCAGGGAGTTGGACTAGATGACCCATGCAGTCTATTCCAGTTCTTTAGGCAACAAGCTAGATCAGATAAAGCTCATGAGAATAGCAAGCACCTTACTTCCTCAAGGTCTGGTGCTCAAGTGGGTTCTTTTATACCTTCAGTCCAAAACTTGTATAGCAGCTCTGCCCCTTCTTAGAGAAAATAGGCCTTGAAAGCAAGTTCCCCAGAGCATGTTGGTGTGCTATTCAAAGTTTTCCACACAAATCACATTCCAAGGTCAGATGTGTTCCATCCAAAGCTAGCCCTGCATGAGGTCATGGGAGAGAGAGGATTAGAAAACCACAGTTTTTATCTTCTAATTGGCAGTGTCTATTGCCTGATTGAGCAAAAGGCTTCAAGCTTTTAGAAAGTAGCTGGTGAAGCTGCAGCCTCAGTGAATAGCAGCCATATTAAAAAGGAAAAAAAGGTACAGCTTTCATAAGGGTGGTAACATGGAAACCTGTCATCAATCATAAATACACATTCATATTCAAGCAGGTTTGGTTTGACTTCCTTGTTAAAATGCTCTCTTTTGGACTGAAATTGTTTTTGAGCCTTTGGGATGAGACAGGACTATAAATCTATATCTAACTGTATATTAAGGATCTTATGTTAATATAAGGAGGAGAAAATATGCACAGTCCTAAATGCACTCATGGCCTTCATGTGTGGGTTATCATATAGCAGTGCTTAGGACTAAAATTAAGGAGCCTTCTACAATTACTGGCTTATCGAGAGTAAGGGTTCATTTTGTCATGTATGCTACAGGATTTGGGTATATTGAACTAACCACCCAGAATGTCTCTAAGAGAATTCTGTATCAAATTACAGGCATTTGATTTCAAGGATAAATTTAATTCCATGCAGTCAGACCTATAGGCACCTTGTGCAACTGATCTAAGCTGAACATAACAGCATGGCAAGAAGTCATAAAATAATACCACTCAATCAGACGGTGGGAGTGATTCAAAGCTGATGACACATGGGGATGGCACCATAGGTGCCAACAGTGAGACCCAAAGTCCTTCATGACCCAGGCAACAGGAAGAAGTCATCATGACCCAAGGAATAGGACGTAAATTTACAAACCTTGGCCATTTCAGCCCTACACTGTTATATTGCTATTATTCCACTTTCAACATCCTGCGGAATTCTGGGGTTTGTAGTTTACTGAGGCCAAAGAGCTCTCTGGTTGAGAATTCTAAATACCTTTCCATAAACTGCAAACCCCAGGGTTCCATAGGATTTTGAAAGTGGAATAATAGCACTATTAACAGTGTAGTACAGAAATGGCCTTAATGTTGTATGTTCTTTTTTAAAAAATACTTTATTAAGTGCTAAACAATTTTGAATTTAAGTTATCTAACAGAATGTCTTAGGGAATCCCTAAGTGGTGGATACTGACACACTTCAGCAAGGGTGAGATGCTTTTTTTCTACCTTACAGAGAACTTCTCATTTCACAGAGGGAGAGGTTGCAGCCCTTCCCAAGATATGCTTAAAACTTTTGTTGCTATCTGGATGATCCTGCCCTTCCACTTCCCAGGCCCTTTTCACATGCCAACCCTGTTGCAAAATGGCCTCGGGAGCGTCACGTGATTGTGAGGACTGTTCCACATGACGTTCTGGCAATCGTGTAACGTTCCTGAGGCCATTAGGTGATGATGGCGCGTTATATCATTTTCGGCTCGTTGCCAAAAATGATGCACAATTGCATGTCCCTTCCGTGCCCCACCTGCACTTACCTTTTGTGCAGAGGCTCCAGATGTGCGGCCATTGCGCTTCCTCCCCCAGCGCAGCCTGGGAAAGTACCTGGCTATGCTGTGGAAGGAAGGGATGGAGCGCTCATGCTTCCTTCTGCCCAGCAGAGAGCTGGTGCGGAGGTGAAGTGGAGGGGACATGAGTGCCTCTCGCAAGAGGCTTCTCGCGTGATCCCCTCAGGACAACACCAGAACGAGGTAAGGTGCGAAAAGGGCCCCAGTCTAGTTTCAGCCCATGTGACAAGATTTCATGTTGTAGCCTTGAGAGAAACATCACCAGGAAAAGCTGTAACTGAACAGCTGAGGGTCAAAGTTGACCATATCCTTAGCCCATATTTAAAAGCAGCACTCCTTCAAGTGATGAAAGTATACAGTCCATTTACTCCAGTTCAGTAGAAACAATCCTGAGTAATCAATTTTGTGTATTCTTTTAACCATACGTGTTTTATTGTATTCTCTGTCTTTTTGTAAGCTGCCTTGAGTCCCAGCTGGGAGAAAGGTGCAATATAAATAAAAAGCATGCTTACTGTGTTTTAGTCATTGTTAAATGGTGATAATTCTAGTGACCTGTTTAAAAGTGAAAGTAGCATGAAGGTAAACAGTCTATTGGTTACATTCTTGACATAAAAATGATATATATGGCTATTGGGAGGAGACAATAAACACAGGCCATTTCTGCACAATGATGCTGTTCCGTGTCATCATGCTGCAATTTCGGGCCCGGAAGGGAGGGCGTCGGCAACGCTCCCCTCCGCACCTGCTTGCTTCACGCAGAAGGGAGCGTTCTGGTGCTGCCTCTTCCTTCCACAACACAGGCGGGTACTTCCCATTGCGCTTCCGCTGCCTCTGTACAGATGGGAGGGACAGAAGCACCACACAATCGCAGGCACAAAAGAGATTTTTTGCATTTTTGGAAAACTGCATGAGCATGACACTTGAGGACATGATGGCAGCGGCCCAGCGACAACGTCATGCAAAAGCATGACTTGAGGACTACTGCCATCCTGTCCCAGAAGTGGCACAGCCCTGTCATGCAGAAATGGCCACAGATTCCTAACTGGAAAGCTCTTCACAATACCTGTCTTAACAGATATGGTAAGAATGGACTTGAAAATGTCTTCTGGTTTCTTTAAAAACTGAAATTTCTATATTTACTGAATTATGCTTTGTAATACCTATTATATGTTATAATAAAAGAATAAAGAAAAAATGACTCACATTGATCCCCGTTCGAATGAGTGTGTGCTTGTAGAAAGACTTTTTTTTAGTTCTAGTAGCAATTAGAGAGGGAAGATTTGAATATGCTGAGTTACTGCCCAATTTAAGGCTGGCCAAAAAGAGAAAATCTTGAAATAAGGCATAATTTGTCACAATTTTATTATGCTGTTTTTTATTTGGGGCTCCCCCTTCCCTTTCAGTTCTCTGTGGGGTGGGAGGGAGCTGTTAATGTTCATAACCTTTGATGTACCCACAGTTAAATAGAATTATAGATGTTGCATACCATCTGAAAAATGTTACTGCACAGAGACAGAACATGTCATAAAAGGCAGGGCAGATATGAGTCATTTTAGGTGTTCCCAAACAGAAATCCATGGTCTCAAAAGAAAGCCCTCTTTCCAAACCAGGAAGTGAATAGAAGTGACTTCCAATTTGCCTAAAGCTTGACAGCTGCTACATAAATTGTCCCCTACAATCCCTAGAGGGGACGAGCATTTTCAGCATTTTTTAAAATGTCATTTTGGAGAAAAATGGCAAGTGTAAGATCACTATATTCTAAATTACAATATGGCTAAAAAGATACAAAAAACTATCAACAATATTAAAACAATTTAAAGCATACACTTAAAATGGATAAAAAGCAGTTAAAAACAGTACAGTTATTTTTTTTAAATACAGCATTCTCTGAAAAGACCTTTCCTTAAACACCTCCAATTCTAAAAGCCTGTCAGTACAAAAAAACCTGTGCCTACTGACAGAAAGACAGCAAGGAAGGAGCAACCATCATGAAGGCCCTACTCAAGTCCCTATGAAGATAGTAGGACTGAAAAAAGGGCATCTCCTGAGGATCTCAGGACCTGGGCGGACTCATATAGGGAGATATGGTCTGCCAGATTCCTGCACCTAAGCTGTATAGGGTTTTAGAGGTCATAACCAGTACCTTGAATTGTGTCTGGAAACAGACCAAAAGCTGTTGGAGCAGAAGAGTTGTGCGATCCTTGTGATTAATACCAGTTAACCCTTGGCTGCAGCAGTTTGTACCAACTGAAGTTTCTGGACAATTTTGAAAGGAAGTTCCAATAATCCAGATGGGATGTAACTAAGGTGTGTGTCATCACGGCACATAGTTCTCACACTAGTTTTAAGTGTGCAAAAGTCTCTGTGTTTACAGCTTCTGCCTTCCCTCCCAGTCATTGTAGCATCAGGGATAACCCTCTGCTCTGCTCTGCATTCACCCTCTGGTTAGTAATAGGGAAGCTAACTTAAAGGTTTCTTATCCCATCTCCCTAAGCAGGTGAAAAGGAAGAAATTCCTCATTTCACCTCGATCGAAGAACAGCCCTTTTATTTAAGATCTCTGTCTTAATTTCCAAACAGGAAAATAGGCCAAAAATAGTGTAGTACAGAAATGGCCTAAACTTAATAGCTAATCCCAACTAGAGTAAACTGACTGGATCAGTTGCTAAATGGTAAGTCAACACCTTTATAAATCCCATTGATTCAATGGGTCTAGCAACTGGATTTAGGCTTAAAGATGTAATAATACTGAAGGGATTAAACACTGTGCAGTAAACTACAGATTTCTTAGCTTAACATTCAAGTCAGTTAAAGCCTTTGAGCAAATATTAAAGAAAGAATAATAACATTATAAAGGAGACAATAAGGGGAGACATGAATTGACTGATTGATTTACAAATATTTATGAAAGGCTTATATCTACTATTTTCAAAGCAGTGTACACAGATTAATAAAACATGCAATGTAAAACAAATACATGAAACCCGTATACTACATATATATTATCCATCCATCCATAAGAGTAAAATGCATGGTAGGATGAATTAGTCAGGAAGGCTTGCATAGAAAGTTTGCATGTCTCCAATCGGCAACTAAAAATAAATGTCAGCATTGTTAACATCATGATAGCAGTCTTCAAATATCTGGAAGTCTGTTGTGCAGATAATAGAGCAGACATGTTCACTGTGATGAAGGGCAGGACTACAACCAATGGGTAAAAATTCCAGGGTAGAAGATTTTGGCTAAGCAACAGTAAGAGCATTTGGCACTGGAATAGACCGTCTCAAGAGGTGATGGGTTTTACTTCTCTGTAGGTATTTAAAGACATACTGGGCTGCCATCTGGCAAAGATTCTATCTGCATTATGTACTCAATGTCCCTACGATTCTATGAAACCAAGTGACACCTTAATCCATGTGTTTTGCTTTTGAGCTAGGAATTCTGGCTGTAGTTCTCTCTGAAGAGCCAGTGTGTATTTTATCCCATTTTATCCCCTCAATGTTTTTATGAAGTAGGCTGGGATAGGAGAGAGCAACTGGGCCAAGGTGAACCTTGGGAAAAGGAAGTATTTTGCCCAGGGGGATTCTTAGCTTAGGTAGTGATTTGGGTGACTTGGCTCTCCTTGAAGTTTAACACAACATACTGTCTGTCCTGTAACTGCTTGAAATAATTTTACATGGAACCTTATTTCTTGAACTAGAAATGGTGGTGGAGAGTATATGTTATTAAGTGGATACAGCAAAGGTCTTCAAGAGGATGGAGCTAAGGATGTTTTTGTCCCCATTCACCTGTGTCCCTATGACAGATTCACACATACTTGAACCCAAAGACTACTTGGACAGCACAATTTTCTCAACCTCATCCCACAGCTAAGGATGTAAATCTTCCCGAACTTCATTCTCATAGGCAAGAACAAATAATTTTGCCATTTTTCCCCTTGCTGTGAGAAAGTCTTTGAAAACAGCACAGTTTTTGCAGACTATTTGTAGTTCAGTATTTATTCAAGGTGTGTTTTTTATAGAAAATTGAGGGGTCTTTTGTGTCGAAAATGGCACATTTGGATTTTTTCCCCCTCCCAAACTTAGAGGATTCTTATCAGCCCAGGATTTTCCTCATCAGGGTTTCCTGACACTCAGGAAATGCATTTTTCTTCCATCGTTTGAACATTTTCAAATATTCTTTCCATCCTCATCCACTACTGCTCTTCATAACTTCCTAAAAGTCACTCCTTGGAAAAGTATGTAATACAGAGAAGCTGTAGCTTGAGGGAGAAGCAGCAGAAACCAACAACCCCTAGGCACAAGTAGAAATCTCTGCCATTCCTCCAAAGGGTTCTTCAGATCCAATACTTTTTTGAGGTTTTTCAGAGTTTCTGTGCTTTTAAACTGAACATCTGGTGTCTGCGTGTTCAGCTGATTGTGTTGCTTCCTGTTGATCCAAGTTGGGACTCAGTGATCAATAGTCTCTGGTTTGCACCTTTGCCCAATTTTAGGCATTACATTAAAACTAATGTTTTAGAAAAGGGAATACTCATCAGCTTCATACTTTCCACTACGGCTAGTTCTACAGCTCCACATTTGCAGAGTGAGCTTCTGCAACATGGAGCATATTGTCCTCAATCAGTTCCCCATGTGATTTAGGACCCTGATTAGACAGGGTTATGAATCACATTGGGGGCCTACTTGAATTTCAAAGCTTGGTTTAAATTTCCAAATTACTCCAGTGTCCATTTCTGTAATCGCACCTGGAATACTCTGTTCAGTTCACACCATAGTTCAAGAAAGGTTTTGACAAGGTAGAACATGTCTAGAGTAGGATGACTAAGATGGTATAAGATCTGGCAGTCGAACTCCAGGAGCAACACTGAGGAGGGGAGGTATGTTTCACCTGAAAGACAGAGACTCACATTCAAACATCTAAAAGACCTATTGCATGGAAGATGGAGTGGTGTTACCCTGATTTCTGGGGTCCCTTGGGGGATACCTCAATGTGCTCCACATGATGGGGAATGGAAACTAGCCAGAGCACGAGCAATAGCAATGTGAGAGGCAGGGTAACCTAGAGGGGTCTTTTTACCCAGTGTTTACGGGGTCAGGTCAAGCCAAAAACCAAACAAAGATGTCCAGTAAAATGATTTTATCGAATGAAAGTCTCACGCACCAGTGCAATCACTCACCCACTCACTCAAGACCTATTAAGAGGCAAAAGAGAAGAAACTGGATATGGGAATATTGAAGGGGTTGTAGCTAGGGTAATACTGCACCTTTTCCTGAAGTCCTTGGTCCGGGAAAAACAGTGGAGAAGTGGAGCTCAGCAAGGAGAGGGCTGAGGGGATTACTCAGTGGATTGAGAAACGGTCTGCTGGGATGACCAGGAGTGATCCAAAGAACAGTTCAAAAACTGGGACTATTTGTAAGAGCAAAAAGTATCTGGAGGGCTAATCCTTTCCTGGGGAGAAGAATGGGTGTTGCAACAAGAAGGAAGCTCCACAATGGTAACTTCCTTGCGTGATGAGAATACAAGGTGTTACCAAAGTCTCAGGATCTTCAGCTGCATTGGGTTGTGGTGTGACTTCATGTAAATGGTCCTTGCCGGATAGGATTTTGCTTAGCTTGGGGCTAACACGCCAATCCCCTCAAGTTGGTTTCTCAGGGGCTGAGGACCTTTGTTTACCATGGGTTTGCACAGCTTGAGGTCTCCTGGGGCTTGTTACCCTGTGTACTGGGGGTCCCGGGAGGGACACCAAAATTTACTCCACTAAAGGTGGGGAAAATTAACTCAGAGCACTGCGTAGAGTTACGAGAGGCAGGGTAACGTAGCAAGATCTTGAACCCTATGTCTACAGGGTCGGGTCGAGTCAAGGAACACACAGAAGTTGAAACAATAAATAATGTTTTATTACAAACACAAGCAAAACAGTGTATGTGACACATTCACACAAGATAACTAAAGAAATAAAGGTTGGAGTGGTATAGAGGGATTTTTAGAGGAGTTGCTGGTTTGGGTGATACTTCACCTGTCCTGAAGCCCAGAAAAATGGAGAGCGAGGCTGGGGTGCGATGTAGCTCAGCACATGGAGCTGAGGGGAGGCTCGCCAAGCAAAGCAGCAGCAAGGCGGGATGAAACTCGGGAGCAATCCAAGGAAGGTCTCAGAATCAAGGGTTTTTATAAGGAGAATGTGACTGCAGGCTATGCTGTACTTAGGGGAAAACAATAGATTTGGAGTTGGAGACAAAGCCTCCGAAAGGTCAGAATCTGAATGATTGAGTTATCTTAGAGGTTCTCAATAGAGTAGCCAGTATGCAAATGCAGAGTAGGTATTGTATAGTTCACCCATCAAGCTGCCATTGCGGGGCAGAGGCTCTTTTGTAGGTTGCGTGCATACCTAATTAGAGTACTTGCCTGGAGGTCTCCTAAAGCAGTGAGCCAGCTATTTTCTGGCCTGCCTGTATTGTCTTAGGAATATTACGGCGATTAACGGCCGAGCTTGGTGGCGTGCTTGTCTGGTGGCCTTGCAAGCACGAGGAGGGGAATAGAGAAGTGAAGCCGAATTGTGATATCAAAAGAATATCTTTTAATATCCCCAAAGCTCGGACTAGCCAGGGCTGTAACAGGCTATGTGACTGGGGATTTTACTGGCCTGGAATCATATTTTAATATCAAAATTGTAGACCCCAGGACAGGGTTTTCCAGTGGGGTAACAGTGGTATGGTTTTCTGCTGCTCCAAAGGGCAGGACCTGAACCTGTAGGTTCACATTGCCAGAAAAGAGACTCCACCTAAACAACAGGAAGAATATCCAGATGACAACAACTTTTGAACAGTGGAATGAACTCCTGGAAGAGTGGAGGATTCTTCTTCACTGGAGGTCTTTCAGTAAAGGCTGGATGGCCATTTCTCAGGAATGCCTGCCCTGGGCATTCCTGAATGGCAGGCATTTGGAACAGATAGCCCTTGAAGTCCTTTCCAGATCTATTACTCTACCTGTGTGTATGCATGTGTGTGCATGGTGGTGGTGGTGGGATTAATTAATTAATTATTTCTTTTCAGTTTTTCCTTCCCCCCATCTATAAGTATATATTTAAAAAAAGAAAAACAAATGAGACCAAATAAGCCTCTCCCTCACTACTAAGAAGGCAATTTGGAGAGGCCATTCAAGCAGCAACACACAGTCTACTTGTCACTAATACCCCCAACCTGGGGAAAAAGAAAGGAAGAAGGTTATTTGCAAACCAGAGACTTTCAGTTGCCATTAGTAAGGTCCTTCGCTGAATGGAAGTTACAAGTTCTTGTCATTCAGTTTGGATCTAGGCATGGCTGGATTACTGTATCTCTCTCCCTCCCCCCCCCATATATATCTGTATATGAATATTAAGCACTCTGTTTTAGTTCCATTTGCAGATTATTGAAGAAAAGCAGCTCCTCAGCCATGCTAAAAGTATTGTGTGGAGATGCTTTTACTGCATAGAACTCAGGGTCTTATTGCACAAGGCAGGTCAATCGCAATTGCATCAGGATAAGAGTGCCTTCTGTTAGGGCTTCCCACATGATGCTGTTATCTTTTGCGGTTGTCCCGTGGGAGACCATTTTAAAAGTGATTCTTTTTACTAATAACACACACACAAAAACAAAATCTGTCAATGACCACCTTTTCCACTTCTGTGCAAAAATTGAATTGTGCTTTTAATTCAGCTTTGGATGGCCAATGGGCATGCTTTGGGTGGGAAAACAGTTACAGTCCCATTGTGGAGTCTGTCACTTCAAGGGTGGCCAAAAAAACCTCAAAACCCAAACCCTAAAATCTAAAAAATAGTTTTCTCTTTTCTTTGTTACAGAGAGGCCCTTCTCTGTAAAGGCCCCTCTCTAAACTGCAAATCCCAGGATTCCATAGGATGTTGAAAGTGGAATAACAGCACTATACAGGCTAGTGGGGAAATGGCTCAGAGGTGCTCACAAACACAGGTGCCATGCATAGCAAAGAGATTAGTTATCCCACTCTGCAGTTCACTTTAATTTTCAAAAAATATCTCTGCTACTTGACAGCCTCCTCTTTCTGCAAGAGGGAGGGCCTCAGGAGATATGCCAAGGAAGCACCAGGGGCTAGAACTGCAGACACTGTTTGTCCAGAGACTTGGTCCTCGTGCTCTTCTCAGCCGTTTTGCTCTTCTAAATTCTCTGTGAAACGAGGGTTTGGTTTTTCTTTACTATTTTGCCATCATCCCTCCCTCAGGCCCTGCTTATTTTGAGTTCAAAGTACACAGACTGGCATCTGCTGTGCTCTCTCCTTGCTCTCAGCATTTCTCTGGAGTATGATTACTCTATGCCATGGGTGAATGCAGGAGAAATATGTGCTGATATGACATTTCAGTTATACATAATGCCATTAAAATATGATAAGAATGCTATTAACATTAATAATCCTTTTCATTGTATCATTTAGGAAGCAAAACAAGTCATTAAATATTACAGAGTCATTGGTGCTTTGATGGCTTTGGGGCGGGGAACATTTGGATATGTTTGCCTATGTTTCCTCTGGGGAAAAAACATTATCTTTGTAAATAGTGCACTGCCTTCCTGTGTCTCTAAAGAGCCTGCCATGGCTGAAAGGGGCAAGCATCAAACTGGATGGCTTGGTGGGAATGAAAGAATGGCATAAGGAACAGTATCCAGGGAGAGATCTGAGGTCTGAGTGGACTATGAGTCTTAGGAACCTAATAGAAAAGAACACCCAAGAATGCTTTTCATCCTGCTAAACTCCAGGAAGAAAGTGGTAGAGGAAGACTGTGGGCCTTTCTGCACTATGTTGTTCTAGTGCTATTATTCCGCTTTCAACATCCTGTGGAATTCTGGGGTTTGTAGTTCACTGAGGCCAAAGTGCTGTCTGGCTGAGAATTCAAAATGCCCCTCCCTATAACAGTGTACTGTCATCGTACAGCTCAAGGATGTTAACATAGTGCAGCGAACAAAAAAAGGGAAAAAAACAAAACCTTTTGTTTTAATATGTTTTGTTCATTCAAATTCCAAACATCAGGAAATTGCAGTTGTCAGGGTACACATCTTAACTGATATATTATTTAGGCAATATGAGTACAGTATTTTATACTGTGGTTAATTCTAGGTTTTCCTTAGAGATTCAGGGATGCAGTGGCAGAGCTTGGAGTGTGTGGAGGGGGGCCAGGAAGGGTCGGGGCCACAGCACAGGGGATGGGGCCGCAGTGTGTGGGGTTATGGCCAGGGCTCACAGGGGCATGGCTATGGGTCAGGATGCCCCAAAAACATTGCCGCCCGGTGCGATCCACCTCCATCACCCCCCCATCGCTACATGACTGGAGGGATGCTTGCAGTAAGATACTGTGCCTGAGTATTGTGTTCCCACTACCTAGTTGTCTTGGCTTCTCTCTTGTCACTACAAGAAGTTTCCCATCTTCAGGATGTATGCGTATGTGTAATGTATATTCTGAGGTAAATTTTTAATGATATCTTTCCCACTCTTTTTGTGGAATTAACTCCCATTGTTTCTTTCTTGTGATATTTCTTCGACCTCAACCCCAATTTAAAACACACGCATGTATATAAAACTCAGCTGACTGAATTACTGTGAAAAAGAATGGCTCCTTTCAGATCTTTTTTTAATTAGCTGTTAAAATTCAGGAGGGAAGCATTAGATGAAGACAGGAAAAAGAACCCTCATGTTTAGTTGCTTACGAACAGGTACATATGTTTGCAATGATAGACTGCTCTTGAGCATGGTGATTCTGCTATTTAATTGTCATGGTTTGTCCTCCATGCTTCAGGTATGTGTATATATGCATAATATATATTCTCAGGTAATTTTTTTGAGAGGTTTACATGCAACTTGCCAGAAAGCTGACAAGTGACAAAATTTACAGTGACTATAGCCACAGTTGGAAAACTTTGAAGGGACACAAGAATGGCTGAATTAAGGGGGTTGTTGTGCCTGGATTAAGGTGATTGTGGGGCCCTACCTCACATAGGGTTCCCTTTTATACACATGTGAGCTATTTCAGGAGGAGTGACAGAAACTGAATGAATGAATGAATGAATGAATGAATGAATGAATGAATGAATGAATGGAAAGTACAATAGACAGTGGCATAAATAAATGCTCATGTGTGAACCCATTTTCAGACCTACAGCTTCAGTGAGATTAACAGCCTAATCCTTTTTACTAAATTATTTACAGAAGGTTGATGACAACAGAAGATTCAGGAAGTATTTGAGGAAGAAAAGGAAGCGAGCAACATGGTTTTCTTTCAGCACCGGGCCCCTAACTAGTGAGTGAGTGGCCTGGACCAATCGCACCAACACAACCATTAATAATCCACCCCCAGGCACAGCTGTGTTGAAATCCCAGCCAAAAAAACAAAAACAAAAAAACCTTCCACAGCAGTTGTCTCTCAGTCCACCTCCTCCGTCATCCAGGTACAGCTCTGCAGTGAGAAGAGCCCAAGTACATCAGCAACAGCAGTGGACAAAAGAGGAGGACACCCACTGGGCAGCTCCATGACTAGACCAAGGCCCTTTCTGTACAGGGTCATTACCACGGGTTACTGCATTGTAGCATATTGTTCTGCATGTGGGAGCAAAGTAGCCTTGCATTATTTTCTATTGTTCTGCATGGAATCCGCTGTTAACGTGATACCATGTGGTAGAAAAACACAGTATTTGAAAGCTGGAAAAAAACTGATTCACAATCTGACATCGAAGTAAATTCAAATTTTTGCAGTGATGCAGAAATGTACATCCTCACCAACACACATTAGTGGGCAGCGGAGGGCAGGCTGTAAGCCCGGAAGTAGGCACGTAGTAGGTACTTACATAGGTATGCACAAATGGAACCACCCAAAACAAACAAACAAAAAAGCCAATCATGGCCGCCGGGGTGGGGGAGAGGAGTCAGTGGCATGGCCAGCGAGGAGGGAGTGTGGATGCATGAACTTGCACTCCTCTGCAGGAAAATGTTTTAAATCGGGGGGGGGGGGGTATGCGGAAAACAACAAAGGAAAACCGTGTTATTTGAATACGCCATGAAACGGTGCGAACCACTTCTTATGCCTCATGTGGAAAAGGCCCAAGAAAGTGAATTAAGTTTTAAACAATCCACAGTAGAGAAATATAAGCCATTTGAACTTTAAGAAATTTACTTTTTGGGTTTGAGTAGTCAAAAGCTTCCTTGCTCTTGGACTGAAAGCATGTGACAAACCTCAATCCAAGAGAATCCAAGAGAAATCACAGCAGTGTTGGCTTTTCCAAAATGGGCAGATAGTTTCTTTGTCCTTCAATACTCTGGAACAATGCAGAGGGAGACAACTGGAGTGATGAAGCAGAATTCCTCCTCCTGCTCTAAGTACTGCTGCTGCAGTTTACAACTACTCTTACTAGTCTGGATTACACACTAGAAGGTAAGGGGCTGCTGAACTCTCCTTTTGCACAACACTGGAGGTGGGAGACAGATAGTGATAGAGATGGCGCACCTGCTGAGGCCATTTCCACACTAGACTGTTATATCGCTATTATCCCACTTTCAATATCCTATGGAATCCAGGAGTTTTCAGTTACGGGAGAGGCCAAAGGTTTTGAGGACAAGTCTTGCCTTCTGCTCTTAGGAAACATTTTAGAAGGCTCCTCCAATATGCGGCAGGGATAGGCTGCTGAGCAGACTTCAAGCCCACCTGAAGCCCATTGCCTAACCTATTTGCTGTTTCCCTCTGATAAATGTGCCCACACTATGGTCTTGAGACAGGTTGTCATGTGATCAGTAGACAAAAAGAGATGGAAGTGTTTTCCAAAGTAGTCAGGTTTCTGGATGAATGTGTTATGTTACTGAACCAAGGGCAGCCAGTCAATCCCTAAAAAAAATATACAAGTCTCAAGTTGAGTCGAGTCAGTGTGTCTTTGCTACCGAGTTGAGTCACTGAGGAGACTTAAGTCCGACTTTAGTCTGAGACAGTCGACTTGAGTCTACATCACTGCTCCGTGCCTCAGTTGTTTTTATACCCAGGATAAGCTGCTGTTCTCTGTAAGACGGGGGAATTGTGTTCTTTGGTGGCAAGGCATTGAGGACCATCTCGTATTTCATTGTTCAATATAGAATAGCTACAGATAAAGCATTACTGAGAGTCAGCATGATATAGTGGTTTGAGTATTGGACTATGACCCTGAAGACCAGGGTTTGATTCCCTGCTTGGCCGTGGAAACCCACTGGGTGATCTTGGGTGAGTCACATGCTCTCAGCCCCCAGAAGACCCTGTGATAGGGTCATCTTAAGTTATCATAACTAAGAAACAACTTGAAGTGCCATTTCTGCCCCTCACCTGATCCCATGGTCATCCCATTGCAATCTCAGCAATGCCTTTGCCAGGAAAGGAGCTTAATGGGAACGCTCCTCTCCACACCTGGCCAGCTCCCTGTGGAAGGGAGCACAAGCGACACATGCCTTCCTTCTGCAGTGCGGTCAGGCTCTTTCCCATGCTGCATTGGGAAAGGAAGCACCTCCATCGTGCTTCCAGCCTTCCGCATGGCTAGGGAGGACAGCAGCATTGGAAGATCACAGGCACTTAATGAATTTATTCCATTAAGCAAATCTCCCATGATCATAATGGGTGGGGATGGGATAGCAGCGGGACTACAATCTTGTGCACAAGCATGACCTACAGACCACTGCCATGCCATCCCCATGGTGGGACAGTGACGCCATGTGGAAATTACCACCAACAACAACAACAAAGCATTGCTCCTTATTCCTCTTGTACATCTTCTGCACAGGGTTTTGCTTATTTTTGTAATCCTATACCTCCCATCTGTCCTAATTTCATAAGCAAAATCTAGATGAGTCTCCTGTCACCCCAATTTTTCAGCTGCTTCTAAACTATCCCCATTTCCTTCTCTTCCTCCTACGTTTTTCCACTGTCCTCTGCTTCCTTCAATTGCTGCGAAATGAATTCATGGTACAAAAGTAGTTCGTACTTAACTCAGGAGGGGGAAAAGAGAGGAGGAAGCAGAATTTTGCCCTTCCCAGTAGTCTCAGAGAAAAGTAAATTATTGCAGCCTCTCCTAGCTTGTGTGCACTTCCTAATTTATATTTTTTGCCACCCTGACTACATTCTTATGTTTCTTGGCCACATATGGCCTGGTTTGCATCTATGAAATGTTGGAAGTTGTGTAATCCTGAATAAAATGGTGTTCAGTAGGTTACTATGTTGTGTTCAACAGGCTACTTCAGGATTAAGAAAAGAGCTGGGAGAGCGAGCGAGGGTATTCCTAGACAGAGACTTCTTTAGGCTAGCATTTAGAAGACACTATGTGACTATTCCATTGTTTGTTTTGGTAAGGAAAAAGAAGCAGGAAGGAAAATGAAATGATGCTTATGCTTGGCAAGCAAGATACTGGAAATTCAGTGGATAATGCAGGATAACACTGGCATGACAAAAGTGTCAAATAAAACCATTTGGACTTACTTTGAAGTGCCTTTTGACTTTATGGTGCAGGAAAGATTCAGCCCTGTCATGATTCACTGAACTGCATCATATATAGTATAGAGAAATGCAGACCTAAACACAGTAAACGTGCCACAGTTTTTGGCACCTCCTTCCTCCTCTTCTTTACAGATCTCTTTTATGGCAAAACACTATTCCAGAGAGTTTTCCAAGCATCCAGAGCTGGTTATCTTGGTGCTTGGAGGCCAGCAGTGGGGAGGCAAGATTGCACCCGCCCCTTACACTGGATTCTGCTCTTGAGCAAGTGGAAGTCTGGAACTGGATACAGCATAGACATGTGCAAACCTAGTCAAACATAAGCAAAAATCACGATTGGAATTAGGGCAGAGTAACTCTCTGTAATACTCCAGTCTTATTTCATGCCATTTACTGTTGCATAAAAAGTTTTATCCTTTACATAATTAGTTAATGTAATGCATATTAAAGGACTCTAAACAACAACTATGTAAAGTAAGAAGTAAGCATTTCTCTTTTTAAAGTTTCATTGGAATTCAGATTTCCATCTTAATGTCACCCTAAGTGAGGAAAGAAAATAAAATGAGGGTGGTCCTACAGAGATTAGTGATTAATATTCCACAAGATACAAGAAACAGTCCAGTGTGCAAAGCTGATCTTAAATGGCATGTCTTCTATTAAAAAAAATAAAAAAGGTCTGAAGTCTTAGAACCTTGCGAGCAAAGTACATTCTCTTAACTTGAAAAACAACTCAAACAACTATTCTGGTGACTCATTTAGGATGAAAAGCCACTCTGTATATATTCAGAGGGGGAATCTTGTTCATGGTGTTCATATATCCTGTCCAGAGCTAGAATGTGACATAGAAAATGATTGCTGTATTATACAACCTTACAGTACTTTTGTGAGATGTTATGCTGGCATGAGTGCAACATTCATTCTATCCATTCTAAGAGGAATGGACTGCCTAAAAGGAAAGATGCTGTTGAATACTTTACCTGTGGCAAGGACTTGAATGGATGATTCTTCTATACATTCAACACTTATCATTCTATGTGGACAGCATTTGTTGTTTGTTTAGTACTTACAACGTGGAATAACGGCTTTAGTTCCATGATAGCCTCAGTGCATAGATTCCATGTGTATGTTCCAGTGAATAGACAACAGATTTGGACTGCCACTGACAGTCAGAGCTTGGAAGCGACTTCAGGTATACCTCAGTTAACGAAGTAGATGTGTTCCTGGGCTTTACTTCTTGAAGAGAAGCTTTAGTACCAGAGGTAAAAATAACATGGAGGGAATAGGGGTAGATTCCTAGACCACAAAATAGAAAAGAGCTTGCCATGTTTTAGCAAACTTTTTATTCAAAACTAACATTATGCACATGTGAAATGAAACAACCTGGTCAGCTAAGCTTTGCATATGTAAACAAAAACATTTCAAATCTTCTAGAGACCACTTGAAATCTTCTTGCAAAATGCATCCTAAGATATATAAATTTTTTCTTTCGACAGTCTCCACTTTTCTTATAAATTCCAATTTGGTGGTGAAACTTACAGATCTATGCTTTTTCAACATGCCAGGGTAGCTGGTGAGGCAGTGGACTGTCGTACATTAGCACACATAGTGACAGCAGGATCACCTAGAGCAGAATTTCATTCCCTCTTTTATTTCTTCATTGATTGTTTATCACAAACATGCTGCTGCAACCCAACACTGAAAGTCTTTCTCCAGCCTTCCTTCATCATCCTTCCAATGCCAATGTCAGAGGAAAGAAAAAAATAAACAAACTTCCAGCTAAATTGAAGATAAGAAAAGGGGGTGGGAAGAGTTCCTACAAAAATAGTTTGTAAAAAAATAGCTTCTTTGTTTAGGCTGCATAGTTGCCTATAGTTGCCACTAACTAGTTACCAATACTAGTTATTGTAGTTGTCAAAAACTAGTTACAAAAATTACTTTATATAATGATCATAATGTGAGAGATAACACCGCTACATTACTTACATTACTTTCCCAGTGTAACCAACTGTTAATTACCTTTTAGAGTTGTGGCTAAATGGAGGCAAAATATTTCACAATTTAGGTGTTGGCTCTTGCTATGCCTTGTGCTACTGCCTCTTGGTCTTATGTGGGCCTTGAGGAAATGGCGCAGTGGATTGGAGGAGACTGTGTTGTATAGAAAAGACCACTGGCTTATAGTGCTGTGATTAAAAACAAACACCTCCCTGCCAAAAAAAAAAAAAATCTAGTAAATTCTTTGAAACATAAATTTAAAACAGCTACTTTTTGAAAAAAATAAGTTTAAAAAAAAATTAAGAAAGCCTAGATATTTTTGGGTAGGGGGCTTTGGACTGTAGCTGTACCTAATTACTTTTCAAAAGTAACTTTCTAAGCTCTGTTGACAACTACCTCACTCTGGAACAATATTGAAGTGAGATTCAGCTGAAAATCCAGTTAGCTCTTCCGCACAGAATTGGAGAGACATCATTTTGCTCTGTATCTCAGGCAGCAAATTGACAGGAACTGAATCTAAGTCTAAATGGTTTCCAGGAATACCCTAAAGATTGGGGTGTGAATATGCAAATTTCATGAAGATCCAGGAATTGCAATGGCAGTGATAGTAGCTGGAGTGGCCATGTAAATGTAATAAGTCATAATCACAAACACAGCAATGAGCCAGTGGGAAATCTGTGCACAACAGTGCAGGCTCACTTAAGGAATTACAGTACCTGGCAGCTGAATTAATCAGTTTAAAAAGGAAAAGGTGGTTTGATAGTGAAGGAATCTAGCAATACCTTTTTAGGCAATCTGATCTAAGGAAATGATCTGAAATCCATGGAAATTCATACTAAAATAAACCACACTGTTCTCCATTTCCTTTTTATGGTAAAATAAACTCACACAGCTATCTCTTAAAACATTATCCAGTTTGGGGTATTGGGATGTTTCCATAAGGATTGTGATTACACTGAAGATTAACAGTATGGCAAGAATGAGAACATAATTCCTTGGGATAAGGTTGAACATCCCACTCTACTCTACTGTGTCCTGTCCTATTTTGCACTGTGGGGAAGGGGGAATGGGCAAGAGGACTGAGGAAACAGCTGGGTCACAGTGAGAGTACTGCCATGCTGGAAGAGGCTGTAATATTTGCCTTTTTCAGCAACTGCTTCCTGGAAAACCATTGTGCGTGGCCAGCTACCTTTTCAGCCAGCAACAAGAGCTGTGTCAGCCATTCTGCTTAAAAGTTGGAGGATCCTTCTGAGTTTGGATGAACTGGCTGTTTTTTTCTTGGTTACTTTAGAAGCCCTTAAATGTTTGGTACCCCCCCCTGCCCATTTTCCTCTTGTTGAAAATGCAGAACACTTATGGCCATCACTGACAGAATATGCCCAGAACAGTTTCTTCCTATTCCTGTGTATGTTTTCTTAGGTGGAAATGTTTGGCATTGCTTTACCTGCTTCTCGGGGTTTGGAACAGAGGGTTTTATTAGAAAGAAAGTTAGAGTTATGTGTTTTTGAAGTTTAAGTACCAATTCCAAGTGTGGGATGAAGACATCTCACTTTCCATGTGGTCTCTGCTGACCTTTACTCTGTGGAGGGGCTATTGTCCCCACAGAACTGAGGGTGTGCTAGCTGCTACTGTGATGCCAGGATTAATTCCTTATCAGGACCAGCTGTTCCTCCCGCTCTAGGACCTTCACCTTCCTTGCTGATGAGGAGATGAAAAGTAGAACCAGCCAGTGGCAGTGGGCACCAGCCAAAGGCTAACACAAAAGGGGAACACTCCTTTAGGTCACCCCCTTGGATAGACATAAGGGAAGGTGTACCACTTCTTCTTACCTGGAGAATGTACAGTAGGCCTTGGGTGATAACCAGGGTCTGGTAACATAGTGCTTCCCATGGTGACAATGTGTCTTGCATTGTGTTGTCCGCCTCCAGAATCTTTGGGTGAGAGGCATGGATTTGTGGAAACAATTGGGATTACTCAGGTGAGAGCTGGGTATTGTGATGGTTATGTCTGACATACTGCATTGACACTTTGCTGTGATATTAATGTCTCTGTACATGTGCATGAGTGGGTCTCAGGGGAAGGGGGAGGATTGATGTGCCCCGACAGATGTAATCTCAGGCAGAGAATGCTATGGTGCTGGTGGCCAGATAAGGAAAAGATTGGGTAGATATTTGAAATCTATCCTGTCCACCCCTCATTTCTCAAGATCCTGGTTGCCCTGTCAACCCAACTTCTGCTCTGGCGGTGCTGTTGTTGAATGCCAGGGCAGTCTGTAATAGAACAACCTCCATTTATGATTTGGTGGTAGATAATTAGGGTGATCTGATATGCATTACAGAGACCCTTGTAGATGAACATGGTAGAGTGGAATTGCCCCAGCTTTGTATACCTGGTTACCTAGTGCAGCATCATTCCAGACTTGCCAGGGGAGGGCAAGGGGAAGGAATCCATGAGAATTCTGTCACTCTCATAAAGATACCCATCTGCTCCAGCACTGACTTTGAAGTTTGTACCTTGTGTTGGGTCAAAGAGACAGAACTAGGATGCTGTTGGTATACTGCCCGCACTGCTGTTCAGCAGTTTCCCTGCTTTAAGCTAGCTGAGGTGGTCTCAGAGGTGGTGTTACAGAACTTCAGGATTGTGACTCTGGGGGACTTCAACATTCATGCCAAGGTTGCCTTTGTTGCAGAACTATGAACATGACTTTGCTTGCATGGGAAATTAATGCAATGGTCCTATGGTTATTGCAATCCCTGGTGTTCCCTATCTTGGGCATTGGAATGTCTATTGAGTGTTTCCAATCTGGGGCCCATTGTTTTGTTTCACATATTCGTTGACAGATTTTAGTTAGAACTAGAGTAGCTTCTGTCTCTGTAGCTTTAAATAACTCTATTGGTATGTCATCTGTTCCTGTTGATTTATTTCTCCCAAGTGCTCTGAGTTACTTCATGTCACTTTCTAAAATTGGAGGTTCATATTCATATGGATCTTCCTTGAATAAATCTGTCAACTTTCTATCTCTTTTTTACAGCTCTTCAGTATATTGTTTCCATTAGCTTTTTATTTCTTGTTGATTATGTAATATCTTCCCCTTCTGGGTGTACAACATCCCCGCCCTTGATTTAAATTTCCCTTTGAATTCTTGGATCTTGTGGAAGCGGTCTCTTGTTATTTCTTTTTTGTTGTCACTTTCCATTTCTCTGCATTGATTTTATATATATACTGGCCATCAGATGATATCCATGTATCAGATGATGTCAAAGTTGCATCTTGGTTGCTTGAAGAACAGCTTTGCGATTAATAAACTGTTAGCTTCCTAAAACTCAGTTAGCTGGTCTCCTGCTTCATTCCTTGATCCTAGGCCAAATTTTCCTACAGTCTTTGATTCTGCTCTGTCTCCTAACTTTTGCATTCCAATTGGTTACAGTTAACAAGAGGTCCTGTTTTGATGTGTGGTCAATTTCCTTCTGGACTCCTGAACAGAATTATTTTGTATTTCTTCTTCTTCTACCTCTGTAGTTGGAGCAAAATCTTGGATTAAGGTTATACTCATAGGTTTTCACTGAAGTCTTATTAAAGTGATTAGGTCAGGCTTTGCATTGTAGCCTTTGACTGCTTTTGTTGTATCTCTCTTCACTATAAATGCCATCTCATTTTTTTCTTGGATTTTCACTTCCTGAGTAAAACATTGTGTAATTATCTGACTCAAAGTGCCCCATTCCTGTCCACTTTAGTTCACTCACCCCAAGTATTACAGTTATTTATATGTTCTAAGACATGATTCCCTAGAAAAGACAATAATGTTTGGTAAGATGGAAGACAGTAGGAAAAAAGGAAGACCACATTGCAGATGGATAGACTCAGGCAAGGAAACCATAGTCCTGAGCTTGTGAGACCTGAGCAGGGCTGTTGATGACAGGGTGACTTGTTGGTCTTTCATTGATAGGGTCACCATAAGGCAAAATCAACTTGATGGCAGTTTTAACAACAAGACAGCTATCTAGAAAGCCATTCAGAAATCATAAAACATGAGTTCTGAAGAAATTGCATTGGTTGTCAATGTGCTTCTGATCTGAATTTAAGGTGCTGGTGATTCCATTTAAAGCCTTAAATGACTTGGGACCTTGATACCTGAGGAAGCACCTCTCTCTCTATATGCCTGCCCCCAAATTGAGGTCGATTGAAGGGGCCTTCCTCTGTGTCCCAATAATAAGGAAAATGTATTGTGAGAGGATGTGGGAGAGAGTCTTCTCTGTGCTTGCACCCCAGTTGTGGAATACCTTCCCCTTGGAGGCCTGATTGATGCTGACACTGGTATCATTTCAGTACCAAGTCAAAACGTGTCTTTTTGTTAAAACCTTTGGGCCTAATTGATTTTATCAGGCTGTGTATGCCCTATGCTTGCACTGTTTTAAATTGTTTTAACTGACTTTAAAGTTTCTGGTTTTTAATAGATTGTCTGTTTAATATATTTTTAATCTTTTAAAATTATTATTATTTATTGCTTTAAATTGGTTTTATTATAAGCTGCCCTTAGATCTTCTCATGTTGGCTGGAATAGAAATATTTTAATAAATAAATAAGTAAAATCTGATTGCTATGTTTCCTTTCAGTTCTTTTGAGCCAGAGGTATCCTGGTTGTCATGGCAACGTCCCTCCTGGTCAAAGTTTTGCTGTTGAATGCGAGGTCAGTAAATGGAAGACCACTGCAAGAGCCAACTTGGCATGCATCATTGAGACCTGTCTGGAAATAGTGTGGAGGTGTGAACTCATTCTAGATGGATGAATCAGAATTCTTATTAAGTATAGTTGTTTTTCTGTTGCCCTATCCAGCTTTCATCTAATATCAAGGTTTTGTTCCTTCATGGTGGATATGACAGACAGAGCGAGGATTTGCTTGATCCGTGGTATGGACTGATGGATTTTATTTGCCTTGTAATTCCTTTGCTTACTTACGGATTTTTGCAGTCCTCCATGCTTATGGTTCAGGATTTCCTGGCCTCATTAAAATCTTTCTCCAGAAGGGACTAACCAAATAATTTTGCTCATTTGCTCTTTTTGAGGAGTAAGGGAAGGCAGTTAGGTAGAATAGTTCTGTAGGGGGTATGGTTGGTTACCTTGGCAAAAGTGGCAGCTTAGGGTCAACTCCATTGCATTGTTATCATAAGCAACAATGGAGTTGCAATAAGCTGCTCTGAGGGCCACCATGTTCTCCAGGGCTGGCATGAGGCAGGATGAGGTGGCTATCTCAGGGGGAAGGAGGCAATTGCTGAATTCCTTCCCAGATCTCCTAGACCTCACTCTGTTTGTCTGCTGCATCCCCCTTGTATGTCCATGCAACATGTCCATGCAACACGCAGATACTCTATTGTAAAGAAGCCTCAACCACTCAAAGCAGCCAGTGCATCTGTATGCAGAACAGGTAGGATTAGGCAGATACTTTTGTTGAAGAGAAGAAGGTGGGGGTGATGTAAACCTAGATGGACGCATCATGGAAGAAATAAATGGGTCAGCAAGGAGTCCAGGTTTACTTGCAAAACTGGGGCAGCAGAGATGCTTTTCCTGTCACCTCAGAGAGTGGGAGAACTTGGGCACCACTGATGTTCTCCAACATTGTATATCCCCATTTGTCTCATTTTGAACAATGTTGTCATTTTGTAATAACTCATTCATTCATTTCATTTATTATGGCAAACAGCCAGCAGAAGTTACAATTTAGAACAACAATAAGGTACAGTTAAAACAGTAGTAAATTCCATTAAAAAGTTGTTAAAAGCATTGACCATAAAATACAATCAACAGCAAGTAAGTGGAGTTATAATTGTAAAATTTAAGATTATAAGATTTAAAACTTAAATATAACAAACCTATCTATGAGTTGTGTTAAAATTTATTAAAATACTGATAAAAGCTTCAATCATAAAATATAATTGACATTTGCAGTAAATAGACAGAGTTAAAATTCAAATATTTAAAAAACAAACAAACATACAGCCACCATGGGAGAAGAACAGCAAACCCATCTGTGAAGAATATAAAAATATTAATCTATTAAGACTGCTGTGCACAAGCTTGCCACTGTAGTTGTGACCTTGGGATTCCAGTCTGACAGAAGATAGTCTAAATAAAATTCCTCAGGCCTACCTGGAATCTTTTGTATGATTGATTATATAAACAGATCTTAGATCTTGGTAAAAATTGCAGTGAAGTAGGACTTGACCCACTGTCTCTACTTCTCCCATCCCACATCTTTTTATATCTACCTTCCAGCAATGCAGATGGTAAAACATTGAATCTAGCTAGTGTAAATGCCTTTCTGAATTTAGGAATGGTCAGATCAATCAAATAATTTGGGAGTATAAATGGCCTTCTATTATTCCTAAGAGCCGGATATAATGCCATTTGGCTTAGATGATGTTGAAATTCAGTGTCTTGAATTCTCTGTGAGACAGCTGTTTTAGCTTTGGTATACCCAAGAGTTTGAATGGCCATTGTTGAAAAACCTAAGGTTTGTAATTTCATGATTAATGACTTTTTCCACTTTGATTGATAAGAATCAGTTAGTATAAGTGGAGCCAATCCAACTGGTGCAAACATCATCTTTAACCAGAAATGAAATTTAGGTAACCATATGCAGGCCTCCGCAGAGATTTGTCCTGCTTCTAAGCGGATAATTACATTTTGGACACAGCTTGGGATGCCAAATATTGCCCCCAGGAATTTAATCTGCACAGCTTCCAGAGGGTCAAAGTTATCAGGTGCTCATACTTCTGAGCCACATAACATCTGGGATATCACCTTGGCCCTAAAAACCTGGATTTCCAAGGGAATGTGCTGCCCTCCGTTGTTATAAAAGGAGAGGAGTGCCTTCACAATTCTCTGCACATTCGTAATTGCACATTTTGAATGTGCCGTCCAGGTTCTATGTGAGTGAAAAATTATTCCTAAGTATTTATAAGAGGTCACCTGCTCAATTTTATAGTGATTTATTCACCATTCATACTTTGTCCTCTTCCTGGAAAACACAACCACCTTAGTTTTATCATAATTGATTTGCAATTGTTCATTTTTACAATGGCTGTCCAGAGCCCTGAGCAAACGCCTTAATCCAACACTTGTCAATGATAACAGCACGGCATCGTCTGCATAAAGCAGTATTGACAGGGGTCTATTTGACAAACTGGGGTGGTGGGAGTGCAACTTTGCTAAGCTTTTGATCAAATACTTAATGTAAAAATTAAACAGAGTTGGTGCTAATACACAACCCTGTTTAACTCCCTTAAAAGTGGGAATAGGCCCAGTCAAATGGCCTGCACTGCTTTATCTCACCCCCAGTCGAGTATTTTCATATAGACCACGAATGAGAGAAAGCAGCCGGTGATCAATATTCGTATCCTCAAACTCTCCCCACAATTTGTCTCTTCAAATAAGATCAAAGGTTGATTTGAAATCAACAAAGGCAGCATAGAGTGCCCCCCCTCCCAGAAGATGCTGTATACTTGTCCACAAGATGTTGCAAGACTAATGCATGGTCTACAGTAGAACGCTTGCTCCTGAATCCAGCCTGTTCATCATTAAGTATATTTTCCTGTTCTAGCCAATCTTGTAATTTTTCTGGTAAATGGCTAGCATATAGCGTACTGATGATATTTAGTAAGCTGATAGGTCTATAGTTTGCTGGATCTGTCCATTCTCCTTTTTTATAGATTGGGATAATAATAGCCAGCCCCCAATCTTCAGGGATGCATGCTGAATGGTTAATGCTTGTAAATAGTGCAGCCAGCACAGGTGCCCACCAGTCTTTGTTAGATTTGAATACTTCAGGTTTAATGTTGTCATTTCCTGGGGCCTTGCCGCTTTTAAGTTTGGAAATAAGACTCTTAATTTCCAAGGCTGTTACAGGATGCCATTCAGGGTAATTACGTATATTGTCCCTTTTGCTCTGGGGACCATTTTTCCCTATTTCATATATCTTACTAAAGTGGGTTTCCCATGAACTTATAGGGATATAATATTCCATGTTGACTGAGAAGTTAGGCCACCCCCTAGCAACCATTGTCTAAAAGATCATTGTATCCTTCTCCCTGGCTGCTTTAATTAAACCTTCCCAGGACCCTCTCTGAGGCTGGTATTTTTTTTTATCTTAATTAGTTTTTTATATTTCCTCTTCAACTGAAACCATTCTTAAGGTACTCTTAGCCAGTTTTTCTCTCTATAAGTTTTATATTTTTCAACAAGCACTTGTTTCATTACAATACATTCCTTATCAAACCAGTGTTTTGACTTATTCAGGGAGGCACATTTCTTGGTCAGGCATTTTTGCTTTAAGAAACTTTTTAAATCCACACTTAGTTCTTGAAACTCTCCAAGCACAATTTCTGTGCAGTTTACTGACAGTAGAACATTTCGTTTATGAAGACACCTATCTGAATATAATAGCTCCTTTACATCATTCTCCAGCTTAGGAGACTATCTAACACAAGAGGCCCAAATTTCAATATCTCCATTTAACACTGGATTTTGTTCTACATATGCCATTTGAAGATCACAATTTAAATATAAAACTAAGGGCAAATGATCACTATCAATATGCTTTTCTACAGTACATCTGGAGACTATGCTTAGTAAATCATAAGAGACTATAAAATAATCAGTTGTGGATGCCCCTAGGCTAGACAGAAATGTAAACTCACCATTTTTATCACCATCAACACATCCATTTACCATTACAAAATTCAGCCAGTTAATCATTTGTATAAGACATAGCCCAGCATAGTTACAACCCTTATCCTTAGATTGTCTAATTGGCAACTTCAGAGCCTCACAGGCTGAGGTATGTGGAAATGCAAATATAAATCTTCCTCATTTTGCCCTGTTCTAGCATTAAAGTCCCCAGCCATTATAATAAAGGCTTCTGGGTATAAGGAAATTAAATTGCCAATGTAGTCTTCCAGTTTATGCCAGGTATCCTTCACCAATTTATTTTGGTGTTGCGGTGGAAGATAAACATTTATAACAAGTAACCATGCCCATCTGAATTTAATAAGCAGAACAGCCTGACGTCAGTACCCGGAAAGATCCTGGAGCAGATCATTAAGCAGTCAGTTTCTAATCACTTTGAAAGCAATGCGGTAATCACGAGAAGTCAACATGGATTTCTCAAAAATAAGTCATGCCAGACTAATCTTATTTCTTTTTATGATAGAGTTACTAGCTTGATAGATGAAGGGAATGCTGTGGATGTAGCATATCTCGATTTCAGTAAGGCCTTTGACAAAGTTCCCCATGACATTCTTGCAAAGAAGCTAGTAAAATGCGGGCTGGACAGGGCTACTGTCAGATGGATCTGTAACTGGTTGACTGACTGTTCCCAAAGGGTGCTCACCGATGGCTGCTTTTCATCCTGGAGAGAAGTGACTAGCGGGGTGCCACAGGGTTCTGTCCTGGGCCCAGTGCTGTTCAATATTTTCATCAACGACTTGGATGAAGGAACAGAGGGCATCCTCATCAAATTTGCAGATGACACCAAATTGGGAGGGGTTGCTAATACACCAGAGGACAGGATCAAAATTCAAAATGACCTGGACAGATTGGAGAGCTGGGCCAAGGCTAACAAAATGAAATTCAACAGAGAGAAGTGTAAGGTCCTACACTTAGGTAGAAAAAATGGAATGCAGAAATATAGGATGGGGGACACGTGGCTGGATGGCAGTACATGTGAAAGGGATCTAGGAGTCTTAATAGACCACAAGCTGAACATGAGTCAGCAATGTGATGCGGCAGCCAAGAAAGCCAATGCAATTCTCGGCTGCATCAATGGGAGTATGGTGTCTAGATCGAGGGAGGTACTGGTACCACTCTACTCTGCTTTGGTTAGACCTCATCTTGAATACTGTGTCCAGTTCTGGGCACCCCAATTCAAGAAGGACATGGTCAAGCTGGAGCAGGTCCAGAGGAGGGTGACCAAAATGGTGAAGGGCCTGGAAGCCAAGCCCTATGAGGATAGACTTAGAGAGCTGGGTATGTTCAGTCTGCAGAAGAGAAGGTTAAGAGGGGACATGATAGCTATGTTTAAATATTTGAAGGGATGTCATGTAGAGGAGGGAGAGGGCTTGTTTTCTGCCGCTCCAGAGACCAGGACAAGGAGCAACGGATTCAAGCTGCAGGAAAGGAGATTCCACCTGAACCTCAGGAAGAACTTCCTGACAGTCAGGGCTGTCCGGTAGTGGAATATGCTGCCTCGGAGTGTGGTGGAGTCTCCTTCTTGGGAGGTTTTTAAGCAGAGGCTAGATGGCCATCTGTCGGGAGTGCTTTGAGGGTGTTCCTGCATGGCAGGGAGTTGGACTGGATGGCCCGTGTGGTCTCTTCCAACTCTACATTTCTATGATTCTATGATTCTATGAACATTTGCAATGTTAGCCAGGGGGTCAAGTCTGAAATTAATAACATGGATATTTGTGGAGATCAGTAATGCCGATCCACCTTTTGGTTGTCCTCCTTTGGAACTTGGATTTGCTTCCGGCAAGTATGCTGTGAAGCCATTTAGAAATATGTCTTCCCTAGCCCAAATCTCTTGTAACAAGATTATATCGTGGTTGTTTAGAAAATCCAAGAAGGCTGGGTCTGCCTGTTTCCCTTTCCATCCTGCGATGTTCCATGAAAGGAATTTCAGCTGGCCATGAAAGCAATTTAGCCCATGTCATGCCCTAGCAGATGGAATTTTGGGATTTGCCTGGTTGTGACATGGTTCTTTAGTAGTGGGTGGCTTGGCTGAATTCCATGGATTTTCTTCTTGGTGTTCAATGATCCCTATAGATGGGCACAGTCTACTAACATTTGAGATCACTGGGTGTATTGTACCAAGCAAATTGTCCACTGGGTTGGATTCTTTCTGTGGTGATCCTTTTTCCTCTTCACCTAGGTATCTCATGTCTGTCCAGGACAAAGGTTTGAGTGCACCAGAATTTGGTTCAATTGTAATGGGGGATATATCTTTCTCATTTTGTTCGATGTTATTTAATGTTAAATTTACTTCTACTGTAACCTGGCCCCTAGAATTATCTCCCCCCCCAGGGATTCCTTAATAGTTGGGACCCCCATATTGTTCAAATATTCATTATTTGTTAGGCCAGGTTTCTCTGTTGCTCCATGTACATTTGCAATGTGGATCTTTCCTTTCTCCTCAACTGCATCAGCCCTGTCCAAAGCTTCCTCACCGCTTGGAATTTTCTATTGTTCCCCAGCTCTTTCTTCATTTATCATTATCAGATTATGCTCCTTAACTTTTTCACTAAAGTCTATTAGTCCTTCTATTTCATATGGCTGCTTTCTTATTAAACAATTTCTCAGTGAATCTAATATTTGTAAAATCTCTAGCTGAACAGTATATGGCAATCTCCAATACGACATAAGTAGTGCTTTTTCTTCTGGCATAAGGGTCTCAACTCTTTCAGTGTTTAGTTGGTTTAAACAGTTAATAATAGCTAACTCTTCCAGATTTGAACCTGGGATCTCTGAATGAGTATGGCAAGGAGGAGAGTCTTGACTCTGGTTTAAGTCTATAAGATTTCCAATATTATTCATTGTCTCAGAGTTATTATCCTTGAAAAAAGTGGCAGAAACTCCAAATAATGGAACTGATGGGGCCTGATTTTCAAAAAATCTCAGAATTATTAATCCATGTTTTGAAAACATCTCCCTAGTTTTGTAAATAAAGCTAGCTAGATCTTGGTCCTTAAATGTAACCACAGCCTGGGCTTTGATTCCATCAAAATACAGATATTCTATGTAAACAATATCATCAAACCTCATTGCTCCTGGGAGGAAAGCATTTAAAATGTGCAGGAAATGTAGTATATGTTCTTTCTGTGCAAGAAAACCTTTAGGTTTAGGATAGTTGGCAAATACCATTTTATGTGGAATCATCACCAGGTTCCAAGCATTTATTGAGTAAAAATCTGTTGTTGGCTTTATGTGATGATGTGTTGAGCTTAAATTTGCATTACAATTGTTGTCCTCAGTCTTCCCTATATTGCTAAGTACATTTGCCCATGGATCCCACATTTTCTTCTCATTGGAGGCGATACATAATGTTTTAAATTGTTTTATGGGAAAGAATTGCCCTCGTGTTGTTTTCCACTATCCTCCTGCCATGGCCACCAAATGTGATGATTTTCACTAATCATTCTGCTGCAACCAAATTTCTACCTATTTCCACTTCTGTCACCAAATATACCAACTTCCTTCTGTCCCACTGCTGTGGCCATCAAGCGGGGGGGGGGGCAGGACATCCTAGATGTCCTCACAATCCTGTGTGAGACTTTATTCATCTTAGCTCACCACCAGATGTCACGACCCTGTATTAACTGCTGCCACCATAATCATCATGTTTGAACTCAAAGTTTCCAATATTTAGCATTCCCAAAGGCTGAAGTATATAATACAAAAATAATTATTTATTAAACAGAAATTAAACGTAATACCACAGATTATTTATTTAAAACATATAATCTTTACCAGCACTAACTCTAACAAATATCAGTCATTCTCTCTTTCATATCCTAATTAATTTTAACTTTAACTGTGACTGTAATTCTAACTCCCTCAAAGGCCCCTCCCTAAACTGCAAACCTCAGGATTCCATAGGATGTCGAAAGTGGAGTAATAACACTATAACGGTCTAGTGCGGAAATGGCTTCAGTCTTGATCAATTCTCTTACACCAACTTTTTCAGAATCCCATCAGACACTCCACCAATCAGCATTCACTTCCCACATTCCATTTTCTCACCCATCCCAACAGACTGTTACCCTATAACATCTACTACACAAAGCATACATAACTATACCTTTCTTTGCTTTATCTAATGAATGTAACAACATTTTTTGCATAAGTCCAGAACATCAGAGTCCTCTACTGACCACTTTGGGAAGAAAAAAAAGCAGCTGCTCCTTTGCTGATGGTATTCTAATACTTCCCCTTGAAAAATGAGTGACAGTGCCTTTCCACTAGATACTGCTATCTCACCTCCTCAACAGCTTTCTCTTTTTTCTTTTTCTTTCCCTCCATCCTTCTCTCTCTCTCTCTCTTTTTTTTTTTTACAAAAAGTTTATTAAGTTTATTCTCTTAAACAAGTCTGTCATTCTGATTTCTATTCAGTTGCTATTTATCTAAAAGTTTCATCTTAAGTTGGTGCCATCCCATATCTGTGCTGTGAGATTCAAAAGTCATAACCAAGCATAATTTCTGTGTATAATTTGTGCACATGTCTTACAATAAATATATTTTCAAACAATTTTCCTAATATGATTTTATACATGATTTTCATAAATATACACATTTTGTACACTGCCTTTCCCCAAATATGCACATTGTCCTATGTATTTTTATTGGAGAATTCCATTACAAAATTCAGAGAACTGTGACAGTTGAAGTGTAACTATGTTTTGTTTCAGACATTGGCTCAGGAAGTGCAAATTAGGTAAGTTCATATTAGAATGCAAATCAAATTAATTTTCTATCCGTGCCTAATTTTTTTATCCATGCCTACTCAAAGCTTCCTGCTTTATCAGAGTTCTGGGTTGAGGGGAGATAAGCAATGCATGAAACAGTACATATTTGATCTGTGTCAATTTTGTGTGTATTCACTCATAAACCTGACTGAATATATTCTGAATGCGTTTACATACCACACCCTACACAAATTCTCATTTATTTTTGTACACAAGTTTCCCTAAAGTTAATTTTTGGTATAGATTTTGTACACATCTTCCCCAAAAGCTATGCATTTTTGCAATACAGCCCTTGAGTCAAAGGTTACTCTGTATCCTTTGGAAAGTTGGCATCTGAATGATAACTTTGTTCTGAACCACATGTTATTCCAATGAGTGCAAATTAGGTCAGATTGTGTAGAAACGTGAACTATCTTAAATTCACCAGAAGTCACATGTGGAAACTTCTAATTGCATTCAAAAAAACATATAGAAACCCCCTGCAGACATTTTAGCCCAACACAGGAATGTTAGAGACTGGGAGAAAAAAAACAGCAGTGCTTACATGTACACGGATTTCTCCTCTTCACTTTTAGCTCTCCAGTAAGGGTTTAAATGCCAGCATTATATAGCCTGCTCTTCACATTGATATTTAGTTTATTTGGTGTGTGGGAGGGGAGAAGAGCATGGCAAGGGGAGAAAGAGAGAATAATACTGCTTCCTGACACAATACAATATGATGCTTCTGAGCATTTAGGGACTTTCCAGCCTATGAACTGATTATGATAACCTAATTTTAAGAAAGCCATATCAGAGGTTATTGGGTATATCTGTGAGAGATGGAGAGAGGGATATTTTGTCATAGAAAGTAAGGTTAGAGCTCTGTAGCCTGTAGATTATTTTGCACTAGCCTTCTGAGACTGTTTTGGAAGGTGCCCCCAGACATTCCACCCTGGGCTGTGTGACAGTGCACATCTAAATGATTTGCAAACTTCTATGTGCATATGACATCCTTCCTCAATGTGCATCTTGGTAGGCAGAACTTCTGATCACAACTTTCTACCTTTTTCTGGCTGTTCTCTTGTGAGCTGGCAAAAAACAGAGACCATACCTTGTTATGATAATCAACCCATCACTGAGGATTTGTATATATAAACTAAGGAGCTGTAAACTAGGGAGCTGTCACATCTCATCATTCCACAGTGTGACAAAATTACAGGGAATTACCATCTCTGGCTACTGGAAAGTCCCTTAGCGCTTTCAGGAATTCATCACCTGAATCCATCCATTAGTCTCTGGAAGTAGATCATTTCAAGGGCATACCATCTCTGCATGGAGGAGTTTGGCACATTAAGACCAAACATCACCACAAAGTGATCCATCTGTGATAATGGGGTGACTTCCACCTCTCCTCCAATATTTGGGCCACCACCTGAAAAAAATGTCAGATTGAAAATTTGTTCTGTTCTATATGTCAAGCCTCTGATAAACTGAAAGAGGTTGTAATGTAGGCCATGAGCAGACTAGATTATGTAGCCTCAGCACAGATGTTGAAGGCCCCCCCTGACCAAGGCTCTGTCCAGTGCCACATCTGAGACCATATTAGGTAGCTCAGTCAGGAGATAGCAGGATGGATGATACAAATCAATTACAGTCCAAATTTGGCTCTTTGACCCACAAAAATATAAAGGCCTTCAGTTACTATCTCAAGGTGGAGGTGTTTGGTTAGTTGAGACTTGGGCTGGAGGAGGTGCGATTTGAGGACAAAGAGACAAGGAGCAATATGTGTTTGTACAAAGCTTGGTGAGGGGGACACCATGTGTATGCATGGACTATATATCCATGAGAATCCTTGAGAATTCATATGTGCATGAACTATTTATGTGCAACTCTTCTTTGTGCTGGGATTAAACAGAATGATAGATGTTAATTTTTTTTTTCCTTACAGCAAGGCAATAATCATCAGGCTGTGCTTTTTGTGACCCAAAGGACCATGAGGGAGAGCATCTGCATGCTTCCTAGGTCTCACAGGTCTGCTAGTGCTGGCCTTCTTCACTACTCAGCCAAAAAGGATTTCTCCATTAAGACCTGGCCAAATGCTGTTCTTAAGCCTGTATTAACTGTCACAGAAAACTGCTGTCCAGTGGCACCTTGCTTGGCAATCTACATGAAAGTCATTCACTCATTCATTCCATGCACTCTTTCCCAATGGGCCTGGAGTTCTTTCTGTGATGAAATAAACCTGCTAGCTCTATGGAAGGTGCCCTTCTTAGAGCCTTCCACGTTTCTTCTCTCCTCATAACAAACCCCGTACTCAGGACTACTTGGTCTGGGCCACACAAGCCTTGATGATCAGGTTTAACATTGTTCTGTCCAGACATAAGGAAAGATTTTACCATACTGAGATTGGTTTAGACTCCTTTGCAATTGCACTCCAACTCTACCTAATAAGCTCTTCCAGCCTCCCAGGGATACATTTATAGTCAACTTAAGTTTTTCCCAAGGAGCAAAACTAATTCATTTAACCTCCTCTTCACCATGCTGAATGCATACCAGTAGTCCAAACAATTACTTAAGCCTCAAGTTTGCACCCATCCTGTTTTAAACACAGCTATGCAAAATGTTTTCTTCATCATGGTTTGGAGAGGTCTGATGATCCTGAAATTTCTGGTACAGTGAAACACTAGAGCTCTCTGGGAACTCTAAATACCCATCCCTAAATAGCAAATCCAAGGGTTCCTTGAAATATATTCTCAGTCAACAAGGCAGTTTCCGCACAAGACTGTTATAACGCTATGATTCCACTTTCAACGTCCTATGGAATCCTGGGTTTGCAGTTCAGGGAGGGGCTGGCTGGCCCCTCCCTAAACTGCAAACTCCAGGATTCCATAGGACATTAAAAGTGGAATCATAGCGCTATAACAGTCTTGTGCGGAAATGGTCCAAGTTCTGGGGCAGAACACACACTCAGCTTTTAGGTCCCAAGGACTCCTACCTTTAAAGCAGCACTGGACACACAAGTAGACTATATATATGAAACTGTTTATTAGTTAAGAGGAGCACAAAATCTATCAACCCAAAAATGCAGAACAAGAATAACTCCCAACTCCACCTCCATGTGGAGTTGATACCATTTGTAGGTCCAAATATGACCATATCAGAGGGGACACTGAACTGTTCTCTTATATTCCTCTGAAGAGATCAAACACTCTACCATAATCTCTTTTCAGCCCACCTGGTGGGTAAACATTAGGCTAAGGTCAGGTTCCACTTCCCCCAGTCCCACAATGGGTCTCAGATGTCTGCCACAGCATCCAATCACAGAACATTAATGCCAATAGCTAACCAAAGTGTTCACAACAAAATTCACCCATATGGTTTGCTCTATGAATGATTTCAGAATTAGATATAAGAAAAAGAATGAACAAACTCATGAAGGGCAATCAGGTTAAATTTTGAGCCTTTCCTCCACTCCTGTGAATAAGTTGAATATCTCCAGCAAACAGCTTATTAATTACATTAACTGATGTAACAAAAGTGAAGAGATCAAAGATTCACATAGAATGAAAAAAAGATGACCAGATGTGTCTGAGAAAAATTATGGATGAGGAGAAAAAGAATGAATTTATACTGAGGTTTTTTTTAAAAAAAGGTAGATCTATTTGTGACAGAATATACTGTTGGTTTCCTCAGACAGTCCATTGCTTTTGTTACTGCAGTTAGTTGGCACTGTTTATACCCCAATTGTGAAATTAACTTTTATTTCTTCTACCCATAGAAATGCAATCACAGGGAATTTCCAGTTATATATTTAAGTCTTTTACTCCAAGTCTCAAGTCAAGTCTCAAGTCCTTGAAGATACTTTCAAGTCAAGTTTCAAGTCTGGAAGTCAACTTTATAACCCAACCAAAATTCAATAATTATTGGACAGAGCCAAATAAAGTCAGTTTTAACAATTTAAGCAGAGTCAGCCCTCCACATTTGTGATTTTGTCATCTGCAGCTTCGGATGTGGGAAACAGGATCCTTCTTACTTTCCATTTCTGAAGCTGGATGACTTTTCAGAAGTGGAGAATGGGATCCTACTTACTCCCCATTACTGAAGCTTCAAAAGCTTTAAAAGAAAGGATCCTTCCTCCTTAAGCTTGTTGTCTAACACATTTGCTGTTCCCTTCTGAGAAATGCATCCTGCACTCTGGGGGTGAGTCTTGTCTTCTGCTCTTAGGAAAATTTTTAGAAGGCTCCTCAAATATGCAGCAAGGACAAATGGCTGGGTAGACCTCAAGCCTGCCTCAAGCACATTGCCTAACCCATTTGCTGTTCCCCTCTGAGAAATGAACCTACACTTTGGGCTTCAGAGAGATTGCCATGTGACTAGTAGGCAAAAAGAGATGGAGGTGTTCTTTAAAGACATAAGGTATGAATGTGCTGTTTTACTGAACTGAGGGCAGCAAATCAGTCATTAAAAATATTCAAGTCTCAAGTCGAGTCAAGTCAGTGTATCATTTACTGCTGAGTCGAGTCCAAGTCAAGTCATTGAAGCAATATAAGTCTGATTTGAGTCTGCGGCCCTTTCCACACCTTACCTTTTTCTGGTGCTGGGGTGCGGGGATTATGCTAGCAGCCTCTAGCGAGAGGCTCTTGCGTCCCTGCTGCTTCAACTCCGCACGAGCTGCCTGCTCGTGTGAGAGCCCCGCCTCTTCCTACTGCAGTGCAGTATGGCTCCGGAGGTGCCACATGCCAGGTAAGTGCACACAGGGCCAAGGAGCAATGCGCAATCACGCACCATTTTTGGCTTCTAGCCAAAAATGAAAAGGTGTGCAATCGCTGCCTGCCAGCCCCTGGAGCGTTGCGCGATTGTGAGTGTGTCGTGCAGATTGCTCCTCACAATCGCGCAATGCTCCAGGCACCCATTCACATGGCAAATGCCGTGCGGAAAGGACCTGCATCTATTGACTCAAGTCTACATCACTGGGAATTTCTCTCTTGGCCTGTACAAAGACACATGGGCAGGAAAAAAATGTAGTACTGTAGTTAACATAGTTGGCAACCTCTCAAATATTGACAGTCATGGAATATCCAATACTTAATGTTAATCTGATACTCATAATTGAAATAGTAAATGTAAAGATTTTGGGAGAAGGATTATACGTAGGTGGATGCCCCTTCATATATCTGACTTGTATATTTGCTTTCAACAATTCCAGTAGCAGGATGGGACTCATTTTGGAAAGGGACAGGTCTGGTGCAGAGCCTGGAAGAAAATTAAGATGATAACATCCCTGATTGTGCATTAGTGGGCTGGGACTTTGCTTTCTTCAGCATCCAAACATAGGCTTATTGTTCTGGATTCCAAAGCAATATGAGGCATTATAGGCAACTAGTAAAGGGCAGTTTATTCTCTGTGATGGCTTTCATTTTATGGCAAGCTCTTATTGATGAGATTCAGCGGGCCCTAGCTCTGTGCTTTCAGTGTTTGCTAAAACTTGGTGGTTCAAGTTGGCATGAGTGTTCTCTTGATTTGTGACATTAATACTTTTTCCTTTATGGCTGTTATTTCTATGATAAGGTGTTTGTAATTTGAAGATTTTTTTTTTTTTTATTGTAGGGCTACGTTGAAGTTGGACTGGATAAAATCACATTTTGCTCTTGGATCCAGATAGGGGGATGGAGGAATAACATCCACAACTTGAATTCAGAAAACAGTTAAATGTATTGACTTGTCATTTAAGGAGAAGTCAGCTCAAGAATGGTGCATGCAGATTTTGATGTACAGACGACAAGAAATTTTTTTGTTTACAGGTGTTTTGATCAGTAATCTCTAGCAGTTCTACAGGTATTATCTGTATTTTGTCTTCTTTTTTTCATAGACTTTGTTAGGGTTAAATTATATCTCTTGATTATATTCTGGGCTGGTTTCTACTGTATTATTACAATAGATTGCATTATATTACAATATATTGTGTACTTGTTGTATAATATACAATATGGTATAATATTTTTGAGTGAGCTTGAATGTACTGTTTTTCAATCATTTAATGTGTTATTTACACAGCGTCAGGCTTTGGAATAATTAACTGATTTCCCCCTGCCCCAAACCTGTCTCTCATTTCTTTCTGTCTTGGCTTTTCTCTCTTTTTATTCATCACCCTTCCCATTCTAATAAACCTATTCTCCAGGATGCTATAACAAAGAAATGATCTAAGACACATTGTTTCCTTTGCAGACTTTAGCCAGTCCAGTTTTAGAGACAGGCTTAGAGCAGTGTGGTCCAAGTGCAGACCACGTGGGTACCCCCACAGGCCCTCAAGGGTCCCTATACTCTCCCTCCAGTTGGGGAGAGGGAGAGGGGAATTTGCCTTGAAATGGCCAACAGGATACAGCTGAGCCCTTTCCCCCAGAATTAAGTGTGGATCAGGATCCCCATACGTGGTAGGGGAGATTTAAAACTCCTTTTGCATCTTCTAATTTTCCTAAATCTTCTCTGATGCATAGGCAGTAAAAAAAAATGCAGGGAAAAAAGCCTCTATCATTGCAAGTAGGCCCTCTTCTTTTTCTGCTTTAACTTCGCCATGTATGTGTAGCAATCTGGATCAAGGGACCCACACACATATTTGTACCTCATCCTGCCATCACACAGTAATGGCTCAATAAGCTGGAGCCCCTCCTAGAGCAGTCTATTCAGCATCTATTCATGGAAGAAAACTTCACCAAAGATTTTCATCCAGCCTGCCTGTCTTCATGACTCTCATGATGGCATACAGAGAGTAGGAGAGGTTGAACTCTTGGCTATGTCATCTTGAATGACAAGTAGGGAGTGGGGGAGAGGAGCATTTAGGGCTTAGCCACAGTCGACCAGTAAGGCCAGGCTGTCAGAGTAGATGTTGGGCTGCTTTAATGATTGTGTATTCCCTATACTCCGAAGCTGTGCTGTAAATATTTAACATATGTCACATGAAACAGAGAATGACAACAAATAACAGAAATACTGCTTTATTTCATCAGCCTCAGAGCACAAGTTTATGAGATTTAAACAAATACGTTTTAGATTAAGTTGGGAGAAGAGAATAGTGTGGTTGTTAGATATGTCAGCCAAGATGCTTGCATTGTGTAAATCACACCACTCTTCTGCTGAATATCGGTCTGGTGGAACTAACTGTGTATGCCTCTGTGTGTTTGTTTATTGTCCCAGCATGAATGAGCAGTGGCTGTTTCCACAATTTCACTGATTCAAGAGGTATGTCGAGGGCACTGATGAACAGTTATGCATAGGAATGGGTCAACCGAATCCTCGAATCCTCGGCAAGGATTCGAGATTCTCGAACCTGAATCCCTGTGCAAAAATAGGTGAACCGAATCTTTCAAATCCACCAACCAAAAAATATGGTTGCTGTTTTTTTTAAAAAAATCTGTTTAAAAAAAGTTTTTAAAGGTTTAATTTTTTTAAAGTTGCTTTTTAAACCCTTGTTTAAAAAAGGATTCGAAAGATTCAAGATGAGTGAGATTTGTGGATTCCCAGAACCTTCCAGGGATTCGGATCCGGATTCAGATTTGGAAAATTCTGGATTCGTCCCATCCCTGGTTATGCACTCTTCAAGAATGTAAAACTGCAAATAAAATGATTACACTTGTAGAATTTCATTTATGCAACCACGGACTGAATATGTGTGTTGCACAATACTTAAAAAGTACAAGTACATATGTAAAGTAATTTACATATGTGTTTGACACCTACAAGGTTCCATGGAATGTATTTGGCATTGTTCATGTGTATCCCTCTCTGGGTTCTATGAAGCCAGCTATAACTCAATATTACAAATACAATCACATTTTAATCCCCAGTGCATATATTTAACAACAGCACAACAATTAATGCATTAAATTGGATATGTGTGCATTGTTCCCAAAGTCCCAAGAATCCAATGAGCTGCCAATGCAGGACTTGATTGTCCTAATTAAAAAAAAAATAGAAGCAAACCCAATATAGAAATTACAAAGAATTTACCCTGTGATTTCTCTCTTAAATATACAACTGAAAATATCAGTTCTTCATTCAAAGCTAAAAGGGCCTACTCTTTAGCCCTGGGAACTTCAGCTCCCCGCCAGCTCCAGCTCTCTTTCTTCTTCTGAACTCAGACAGGAAGTACAGCACCTTCCTTAGGATTTCCTCACCCACTGGGCCAAATCAATCACAGGGCATACACATGTAAAACATGTGTTCCGCCATTGATCTTTTATTTTCAGTAGGGAGGCAGAAATGATGCAGATATTCAGTGGTGAGAAAGAATGTTCTGCATATGCTCAGAAGCTCTCAAAATATTTCTGATTAAGAATTTTCTATCTTTTATTCACTACCTGATCCTTGTAGCTATTCACTTCTTACTGTACTTATGGTGGATCAGTGGACTCTAAGGCCTTTTCTGCACAATGATACTTTGTCATATTGTGCTGTCACAATCCCGGCAGTGCCTGTGCTGGGATGGGAATGTGTCCCCAGTGCTCCCTGCTCCTTCCTTCCGCACTACAGCTGGCCTTCTTCCCATCATGCAGTGGATAAGGAAGCACGTAATTGTGCTTCCGGCCCTTCTGCATGGCTGGTGGTGACGGAAGGCTTGCACTACCGGGGGCCGTTGATGGAGTTTTTCTATCAATGATATACCTCGCGATCATGCCAGCTGGCCGTTCTCTCTTTTTAGGTCTTTTGTCCATTCTGCACTGTGGGAAAATATTAACCTGTGGTAGCTGACAGGAAGAGAATCAATTCACTTGAAATGTGGTGCTGAAGGACAATTTTATAGATACCTTGGACTGCCAAAATGACCAATGAATGGATCCTACAACAAACTACACCTGAAGTCTCCCTAGAATTCAAAATGACCAAACTGAGGCTATTGTACTTTGAGTCAACATGATTGATTAGAAAAGATAATGCTTTGTAAAGTGAAAGACAGTAGGAAAAGAGGAAGATCCCATTACAGGTGGATAGACTCAGTCACAGAAGCCACAACTTTAAGGCTGCAGGATCTAAGCTGGGCTGTTAATGACACAGTGTCCTGGAGGTTAACAATATCACAACATTTAAGTTTTGAGTTTATAAACTTGACCAACACTTTGCGTGGAGGACATATAAAAGTAAGGAGAAATGCTTTGCCAGTTCTATATTGTACTCGTAAACTCCAAGGTCCGTTTCAACATCAAGGCCCCTTGCAGATTTCATTATTCTGTGTGGATGATACTAGTGACTGTTTTGGTATAGGCATACCTCCACTAACAAAGACTCTGACCAAACAAAAAATAAAAACAAAAAAATCTCCTTTTCACAAAGCATTTTACATCCATAGTTTTTTGCTTCTCATCTTCTGTCTAGCTAGAAGTTTTTTAGCAGCATCAGCATAAGGTGGATGGTGAAGGAAGGCCAAAGAGAAACAGCCATTCAGTGTTGCACTGCAATAACAAGTTTGCTATAAAAATGCAACTAAGATTCAGTTGGGAAAGAATAGGATTCTACTTTAGCCAATCTTACTGTAGCTGTGTGTCTGTTTACCTACAACAGGCAAGGTAAACATCATTGCCTCCAGAATTTCTTATTGAGCATCCATAACAGCAAAATAGCAGTTTCTGGAGGAAAATGGCAGATTGGTGGTCATTCTTCTTGTAGCTCCAGTGAGGAGGGGATGTGTTTCCCAGTCCTAAACAGATGAACTGGTGAATTTTGCCCCTTGGATAAAGGGGGACACAGAGTATTGCCAGAGAGGATTCTGGGATCCCCTGATGTTTCAGATTGCCACATAAGTGGTGACCAATCACAGGTGGAGGGGAGAGGGAATCAAGAGTTCTAACAAACCTCAGAGGATATTTCACTGGCTGCTGAAGTCCCAAGCCTCAACAAACCTCTTTTTAGCAGCTAGAACATCTGCAGTTAAACGTGACTCTAATGAGAAGTTTTTCTAATGTGGATGCATTGATAACTTCTGCAATAATGCCTTCCTGCAAGACCAGGGAAGTGTGAGTAACTGGCATGGATTTTAAAAAGCTTCTTTTTTCCAGCTTTAAATTCAAATGTAAAAAGCAAGTTCTAACAGCTTTTATGAATTGATTGAACGTTAAGGCAATTTATTAATACAGACTTTGAAATACTGTTTGAGAACTTATAAAGCAGAAAATTTAATGAGAACAGAACTTTTATTTACCTTAAGCTGAGATAACAGCAAGGTTGAGAAACCAAATTGAAAGTAGCCAGATCACTGTGTATGTCCAGGCTTGCTATAAACATTGGCTTCATAGAGAAAATTGAGCTGTGACTGACAACTCGAATCCAAAAGAAATTACAATGGAGTGATTGGGGGCGGTGCTCCTAAAACTATCTTTTTTCTTCTTTAATAAATCTGAATTATAATGTCTGTGGTCTCTAATACAAGATCCAAAGGAAAAGAACCTGAAAGACCTGAAAGAAGTGGATCTGTAGAGTCAACATCGAGGACTACAGAAATGGCTCAAAAATACACTGAGCAGCTTCAGTCTTTGAAGACTCAGGCCCTTTCCGCAACTCACCTTTTCTCAGCGCTCAGGTGCGGGGATTGCGTGAGCAGCCTCCAGCGAGAGGCTTTCATGTCCCCACTGCTTCATCTCCACACGAGTTGCCTGCTCCTGAGCAGGCAACACGAGAGCCCTGACTCTTCCTTCCACAACACAGCCTGGGAGTTTCCCAGGCTGCGCTGGGGCAGGAAGCATGACCACCGTGGCTCCGGAGGCTCCGCATGCATGGCAAGTGCACGTGGGGCCATGGAGCAATGCATGATCATGCACCATATTTGGCTGAAAGCCGAAAATGAAAAAGTGCGTGAGTGGTGCCTGCCCTGCCCTGGAGTGTCACGTGATTGTGAGTGGGTTGTGCAGATTGCTCCTCACAATTGCCTGACACTTCAGGCGCCCTTTCGCATGGCAAATACCATGCGAAAAGGGCCTCAGATATCTCAGACAGGAAAGTCGACTGAGCAGATGGGAAGAAATTTGATGGCAGAGTTCAAAAAGAAAATAAGAACAGAGTCGAAGGAAGTAAAATCAGAGATGAGAAAAATGAAGCAGTCTTTGTCACAGATGGCATCTGATATAAGAGAGATAATTGAAAGGATCCAGAATCTTGAACAAAAAACAGAAGTGTTGGAATCTAGAACAGAGAATGGGCAGAGGAAATGTACATGATTTAGACATGTTTTCTTTAATGGAACAACAAGAGGGAGAAAACTGCCTATGTTTTAGGGCAATCACTGAGCAAATGAATGAAAATATTCAAGAATGCATGGTGGAAGCTATAGCAAATCTGTTGGTTAAGCAAAAAGACATAGAATTTGGATTGGATCACATTTTCTGTCTTTCTCCATAGGCGGCTAAAAAAAAATTCTGCCAAGCGACCAGTGCTGCAATGACATTTGAAGAACAGAATGAAGATTGATAGAGCTGCAGTTATGATATTTAAGGAGATACCTACTAGGATTTGTCAGGAAAGATTGGATAGAACCTGAGTCCAAATAAAATATATATGATGTACATTAAGATTTGCACCTGAGGAAGACAGTGGATGATGCAATCCCATGTAATACCTGCATGAGTCATTGGGTTGTGTAACCAGGGAAGAAGGTTGCATCATACATGGGATCTAGCAACTTTGGCTGGAATTGCATCAGAAATGTATGTATATAAGGGGGTGTGTTCTAGCCAACTGAGCTCTCTTGATGTCTGATAGAGCGGCCGGAGGCTATGTTGGATACATATCTTCACATGTTGTGCTGAAACTCCATTGGAGGACTGTATGTATGTGTATATATGTATGTATGTATGTATGTATGTATGTATGTATGTATCGTAACTGGGAAGTAAAAGCCTCCTGTTGGAAGATAACGTTGCTTCCTGGCTTCAGGGCTTTGCTGCTTCTCTGCTGGGACACTTCTAGTTGTGTGAGTAAACTCTGCTACATGATGATTTTTCAAACACTTGACTCTGGTATGCTGTTTTGCCAGAGCTCAGTGCTGGAGGGAGGTGCTACCGAGGTTTTTGTGTAGCTCCCATCATCCACCATCCCTCTGACAGGATTTTATGCTAGAGAAGGGAATACCCTGGGCCCTCATATCTAATAAGATCTGATTCCAGGACCCAACTTGGATACCAAAATTTGTGTATGCTCAAGTTCCATTATGTACAATCCTGTAGTGAAATGGCATCCCTTATATAAAATGGCAAAATCAAAGTGTGCTTTTTGGATTTTCTTTTTTTGGTGGAGGTGGGGAATATTTTAAAACCATGATTGCTTAAATCCATGGATACAGAGGCCCTTTTCGCACTGCGTTTTCTATGCAAAAAAGGGCCTGGAGTGTTTCACGATTGTGAGGAGTGATCTGCACAACACACTCACAATTGTGCAATGCTCCAGGGGCCGGCAGGCGCCGATTGCACACCTTTTCATTTTCAACTAGAAGCCGAAAATGGTGCACTATCGCGCATTGCTCCTGGGCCCCGCGCACACTTACCAGGCGTGCGGAGCCTCTGGAGCCACACCGGTCATGCTTCTTGCCCCAGTGCAGCCTGGGAAACTCCCAGGGTGCACTGCGGAAGGAAAAGGCGGGGCTCTCGCACGAGCAGGCAGCTCGTGCGGAGCTGAAGCAGCAGGGATGTGAGAGCCTCTTGCCGGAGGCTGCTCGCACAATCCCTGTACCCCAGTGCCGGAAGATGGTAAGGTGAGGAAAGGGCCAGAATCTGTAAATATGGACAGTTGATTGTATGCTTTTTTAATTGATAAGCTGAAGCAAAACAAAAGCCCATTAAGATGGGAATGCCTGGAAGATATCTCATTCAAATTTATGCAGAGAAATTTTTTTTAGTGAATATTGTACAAAAGTGAAGGAATTTTTGCAGAAATATGTATTAAACAAACAAACAAACAAACAAAAAGAATTTGAACAACCAGGAAAACAAGATGAAGAGGAAACTCAAGATTCTAGTTTGGATCAAGACTTGACTAAGGACAAAGACAGGGCCCCGTTATAGAGAAAAGGATGAAATTAGAGGTGCAGTGGGAGAGGACTTTTCTAAATTTATGGCCTGAGATCATTTAGATGCATGGAATGAAATGTGAGAAGTTTAAGTATACCTCAAAAAAAAAAAAACCACTATCTGAAAAAGTTGAAACAAAATATATTTTAGCTTCAAGAGAACTAGGTCAGAAGTAGAGATATTAAGCAACTATATTACCCAAATTTAGGTAAGGAATTTATTGCAGCAACACCTAAGAAGAAAAATTGAATTGTTATTTACATGAACCCAAGCTTGTCACCAGAAATAGTGTTTTAAGATCAAGAGGGCAGGCATGTGGGGATTCAAATTGATTACTGTGAGGTTAAAGTTCTTGTAGTGGGGGGTTTATGCTCCTACTAACAAAAAGGGGACATTTTACAAGTAGCTAATGGACAAACTGTTGAGTTACTTATATGAGAACTGGATGTTTTCCAGAAATTGAAATGGCATCATTTCTCTACAGTTACATAGATTTTTCTCAGAAAAATATCAAGATCAGACAAGGGAAACTTTCAACAACTTTTCTGACAGGTTAGATAATTTTGGTGAGGGGTTGACACCTGAAGATTTAAGTAAGCTAGTGGTTTTTGTGTTTTTTGGGGGGGGGGGCGGGAGACACAAATCATTTTGATAATTATTTTTATCTCAAAGACATTGGCTAATGACATTAAAAATGGACAGTTTACCAAAAACTTTCTCAGATCATAATCCAGTAACTTTAGTTCTGAAGGGGAAGAAAATGGGAGGGAATTTAAGATTGAATGATGCTTTACTTCAAGATGAAAATCTTTTAAAACATGTTTGAAAAGGATTGGTAGATTTTTTTTGAAGATTACATGGATGAAGTTATGAAGATTAGAGTAGATTAGAGTAGTATGGGATGCTAGTAAAAGCATTTATGAGGGGGTGTCTTATACAACAAAGTATGGAAATTAAAAAGAAGAACAAGGAAAAAATGCAGTTACTTTTAGGTGAAATAAGAGGTAAAGAGGAGGCATTGAAGTTCTTCACTAATAAGGAAGTCTTTAACCAAATTAAGATTCTCCAGAAACGGCTATAAATGATGACTGTAGATGAGATTGAGAAAAAATTACGTTATAAGAAACAGAAGAACTTTGAATTTGTCAATAAACCAAGAAGGTGGTTGGCTTTCAAGCTGAGAAAAGAAAGAGAGAGAAAAAAACTTGTTTTGAGGGTACAAAAAGGGGATGAGTTAGTGATTGATAATGTTAATATAAGAAATGTTTTTACCATTATTATACATTGTTATATAAAAAACAGGATTCCCTTAAAAAGACAGACACAAAAGCCAGAAACTACCTTTTAAAAATATCTTATAAAAATTCTCCTTTATGTTGGAAAAGTCCAGCATTTTCTCTCCCCTCTCCTTTGCTTTAGGGCAAGAGGAACTTAGATAGCAAAGAGGTTTTTTCTTTCTTTGCATGCCAAAGCCTCTGCTATCTCACCTAAAGTCTCACCATTTGCTCTTGTGTCATTTAAATGCATTGCTATAAATACCTTTCAGACCAAGTGACCCAGGAAAGTTCCCAGGGTCACCTGTCTTATAAAAGACCCCACTTGTCAGACCTCCATCTCTTCTTCTACATTTTTGCTTCTTCTTCCTTCTCTCCAACCATACTTCACACCTCCATCAAGAAGATGATAAGAATGAAGCTACTATCTTACCTAATCTATTCATTAGGTAATTAGGATATAGGCTCCCCAGTGCAGGATATAAATGGTGTTAGTAAACTTCTCTAAGTTTGTAACCAGAAACTGCCTGCTTTGTTTCACCTTCTAAGTCAGTCTCAGTTCAGGGAAGCCACACAGAAATTGGGACATGCTTTTTCTGATACTCTGCTAAAAGAAGGCTGATTCCTAACAGTTTTAGCTTTCATAGAATTTCCCCAAAAGGCAAACAGCCTGGGAAACTCTAATTCTACCATAAATCATAGCACAGTGTAAATCCCTCTGATCACATTATTCACATTGTTCTAACATTATATTGTGCCCTACATCTTGTGCCCATTTCACTATAAATTATTTCACCACCTCTTCTTTCATCTCTAATTTTAACAAAAGTTTATATATCTTCCCAATTATGTGTTCATCATCTGCACACATCTGCTTCTCAAAATCGTCATTTCAATCAATTCAAAATCTTGTGTCTTTTTTATCTGTCCTTATTGAATGTGTGACAAGAAAAGAAGCCCAGAGCAAAATAAAAAAGTTGCAAGTCTCTAAACAGAGAGGTGGAGTGAGACTGCCAGACTTGAAATTGTATTTATTTGCATGTTATTTGGTTTGGTTAAAAGAATGGATTGTGTTGACTGACAAAAAAGATTATTGGAATTAGACGGGCATGAATTGAGATTTGGATTGCATAGATTTTTATGGTATGATAAAACTAAAGTAAATGTATGGCTTTTAACAAATCGCTATATAAGAAGGCCCGTGCTGAGAATATGGAATACATACAAATCAAAGTTCTACCCAAAAATGACATTATGGGTGTCTTCTCAAGAAGCTTTCTATAGGAAAGAGACACGACAAAAGAAAAATGGTTGACTTATCATGATCTGTTGGAAATTGAACCAGATCAGTATAGAATCAAATCAACTGAAAATTTGACTTCTGAGGGATTTGGTTTTAAATGGTTCTGATATAGGCAAATATTGGAAAAATGTAAGATGGTTATGCAAAACATTTCTACATATTGACAATAACCTTTATTTTACTGTATCCCACACAATCATGTAAAGGATTTCCAAATGTTTCCATATGTTTCTCCTTCTTTTCACCTTTTTCACCAATCCCAAATGTCCCAGTTTGTGTTTTTCTACATAACTTACTTTACTGAAGGCCTCCCTCCTACACAATGCTTTCCAGTCTGAGTGGGTGTACACATCTTCTGTACATATCTATATCAACAGGCATTCCCCCCGCCTCTGTTTCATTCATTATTCAATATGTTTGTTTTGCTAACCAAAGGTCATGACAAGCCTCTGTTTCATGTATTCTTATGCCCAGACTTATGGTATCAGGGGGGAAAAGGCCTAAGCAGCAGATTTCCAGATAGATGAAATAGATTGTCTAGATCCATTCCAATTTGGTTTCATGCCTGGCTATGGGACAGAGAATGCTTTGATCACCTTGGTGCATGACCTATGCCAGGAACTAGACAGGTGGAGTGTGTCCCTATTTGTTCTGTTAGAGTTCTTGGCAGCTTCTGTTACCATCAACCATGGTATCCTTCTGGGTCACCTTGCAAGGATAGGACTTGGGGGTGCTGTTTTACAGGGGTTTCATTCCTTCCTGGAGGGACAAATCCAGAATGTGCTGCTGGAGGACTCTTGTTCTATGCCTTGGCCTTTGGGATGTGGGGTCCCTCAGGGCTTGGTTCTGTCCCCCATGCTGTTTAACATCTACATGAAATCTCTGGAAGAGGTTGTGTGGAGTTTTGGCTTTTGGTGCCATCAGTATGCAGGTAACACCCAACTTTATTATTCCTTTCCACAACAAGCCAAGGAAGCTGTTTTGGTCCTAAACCATTGCCTACCATCAGTAATGGACTGCATGAGGGCAAACAAATTGAAACTTAATCCAGACCAGACAGAGGTGCTCCTTATCAGTCAAAGGGCAGATCAGAGAATGGGGATTCAGCCTGTGTTACATGAGGTTAAACTCCCCCTGAAGATGCAGATTTGCGGCTTGGGGTTGCTCCTGAATTCAGCTGTGAGCGTGGAAGCCCAGGTTTCAGCAGTAGCCAGGAGTACATTTGCACAGTTAAGGCTTGTGTGTCAGCTGCACCCATTTCCTGCGACATCAGATCTGGCCACGGTGACACATTCTTCGGATACATCTCAGTTGGATTACTGTAACACATTCTACGTGGGGCTGCCTTTGAAGAGTGCTCAGAAACTTCAACTGGTCCAAAGAGCTGCTGCCAGACTGTTAACTGGGGCTGGCTGTAGGGATTACACCACTCCCCTGTTGCAACATCTCCACCAGCTGCCAGTCTGTTTCCAGGGACAAATCAAAGTGCTGGCAATGACCTTTAAAGCCCTACACAGCTCAGGTCCAGGGCATCTGAAGGCCTGTATTCTTCCTTAGGAACCTGCCTGGGTTCTGAGATCTGCTGGGGAGGCCCTTCTCTCTGTCCCATCACCCTCACAGGTACATCTGGAGAGGGACTTTTCAGTGGCTTCCCCCAGGCTCTGGAATTCCATTCCCAGAGAAGTCAGACTGGCACCCTCTCTACTTTCTTTTCACCCTCAAGTAAAGACTTTTTTTTTTAATTCTGACAAGCATTCAATGTGTGAATATATGTGGTCTGTCTGATAGAATGCTCTAGATATTGTTAATTGTGTTGTGGATGTATATGGGTGTGTGAGTTTTTAATTATGCATTTTAACTTTGTTTTAACTCTTTCTGATTGCTAATTGTGTTTTAACTTTTGTATTCTGTGGTTTTTAACTATGCTCTTTTAATTGTTATATGCCACTTTGATCCCATCCTGGAGAAAAAGTGAGGTATAAATGAGAAGGATGAGGAGGAGGAAGAGGATTTACAACAGCATCAACTCTCCCTCCTTTTGCTTCCAGCAAGTCTAAGCACAATTCCAGGTAAAGCTTAGTATTGTTACTGCCCTGGCTAGCCCGAGCTTTGGGGATATAAAAAGATATCTCTTGACATCAATAATTCGGCCTCACATACCCATTCCCTTCCATGTGCTTGCAAGGCCCCCGGACAAGCACGCATACAGGCTCAGCTGATAATTGCCGTAATATTCCAAAACAATACAGGCAGGCCAGAAACAGCCGACTCGCAGCTTTAGGAGACCTCAAGGCAAGTACCTTCATTAGGTTTGCACACAACTTTCAAAAGATCCTCTGCCCCGCCCTGGCAGCTTGATGATCGGACTATACAATGCTCAAGTACTCCACGTTTGCACACTGGCTATCCTACTGACAATTTGGCTGTAACTCAATCATTCAAATTCTGACCTTTCGGAGGCTTTGTCTCTAGCCCCAAATCTATTGTTTTCCCCAAGTCCAACCTAGCCTGCAGTCACAATTCTCCTTATAAAAACCCCTGACTTTGAGCGCTTCCTTGGATCGCTCTTGGCTTCCAACCCGCCTTGCTGTTGCTTTGTCCAGCGAGCCTTCCCCTCAGCTCCGCGTGCTGAGATCCACGCTCTCCATTTTCTCTGCTTCCAACTGGGCTTCAGGACAGGTGAAGTATTACCCAAACCAGCAACTCCTCTAAAAACTCCTCTATCCCACTCCAACCTTTATTTCTTTAGTTATCTTGCATGAGTGTGCCGCATACACTGTTTTGATTGTGTTTTTAATAAAACCAAGTTCATTATTTCGACTTTCGTGTGCTTCTTGACTTGGTCTGACCCCGTAGACATAGGGTTCAAGATCCTGCTAAGTTACCCTGCCTCTCGTAATGCTAAAGCAGTGCTCAGAGTTAATCTTCCCCACCTATTGTTGAGCACATTTTGGTGTCCCTCACGGGACCCCCAGTAAACAGGGTAACAGTATCATCACTTCATCTGGTAAGTCGCACTTGACACTCTCAAGACTCTTCTTGTCCATTACATCTCAAACGCAGAAGCAGAAGCCATTACTTTTGACATCAACTCTCCCCTGTTTTTCTACTTTCCCTCCCCTTCCAAAATGTCCATACTTCATTCCCCACTCTTTGGTGTGTCCCCTGCACTCCTCTCCCCTTCTTCACAAACTCTGAGTGTTGGTGAACAGGAGAAGAGTCCTAACTCTGGGACATTGCTGTGTGAGCCACAGAGAGGCTTCTGTTCTGGGGCTCACTTTTTAAATAACTCTGAAAACTGCTTTCATTTGGGTGGAATGAGGAAATTACTTAAGTGAGACTATGAATCCCATCTTGATCTTTCTCTCTCACTTTGACCTACCTCACAGAGCTGTTGTGAAAATAAAGTGGGCTCTATACACTACTCACTGAAGGAAAGGAAGATATAACTAAATATAAAAAATTGTGAGGCTTAGATTTGCTTTGTTTTCATGAGGTTTTGTTTCCCTGGGTTAACGTATGTGGGGTGGTGGCAGCAGGGTAATACAATCATTTCAGGGAAAGATGTGTGTTTTGGTATTAACTGGTGTGCAAAGTTGCTTAAATTAAAACCAGAGCTCTAGTTCTGATGTTTCTCCCTCAGCTAGGACATAACCTTTCATGGCTGAGGAAGCTCCCCACATGTCTGAAGATCTACCACTTGTGGTGATCTTTCAGCATATCCTCTGATTTATCTCAGTTGAGAGAGTCCTGCATGTAAGCTATATAGTGCCTTTTAACAGCTCATACACATACTTTATTGGCTACAAACATTTCTGTTTGTGCTGTGGTTTCTCTTTTTTGTTTTATACCACTGACTGTCCCAGTGTCTGCTTTGTATGGTTATCCTATCACATCCCTAACACTGGCCCTTTCCGCACAAGACTGATACATCTCAGTAGTGTCGTATTGTCACTTTTACATCTGCTTGTTAAACTGGTTTGATGTCGCTCTGTCCTCCATGGTTCCACACGAATTGAGGTCTTAGTGCGGTTAACACTGACGTTAAAACGATGTATTGTAAAAACGGAAAAACTCTGATGTAAACCACCCAAACCATTTCTGATGTGTTTTTTCCTACATGCAGAAGCATTACATCAATTCACACTACTTGTGCTAAAAAATCTATAAATTTTTTTTAATTGACCAATCAGCAGCAGTGGGGTGGAGCAAGGGAGGGGAATAGGAGTTCCACGAGAATTGATGATGCAGAAGCTACAAACCATTTTCTCCACTTTATTTCGATAAAAATTGGAGGGTGTGCAGATAGGAATCAGGGTAAGTTGGAGTAAAAAACGCTGCTCATGACATGTGGTGAAATGCTCCTCCACTCTAGTGTGGAAATGGCCACCCACTCCAAAACTTCTGTGCCTTATTCTACATTCTCCTACCCTCCTGCACCCAATTCCTCATTAACAAGTGAGCCACAACTGACCCATTTCCTGACACTGATATCACCACTGGCACATATTCGTGAGACTCACAAAAGCCCTGAACCAGTTAAAAAGTACTGGGGTGTGTTTGTTCATCTGTGTGTGTCAGAGGGAGAGAGAGAGATGTTTCTGGATTCCAGCTTCCTTGCATCCTTGCTTGTAAAGTGTGTTTGTACCAGGCTGCAGCTATCTGTTTAATGGCTGCTCACCCCTACCAATGACACCAGATCTTCCTGGCTGAAGTAAGAGGTTGTTCTTGCCATACAGATTAAATGAAGTTAAAAGAATGTATAGTACAAAAGTTTTTAAAAAAGATTAAATGAACAATCCCAATAAAATAGTTAAAGCAATGTAAAATGTATTTTAAAATTTAAGATAAAAGTATGAGGTCTTTATTCAAACACCCTTCTGCCACACCCAGGTAAAACTGAATGTGTGTATATGTGCCTTTGAGTCACCTGTTGACTTCTAGTGACCCCATCTATTTCACAGATTTTGCTTAGGGAAATGAATACTCCTCTGAATACTCAAAGTTGTTTTTGCCAGTTCCTTCTGTCACGGGTTAACCGTCCTCCCCTTCATTATTAGCACAACTGTTAGGAAAATGAATGAACTTTCCTTCCAGTTTGGATGATGGAATACAAGGCATGGTAATCAGTTCTTCTAATGACACCAAACTGGCAGGGGTAATTATATCTCAGAAGATAGAATCAAGATTCAGTATGTTTTTAACAGATTGAAGAAGTGGACCAAAACTAACAAAATGGATTTCATTGGGGATAAATGTAAAGTACTACATTTGAGCAGGAAAAATCAGATGAACAAATATAAGCTGAAACATTTCTTTAAGCCCCCAGAAGGACAGTTCAGGGAGCTGAGTATGCTTAGTTTGGGAATCAGTAGACTGACAGGAGATATGATATGTCTTCTTTAAATGCTTGAAAACCTGTCAAGAAGAAGATGAAGTGAATTTGTTTTTTGCTGTCCTAGAGGATAGGTCCTGAACAAATGGATTCAAATTACAGGAATCTGGTTTTGACTAAACTTTAGAAAGAGTTCTTGATCATAATTGTTCAGTGAGAGCCAGCAGCGTGTAGTGGTTTGAGCATTGAATGATGACCCTGAAGATCAGGGCCATTTCTGCACTAGCCTGTTATATTGGTATTATTCCACTTTCAACATCCTATGGAATCTCTCAAAGGCCCCTCCCTAAACTGCAAACCCCAGGATTCCATAGGATATTGAAAGTGATATAATACCACTATAATAGGCTAGTGTGGAAATAGCCCAGGATTCAATTCCCTGCTCAGCCATGGAAACTCACTGGTGACCTTGGGTGCATCACACACTCTCAGCCCCAGAAAACCCCATGATAAGTTTGTTTTAGTGTTGCCATAAATTGGAAATGACTTGAAGGCACACAACAACAACCACAACAAAACAAATTGTTTAGTAGTGGAATACCCTATCTCAGAAGGTGGTAGACTGCCTTTTGTTGAAAGCCTTTAAAGAGACGTTAGCTGGCCATCTCTGAGAGGTTCTTTAGTGGTGCATTCCTGCATTGACAATGAGCTGAAGTAGATAGATTGTACTTGTATTCTCTTCCATATTTTTTTATTCTAGGGCCATTTCCACACCTTACCTCTTTCCATCACGGTCCTGGTGTCATCCCAGTAGTACCTTTGCCGGGATGGGACCGTGTCCCCAACGCTCCCCTCTGCACCCAACTGGCTGCCTGTGGATGGGATCTTTATTCTGCACTGCAGCTGGCCTCTTTCCCATGCTGCACTGGGGAAGGACGCACCTAGATCATACTTCCACTAATTCTACATGGCTGCTGGTGATGGGAGCATTGCGTGATCATGGACCATTAATGGATCTTTTTCCTTAATGGAATATCGCATGAACATGACTGTTAGGGATGCGCTGGCAGTGGGACCACAATGACTCACAGACTGCTGCCAATGCATCCTCATTGTGGGACAGCAATGCCATGTGGAAATGGCCTTTGATTACTACTAAGTTAATTGTATAAATGTGCTTTTCCGTTTCAGCATTAACAACAGTAAGCATCTCTATGACTTTTTATGATACAGTTGTGCCTAACCCAGTGGTTTGTTTCAGTGCAGAACACTGCCGGTAATAGCTTATGCAAGTAAAACTGAATGAGGAAGTGAGTGTAAGCACTTCAGTATAGGGTGCCTGACATCCTTGTGCCCAAACAATGGCTGAGTGAGTGGGAAGGTCCCAGGCCCTCTCCAGCTGCAGTTTTGCAGCTGCCTGGCCCTCTTTTAGAGGTGCTTCAAGAGTGGATGCCTGCACTGGCAGCAGACTGGACTAAATAGCCCATGGGATCCCTTTCAGGTCTATGATTCTGTACTTCAATGATCTTACGACTCAAATTTCCAACTTTATAAACTGAACTGAAGACAGGATTTTATTTTATTTTTTTTATGGGACAGAAAATTTCAGATATTTGGGGATGACCAATGGAATTTAAGATAGCCTTGTGCTACACGATCAAGAAGAGCAGGCCATGGGATCAGTGTCACAACAAACCACAGATACCCATGGGATAAACTTCATGCCAGGGATTCCTCCAACCACCTCACTGGTTATCTCTTATATATCTCATCTGACTCAGAGGGACATTCTGTCTGAGGCTGATGATAATGAACACATGGGACCGAAAGGCATTATGGAAAACTGGGTGGGGAAACCTTTCCTCTTAGATATATTGGACAGTTTATATCACTGATAGGATGGGGATGTTGAAATTGGCTCCCCTAGGTTACTTGATTTAGATGTAAGGCTAGGCTATACACCAGTCATTAGTTGTCCATCCTTGTAAAAACAGGTTGGGAAAGAGATGTTAGTGGGGATTCATGGATGAAGACAGATAATTTTAATGAGATGAGAATGCCTAGAATCCAGCACAATTGTCCAGTTGTTTCTTGCCTGCCTAAGGGAGTGGACTGCCAAAGTAGGATGCCAGCCTTGATGTGTCAGTACTGGACATGTAAAAAAAGAATGTTATTTATGTACTGGAAAAATTGAAGTCCATCTTCTTTGTGCATGACTCAATCAATCCCATCTTCATTTCCATACCAAGATTTGAAATGCCAGATGAAGTTAGTACTAGAGATGGGGCATGACCTTACACTCACCGAGTGTTATAGTTGTAGCCACCCTCTTTTCCTTTTAATTTATTTTTTTCTTTGTGTGTGTGTGTGTGTTTCTATTACTAATCCACCAGGAAAATACATCTTTCCAAATATATCATTGTGCTGTGCTTTAGTGTTTTATGTGGCCTTCCATATATATTTGATTTCACTTAATTCCTCCCCCTCCCCCTTTGAATGGTACTGGACATGAAAAAGAACCCATAATTAATGTTGTAAATATTACTACCTTTTGCCTCTTTATTCTATTGATGTTCAAATGCATTTTTATTCTGTTGTCTTTTTATTCTATAGACATACTTAAAAACTATAAAAAGAGATTCTGTGAAAGCTTTGTGTTTCTTTACAACTTGACTCCCCCTGTCAGCTCCTGCTTTGTCAACATATTCACAGTATCAGAGATTGTACAACTGTTACTGTTGGCCTTGTGTTTCTGCCCAAATCTTCCAAGTACATGTGCAAGCAATGAGTATGGGTGGAGTTCATGGCTTCATCAAGCATACCTTCATATTTGTAGTGTTTCTCCACAGACTGACTCATACCACCTCCCTCTTTGGCATTGGTCACTTTCGCAGTTGACCATGCAATGCTTGTGAAGTATTAAAGGGGGTCCCATGGTCAATTATTCCCTTCTGTATAGCTTACAAATTTTTCTATTATATATTTCTATAGAGCTCAGAAGTGTTAGTCCATGGTACCCTGAAGTTTTCTTTCAAATTGTTCTTGAATCGTGGGTGAGGAAATGACACTCCTATACCCTTCACCATTTCATTTCATTTAATTTCATATCTATGTATCTATGTATCTATGTATCTATCTATCTATGTATCTATCTATCTATGTATCTATCTATCTATCTATCTATCTATCTATCTATCTATCTATCTATCTATTTATTTTGGTGGTACATTGCTTGTTTTTTGATTCCCTATGCTCAAATTGTAGTTAGCCAAAGAAACTGTGGGGTTATTATCCTTGTTTAGCTCCACGCATTGAAGCACTGCTGAACAAGATTTTTTTTAACCTTGAATAATCCCAAGCACTTTGTCTTAGTGTGGAATTCCATGCATTATCTAGGGTGATGCATTCATCAAAAACTTACAGGATGTCTATGTCCTTGATCAGGGCCCACTGGCCTCATGAAGTGGAAATGGTACATATTGCTTTCCCTAGAACCCACATGAAGCTGAAATGGTACATATTGCTTTCCCTAGAATTGTGCCCCTCTGCTCACATAGTCTCTCCAGCATGTGCAATGTGTTGTTCCAGAATATGAAGATATCCAAAAGAAAGCTGCACAGAGGCAGTCCTAACCTGATCTGTATGGAATATATAGCCTCTGATGCAGAGCAGGCATGTCTTAGGTATCCTCAAATAGACTTTGCCAGCTCCAAAAAATCTTTAATTTTTGGCTGGAGAATGTCTAATAGCCAAATGGACCAAAAGCGGGTTCATTCTGCCAACATGAAGATTTTTTTTTTTAAAGATAGTTTGCCATACTGTCTGTTAAATTTAGTGGAGAAAGCCAAACATGTACTACCTCCTTGATTATGCAACTGATATTCTCAGCACTGTGTATTTCAAGGAAAACAAAGTGGAAGTACACGGCCTCATCACAGCCCTATGGATGAATGAAATCCATTGTTCTGACACATGGGTAAGAGTTGATCTGAATGCTAGTCTAAGCATTGCAGGGAAAAGGCACATCCTTTATTGCCACTTTTAACTTAGAGTATATAACCTGTCTAATATCCTTTGCAAAGTCAGAAGTAACTATGTTGCTAGACTAATGCTTACTGAGTACCTGTCAATGTGGCCATAAAGCCTCTGGCCAAAGTCATAAAACCTCTGTCCCTCACAGTAGAGAAAAATATCATGCTGCAAGCAACACACCCAGTTAAACAAGTTACATCATGCAACTTTAATGACCATTAACTGTTATTTCTGCAGCTTTCCATGGCCTTTTGAAGAGTGCATTGTTGGCATCAGAAGTCCAATGCTCGGGTAAAGCTATAATTAGCTTGATCCCTAAAGAAGACAAGGACCCTTTGGAAGTGAGAAATTATAGACTGATCTCACTACTGAACACGAACTATAAAATATTTGCTTCAATTCTTGCTGAAAGATAGAAAAAAATTCTACAAAACTGAATATATGAAGATCAAAGCGGCTTTCTTCCCAGAAGATCAATAAAGGATAACATGAGAATAATCTTAAACATAATTGAATACTATCAGAGACATAATGAGAAAAAACTTGGTATGATTTTTCTTGACATGGAGAAAGCATTTGATAATTTGAATTGGAATTTTATGACAGAATTATTAAAAAAGTTGAATATTAGCAAGAAATTTAGCTCTAGATATGAAAATCAACCAACAAATTTGTTAATAAATGGTGAGAGAACAGAAAGATTCAATATTCAACAGGGGATAAGACAAAGGTGCCCGCTGTCTCCTCTTATCTTCTTGATAGCGATAAAGGTCCTAAATAACCAAAGAAGACAATAATCTCAAATAAAAGGAGTTCAAGTTAAAAATCAAATATTTAAACTCAGGGATTTTGCTGAAGATTTAGCGATACTTTTGGATGACCTATCTCAAAGTACAGTCAGACCTCCACATTTGTGGGTTTGACATCCACAGGTTAGATTATTTGTGAGTTTCTCCAACCCCTGATCCCCTACCTCAGGCGCTTCTTTTTTGGGGACACCTTCTCTCTTGGTGGCTCCAATCAGGCCATGCACCTCTGGTCCTTCTTGTCCTCCACCAGCTGCTGCCTGGCCAGCTAAGGACAGCTCAAAGGCACCACAAGCCCTTTCCCAAAGCCCTCCATACACCCAAGGAAAGAGATGGGCAGGAGAGAGGAAGTACAGGATCACCATGCCAACCGTCTCCTTTCTCTGACCTAGTTTAGACCCTGGGTGCCCATTCTCCCAACCTGTGTCTCAGTCCCCTTCCCAGAGACACCCTAACCCTAGGAAATGTGGAGGGCCAACTGTATAAGTAAATTAACTAATGTTTTACAAGAATTCAGCAAGGTATTTGGCTTTAAAAGAAAAACAAAGAAAAACAAAGATGATAACAAAAAATATGACGAGATTAGAAGATACAGAGATTGAAAAGGAGATTCAATTTAAGATATTAAAAAAGTGAAATACCTATGTATTAACATAACTAAAAGCAATATTAAATTATTTGATAACAATTATAAGAAAGTGTGGCATTCAATGAAAGAGGATCTAAAGAAATGGACTAAATTAGATTTGTCTATGCTTGGAAGAACTACCACGATAAAAATGAGCATCCTACCTAGAATGATCTTCTTATTTCAGAATCTTTTTGTAATTACAAATGATACACCATTTAAGCAATGGAAGAAGGATTTATCAAAACTTGTGTGGAATGGCAAAAAAAAAAAAAAAAAAAAACAAGAATAAAATGGAAGATTTTAAAGGACATTAAAGAGAGAGGTGGAGTAGGCCTCCCCATTCTAAAACTTTATTGCCATGCCACTTGTCTCAGTTAGTTAATTGATTGGGAGAGGTCCCATTTTTCATTGCAAAAAAGAAAATAAGGAACTCACCCCTTCAAAAAATTTCTCCCTTCAAGTCCCACTTACAGTGTCCTTCTGCCTAAGTATGACAGCCCAGCACCTTCTCATGTTGGTGGACACAATGGTGGTGGGCTGGGAGTTAATCTCAGGCTTAAGAATCCTTTATTGTACTAGGGTGAAGTATACCCACTGTAATAACTGGATTTACAAAAATTAGCTACAGTTATGCTAATTTACCACTGGAATATAAACCCAGTGTAAAGGTTTAGTAGATGATGAGTAGATCAGCATTACGATTGGCATCAGGAGTATAATATAGTTCTCAAGTGCACAAACAGTGGAATACTCCAGCCTGCAGTTTTCAGAACTGGTGTGAATGATAAAGGCAAAAAATGGAGAGAGTAGAGACAAAAACACTTCTACTCAGAGCTTCCTTCTTTCATTGTGAGGTGAGGTCAGCTCAGTTTACTTTTGCTAGTGATGGGAAGGTCATTGTGGGTGACCCACATACTTGATTATGTACTTTGCATAGTTTACACACTGAAAATAATCTGAAAAAAAATCCATGTAAAATCTAGAGACAGGAAAAAGCAGCTGATTGGTCCCTCTCTAGTGGATGGTGGAATGTAATTCATAGGTCCCTAGCACAGAAAATATTACAGTAATGTAATTGCTCTTAGGGTATCCCATTTACATTCTGGTCAACAGATCCAATGTTTCAAACACCTGCAGAATCTGCTTGATTAAAGATAATGGGACAACAACAATACATGTGTGTACAAGGGCAAGGGTTGTATACCCCCATCAGACAATGCTTCCTAGTCTTGCCCTTCAACAGTACCACCAGCTGGAGACCAATGGTATAGTGGTGACAAAAAGAGACACAAGAATAGCAGCTCATGTTCAGGAAACATGCTGTTGCTTAAATTCCGTAATAATGACACCATATACCCCTGTGATCTATGGAAAACAGTGTTTTATACAGAACACAAATTTGCAAAAACAGCAATGACAACAAGCACAACAAGGTTTTCTTGTGACATGATCTCTTGTTTAGTGAGTCAAGCTTTGTGTTCTACACAAGTGGGGAAAACATTTGTCCCTCCAGATATTGTTGGATTGCAACTCTAGTTGGCCCTAGCCAGGATAGCTGGATGACGATAGTTCAGTCACGGCAGTCTCCTTTGCCACATTAAAATCAGAGGGAGGAAAAAAAACCCAGAGTCTCCTAATTCTGTTGAAGCAAGTAAAATATCATGCCTATAGTAGTGCATTTGTTTTTAATAAAGAGGGGCAATATATCATGTGGACAATTTTTGTAGGATATATACATCTCTGGGTTGTTCCCATGCCAGATGTTTTGTCTGTGATTTCCATTTTTTTTGTCCCTTCTCCCCCTGAATATTGCATTCCAGTGCCTTCTATACTGTTCACCCAGTTTTTCAGGCTTTATCTGAAAAAATAAATAAAAAATGATCTCAGTGTTCACTTGTATACTTTTAAGAGCAACTATGCTTTTAATTAAAAGCTTGCTCCTTTCATCATCAATTATAGTGTAAACCTAATTGGCCCATCAGGGGAAGCAAACCATTCACAGCCAAGGGGACTTCAAAATCTCCCTCTTCCTAGTTTAACTTTGTGTCAGCATTGCAGCTAAGTTCCACAGAATTTTGGATCTGACATAACTTGCCCTCTCTCACTTTGCCTTTTCCTTAGTTCTTCTGCCAGTAGCTTGCTATGCCAGAAGAACTCCAAGATCTCCTGACAGAAGACTGTTTTGGAAGCACAAGATATCTGCTTGTGGAAGAGTCATGAGTGGTACAGAGCCCTGGTGGCACAATGGTCAAATGCCGGTACTGCAGCCACAGTGTTGTGAGATCGATCCTTCAGGGCTCTAGGTTGGCTCAGCCTTCCATCCTTCTGTAGGTTGGTAACATGAGTACCCAGCTTGTTGGGGGCAATTAGCTAAAAACATTGTAAACCACCTATGGAGTGCTTTGCATTGATAAGCATTATAGAAATGCAACTGCTATTGCTATTGCTATTGCATGTGCCTAATCCTAACTCACTACATCTGACAATATCTGAGTTAGGATTGTGCTTGCTGTTTGTTCTAGTTCTCTGGCTTGGCAAGATCATGATATAATTTCTCTTGCAGTGAAATAGCACTATTTTGCTTACTGAGGGGTGGGGAGAGAGTTTAAAGAAATAGTGTGCAAGTTTGGACTATGCTGTCCCTGAGTCGCAGGGACATACATTCCATTCCTCCCATACATCTTAGTGTTGTCATTCATGCTTATGGAGTAAACAGAAATACTATGTTTGGGGACTCTTGAACCTAGGACTAAATTTCCCTTCCACCCCTGACACAGAACTGAAGGACAGAATCATACTGCCTAGATGTCTTCACAGTACACAAACTCGCTTTCTGCACACACCCTCAACACAATGATAGACATTTTGCTAGCATATAATAAGAGCTAAAGAAATTCAAGAAGGCTATGAAGCTCAGTGAAGCATGTGATAACGGTCACCATCATTCTCTGTTCCAATATAATATCATGAGCCTCTGGACACATTTTCCAAAACAGTCTCATAAGTAAACTCAAGAAGAAACTGCCATCACATTGGGTACACAATTTCTTCATAATTCATACTCAAAGAGACATTAAGGTTGGATTAGCATTAAAGAGGAAGGCTGCAGCAAGACAATCCAGGGTCTACACTTCTTTGACATTTTTATTAATTACTTGATCATGGGTATAACATTTTTGTACAGAAAGACTGAAACAGGATAGTAAAGCTTTTTCAAGTACAGGATTAACATTAAAAATGCTCTTGACAAATTTGAGGGCAGTACTGTAATGAAGAATAAAAAAAAGTTCTGTCTAGACTCCAGTTAAATATAAAGTTTTATACCAAGGGCAGAAGATCTGAGTATCAAAAGGGTGAGATTAACTCAAAGCACTGAAAAAGTACCCCCCAGGGGGGAAACAGAAGAAGAGATGGGTTTAAACTGTGCCTGACAAAAACATAATGTCAAAGAGGACAATGGTTATTCTGGTATTCATTACCAGACCTGTGGAATTCAAGACATAGCTACTCTAAATGAATTGCAAGCTTGGGTGCTAAAGGAACTTACAGACATAATTTCTGTCCATAATCTTTGACAATTTTTGAAGAACAGGAAAGATTCCAGCAGATTGGAGGAGGCTGAATGTAGTTCTCATTTTCAAAAGGAGAGGGGAAAGATCTGAACAAGTAGTGACCAGTCCACTTAAAGTCAATATCTAGAAAGGTTTTAGAACAAATCATTAAACTGTCAGTCTGTGAGCACTCAGAAGGGAATGCTGTGATTACTAGCAGCCAGCATGTGTTTCTCAAAAACAAGTCATGCCAGATTAACCTTATCTCCCTTTTTTTGAATAGTTACAAGCCTGGTAGCTCAGTGGATGTTGCAGATGCAGTGTTTCTTGATTTCAGTAAGGCTTTTGACAAGGTCCTTCATAACATTCCGGTAGTCGAGCTGGTAAAATGTGGGCTAGACATGACAGCTAGGTAGATTTGTAACTGGTTGACTGACTTAATCCAAAGTGTGTTCATTCACACTGGATCCTTGACATCATGGTAAGAAGTAACTTGTAAGGTGCCACAGAGTTCTGTCCTGGGCCCAACATTGTTTAATATCTTTATAAATGATTTGGATGACATATTAGAGGGCATGTTTGTCAAATCTGCAGATAACATCAAATTAGAAAGGGCAGCTAATACCCCAGAGTACAGGCTCAGGATACAAAATGACCTTGACAGATTGGAGAACTAGGCCAAAGCTAAAAGAAAAGAAAATATTTTTTTAAAAAAATCAATAAATATTAGGCACTGCATTTTGGCAGGAAAAATGAAATGAACAAATACAGAAATGACTGCGCCAGTGGGTGTGCTTACCCAGGAGAAAAGAAGATTGAGGGGTTGTGTGATATTCATATTTAAAAATAAGAAGTGTCATGTCTATAGTATACTGAGTTTGTTTTCTGCTGTTCTAGAGGATAGGATCTAAACTAACGGATTCAAAGCAGAAGAAAAACAGTTCAAACTAAGCATTAGGAAGAGCTTCCTGACAATGACAGTTGTTTGACAGCAGATTAGAAATAGCCTAGCTTGGAATATGGTGGAAGAAGGGATGCTTTAGTAGTTGGTCCCTACATGGCAGTGGGTTGAGCTACATGGTCCTTGAATTTTTTTCCCCAAGTCTATGATTCTACAGTTCTAGTCTCCCACCACCACCATTGTGTTACTTTAGGCCCTAATCTGTGGAGCAGTGGAAAACAAGCTTGCATCTTTTTCTTCCTGATAGCCCTTCAGATATTTAAGGAAGGCTAAAACTTTTTTGGCACCTATAACCTTCCCTACAATTGTGCCACCCTTGCCTTTTTAAGAGGACTTCTTGCAGTTTGTTACCTACTTTTGGCAATTCTGCAATAGAGTGGTTCTGGAGGAATTGACCCAAGCTCCAGAGTTTTAGATTATTATTGCTCATTTGCACATACTCTATTCCTAGGCAAGCTCGCTGAGAAGATGATGTCCAACAAGTTGCAGATGTTCCTGAATGAAGAGAATTATTTAGATGCACTTCAATCTGTCTAAAGATCTGGACACAGCACCAAGACAGCCTTGGTTGCCCTGACTGATGATTTTCTTCAGGACAGAAATGATGGGGAAGGATATTGCTGGGTATGTCTTGCTTGGAGAACAGAAGAATGAAAGGTGCTCATAGCTATCCTTGGTTTTCTTTTTGTTGTTGTTGTTGTTTTTTTAACTTTATCTTTAGTTTTCTGAAGGGATATCACGTAGGAGATGGAGTGAACTTATTTTCTGATGGGCATGAAAAAAAGGATGGGTTCAAATCACAGTAAAGGAAGATTCCACTGAAACCTTAGGAAAGACTTGGTGAGAGCTGTTTGACTGTAGAATAGACTACTGTCTGAAGGCAATGGACTCTCCTTCTTTGGAGGTTTATATACAGAAATTGAATGCCCATCTCTTGGGCATTCTTTAGCAGTGGATTCCTGCATTGGTAGCCAGTTGGACTAGATGGTCTTTGGCGGTCCTTCCCAATTCTATGCTTCTATAATTAGGGCTCTACTTGAAATCCTTTATGATACTACTGTAGCTCTGGACCAGGTTTTTGTGGGAAAAGTTTAAATGTGTTGAAGATAAACCAGGTCATCGGAGCAAAATTTCACTGAGATTAAGAAAAGATGTTGAAAGATTAAGGACTACAGGTGTGATTATCCAAAGGCAATTAGAGGAAAAATGAGATAATCATGTTTGAATAAAGGAAGTTTTAATATAAATTAATTATTTTCCCTCTTTCTTCTTCTCAGTTCAGATAACAAACTGTAACATGGGGAAGGGGCACAGGCAAAGGGAGAACCCTTTGTGACAGGGAATGCTCCGGAAGTCAGAAACTGGAGGAACAGTTACCAACACTAAATCACTATCCAAATGAAAATGGTGGAAATTTGCTATACCGGCATCAGATAAGGATACCAACATGTGACAAAGTCCAAGAAATTTGATACTCCTCATGGCTAGGAGAAGGGATGTCTACCTTGCCATTGCAGGGGAGGGTGGTGTTGTCTATCAGGGAGCCAGTACCAAAGCAAACCTACCTCAAGCAGCTGCTTGAAGCAGAATGGCTTAAGACTCATGATGGCAGGGCCAGGGACACAGCAAGACAGTGCCAACAACACAGAGGAGCCATTGTAGCCAGGGGGTCACCCACATAGTGCACAGCATGGTACCGATACTGTGTCACCTCAGCCTCTATACCAGCCTCCAAACACACAGTGTCCAGTGCAACCAACATGTCTCAGCGCAACCAACTGTCTCAGCACAACCAACATGATTACCCATTTTTAATACATGCCGTTTGTAGAAAACTATGATCTATTTGATTGTGAGATCAAATGTGAGACAATTTGCTTGGACATGGAGCTGTTTTTATCAAGCAGCAACATATGTATCATCATCACTATGGTATATTGCAGGCACACCAATCACTATGATTGGTATGAGTATGCCGTACAAAAGTAGGCTGAGGAACTTTGGGAACTGTAGTCTAGAAATGGCAATTTTTCTGAGCTCAAGATTGCATGTATGCTGCAAATTGTTACCACTGACTTTTTAAGTGAAGATGGCTGCCTTTCATATGTGGATTAGGATAGTGGACAAAAAAAGGACACAAACTCTAGTGTAGCTGGACAAGGCCTTTAAATGCTCCTTCATTCACTGCTCATTGTGTTTTGGAGTCAATGACACCTTGAACATGAGCTGAAAAGGATTCCATGAACACACAGATTTTCTGCTTTCTTAATGAACAAAACCTTATCGAACAGTTTGAAAAATATTATAGGAACACAACACAGCCACACTGCTTGCTTTATCAGCTGCTGTGTTCTCCGTACTGTATTCAGCCTGGTGTTTCATTCATGTTAAGGTGGGCCATTGTCACAGCTCCACTGTAGCTTGAGTTTCCCAAGTGCAGATTAGATGCAGTTTCCTGCAGTGACAACATGGGGCAGGAACCCATATTCAGCTGTCATTCTCTGAAGCTATTAGTGCCCTAAGAAGCAGTTAGTCAGACATAGGTCAGTTTGGTCAGATGAGTGAGAGTAGCAGTTGATGGAAGAAGATGGCATGGGTCCTTTAAGCTATAGGCAAGGTCAGGGAAAGCAGAACTACTGGAAGCAGAGTAACAAATTTAGAGATTATCTCAATGGGGAAGATCTAGTTTAATGCGATCCTGCTGTACCTCTCAGACAGGAAGTACAAGGCTATTTTTCTCTCTCTCTTGCTCTCTTGCTCTCGCTCTCACTCTCTCGCTCTCTGTTACTCTCTCTGACACATGCTCACACAGACAGAAGAAATGCAAAATATATATTTCTTCATTTCCTTCCATTGACTATGCTGACCAGTGGGACCAAACTAATTTCATGAAAGTAATGGATGACATCAATTACAAGCAAGCAATGGCATTACCTGTATGGAAGTAATTAATAGATACCTGCTTGTTATATAAATAGCAGCTGCGAGGATGCCTGAACAATCTTGGGACAAGGTGTGGGGATGGGCTAGATGGGCAGGGGATGTTTAATATTACCTCTCCATGCCACATGCCAATATTACCTCTCCATGCCACTTCTGTAAAGCTGCTATTTGCATTTCAAGGGAAGTAATGGGAATTGAGGTCTCCACATCCTACTTTATTTTAATTCCTTCTTAGGCTACAGAGATAGTTGCCTGGCTAGGTCAAGGAATGTGGGCAACCAGGCAACTCTACATGGAAGTTGTTTGTTCCTTGCAGGTCTGGAGGGTGAGGCTGGCCCCAAGTCCTGGCACAAGAGGAATCCCTTGTAGACATTGCAGAACCCAGGGCTCGTGGTTTTGCTTCTTGTTGATTCCTTGCACTGCAGTGTCTTTTGGCTGGGAGCTTAGAATAAAGTATTTGTGAAATTAATTAAGACAACAGAGGCCCGAGGAAAGAGAAAGTTAATTAGTCACGGCAATCATTTAGATTTGATCCAAAGGAACAAACAAAGAGTTAGAAGCATGTCACTGGCGGGCTGCTTCTCTGGAAAAGGGATTATGCAGAGATTTCCACCAAAGGGTGATGGCTTTGTACTGCTGCTCCTTATGTAATTGGGGATTTAGAAGTGGCACAAAGAGTCATTACCACAAAATTTCTTTTGTAAGAGAAAAAAGTTGGCATTTATGAAACACAGGAGGGAGCAACAAAACAAGACAAATCAATAGGCATATACATCAACACGAGGCCACTTGGAGCAAGGCAGGAGAGCAGTAGGGGGAGAGGCCCTGCCAATTCTCAAACATGGATTATAGGACAGGATGGAAGGTATGATGATACTCTCCACAGCAGGGCCCAGGGCACCAGGAAAAACTGATCCATGTGTGCATAGAAATGCTGTGTGTGAGAAAGCTGAGCTGACTGCCTCAGAGCTGTTGAATCTGAGAAATGGACAAAGGGTGTCTGCTTTCACCTCTGCAATGTGCTGCTTCTTCTCTTGCCTGATAATAACAAGAACTGAGAGGAATGTCTGATTGCTAGCATTGGAAAAAGGAGACAACAGAACAGCACCATAAATATGAGACCGGCTGAGGGTGCTCCCAAACCGATACTAGAAAAGGAAGTGAATGCACGCCAAAAGACAGAGGATGAAAATGTCCTATGCCACATAGAGGTGCATGCTGGGGCAAGTTAAGAGGACTCTATGCAAAGATCTTCTGGAAGAAAACATGCAAATTTATTCCAGAAAACCTGGAAGACCATTTAAAATTAACTGGTGTTTGAAGATGGTTTGAAGAATCGGGTGCCCAGTTTTTCAACATGTCACTGTAAAGATACATTTATTTACAGATAGCATGAAAAGTTTCACTGGATGTGCTTTGTTCATCAAGCTACTGTCAAACCATTTATTATTTTCCTGGTCAGCTGGAAACCTATAATAAACACAGGCCTGGGGAGCCTCTGTGAAATTTTGTTGGTTCAATAATGCGTAGGCTATACAAAGATCAAGGGAAGTGTCTGTGCAAAACTGCATCCAGCTGCAAAGTTAGAATGGCTTGAACGACATGAAACTATCTGTTATGTGACCAGCTAGGCTAGGCATGGGGAAAGTAAGGGCTATGGTCTGCAAGGGGAGGGGAGAGGAAGGGAGAATTTAGTCTCTCCCCCCTCCCCAATTTTTTCTTTGGTCTCTCTTCTTCCATTTTATATTCTCATTTTGTATTTGTTTCTTTGTTGGGGGAGTGTACTAGTACAATTAGAACAATGAAAAGGGAGAGAGTAAAAAAAGATAGATGTCAGACATTGACTGTGAATAATGAAGAAAAAAAGGAAAGAAGTGTGGGGCAGAGAAAAAAGACAACAGATTTTCCGAAACCCAAAGACTTCACGAAGCTTCAGCTGAGACCCAGTTTCACTCCTGTTAACTTCAAAGTGAAGTCTGCAAATGGAAGCCCACTTGTGCTTTTCTGTCTGGCTACAGCATGGTCCCACTGCTAGGGTTGCCACATAGCTAGTTTGGCTGGGTTTTATTCAGATCCTGGGTGTGCCACCCAGTGAGCATTTTGACTATCATTTGGCTCAGATTCCAAGTTTTCATAAAAAATAGCTGATGAAATTCAGTACAGGGCTTACATCTATGTAAGCAGTCTTATATCTTCAGGAAACAGAAATGAGCAGTTTTTTAACATCTGTATTCAGCTAGTGACTGCCATGATGTTACCACATAGGGGAGCCAGTGAAGTGATTGTTGTGCATTGGTCCCAATGAGCATTTGGTCCACTGTGCATACTCCTAATACACATCCAGACAACAGCTAGGGACCATCGATGTGTATGAATAGAGCCTGATGGGCAGTGGAGCCTTAGCTACGGAGATTCAAAGTGCATTGGTAGAGACCGATGCACATTGGGACACTGGCTAGGCATTGCCAATGGGCATTGGTATAGCCTGATGTGCATTGGGACACTCTTGCTGGTATCCTGATATGCATCTTTGCAATTCACTAGGAAGGTTTTTTAGTGCCTCTGCTATATACCTAAGTATGTGAAAAATTAGGCAACGTAGACCACAATATAGAATTGTGGCCAGTGTCTTTAGCCTTGTAGTAGCTAAGGTATGGGGCAAAATATGGAGACACTCTGCAGTCAAATGCCAGGAAAGCCTGACTTAATGTCTCTAAGCTAATCCTCTCAATGAAAACAGTAGTCAAGCCCAGATGCAGCAGAGAAGCACCCCTGCTGTGTGCATTTCCTACCAAAAGCTCGTCCAGTCACATTACGCAACCAAGACATTGAAACAATCAGTCCAATAAATTCACACCCCTTCAGGGAGGGAAATAAAGCATAACAGCCCTCCATTTTGAACAGTCCAGTGCAATACCGGAAATGCTGGACTCCAGTATGTTGCCCTGAATTCTGATTTCGTCTGCCCTTAGACACAAGTCTAAGCCACTCCACTTCTTCTTCACTACTCTTCTGAATTGGTAATTATAATTCCAAACCCTCAGCCTCAGTATCTACAATTTTTCCTCCCTTTATCCTTCAGTTAGCTCTTGTGTGAATGTGTGACTGTTTGTATCTTGCGTGCATGCGTGAGTGAATTCCCCTCAATAAAACACATTTTTAGTTTACTTTTGAATCTCTGGCTGGTTCTTTTCTGCATGATCCCATAAACATTGGTGGAAAGATCTTGTTAATTACCACTCTCTCACAGGCCTAATAATTTTGAGCTAATTAATTCCCCTCTGTCATGTGGAGGTACTGGCATCGCAGGTGGACTCCTGAGTCATGCATGTTTTGGGGTAATACTATATTGTATCAGAAAGTTGGAACTTCTCAGCCTGAGAATGCTCTTGGAAGCATGTCCTTCACAGAGGCATGCAGAGAGACAGACAGAGAGGTCTGAGTAGAGGAGACCGCAGAGAACAAACGGAATGCCTATATGATGCAGGAAGAGAGTGGGTGTAAACGAACAGACAAACAAGAAGTAGCCATGAACATGCTGTGCCTAAACTCCTAGAGAGCAGCATGCAATTTAACTAATAATGAGTATAGTCATGCAAAGGTTATAAACTCCAACAATTTCAGCCATGAGGGAAATGTGAGTGAGGCATTCAGACAGCAGAATGCAAGAAGCATAGGAAGGGCACACTGCAAGAGTGCAAAATGAGGCAAAGTAAGAGAGTAAGAAAGACAAGAGAGAGAGAATAGTGAGAGCAGCAGAGTGCAAGGAGCGAGAGAATGGCATGAGTAGCAGAGTGCAAGAAGCAAGGGAAGAACACAATGTGAGGGTGCAAGATTAAGCAAAGTGGAGAGCAGGAGATGTGAGAGAGCCACCTGTGAAAGCATCAGAGTGTAAGAAGTGAGGGAGAGGCACACTGCCAGGATGTGAGGTGAGGTAAGGGGCAGAGTGGGAGAGATGGGACAGTGAGCAGTGGGGATAGCAGAAGCATGGGAGAGGAGATTGCTAGTGCACTAGATGAGGTGACAGACAGAGTAAGGAGGGTGGGAGGGAAAAGAAGAGAAGTGAGAGTAGCAGTAGCAGGGTGCAAGGGGCAAGATAAGCACCTTGCATGATGGGGGCAAAGTGAAGGGAAGGGAAGGGAAGGAACGAAAGAGGTAAAAGATGCAGCAATGGAGTGGAAAGAACAAGAGAGGAGGCACAGCAGAGGCATGAGGTGAGCCCAGGGCAGGGAAAGGATGGGGCATTTGAACTCATACATATGTCCTTCTAAGTTAAATGTGCAGAAAAGAGGTATGCCTTTTACCTCTTCAATGTAAATTCTATCAGGGAAACAAAACAGTAGCTACAAGGGTAAAGACGTATAATGGATTTCTGCTGACAAGTACAAGGATAGTGTTGGGAGGAAATACATCTGACACACTGGATTGGCACTTGCTTTGAACTTTTTTTTTTAAAAAAAAAAAAACAAGGAACACCTTTCAAAGTTTTCAAGGGAGAAGCTGTTTATAACAAAAACAACAGGATCTATTATCTTTATAGTTTGTACCTCAGCTTCACCAGATGCACCGAGATGCATGCCTTAGCTGGGAGGTAGTTATATACACTTGCTGGGGCTGGCGGGTGTAATTAGGGAGGCAAGAGTGAATGGGAATGTAAAACAGACAGACATTGGGTGAGAGAACAAACATCCCAGGATAGGTAAACTGTTTAGCATGAGAATTTTGGTAAAAAGTCTAATAGGTGAAAGAAAGGTTCAGCAGACTGTTTCCTAAAGATAATGAAATATTTATTATGTATCTCTGAAGGAAATCAGACTTTTTGTTTCTCTTCGATTGCCTCTGTTTGTCCTTAGTTTCCTATGCATCTTCCCCTGTCAGTCGGATGGCAATCATTCTCAGGAGCTTCCTGTAGCATTTTTATAGATCCATCGCTTTTTGCCATCCATGAAAAACAGATGGCAAAAAATAGCAATCTGATGAGATAGTGTGTGTGCATAATCATATGTGGTTATGTACATCAGATCCATCTGTTGTTCTTTTATTGGTAATGTACTTTGAATGTACACGTCCACTTCATGTGGTTTCCCTCTCCCTTCCAGTCCCCACAAAAATTCTGTAAGAAAGGTTTCCTCTCATGGTAGTGGTGGCTCCAGAACACACAGTAAATCCCATGACCAAACCAGGATTTAAACTTGCACCTTCCTTTTCCACATCCAGCACTTCAAACGTTATCCTATCCTGGTTCTCTCAGATCAGTTATAACTCTAAAGAATGCTATGAAGTTAGAAACAGTGGAGAAAAGCACAACAATTAATGTGCTTAATTTGCATAATTATAATGCACATTAGAACAAGTTTTTTTGAAGTTTGCATATATATTTTTGCTATCTTTGCTGAACAAGAGCTTGTGAAACAAAAGGATGGTTCTTATTTCAGTGAGGTGCTTGCTGGAGAACTTCCCAGAGGACGAGATCTGTCTCTTGCCCATTCTGTCTCCCTTAATGTCACCTGTGTTACATGGTAGGGGGTGGTTTGCACAAACTATGAAAAGCTGATAGAAGCTTTCTGACCTGGTAATTTTCATAAGGAATGGATGTAAGATAAATTTTGTGGCAAAGCAGAGCTGGGCCTCTGAGACTGGAATGCTGCGGGCAGTGAAGCTACAGTTTTCTGCCTGAGCTCGCCCTGTTATCTCTCCCTTCTCCGGTGCAGTTAGCAATTTGAATTATTTACTCTCCTTACGCCATCCAACAGCTCTGTTTCCTTCTGAACAAGCAGAAGACTTTCTGCTAACAAGTGCCTATATCTTGCTCACTAAAGTGAGGACAGAATGAACTCCCCACCCTGCAGAAAGATAATTGCAGTAGGAAAGACTCCGTGCTATTGGGTTGCTTGGGAGACAATGGCATGAACTTGAAAGAATGCATGTAGCTACAATGGCTGGAGAAAAACCCTTCACATCCATTTCTTCTCCTTGTCTCTCTCTCTTTACTGTGTTAGTAAGATAGCTGCAAGCCTGGTTACTGATCATCCACTTTTACAGTTTCCAGATCTTAGGGCCTGGATGTTCTTCTGCAGTCCTCAAGGCAAGGAGAGGAATCTCAGGGCAAAAAGTTGCCTCAAAAGGTGCTTGTATGTATGGTGTGTGCGTATTTTCCTCCTTTGTTGCCCTAGGAGTTTTGCTTTGGAATGGCATACCCTGTACAAGTGTGAATGGTGTTTAATGTATCCTGCTTAATGACATCTCCAGAGACCACTGCCTGAGATATCATCCTGGCAACATCACCAGAGTCCCTCCTGTTACACTGTAAGGGATCATCCCCTGATCTCTGGTCTTAGAGCTGAAATCTCTGGGTCTGGGATAGTCCTAGCCTTGCAGCTCTGCCCACTGCACTGCCAAGGTGTTGCTTCACCAGAATTCAGAAATGGAACTGAAACAGAAGTCATGCATAGCATTTAATATAGTGCTCCATTATCTTTCAGTGCCCTGGGGTCCAATTCTATGAAAGTTCTGTCCAATATTAATGAAAATTTTCTTTTTTATATGCCTGCACATTTTATTGTTACCTGTCAGCAAAGTTAAAGGATTCATGAAGAATACCCTCTGAGCTGCCACTTGCCCTGCCTCTCTTCCAAGGCAATCCTATAAAGGCTTAGACTTCAGTAATTCCACTTAAGCTCACTAATTTACTTGCAAGTAAATATGCACAGGCCTGAAGCTCTAACTGCCCCAGTGTTTCTGTTCTCATGATGGGTTCAACATACCGGTATTCTAGTCCCTCCACCCCATTTTTAATAGTGAACGAGCAGTGTTTTACAATACTGTGCTTTGATAAGAAAACAAAGAAAAAAGAAAAATAGTAGCAAATGCCTCCCCAACCCCCATCTCAGAAAAGAAACTGAGATTGAGGGCAATTAAAAGAAGCTACTCAGCACAAATCCCCAGCCAGAATCAATAAGAAACAATAAGGGGAGGGCAGGCTTTGGGCTCATCTGCATACTTTTCCCATCAACCTTTGATGAAGTCTCCCTGAACAATAAAACAGGCAGGTTAGGAGAAGCAGCAAGCTTCTGAGTCAGGAGATGAGAAGGTGAAGTTGTTGAAGAGTAGCAGCTCATCTGCATACTTTTCTCAATCAGTCCTTGCTGAAGTCACTGCAAACAGACAAATAAACAAACAAAAATATCACCTTGGTTGGGAGAGGCTGAAAGCTTTTGAGACAGCAGCATGGACCACAAGGTTCATGTACTTACATTCCATACAAATACTACAAGAAGAAAGGCAAGAGATCTTCTGTAATGTATGTCCAATGTTTGCCTGTTTGCCAGAAAACCTCACCAGCTACACCCGGAGCAAGTGCACAATAGTAGCTAGATCAACGCATTAGAGCTAGGTGCTGAGTCCCTTCATGCATCAGAGAAGATGAGGACTTCCAGGACAGACTAGAGGGAGAATTGAACCTACAGAACCAACAGGAAGAAACTGCCAAGGAAAATGAAGAGGTCTGTAACCATGAGGAAACATCCTGGAGCAGTGGTTCTTAACCTGGGGTCCATGAAGCTCTGCTGCTGGACACCACCACCAGCAACAGGGACATGGCAGTGGGGTGTGGGGGGTGTGTGCAGAAACTGAAAAATGAGGTAGACATGCCTGCTGCTGTGTCTCTTGGCTCCCACAGCCCTTGCTGCCATGCCCTTGATAAAAGGGACATGGCGGCAGGTATGTGTGTATGCCCATGCTTCCTCATTGGCAAACAAAGGAGCAATTTCAGCATCCACCTCTCACTGCCATGTCCCTGACAAAGGGGACACAGTGGCAGGCACGTACGCACACCCAAACTATGACTCTGGAGACCAGGGTTTGAATCCCCATTTGGCCATGAAAACCCATGGCGTGGCTTCAGGCAAGTCACATTCTCTCTGCCTCATAGAAAGGGAAAGGCAACAATCTTGCCAAGAAAACGCCCACATAAGTTCACCTTGGGATTGCTATAAGTCACTTTTCAAAGGGGAGTGATCTGATGACTAGAAAAAAGCTCCCCCTGTCAGTTGCACTTTGTTATTGTGTGGCTTCAAGTCACTTCTGACTTAATGGTAATCCTAAGATGACTCTTTCACAGGTTTTTCTCCTTCTTCTTCTTTTCTTGTCTTTTCTTTTCTTTTCTGCAAGGTTTGTTCAGAGGGGTTTGCCTTTGTCTTTCTCTGAGACTGAGAGAATGTGACTTGTCCAAGGTCACCTAGTGTTTGAGTGGGGATTTGAATCCCAGTCTCTGGAACCTGGAATGAATAAATGAATGAATATTTAAACCTAAATTTCAATGTTTAAATCTTGAGTTAAGCCTTGGGGTTTCCCAGCAACAAATTATATTTACAAGGGGTCTCTGATAAAAAAAAAAGATTAAGAACCATTGCCCAGGAAGATAGTCATTGTCAGGACCAGACCATACAGAAGGGATTCAGAACTGCTCCAACAAAGCAATAGTTTCCTACTTCTCCATGAGGACAGCAGCAATGGAGATGTTCAAACAGGAAACCAGCAATAAGGGACATTGCACGCCAAGGAATGAGTCAATGTAACAACCAACTGCAAAAGAAGAAATGAAAGATTATGGTGGTTGGCCGTTCATTGCAAACAGGTATAGTGGACGGGAAGTGTGCTGTCTTCCTGGTGCACACACCTAGCATTTCACTGACAGATTACCAAAACTCACCAAGAACATGGATCAATAACCTTATTCACGTGGGCACCAACAACACTGCCAAGAACACTTCTGAGCAGATCACCTCAGACTAGAAGCTTTGGACAAGGAGCCAAAGGAGTCTGAGTCCCAGATGGTATTCTTGTCACTTCTGCCAGTGAAGGATAGAGAAGTACACAGTGACAGGAAGATACTAAAAGTGAATGACTAGCTATAAAGATGGTACTGACGGGACAGGTTTGGCTCCTGGGACTATGGCCTTCCCTTCTTAGGCGGGGGACTACTGGCTACAGATGGGCTGCACTGCATGAAGACTGGGAAGAATTTCTTTTGTAGTAACATGGTAAGTCTTGTCAAGAGGGCGTTAAACTAAATCTTTGTATGATGATAGCTTATGCATCAGCAAACTCTAAACACAAGGATGTGAATTCTAAAGGAGAAGGTGAGAGAGAGATTGGGATCCACAGGAAAACTGATAATAAATTAATAGGTGAGAGCAAGGCTTCAAATATCTATTCACACAGAGTTTGAGAAACAAACAAAATGAGCTTGAAGTCCTAGTATAGGAAGGTAAATATGACTTTATAGGTATAATGAAGACCGGGTAGAGTAACTCCCACTATTGGAATGTCACAGTTGGGACTTCTATACTGGAAATGGTGCTGTGTGGCAGTGCCTTTTAGTGAGTTCCACTGAGAGGACACTGTACTCAACATGGCAGGTATCAGTTTGGAATTTAGAAACTATCATGAACTATCTTCTGGACTAAAAACACTACCCCCTGTGATCCAGTGCTCCTGATCTAGGCACCTAAGGGAACCCACCAAGGAGGCCCTAGAAGTGCAGAGGACTGGAGAGGATCAGGCTGCCATTGTGTTCCACTGTGCTGTAGTCCACACTCTGTGGACCCAGAGTTGCCAAGCCAACCTTCTTAACATCCTGATTATGTAATTTGGCACCTAAGGAAGCTCACCAACAGACTTGGGACAACTTACTTAATCACCTATCCCTCTACAAGTTAACTGTGTATTACGGTATTTTCCCTTTCCTTCCTTAAAACTTAGCAAAGGGACCCCAGTAAAGGATATTTAAAGGGACTTCCTTCTTCCAACCCTTCACAAAAAAGTGTGCTGGTTGGATTATATTTCAAAGGTTATGTTTGAGCTCCTTAATTCTTTTTTTTTTGTTTTTGTTTAAAAACTCTTAAGATGTAATTTATCAAATAAAACAGACCATGAGAAAGAGTCAGCTCATCTTATTGGAAAGATAAGCTCAAGGTTGTCATCATGTTTCTGACAAGAAGAGAAGAGTCAATGAACTGTGAGCAACCCTATTGACAACTTCCAGAAGACAGACAATGAAGAGTTGGCTAGAGTAAATTAGAGGCTGAACTGCATTAACACCAGTGGCAGGATGGTATAACTACACTTGGATTTTCTTTATTGGATTTTGACAGCTATCAAATATTAAAATGATTATGACTAGAAATCAGGCACAGTTAGATTCACACAGAAGAACTTCAGTGGATCAGCTCAGAAAGGGAAATTCAAATAAGATGATTCTAGATGAAATAAGAAGGCTGAGAAAGGGTATGAAACAGGGGAATATGGAGTTCTGAAAACAGAAAATCAGGATATAAGAGCCTCCCTGGACAAAATTGGCAAGGAGAAGAAGCAGATGAATGGAAAAAGTGGGATTATTACAAAAAGGAACACAGAAGTTAGAAGATGTGACTGTGAAGCTGTAAATGAACCAACAGCAGATGATGGGCTCAGTTACACTCTTGGATTTTAGAGAAAAGAAAAGATGCCTTTGGACTAGGTGTATATCTGAGATACAGAATGAAGATATCTAGAAGATTTCCTATGTGAATTGGATGCATTGTGCCATCTGAATTCTGTAGTTGCCAGACAGAAGAATCTACCAGGGGATGTGATTGTCTACTTTGTAAGCAAGACAGTAAAAAACCAAGTTCTTCAACAACACTATTTGACTAAGCTCCAAATTGATGGCAAAGCACTGACAGTCTTTAAAGATATTCCAGACACAGTTTCGAGAATATGAGATGATGCTTTCATGACTAACAAACTGAATCAATATAGAATGCCTTCCAGATGGGGGAATCTAGAAGATCTGGTCCTGTGATATCTAGACAAAGGAGATTTAACCTTGGTACAATTTCAAAGGCAAAAAGAATTTTTGAAAAAATATAGCAAGAAATCTGAAGGGGCAATCCCTATAAAGAGAGAAGAAGAAAAGACTTTAGGTCATAGCTTGAAAGATGGAAGTAATGGAAAAGAAGAAGATGATGTTCAGGTTGAAGAAGGCACAGGCTCAGGTGAGTGTGGGTATTGACTCTGGAGATGATGGCCCTAAAATTTCTTTCTTTCTTAGAATATTAGGGGGGCTAATTCAGCTGTAAAAATGAGAAAAGTTTTTCATTGTTTGGAAAATCAAAAATTTAGATTAGATTTATCTACAGGAAACACATGTAAGGAAAAAAAGATAACAAGTACTTGTCAGATTCTAAATTGGGTAAATAATTTAGCTCCTCTTATGATTTAAAAAAAAGTGTAGTGATCTATACAGATGTCATATTAAACCCAGAAAAAAATTGGAAGACATAAATGGATGCTATGTTGAAGTAGAGATACAAATTCATGGTCAAAAAATAATGATATTTGGGGCTTATATCCCTAATAGAGAACAATAATTGGAAGAAATTTTTGAACTTTCTTATGACAGAAAGGTCTTTTTGGGAGTTTGGAATCGTGTCATTAATCCTAGATTTGACAGATTGGTGGGGAGGGGGGAGAAAAAAAGAATAGAGAAAGCTTTCAAAGTCTTTTTTAATTTGATGGATAATTTGGAATTTTTGAGTACTTGGAGTACTGTGTGTGTGGATGTGTGGAGAAAAAAGAGAAAATAAATCCTTCTCAAGAATAGACAAGTTTTTAACCTCTAAATCATTGGCCAGCTCTATAAAAGGTAAAGGAGATATTAGCAAAGACTCTCTCAGATCATTATCCAACTTTGTTGGCTTTTAAAAAGAAAGAGAATCAATGGAACTGGAGAGTGAATGAAGTTTTACTTAGGAATGAAACTGTATTGAATAAAGCCAAGCAAACTCTAAAGAACTTTTTAAAGGACAATATAAAGAAAAGGTAGGGACATTAGAACAATATGGGATGCAAGTAAAGCTGTTATGAGAGGGTTTTTATACAACAAAATGAAGAATGAATAAGTAAGAGAGAACAGAACCATTCATGATGAAATTAAGAAAAAAGAGAGAGAAATTTAACAGAATCCATCTAAATTACTGATTTTGAGGGAAATAAAGATTGGCTTTCTATGGACAAGAGGGGAATCAAACTCTGGTTTCCAGGATTGTAGTCCAACTCTCAAACCATTATACCACACACTTTAGCGTTGCCATTAAGTTGGAAATTACTTGAAGGTACACAACAGCAGCAAATTATCAGTGTGACTTTTAGGTAAGAAGGTTATTCAGGCTTTTGAAAGGCTACAGACCTGCCAAACCTGTCTACCAGAAAGAAAGTGGAAGGCTACATACCTAAGCAAAAAATCCTGCTTCTGAACTGCCTACAACACTCTGTAACAAACCACATGTCTGTCTCTATTGTAGGACTAGGACCAAATGTCGCTTAGTTTCAAAGCCCTGTTCTTGAGTAGTGAACTTAGGGGGGTGGGGGGTTGCCTCCAAGTTTTTCAGGAGGTGATAGAATTCTGTCAGCTAAACATAAATTAACAACACTTTTCCTTTTCTTCTTTTTCCCCTACGTTGCGACATGCACTTGTAGAAACAAAAATAACACTCTTGTTCCCTAGCACTGTGGCCATCCCCATCCCACCTCACACACACACACTTGAAAACAAGAACAACTGTGGTGCCTCCTGGCCATTTGCCCCCCACTCCCTGGTACAATGTTGATATAACAGCACTCTAAGGAAAAAGAATTGATGAAAAGATTGCTGGGGGTATGTCATGCTCACACTGAAATCAACACAACAGCAAAAAAAAAGAAAAGGAAAGGAAGAGGCAGAAAGGAAGAACTGCTGTTACAGCCAATGGTGAGGAGCCCCCCTGCCTCAAATACTAGCATTTACCTAGCTGGAAGTCTTGGTTGACCTGTAGGGCCATTTCCGCACTAGACTGTTATAGTGTTATTATTCCACTTTCAACATCCTATGGAATCCTCAAAGGCCCCTCCCTAAACTGGAAACCCCAGGATTCCATAGGATGTTGAAAGCGGAATAATGGCACTATAACAGTTTAGTGTGGAAGTGGCCTAGGTGTCATGTATAGCCCAATACATTTGAATATTACCATATTAGAGGATGCTGGTGTAGACAGATCTTCCTCCCTAGGCAGCTTTGCTTTTCTGGCCCACAAGTCAGAGTGCCATGCATTCACTGTATAATCGACAAGTTATTTTACTCATACTTTTCTAGTTTACAGACTTTTGCTGCTAATGCTTTTGCTGCTACGTATTGTGTCTACAACAAACTCCTCTCCCATGAATTCTCACCACATGACAGGATAGAAGAGATGTGTGAGACACACCTTGCAAAAAAGCCTCAGGTAAGCTCAAGAACAATGGCAGAAAAGTGATATTGGAGCAAGAAAGAAAAATGTCTTTACTGTGAGAAATTGGCAAAGGGAAGTGGGACTTCCTAATCCTTTTCCCTCATGCCACATGCTGAAAACTGTGCTGTGCTGTGCTAGGCTGCTTTTATTCTTACTGTGGAAAATATATGGGCAATCTTCTTCCTTATCTGAATAAAAGCAGTTGGGAGGTGCTTTTTGTAGACGTTGGCAGAAAAAAAATCATACTTTTGTTTCATAATTTCTTACTGCTGTTTTTAATTTTCATTTTATTTTATGTATCAGTCATGGGAGAACCCTTAGAACAATGGGAGGAGACAACTGACATTTTCTTTTCCAACCCTCCCCATGAGCTGCAGCATGGCTCCTGGCAGAATGTGACGCAATGTCATATCTTGTGTTTTCCAGCCATTTTCCTTTGTTGAGGCTATAGAGGCAAAGGGACAAAAGCTGTCATATTTTGGTGGGGATTGGGGTCTGGATCTTATTGCCCCCAATTATGGAGGCCTATGGCTGCTGCAAAAGATGGGCCCAATGATAACCCTAAATGGGATGCACTCTACCCATTTTAGTGGATAGAAAGTTAGTATTTTATATAATGACATAATTGTCATCATCCTATTACCTACTTGAAGATTTTGCATTATCTTTTTATAGAATACACAGTTTGGTATGTACAGAGCAAGTGGTCCACCGGGATGAACTTCCACTAGCTGATGTATGTTTGCAGCTTCAATGTCCTTTGTATTGTATTTAAGGTTAGAAGATCAGGAGAACCTCAAACATAAAACAAGCACACACATACATACACACCGAGTTCTAAAACATGTCCTTGGTGATGTCAGAAGGGCAGGCCCCAGAGATGTCATTATACATTTTGGCCTGAATGCTACTGTCAGTCTCATTGAATCTACTGCTGACTCATCATTCAATAAACTGATTCGATGGGTCTTCTCCAGTTTGTACTATTCAATATAATTCAGGCCTAAACAATAACCATAGTTGCTCAAAGCTTGATATTCAAGAAACAAAAAGCTTAAGATGTAGCAATTGAGAAAATATGCCTCTGATTGGAAATTAAGTTGTCCAAACACTGTATTGAACAGGGGGAAAAACTCCTCCTGGTTCTGTTTTACAAGCAATGTTTTAAACAACACATAGACATTATAGTCCAGGTAAGAAAATATTTTCCAAGCTCTGCTCTTAGCAAGAAAAATAACTCTTTTCCGAATTCTGTTTGTAACACTTATCTACAAATTGTTAGGTACAAATTGCGAAACACCTGACAACTAACCAGGGTGGAGAGAACTGAAAGAGATCTCTTTGGCCATTTCCACACTAGCCTGTTATAGTTCTATTATTCCACTTTCAACATCCTATGGAATCCTGGGGTTTGCAGTTTAGGAAGGGGCCTCAACTGCAAGCTCCAGGATTCCATAGGATGTTGAAAGTGGAATGATAGCACTATAACAGTCTAGTGCAGAAATGACCTTGGTCTTGATTTGGCCTTCATTGCTTTCTCTGTGTGGTAGGGCGAGAACAGTAGACCACAGGAGGAAGAATACTTCCCTGCCCCAACCACAGATCATAGGCAGGCAAGAAGACTAAATCCAGGCTCTCTGTTGTTTTCTTCTGGCTCTTCTTTTCTAGTATCTTTGCTGTTAAGGAGCACTCCATTTCTTTGATGTATGATAGGAATCTATCAGCAGCCAGCAATGTGGAAACTGATGAGTAGAGCTTTGCTGACAGAAGCTGGCAGGTAGGGCTCCCATCATTCACAGCCAGCACTCAGTCCTTCACTTTATTTATCATTAAAAGCCTGTCAATAGATTGTTTTAATAATGAGATTAAATGCAAGGAAGCATAAGAGGGACAGAGTGTTTATAAGGACAGAGTCGTAGCCCAATGTTAACTCTGAGGTGAAATGTTCATTTTGTGCCACTTTAACCAGAAGTTGATGGGTGGGTGGCGGGGGCAGACTTGGGTAGAAAGTTATGTTGTTAGTACACAGAAAAACAGTTTGACAGGTTGATCTGAAAATTGCTAGTGCAAAAGTGGTCAGTTTGAGGATGGTCCCCACCAATTGTGAAGTCAAAAGGATTAAAAATGGTTTATTCATCAGAGTCTTGAATTCACTGAGTGACTTCCAGGAGTGGGGCAGGGCTGCAGGGTTAGATTTACCGACCATTTGCTCAGTTTCATTGTCTCATTCAGGAAACAGTCTAGTCTATGTCTATGGAGGAGGCTAGGAAGGAGGGGTAGAATCTAGATGAACGTGACTGGTTACCAAGCAGATGGGAAAAAATGTAGGGGAGAATACTGTACTTCAAAGATAGATGATTTCATAAATCATTGACCATATCAATAAAGACCAGAAAAAATTGAAGGTTGTAGAAGAAATCTTAACATGCCCTCTCCTTCCTCTTAGCTAGGAAGGAGAAATGCCTGGAAAATAATGAGCAGATATTGCACCTGCTTTGATTTATCTACACTTTTATTGTTATACTGAGTCGTCAACATATTTGTTACTTACCCTAAATATTTTGATGTGATTATTAGAGATGTAAAGAATATTCAAAAACACTCCAAAAATAAATCATAAACATGTGGTGGGAAATCCTGGTGATAATCATGGACTGACAAGAATCTTTGCAGTTCATGACACATTCTGTGCAAAATTTGCACATGTTTTTTTCTTCAGAAAACAGTATTTTACTGCTGCTGCTGCTACTACTACTGCTACTACTACTAATATGCGATTTTTCTGTGCAAAAGTATGAGTCCTAAACTACAGCAGTTTCTGTGGAGAAAATCCTGATTCCTATACAGAAAATACCTTTCTTTCTTTCTTTCTTTCTTTCTTTCTTTGAATAGTCTTCAAAAACTGCAATTTTTAAGGACTTTTTTTTTTGCAGTGGGAAACAAATTGCTAAAATTACTCATTGCTTCCTTTCTCGTATGAAATTAGCAAAGAATCATATCTTTGGTATTAATAAAATACAGCCTATTTTGTTCTTCAGAAATAACATACCATCCAAGGAAATGTTATAAAACTACAATGTTCCCAGCCAATGTCTGGATTTATTTTGAGGAGAACTGAATTAGGGCACATGGTGCAATTAGGGCGCGAGGGGGGAGCCACCTTCGACCCATCCCAGTAAAAAGAATAGTATGAATTCAATCAATCAATCAATCAATCAATCAATCAGCCAGCAACTTCCAAGAGGGGATTGAATATCAGTATAAAATTATGCCGATAACTGCAAGTGATAATGCCAAACTCTGACTCCATCTGCTGATGCTTGATGACTGCTTCTGTCTGTTCACTACCATTTTGTGACGGATGGGCCACTACCATTTTTAATACCTTTAAGTGGGCCTTAAAGGTAGAAATGTTTGCAAAGTGTGTTGCTAATAAAGCCAAGGTGATAGATCGAATCCCCATAGGGACCAACGGTTGTAGGGATGACTTTTTTTGCAGGAAGAGAGCTTTATTTTTCTTCAGTCCTCCTTTTTCTACCTACTGCTTCAAATTGCAGTCCCACCAATGGATATCAAGTGACACCTTTTCTGGAAAATTATCTGAAGAAATGAGTAGTCATGAGTATAAGGAGTGTGCCTTTCCACTCCATTCAGTGGATCCCAAGAAGTCTAGTCCTGTCACCTCAGACATTGCACAGAGTTACTGTCCTCTCCTGCTTTTCCCTTTGGGTCTCACCGTAGCTCCTGGATGCTGTTGTAGGTTAAGGTGCCATTTTGGGCTGGTAGGGGATTGGAGTAAGAAGATGGCTTCCCATCCACCTCTCAGAAAAGGAAGGAAAGAAGGAACATTGTTTTCCAGCCCCAGACCCCCAAAACACACAGTTACTCTCCCATCTACTTGGTGCAAGAATACATTTTATGGGACATAATATGAAGGAGTTTTTTTTAAAGAGAATGAATATATTTGGGCATATGCATACATCACTATGGCCCTTTTGGCATGGCATTTGCCATGCGAAATGGCCCCTCGAGCATCATGCAATTGTGAGGAGCGATCTGCACGATGCACTCACAATTGTGTGATGCTCCAGGGGCTGGCAGGCACTGATCGCACACCTTTTTATTTTCAGCTGGAAGCCAAAAATGGTGTGCAATTGCGCATTGCTCCAGGGCCCCAAGTGCACTTACCTGGTGTGCAGAGCCTCCAGAGCTGTGCCAGTTGTGCTTCCTGCCCCAGCGCAGCCTGGGAAACTCCCACACTGCACTGCAGAAGGAAGAGGCGGGGCTCTTGCGCGAGCAGGCAGCTCATGCAGAGCTGAAGGAACCCGGACGCGAGAGCCTCTCGCCAGAGGCTGCTCATGCTATCCTCGCACCCTAGTGCCAGAAAAAGGTAAGGTGCAGAAAGGGCCCCTGATTTTCACTGCCACTAGGTCATTAAAATCCAATACAGACTTGATGTATTCCTCTCACAATCCATAAATCCCTTTCTAAATAAAAATATAATCCTCTAGAATAAGAATGAATTCTGGATGGATCTGATTCACAGATCTTTCATGTTTGGATTCTTTAGTCCTTGGAATTAAGCTCCAGAATTACAAATCCAAGAATTCCTTCATCCATGTTTACATTTTCTATGTACAGGTCTGCTAGCTGGAACAAGGAGATGGAAGAAGTACAAGCAGGTAAAATAAGTATGAATTGGTGAGCTTATGCTGCTTAATTTGAAGCCCCCATAGAAGATCCTAGCTTATGCACATATGCTATCCTTAAATTATAAACTGAATATCAGAGATTTAGGCTTGTGGGACTTTGTGATAAATACGGTTTCTGAATTCTTGGTATTTTTAGAGTAGTGATAGATTTTCTGAAGTAATAATCACCAATTTACATTAAAATACATTCATCGCAAGATTTATTGAAACAAATCCTCATTCTCAAAATGGGCACTAAAAGTGCCTTTTTGTGACCTAACATGCCCTACGTGATACACACACAGAAAGACATATACACACCTGCAGTGTTTGCAAAGTTACTTCTGTAGAATTAAATGGATTATTTTAAAATGTCTTCTGCTTTCTCTTGATTCAGGCAGCCTAGTTCTCAGAGCCTTCCATCCCCTACTCTATGCTTCAAAGCTCCACATGTTTCTGTGCACATGCTTATGATAACATTGTTTTCATAAAATGTAATCTAATGCAGTGAACAAAAACCAGGTATGGTACTCTATGCTGTAGTTCATTCCATCCTCACTGCTACCATGGAGCTGGATGGCTGTCAGTGGCAGAAGCTTGGACATAAGTCTTATACCTGTCTGCTCATATGGACTCTATGCAACAGAAATTCTTGTTGACCAAATTACTTTCCTAGTTCTTATAATCATAGTATGGGTTGACCCAGACAGGATAACTTTTAGAGATTAATCATTGTTTATTAAGCCATCACTTCAGTTTATGAAATGATACAGATCAGAAAGAGTGTGGCTAGACAATATAAGCTGAGCTGGAATTCTGTCTTTTTGCACTTTTTGGAAAATATGTTTTCTCTGTGGTTGATCTAATCATAAAATTCATAGTAAGACGAGAACTTGGCTTCTACTGTATTAAAAGCATCTTTGCTTTCTCAGGACTGCTGGATTCTATCCTTCATATACTGGCTTTGAATTAATAAAAGAGCTCTTTCTACATTTCCACTGTGGCTAGGAATCACAAGAACATGCTCTGCTTTGAATAACTATGTAATTGTAAAATACCATACTCATTTCCCAAGAGCTAATAAAGAACAACTTCCCCTTCCCCTTCCTCCCTCCCCCAGCTTCCATGAATTTCTTCTGACTGCAAATACTGATCAAAAACATTTCTTACTGAATGCTTTAGTTCCTTGTTCATTCAAATATTTGGTACATTCTTCAGCATCACTCCTAGAATGAGATGCCAGGCCTGAACAGGTTCACCTGAAATGAGACAGCTCTAGGAATTTAAGGCATGTATAAAGATCTACTCATTATAAAAAAGAACAACTTCTTTCCAGAAAGAAGAGTGTCCAGAAGACACTCAATAATCTTCTTAAAAAAGCAATGTGAATTTCTCACTGTTCCAAATAAATTCATCAGAAAAAAAAAAGACAATATTGAATCTAAGAAGTTCTGTAATTTCCTAAATGTCTGGTGCTTACATGAAGTGCACAGCTGATTTGTTTGCAGACAGTCATCACTTAGTTTATCCAGCTCAGAGTACAACACAGGTTATAATTACGAATTATATATGGGCACCACTGAAAAAGCACTTGGGCTTGAAATGTGATGAAACTTCTGTCTGTGTTGTTAGATCTCTGGTGCCCCTTAATGTAGAAATCATCACCTAATGCTATAGTGACCCTGTCTCTGCTGTTCAGTCCTAAGACTTGTTACTCTGATTTCCGGGGTCCCGTGAGGGACACCTCAATGTGCTCAAAATACTGGGGAATGGGAATTAGCAAGAGCACAAGCTCAGCAATGCAAGAGGCAGGGCAACCTAGTGAGATCTTGAACCCAATGTCTACGGGGTCAGGCCGAGTCAATAACCAAACAGAAGTAAATAATAATTGCTTTCCTTTATTTTAAAACACAGTCAATACCTATGTATGCAACCACTCACACGGACCTAATGAAAGAAAGGTAGGAGTTGGATAGAGGAGTTTAAGAGGGATTGTTCAGGGGAAATACTACACCTGATCCTGAAGCCCGGTTTATCAGAAGAAAAGTCCGTGGTATTGGAGATTCTCAGCACATGGGAGCTGAGGGGAAGGCTCGTCGAATGGAGCGACAGCAAGGCGGGATGGAAGTCAGAGCGATCCAAAGAGATGCTCAAAATCAGAGGGTCTTATAGGGGAAACTGTGCCTGTAGGCTAGTCCATTCCAGGGAAAAACAATGGGTTTCAGGCTGGAGACAAAGCCTCCGAAAGGTCAGTACTTTAGATGATTGAATTATGACAGCGTTGTCAATAGCGTAGACAGTATGCAAATGTGGAGTGCTTGAGAGTTGGATATTTGGCTCGTCAAGCTGCCTGCTCGGGGCAGGGGATCTTTTGTAAGCTGCGTGCATACATAATGTGATATTAAGAAGGTACTTGCCTGGAGGTCTCCTAAAGCTGCAGTCCGGCAATTACTGGCCTGCCTGGATTTGTTTTGGAATGGTTCAGCTATTTTCGGCCGTGACCGTGTGCGTGCTTGTCTGGGGGCCTCGCAAGCACATGGAGAGGAATGGGTAGTGAAGGCCAAATTCTTGATATCAAATGATAGCTAATATACCTCAAGTTCGGACAAGAAACTACAGTAACAGTCTATTGACCAATGTGTACTCTGAGGCTAGGATGAATATCAAATAAGTGACTAAGATCCAAAGCTGACCATCTCCTGTTAGCAAAAAGATCTAGATAATCTTTAAAATGGGGAGGGGGGGCATTTGACTTTCAATAGGAGCCCATTTTTGTCTCATGAGGTACTGCTGTAAAAAGCCTGGGACCCTGGAGGGTCTCTGTCTGAGGGGGGGCTCTACTGTTGGAAGGGGAAAGTGCAAAAACTGTCATGTGTAAGTGGAAGGCAACTTGAATCCCAACCACTGAATTGTCAAATATTGGCAAATTATTGTGTAAGTACTTTAATAGGAAACTATAGATTAATGAAAACACATTTCTCCTTTTAAAACTGTAACTGATATTTATGAATTCACATATCAAACTGAAGATAAAAAACATATCAGAGTACTTGTACTAGTTTCAGCTCCAATGTCAGCACTGACATCATGTCATCTGAAGCTGGGGTAGGGCATTCAAAATGGAGTAGGAATTCTCTTCAAGTGTCAGCAGACCAGCTGCTGCTTTGCCTAAGCTGTGGAGGTGCTTTGAGTTCTGTTGTTGAAGACTTCCAAACTTTCACTGTTAGGAGACTTCATTTTTTAGTCTGGGGGAGGCATGTGAGAGGCATCACAGGACTTCATGGTTGTCATTACAGCCATTTGGTTATTCCCCCTACTCCAGTTTTTCTGTGCTTCTTTTTCAGGAATGGGTGATTGCTTTTTTAGCCTTTGCTGTTGTTTTTTAGAGTCACGGTTAGCCTTTACACTTTCCCCACCCCAATGACACAAATGCACAAGAACAAAATCCTTCTACTACCCCTCTTGCATTCCTTCCAAAAAAAGAGAAAAGAAAAATAACACATGAGACAAAACAAAAGTCAAGCCAGGTGACTATTTATATACCTAAACCCGTTCAATTATCAAGACTATGGAAACACCAACATTCAGGGTGTGATTGCTGCAGTCAAAAAATGCTTCTTTCCAACACCATCATTGTTTCAATCACCTTACTGTAAGAAGTTTGGCGGCTGCTAGCTTCCTGAATGGGGGGATATCTCTCTCCTTTGCTCACCTTCCAAGATAACAGCTCTGCCTCCACAAGCCAGTACTAGCAGATGTTGTTCTTCTCATGTGGCTATCTTGAGGAGATTAATCAGCAAATGTGGGGAATCCCAGGGAGCTCTAATTCCAAGCTAACTACTGGTGGCTTTAGTTCTGTCCCAAGCACATTGAAAGCTGATTTTGCCATCTCTTTTGTGACATAGAGCCACACAATGGCTATTTCCGCACTACACTGTTACAGTGCTATTATTCCACTTTCAGCATCCTATGGAATTCTGGGTTTTGCAGCTCAGGGAGGGGCTTTTAGAATTCTCAGCCAGAGAGCTCTTTGGCCTCAGGAAACTACAAACCCCAGAATGCCACAGGATGTTGAAAGTGGAATAATAGCACTATAACAGTGTAGTGCAGAAATGACCAATGATTCCAAGTTGACCTCACTTGCTCCATCCCAAAACGAGAAGTCAATACTCAGAGTTTTGTCAGTTTTCTCCTCTGAAATATAGCCTACAGCACCTGGTATTCATTGGTGGTCTCCCATCCAAGGACTAACCAGGGCTGAGCATACTTAATTCCCAAAGCCAGACAGGATCTGGTGCCCTTAGGATATTTAGGGTCGTGGGCCTGGCTTCTCAGGAGATATGCACTAGAGTAGGTAAGTGGAACCTGCATGGTTTCCCACTGAGTGGTGGCTGCTGGAGAGTGTATCTCTGGAGATTATGAGAAAGTTCTATACAGCTATTTGTGGATTCAAAGATTCTAAAGTATTATATAGCCTTTCTATCTATTTCTGCAGGCCAACCTCTCTGAGTGTCCTTTAGATAGAGAGGCCAAAACCCATGCCATGTGTCCAGTTATCTGAGATGTGATCTTCTGGAGTTTGTACTTTATGTTGAGGTGGTACTGAGGGACATATTCATCACTGCTAAGTGTGGCCAGCTACTGCATTGTTGGTTGCAGGTTTCCAAGAATACCCACATCAAGTTCAATCAAAGGTCATTGTCTGAAGAGTCAAGTTGGGGCACAGGTGTTTTCTGCCAAAGACTTTCTATCCATTGCCTTGAATAGGATTGTGATTTGTTACCCCTTCTTCTGCAATTGTCTTTTTACCCCATGGGGCATATCTCTGACGTAAAGTGACTCTTCTTCGATCCCCCTCTTCATCATGGCATATTCCCCTTTGCCAGTGACATGTGCCAATGAAATTAATTGGTAGGAGATTCAGCACATAGAAAATGAAGTATTTATTCTTTGCCTAGCAATTAATTTGTAGAATTGTTTAAATGACTAGTTGGGTTCATGGATTCACCTATCAATGGCTTTTAGCTCTGATTACTGCATGGAACTTTCCCATGTTGAGATGCGATACAACAGCTACAGGGGAGCAACAGTGGTGGTGGGGGCAGTCCTGCCATCTGGCTGACCTTACATCTGGCTGGCCACCATGGAAACTGGGTGCTGCACTAGATGGACCCTTAGACTGAACCAGTAGTGCTCTTTGTCAGTAAAGGTTGGACCAAACCTGTAGAAAATACTTTGTGATGTGGGTCGTTAAGTGCACCTGTGGAGAGCCATGTGACTTTAGCTGAGTCATGCTGCTGAGCAACCAGGGGAGAAGGTTGCATCAGGTGTGGGGAGAATGCAAAGGCTGGCAGGATTGCATCAGCTAGTGTGAGTATAAATATAGCTGAGAGCTAGCCAGCGAGTTGCACATGGTGTCTGATGTGTCTGCCGGAGGCAGAAAGAGCAAGCAGGGGGATGCTGGAATGCTTTCTGAAGATCCTTGTAAATATGTACACAGTGTAACTCAAGAATAAATTGCCTCCTTGATGGAAGAGAACAATTGGTGTGGGTGAGTTTTTCCTAGCTACAGTGCATTGCTGCTAAGGTATTCTCTGCTGCTGAGCACGCTTCCAAAGCTGTGGGAACAATCTCTGCTATATTTTGGGGGTGACACTCTTCCTATGGTGTTATTAATTTTTTTTAACTCCAAAATATCTTCTGCTGGGACATTTGAAGGATATTCTAGCCAACTGACAGATTGTGGTGCCCACCTTGGCTTTGGTACCTTTGAGATAAAGAAGGACTGAAACCTGTGCAGACTGATATGGACTTTTAGCAATAGCAATAGCATGTGTATTTCTATACTGCTTATCAGCTAAGTGCTCTCTAAGCAGTTTACAATGTGTTAGCTAATTGCCCCCAACAAGCTGGGTACTCATTTTACTGACCTGTGGAAAGATGGAAGGCTGAGTCAGCCTGGAGGCCAGCAGGATCAAACTCACAACCTTCTGGCTGCAGTACCAGCATTTAACCACTGTGCCACCAGGCGTCCCTTTTTATTTGTTTAACTTTTATCCCATCTTTCCACTAAAATAGCATTCAGTGTGATTAACAATAAAATACAGATAAAGCAAAAAAAATGCATGAAAATGTTAAATTTGATCCAATAAAATGCATCCTAGTACGAAAACAGATTAAAACACATCAAAAAGGAGAAAACAGCATCCATTAGATGGATTAGATGGATGCCATTTAGCAACATATCAAATCTGATACCAAGAGCCTGTCCAAGGGGAAAATAAGTATTTCTACTGACAGAGAGATGGTCAGGCTCAGTACTAGTTCGACCTGTCTTAGCTGTGAATTTCAGAGTCTTGGATCAGTCACTGTCAAAGCCCTTTGGCACGCCCCTGCCTTCTCTGTCTCTGAGAGTGCCAGGATAGAGAGAATAGCCTCTCCTAAGACTCTTATAAACTCAGAAAACTTATATGGGAGAACACAGACATTCAGATTTCTGGTCCCTAGTCATATGATTTAAATCATAATTTCTTTAAGTTTAGTTGTGTTATATATCTTGCTTCATTTCGTTTGTGTTTAGTTTGAGTTATATATGTTATATATCTTGCTTAATTTAGTTTGTTTTATTACAAGTCTTGATAATTGTTGTACTGTATATTCTGCTTTATGTGACAATACTTTGGATTAAATACATTCAGTGCTGGTCTGTTCTGAATTGTGCCCTGAAACATACCCATAGCCTCAGTCAATAGTCTGGTTGCATCATTCTGGAACAGCTTGAAGTTTCCAGACACTTTCCAACAGCTGACCTGCTTAGTAGTCCTAGAGAGATATTAAGTAATATAAGACTTGTGTCAGCATGGTTGAATCTGGCATTTTGAGAAAAGGTAAGAAATGGTACGCTAACCTCAACTGTTTAGATCACTCTTGTAAACCTTTCATACTACACAATTGTAGCACTATGGTTCCACTTTCACTGTCATGGTTCCATCTTACAGAATCCTGGGATTTGCAGTTCAGATAAGATAATTGAAATGAATCAAGATAATCCTCATCACCTAGACAGTTGAGATGTTACCTCCTAGTCCTGCACTTTATCCAAGAATAGAATACTGGAAGCTGAAAACTAACTGTTATACTGGAGCTCAATGGGTTTTTTTAAACAGTTTAAACCAGCTTTTTTAGGTATTGTGGAATCAAACCCCATTCTAAAGAAGCATTTACCCCCAACTTAATTTACTTGGACAGTCAATGCAAACACAGACACTCACAGATGTTTTCATAAACCAGAAATGTCAAGCACAAAAGTGCTTCGTTTCACCTCTCAAAGGATCCTGTCCATCACCCCTGAACACTATGCATTTTAAAGCATCCATTATGCAAGTTGACAAAAGAGGCCAAAGTAGCATCCACTGGACCTGTACCAGTGATGGCATTGAAGTCAGCATGGATATGAGCAGTTGCGTAGGGATGGGGGGGGAGGGGAGGTGGTTGACCCTGGGCAGCAATGTTTTTGGGGTGTCCTGGCCCATAGTCTTGCCCCCACATGCCCTGGCCATGCCCTCACACTCTCTGGCCACACCCCCATGCACTGCAGCCACGCTCCATGTGCCGTAGCCCTGCCCCACTCCCACCCACCTCCTCACACAGTCCAAGCTCCACCACAGGATATGAGCAGTTAATCTACAAAATGTTGTTCAGAAGGGGTTATCAAGTGGCCAACATATTCTCCTCACAGGGCAGAATGTAACAGGTCTTTGGCCATCCCAAAAAAGCCATTAAATGATTATGCAGGTGCATTGATGTAGGAAAAGAATGTTTATTCCTTCAATATGCAGTGGTGACTGATGATTTTAATGTCAGTGCTGTAGTAAATGCAGTAGGAACAAGTATGGATTTGTAAAGAAGAAATCCTGACAAACTAGTCTTACATTGTCAGCCCTCCATATTTGTGAGTTTCACTGTTGTAGATTTGATTATTCACAGATTGTTTGCTGTCACCTCTGCTGCCTACCTATGCCATTTTTAATAAAGGTTGCAAACCTTGTGAGACCGAGAAACTGCGACCAAGGCTTGTAAGTCCCTCTTAAAAATGGTGTGGGGCAGCAGTGGAGGTGGCAGTAAGCCTTACCAGCCACCCACTTCTGCCTTGTGAAGGAACCCTGATGCCTCAAAGGAATCCATGGTGTGTTTTTATGTGTTAAATATGGTTTGGGAGGGCCTAGAGTTATTCACAGTTGTTTCACTTCCATGGGAGTCCTGTGCCCCTAACCCTAGTGAATGTGGAGGGATGACTGTATCTTTTTCTGGATTAGATCACTAGTGCAGTAAATGGTGAGAATACGGTGGATAACATTTATGTGGATTTCAGTGAAGCATTTGAGGATCTTTCCCATAATATTTTGACTAGCAAACTGATTAAATGTGGAATAGATGGCAACAGTCAGATGGATCCATAATTGGTTGGAAAACAGTGCTCAAAGAGTTGTCATTAGTGGCTGCAGTTCAAACTTTAAGGAGATCTTAAGTGGAGCATCTCAGGGTTCTATCCTAGGGCCGTTACTCTTCAACATTTTTATCACGTGTAAGGAGTCCTTATCAAGTCTGCAGATGACACAAACCTGGGAGGAGTGGTTAACGTATTGGAAGATAGGAAGGGAATTCAAAAGAATCTAGTTAAACTAGAAAATTGGACAGAAATTAATAAAATGAAATTTAATAGAGACAAATGCAAAATTCCACATTTAGGCCACAAAAATGAAATTCACAGGTGTATGATGCAGTATACATGCCTTAGCAGCACTCTATGTGAAAAAGACCTTGGGATATTATTGATCATAAACTGAATATGATCCAGAAGTATGATGCTGCAGCAAAGAAAGCAAATAATATTTTAGCCTGCATTCACAGAACTGTACTTTCCAAGTTAAGGGAAGTAATAGTCTCACTACCTTCTGCACTGATCAGGCCTCATCTGGAGTACTGCCTTTGGTTCTGGGGGCCTCATTTTAAGAAGGATATAGACAAGCTGGAGTAGGTTCAGAGAAGGGCAGTGGATGATAAAAGATATGGAGAACAAAACATATGAAGAAAGGTTGAAGGAGTTGGGAATGTTTGGCGAAGAGAGGAGTGAAGAGTTACATGATCACACTGTGTAAATACCTCAAGGGTTGTCATAGAGAGGATGAGGAGGGCCTGTTTCCTGATGGCCCACAGAGTAGGACCAGGTCTAATGGGTTGAAGTTACAGGACAAGAGAGTTTGATTAAACATTAGAAGGAGTTTTTTGACAGTCAGAGCTGTTCAGCAATGGAACTATAATTGCCTAGACAGGTGGTGGGGTCTCTTTCTCTGGACATCTTCAAAAAGAGCTGGGCAGCTATGTGCTGGGGATGTTTTAGCTAAAGATCCTGCACTGAGCAGGAGGGTTGGACCCAATGGCCCATAAGCCCCTCCCAACTTCATGATTCTATGGCCCTTTTCACACAGCATTTGCCATGCGAAAGGGCGCCTGGAGTGTCACGCGATTATGAGGAGCGATCTGCACGACGCACTCACAACTGCGTGATGCTCCAGGGGCCGGCAGGCACCGATCGCGCACCTTTTCATTTTTGGCTGGAAGCTGAAAATGGTGCATGATCGCACATTGTTCCTGGGCCCCATGCGCACTTACCTGGCGTGTGGAGCCTCTGGAGTTCCACCACTCACGGTTCCTGCCCCAGCGCAGCCTGGGAAACTCCCAGGCTGCACTGCAGAAGGAAGAGGCGGGGATCTCGCGTGAGCAAGCAGCTCGTGCAGAGCTGAAGCAGCAGGGACGCGGGAGCCTCTTGCCAGAGGCTGCTCGCGCAATCCCCACAAACCAGCACCAAAAAAAGGTAAGGTGCAGAAAGGGCCTATGATTCCAAGAATCCACTTGAGATTTAACTCTGAACTTTAAAAGATCTATCCATCTTGCTGAATCTTATCACCAAAATAAGTTCATCATCTTTGATCTAAAGATTACATTAGTGGATTTTTCATCCCACTGATGTAGGAGCCACCAGTGATCTCCAACAAATCTACTGTCCTGGGCTAGGGCTTCCCATAGCCTCTCTCCTGTTTTTGATAGGTTTTTACTAATGCCAGTCGAGCCATCATCCACTCATTTCATGGTCTCTATCTCTTTTGAAAATAAGGCAGCTCATTTGGGCCTTCTATCAGTTTCTGTCAAGGATCCTTAGGCTTGTACTCACCTCTATTCTCTGGCAGGAAGTGATTGCTCTCTATGGATCAATATCAACACATGCCACAGTCACCTTCTCTTTCCCAGAGTAAGGTGCATGTCTTTTGTTTGTTTGAAAGGGGAACTGAAAACTGGCAGTTTGAGCAGCAGCAAGTACTCCATGGGGCTTTTGGAGTGTTCCATTTTGAGTTTCCTATGTTTCATTTAACTTCCTGAGCTTCTCTTAAGAATATCTAAAAGAGATTTGGTGCAGCCCTCAAAAACACAGTGGTGTAACAGAGGAATGCTTGCTATGTATCATATCTATTGCCTTTTTTGACAGAAAATCTATGGCAGGGGACTCTCCCATATAAAATCTTCCAAAGTTAACAAAAGTCATTTGTGCATGACAGTAAGGGGCACATTGTATTCCTTATGTCCAAGAAGTCACAATGATACTGTATGAGTCATTACTAATAATGCTACCAATAGCTAAAATCTATCAGGCCTGAATAAATGAGCATATAAGAGAATATATGAATCAGCTTTATAATGAGTCAGATCATGACCAAAGTACTGTGAGCCCAGCCCATTTCAAACTATACAATCATGGCATTAGAATTCCACTTTAACTGCCATGGAAACATCCTATGGAATACTTGGGTAGTTTGGTTGAAGCACTAGAGAAGCTCTTTGACTGAGAAATCTAAATGTCCTTCTCTAAATTACAGCTCCCAGTAATGCATAGTTAAAATACAGAAGTTAAAGTGGAACACAATCCTCTAACTGTATAATGTGAAAGGGCCTCAGCAATTCCAAGTCTCAGGCCAAAGCCTGCCATTCTTTTAACCAAGCAAAGAAAAAAAAATAAAGCTTTGATCATATACTACAGGAGGCAGGGAAAATCTAGCTTGTGGGCAATGCTTAGAGCAAAAGAGCATTTTGCATCCTCCAAAACTCCAACCGTACCCTCCCAAAGCCCTGCACTCTCAATTTGGTAAGGAATTACCTTAACTATAGTGAATCACCACTCCTAGAGGCCTCTAGGAATGGCACAGAGCTAGACTCCCTCAAGTCCTACAACCTGCTATGAGAAGTGGTTAAAAATGGGTGAAAGAAGAAACTGACAGTTGAAGAGACAGATCAATTGATTTTCAGATCCAGCCCCCCCCCCCCCCAATCCCAATCTTTACATATCCTCCTTTCCACTTCTTCTCTGGTCGTCTAAGATGAAGCAGGGGTGAACTCAGGTCTGCTTGTGTACTGTTCCCTCAGAGACTACATGGGCATAAGAAGGCATGGACAGCTGCTGCTGCCCTTACAAGAACACTAGAAATACATTGCTTATTCACATTTGGAACTGACTGTCTCGTCTTGCATCAACACTCTAAATTCTCGGTTGGTGATGGCTATGCTATCCCTTGCTGGGTGGCGGCAGCAAGAACATTGTGCCCATTAGAACATCCACAAATGTATCATTTCTCCAGTTTTCTATTTTGACAAATAGCAGCCAATTCTTATTCTGGACAAAGTAAAGGCATGAAATCATGGACATCACTGGTGGGAGGTAGGTAGGTGAACTGAAAAGCAGGTCTTGCCCTCTCAGCTGGAGTCTATCCCAAAAGAATTACCATGCCAACAGTGAGCTTCTACTGTATGAGTTCTTTTCCGTGTAACAGAATTCTAATGGACTGTGTTGGAAAGCTGGAGATTATATTTTATCTAAGCAAGTGCTTCTTAAACTGCATGTAGCTGAATGTGCACAGACCCCTTTTTGCATCACCACAGAACAAATGGCCACAAGGAGGGCATGGTCAGTGAGCGTTGTAGAAAGCATAATAGCCAGCAGTCACAATCCTACTCCCATCTCATGCATTTGCTGGAAGAGAGATGTATGCCTATGGAGGGATGTAAATTAAGATGACAAAGTAGCAATTATTACAGCAGACTAAATGAGTTTTTATTTCTTATTTGAAAGCTCTAGTAAAATTATCCATACTATTAGAGATGTGGTCAATTTTTCAGTCCAGTCTTTTCAAGTAGTGGTTTATAAACTAAAGAAAGCAGCTCAATACCCATTAGCTTGTATAGCAAGGCAGCCTGGCATTGGTCAGAGGAATATGGGCAAGGAAATATAATGCCAGTCAGCAGAGCCCTTAGACATATTTTCTCCCTCCTCCAAATTAGGAAATACTGATTCAATCTCATTCTGGCTTTCTCCAATTTATGACACCTGTCAGTCAGTGTGTTTTGTAGACAAATGTCCTGCAAATGCAGTATGGCACGTAACTTCGTAGGGTGGAGAATGTGTCCCTTTCTGCACCTTATGTTTTTTCAGCGCTGGGGTGCGGGGATCACGCGAGCAGCCTCCAGAGAGAGTCTCTCACGTCCCTGCTGCTTCAGCTCCGCACGAGCTGCCTGCTTCCGAGCAGGTAGTGCGAGAGCCCCGCCTCTTCCTTCCGCAGTGCAGCCTGGGAGTTTCCCAGGCTGCGCTGGGGCGGGAAGTGTGACTGCTGTGGCTCCGGAGGCTCCGCATGCACTGCAAGTGTGCATGGGGCCCTGGAGCAATGCACGATTGTGCACCATTTTTGGCTAAAAGCTGAAAATGAGAAAGTGCGCGAGTGGCGCCTGCCAGGCCCTGGAGCGTTGCGTGATTGTGAGTGCATCGTGCAGATCACTCCTCACAATCGTGCAATGCTCCAGGCACCCTTTTGCATGGCAAATGCCATGCGAAAAGTGCCTGTGTCCTGAGAAGATGGATTCAAAATGACATGCCAGTAAAGGTGCCCCCTCAAAAACTGCTTGCTGTTTTGTGATACTTGGTTGGTGCTACTAAAGAGCTTGGTCTTACTGCTTCCCTTTCTTGGCAGTATTTCATCTAAAGGAGGAATAGAACCACTTCTCCACAACCTGCCCCATGCCCTCTCAGCATGACCAGAAGTGAGATTATGTCACTCCTAGTTCCAGGAACTGGCCAGAACAAGAGACAAGTTTGCAGCTGTGGGGATTTCAAGGCTGGTGGGGAGCTAGGGGAGCTAAACCACCACTTTTGGAGAAGTTTAGACAGTCTTTGGCCTTTTTGGTTTAATTCTTTTAATTGGGGCTGTGAAGGTCTCTTGTCATGGGATTGGGACTCCTGGGGACTTCCAGGAGCTGTACGTGGCCTGCGGGTCACACTCCCCAACTGCTTATCTAGAGCAGTAGTTTGCCTACTGTATTCTATGGATCAGTGAGGTTCCTTGGAAGGCCATTAAAAAAGTATCAAATCATTGAGATTCACTGAATATCCTTTGTCTGTTATTACCAAATTTCTTCTGGAACTGGGAGGTGAAAGGAAGTTTTATATCCCTTTTAAGGAGATATTCTCACTTCACAGAATTGTTGAGCTCTAACAGGCCTAGTCAAAACCTTCACTGAAATAGTGTGCTCTATACTATATCTCAGTGTTCACATTTTCTGAGACTCATACTCTTTCCGCAACTCACCCATTTTCGGCGCTGGGGTGCAGTGCTCGCACGAGCAGCCTCCGGAGAGAGGCTCTCGCTTCCCTGCTTTTTCGGCTCTGCACGAACTTCCTGCTTGCGTGAGAGCCCCGCCTCTTCCTTTCGCACTGCAGCCTGGGACATTCCCAGGCTGCACTGAGACAGGAAGTGTGACCGGCCCGGCTCCCGAGGCTCCGCATGCAAGGTAAGTGCACGCGGGGTCCCGGAGTGATGCACAACCGCACAGCATTTTCGGCTTCAAGCCGAAAATGAAAAAATGTGTGCACGGTCTGTGTCAGGCCCTGGAGCGTCACGCAAATGTGAGTGCATCGTGTCGACCACTCCTCACATTTGCATGACGCTCAAGGGGCCCTTTCACTTCAGAAGTGCCGTGTGAAAAGGTCCTCAGATTTTAAGTGGTGGAACTGGGGAATGTTGCGTCTGGGTTACTTTGTTGTGTTAAATTAAGCCCTAGAGCTACAAAGCAGCTAGCATGTTGCTCTGAAATTAAACACAACACACACACTTGTGTAAGAAACCACAGGAGGAAATAATCTGCTACTTTAATGACAACCTCTGAATAAACTAACTCCTGTATGGTAGAAATGATTTCTACTGCAATGTTTCTGTTTAATCCAGGTTAATTAGGCAAATATATTCAAATTACTCCAGGGTGACATGTAAATTGCCAAGTATCATGTGATGGCTCGGCTATTTGCCTCTAGGCAATGATTTTGTGAGAACAAACTGTTACATCATGGTTCAGCTTCTGTATATGACAAGGTCCCCCAGGCAGTGCAAGAGCAGAAGATAATGCTACAGTGGTTATTTCACTTGAAGCATTTCATTTTTCCTTTGTTTAAAATACTTAAGCAAACTGAACAAATACATCAAATATTAAAAATACAAAACCAAGTTACAGTTAAACCACAATCAAAGATAAAAACCAGGAGACAAACAGTAACATTCAAAGACCTGCTTCAAATGGGAATGGCTAAAGAGCCCATTAGAATGACTAGACCTTAGTTCCCTTTTGAAAGGTCAGTAGCAAGTAACTAAGGAAACACTCTTTTTTGGCAGAATATTCCACTGTCTGTGCTAATGCAGCAAAGGCTCTGTCCCCTAAAAAGGTTACAAGGGACACAGAAGAGGACCTCAACAGGTCTCATAGATCAGGAAGATTCACAAAGCAGGAAGTGAAACATAAGACACTCCTGTGCCAGGTTACGAAGGGCTTTAAAGATTAAAACTAGAACTGTGAATCACGTGCTACAATCTGCTAGATCAAGTAAATATTTGGCATCTGCTTTCTAGAGCAGATTCTGTTAAGATTCAAGTTAAGATTCTGAACTGAACTCAAAGACAGCCCAATGTATTGTCTATTTGCAGTAGTTCAATATACAGTCTTACTAAGGCATAGATGACAGTTATTAAACTTCTCAGGAAAAGGGTGAAGCTGGCAAAAGATACTATAGCTGCTCTTCCTACATGGCTATAAAGAATTAAAGGTGGATATTAGAGTACTTGCTGGGATGAATCTGAATATTAAGCCAGAGTAGAAGGTATTTCAAAATAAACAGGACACCTCACTTAGATTATCTGATCTTTCAACCAACATTACCTCAGTCTTGTATGGATGAAGGTTCAATTCATTCAGTGTCCTTGGTTCTAATATGTAACACCAAATCCTGGTTTAGAACTTATATGAGGATCAGAAGATAGGACTCAGGGAAAGAACCATGAGCCACATATTGAGGATACAGAAAATCTTATCCCAAAAGTGTATGTCACTTCTGGAGGCTTTGTACAAAATTTAAATAGCACAGAAGACAAGGTGATACAGCCAACAAGGTCACGCAGATGTCTGTGGCCATTGCGTGCTGTTGCTTCTAGTGGCCAGTGCAGCTCCACTGACTGCTAGAAGCATCATACTTGTGCAGGGAGCTCTGGCCACTCAGCTGCAGTGTGGGGTGTGTGTGGCTTACTTAGAGATCTCAGTGAGGAAGTTCCCTCTCTAATTCACTTACATTTTATGAGAACACTCCACCCCAGAGGCAGGCTACAGCGTGCTGAAAATTGAGTGATAAATAGAGAGGAAAAAGAAAAGTGATGGCCTCGAAGGGAAGCTTTATGGTACCGCCCAACAGACTGAAATTGCTCCCTTCTCTTGTTGAAACTCCACCTCTCTGTGGTAGTTTCCTGTCCATTTCCTTCTTCTTGGACTTTGGGTTGGCATTGCTGAATTTCTCTGGAACTGAGACAAAGCTGAAAGCTGTTTCTTCCTAATCTACATGGCTAACATACCCTTTGGTTGCAACATGGTTGTTTAGCACACATTCCTGATCTCTATTGATTGACACCTTCTTGCAGCTTTCTTTCCCCTTCCACTTAGGCATGCCATCCAAGAATAGAAATGAAGATAAATAACACTTTGCATTACTCCTACCCTGTGGACCAGGGGCAAAGAGCAGCTCCTTCTTTGAAGAAGTAGGTGCTTAGGTAACCTCAGTCACCAGTAGCAGAGAACATGTTGCAAGGACAAAGGAACTAGATGGTATTGCAATGCTTTAGGGTCTGTCTCAGACTCTGGCATGCTTTGCTGTCTGTGCATTCAGCAGGTCAGCTCTTTAACACAGGCCCCTGCCTCTGGGTCCAACCCCCCACCCCCAAGGCTACACAGGTATCACAGGTTTCTGGATCATCAGAGATCACCTCCATGGGACTTTGTAAAGTGAGATTACAAATCAGTGATTCATAAAGCTTGATCCGATGAGTGAGTATCAATCACCAGAACAAGCAGGATAGCCAGAAAGATGTAATAAGTGTTACGGCTGCAGGTCAGAAGCAGGGAACAGGAATGAGTCAGACAGTAGGAGAAATTCAGGGGAAGCCTTCTCTAACAAAGGATCCTTTAAGCTACAAAAGGATTACTGGTTGACACATGTACCTGGCCTCCTTGCCTGGGTCATTAAAAATTAAGGCTCATTCATCTCTGGTCCCTAGTGTGCTCAGGTTACCCACCCTGGTACCTTCAAAAACAATCCAGACTTCCTCAACATATAATGATGTTGAAGATCTCCCATGTATTCACCTTTTACATAAAAGGAAGTGGCAGTCATTACATAGATGAATTTTCTCTGTTGAACATAAGATGGAGAGTTTGTTACAAGAAGAGAAGAGACAAAAAAGCGTGATGAGAAGAGCAACATGGAATATTCCTTTAGTAACTGGTTGATGGCTTTCACTCTGTTCTTGTGGGTTATACCGTCAGCATATCTGTGCTGAGGTTGGCCCTTTACAAATCATTTTGTCACTGTTCTGAGAATTCAGTCATAGCCAATGTCTCTGCCAGCACTGCTTATAATGAGCCATTTCACAAAAAGGATTCCTGTGGCAAGAAGGCTAGGTGAGACCTGAGGAATGATAAATCATGGTTGGTGATGGTCAGTGACGGCTAGTGACAGTTAGTCATGGTTGGTGACAGTTTCATATCAGAGAAAAATCTGATGGAAAAGTTTCCAATGGAGGAAGATTTCCCAACACTATATTTATTAAGAGCATAATCAAGGTTAAGTATCAGTGGGCCCACTGTAGGTGTGAGTGCAATTGCAACAAGTGATAGATTCCCCATCCATGTTGTCTGGTAGTCCTCTCAGAATAGCCAAAAACCTTGCTGATGAAAAGAAACGAGCACTCTCCCTCCTGCTGCTCTTGCTCCTAAGCACTCTTGAGGGATGAGGAGATGGACCTGAACCATACATTTATCCTTGCTGACTGCATGCTCCCTACTTCTTTCTTGGCTGCTATCAGAGAAAAAGAACACCTACTTATTTGGAGGAAAATTTTGCATCATACCCTTGAGGCAGGATCCCAACTGACACTGGCAATCTCAAGTCTCTTTTTGATATGCCCAAAATAGCTAGAGAATGCTTTTTGACAGGATCCCGCATTCCAAACTTTAGCATATGCATCTTAATAATGTATTTATCAAAAGAAAGCAGCCAGTGAATTTAGGTTCATTCATCATTTTTATTATCCCAAATGTTCTTCTGAAAATTAACAAATTTCACCTTTGATCATCAGCCTGATCAAAGCCTGCGGTGTTGGTGTTCTCATTGGGCCACTAGGTCTAAGGTCATCTCCCAGACCACTGCTGGTGCTTCCTGGGGTTGGCATAGCTCTGTTGACTTCTAGGAGCATCACACTTGTGCTGCCAATTCTAATTAGCCAGTGAGCTGGGTTGGGACAGGGCTTAATTGGCAGATCTGATGGTATATTGGTATTCTGTATAAACAGGTTCATCCTGAGCAGCCCTCAGTGTCAGTTTGGGTGTTATTTCCCACTCTACTCTTTACCACAAGAAAGAGGATGTCTGGGATATGTGTATGTGCCTCTCGCTCTCTGTGCAGGTCTGTGTGTGCAGCCTTCAATATTTGAGCCCTCAGCACTGACAAAGTGATGCACCCTTAGTCTAACACATGTACGTGAAGTGTAATGATTAGCCAAACATGAGCTGTTGTTGTTGTTATGTGCTTCTGAGTCAACTTATGATAACCCTATCAATAAATCTTGGCAAGCTTTAGTCAGTGGAGGTTTGCTGTTGCGTTCCCGATAGTCTGAAAAAATGTAAGTTGCCCACTGGGTTTCCACAGCCTAGCAGGTGTCCCAGAATCTTAGTCCAAAATGCAAACTAGCACATAGTTACCACCCAGCAACAAAGGGAAGCCGATAATTTTACATAAGAATCCAGAATTGCCATGGCTCAAAGTTACCACAGGCATTAAAAAAAATGTGAAACCCCAAGGACACTATTATTTACTTGTTGTAGACTATTTCTCAGAGTACCCAGCAGTTCTAAATTTAAGTGATAAGACTGCTACCATAGTAATTGCTGTGTTTGCTTGCCACAGTATTTCCCTGAAATTGGTAAAGGTTCACGTGTTTTTTGCCAATCAAGCAATGAAACACTTTACAGATACATTGTTATGCACTCAGATCCTGGCTGCATTCTGTCTAATGGGCAGGTAGAACAAATGATATGGTCAATCACATGTTTTGGAAGACTTTGCTACATGGAACAGTTCCATGCAGCACTGTTGAGCCTCAGGAACACAGATTTTAGCACTTTTCTTTATAATAGATTTTTCGCCTGCTGAGCATCTGATTGGCAGACTACTATGTACTACTATGTATAACCACAGCATTGACAGTACAACAAATACTACTAGAAATCAGGTTTGCTATTTGAATACTAGGAATACCCATTGACCATCTACTTCGTACCTCTCAGAATAATGTGTAGATTTGAATTCTGTATCATGGTGGGGCAGGACCAGCATTTCAGAGAGTTAGGATTCACAACAACACAAGGGGCAACTACAGTATTTTGTTAATTCACAACACTTGCTACCTACTGAGCACACATTGGTAGATGCTCAACATATTAGGACACCCCCCATTGGTTTCATGACAAGTACCCAAATAAGCCAGGATAAAGAACTATGAACTGGGGCGGGGGGGACAGTTTTGGAGTTCTAACGAACTCTGATAAGAGAGAGAACAAATTCAGTTACAAGGTCAAGCTGCTGGCTGGTGGGAAGTGAGCCTGAGAAAAAAGATATTTTAATTAGCTGACAAATAGGAGTCTTGCACATGCAAATTTGTATTGTTACTTCTTATAAGACACTGTAAATTCTATAGGTCATTAGTCTCAGTAGTTGCCAGAATGTGCTGTGGTTACTGTACTGTACTGTGGTTACTCTACTGAATAAAGTTGTGTTTTGTTTTGGCAAACCTCTAAACCAGAGCTTTCCAAACTTTTCATGTTGGTGACACACTTTTTAGACATGCATCATTTTGCAACACAGCAATTCAGTTTTACTAGCAAACTGGAGGTTAAACCAATCCCTAAGGCCATTTCCATACCGGGCTTCTGAAATGGTGCAGAACGACCTCTCACGGAGGTCTTCTACACCCTAGAGTGGGCTGGCGTGGACTACTTTTTGTAGTTCCACAGCAGAATCCACTCAGGAGCGGCTGGAACCAGCTGCGCTGCTTGTTTTTTAAAAACCTCTTTTTCGAGGTTTTTAAAAAGCACGGAGCGCGCAGCCCCGTGCCGCTCTGTCGCCCGGCTCCGAAGCAGATTTGCAGGCGCGCGCAAGTGCGTGCCTGCAGATCTGCCGGGGGTGGGCTTCCAGCTGGTGAGCTTCTCCTGTTGGTGGAGAGCCTCCACCAACCGGAAGCCGCCATTTGGGACGCCGGAGGACTGCGGAGCAGTGAGCTCGCGCTGCTCCGCGTAGCGACGGACTTACCCAGCTGCTGGTAAGCTCCGTTTTTGGGCATTTTTGCCCATTTCCCCCCTACATGTGGAAAGGGCCTTAGAAGAGATCTTTGTACATACAAAAATTGTAATAATGAAATGTATGGGGGTACAATATATCTCATGAAAACCTTTCATTTATATTTTTAAAAATATATGATTTATTTATAACATATGACATACATTTGCAAGGCTCAGGTGGGGGGCTCATTCTCAGTCCAGGGAGGTGACACACCTACCCCCTTCAGGTGATAGACTAATGTTTCGCAACACCCTATTTCGAAAGCCCTGCTCTAAACCTAATTTCTGGGACTGGAGTTACCCTGTACCTATTTTTTCCTCCTCAAAGTTATCATGTCATAATTTACTTCAAGATCTCCTTGATATATATGCTTTCTACACGCCCACCTAATAAATAGTTACTCTTGTTTTGCAGCTGTAGGCTACTTAGCAATAGAAAATCAATTGGATCCCTAATAAATACAAATATACAAATTTCCCATGTACAGTTACTTAGGTATAAGACCCTTGTAATGTAGTAGGACATACGTCTCTGTGAACAGGTCAAAGTGTTATACAAAGATAAGTGGAATTACTCTTCCTAGAGTATTTTATTATTTCCTTCTTATTTGAAATGACTTTCTAAAGATAATTTTCTTTCTTTCTTTTTCTTTTTTTTTCCTTCCCCATTTCCACTTCTTTTCCTCCTGGTAGTACATATCTTCCAAGCAATCTAGGGAAGATAAAATGGCACTTGGATTTTTCTGGAAATTCAGTAGAGATGAATATAATATTGCCATGATAAGTCTGTTACAGCAAGTCCATAACACATTAAATGCTAATAATTAGTTATAGTATAATAGTGTTTTACCCTGCTTTGTGTGGCTATTATACTCCTTTTCCTTTTATTCTTTTCTGTGGCTCAACCCTTTTTCTTTTTCTTTTTCTTTTTCTCTTTCTTTTTTCTTTTTCTATTTCTCTGCACCGATTTTACGTAACTCTTTAAAAAAAGACTCACATTTCTCTGCAACCAGACCACTCCACTCCACCCCACTCCACCCAGTTGTTTGCCCAGGGAATTGGAAGTTGATTACAGTTTAAGTCTCTATGAAGCTATTCAAGTTCATTCATTGGCTAAACACTGAAATGCAGTAGCAGGCTTGTGGCAAAAGAAGAATGATATACTTTTTCCCTGATAATTCAGCTTCCAGAAGAGAATTACTAAAACAAAATAATAAAACAAAGGCAAGAGAAAAGCTTGAAAAGAATCTGAGCCAGTAAATGATCCAAGCAGTTATTAGGGCTTGAAAATCTGGCAAAATCTGAACTACTCGGTAACACAACAACCTTATGTAAAACAGCTTCTCTGTCTCAGGCTTCTGGACACAAACACTTAGCAGCAATCCTCTTCCCAGTACCACAACCAGGGATACAAGGATACAGCTCCACATACATGAAAGCACAGGAAGAGATAGTTATTGCTGCAAACTACAATTGTTGAAAACAGCTCCTATCTCACTACTTTCCCTGTGTTTTACACAGGAAGCTCTCCAGCCAGTCGAGTAGGGACGGGGGTGCAAGTGAGATGGTTTGCCCTGGGCGGCAATGTTTTTGGGACATCTTGGTCTATAGCCATGCCCATGCGTGCCCTGGCCATGCCCCATGGGCCCTAACCACACTCCCACACACAGTGGCAACACCCCTCATAATGCCTCCTCCCGTCCTCCCTCCCCACACTCCAAGCTCCTCCAGTCTCCAGCAGGACTGTCCATATTTCCAGATGCATGTAGGCCACAAAGAATGACCTGCATCAGTGACTGGGTTACTTCCAACTGTTTTTATGTGCAGTTGCCTACTAGTCATAGGCCCTTTCTGCAGGATGACACTCTAGTGTGTCATCCTGTCTCAATCCTGGCAGCAACTTTGCTGGGATGGGAGCATATCTCCAGTGCTCTTCTCCACACCTGACTGGCTGCCTGCAGAGGGGAGTGCAAGGGACACACTCCTTTCTTCCTCACTACAGCCGGTCTTCTTCCCATCTGCAGTGGGAAAAGAAGCATGTGATCACACTTCTGGCCCTTCTGCATGGCCAGCTGTGACAGAAGCCTCATGTGATCAGGGGTCATTCACGGAGGTTTTCTATCAATGAGATACCCTGTGATCACGCCATCTGGCAACACAAGAAAGGCGGGACCATGACAATGTCATGCAGAAGTATCATCGACAGTCCCACTCCTCGCACATCCCCATGCCGGGAGGACGCCATCGCGTGGAAAGGGCCATAATAAGCAGCAAGAAAAAGTCTATTGGCACCTTAAAGACTAATAAGACTAATAAATTTATTGCGGTATAAAGTTCCTGTGCCTCTGTATCTTTTGTGAAAAGATTTACACAACAGAGAGAGCAACCAAAGTGATGTGTTGATTGTTTGCTCAAATATCTCGTGGGAACAGCTTAAAAATGAGCACTCTTGTGTGGAAATAAATTTATATCACCATCTGGAGCATGCCAAAGCCCCATTTTGCCCCCTGCCAAATTAGCTGCTTGACAGGAAGGCTGTTTGTCTGCTTATTTGTCAGTGAGTTTATGTCACTGTTGTTTGAACAAGCGTCTCAGTCTTTAATTAATTGGAATAAAATGTGAATGGTCACAAACTCACATCAAAGCATCTTTTTTTTTGTTTGTTACTGCCAATGTATTCCTGAGAATGTTAAATTTATTCATTTTCAAACAAGCGTCATTTTTCCACAGTTTTCCTAACACATGTGTGTGCACCCAGGCCATACCACTGTTTTTTCACCTCTCCCAGGCCCTTTTTGCACCTTACCTTCTCCCAGTGCCGGGCTGCTTGGCTCGGTGATGAAGGCTTGGGAGGAATGCTGTCACGTCCCTCCTGCTTCAGCTCCACAGCTGCTTCCTTGTTGTGCGAGCGCCCCGCCTCTTCCATTCGCAGCACAGCCTGGGACCTGCCAGGCTGCACTGAGGAGAGGACACGCAACTGGCCCGTCTCCCAAGGCTCCACACCCCAGTAAGTGCGTGCGGGGCCCCGGAGCGATGCGCAACCGAGCAGCATTTTCGGCTTTGAGCCGAAAATGAAAAAATGCATGCGCAGTCCGCGTCCGGCCCTTGAGCGTCGCGCAAATGTGAGTGCGTCGTATGGACCGCTCCTCACATTTACGTGATGCTCAAGGGGCCCTTTTGCTTCAGAAATGCCGTGCAAAAAGGGCCCCAGTCTGGGGAGAGACTTTTCAAGAGGTGTTAATGGACAATTTCAGGGAACAGTGGATATTCCCAGGCAACTTTGAGTCCTTTGTCTGGGAATGCAAATTCTTCCTTAACAAGAGAAATATTGAAGTTAGAAAACAGCTTTTCCAGAGAATCAGGATAAGAATTGAAATATACTCAATCTGTAACCCTGTCAGAGGAGGAAGTCCATTATGTATGTTTAATTATAAGTGTATGTATTTATTGTGTTACTATATTATGTAGACAGGTACCGTTTGTCCTTTTGTTATTTGTAGTTTATATCTCACTGTTTCTTCAAATTGTTAAGCTATTTGTTTACCTTGCGCGTCTATAATGAAAACTAATACAGTCAAATAAGAAAAAAAAGAAGTATTATGGTGGAACTATGGCAAGAAATTCTTCTGTTTCCTTCATCACCCTCTCTTTGCCATCATCTTTGGTCTTTTAAGGCTGTTTTTACAAATCTGAAATTCTGAAAAAATCTTGAGAGCTACATGTGGCCAGTGGGTTGTACTTCATCTAACTTGGTCCAGATAAAATTGTCACCTAAGTTTTAAGTTGCTGTGTAACATATGAAGATAACTTCTATCAGAGCTCAGAATGTTGCTTGAAAATTCAATAGTATTAGATGTCAGAAATTAGAAAATTAATTAATTAATTAGCATCCACACCAACAACTGAAAGTATTTAATCAGTTGAATTATCAATGGTTAACACATTGCTTCAAATGTTGGATCTGCTAGGTTTAGGGTACACTGTAAGATTTACAGAGAGTGGGATGGAGGTTGTCATTATTCTGTTACTGGCTCTTTCAAAAAGGCTTTTTTGTTTACTTAAAGTTGCATGCCTCTAACCAAGAATTCTCTTGTCAGATGGATTATAAAATACATAATAGGATTATTGCATGGGAATGCTGCAAGTGTAACATTTCTAGTAACTGCCAATTTCAGAAAGGCTAGGATCTCACCTTATAATAATCTTTCAGCCACTTCAATTCAGTTTGTTGCTGATTTTCATTTCTCTTTTTCTTTCTACCCTTGCCACAGAGAGAATTGATCCTTCAGAAGCACCAGGGAGAAACTTCCCAGGAATATGAATAGACCTGTAACAGTGAGGAAACACCCTGAAGGAGAGTCACTGCCAGGAGCAGACTGTATGGAAGGGATTCTCCAACTAAGCATTTGCTTCCTACACCTTCATAAGGGAAAGACGAGCTGTAATGGTTTGAATTTATGGGACAGTAGATTTCTATTGACTATTAAAAGGAACTTTTTGACAGTAAGAGTGGTTGAGCAATGGAACCAACTGCACAGAGAGATGGTGGCATCTCCTTCTCTGAACCTCAAAAAGAGGTTGGACAGCTACCTGCTGGGCATGCTTTAGATGGAGACTAGCTTTTCCCCCTTCTTTTTAGTTATTCTTTGGTTCCCCTCTCCCAGCTATTCTTCTGCTCTGTTCTGGACTTCAGAGAGTTAATTAGTTTCCCTCCTTCCTTCCTTCCTTCCTTCCTTCCTTCCTTCCTTCCTTCCTTCCCTCTGTCTTGTCCCTGCTCCTGTCTTACATCCCAGCAACAAAGAAATGTGATGTATTTCCTCCAGTCCTAATACCTTATCTCCCAAGACAGCAAGTCTCTCTGTTTTACTGAATCTGATATAGGTAGAGGCACATACCCCAATGAATTCTATCAGCCTAGTTCACTAATGCTTATATTTAACTTCAGTGTAATTATCAAACCTAGTGAATTAGGAGAAAAAGCTAGAAAAATCCAACAAATCAATATCTTAACAAGATTAATAACTGGTTATTTCCAAACTCTGGCAATGATTTAAAGAGTATTGCTCTTTTTCAGCATTCTGCCTCATACAGTTCAGTCACAAGACCCACTGTTGTATTCTATGTCTTCTATGCACTTCACTCCAATGTATTGTAGGGGTTGAAGAAGTAGGGATATGAAGAAATCCCACCCATTGCTTGATAAGATAGGCTGACTTGACTCTTTGAAGCAGCACGTTAAGAGTTTGTTAACCTTTTCAAGATTTCTCACCTCTAACAAAGAATGTTTCCCATGTTGAAGTTTCTGTAATTTGTATAAATTCTCTCTTAGCAAAATGAGTGACTTTTCCCTTAGTGAAGGAAAACGAACACACAGCAAGCACATAAAGACTGGGTGAGTGATTTAAAAAATGCAAAGAGCCCCCATTAAATTTTTAATTTTAACTTTTAAATGTCCATGCAACAGGGTAACTATGATAATCATTTAGCTACAGAAATGTATATAAATTATGTAACATTGTTCTTGCAAATACAAGAAGTCTCTTGAGATTAACAGAAAATATGTTTCCATCTCTCCGGAAAGGAGGAAATTTTGGAAATTAGCTCAGTAACATAAGTTAGATATGACAAACTTTCCTAAATATTCTGACATTTCTCTCTATTCCTGCCTTGGGATGGAAACAAAATTATATTAAGAAAAGATTTTTTAATGAACTTGATCCAGTTTGTGTCCTAAGAGACTATTAATGGAAATACATATGTAATTTTTGGTTTTCCTTCAGCAAGATGAAGCTACTAGTACCGGATTCTTTTCCCCCTTTCCCTTTTTCAGATTGTACCCTGGTGAATGTGCACATGAAAAAAGGCATATAACTGAAAAATGTGCACAAATATCCCTTAGTCAATGAAAAAAATGCATTAAAATATGTATCTTTAAAATATGTATCTTTTTAAAAACTGCACATAAATGCATAATTTAGGCAAAGTGTGCACACAAATTTCTGTCCAGGAAAAAGAAAACCCAAAGATTTTCAACCCAGTACAGGAACACAAACAGGGAGGAAATGCAGGAGGAGTTACAATTGCCTCCTGCTTCCTCTTGGAAGAATTTGTTAGCTGATGTTGAGGTCATTTCTCTACCACTCTTTCCATAGAGGGATTGTCGGGGCCTCTTTTAAATTGGTAGCGTGACTGTACCACATGTGTACCTACAGCAAAGTGTAAAACAAAGCCACCTTGTCCTAGTCATTGTACAAGCACGTCAATATCAGTGATTCTGTTCTGGCTTTCCTCCTCTGGCTGTGGGGTGTGAAAAGCTAGCATCCACCTCTTGGGAGTGGGCAAAGGACAAAGGAAGACCGGAGCTTCTGTCATCCAGCTGCACAAACATGACAGCCTCTCAGATCTCCTCTGTACTTACTAGCTTAGTGACCGTAGACAGCAGTAGCAAAAACAGGGCCGCACAGTCCCTACTGTTTAAGAAAGGTTCATTTGGCTCAGAGCTGTCAAGTTCATGAAAAATGCAGATGCACCGTGAGTGTGACATGGAATTGTTTTTAGTGCAGAATTTAATGGGAAGCACTGAGGAAAGATTATTACAGTGTTGTTGAAAGCGCTGGTACAATTTATGCTTCCCATTATGTCTGCCCTTGCTTTTCATTGGTTCCTTGCTCAAATCACCACCCTTTCCCCATATGCACAGAGAGAATTACCATGCCCTCCTCTCTTTGCCACACTTCTCATGTGTCTGTCTGATCACCTTCACCACATCAGTGGATTCTGAGAGCAGCTTCTTATCAGTGAATATGGTGAGGGATACCAAAAATCCTTTTACCATATCTGTGCCCTAAAATCTTAGAAAGAAAATTGAATAGAGTATCCCAGATGTTTTTCACTTAGACCTTGTGCATCCCCCCAATGCAATACACCACTCATATTTTATGGCAGAAAGATAATGTCTACATAACTACTCACTGTAACCTCTAATGTGTCTATTGCACACAGTTTTTTCTTGACTTCTCCATGGAAATTTTCAGTCATATCTTTTGATCATCTTCACATGTAGCCCTGCTGTGTTCTTATACTGCTTGTCTTTCTCTCTGACACACCCTATGGCTGTTGATGATACAGGCAGTTCATTGATGGAAATAGTGGGACGACTACCTCCCTGATGGGTTGATGTATAGCTCATAATGCAGTCTATCCCTTTGCACAGGCAAGTTGCTTACCAGTTAGTGTAGGGTAGTAGTCCACACCTTAATGGATTCTAATGGTAAGAGATGCTATCCAGATAACTGGGAATCTCTTTCTTCCCTTTGAAGACAGATTCTAAGACAAAATCAGAAATGGGTCAGAATTATAGTTTCCAGGCCTCAGGGCCTGGACCTCTTTTCTAGTCCTTGATGGAAGAATCTCAAAGCAAAAACATTACCTTGAAAATTGTTTAGTTGTGTATAGTCATCCTATTTCCATATATAATTTTATGTTCATAATCAAGAATAATAAATAAAGAGTTAAAAAAAAGAAAACTGCATATACATTGCTACAGGCTACTATGAAGTGGCTACTGTGGACTGTTTTTTGCTCAGAGGAGAATCCAGAAAACTTTCTTTGGTGGGACCAACACAATTTCCATGTGTTCCTAAAAGTAGAGCTTGCAAAGGTGTTAAAAGCAACGCTGGGAAAAAAGCTTGGAAAACTTAATTTCTCACAAAGTTTCCCTCACACATACATTTATTAGACACGATGTTTATTATTTGAACGGCACGTACCGAACAACTGTAGCTGATTACAACACCTAGCATGGAAGATTCCAGTTAGTATGAAATCTTCCTTACAGGAAGGTCTAATCCTGAATAGCTGAAAAGATATCTGGAATGGGAGTTTGTGCAGCTATTGGTCAATTGTATATATGCCTGGGAGAGACCAAGATGCTCAGATGGGTGTTTGTAACCCCTGTCATTTTTGGATAATATCTACAGCTCCATGTTAAACTTCTTTCTGGTCTAGTTTTGCCTGTGAATGATAGAGAAGTGCAACTCTATTGAACCCCTTAGCAGCATTTAATACCATCAGCTACTTGGTTCAGCTGATTGTAAAGAACCCTATCCATAATACCCACATAATACCCATCATTCTCTCTCTCTCACCAATACCCCCCCCCACACAGAGAGAAACACACGTACATACACAGATTGACACTCTATGTGAGCCACAAACATGTGTAGCATGCTTACTGTACATACATATATAAAGACATAGGCTGAGCAACAGATAACATAATGTTATTATATATTTGTAAACATAGATTCTACTCCCATATAGATAATTACAAATGCACAAGAGTTATGCTAAGAGCCTTCTCACCCCAATTATAGCAGAAATGTTTGTGTGGGGGAGCTATCCCTAGTGCCCCTCCTCTCCTCTCCTCATTGCTGCTGATAAAGCCTTGGCCTGCATAATGACTTTTATTTTTTCTCTCTCTCTCTCCTGTAGGAGATACACAAGTGTGCCAATGTAAATTGCTCCATTTGGAGGGGCTAATTGTGCTAAAAGGCAGCTAGATCTGTGTTTTTTTCTCTTTTTTACATTAGCAGCTGATCTGTCAGAACTGAAATGGAAACTCATTTTTAAGGCTTTGCATTTACAGTGGCTTCAACAATGAAAAATGTTCTCTGACAGTAATAGAAGGCAAACCTCATTAGAGAAACTTAAACCAAAGCGGCACAGTGCTAAAGCCCTCAGGCTGCTTCCAAGCATCTTAAGAGGGAATGAGAGCATTTTTCACATGCCTCTCTCTTAGGCTGTGGAGTGCACTGGCTCTGCAAGACAATTGCTGCACCCTCAGGAGCTGTACATCTGACATGCACAGCCTTTCAATGGAGATAGCAAATGGCTTTCTCCTGGGGGCAGGGGGCTGGGAAGGAAACTGCAGAGTTTTTCTCTCCCTCTACCTCTCCTTAGGCTGCTGGGTGTGATTGCCAGGATATCGATTCAAAAAAGGACAGGAAATCAGACAAGTCACTGAACCAGGAGAGAATATCTAAAAGACGCACATGCACACACACACACGTACACACAGGATCATTGCCAGAATCCTGGTGCTGTGGGGATTTCTGTGTTGAAGGAATTTCCAGGCATGTCTACAGTGGCAACATCTACGGTGTGGCATGTGAGATCTGAAGGTAGTGGATCCTTGACATATACACACCATATAACATATTCAGGTCTTTACTTCTGCTGTACAAGAATAACATTTTATGTAAACCATATTGTAATACCTTTATTAGGCCAACTGAGAATGCAGATAAGTTGCCCAGGAGCCAACAGTACCTACTATTCATTGTCTCAGTCTCCCATCTGAGTACTAATCAGGGCTGACCCTGATTAGCTTCCAAGAGCAGATGGGACTTAGCATAGTCACCCACAAACAAAGCACAGTAATTCACAGCATTCTCACTCATTTTCATCTACTTAATGCAATACCCAAAGTCCACCAAATACTTTTTTTCCCCAATCATCTCCTCTGGATGGTCAGGCAAAACATTATTGCTACCTTCAATCTGTCAATACTGTAATAACTCAGGTTTAGGGCATTAAGTGGTGTTACATAGGCAATGACAATAGATGCTCTAGGTTTCCTAATGATGCAGAATTAATCACAGCCCCAAAATCTTGAACAGGTTGACTCTGTACTGAAACCTCAAATTGTACATCAAGAGCTGCTACAAGGCTGGGGTAAAGCTATCTCCCTTTGACTTTCATATTATTATGTGGAATGCAACAACAAACAGCTATCTAAGGCAATTCTTCATTTGCCTTCATTTCATCGAATCATAGAATTGAAGAGTTTTCAACTCATGGCAGCCCTAAAGCAAACCTATCACTTTTTTTTTTAAAGTTTCCTTCAGAGTGAGTTGGCCTTTGCCTCTGAGGCTGAGATAATGTGACTTGCCCAAGGTCAACCAGTGGATTTCCATGGCCAAGTGGAGATTCAAATCCTGTTCTCCAATGTTGTAGTCCAGTGCTCAAACCGCTATACCATGCTTGCTCTTTTGATGAAAACTGTAACTCATCATGTTACTTGTTACAGTGCCTGATACTTTCTCCATTACTTTGTATTACTTTTTAAAAAAGAAATCTCATTAAGATTTATAAGAGAAGAGGATTTTTTTAAAAAAAAACTGTTTGCAAATATGCCTTGGTGCTCATTTGGTTGCTTATGACTTTGCTCTTGCTTGCTTCATTGTTTGTTAAATGGCATGTTGCTATACAATCATTAACCAAAAAACTCTCCCATTTCTGGGTTAGTTATAGCCAAGTTTTGTTTGGAGGGAATGAGACATCAGGAAATAAAATTCTAGTAAAATCCTCTAGTGTAGGTTCTCATTGTGGAAAAGCTGAGTTCAGGGTAGTCAGGTTGCTGGTAAGTCAATTTCCAAAATCCATGTTGTGGCAATGCTCCTTTTAGGACGACTAAAAAGACACAAAAAATCTGTGCAAGGTCTCAAAAAGTCTATTTTCCAGGCAAAGATGTTTCTAAAAACAGGTGAAAGGAGGTGAAGATGATTCAGTCATGCCAGACATGTCACTTGCAGGTTGCATTGAGGAAGGCTGTGGGCACATTCAAACTGGACTCATCAGGTATTAAGTGTCATCTTGAATAGACCTTAGATTTATTCAGAACAAGAAGAGTATCAAATATTCTAGATCTGATCCTGACCAATAGGGATGACCTTGTTAATGAGGTAGAAGTGGTTGGATCTTTAGGGGGGAGTGACCATGCCCTGTTGGAATTTGGCATTCAGTGGGAAAGAGAAGATAAGTGTAGCCGGACACTCATCTTAGATTTTAAAAAAGCGGACTTCTGTAAACTTAAGGAGCTGCTGGCTGAAATTCAGTGGTCAAGAATAGTGAAAGGGAAAGGAGTTCAGGAGGCATGGGAGTTCCTTAAAAGGGAGATACTGAAGGCACAGTCTAAAACTGTGCCAATAAGGAGGAAAAATGGAAGGCAACTGAAGAAACCAGAATGGTTGACTAAAGAACTCTCAGCTGAGCTAAGCGTTAAGAGAAACGTGTACAGGAAATGGAAGAGGGGGGAAACCACCAAAGAAGAATTTAAGCAAGTAGCCAGGAGATGTAGGGAGGAGGTCAGAAAGGCTAAAGCACAGAACGAACTTAGGCTGGCCAGAGACATCAAAAACAATGAAAAGGGCTTTTTTAAATACGTCCGTAGCAAAAGGAAAAAGAAGGAGACGATAGGGTGGCTGCACAGAGAAGATGGCGAATTACTAAGAGGGGGAAGAGAAAAGGCAGAACTACTTAACACCTTCTTTGCCTCAGTTTTTCCCCAGAAGGATACAAGCACTCAACCTGGCGGTTGGGAAGCAGGTGAGGAAGCGGGGAAATGTGGCACATAATAGGTAGAGAGGTGGTACAGGAATACCTGGCCACACTGGATGAATTCAAGTCTCCAGGGCCAGATGAATTGCATCCTAGGATATTAAAAGAACTGGCAGAGGTCATTTCGGAACCGCTTGCTATAACCTTTGAGAAATCTTGGAGGACAGGAGAAGTTCCAGCAGACCGGAAGAGGACAAATGTTGTTCCCATCTTCAAGAAGGGAAAAAAAGAGGACCCAAATAATTATCGCCCAGTCAGCCTGACATCAGTACCCGGAAAGATCCTGGAGCAGATCATTAAGCAGTCAGTTTCTAATCACTTAGAAAGCAACGCGGTAATCGCGAGAAGTCAACATGAATTTCTCAAAAATAAGTCATGCCAGACTAATCTTATCTCTTTTTATGATAGAGTTACTAGCTTGATAGATGAAGGGAATGCTATGGATGTAGCATTTCTCGATTTCAATAAGGCCTTTGACAAAGTTCCTGATGACATTCTTGCAAAGAAGCTAGTAAAATGCGGGCTGGACAGGGCTGCTGTTAGTTGGATTTGTAATTGGTTGACCGACCGAACCCAAAGGGTGGTCACGAATGGCTGCTTTTCATCCTGGAGAGAAGTGACTAGCGGGGTGCCACAGGGTTCTGTCCTGGAGAGAAGTGACTAGCGGGGTGCCACAGTGTTCTGTCCTGGGCCCAGTGCGGTTCAATATCTTCATCAACAACTTGAATGAAGGAATAGAAGGCATGCTCATCAAATTTGCAGATGACACCAAATTGGGAGGGGTTGCTAATACGCCAGAGGACAGGATCAAAATTCAAAATGACCTGGATAGATTGGAGAGCTGGGCCAAAGCTAACAAAATGAAATTCAACAGAGAGAAGTGTAAGGTCCTACACTTAGGTAGAAAAAATGGAATCCAGAAATATAGGATGGGGGACACGTGGCTGGATAGCAGTATGTGTGAAAGGGATCTAGGAGTCTTAATAGACCACAAGCTGAACATGAGTCAGCAGTGTGATGCGGCAGCCAAGAAAGCCAATGCAATTCTCGGCTGCATCAATAGGAGTATGGTGTCTAGATCGAGGGAGGTACTGGTACCACTCTACTCTGCTTTGGTTAGACCTCATCTTGAATACTGTGTCCAGTTCTGGGCACCCCAATTCAAGAAGGACATGGTCAAGCTGGAGCAAGTCCAGAGGAGGGCGACCAAAATGGTGAAGGGCCTGGAAGCCAAGCCCTATGAGGATAGACTTAGAGAGCTGGGTATGTTCAGTCTGCAGAAGAGAAGGTTAAGAGGGGACATGATAGCTATGTTTAAATATTTGAAGGGATGCCGTGTAGAGGAGGGAGAGGGCTTGTTTTCTGCTGCTCCAGAGACCAGGACAAGGAGCAATGGATTCAAGCTGCAGGAAAGGAGATTCCACCTGAACCTCAGGAAGAACTTCCTGACAGTCAGGGCTGTCCGGCAGTGGAATATGCTGCCTTGGAGTGTAGTGGAGTCTCCTTCCTTGGAGGTTTTTAAGCAGAGGTTGGATGGCCGTCTGTCGGGAGTGCTTTGAGGGTATTCCTGCATGGCAGGGGGTTGGACTGGATGGCCCGTGTGGTCTCTTCCAACTCTACATTTCTATGATTCTATGATTCTATGATTCTAAGAGCAATAACTGGGAACATTCTGGCATAACCTTTTCCTTATTGGTACTTAAGGATTTTTGTACTATATACTTTTGTACCTCAGAGTAGACACAGAGATGGGTGATTTGGCAATGTTTGTGGTTAACATGCAAATGCTCAGATTCCCTCATAATTTGCTGCCGTTCCAAAGTCAACTTTTCTATGTAGCTTTCAGAATATCTTCTTTCCTTCCTCCCTCCAGCACTGCAGGTATGCTGCTGTGTCCCTTATTGATGTTTTTGTTATAATCAACATTTTCTGTGTTACTAGCATAACTGAGTAATAATGTATAGGATCAGGCGATTAGTCTTATTGAAGTTACAGGGCTGATAATAGGATTTTTGTGCTGCTGTCTATTGCACTTTGAATTTTATTTATTGTTTGTTCACTCATTTATTCAATTTCCCTTCTGTCACTTTGAGAATAGCTCACAAATGCATGCCAAGGGACTCTGTTCATGAACTGCTTGGGAGTCCCAATCACCTTAATCTGGCTTTGACTTAGTCCCACACCCCAATATAATGCCAGAACAAAGATTAAACAGATTGCAATCCTATGATCATCTGAGAAGGAAAACAAAGGAAAGGACTTTATCTGCCATTCCCATGTCTATAGGTATAGCTACTTGCTGCTTCTGCTGTTGTAAAGTGAAGAGATACGTGAATGGAATGATCCTTTACACAGTAAGGCACATCTGGTTGGAGGCACCATATGGAGCTGAACAGAATAACTGTGCCATCCATCCATCCACTATATTGTTATATACCTAGTTCTGTACATTCTTATATGTAAGCTCCTATTAAAATACTAAAATAAAAAAAATCCGTCATCATCACTACCAACACCACCATTGTCACAACCATCACTAAAATTTTAAGAACCTCAAACCATTAAAACCTAACAGTAGCAATGAACAGAAATAACAGCCTAAAGACAAAATATATCTTCATCACAGCATGGATGAAGATACAAACTGTGCTGTCAGTAGGTGATATCTTATGTAGAGTTACAGTTTCCCGCTTACTGTGAAGTTGTGTGGTTATTGGTGGAAGTGCTAAACCTAAGTCCAAGATTTCTCTGTTCACTGGACTAGATACGAGAGGTCTATGCAACTGAAGCTATTATTCCATTGTACAAAGACCCAATTGAACAAAATAGCAGGAACATAGAATGAGGTGGCTAATTATGTGAACTCATAGAATAGATTGGAAGGCATGGACAGAATGAATTTAAACACAATGTGTTAAACATTCTTCCTTGTGCTGCAATTCAATTTATGGTAAAAGTCTGTCCACGGTGTATATATACCATATAGTGTGTGTGTGTGTGTGTGTGTGTGTGTGTGCCAATCAACCACATCTGTATAATGATCTTATTCTTCATCCCCCCTTCACTTTTTTTTCCAGTTAGGAGAACTTTCAGACAAGATTGCCCACATTTTCAAGTATGAAAAAAGAAGAAAAAAAGCAAAAAAAAAAAAAAAAAAAACCAAAAAAAACCTGGAATTCTTAGAAAGTAGAATTTAAGGTTGCCAAACTCCGTATTTTCTGTAACTGAATCATGGCATGTCTATACTACAGAATCATGGCATGCCCACCTTTCTCTCTTCCCTGATCTATGTGTTTCCCTTGATGTCTTACTCTTGATTGTGATATTTAAATATATGGTGCTTTTGATACTGCAATTGTTCTCTGTTTTTCCCTTTTTAATAGAAATCATTGGTATAACTGAGCAGCTTTCCAAACCTTGGCCATATTATCTGGTCTCAGTGCTGGTTCTGTGTGAGGCTTTTCGCCCCCTCTCTAGGCCTAGGTCCATAATAGTCCCATCTCTCTCTCTCTCTCTCTCTCTCTCTCTCTCTCTCTCGTTCTCTCTCTTTCTCTCTCTCTCCATCAGCCTATTTTTCTAGGTAGTTCTACAGCAAGCATTTGTTGGTGTGCAAGATATCTGAAGGTAATTGGAGGAAGGTTTTTTTGAGTTAGAGCTTCAGATGAAGTGATGGGTTTTCACCTTAAAAATTGTTCTAATGCTTTCTGACCGTCGTAACTCAAAAACAACTTGGTGTAAAAATGACACTTTCGTTTTATTGCAGCTTTCTTACAGAGTAGAAATAATATAGCTTCCATTCACCACCATTTAGGGGAGCCAGATTTTTCTTTTCCAGAGACAACAATAATATGTGGGTTACCAGGCTTGCCCTATTCTAGAGAAGTTGATTTTTTCCATTTTTTTTTTAAATCAGTTTTCAAATCACAAGTTCACACAAAGAGTAAACCATCTACTATCCAGAGATAGCATCACTAGTAAATAAGAAACATCACACAGATTAGTTCTGTTAGAAGTTGCATGAACTCATAGGACAAGCCTCCCCTATTTGGATGCCCTCCAGATGTGCCGGACTACAGCTCCCATCACCTCAGGAATCATAGGCATGCTAGCTAGGGTTTTTGGAGTTTAAAGAGCCACAAGGGATCTCCAAGTAGGGCTAAGAATCCTGTCTGAGTCTCTGGAGACCTGCTGTCAGTCAAATGAACAATACTGGGCTAGATGGCCCATAGATCTGACTTGCTATAAGGTAGGGTTGTATTGAATTCTTATGGTAAAGACAATTTAAATTTAAAAATTTAATTTAAAAATTTAAAAAAGAAGAAGAAAGGGTTCAGTCAGTAAGTTGGACATAGGCAAGCAGAACTTAATGTGACGCATTCATGCATATTGATTAACAAATCAGAAATGGACACTGTGTAGATCTTGAGCCATGTGTCCCCTCAGGCCTTTCCGTGATTCAAGCACCCCACAAGGTACTCCTTCCCAGCAATGGGATCTTTTTTAAAACCAAACTGTATGCCCTTTTGGAGGGCCCAAGGAGCAGGAACTTCATGTTTACACAGTTTGTTGTAGTATTAAGCCTGTATTTCTCATTTCTTTTCTTATCTTTTGGGCTAATCTGGGAGAAATAATACTACATTTTTGTGTTACACATGTACTTTTTTTTGTGATTTGCATGTGGATACTTTTGATATCTCCTCCACATTTATTTGCTGTGATAGAGTGATACACATCCTCATCATGGCTCAAAAATGTAATGTTCCTTCCGGAGACAAGAAGTTAAAGAACTTACATGTAACCTGAAGGACAAGGAGGTTGCAACCTGGTTTGAGAGATGATGATGTGTGCAAATGTTTCCCTAACAGTCCCAGAAGGAGGAGAAGAAAAGCATAATCAATCAGCTCGAGCAGTACAAAATTCCCAAGAAACACCAGAGTAATATATTCTGGTCCTGGGTTATAGCTGGGGACAATCCATCTACTGATAACAGTGATGTCTTTTTTTAAAAAAAAACTCTTATAACACCAAGGCCAGGTGAAACTTCCTGAATGATAAATTATGGATGCTCACTGTGAGCTCTCATATCAAAAACTGCCCTAACACATCCTGCGTAGAGAAGGAACAAAAAAAAAATAAAAAAAATCTCACATGATGTGTTGAGGATACAATCAACCAAAATCTCAGCATGTTTACTGCATGTTCAGGCACAACTGTGGCAACTGCTTGGAGCTACATCCTAGACAGCCCTGACACTGGCCATTTCTGCACTACACTGTTATATTACTATTATTCCACTTTCAACTTCCTGTGGAATCCTGGGCTTTGCAGTTTAGGGAGGGGCCTTTAGAATTCTCATCCAGAGAGCTCTTGGGCCTAAGTAACCTACAAACCCCAGAATTCCACAGGATGTTGAAAGTGGAATAATAGCACTATAGCAGTATAGTGCAGAAATGGCCACTATAAAGGGAGTAGACGCAATTCCTTCTTTACCAACTACACAGCTACATTCTCCCCCACTAAGAGGGATGGTCTGGTGGATTTCACTTCAAGTCCATCTCTTGCAAAGAAGATATCATAACCACATAATGAGTTGGGCCTTGCTGGCAGCTCTGTATGCCCCATTCCTTCCCTTTCTTTACCCAGGTCAGAGAGCAGCAAGGTACCACTGGAAAGATTTCACCAGGAATTCCAGGTTGCACGTGAGGATGAAGAGATATCTTCTGACTGCAACTTTTAAGAAACTACTATCAGGCTAAGCTATGTTTCAGATAATGGCCAAAGGATATGCAACTGGTAAAGTCAGCAATCTATTCCCAGCATCACCACCATCACACAGAATCCTAAAGCTCTCAATCTCACAACTGAACATCATTTCAAAAAAGGATCTAGGCACACATTCAGACTCATTCACTACTGTGATTCAAAAGTCACATCCGTTCAAAGTAAGCTATGCTCCGTGTGCTGTGCTTTAACAATACAGTTGGTCTATGAGCCCATTAGAGCCCTTCTCTCTGTCCAACCACCCTCTCAGGTACATTTGGTGGGAAGAGGGGAGAGGACCTTCTCTGTGGCTGCTCCCAGACTTTGGACCTCCCTCCCTCGAGAGACCAAGATGCTATGCAGTTTTGCTTTTAAGGTTCGTATAGCTTTTAATGTATTTAATATTTTAACATGTAATATTTTAACTTTATCCATTATTTAATTGCTTTTAAATATGATTTTTATACTCTTAAGAGGGTTTTAATTTGCATTGTTTTAATGTTGTTAGCTACCTTGAGTCACATTGTCAGGAGAAAGGATGGATAAAATGAATATAATAATAATAGTAATAGTTCAGATGTGGTTGTTGTTGTTGTTGTTGTTGTGTGCCTTCATGTCATTTCCGACTTATAGTGACCCTAAAGTGAACCTATCACAGGGTTTTCTGGGGCTGAGAGTGTGTGATGTGCCCAAGGTCACCCAGTGGGTTTCCATGGCTGAGGGGGAATCAAACCCTCTATCCAGGGTTGTAGTCCAATGCTCAAACTACAATACCACTCACACTAGGTCTCCCAGGGATATGGCACTGGTACCTTTATGGCAAAATGTGACACCCATGAGACTTTGGGTCCCTACCAATGAACCCACAAGATATTAGCTTGCTTAGATTCAAGCTCAGTGATTACTAGTACATTGTTCAAGCCATGATAACTTACAGGCCCATTATCTGTATGGCCTTGAAAACATTCAACACCTTTCTGGGAGTGGGTCACTAAGTAACGGGCTGGTTACCATTATGTGGATGATTTTTTATTATTATTCTTTGCAGGTTTCTCTCAACATGTGTAACTATTTGGTCTTCCTGTGGAATTTCAAGGCTTGGTGGATAACTTTGGCATTCCTTTGGTCCAAGACAAGGCTGAGGGACAGGTCAGCTGATTCAGTTACCTGGGCACACCGCTTTCACCTTCTGGTAGATAACTTGATCATGCCAATGGAAATAAGATCTTTTCAGGCAAAAATGCACCCTTAGAGAAGCACATCAGTCTCTTCAACTTTATTGAGCCATTTCATGTTGCCTGTAAAGTAGTCTTTCCAAGGAAGGGTTTTTTGCAAGGTTGGCCTGAGCAACCACCACTTTAAGTTCTGCATACTCTTACATTAGACACCAAGAGGAGGCATGAAAGAGATTCTTTGGGTCTGACTCTCATAGAGCTATGGAGGTCCGGCGTGGGGGTGGGGGGTGGAATGGAAAAACTAGAAAATTTTTCCCAAGCCTCTTTTCCCCAGAAAATGGAAAAAATGGATTATGGATTTTTTTAGGGTGGTGAATTCTATGCTTAACGCAAGGTGTTCATATGTTTACCCGTGTGTGTACGTATACCTTCAACTCACCTGTCAACTTATGGTGACCCCATGAATTTTATACGGCTTTCTTAGGCAAGGAATGCTCAGGTGGTTTGCAATCTCCTTCCTCGGAAATATAGCCTACAGTATCTTGTATTTGTTGGTGGATTCCCATCCAAGTACTAACCAGAGCTGACCCTGCTTAGCTTTCAAGATTACTTGCTCCACATTATTTTAAAAAATTATATAGCAAATTGACTGTTCTGTAAGACTACACACAGCATCTCATATCACTGCAATTCATGGTTCTGGTTTCCTTTTTCAGTTTTTTTTTTTAAGGCAAATGAGTACTCTGTATTAGAAGAGACAGAATAATGTTCTTTGCTTCACTAATGCTATAGCAAAGGTGTTTGTTACCATCGAGGACTCTGTAGTTCATTTTTTTACAAAATTACAATTTAAAAAAGTAAAATCCATTTGTAATTATTCTGTTTACGTCTGTGACAAGCCAAGCTATAGATAATGCGTTTAACGTTGCTAAAGTAACAAGGTGTCTTTTAACCTATAAAGTGTGCCAGTTGCAGGAAAACAAAGTGAGGGCACTCCTCCCCATAAGAATTCTGCCCTTCAAAATGAAATTTTCTTTCATTTTTTCTTTCATTCCCCAAATTTCTAGCATTTCAGTAACTTAAAATGTCAGTTGAGCCTTTAGAAATACAGTTTAGGCATCCAAAGAAAATGAGCAGGCAAAGTTACCAAGGGAATGTGAACATAGCCTATAGAGGAGCTTTAGGCATGAACACATTTCAACATCTGAACTCTCTGCAACACTAGAAATTTGGGGTTTAAACTGAAATTTTCCCATAATAAGAATTCTAACCCCAGTGAAAGTGTCCTGAACACCGGGCAGAGTATTCTGTGAGACCTCACATTTCTTGAAATTTTCCCCATATTAGTGTTAGTTCACAGATGGAAGAAAGATCCAGTTTCCTTCTGGCATGACAAAACTGTTAGCAGCCAGCCATCCCAATCAACCAGGGTTACTTTTGTGATTTGAAGGGTATGTTAGTGTGTTTGTTGGCTAGCATTTCTTTTTCAGCATACTGTGCTTCACAGATCAGCTATAATATACCTATAAGGTATGCCTTATTTCATTTTCAGATGTCTGTGTCAGACACTTGCGGCAAAACATAACACTGATTAATTTCTAAAGGCACTGTGGACTTCTGAGAATGGCCAGTAACGACAATGTATTAAATTCCATGTCTCCACCTATGCATTACTCCTTTCAGGTGGCACCTACATCTTTCCTGTACTTTTCAGCTGCTAACTGGGGTACCAATAAATATCCCAAAATGGAAGTCATGGACCATTTCCTCACTACACTATTTATAGTGCCATTATTCTACTTTCAACATCCTATAGAATCCTGGGATTTGCAGTTTAGGGAGGGGCCTTTAGAATTCTCAGCCAATAACAGCACTATAACAGTGTAGTGCAGAAAGGCCCGTGGTCCTTCAACACCATGGTGGGTTGGCAGGGAAGCAATTTTCTTTTTTTCTTTTTCTTTTCTTTTTTTTTTTCTTGGCACCAGGGGCTGTACAGACTGCCAAAATTGCTAAAAAATGAAGAAAACAACATTTGCTTTTGGCTTTGGAACAACAGCCATTTTCCCCCATATGAATTTCCATTTGTGGAATCTTCCAGGAGAGGCAATTTTCCTTTTGACTTTGGCTAGATAAAAGATGGTCCAAAGAGTCAAAAGGGATCAAGGACTGCAGATAGCCTTAAAGGCTGCATGCAGCCTTTGACTATCCTTACTTGAAAACCTAGTTAGCCTTAATAAATGGGAGTTTGCACCCATCTTCCTTCCAACTAGGAAAACAAAACCTGCTAGTGACACATGTTTCATGATACCCATCAGAATACTTTATATAACACTGTAGAGCAAACTTTTTACTGACTTCTCTGTAGAGCCTAAATAAGTAATTAACAGTCTACAGACAACACATGTGACAGTAGGATGGTTGCTCCAAAGATCTGTATGAGAAATGCATTTCCTAGACATTGTGAAAATGCAAATATTAAAAAGAATTGGACTAGATATAAGGAGCTAATTTTTGCAGATCTGGAGTCAAAGGTGAGGGCCCAGCAGCCTCCAATGCTAACCATTTTCTAACGTGCATTGAGTGGAAGTTAGGAAAACCTGTAGTTTGCATTTCCAGTAGAAAGATTACAGAGGCAGACAGGCTAGACCTAGATTGTTTATTTTATCTAGACTAGTGAAGCTACAAAAGAAATACTGCTCTATGAATAAGATGAAGAGACTTATCTGTACCAAATGATGAGTGTATAATTCAGCAGCAGTTATTAATAGAGAATAGATGAGGATGATATGCATAAAATAGGATTCTTATGGGATCTAACTTAAAAGTAACACAAGAAAAACTACTAATGGAGGATGGATTAGCTCTAGAGAGAGCTAGCTTAAGTGCTGGAGCTCATGAGGCATCCAAAGAACATTTAAAAAAAGACCATAGAAGAGCTTTAAAAGTTACCGTTTTGGACCGTACTTCTCAGAAAATAGTTTTTGCAACTATCCCCCACCCCCATATATGCATAATATAAAGCAAGAAGACCAAAGAAGCAACAGAACATTAGCTATAGAATGAAATGTGTACAAGCACACAAATTCTCTTTTATTGTAATAGATGTTTAATATGGTATGTAAGGCAAGAGAAATGCCCAGAGCTCGGGAAGATATACAAAACATACATTAAAGCAAATCACTTTGCAAGAGCATGCCATAGACACAGACAAGAAAACCAACTTCATGTAGTCCATATTTGTTTGGATTATCATGTTTGAGTTTAATAAACTTCATTAGTGGACACATAGCTATTTCATTCCTCGTTTTTGGTAAGAGTAAACCAGTAGCTCTTCAGTTGGTTGTTATTCCTTATTTTATCCAAGCTAGGAAACTATAGGAATTAGAATGAAACAAACCAATTACAAACCATTGTTTTATATCTTGGTTTGCAAAAATTAATTTGTGTTTAAGAAAAATGTCCCCTGTGTCCTTGGGATTCCGGGTTACCTCCTAATTGTGGAAGGAAGCCTCTCTTGGGCTTAAAATAGATCAGGAAATCCTCTGAACATTACATAATAGTTCCCGAAGAGGAAGAACTTTTTAGTGAAAATAATATTAAAAAAGAAAAAAAAGCACAGGGTTGTGGCAGGGTGTGTGGTCCTCTAAGTCCCAAGAAAGGCTCATGCAGCCCCCCAACCTTCAGCAATTGCCCACTCTTATTCTAGGTCTTTCAGAGATGCATTGTGACCCCCTTCAGTTTTATTTCTCCATTGCTTTTCTTCTGGATTCTAATTTCTATTATTGCGTAGTATTCTATGTTATTTTTATTATTACATTTATTCTGTCTTCTATTGTATACTATTGCACATTGTGTATAATTGTATAACATGCAACATTGTATATTATCATTTGAGGTAAGCTGCAATGAACTCCTTTGTGATCCTTAGTGCTGTTGCTCACACCGTGCTAAACACTTGGGTAGTATGAAAGTTTGCCTCACCCCACCCCCTTTGTGTCCTCTCTGTTCCCCTATCTCCCTTTCCCCCTACCCACTATTTCACTGTGTCCTATGCTTTGATGGACTTGGTAGGGTTGACATTATTAGTCTTGAGCCAAAATATTTATTCACCTACACCAATGACTTTCATGTGACTATTCAGAAGTAAATCCTATTGGACTCTTTTATGATCCCTTGATATTCCCCACACGGTACTAAGCACTTGGATAATTAAGTGGAAAGTTTTCTTCCTTCTCCCATTTCCTTCTATTTTTTTTTTAATTCTCTCCTCCTTATACCTCTTCTAGCCTGCTTTTCACCCACCACCTTCTTCAGTGGGTGACACACTTGGAGAGTTTTGGTTCGGTTAAAGCTTGGAGCAAAAAGATAATGTTAGCTAAATTCCCACCCACCACTATTTCCGTTTTTTTTTTTTAAATCTACTCAGAAATAAATCCCACTGAATTATGTGAATAGAACATCTGCTCTATAACTGAGCTTTGAAGATGATACTTCTTGATAAGGAGTGGGTGAAATTAATACATTATTCCTTACCAACATTTAACAGCACTTCTTTAACCTTTAATAACGTGTTTGAAAGGATTGTGAATAGTTATCACTTCTTGGTTTTATGGCTAAAATCAAGTAGTGAATAGTGTACAAATTGTAGAGGACTGGAGGATGTAGAAAGAAGAGGAGAGATGCAAATCAGTGACAAAACTTCACTGAACCAGTTGTAAAACTGAATCCAAAGGTTTAGGACAGACTTTTGCATCTGTTCCAAGATGTGCTGAACTCCCACCATCCCTAGGCAATTATTGTATTATGGGCTTTGCTGTCCATATCAGGGGGAAAAAAATCCAGCTTGAGGGAGGACAACTTTTGATAGAGCCAATGACAATTTGTGCCTATGGCCATCAATGACAACCTCAATGCCATCATCAATGAATCTCACAATCTGTACTGGAAACTACAATTTTAAATATACATTAGCTAATGCAATTCAACCGATTAAATGGTCTTGGAATGGAATGGAGGTGGTGATTTGTCTGGAGATGAAAGTCCGAAAGCAGCCCGGGGCCTTTTATGGGCTTGTGGGAAAGAAAGTATGTAGAGTCTTTGGCCTTTTCCGCATGCAGCAAGGGAATTGCTCCCTGCTGCTACTCACCAGATCTTCTGGCGGTCCGGTCCGGTCCAGGGTGAGGCGGAGCAGTGTGTGGTCGTAGATGCGCACTGCTCCGGCATCCAAAATGGCAGCTTCTGGTTAGTCGTGGGTCTCGACGAACCGCTGAAGCTCACCAGCCTAAAGCCCGCCCTCTGTAGATCTCAGGCTTGCATTGGTGCGAGCCTGCGAATCTGCATTGGAGAGCAGGCACACAATGGCGTGCGTGGGCATTTTGAAAGACTGGAAAAGCAGGTCTTTCAAAAACACGCTGCAGGACCACTTGGGGTTGTTCCGGAGCGGACTGAGGTGCGGAACTACGGTAAGTAGTCCAGACCCAGTCTGCTCCAAGGTGCAGATGTCCTCAGTGGAGGCTGCACTGCACCGTTTTACTTACCCCATGTGGAAATGGCCTTTCTCGGGGCTGGGAGTGCATTTTAACTCTCTTCAGTAAGGACTACTTCTCTATTTATTGTATTCTGGATTGGTTTCTATTCTATATTATTAAATAATATACAATTATGTATAATATTATTTGAAGTGAGCTGCATGCAGTGAAGCCCCTTGTAACATTACACAGAACTATATATTTAGGCAATCAAGAGAAAAGTTTTTCCCTCCCCCTCCAATCCCATTTCCTTCTCTCTTGGCTTCAATCTCTCTCTCTCTCTCTCTCTCCCTGCCCGCTACCATTTTGCTTTTTATCCATTATTTGGGGTGCGTTGTAATAAAGCCCTTTGTAATGCTATTGTTGTATTTAGATAATTAAGTAAAAAGGGTTTTTTTGCTTCTCTTTCTCCCTCTATTCCTCACCCTGCTCATTTTGCTTTTCTATCCACTTCTTTCTTCTTATTCTGTCCCTCCCCACTCCTCTTCCTCCTCCTCCTCCCCCATGTGTCTTAATTATACAATTAAGGTATGATGGGTGTATAGTTTGTTAGATACCTGATCATTTTGCCTGAAGATGCAACATATTGAATTTGGGATTCCTGGCTTCTGTGTGCAAAACCTATGCACTCCCACTGATCTTTGCAGATTCCTTTTCTTTAATAGATACACAGAGGCAGAAAAGACGCAGTGATTCAGTTGTACAGGAAAATGTTTTGTATATGCACTGTGGTTCTCAGAACATACATGTTGGTAGAGCAGGAAAGGAAAAAGAGATGCAGGTCAGTGCCAAACTGAACTAAAGAGGTTCCAAGATGAGATCCCATGCTTTATGACATTTTTCTCCAATCTAACACTGCTGTATACCTTCCAATCCTATAAAAAAATCATATCCTGGGCTTTGCAGTCCATGTGAAAAAAAAATTATAGGCTGGAAAAAAGGTAACCTTAAAAGAACTAAAAGAACCATTTTGAAGGAGCCAGTAACAAAATGGGCCTCTACAATCAACAGTGGAAATCTCTATGCAGTTCTCTGTAATCCCATAGTGTGTTCACAAACTAAAATTTTCAAAAATGATAACTCAGCTAATTAAACCATTTCAATTATTAATGTTGATGCTAATGAATTAAATTCCCAATTTCTAAGGTTTAATATTCCAAATTAATTTTCAAATCTAATGTTCAAGACCCTGTCAGTAGCCACAGTTTCTTGGTTTGGAGCAAGTGAGAAACTGTAGTTAACGGAAGACTTTTTGGTTTGTATCCTTGACCATGTGAAGGGGCTGCAAGCACCAACAGAAAGCTTGTTCCTATCTTGTCACTGGAAAATCTTTCTGATATAAATCTGTTTAAATACACTGTCACCCAGCGAATACCCATATGGTACCTGAATGAGTAATCAAGGGTTGCTCTATAGCTCATATACTAGTGAACATCAACAGAGAACAAAATCCTAAAACAGATACCATTTTGTTGCATGCACAGTGTGTGAACATAAGTTGAGTTTACCAAGAGCTTTTAAAAATCATGTTCTTTCTTGTTCATACGGATTAATGCAAACATGGCATGACACTTCCCTCCCACCACCATGCAGTTTAATATAAAGCAAAACTTGAGGTCTAAATCCAGTTACCTCCAAGCTCTGAAAAATGTTCTGGTTCTGGGTTTTTTACATGCATTTCTTTAAATAATTTCTTAGCTCCTTTTCAAGATCATAATCTCACAGGTGGCTTACAGTATAAAATGAAAAGATTAACAGAATCATATAAAATATAATTAATCTACTAATATATAAAAGTCAAAGTTTGTTTGTCTGTGTCAGGCAAAAAGACCTCATATGATTGGCTGTGTGAAGTGAAGACCTCATATGATTTGCTGCCTGAGAAGATTTTGTGGAACCCTGGGGGTTGCAGTTTAGGGAAGGGCCTTTAGAATTCTCAACCAGAAAATAGGCTGGTTGCTATGGAGATGAGGCCTGGCAGCAAGGAGGAGGGCAGTGTATTCCCTCAGGAACCCAACCTCTCTATGTTAAAAACTCTGAATACAGATTGGACCAGGGAATATGGGCAAAAGTTACAGTTACTAGACAAGGCAGTTTGGGGAATCAGAGACACAGGATCTCAAATCTTTCTAACAGGTATAACCTATGAGAAAATAAAATCCCGGGCAATGCTGGGTATATACGTTAGTTTTAAATAAAATACAGTTTCAATCAAATACAGTTTCAAAATGTCTATCAGCAGTGGATAACATAAAAGTTTTGAATAAAAAGCTGGAGGATGTATATGATTTTTTTAAAACCCTCATATAAGAAGTAACAGATGCAGTAATTCAGTTCCTTGTTTTATTATCTTCTGTTTAGGTCAGTCTTAGAAAAGTGTATGAGTACCTTGAAGCTAACCAGGCTACACCTGAGGAAACCGCGCAGGACCTGACTGCCTACTGCAGTTCACACTATCTTGTTCCAAGCACCAGGAAGGGGGTGGATAGAACTTTATTCCTCTAAATGATTTTCCTGATTAGCCCAGAATCCCTGGATTCTACTGTACACTCTACCACTTATACTGATATGAGTCTTCACAGTCCCAATAAATATGGCTAATATTGGCTGTAAACTGTGGGTAAAGCTCCCTGCAAGTTAATAGCAGATTTCTAAGCAATCCTAAAAATTTCTGTTTATCCTGTTTTCATATGTCCTAAAATTTTCATAGGTTCTAGACACTGTGCCTGAAGTGCTTAATGGATATTGTGGCCCTGAGCATGAGCGATGCTTGAAGATTTTGTTTGGTCCTCATGTTAAAATAAGCTTATTTGGTTTGCTCTTTCTAGACTAGAATGTGACTCAAAATGCAGTTTTTCTTCCATTTCCCTACTTCTCCAAATGCTGAGATGGATTTTGTGGCTTAAAAATGTATAATGATGCAACATATATATGGGAGCTAAAAGCATAAAAATTCATCTTATGTGGGAAGAATACATTACAACAATGTCAATTTTCATGGAGGAAGAAAAAGATCAATGAAGAAATTAGATGGACAGACTTAAAAGCAAATCAGTGTGCAGCCAATATAGACCAGAACTAGAGCGATCTGTTCATCCCAATTGAGAACACTGCAGGGATGTCTAAGTGTGTTTGTGTTCACTGGCTGCACTTCCAACCCATTAAAAAAGTTAAAGGTGCTTCCTTGCTCTAGGGTGCTCAGAACCTAGGGGAGATGCAGACTGCTTCAACTTAGTGGACTCATGCTCTGAAAAAAGCAAATGCAAATATATCCTTGGACATACCTTCTTCACAGAAAAAACACCTGAAGTATTATCTCTTCCTTTAAGACTTCCTGATGCTTCTGTACAAAGTTAATGACATGAAACAGCAATGTTAACAAAATAAAACAATAAACCAAAAAGATAGGGGAATGATGAATGCATTTGCCAACCTCTGAACACTGCACCCTGTTCGTACAAACATTTTTATTCTTGCTCTGCTTTCTAACTCTATGTATATATTTCTATTCATTTTTAATCCCGGTTTTAAGCCGCCCGGGGGGTTCTTGCAGCTGAAAGGTGAGAAATAAATCATCTAAACAAATAACAGCAGCAATGCAAAAAAGAGAAACACATAGCAGGAGTTCGTCCTCAAAAAGTTTCTTAAAAAGGAAGGTTTTTACTTATTTTTGAAATGGCAGAAAACATGGGGCAGGGGAGCAAGGAATGTCCAAGGAATGGTCAAATTCAGACTATGGGCAGAGAAAGCATGATTGAAAATGCATGTAGACAAATATGTACATATATAAAACCCTCTAAAACATTTCTAAAACATAGCATTAGTCAAAAAGAATTGGAAAGGTATAGTTGAATGGGCTTTTAGACATCATGGAGGCTAAACGCACAATAATAGTCTTCTTGAACTAGTTGAAGATGTTGCTTTTCACCTATGTAGTTTTGAAAAACAAGACCCCCACAAAACCTGTATAGCACAGCTATAGAAATAAAATTAAGTTTCTATCAGCTTTTTGTTGCAGTATCATTGAAAATTACTGGACAGATTTTCACGGGATTTGGAAGGTACATTTGGAATGGTCTGATTTAGAATACAGGCCATGTGAGGCATAAGAAATTCACTGTGTTGATACTGGGGGCTCTCCAAATGTTTTTTTTCCCTCGTTCACATAGATTATTTATTTTAATTTTTTTCCCTGTGGGTATATATAAGAAATTTTTCAAGCCAAAATGCCAGTCCAGTGATGAGCCAATCTTAGTTCCACATTAGCAAGGTGAATTTTGAAAGTCCAAAATTCAATCTGAAAAAGATAGTTGTTTGTGGGCGAATTTTAAGAGATGCCCCTTTTGAGGGCAAAATAAAGTGATGACCGTGAGGCTTCTGACATCATACCTTAATCCTGCATTGTCTCATTGGAATCCCACTATAGCCATTCCCATGACCGTTGCAGGTTATTTATGCTCTCTGTCGCACTCTGTCAACATCTCTGGACTAGTAGCAGCATTCACACTGTTCTTCCCTCCACATTATAGCATCATTGTTGAGTCTTTTTCCCCACCCCACACCGCATGATCGGTCCATTGTTTTTATTATCATTATTATGCTATACTTGCACAGTAACATTCTAACATCATGATGCAAGGACATGTGAATCTGCAATATTGTGATGCCCATACCACGCCCACTACTGAATCAGCTATAGAAGGAAGTGCTATCAGGAAACTGCACTTCCACAGCTAACTGGATTGTTGTGGGAAAGGGGGTCATTAACTGATTATTTACAGCATGAAAAAAGTGCACATTTCAAATGGATTGCAATGCAATAGCTGCTGGTGAGCAATGACGTCATGCAATAGGATTGATCCCAAATCAGGAATAAAACAGTCCTCTGTTGGTATCACATCTTGGTGTGATAAGGCTCCAAGACAAGGAACATTTGGCAACTAGTCAGGAAAGGTATGCTCTCTCAAGGGCGATAGAGACTAAAGCACAATACGAAGACTGTTTGAGCACCCAAAGAGACGGAAGTCATCTTCCAGTGCAGCTGAAATTGAACAGTCATTAATGGTTTCCATGAGTGATACTGGGTACTTTAGCTAGTTGAACTACAGCAGTGGTGAATATAAGGATGGGTGGAAAAAAGAAATGTGGAACTTAGTGAATCCCAAACACATTTACTGGAACTGGCAGTGACACAGGTGAATATGATAGGCTTCATATGGTCTGCATTTGTCTTCCAGACTCATTAAGATTTCATATTCCATCAGAATTATTTCTGTCTGTAAAGTTCATTATTTTCAGAGCACTTGGCGATGGGAGTCCTGCTTTTGATATACATGGTTGTCTCACCCAGTACATGCTGTGATTGTGAGGGAACAGGGACAAGTCTGGCTTCACACCCACACAGTTGCATAAGGAGGAGCTGATCCAGATGGGCCTTGGATTGTTTGATTCAACAACAAAAAGATTGAAAGCTTAGACTGTGTATTAGGAGGAATAAGGCATACTCATGGCCATCCTAGCAGTGATCTGGATTCTGAATACTGGATGCTCTGTTGGTTGATATCCACATATTATAAATAATCAACTATGTTAACTAATGATGGATAAACAAATTTAAGAGCCATGTGCCCCTGTGTACCAGTGAGAGGGGGATCAGCAACTGAACTCTGAAGTAATTAGTTGCATTTAACAAGTTACTTCTGGTCAACTCCTTTCGGTCATGAAGCTGTAGCTACTTAAAAAGAAAAGCTTTTTAATGAAAAATGCATACAATGATGAAACAAAGACATCATTCATCAGCAGTCAGAGGACATTTTTCCTAACCTCAACCAAATAGAATTGAAGATTTTATGGAAAGCCATCAACTACTGTACAGAAAATAAATGAATATATTAAAACAGACAAAAAATTCTCTTTTAAGTTCCTTTGTCATTCCAATGCTTTGAATAAGTTTTCTTAATGAGCAATATAACTGTAATTTTTAAAGTTGCTTTTGAATACACAGGCATGGTGCCCTGTTTCAGGGTGGCAACTGCCCAGAAGAGGATACCTTTAGCTTGAGAAAGGAGAAACCAAAACAGTCTGTGTTCATACACAGATTGTCTAACAAAGTAGATGAATGGCCAAACAGTTTGGAGTCTAAGCACAAAAAGACCAAGTAGGGTCAAAACCCAGTCAGGGAATAAGTGAAGAGAAGAGTCAAAAAGCAAGTCAAGGTTGAGGAAACAAGAGAGCAAAGACCACCATGATGCCATTGATGATGACCACTGACAAAATAAGATGTTGGTCTGGTTTAGATATTGTCAATATCAAAATTACCTGGTTGAAAATACAAATTCATCTACCTCAAAATGCTCAGAGCCAAACTTAATGTCCCCTCCTTTCAAAATTCTTCTATATGTTAAAATGAATAATGAGATTGTACTCCTGCATTGGGGATTATTTTTAACCTGAACTCAAGCAGAAATTCTGAACACCAAATGCCGCTCGCAGAGTTTAGTCAAACACTTGCAGCAGGGATTGTTCAAAAGTGTTCCAGGAAAGCTGAGGTTCCCAACATCTCACAGCAGAAGATATTTTCATGGCATTTTCTTCTAGTTCTCCCTTTAGCATCTGTCTCCATGACCAATGAGGCCTTTGAGACAAAAATAAGCTTTCCTCCCAGTTATAGCAGATGCTCAATGCAAATGTGATTACATTTGACCAAAACTACCTTTCACAAATGTTTAAGAGGTGACAGCTAGTCCGTCAGTATCTGGAAAGTTTCTCTACACACATACTATTTCCAAACATGCTTTATTCATAGCTCAAGCTCCCTCTCTTATAGACACGTAAGAGAGGTAGAAAAATAAACTATCAGTCCCAAACAGTCAAGTTTTGTTTACATAAAATCATCAGCACCAGGAAATATTGGCCAGAATTCACTTGGTGCCTTGCATCTTTGTAAGCAGACTTCCATCTGCAGGACTCTGAAGTTTTGCAATGTCTGTATTCAGCAAGGGACTGCTGTTATCTTATAACATAGGAGAGCCAGCAAAGTGCATTTCCTGCATTCAAGCTGCAGGAAAGGAGATTCCAGATGAACCTCAGGAAGGACTGCGTGATGGTCAGAGCTGTCCGGCAGTGGAATACGCTGCCTCGGAGTGTGGTAGAGTCTCCTTCTTTGGAGGTTTTTAAGCAGAGGCTGGATGGCCATCTGTTGGGAACGCTTTGATGTGTGTTCTTGCATAGCAGGGAGTTGGACTGAATGACCCCTGTGGTCTCTTCCAACTCTTTATGATTCTATGATTCTAAGTGACTGTTGTACATCAGGACCCAATGCCCAATGGAAGCAATGTACATTGGCACACCAGCTGATGAGTGCTGGCATGCACCAGTACATCCCGATGTACACAGGAACACTCTTGCCAGTGGCTTGATATGCAACTTCATAATTCACTAGGAGGGTTCCTTAGTTCCTCTGCAACATAGGTAACTATGCATGAAGTTATGCAACATAGACTGCTATAAAGAATTCCAGCTATCATGTGAAACACAGGGACTAGTGCACCTCCCGCATGGACAACAGGGAGGCAGGTTGGACTAGAGCCTTTCCCATGAGTTGAAGGCAGGGAGTTAACCCCATCACCACCATCATTAACTTGTCCAATTAGACCACCAAGATTCCTATGCAGTTGAGCCTTCTCAGACATTATCAATCAGAATGATAAATGATAAAGCACTAAGAAATAATAGGAGAGCAGTTGCTGTTGAGTCCTCCCAGGAATAATGAAGGCTGCCTGCAATACTATGCACATTTATTTTGGATTATTGTTACTGTTGGTACTATTTTTATTATTATTTCCATTTATATCCTGCCTTTCTCCCAAATGGGATTCAAGGCAGCTTGTAATATTCTAAAAAGATGCAGCTAAAACATTCAATTTACAAAAGTTAAAAAGAGATTAAATACTCTTTGAAAAAAATACATTAAAACAGCTAAAACACTTAAAACATATTTAAAACATTAACTCTGCATTTATTAACGCTACCATTACTATTTCCAATACTCATCTACATAATAAGCTACACTAAACACACAGAGGGCACTTTTAAGCACACATTGTGCTTGTCAGAATCCTCATATTTAAGGGCTGCCTTCCAAAGATTTTTTTTTTTAAGTAAGAAATTCTTGCATGCTGCTGCTCTTTGCTGCTGCAATCCAGTTAGTGGGGACTAATAGCAGGGGGTAGCTTCTGTAGACTCTACAGGGGTTCCCCTGGGCACCTCTTCCACTCCTTCCTTCCTCTCTCAAAATTGCTACAACCACATTCAGCACCAGGAGAATGGGAAGGAACAGGCAATATAGAAAAATGCTGAGCTGCTTCAGATTTACTGCATCAGGAGTACCTGTGTATGGTACCACAAGATTATATTTTTGCTTCCTCATTGTTAACTTTCCTTGTTCTGTTTCCAGCTTCCTCACTCAAGCCTAAATGGTTGAAGGTGCAATACAATTTCCTTTCTTGACCTGAGATACATGTGAGTTGTACCATGGTTAATAAAACTGGTACAAATACCTCCCCTCCAAACTCCTGCCTAAATGTCTTCTCTGTCTCCCCTCCCAGTTCTCCATCTTCCCACTCCATATCTAGTTGTGCTCATCCTCCCCCTGCCCACCGCCCCATTTCTAGTTCTCTGCCTTGTTTTCTTTGTCCTTCATTCTTTTCCCCAGTTTGCCATCTTCCACATTCTTTTGTTTTCTTACTTGCATTCTCTTTCTCTTCGCATCCCACTCCCTTACCTACATGCATTATCTTTCTTTTCCTGCCTTCTCCTCTGTGTGTTTCCAGACTTTTCACTTTTTTTTCTTTTTTATACTCTTTGTTCTTCATGAACGAACTGAGGCCATTTCTGTACTAGACTGATATAGGGCTATTATTCCACTTTCAACATCCTATGGAATCCTGGGGTTTGCAGTTTAGGGAGGGGCCATAACAGTCTAGTGTGGAAATGGCCACTCCCAGGCTTCATGTCCTCCTTTGAACCTTTTCCTCCTCCTCTTGTCATCATGTTGCCAGAGGTAGCAAACCCATCTTTCATTCTCCTAGATATGTATTTCACTCTATTAAACTGTGCCATCAGTGAAAATGGTCTTTCGCCGATGATTCCAAAAGCCAACTTGCATAAAACAACAGGCATCAAGTATCTCCTCCCATTGCAATTTCAAGTCCCTGACAATTCCTTTAGCACAAATTCAATTCACAGCCAGCTGTTTATCTAATGGTAGGGTTACCATATTCCAGCCACTGAAATCTTCACATCTTACTTATTTTAGTTAGTTAAATATTTACATCCTGCCTGATATTTGAAGATTAGAGAGCAGCTTACATTAAAATCAATTTGAAACAATAAATAAAAGACTACCATATACATTAAATCATTTATCAGTTAGAAAACAGAAAATGTTAAAACAAGTTAAACCAGTTTAAAACAGTACCAACCATAGCACATGCACAACCTGTATAAAATCGATTAGCCCCAAAAGCTTTAACAAGAAGCCATGTTTGAACTCGGTGCCCAAATGGTACCAACATTTGCACCAATCAGGCCTCCAAAGGAGGGAGTTCCACAACTGGGCTGCCACTGCAAAGAAGGCCATTTCCCAGGATGCCTCCAATAGACCTCAAACAGCTTTTCAGCCTTGGTACCACTTTTATAGTAACCACTGTTCTAAGATAACTAGTTAGAGTACAGTGGCAGACCTTGGAGTGTGTGGGGGAGAGCAGGGCTATGGCATGAGGGGCATGGCCACTGTGCACGAGGGTGTGGCCAGGATGCACAGGGGTGTGGCTATGGGCCAGGACACCCCAAAAACATTGCCATCTGGGACCAATCGTTCCCCCCCTGCCCCCATGTCCCTATGCGACTGTTAGAGTAATGTTTAAAGCAGACCAGGGAGACATAGGCCCTTTTCACATGTGTGTGGGGGGGAACGGTGTAGAGTGACCTCTCACGGAGGTCGTCTACACAGTAGGGTGGACTGGTGTGGATTACTTTTCGTAGTTCCACACCAGAATCCACTCAGGAGCGGTCGGAACTAGCCGGGCTGTGTGTTTTTTAAAAACCTCTTTTTAGAGGTTTTTAAAAAGCACGGAGCGCGCAGCCCCGTGCCGCTCCGTCGCCCGGCTCTAAAGTGGATCTGCAGGCGCGTGCAAGTGCGTGCCTGCAGATCTGCCAGGGGCGGGCTTCCGGCTGGCGAGCTTCTCCGGTTGGTGGAGAGCCTCCACCAACCGGAAGCTGCCATCTGCGACGCCGGAGGAGTGTGGAGCAGCGAGCTCACACTGCTCCACACAGCAATGGACTTAGCTGGCTGGAGGTAAGCTCCGTTTTTGGGCGTTTTCGCCCGTTTCCCCCCCGACATGTGAAAAGGGCCATAAATTCAAATCCCTGCTTGGCCATGGAATTTACCATGTGGATTTGGGCCATCATTACCTCTCAGCAAATCTGTTTTACAAGATTGTTGTGAAGATCAATAGTGAACAAAAACAAAAAAAAAACAACAACCAAGAAAACTGTGCATGTACCTTCCTGTTAGTGGTGGTAATAACAGAACAGCAGTAACAACAAGAATAACAACATGTTGTCATGCAGATGAACTTCAAATACTGTTCTCATGACGTCACTGTAGTCTTTTTTTTTTTAACCTGGGTGACAAAATACTAAAGATCCATGAAAATGTGACAAGAAACCTATGAAACTGTCTACCATCCAATTCACAGGGTAGGTAGGGCAAAAGAAGAACAAACAGCAATAGCTACAAGGGGGGAAAGGAAGGTGTGGTTTATTTAAGACATAACAGGTTAACTATTTTAATATAACTAAGATTATCTCTCCTTTTCCTGCTCAACATTTCATCGCAGTATACATGAACCCCAAGATGGAAAGTAAGCCTGGCTGGAAGAGAGTGGGGAGTCTTATAGGCATATGTAGAGAAGATTTGGAAGGCCTGGAAAAGCCTAGCAGCACTTCTACCAATTTGTTCCTACAGATACCACTACCCTTTTGGTAACTTTTAGACTTGAAATTGGTAATGCCATGTGTAAGGCAAGCTATTGTAGATTTTTGCCCTTAGCCAAATTATTATTCTCTTGTCCCTTGCCCCACACCTTGAGGTTTCTGCAATATTTAACTCCATTTTGGAACAGTTTAAACAATACTGAGTTAATGCACATGAACATGTTGAACTTGAAATGCATGCACAATACAAATTATACTAATTTATTAACCCAATTTCCTTTGAAGGAGCAAGTATGCCCATGGAATGATATCCCTCAGAAAAGACAATGCAGTATGGTAAAAGGAATCAACTCAGCTCTTGTGAATGAATGATCACACAATGAAACCTGTTTTAAGGAAGCGGATGTGACACTACATGTACCACAAGAGGTGTTTCTGCTCGCAAAATGCACTGAGTGTTGTTGTCCTGTGGTGATTAGGGCATTCACTGGAGAGCAAATGTGGTAAGAATGTGGTGAGTAGCTGGTTTTACATGACAGTGATTTGAAGGTGAAACAAATAGGAGTGGCACTCTGCCAAACATTCTACTGTCTCCGAGTATAATTTCATGTAACACTTTTGGTCCTGTGGTTGTGTTTTGGTTCTGGAGTAGCTCTGTCTGAATGAGAGAAATGCAGCTGTGGAGGACACATATTTGCTAGCACCAACATCATTGACATGTCACCCTCTTGTTTCCAATATAAGGGGAAAAATACATACACTCTGTTGAATGTGTATGTTATGCTTTACTTGATGGACAGAATAGGATCAGGATAGACAGAAGCATTTTGTTCTGCTCTGCAGGGAGAAGGCACACGCATGCCTTCCTTCTCACCCCTCAGAGCTCCCCGTCCCATTCCGTTGCCTTTGACCTCAGTGCTGAGAACGTGCACCAAGGCAAAAGGCAAGGGAATGGGGAGGAGGCACATGCATGCCTTGCTTCTCTCCTCTGTAGCTTCCCCCTCCCATTCCCTTGCCTTTGGCCTCAGCACACTGAACACGCAAAGCTGAGGTATGTGGCAAAACATGGAAGCTAGTCTAAACCTCTGCCATGCAGGAATTCTATATTTATTTGTCTTGGGAGTATGGTATGAACATTTCAGTTGTTTACTCACGCATGCACTGCTACATTAAACGTGTATAACACAGGAATATATTTACTCTACAATGTATACTTTATCACAGAAACAAAACTACAGTGACTGAGATGAGAATATAGAAGGGATTTAAAATGAGGACACAAGGATGGAGTTGGAAGGAAACATATCTATCACACTGGATTCATGCTTATTTTAATTTTTTTTTCTTACACCAAGAAATATTTTTAACACTTGCTTTTTGTGTGTGGGGGGGAGTGTTTCTCTCTCTCTCTCTCTCTCTCTCTCTCTCTCTCTCTCTCTTTCTTTCTTTCTTTCTTTTCTTCTCAGGAAAAACAGCAGTATATACTATTTGCCCTTATCCACCCAACAGTATCAGAAGCATGGGGAGTTGCCTCAGCTGGCAGATTTGTATATATAGGATGGGAGTATGTAATTAGAGAGCTGAAAGGGAATGAAAATGGGAAAAAGTACAGGCCTTAATCATTATCTTAACTGGCATTAATAAGCAAGCTTTGGGTGGGAACACAGATGACGTTCGTATCACATATATTCTAAAGAAAAAATCAAATAAGTGAAAGACAGTTAAGGTAGACTACTAAAATTTATAATTACCTCTGAAGAAATCAAACCATGCTTTCTCCTCTTCTGTGAAAAATAGACAGACAGAGAGACAGATAGATAGATAAACAGACAAAGTAATCTGATGAGAATACACCAGAAGTGTCTATGCATGGCAAAATGTTGATGTTGTTGTTCTAGTTCTTCTATTTGTACTATACTAGGAATGTACATGTCCACTTTACTTAGTTTCCTGCTCTCTGTTAGTCCCCATAGCAATTCTGTAAGATAAGTTTGTTGAGGGACAGTGATGGCCCACAGTCATATGGTTAATTCCATGACTGAGCAGATATTTGAATTTGGGTCTCCGTGTTCCAAGTCCAGCACTTTAAACATTACTCTGTACTGGTTCACACAGATCAAATGTAGCAGTTTAAAAATATGGTAGGAAGTTTGAAACACGGTGGGAAAAGGCAATGTAACTACTTTGCACAATTAGAATGCAAATTAAAGTACTTTGCATAATTAGAAAAAAAATTGCGTAATGTGCAAAATAAATACCTGGGTTTTGAGGAAGTGGAATATGGCAACTCTATACAGAGAACAATAATAACCCCTCCACCTAGATCAGGATGTAGGGGTACATAGAAAGATCTAATACTGTGCCTAAACATGTTAAATGCCTCTCTCACAGGAAGTTCTTTGGCTTTGCCATGTTTGATCTGAGGACTGCTTAAAACATAGAGATGAGCTGCATGGATTGAAGGGAATTTCAAACCCTACATTAAGAGGTAGTGGATAAAGCAACACATCTACCACTTCTTAAACCCAACACCACTCCTTATTTCCAAGGCAGATCTAAAAATTCCCAGAAAGATGTGGGTTCTAGATCTCCACTGAAAATCTTTCCATCCTGGCAGAAGCCATGGATCATACGTGGATTGCACAACAGGCAAACTTCAATCCTATTCCCACAGGGAAAGTAATACTAGTAAGAGCCAATCTAGCTTTGTGGCAAGTACAATAGTAATGTGCATGGTAAAGCTAAATTTGCTCACAGGAAATCTTTTGTAACTGCTGTTAAAATCTCACATCTGTCTTTACTTTTTGGTGGATCTTAGACAGTCTGATTATAGCTGTCTAGGGATGTTCTTGAATAAAAAAAAAGAATAACCTCTGTACAATTTCTCCACAGAATCTGCCATTCTGATCTCCCTGGTCCCACATGTATGAAATAGAGCAAAATGAAGCTGCTTTCTGTACTTCTTACAATTATATTTTCTGGAGTTCTAGCAGAGGTTAGGTATTCTATGACATCCCTTTGACCTCATCACCACCGCCAGAATATATTGTAAGGTTGTTGGCAAACCATGGACTATTCCTTGTTATACAGATTGCTGCATAATAACCCAGGACAGTCTGCCAGAAAGGCTAATAATAAGGAGCTCTCTACCTGATGAAATTCCTATTGAAAATGTAGGCTTCCTTCAGGAGCAATCATTCAATTTCCTTCTCTCCCTACCTCCCTCCTTCCCCTTTTTCAGAAATACACAGAGAGAGAGAAAGAGTGAGAGAGACGGGGAGAGAGAGAGGGAGAGAATGAGCAAGAGAGCTAGAGTGTTGCTTGATATGGAGTGGGCAATCTGTGCTCATTTCTGTACTTTTACTGAATCACCTGTGATACAATAGAAGATTCCTTCATAGCAGTTTACGGCTATTAATCAAAAATCAAAACATGCTCAAAAACCTCACACTTCCTCAGAAAAGACTGAAAAGATGGCAGTTGCCTCGTGGTACCCAACAAAACAATAACAATCCATTTAATATACAGTTCTCCCTCCACATTTGCAAGTTTGGCTCTTGCAAATTTGATTATTCATGAGGTTCCCGTGTCTCTCCCCCCATTCTCCTCCTCCTATTCCCTTGCATTTTGCCAGTATGGTGAAAGAAGGCAAGTGTGCTGAGGCAAAAGGTAAAGCAATGGGAGGGGGTAGATGCAGGCACACATACTTTCTTTCTGCCCTCCGGAACCCCCCTTCCCATTCCCTTGGCTCTGGCCCCAGCATTGAGGACTCACACGGAGGCAAAAGGTAAGGGTATTGAGGGGAGGAAGGCAGCATGGGCTTTCCTTCTGCCATCCACAGTTCCCTCTCCCATCTCCTAGCCTCTGGACCCAGTGCTGAGAACTCATGCTAGGCAGGGGGAGGCAGCACACACTTTCCTTCTGCCCTCTGGAACTCTCCCTTCCCATTGCTTTACCTCCGCCCCAGTGCTGAGAACTCGTGCCCAGGCAAAAGGTAAGGCCATCAGGGGGAGATACATGCACACACTTTCTTGTGCCCTCTGGAACTCTCACCTCCCATTGCTTTTCCTTTCTTCTGGCACTGAGAACTTGCGGTGAGGCAAACGGTAAAGCAGTGGGGGGGGGCACTCCTTCCTTCTCTCCTCCAGAGCTCCCCCTGTCACTCCCTTGCCTCTGACCCAGCTGTGGAGAAGAAAGTCTATCTGCCAGAGCCCCAGAAGAGAATGGAAGGGGGATCACAGGGGGGAGTACTGTGATTTTTCCACTTTCATGAGGTTTCTATGTCCTGAACCCTCACAAATGTGGAGGGGCCACTGTAAATGAATATGAATAACTAAGAGAACAAAAAGCTGTGGTTGTCTCTTTGGTGTTGTGGCACTGTGCTCCCAATTATTACACAGCAACATGGGAGCTCTACTGGATCAGACCAAAGGCCTATCTAGCCCAGCATTCTGTTTCAACAGTTGTGAATCAGATGCCCAAGGGAAGCCATCAAGCAGCACACGAATACAAACTGCATCCTCTTGCTCATTTTCTCCAGCAACTGCTATACCATCTTTGTTACTGGAGAGAATATGGATCTATCACGATTAATAATGATTTATATCCCTATGCTCCCTGAATTGGTTTTATCCACTTTTAAAACTGCTCAAATTTTGCAACTGTCACTACTACTTGTGGTAATGAATGCTACTGTCTAACTAGGGGAAGTACAACCTTTCATCTGTCCTTCATCTTCCACTGCACAACTGCAGCAGATGACTCTGTGGCCATTTCTGCACTAGACTATTATAGCACTATTATTCCACTTTTGACATCTGTCCCCCAAAACCCTTGGAAAAAGGGAAGCTCCACTGTATTTGAATGTCTATTTAAATAAGGGGTAGAAAAAGTATGGTCTCTCAGGACGATTTTTGTGCCCTGGACCCCCTGAGTTCCCAAGAAAATTCAAAATTTTGAATGTTTTGCCCTCAAATGTTCTGTTGGAGATATGAGGAGAAACCTACCTCAGTTTCGGATCCCTTGGGCCATTTTAAACCCAGGAGAGGCTTTTTTTCTGACAAGAAGTTGCTTAAAGGGCATTTGAGGCCAGCAATATAATTGTTTTGTGAGGGGATACAACAGAAGTTATGGCCCTCTGAGATTGCTTGGGAGGACAATGCTGCCTTCCAACATCCAACAGTTGCCTGGTCCTAGTTTACATCCTTCAAAATTCAGTGTTTTGTATATGTAATTTTGTAGAATTTATTGATAGTAACTAATTCTTAGTTCTTTTTGTTTATTTGTGTGCTTGTGATACCTACATACCAACAAGCAGTTCTTAACTATTTATTGGTTGTGTGCTAGACTATATCGCCATTTCGGCACTATCCTGTTATAGTGCTATTATTCCACTCTCAACATCCTATGGAATCCTAGGGTTTGCAGTTTAGGGAGGGGCCTCAGAGGCCCCAGGATTCCACAGCATGTTGAAAGTGGAATAATAGCATTATAACAGGCTAATGCAGAAATGGCCTATATTTTTATATGATTGTATTCTTTGTTAGCCACAACTTCTGCAGCTGTGTTACCAATGAGTTTTGGAATATACAGTTTGCTGTTCACTTTTTCATGTTTCTCTTTTGCGAATTTGATTATTTGTGAGTTTGTAGTTCCTTGCCCCCATCTTCTCTCTCTCTCATTCAAAGAGCCGCACCTTCACACCCTCAGGCCTAATTCCAGCATTTAGCAGCCATCCCATTCAGTCTGATTTTGACAGCAGCAGTCACCACAGGCTGGAAGCTCCACATCCTTACTCTGCTGGACTTCCCTCCATCTTGCATAATTTAAAAAGATCCATCTCCTACCCTCTTTACAAACCTTCTCAGAAACACACACTCCTTTCTCCTCCTCACTTTCCCCCCATCTCACATTATTTATATAGATCCCTCTCCTATACTTTTTAGATACCTTTGTAGAGATACACCTGCCTTATCCGGAATTTAGAAGCCAAACAATTACATTTTGGAGGCAGCTGAATCACCCTTCCTTTCTCACACCCTTTCCGCAACTTACCTTTTCTCGGTGCTGGGGTGCGGGGATCACGCGAGCAGCCTCTTGCAAGATGCTCTTGCATCCCCGCTGCTTCGGCTCCACAGCTGCTGCCTGCTGGCCAGCAGGCAGCGTGAGGGATCCACCCCTTCCTTCCGCAGCACAGCTGGGCATTTTCCCAGGCTGCGCTGGGGGAGGAAGCGAGAGCGCCGTAGCTCTGGAGGCTCCGCACACACGGTAAGTGAAAGCAGGGCCCTGGAGCGATGCGCGATCAAGCACCCTTTTCTGCTACAAGTCGAAAATGAAATAGCGTGCGATCGGCACCTGCCGGCCCCGGCAGCATCGCATGATTGCGAGGACGTCATCTGAAACGCTCCTCGCAATCGCACGACTCTCCGGAGGCCCTTTCGCATGGCAAATGCCATGCAAAAAAGGGCCTCAATTTCCTTCCATCTCCCATTGCTTAAACAAATCCATCTCCTACCCTCTTTACACACCTTCCCAGCCACAGATACACACCTTATCCAGCCATTGGAAGCCACACAACTCAATGGGACTTTGAAGGCAGCCACCTGGAGATACCCCACCCACCCCCTCCTCACTTTCCCTCCATCTCACATCTTTTAAACAGATCCCATTGTTTTGTGTGGCTTCTAAATGTTGGATAAATGGTATGTGTGTGTGTGGGGGGGAGGTGTGTAAAGAGGGTAGGAAATGGATCTATAAACAATTGGAACTGGAAACAAAAGCGAGGGGGGAAGTGGGTGAACGATCCCCAAGCAGCTGCCATCAAAATCCCATTGAGTTGTTTGGCTTCTAAATCTGTAGGGAGTTCAGCTCTTTGAGCTGTCCTTTCTGTCACTGGTTGCCTTAATTGTTATTACTTTGGTGGCAGAGATTTGATATTTAGGCACTCTGATAGTCTTTCTTTTTCTCTTAGAGAAAACTGCATAATGCCACCAAGCACTTAGCAGATTCTTCCACAGCCTTTTGCAAACAAGGATAATTCGTTGCTCCTTGTAAGAGGATACATGAGATGTACTCCTTGTTACCACCAAGGAAGGCCAGCAGCACAACAATACAGAGAAAAGAGGTCTATAAGCTGCTTTTAACTCTTATTTTGAAATCTGTGCCATAGGACTGTGAGATCTATATGACAGCAAAATTGAAAAACATACATGACTGTGATACCTTCTACTTTAACTAGTGCTACTTGGATTTGTATTAACTTCTTCCTGGCTGAAACCTAAAGAGAAGGAGAAAATCAGTGTGAGGTTAATTGTATTTTGAGTCTCTCTAGCTTCAAATCTGTGACATTTAAACATACTGACTGAGTCTACTTTCTAAAACAGGAAGAACTATGGTACCAGACGGCCTTACATGTGCTTATTTGAGCATAAATTCCATTGAACAAAGGGAACTTTACTTCTCAGTAAAATGTTCACAGCATTAGGTCGTGAATCTTTATCCTTTAAGGAGACATGGTCTTAACAACATGCCACATGCCAATTTTTATAAAGTTAAGCTAAGAGGGACTAATCTCTCCTCTGACTGCTACCTTGATTGACATCTCTCCCTAGCTGAAAAGTATCTTCAATGAAAAGCACTACAAGATACAGTAGGAGATATGGAAGTCTTCAGTTTCCCATCTGTCCTTTTGGTTTTAAAAATCAGACACGCCTGCCATGTGCCCACACACACCTTACACATAATTTTATATATGAATGGAGCAGACAAAATGAAACAAATTGTGCTGGCCTTGCCATATTCTGCTTGTTCTTTAGAGAAAACCAGGTGTATCCTAACACTGGATATGTCCAGGGAAAACCTCAGCCATCCTGTCTTTAGCATTCTTTTGCATTATACAAATTTCTATATAATGCCAGCAAACTTGCTTGCATTCACGTTGTCTAAAAATAACAAGCGTGTATATATCCTAAATGCTGGAATTAGCAACTTTTGCATGCCTCATGCTCATTATTAGCTACCTTGCATGTCACATTAAAAGTTTAGGCACAATAAGTCCATGGCGACTTCCTGTCTGTTAGTTCACGTCCACTTTTCCTGCATGATGTAAACACTCTTTTGTTCTCTGGGGTCTTTTTTTCTCCTCCCTGTCTCCTCCATGAAGCATATGTTTTTTAGAGTTCTCTCTCTCTCTGGATGAGATGCTCCAATTCTCCTGAAACTGTGTAATTCTTGACTTTTTCCTATTTTCTTCAAGAAGATGATCCTGTGCTGATTATGCACAGATATCTGTGAGTAAAATTACTTCTTCGGAAGACTGAGCTTGTTTTCTTTCTCCGCTAGCATGTAGACTACTAGACTAGTGGAGTATGGGCTAGTTAAACTAACTTCTGTCTAGCATGTTAATTACTCTGCTAGAGAGATCTGCTACAATCTCCCACATTTTCCCAATACTAAAAGCACCAGATTCCATCTGATTTTGGAAGTTAAGCAGGTCAGCCCTGATTAGTATGTGGATGGGAGACTGCCAAGGAATACCAGTTACTATAGGCAGTATTTCATAGTAAGGAACTGGCACAACCACTTCTAAAGATTTTTTTTGCCTAAGAAGACCCTATGAAAATCATGAAGTCATCATAAGTTGACAGGTGATTTGAATGTACATGCACACACATGATTATTTATTGTACTAATGAGATACCTATAAAACAAGAAACTGTATAGATACCTAAGAACTTACTGCAATTTTAAAAAGACAATCCAACAATAAAATATAGTGAAAAAATTGTCAGAAGTAAACTGGCTAAGAAATAAAGCTGGAGTTAATATCATAATAATGTAATATGAATAAGATTAGTGGAGATTTGAAAGTCCTGAGAGAACCAAGTCTTAACCTGGCAGTAAGGAGAAAGGCTGATGTCAGGTGAATTTCCCTTAAGGGAGGGAAGTTCCAAGAGGGCCGTGTCTCTGGTAGCTACCTGGACTATACTGTTAATGGGATTAATGAATATCAACCAGTTACTCATCTGAGACACACCTGCTGCTGCATTTGTTAATATTGGCCATTTCCGCACTACACTGTTATAGTGCTATTATTCCACTTTCAACATCCTGTGGAATTCTGGGGTTTGCAGTTTACGGAGGCCAAAGAGCTCCCTGGCTGAGAATTCTAAATGCCCCTCCCTAAACTGCAAACTCCAGGATTCCATAGGATGTTGACAGTGGAATAATAACAAGATAACAGTGTAGTGCAGAAATGGCCATAAACAGCACTCGAGCTAAGAGGAGGAGAGCAGTTTTTCTTCCACGGCTGTTGTGAATGCCCCCACATGTTAATTGCTCCTATGAATTAAAGAATTAAAGAATTTCTCTCACATGAAAACACCTATACTCTACTTTGAAACTATAATTTTAACGTCTCCTTTTGGATGGTTCTTTGAACTAGAACATTGATAGACCTGGGACTAGATGTGATTGACTCCTGGTTATGAATTCCAGCATATAGTAAGTACTGTTTTCAGTAAGTGCTGGAAATGATGCAATGAAATTGGTCTATATGACCATACAGACTTTAAAAGACCTGGAGCTTGACAGCCAAGTAACAAAGCATAAGTTCCAGTAAAGGCAAGATGGAATGGTGAGGGTGAAAGAACAAAGAAGGTAGCACCAATTTTATAGCCAAATGCAACAGGAGATCAGCTTCAGGCAGGCCTAGCTGACTAGTCAGGAACTGAAAGTATCTAAACAGTCTAGCATCTCCACATACAAGCTGGCTCCCTCCAGAACTGAGATTAAGGCCCTTTCCGTAGCAGGCAGTTAGAACGGGGCAGTGCGTCCTCTCATGGAGGTTGTCTGCACCTTGGAGCGGACTAGGAACGGACTACTTACCGAAGATCCGCACCTCAGTCCACTCCAAAACAACCCCAAGTGGTCCTCCAGCGTGTTTTCTAAAGACTGCAAAAAACAGGTCTTTATTTTCCTGGAATGTGCCATTGCGTTCCTGCTCCCTTGTGCAGATTTGCAGGCTCACACCAATGCGAGCCTGCGATCTGTGGAGGACAGGTTTTAGGCGTGGTGAGCTTCAGCGGTTGGTCGGGACCCACGACCAACCGGAAGCCGCCATTTTGGAAGCCGGAAGCCCCCGTTTTGGAAGCCAGAAGCCGCCATTTTGGAAGCCAGAGCAGTGCAGATCTACAGACCTCACACTGCTCCGATTCACCCTGGACCAAGGAAGAGCCCTGCGGAAGGGCTTCAGAGACAGTCAGCGTTGCTTCAGACCCCAGAAGAAGTGGTAGGTAACGGCATGGAGCGATTCCCTCGCCTTGTGTGGAAAGAGCCTAAGTTATTCTTCTGCTAATGACTTTGATTATCCTTGAGAAACTTGGAATAAGAGAAAGCAGGTGCGCTTCAAGAACCTCTTGACTGTTAAACTTAACCTTTTCTGTACCAGGGACCCAGCTTGCAAATGTATTTTTTTTCCAGGGACCTCCAAAACTTAACTCAAGATTTAAATATTGATTGATTGATTGATTGATTGATTGATTCTGAAGGCTAGGATTCAAATCCTTGCTTACATAATGAATGACCTTGGGCAAGTTGCATCCTCTCAACCTCAGAGGAAGGCAAAGGCAAACCTCCTCTGAACAAATCTTGCAAAAAAAAAAGTGTGATAGGTTCACTTTGAGTTTGCAATAAGAGACTTGAAGGCACACAAGAACAAAGTGCTGCTCATAGCGGGAGGTTCTTTTTAGCCATCATGTCTCTCCCCTTTGAAAACTAACTTATGGCAACCCTAAGGTGAATGTATCATGAGGATGTTCTTGGCAAGATTTGTTGCCGTTGCCTTTCTCTGAGACTGAGAGAATGTGATTTGCCTGAGGTAACTGAAGTGAAGATTCAAACCCTGGTCTCCCAAGTCATAGTTTGGGAGTGTGCACACCATGTTCCTTTAATCAGGGAAGTGGCAGTGGAGGTACGTGGATGTGTGCCCAAACTGCTCCCTCATTTCCAAAGAGGGGAGTAGTTTTAGCACCCACAATCTCCCCCTGCTGCTGCTGCTGCTGCTGCTGTTGGTGTTCAGCAGCAGGTCTTCGTGGGCCCCAAGGGGTCCCCAGACCCCAGATTAAGAACCACCGTGTTAAAGAACTGAGTCCATAAAGAAATAACAGGGGAAAAAAATGGTTTATTCACAAAGAGTATTATTTGAAGTTGAGCAACTCTGTGCATTGCTTGTTCTCCATCCTCCCTCATTGGGGAACACTAGCCAAGACAGGGACCTAGTGCAGCTCTGTGTGGGATTTCTCCAGCTGAAGAAAACCTGCAAAGGCTCAAGTTGGATGTGTGGTACTTGGTGTCACTTTGACTGAGGACCATGCAACAGGTTCAGTTACTTTACCGGACACTACCGTGCAATCACCTAATAGAATGTAAGGTAAGGAATATAAGGTAAGGAATCCTCTAACTACTATACACCTTATGTGAAAGTCCTTCTGACTACTGTGCTGTAGAGCTTCAATCTATGCCAAAAGAAAATAAGTGTCTATAGCCAAATGTTTAAAGGGTCTGCATCAGTTCAAGCTTGTCAGCAAAGACTTAACAAATTAAACAAAAATCTAGAGATCCATGAAAATGTTGTTTAATTGTTGTTCAGATTTTTCCAGCTTTCTCAAATTTCTCTATAAATATAAAGAAAAGAATTTAAGATTTTAAAAATGTGTTTGCTTTCAAGTTCCTGTCAAGAAATGAGCCAATCAACATTGCAGCCCATTTGTGCTTGCCAAATTTAATAGGTACCTTTTCCTCATGTGGACCATGTTGCCCCAGCCAGCTATATAGTTTCTAAAGACAAGATGAAAATCAGACAGGAAGGGGGGAGGGAAAAAATGGAATGTACCATTAAGACTAACTGATTTTTATTTTAACATGAGTTTTCATGGATACAAACTCACTTACTCAGATGCAGTACAGAGTGATATCCAGAACTCAAGATACAAAGCAAATTTACCTAGCTGAGGAAGCAGAAATAGGATGGAAAATACTAGGATTCAAGACCCTTGCCCAAAATTTGGTGCATAAGGTGATATTGGCCTTTTGGATTTTTATAATGGTCAGTTAGTGTTGACGAGTGAAAGCGATAAGCCTGCTTACCAAAAGTCAGTTTCCTCAGGTTCAAAACCTGCTTTGGGAAGATTCCTTTTGTTACACATGCAATAATTGTTTATAGCCAGGTCTTCTGATACGATTTCATCTGCTCAGACCTTCAAGACAGAAACTCAACATTCTTGGATTTACGACAGGCATTTCTCAAACTACAACATCCACTGAAGGAGGTGAAGAAACAAATCAACAAGGCAAAATTAGTTCCCAGGAACAATCTACTACAGGACAGACCAATGACACAAAATGACAGAAGACCTCAAGTGGTCACCTACAGTTCTGCACTGAGACCAATCAAACACATCATCAATGAGCTGCAACCAGTTCTGGAAATAATACAGCTCTCCCACAAGCTCTGGGAGGCAGGCCTTTATTGGCCTACAGACGGCCTCCAAATCTTAAGCAACTACTCACTTATAACAGGATGCATACATGGATGGTAATGCAGGATCAAGACCCTGCCACAAACCTAGATGCCAATTCTGTCCCCACATCTACTCTTGGAGCAATATTACAGGAACCTGTAACATCACTCACAACATCAGAGAAACATTTACTTGCTGTACCTTCAGTGTGATAAATGCTATTCCGTATTGAACAAAAAAGACAGTCTCTATGCAACAGTACAAATGGATAGAAATTGCACATTAGAAGTGGCAGTACCTCCAAACCAGTTGCAGAATATTTCAGCCTCCCAGGACATACAGTATGGGATTTAAAGGTTGAAGTCCTTGAATAAGGAAATTACAAAAGAAGACTAAAAAAACAACAGTTAAGTTGAATTATATTTACAAATTCTAATCCATTTTCAGAGGTCTGAGCAAAGAAAATGGCTTCATGGCACTCAGCATGTATTCAAGCAAAGGTCCTGACTCCACATACAACAAAATGAATTTTCTCAGAGAAGGTTTTGGGAAAGGGCAAATTTGCATCATTCTGGGTCCTCTTACACTCAATCTCATTCCCACAACTGTGCAAATGTGCTTTATGTCTTCAGGTTTGGATATCACTCCATACTACATCTGAAGAAGCAGATTTATATTCACAAAAGCTCATGCTAAATTAAAAAACGTTCTTAAAGATGCTGCTACATTCCTTTCCCGCCTCCCCCTTCCTCCTTTTTAAACTGATATTTCTATTTCAATTGCCATTGGCCTGAGCTGAAAGAACCAGGTGACTAGTTCTGAATCATCATGGGAGCATTGGACTTCTGTCACTTCATGCTGCATGGCAAACTTCATAAGCAGTTCAGCATATCTGCCATTCAAAGTGGAAAACAAAACATTGCAAGAGTCTAAGGCCCTTTCCGCAATGCACCTTTTCACAGAGCTGGGGTGCAGGGATCCCGTGAGCAGTCTCCCGCAAGAATCTCTCGTGTCCTGGTTCCTTGAGCTCCGCAGCTGCCGCCTGCTCACATGAGAACCCCGCCTCTTCCTTCCTCAGTGCAGCCTGGGAGTTTCCCAGGCTGCGCTGGGGCAGGAAACATAAGCTCCGTGGCTCCGGAGCTCCACATGCACGGCAAGTGCATGCGGGGCCCTGGAGAGATGCACGATCGCACACCATTTTCAGCTCAAAGCCGAAAATGAAAAAGTGCACGAGCAGCACCTGCCAGACCCTGGAGCACTGTGCAATTGTGAGTGCGTCATGTGGACCGCTCCTCACATTTGTGCAATGCTCAAGTGGCCCTTTCGCATGGCAAATGCCATGCAAAAAGAGCCTAAGTCATCATAAGAGCTTGAATGTTTACTTGCTTACTGGCAATTAAATGTGAGAAAGAACTTCCTGATGGTAAAAGCTGTTTGATAATGGAACAGACTACCTTGGAAGAAGGGAGACTCTCCTTTGGCAGTCTTTCAAAGGTCTCCTCTTAGGAACGCTTTTGTTGCACTGAAAGGGGTTGGATTCTAGGGGCCTTGCAATCCTTCTGAATGCTATAATTCATAATTCTATGAATCTACACTTCCTTTCTCAGTGGCTGGCATCTTATGAGAGCCTTAGTACTTGCTTATGTGATATCTGAATGCCTTTAATATAGACATTCCTAATTTTAAAAATCATAGGGCGGCCACTTCTCACAAGCAAAGTTCTTTGAAATTCTTACCAAAATGAAAAGATACATAGAATTATGTTGTGGTTTGCATAGCTACAATCTTTTGCACCAGGGTGTACTTCTGAATAGTCATGCATAGAGCTGAGCTGTCCTTTGCATTTCTGGTAACAATTAAATTTGTATATGTAGAGAAACCCATACGCCTGCCTGTACATGCGCTCCCCCTGCTTCTTCCCTGGCAATCTCAGGGGTGGTCCTTGAGCAAAAAAAGCTGTACATCCCTGCTTCATCACTAAGTTTGGGGGAATTATTACAGTGAGCTCAGTCACAAATGCAGAATACCCCAGGCAAATACTCCTTTCAAATATGAAGCACTGAAAAGGGAACAGGCAGAGTTAGGACTGGATCATCAGCATAGGGTTCAGCAGTGGCACAGATGGTTTTATCTGCCTCAAGGGAGATAAAGAAAGGTGCTATTACAGCCCCACATGCCCCCACCCCTAAATACTTAATTGGCAAAAATTATTTAATTGGCAAGCTACATTAATTGGAAATGATATAAAACATGACCTGAAATGACTGGAAGGTTAAACCAGACAGAGGAAAATTACTGACTGCAAACATGAGACTGCAAGGCATATCAGCCTACACCCACCTCCAGGTGAAGCCAAAGTCATTGTCAGGCAGATTACGAAGCAACCTTGGAGATAATAGGCTTAAGCAAAAGCTGAATCTCTCCAATTAGAATACAATTGCCAAGCCAATGTTTCCACCAAACAGCGATTGTCTAAACCTGGCTACCTTATTCCTGGGAATTTTCCTTGCATTATCCTGATCAAGTACAGGGTGATTATGACAGTCATTATTTCTTTGTCACTTAAGTTCTGAAAACATTAGCACCACCCAGACCCCATTATCTGTGTTGCAATTCCCATTGTCCACTAGGCTGGGACAGTGATTAACTCACACCCCCCAAGGAAGAAAATAGAGCATAAACATCTCCAGTTCTGAGAAACTACTTTTGCAGTTCATCAGTTGCTGAACGTCTCTCTGCCAGTTTGCTCCTTTGCAGTGTACTGACCTTAGACACATAAGTCTGAGCCACATTGCTGCATATTCACTACTCTTCTGGATTGGTAATTATAACCCCAAACCCTCAGCCTCTCTATCCATAATTTTTCCTCCCTTTATCCTTTGGTTAGCTCTTGTGTGAATGTGTGACTGTTTGTATCTTGTGTGCATGTGTAAGTGAATTCTCTTCAAGAAAACATACTTCTAGTTTACTTTTGAATCTCTGGCTGGTTCTTTCCCGCAAGACCCCATAAACATTCGTGGAAAGATCTTGTTGTTACCCCACTCTTGCAGGCCTCCTAATTTTGAGCTAATTAATTCTCCTCCATCACGTGGAGGTACTGGCATCATGGGTGAACCCCTGAGTCATCCACATTTTGGGGTAACAGTGCATAGTCTTTTGAAAAAGATGGAGAGGCTCTTCAGAAGACCCGCCATCTCCCCTGAAAGGAAGCCCTTTCTGTCCGATAATGGGGTGCATCTGCTAAGTGGTGACAAAATAATTCTATGTATGCTCACAGTTACTTTTTCTATAGAATACTACTTTATCTGTTTACATTAAGAAAAAGCGTGGGCACAGGTCAAAAGCGTTTGTATTAAATGGGCAAGTTTAAAGGGAAACACTTCAAGAATAATAAGAGGTGTGCGTTTCTCTTCATTGACACTACTGCAGATGATCCAGAATGACTTCATCTTATGCATAGTAACCAACTGAGACTTTAGATAAGCATGTTCAAACATGACATCCAAAATGATAATAGGGTAGCCTTTAAGGTTAGCTGTAATTCCACTACTCTTTTGACTCCATTTGATTCACAGAAGTTGGACTATAAATCAACCAATCCTTGCATCCATGGTAAATATGCAATAAGCTCAGATATTTTAATTGTATTTCTGATATGTTTTGGTGTGTGCATGTGCCTATATTTGTCTAAGTGAAATTAACATCTTTCCATTCAGAGGTGAAAGGCAGTTAAGATTACAAAGCCAGCTATAACAGATAATGGAAAATTTTGTTTGCTCCTGAGAGATGGACAAATTTAAAGAGTGTATATTGAGGAGACAGGCAGCTGCAGCAGAAACCAGCTCCACCACCTGGGTATTATGCACTGCTTCATTCTTGGTGAAGAATATACTGCAGAAATGATCAAAAGTCAACTTCTGATTTGCATTTCCATGTTTATAGGGCAATTTTGAGCCAATTTCTGCTAATTGAAGGGAGTGTGGAATATGGGGGTAGAGGGCTTTGGGGATGTATGAATGCCCAATACCACCCTGGTGGAGTTTGGAATCATTTAGTGGACAATTTTTCACTCTCTCCAAATTGGTGGTGGTGTGAAATCTTGAGGGAATCACAAAAAGGAGTTGAGGAATAACGTGGCCTACGGGCCACATTTTCACCACTCCTGCTCTATGGAGGGAAGGGCTGCTTGAACATTTCTGTTCTGTCTTCAGTGTTACAGTTGCTAGACTGAAAACTGGAGAAGACTCTTGTAACTCTAATGGCTGCTTAGAAGAGGGAACTTCAGCAAGTGTTGCTTGTTGTTCAAGAAAGTAACAGGCAACACTTGTCAAAATTCCCTTTTCTGTACAACCATTACAGGCACAGAAGCCCTCTCCTGTTTTCAGTCTGACACCTCTATGCACACTGACCTGATCTGTGCTTCTTGGACTAATACAAGAACAAAAACACACTGGGGGGGGGGTACATTTCCCCACATTTTGTCATGAAGTTCTTGGCTCAAAATATATATCAAAAGAACTACACAGTTGCTTATTGTAGTATCAGTGCAAATTTTAGGGGGAAGGCATACAGAAGTGCCCATTTTGAGAAATAAAAATGTAGTTTCTGTGTGCTATTTTAAACACTGCACACTTACATTGAGAAACAAGATGGAATGGACTTATAAGTCAACACATGTAAAACTGATAAAGACCAGAAATAAACCAATCTGTCCATCCCTAGCTGAAGTCTGAGCAAATGTTCACTAGTACACAAGCCAGGAGACTTCAGACTAGCTGAGAGTCCATTGTACCTAGAGATGCAGCACTAAGAACAGTAAAAGCCCAAAGATGAAGGAAACGGAACACATCAGACACAAAGAGGTAAATTGGAGAGGGGACAGTGTTGAGATAGGAACAGTAAATCCATTAATCTTAAGAAATAGAATTCACTGTGCAAAACAGCTAAAGGCTGAGAGACACCTCATTTGTTATCAGGTTCACTGTGAAAGCCTGATTCTTTAATTATCTCACCAAATTCTACAGCCCATTCATCAAGGTGCCTGCACCAGGTTGCTGTGATTACCACCCACATACCATCTGGGAAATGCTGCAGAGAAAGTCCAGAGAACCAACTCTTCAATAGCCAACTCTCGCAGCTCTTGCTGCATGGGAGAGATTACAATCCTATATACAGCAACCTGGATGTAAGTCCCACTGAGCTTATTAATACTTACATTTGACTAGGTATGGCCGTATTCCTTTCCTTTATGTATGAAAACCCAGCTGAGTGTGATTCAGGCAGGGCAACCACAGAAAACAACCAACAGCCATTGGTTTTGAAGATTGCTCAGAGCAGCACATTGCATTTGCAGGAGGGATGAGAAACTTTCCCAAGATGAGGGGACTCTCTTGAACCTCCCAGAAGTCATTGGGGTCTGTAGTTGTTGCTCATAGGGTTTTCCACCACAAAAATTCAGCAGCAACTGTAGAACCTTTCTATGGTTTAGGAGGGTTCTAGAGAGCCTTGGTGCATCAAAGACCTCACTGCAAGGAAAAGTGTCAATTTCCCTTCCAGAAGAGATGGGATACGAGAAAGCCATCATGATTTTGATGTTGCCAATGGTAGGAACACTGGGGGCAAAACAACAGGAGTGCAAGAGTCACATCTCAAGCATACAAAGTAGATTCAAGAGGCTGAAGGGCAGACAGTGGCAAGGAACTAAATAATGGTCTTCATAATTTGGGTCAGTAAGTTACACAGTAAGCTCACATAATTCATATTATCCTCAGCCAGTATAGCCAATGATGAAACATGATAGAAGTTAAACCTAATGATTCCTAGTGGTCTCCCATTAGCCATCCCTGCTCTTTAGTACAATGGAAGAAGCTTCATACTGAGATTATTCTGCCACCTAATCCAATGTACTATTGGCTGGCCATGGATTTTCAAAATAATATGAAGGAACCCTTATCCTAGAGTAGAATAATGTTACCAAAGATCCTTCAATAGGTAGGGCAAGGATTGAACCTACAATGAAAAGCATATGCTCAAACACTGAGCTACAGCCCATTGCAAGGGACTCCATGTGACTAACTCTGGCATGAAAAGTGGCTGACCATGCTAGGGGATGTATTGCTTGGTCCCGTAACTACAGTAAATGAAGACACATTGCATGAAAAAGGATGAACTAGCTCCACAAAATCCTTAACTTTCACCCATGGGAATTAATTGCTTCCCAGTGCAAGTGCTACCATCTGCTTTGAGGGCCAGAATGGCCACATCCTATCATTGTCTTTGTGGGAAACTAAGGCCATTTCTGCACTACACTCTTATAGCGTGATTATTCCATTTTCAACATCCTATGGAATCCTGGAGTTCCGGTCGGCCTCTCCCTAAACTGCAAACCCCAGGATTCCATAGGATGTTGAAAGTGGAATAATCATGCTATAAGAGTATAGTGCGGAAATGGCCTTAGTGTGGTTCCATCCTCAGAAAAGACACTATTTAATCCTTGTTCTTCACTGCAAGGAAGAAAATCCAAACAGAATTCTGTTCTTCATAAGTATGTAATTCTTCACTAAGGGTTTCTCCAAAGTAGCAGCAAGTAATTTCAGCATTTTTCTTCCTGTGCAAAAGTCTCTGAAATCCATTTCAAATCCATTCAGGACTTATTTTGTGCAAAATTTGCATAGGTTCGGTTTATACAGAAAACAACATTCTCTCTGTGGAAAACATTATTTCAAAGCAGAAATATTAATTGTTGCACAGAAAATGCTGTTTTCTGTGCAGAAAAAAAGTTGTTTTCTATGTAAATCAACCATATGTGACTATTATGTGGAATAAATTCTTAATTGTAACATTTTTGGCATAGAAAACTGCATTTTCTGCTTAGGAATTGATATTTCTGCATTAAAATGTTATTTTCCACACAGAAAATGCTGTTTCCTGAATAGAAAATGCTGCTCTCTATCCCAAAACAGCCACATTCAAATTTTGCTCAGAGTAAGTGGTAAACTGCAAAGATTCTGATCATCCAGGAGTCTTCTCATCAGGGTTTCTCAATAGTAAAAAAAAAAAAAAAATTGACAATTTTTCAAAGATTTTTTAATAATGGAGTAGGGCAAGATTGATAATTGGGGACAAACATTTTTACTCTCTGTCAGATGATCTAGTTCCACAAGATCCAAAGTGGCTGACATATACATAACTGAATTGCAAGTTTCGACCATCCTTAGAGGTGGTCTTCCTTGAGAATGATGACAAACAAATTACCTTTAGTGCCCTCACATGCACAAAGAAAGAAAATAAACACTTTTCTGCCCTCCTGTCTTTCCTTCTGGCACAGTGATGAATGTGTTGGATGCTCTGAGCTTGGAGCATTCCACTATCATCTGTAGGATAGCCCTGCCCATCTTTTTGCCCCAGACAAACTAAGGATAATCTCTACCAATGAGTGGGTGGGTATATCTTAAGAGTTTTTAAAATGTTAATGATATATACTGTTTTGGTCTGTAACTGCCTTTGTTTTATAAGTTTGTATGTTTAAAAAGTTTATAAGTTTATATGTTTAACAACAACAGTAACAACAACAACACTGCCCATTGTGAAAACCCAGAACCCGGGTCTGCCCAGCCTGACACCTCTATATGTCCAGGTCTGAACAGCCAGGGAGATCTCTGGACCAGACCAGGGCTATGACACTCAAGGTCTGCTATATCTCCACCCTCTTAGAGAATGCAGCATCCTTCTACATTTTTGTCCCCCGCTGGTTTTCTCTCCCAGTTTATCTCCCTCTACTCCTTTTCCTAAATCTGTACCCTTTCAGAGATAGGGCAAAGCATGGATTTATTTATCCAATTACTGTGTCACGGGTGGTAGCATGTGTAACCCAGTTCAGAGCAAAGACACTCTATTGAGACAGCTCTTACAAAAATATAAATAATTCTTTATTTAACAAACTGTCAGACTAAAAGGTAGTGGGTAACCTAAGGATTAGCAACTAGCACAACATGTGTATATGTAAACCAGCCAACATTTTCTTTCTCTCTCAGAGATGGATCGTTCACTCTCTCTCAACTCAAAGCACTCTCTGGCTAGAGCCTCCAACTCTGTTTCAGTTAAATTTCAGTTACTCACTCCCCCCATCTAGCTCCTCCCTCTGGCTAGCCTGGGTTCCAATTCTAACAGCCAATCAATTTAAATCCCCGGGGTTGCTAGGGTATTCTGTTGCTAAGCCCCCCATCAGGGTTCGTCACACCCATCACCCCAGTTCAACTTGGTGGTGGCTTTCATTGTCACACATGGCTGAACTCCATGATAGTTGCTTGGGCCCTGTTCTAGGAGAAAGATGGGATATAAGTAAAGAAATAAGTTGCTTGTTTGAGCTGTTACACACCAAGGACATGTACTCTCCATGTATAAATGTCATGTACCATACTGAGGGGATCCAAATCCACTCTACTTCCAGATGCTTATAGCATCATTAGTACTGATGGGGTCAATAGGTAACATTCTGTTTCTCTTGAATACTTTCCTTCTGATCAATCAGACTGAATGCAAACATATAGTCTTCATTGCATGATATTCTTCTTGTGACCTGCTGTCATATGCAGAATATCAGATATATATGTGCAAGTTGGCTGCAGTTAAGGAAACTGAATCCCCAACTCTCAGAACGTACTAGTTTAAGGTTATGTGAACCAGCCCAACCTTACTATACTTGAAGTACATAAATGTCATTTTGACTAAGTGCCATTCCTTAAATGTAGTTAGAGGTGTTTTTCTTGCATGAACTTTGAAAATATGTCTGGTGCTAATTGTTGTATTGTTCTCAAATAATACAGTCCATATATATCCAACACAATGTAAGTGACCCGTACAAAAAACCGCACACAGATTTAACTGAACAGTTAAAGGATACAGTAGAATTCTCTTTCCCTTTGTGCTTCCACAAAACACGCTATCAGCATCTATGACACATTTCTTTCTTGCAAGATAAAGGGCAACAGAGAGATAGCCTACAACAAATACTAAAGCTACCACAATACTGAAGTAATGCATCCACTTAGTTGACATATTTTCTCCTCTATAACAAGATCCACAACTAGGCTCCCTGTACCCAAAAGCCTACATTTAAGAGAAAATTTAGTCACCTAGTCCAACATTCTTCCAGAGCAAGAAACCACAGCTAAAGTATTTACAATGGTAAGTGATGGAGATATTAAAAGAAAGAAAGAGAGAGAGAGAGAGAGAGAGAGAGAGAGAGAGAGAAAGAAAGAAAGAAAGAAAGAAAGAAAGAAAGAAAGAAAAGAAAAGAAAAGAAAAGAAAAGAAAAGAAAAGAAATGGGATGTTACCCTGATTTCTGGGGGTCCCAGGAGGGGCACCTAAATGTGCTCACAACAATGGGGAGGGAATTAGCACAGAGCACAAGTTGGCAATGCGAGAGGCAGGGTAACGTAGCGAGATCTTGAACCCTATGTCTACAGGGTCAGACCGAGTCAATGATAAGGCAGATGTTGAAATAATAATAATTGTTTCATTGAAATACAATCAAACAAGCGTATGCAACACACTCACACAAGAACTATAGAAATAAAGGTAGGAGCGGATAGAGGGATTTTTAGAGGAGGTTTGGTATGGGAAATACTATACCTGTCCTGGAGCCCAGTAAAAAGCAAAGAAGCTGGGGAGCGTGGATTCTCAGCACGTGGAGCTGAGGGGAAGGCTCTCTGGACAAAGCGACAGCAAGGCGGGATGGTAGCCAAGAGTGATCCGAGGAAGCGCTCAAAGTCAGGGGTTCTTATAGGGAAAATTGTGGCCGCAGGCTAGTCCGTACTTGGGGAAAACAATGAGTTTGGGGCTGGAGACAAAGCCTCCAAAAGCTCAGTACTTTAGATGATTGAGTTATAGCCAGATTGTCAATAGAGTAGCCAGTATGGAAATGCGGAGTGCTTGAGAGTTGTATAGTCTGCTCATCAAGCTGCCTGCACAGGGCAGGGGATCTTTTTGTAAGTTGCGTGCATACATAATGTGGTACTTGCCTTGAGGTCTCCTGAAGCTGCATTCGGCAATGACTGGCCTGCCTAGATTGGGATGTGAACGGTTTGGCTATTGTCGGCTGCGCCTGTGTGCGTGCTTGTCCGGCGGCCTCGCAAGCACGTGGAGAGGAATGGGTACAGAAGGCCGAATTTTTGATATCAAATGATATCTTAATATCCCACAAGCTCAGGCTAGAAACAGCGGTAACAGGGAGACCTGAATTTTGTGGAGAGGTTTTTTGTTTGCTTTATTTTTTTGCCTGAAAGTGCATCATTTCCCACTTGCCTACAGTAACAAACATAGTATGACATGAATCCTTTACCTTATTTATGCCGACTTTTGTACTGCAGTTATTGTTATGATCTACCTGTGAAATTTTCACACACTGAAAGCAATAAAGACTTCTGATTGCTGAGGATCTGCTGTGTTGTTTAGTTGTAGCCAGTGGCAGAGCTTAGACCGGGGGTGGGTGGGTGGGTGCTTCAATGCAAGGGGCGTGGCCAGGGTGCATGGGGGCATGGCTACAGGCCGGGACTCCCAAAAACACCCGGGACGAACAGCCCTTCTCGCCCCTACATGACTGATTGTAGCTGAAAACAAAGTAAGTCCTACTGTACCTCAAAGATTTAACATTGGCCATACAAAAACCCAGTTTTGACAGTCCAAACATCCTGGTAGGAGTTAAGCCAGTTAAGACATATTGTATACTAAGAAAGTATTGCCCTGATTCAAATGTTTGCTGATAACTGGAACATGTTAATGTATTGCAACAGTTTCTATTCCTCTCAGCTCTTCCTCTGAATTCCTACAAATCTACAATTCAAACCTGAGCTATCAAAGTCCCAAAGTCCTAAAGTGTTCAGAGAAATTGGATCTATAGAATAGACAGTGTGCAAGCAAAAATGACATACTTTGTGGATGTTCACTCAGGGATGACTTTTCCGCACTCGACTGTTATAGCACTGCTATTCCACTTTCAGCATCCAGGTGGCCCCTCCCTAAACTGCAAACCCCAGGATTCCATAGGGTGTTGAAAGTGGAATAATAGTGCTATACCAGTCAAGTGCGGAAATGGCCTCAGTCACAATGCTGCAGTAAGCTATCTTTTCTTCAGATTTTTTTAAAGTACAAAGTTTACCTGCCCCATTCTCCTACTTCAGGAAGAAAGCCTACTCTTTGCTAAGCGAAACAGCTGACTGAGAGCAGGACAGACCACGTCCTACTATTATTTGGAATCTTTAATCAGGCTGCTACAGCTACTCATCATAATGCCTGTGGCAGAGTCAGGCGAGGGCAAGTTACTTCTCCCATCTATTATCATTCAATCATCCTTAAACGTGAAAAGTTAAGTATACCATGTATACTTATAGGTTCTCTCCATATGTTCAGTGTAGCTCCCAAATGCTTAGTATAGACTGCATGTATTATTATTATTTTATTATTCCTGGGAGTATAGACTGCATGTATTATTACTTTATTATTCCTGGGAGAGCTCATCTTTGTCTTTATGTTTTGTGTGTGTGCACACTTGGTTATTTAGTACTTTTAGTAGACTGATTGTTAATTTCTGAGCAGGTTCAACTACAAAGGACTCTTTGATCATTATGGGGACAGAAATTTGGGGTGGGGCTCATATTCCCTTCACTGTATTTTCTGAGGGAAAGTGCAGGGGAATGGAACTCTGCCTGTTGAGCTTCTGCTTCATTATGCACGGCACTACAGTATTTTGTGTAGTACAATTTATCTCATGTTATACTGGCTTAATCAAAATCTGTTGCCATATGCTTACATAACAGAGATTTGGTAAATGGCACCAGTTGGCTTTGTGCCTGTCACACAGAAAACTGAAGGGGGAAAAAGGAAAGGGAACTACTGTACAGTCTTCTTGTAAGCCTCACCTATGCCTTTTGAATTAGGGGGTTTAAAAATATAACAGCTCTGTAATCTGATGGATATTACTCAGAAGTAAGTGCTATTGATACTGCTGGACAAGTTCCTGAAACTATATGTCATCCTATGTTTTCTTGCTGAAGTATATTTCATTTAACAGGTGAGAAATCAAACTTGGGAGAGCTTTATCGCAAGACAGCAAGAAAGTTCTACATATTTAGTACTTTTTTTTAAAAAAATAAACTTTTTGAAGGAGGAGGATTTCACTTTGGAACATGTGAACTGTTTACAATTATTAATTTTATCCAGCACTGGAGTTTTTCTTCTTTCTTGTTTATATTTTTCTCTCCCTTTTTTCATTTCAATTTCTGATAATATATGAAGAGCACTATTGGATCCAGTCCAATAACCTGTTCTCATTGTTGCCAACCAAATGCATACAAGACAGAAGTCCACCAGAAAGACATAGTGACCACAGTGCTCTCTTGCTCATCTTACACAGCAACTGATAAACAAAAACATGCTTCCACTGAACCTAGGGGTAATATACAGCCATCATGACAAACAGCCTTCAGTAGACTTTGCCTCCATCAATTTATCTCATCCCATTTTTAAAGCCATTCCTGTTGGTGACTGTTACTATATCTTGTAGTAGTGAATTTTAGTTTAATCATGTGTGAAGTAGTGCCTTTCATGCATTTTGAATCTCATTGACCTTCAACGGATGATTCTGGGTTCTAATATTACGAAAGAAAGAGAAAAGCTGGTATACACGGTTTAAGTTTATATACCTATTTCAGGTCTGCTATTACTTGCTTTTCTACTAAGCTGAAGAGCCCTAAATTTTCTGCTTTCCTCATAGGGAAATGTTCCAGTCTCTTGATCATTTTGGTTGCCCCTTTCCACACCTTGTCCTGCTCTACAATGTTTTTCTTTCTTTCTTTTTAACCAACTATCACAAGTTCTGACTGAGCAAGGCAGTTGACGACTAGGGATTTTGGAGGTTTCTCATTGATAGGGTTGCCATACATAGACGTGGACTTGGAAGCAAATAACAACAACAACTGGCAAGTCCAGATTGGGGGGCCACTCCAGAACCCATATGGGAGAGAGAGTAAGAGCAAGGCACCCAGAAGAAGTCTGCAGGAGTTAAGCACAAACTCCCTGTTGCAGTTAGTTAGGAACCACCAATCTGTGTAGAAAGGGAGGGGGTAACTGCCATGTCCTTATAACACCTTCAGTGGAGTCCTGGGTCTTAAAACTGAATAAAACTATGACAGAAAACCTGGGTTCAATACTGAGAGTGTGGTGTACATTTAACAAAAACAACCACCAAAAAAAAAAAAAAAAAAAAAACCAAACCCAGCAAGTTCCATTTATGGAAAAAAAGTAGGTGTGCTTGAATATGGAGGGCATTTTGGTGATGGTTTCCACCATGAATGCACCCATCAGGCTTCTTGCAGAAGCACTGGTAGTTGGCTTCCTGGAGTTTCTCTGTAGGTGTCTATCAGATACTTCATAGAGCTCCACTCTGGGAAATTTAAAACACCATGTAAGGAGTGTTGGATTGAGTGGATATATATGTACTTTTGTGGCCTCCCTTGCCACAACTTGGGAAGTATGAGGTGAAAAGGGGAGAAGATAAATCCTGCGAATGAAATCAGTGGACACTGGAGAGGAGGAGAGTGGGTGAAGAAGCTGACTAATTTGGGCAACTGTAGGGACAGTCTATTTCTGCCTGTCCCAAAAATCCCTGCGACAGTGAGAGTGCAGCAGCAGTTCAGGTATGAACCCCAAGGGCCAGGATGGTCTGTGGCATCAAACCACTGTACCCAAGTGCTAGCTGACTGGACCACAGAGTCTTCTTCCTCATCCTATGAGACTGCAATTATTTATCAGGATACCACAATAAAGATGTAGCCAAACACTTAATTTGGCCAGTGGTGTTCAGCCTTTTCTTCTCAAGTGCAACCCTGAAACAATAGGTCTAGCAATCACACGGTATTACCCTGACAAAAGCACTAAGCAATTTGCATGATTTGCAAGCAAGGATGCTACTGAATTCCCCAATAGTTAGATTTCACCATAGAGTAGGCTTTTCCTTACCTCTTTGATTCAACCACTGTTGGAGTCCAGCTACAGCTTTTGCAGTTTATGTTCTGGTCTCCAGACAATTGTCAGATGTTGTACTTTAAATCAAGTTTTCCTACCCATGCAGATGTGGCTATTGCCTGTAATCACTGCATGGCCACCTAATCTTCCCTGACAGGCTCCAGGGAGGGCAGGAGAAATGTTTAACAGTTGCACAGTTGTGGGTAGCCCCTGCAGCTGCAAGGAGAAGCCTTCTCCTTTTGCTCAGTTTTGCTTTTCCTTCCATTGGCACATCAGGGAGCTCTGGATCCACTGTGATCCATTCCCACTGGTGCTCCACTGATAGGCAACTCTCTGTCTCTTTTCACTCTCTCACTTTCACCCTCTCTGGGTATGGTTGGGTAAGTAAATGCAAATCACAACTAGGGTGTACCTCAGGGTTGGGTGGCATGTGGGTGGGCCCACACTGCACATGTTGCATGCAGCACTTCGAGCCAATTTTGTGGGTTCCCAGTTCTATCCAGAGTATACTAATTTTCATCAGTGAGCCACAACTCCTGCTTTAAAACATGTTCTAGAATTCAGCAGTAAACCAAAAATCTCCTTTTAAAACTGGTAGGAAATTCAACAGAAATTCTCAAAAAAAGAAAGAAAAGAAAAGAAAAGAAAAGAAAAGAAAAGAAAAGAAAAGAAAAGAAAACAGGTAGAAAGAAAAAAAAGGAAAGGAAAGGAAAAGAAAATTAGAAAAAGAAAGAAAGAAAGCTCTCAAATATGTCATTTTTTGTGAAACCCAGGCTTTGCCAGTGGTCAAAAGTACTTGTTGTGGCCAAATAAAATTAAATTGAATAAATCCCCCCTTTTTTATTCCAGAATTCTCCCAACTGCACTGTAGAGGTTTGAAGGGCGTTTCCATGACATGTGGAAGGCCCTTGGGCCCCCTCAGTGGTCAAAAGTAATTTTTCCAAAATTTGTGTGTGTGTGTGTGTGTGTGTGTGTGTTCCCAAATCCTCCAAAACATTGACTAAGATGTGTGGGATGCATTTTCATCATACTTCATGTCCCCCGGGTCAAACTAGCCCCAGGAGAGGTCTTTCTTAAAATTAAAAACACTGTGGAAATGCCCCTATACTCCCTAGGGGTCTATGGGGGCTGCATTTTTTTTTCAGAAGCAGGTGGAGTCCTCCAAGGTTCCTAGGGAGCTAATGCAGCCCTCTAGCCTTCCGCATTTGCTGACCCCTGCTTTAAGGGCTGCCAGATCAGCACTGTGCCAGGCCCCAAGATTTCAGAGCCAAACGTAAGACCTAGGGATAATCTGTTATGATATCCTGGTTAGCAGGCCCTGGTGAAATTGCGAGGATGACAAGACAGTCCCTAGTGATGTCATTAAGCGTGGTACATTAACCATTAACCATAATTTCATGATGTATGCCATTTAAATAATTAAAATTCAGCTCTAACAAAGGAGGAAAATATCTACACATATCTTTCAAGCAGTGCTTCTGACCTGAGATTCCTCCCTCACCCAGAGGGCTGGACTAGGGGTACAAGCTCTGAAGGTCTGCAAACTTAATTTCTTTGATGTGCAAGTGTAGTTGAGGCTAATCCTGTTGTCCGACCCTCCCTGTACCATTGTCCATACAGTGTTACAAGAAGCAATCATTCTCATTCAGAGTGACAGTTGCAGATGAAAAAAGGATTAAATTGATATTCTTAAATACATATTTTTTAAAAGAAAAAGAGAAAGAAAAAATGTGAGTTGATGATAGAAGACAGCAGAGCAGAACTCCACTTGTCCCAGTGTGTAATTACTGATGGAGTTTGCATAACTTCTGCAGTCAAAAGGCTGTAATTTGCATTATATGGGCTTCAGATGAAGAATCATGTCAGCTAGTTGCTACAGCATCTGCTCAAATATCCCATTGTTCTTTGAGCACAATTCATAATTGGACTCAGGTTTTCATTAAAAGGGGCTTGAAGAACTTGTGACTTGGGCTAGGCTAGGTTTTTTCCCTTCCTAGGAAACAGGTTCCAGGCTCCACTGATGTTGTAGAAAGATCCACAAATAGGGGCAACACAGAGACAAAACATACCTTTTAAAGAGGCATTTTGGCTGGGCTGGCTGGGTCAGTATCCTGTTGTGGATCATAACCTTTTAATTGCTTCGGACAACTTAAGCAGATAATCTACTACACAATCACTGTCCCTCTCCTAGGCCCTTTCCGCACCTTACCTTCTTCCAGCACTGGGGTGAGGAGATCGCGTGAGCAGCCTCTGGCGAGAGGATCTCGCATCCCTGCAGCTTCAGCTCCGCACGAGCTGCCTGCTTGCACGAGAGCCCCGCCTCTTCCTTCTGCAGCGCAGCCTGGGAGTTTCCCAGTCTGCGCTAGGGCAGGAAGTGTGACCAACATGGCTCTGGAGCCTTTGCACGCCAGGTAAGTGCACGCGGGGCTCGGGAGCAATGCACGATTATGCACTATTTTCAGCTACTAGCCGAAAATGAAAAGGTGAGCGATCGGCACCTGCTGGCCCCTGGAGCATCATGCGATTTTGAGTGCATCGTGCAGATCACTCCTCACAATCGCGTGACACTCCAGGTGCCCTTCCGCATGGAAAATGCCATGTGGAAAGGGCCCTAGTAAAGTATTTGATACCCACTGAGGAATGAGCTTTATAGTGAAATGCTCAGCCCCACCCTGGAGAATGCTTCTGTCTTGAAGAGCAGCTCCTTCTCCCTGGAATCATCTCTCACACTGCAAAACAAACCCTTTGAACATTCAGCACTGGCCTACCTGTGACCAACCAAGAAGAACATCCCTACATAGCTACTTAGTCAGATAGTTGGCAGTTTTCTATCCTAATCTGGCTTCCACATAGGCCATTCCTACTATCTATCAAACCTCTTTGCACGTTTTTTTCACACAAACAAAGTTAAGAGTTGAGAGGTTTTCTAGACTTTTATTTGTTGTGGTGGTTTAAACAGTATTAACTGGCTTCAAATTTAATGTTTTTTTAAACTTTTGTATGCTGTTAATTTTTAAGAATGTTTGCTCTAACTTGTAAGCCACCTTGAGTCCCAAACTGGAAAAACAGTAGGATAATATTCATAATCACAGTCATGATGATGATGATGATGACGACGACGACGACGACAGTGAAGGGTTGGGCTTGGCTCACAGTGACTTGCAGAATGTTGGACACAGGCATTTTTTACCCACACACCTTTCTTTCCCTAAATTCACCACACTATTAATGCTTCTAATTTCTTAAATGTTTGCATGGAGTATTGGAATGCCAGGGAATCTGCATGTTAATAATGGCCTCGGCATAATTGTGTGTGTGTGTGTGTGTGTGTGTGTGTGTGCATGCACATGCATGCATGTGTATGCACACACACCTTCACTTCACCTGTCAACTTATGGTGACCCCATGAATTTTCATGGGTTTTCTTATACAAATAATACTCAGAGGCAGTTTTGACAGTTCCTTCCTCTGAAATATAGTCTAAACTACCTGGTATTCATTGGCAGTCTCACTTCCAAATACTAACAAGAGCTGACCCTGCTTAGCTTCTAAGATCAGATGGGATCTAGCATAGTTACCCACAAACACAGCCCAGTAATTCACAGCTTTCTCATTCACTTTCATCTACTGAAAGCAATACCCAAAGTTCACCCAATACTCTTTTTATCAATCATCTCATCTGGATGGTCAGGCAAAACATTAATGCTCCCTTCAAGCTTGAAGGGAGCATTAACATTTTGCCTGACCATCCAGACGAGATGATTGGTAAAAAGAGTATTGGCAGCATTACTCAGGTTTAGGGCATTAAGTGGTGTTACATAGGCAATGACAATGGAAGTTCCAGAACTAACCACAGCGCCAGACCACTGAGCCAAACCTTGAACTGGCTAACTCTATCTGCACTAAAACCTCTTTTTCTACAAGAGCTGCTACAAGGGCAGGCATGGTTGCTTCCCCTTGACTTTCATGTCATTACTGTTGAATGCAGCAAACAGTTGAGGCAATTCTCCTTTTGTCTTACTTCATAGAATCATAGAACTGAAGTGTTTACAACTCAAGAGCGGCCCTGTGGTGAACCTAATATGTAGTTTTCTTGGCAAGATTCATTCAGAGTGGGTTTGCCTTGTCTCTGAGGCTGAGAGTGTGTAACTTGCTCAGGATCACCCAGTGGGTTTCCATGGCTGAGTAGAGGTTTGAACCAGAGATATTCCAGATACTTAGTCCGATGTACAAAGCACTAAAAAATGCTGGCTCTTTCCCTCTTCTACCTCATGATATTTGTATATCAGAACTTGTTTGCCACTATTAAGTGTGGCATTTGCAGAAGGGGTAGGGAATGGTGCCCAAAAAAGATATGCTTGCTGTTCTGTTTGCTCCACTGAGCAGGTTTTGTGCTGAACCAGCAAGACACTGAACGCTGCCCATGCCTGGCTGGCACCATGGCCAAGATGTGGGTTGTCTGTCTGTCACAGTGCCTCAAAGTGCTGGCAGTTACTATGTAGCCTGTAAATGAAATTGCTGCCAGTGAACAGCTCACAGCTCTTATAAGCAGAATGGCCTGTAGCCGGCTGCCAAAGGATCTTAGCAGTTATCTTGTCTGCCCTGTATGGATCAAAATCATCACTAAATTGTATCATTACTACATCAAAGCCAATGGATTCTGCAAGATCAAAATGTTACTTTTCACAGCTGAGGACCACGAGAACTAATCATCAGTTTAGGCAGTTTGAGATAAGCTGACAGTTATTTGGGGAGGGGGCATATACCTTTTTGTATTAATATGAACAGTATGTCATTTTCTTCCTTCTTTCACAACATTGGTGCAGAGGACAATATGCATGCCAAAGATGTGGCCATTTCTGCACTAGACTGTTATAGTGCTATTATTCCACTTTCAACATCCTATGGAATCCTGGGCTTTGCAGTTGAGGGACGGGCACTTAGAATTCTGAGCCAGAGAGCTCTTTGGCCTCAGTAGCATACAATCCATGCTAGGTACTGGCCATGGATATTGGTGTCACTCTTTATTGTGGGGGCAGCAACATTTTTACCACCAAGGACTAAATATGGCCATGATTTGTGAGCAGTGTGCTGTGAAGTATGGCCAGCACTGCTAGTGAGATGGCCCTGGGTTGGCAATGTACAGTGACCAGAGTCCCCCGAACATGCAATCTCCCACACTATTCACATCTGCACCCACAGTAATACATGTTTTCTCTCTTGCTTCTGCAATCCCCCACAACAAATACATACAACTCCCCTGTCCCTCATCTGCACCCCAAAATCTTGATCTCTGTCATGCAGAGGACTGCCATATGGTATAGGCAAGATTTATCTTCATGTGCCATCCTCCCCCTTGTAATTGCTTTCCTCCAAATCACCAAATAGACTTAAAGATAGAGGAGAGTACAATTTTTGTGGGTAGGATGATGATAGGGTAGGATGATGATAGCTTCCCCATTCACTATCTTCTTCATCACAACTGTGATCCCCTTGGCAGCCTGGAGAGACTGTAATTTATATGGAAAGAATGGCACGTGGGACAAGTTGTACCTTTTACCTCCTTCCTAGCATGGTCCCACTTCCCAAACAAGACAAACACTTGTGTGTTGGATTTGTATGGAAGGAAATTCAATGGTTTGCCCATCTGTGATAGATCGTGCTGAAGGCCTCTGAGGGCTACTTATGTTTCACCACCTGTGGCTTGCTAACATGTGCCCTATCTGAACTGCAAGTACGTCACATAGTACAGTCAATACACCTCTGTGACTGCATATTGCAGGGAAAGGTTATTAGTTTTGGCAAGTTATGCTGCACAGAAACCTGTTTCTCATAATGACTGAACTTCTCGTTAAACAACCCCAGTTAAGTTCTTTTTTTGGGGGGAGGGGAATATATTTGTATTGAGACGTCAGTTTTAAATATATAAAACAACACATAAGGGAATACATCACACTAAAACAGATAACAATGACAAAATAAGACTAACAATGGACGACCTATTCTAAAAAAAGACAGAATTAATCTAACAGGAAAAAGGGACTGAAAGGGTATATGCATGACTTCCAGCTCCATGGCTGATGGTTGTGAGATGTACTAGAATATATACTGCCTCAACACTATAAAATTGCGTATTTCTGCTATGACAACTACAAGCTACTAACCTTCAAAACCCAAAACTGAAGTTCTCCGTCAGTGATCTCTCAAATGAACAATCCACATGTCCCAATCTTTCTTAAATCTACTCAGTGATCCTTATTTAATCAAAAAAAGTCAATTTATCTGTTTCTGCCAGATCAAGCAGTTTCATCAGCCAGTCTTCTTGAGATGGAGTAGGTGGATCTTTCCATGTGTGAGCATAATGTAGTTTAGCAATCATATATTATATGATTCTTTCAGACTTCTTACATATCTGATCATCTGTCAGTCTCAGTAAGAAGAACCCAGGTTTCAGCAGGAACTTTGTCTTCCAGATGTCTTCTATTGATCAAAGTATCAACTTCCCCTTTTTTTTCCCCTTTTCACCCATCCACCATGTATGAAAAGTCCTCCTCTTTTTTTTCACATTTCCAACAAATATTAGTGGATCTATTATACATTTTAGACAATCCTTCTGCCATTAAGTACCATCTGTACATTATTTTATAATTTTTTTCTAAAATTATAACTTAATGTGAACTTCAAATCTCTTGTCCACATTTTCCCCATTGTTCTATTTGCATGTTATGACCCACATTTTGTGCTCATTTAATCATACAATCTTTTACCTGTTCATCTTCTGTATTTAATATCCTCTAAACTCAACAATAAGTTATGCATTTTGCATTTATCCAAATTTTGGATAAGTATACATACCAAAATCTCAGAAATTTTCAACCATGAATTCCATATGTTGCCTAAATTCTATTCATTAAACATGATTCAAGATTTGCCCTCAAACCTCTTCAAGCATTGGAGGATTTTGCTGTATTTGATTACTGCAGCTAGGATAGCCTTCGCAAGAAAATGGGAAAAAAATGATACCCCCACTCTCAAGGAATGGTGCTATGAGATTCTTGAAATGAAAACAATGGATATTCTATCACAGATAATTAAGGGAAGATATGAAAGAAAAGTTAAAAATGAGTGGATTTTGGTAACCCAAAACTTATTTGCATCTGAGCATTGTGACAACTCATCCTTGACTAGTGAGATACTTTATTAAAGCTTTGCAACATCATATTAAAGTTCTAAAAAGACTCTGTTGTTCATAGGGTCACAGGGTCGTCAGTAATAACCCAACAACATAGAATACTTGCAGCATTTAATACATGAATTAAAGAAATCAAGTTCAATAATATGCTTTAGTAACTGACAGAATCTTGTAATTTTGGGATGGGCTTCTGAATTTTAGCTGAATGCTAGTCTAGGTATAGATCATTTAAAGGACTTTGGAGTTACAAGGGCTAGAGTTGAAGTGGAATAGAAGTTTCTTAATATAAACACTGACAGTATGACAGATTAGTTAACCCATAAATGTGAGGAGGAAGATGGATAAGATGGATAAGAGGCTGTTGTTCTTTTTTCTCTATATGTTTGTTTGTTTGCTTCTTTTCCACAAATAGAACTTTACGAAGTGCAAACAATTGGTACCTATTTTTCGGTTGTGTATTTTAATGATAAGTTAAAACTTATAGTTTAACATTATAATATTACAAAACATGAGTTAGCATAACATTGTTCAAATACCCAGCATACAACAATGGGGACAGGACTTACGGATGTATCTGGTTTCAAATTTGATTTCACCTTATACATGTCTAGGTTGTATGCTGAGAGATTTAAGTTTTATAGGTTCTGATATATGTAATACAAGTGTATATTTTTTATAAAAATTATTAATTAAAAAAAGACTAAAAAAATAAGTTTTATTTTAGCTATTTTTATTTATTTTATTTATTTTTATTTTTATTTTAGCTATTTATTTTAGCTATTAAGCTATCATTCTACAATTGCTCTTCAAATTCTGATTTAGCTATTTGAAAATAATTTTTGTCCATTTTAAAATGTCCAGATAATTGTCTATATTCAAATCATTGAACCTCATGACCTTCTCTAACAAGTCTTCACTTGTTTTCATTTGAAACTAATCTTTTTCTATCCATAAAAGATCTTTGTATGTTAACTATCTGTCTTTGACAGTTATTTATCTCTTAAAGCTTCATGTGGTGAATTCCATAAAGGCATTTTGACACAAAATCTCATGTTATATTTACTCCAAACTCTTAATATTACACATCTGATATGCCTTATTAAGTTTCTAAGGAAATCTCTGTACCATGAAGAAGACAGAATAAGCTTTCTCAGAAGGAAACATTTCTTCCTTATGTGGAGAAAGGAGGGGAGGGGTGACACTAGCCACATTGTCAGCCAGCATTTGCAAGCACCAGCTGAGCATGTTGTGCCGCTCCTTCCCTTCATCTAATGAAGAATGGGAAAGATAAATTAAGTAATGTTCTACCTAGTGCTCCAGCGGAGGACTTGATGACATCAGGTCTGTGGAGCGCTGCTGGTAGATGGGTAGAATTTTGTCCTTCACGTAATCCCGCTCTTCTCTCACTTATAGCAAAACCCTACTCTCCAAATTACCTAAGCCTGAGCAAAAACAGAATGATAGAATCATAGAGTTGGAAGAGACCACAGGGGTCATCCAGGCCAACCCCCTGCCATGCAGGAACACACATCAAAGTACTCCCAAGAGATGGCCATCCAGCTTTTGCTTAAACCCTCCAAAGAAGGAGACTCCACCATACTCCGAGGCAGCATAGTCCACTGCTGGACAGCTCTGACCATCAGGAAGTTCTTCCTGAGGTTCAGGTGGAATCTCTTTTCCTGTAGTTTGAATCTATTGCTCCTTGTCCTTGTTTCTGGAGCAGTGGAAAACAAGCCCGTTCTCTCTTCAATATGACATCCTTTCAAATATTTGAACATGGCTATCAAATGGGCCTAATTTCATTTCCAGATGCTTATATGCAAGCTCCTGAAAGAGTCTGCCATGTTCCAGATAAAGTCATATGCCTCTGCTCATGTCTGTTAGAAGTGTTCTGAACATAACCAAGAGTTCTCTTGGCCCTGAGGTGCCAAACATCATATTGATTTTTTTTTCTTGGCTGTTTTCCAAGAGTTAGAGAAGTGCAACAGAAGGCATATCCTCCTGCAACCACCCACATCAAGAAACCTGTTCTGAGCCACAATGTTCAGTACTGGATATTCAGCTGAACAGCCAACACTTTGTTAGAATTTCTAATTCTAACAAATTTTGGGTGCATGAAACAAGCTAAATGAAACTGGGTCTTTAAGAGACACATTATATGCCAAGCTCCCTGAGAACCAGCCACAACTCTGTCTACAAAAACAGGCAGTTCAGCTGCATCCAAGAGAGAGCGAGAGATTGAGAGCTAGAGAGAGAGAGCAGGAGCCATTTGTGAAGCATGGTTGCTCCAAGAGCCTAGAAAGAGAGCCAAGTAGTCAAGGCATTCCTGAAATGTGCTTATATATTATATAGACATTTAAATTAGGTACCTGTGCAAATCAGCAGGTCATTAATCACCCATTCGCTTAATTGGTTTCCTTGCCAAATTGGTTACAGATAAATAATTAAAGCTAAAAAATAGGTTTGGATGCATTTCACCGGAAAGCAGGGTCAGTGGCTGTAAGGAAAATCTTTTAACCCTTCTCCTATCAGAACTCAGCCAGCTGGCAAGGAAATAGAGGAGAGAAGCAAGAGAGGCAAAGTGTGGCAGAGAGCCGAGAATGGGCTCTGAGCAGGAGCAAGGAGATGGACTAGAGAAGGGAGCAAAGGCAGAAGAGTGCCAGGAGAGCTTTTACACACACATCAGCAGAGCCTGGCTCTAAATTCCATTAAAGCCAAGTGAGGTGGATCTCAGAAAGAGCCAGAGTGCCTGATTATGAAGCACACATCACTGAGGGCTGCTCAGCCATTTTTCATTGCCAGGCAGGGCCTGCTAGTGTAGATTTTTCAGTGTGCTTGGCTGCTAATCATGCATAATAATCGCATTTGCAAGAACACAAATGTCACTTGGCTGAGTGCTTTTATTTACTGCCCTGTAAACATGCCCCAGGGAATGCAGGGCCTATAAAATATTGACAGGGTCCTCATTTTTAATGCCATCCTTGATGCTTCTCCTCTCAATATATAATGAGACCACTCCACAGCACCAGGTTGTCCACGTGCAATGGAGTTTGGGTGGGCCTTGCCTTGCAATGTACTTGTGCACAAGGAAATATGTTTTTTCATAACATAGAGCATGATTTTTAGCACTGTTGAACTTTGTGTTTGGAAGGGTATAATTTTGATTATTGACCCTATTCTTCTTTAGTCAATTAGAATCTGAGTGAAGTATGTTAGACTAGACTCCTATGTAATCTGTGAATGCAATATGTTTAGAAACACATGTCTTGTACATGTATGCTCATTAAAGACCTGGGATTGCTTGGAATTCCCAATCATATATATTCTTGATGGAAATGTGTGTTTCTGTGCTACATTATTTGTAAACGGGCTTTTTCAGACCAGCCATTCCAAAGCAGGCTGACTGGCAGAGCTTTACATAATGTACAGCCATGAATGCTGGTTCCTTCAGCTTTCTTAAAAAGGAGTCAGCTACACTCTTTTGGAGTCCTAGTTATCAATGACTTGGTACACCTCTCTTCAGGCTTTACCACATCCAACTCAATACTGAGATTCACACAGTGGAATATTTTCCTTTGGAAAGAAAACAAATCATACTTAGATAATCATAAAGCAAGAGAGAAAGCTAGACTAGCGTCTTTTACTTCAGTAATTTAAATATGCAACATATTGGGGAGTACTGAGTTCCATTTAAATAAGATATTGTAAGCCTTTTGAACAACCTCCCCTCCAAATGTGTGACTTAGAAATATCCTAATTTCAAAGACAAACTACCTCCTCATGTAGCCATAATCCCTGCATCATCTGAAAGGACAAATTTTATCTTCTTTATATTCAGGTTCTTGGGCAAGTTATTTATCTTCTAGCATCTTCAGTTTGCCCTTCTATGAAATGGACATGTTTTGGTTTGCCCACCAAAACAACCAGATCATACTATCTTCAAATTCCAGATATTTCTACTAGCCCCCAAAGTATGTAAATTCTTAGACTATTGTAACACAATATATGCAGGGCTGCCTGTCAAAAGTTCCTGAAAATTGTAATTGCTGCAAAATATGGCAGCTAGGTTGCTGGTGGAAATTAGGCATCTTGCCCATGCTTATGCCTATTTTGCTTGTGATGCACTGGTAGCTGTTTCATTTCTGGATTCAGTGCAAGGTGCTAACTGAGACTGCCCTTAGCCATATGTGCCTGCCTGCAGGCTCCAGTCATCATTTGAGGTCCTTCTGGTCTCATCACAGAAGGGAAGCAGCATCTGGAGCCTTTTGCTGGCCCGCTCTCAACATACCTAGTGGAAGCTCTCTGCATGAAAAAACACATGGGCTAGAGACAATCAGCTTTCCAATCCTTGCGAGTCACCCAGCTTGAAGATTGTTTTGATTTTTGAGAGGAAAATTCTCCAAACTAGATGTCCCAGTTTTTAGCACAGCATTGGTAGTCACATGGCTTAGCAGGAAGGTTGTTGCCTGCAAGATATTTGGTACAACACCCTATCCTGATTTCTTATTTTATGCCCCCTCTCTTTTGCTGCACATTTCTCCTCCATTGTGTCAAAACTGCCTGACTCTCTTTTTCATTTGTTTTTCTTGTTAAAGGCAGATTTCAATAAGTAGTTCAGTAACTCAGCCATTTGAGAATCATCATTAATTTAATAACCCTTCTTATTTATTAATGGCCCTACTTTGTCTGATATTTCCTTTTCCCCTGGTATATTTGTAAAAGCCTTTCCTATCCCCTCAGCCCCTTTGGTTTGCACTAACTTTTCTTTATTCTTGGCTTTATTATTTCTTTTCAACCTTACATGACTCTGTGTGCTTAACTCTTGGACTCTGTTACTCAGAGTTGTGATTTCAAATTCTTTCCCACAGTTCCTTAAAAACACTTTTGAAGTCTGTTGAGATAGAAGGCACAGAAGGCAGAATACTATCTCCTGCATAGCTCCCCTAAATATGACACTCCTTAAGTCAAGGTACTTGTTTGTCCCTGTTCTTGAACAATCTGGATAATGAGTCCAAGTTGGGAGTCTATATTGGTGGGGATCAGCAATGGTTTACATCTAGAATGCAACATTTACTGTAAATGAAGGATGTCCAAGGTAGGACCCTTGCTAACTCACGTGCGTACATGCTTGCTACTATTCCGAAGTGTCCAAGGGAACACGTTCTGGAAAACAGGGTGATGTCGGCTGTGGGACCTAGGAGGAGCTTGCGAGTATATCACTTAGCTACAAACCATGTTACCTTAATACTAGATCAAAGAACATAGAAGGTATTCCTCTTGATCCAATACATCATATTTTCCCCAAGAGTCATAGGACAAACAGAGAAATCCACTAATAAGGTCTAACTCCAACAAACTCTGTGAGGAGGAAACTGAGAAAAACCTGTCAAAATCACCCATCAATTTAGCTTCTAACAAAACATGCCATTTTTGAAAATCATTTCTGCCTCAAAACTGGCATGGGCTACCTCCTACAATTTCAAAATAATCTGTTGAGTCAGGTTTCTAATTCTGAATCTACTAACCATCAGCCCCTTATGATATCTGATTAAATTACAGAAGGCAATTCACCTGAGTTAGTTTTAGTTATTATAATATAATAGTCCTATAATATAATAGTCCTGTAATATCAAAATGTGTTTACTTTTTTAAAAAAGTATATTTTAAATATACTTTTTAACAATGGCCATTTCCGCATGGGCTTAAAGAAACGGTGCACAGCGTCCTCCAGGGAGGACGCCTGCACCTGGAAGCGGACTGGGTTGGACCTACGTAGTGTAGTTCTGCACCTCAGCCCACTCCGGAACGACCCAAAGTGGTCATCAAGCGTGCTTTTGAAAGACCGCTTGAAACAGATCTTTCAAAAGCATGGAGTGTGCCACTCCATGCCCGCGCTCTGGTTCAGATTTGCAGGCTCGCACCAGTGCGAGCCTGCGATCTGCCGGGGGCAGTCTTTAGGCTGGCGAGCTTCAGCGGTTGGTGGACAGCCTCGACCAACCGGAAGCCGCCATTTTCGTCCCCAGAGCAGTGCAGAGCGGCGGCCACGCACTGCTCCAGACCAGCCTGGACCCAAGCGTGGAGCCAAGAAGTCTGGTAAGTACCGGCACGGGGCGATTCCCTCGCCCCGTGCGGAAATGGCCAATGTCTCTCTTCAAAGAACATGTCTTAAAATTTAAATAAACTATTTTAAAATATATCAGTTAAAAGTGCATTTTAAATAGAAATTTTAAATTTCAATTTAAAATATAAAAAATTAATGGAACAGATTAAGGTAGAAATGGGATTAAATGGAACCAATTCGGAATTAGTGAAAATATGAAGAAATTACCTGGATCAGAAATAGTGTGATTCCTTCATTGCTATTTACTGCACATAATTTTTTTTTTCTACACAAAGTTAATTTACTTATAGTCAGGGGGAAAAGATGCATTTTCTTCTTGACTGTAGATGCGAGAAATTCATTCCAATCCATTTTTGTAAGGCAAAATATTCTTCATATCTGGGACAAAAAGACCTATAGAATTTTCTAAATTGTCACTGGAGAGAAACCAAGCCTGACAAACCCATCCATCCTTATCCTGGGTTTTAAATGCCTAGCTTTTAAAAGTCAGGTTTTGAGTCCTTCCATATTCAGCCATGTTAGTGCTGTAGTTAGGTTGCTGCCTTGTTTTTCTGATAGATTTCCTGTCCTAAATGGTTACACAGCAGATAGTACTATATCATCCTTTCCGTGCTGGAATTAACAATGCTTATTAACTTTGGCTTATGAGGGTCAATGAAAATTTTATTTTTAATAAGGAATTACTGAAATTCACAAATGTCTTCATATCTGAGACAGAAAATAAGACATTTTTTTTTAAAAAAAAAATGAAATGCTGAAAAAGTGAAATTGACAGATTCATTGATCTATATTGTAGACCCATGTACTCTTGGCAAAATGGACTTTTGCATCACTCTCTCACAAGTGGAAGTAAACATTTTCCTTGAAAAAGTATCTTCTTGAAAAAACAATAAGACTATAACAATAAAATTGAACAGTAAAGCAGGTAATATTCCAGTATTAAAACTATGACCATTTCTACCTTACATTATAGTGCTGTTATTCCACTTTCAAAATCCTGTGGAATTCTGGGGTTTGTTGTTTCCTGAGGCCAAAGAGATCTCTGGCTGAGGATTCTAAAGGCCCCTCCCTAAACTGCAAACCCCAAGTTTGCACAGGTTGAAAGTGGAATAATAGAACTGTAACAGTGTCGTGAAGAAATGGCTTATGTTGAAAGTAATATATCTGAAAGACCATGGCACACCAAAAGACAGTTCTAGAAATAAAGGGTTTTCTCATTTATGGTTTCTATCCCATTCTCACCTATATCACTTCCAATGGCAGCAACCAGAGAAGGGCTTCTCAGGACAATGTTGATACTAATAACTGGGTAGCTTCATGTGGGAGAAAGAGGTTCTTCCGCGTCAGATACACGTGGAGCAATATCATCTAAGTTCATGTTTTCGAGCTTAGTAAATTTCTGTAGTTGTCTTGTTATAGTGACTGATGGGCTGGACTTGGTTCCAGACATCCTATTCAACAATAAAGTACTATTGTGCTTAAGTGGCCTGCTTTCCCATTGCTTGTTCTCCTGCTGTCTACTACAACACTAGACAACTAATAGGATGTGAGGCCAGTGATGTAGACTCGAGTCGATAAACTTGGACTCAAGTCAGACTTAAGCCACTTCAGTGGCTCCACTTGGACTTACTTTGGCAAAAATTACACACTAACTTGACCCAACTTAAGACTTGCGTATTTTTAGTAACTGACTTGCTGCCCTTGGTTCAGTAACATAACACATTCATCCAGAAACTTTACAACTTACTGGTCACATGATGATCTGTCTCAAGTCCAAAGGGTGGACATATTTCTCAGAAGGGAATGGCAAATGGCTTAAGCAATGGGCTTGAGGTGAGCTTGAGGTCTGCTCATTAGCCTGACCCTGCTGCATATTGGAGGAGCTTTCTTTAACTTTTCCTAAGAGCAGAAAAGACTTGCTCCCAGAGTGCAGGATGCATTTCTCAGAGGGGAACAGAAAATGTTTTGGGCAAAGGCTTGAGGAGGAAGGCTGCTTCCTTCTAAAGTTCTTGAAGCTTCAGTAATGGGAAGTAAGAAGGATCCCATTCCTCACTTCTGAAAAAGCCTCCAGCTTCAGGAATGGGAAGTAAGAAGGATCTATTCCCACTTCAGAAGCTGCAGATGGCAAACTCACAGATGTGGAGGGCCAACTCTGTTTAAATTATTAAAATTGACTTTATTTGATTCTGTCCAGAAATTCTGGAATATAGGTTGGGGTATAAAGTTGGCTCCCAGACTTGAGACTTGACTTGAGACTTGCGGTAAAAGACTTAAATACATCACTGTTTTTAACTCAGTAATGTTGGTAAGTGGTGCAAATTGCAAGTGATCAATCCACAGAGAGCTGCTTTTTCAGTGGTCAAGTTTACCCATCTCAGAAAGATAGTGCCCAGGCCATCTTCTTGCTCACACACACTATGTACACAAATTGGAATCATATATTGTTGTGCACTTTTCCCATCCCACCACTGAAAAAATTCTGAAGATACTCATGGATGGATTTTCAGTTAGTATCTGAGGTCTGTGTGTCCACTTTAACCTCTTCTGTGATGCAACAGGGTTGTGAAAAGCCTGGAAAAAAGGCCAAGCAAAGCATGTCACAAGGGAAACAGATGTGCACTGAGGTCAGGTTACCTGCTTGATTAGAAGTACACTGACAAATGGACTCCTGCACATAACTCAAAGCAGAGTAATAAACAAGTAGTATTACAGAGGCTGAAGATTTATATAGCAGTTTTTCCCTGCTTGAGCTGCCACAGAACAGTTTATTTCCCTGACTTTACTGCCAGTTGACAGACTCTTTGGGGAAGAGGTAAGGCGGTGTCATTAGGATGAGCAAGTGCTCCTGCTCTTCATAAAAGAGAGAGGGAGTTATGCAAGCTAGTCCTGATCGAGAAGACGTATATGTAGTAAAGAAGAAGTACTAATCCCAAAGTAAAACCTGGATGCCTTTAAGTATCAGTACAGATTAGCTCAGAGCTTTTGAAACGTTTCTGAGAGAAAGAAGGTATCTATAGAGACAGACAATACAAGCTGTGCATCCCTAATCTGGAAATCTGAAATATGTATACCTCCAAACACTGAAACCTTTTGCCACCGGCCTCCTGCTTTTCCCTGCAAGGCAGAAGCTGTGGTGCTTCTGCTTGTTCATCTTGCTCCAGCCTTGCATTTCATACACAGCATAAGAAGAGAATGAACATGATGCAAGGTTGGAGAGACATGTGAGTCTGGAAAGAGACACAAGGATTGGTAGGAATTCAAGTGTAGTGCTCAGCTGGAAACCATGCCACTCATCATTTCACAGATCCCCACCTCTCTCTCTTCAGCCTTGCGTTTTGTTCATTCACTACTTCTGTTGCATATGAGATACAAGACTGGAGAAAGACTGAGGATGTGAGAGACTGAGGATATAAGGAATTTAATATGTCTATTTGAGAAAGAGAAATACGGTACTGTACAGAAGATCTCTGTTGAGGCCATCAGTCAGCTGCTTCTTCCTTCAAGGTAGCAGCTGCAATGTTCCTGCTTGTTCATTTGTGTGCTTCCCAGAGATCTCCTATACAGTACTGTATTTTATTTATATGCAAATATAGGTATTCCAAAGTCTGAAAAAAATCTGAAATACAAAATGCGTCTTGTCCCAAGCATTTCAGCTAAGGGAGACTCAATCTGTATTGCACTATCTGAATTGCACGATTTTCTTCCATTTTCAAAGTATGAAAGCTAAGAACTTTTCACTTTAGTTTTATCCTTCCAGCAGTGCTGAAAGTAGATTTCACAATAGCAGTGGAGAACCCACTTTAGTCCAAGCCCACCATTCTGGTCTGGGAAAGGACTTGGGGGATGGATTTCATCTCTGGAAAAAGGTAAAGTGGCCAGGACCAAATGTGATCACTACTGATCAGAAGTAACCAGGACAGACGTCTCCATATCTACTCAGAAAACAGTATGAGCAACAAGTCTACTAAGACATGCAAACCCCGGAATGTCTTCTGAAAGCAAGGCAAGCTACAGAAGGAATCACTCAGCAGATTATGATCAAGACTGCTCTTCGAAGAAAGCTCTTAACTCTGATCAGTGGCTAATTGGGGAAAATGTTTATTTTATTTATATCTTGCCTTTTTCCTTGCAGAGAACCCAAGATGGCACCATGCCTTCATGGTGGATAGGAGTCTTTTCCAGTGACCCTTATGGACAAGCTTTTATCACTGACTAGCAACTGCACAGAGATAAGTACTTTACCCAGTTTGGAGAAGAAAATGGTGGCCAGATGGAAAAAGGCCCACAATTGGCTGAATTTGTTTAAAGATTTCTCACATTTTTAACATTCCTCCTTCCAGAATTACATTGGGTTTCCACCAATGCTTATTTTATGCAATTGTATTAAGGCCACATGACTTAATTGATTTTTGTGAGTTCTAACTTAACGTGATGTGTTCAGTTCAGGGCACCATAGTTTAAGAAGGATATTGGCAAAGTGGAGTGTGCCCCCAGGGGCACAATGAAGATGATCAAAGCTCAACAGACCAAATACTAAGAGGAATGCTTGATGGAACTATGAAAAAGAGAAGGCTGAGTGGTGACATGATAGCCATCTTCAAATATCTGAACAGCTGGGACATGGAAGATGAAGCAAGCTTGTTTTCTGCTGCTCCAGAGCTAGAACGTGAGTCAATGGATTCAAATTAAAGGAAAGGAGATTCTGATTAAACATTTGGAAGAACTTCCTGACAATAAAAACTATTTGACAGAAGGCAGTGGATTCTTCTTTGTTGGAGATTTTTAAACAGATGTTGGATTGCTAGCTCACAGGGAGTATTAGCTATGGACTCCTTCAGGTCCCTTCTCTATGATTCAATGAATATTTCTCAGATTAATGTGGAAATCAGAACACAAGTTATTCACCAGTGTTTGCATACAGCCTAAGCACTTTCCCTAGAGCCCAAACTTTTTGCTCAACTACAGTAATCCAAAATGTAGCTTTTCAAATGTTCCGATCAGATTCTGATCATTCATATGTATAAAAATCCAATATTTTTGAAAAAAGTATGTTTAGATCTATTTAAACTGAAGGAAAATGGATTTAAATACTCATTTTACTACATATTCAGGGTTTCCAATGGTACAAACATTGAGCATTTGGTGGTGGAGGAGCAGAATCATAGCCTCTGATTGTTCCCTCTCACATCAGTTCCTTCAGCAGAGTGAAAAGGCATCACATATGCTTTTGTGTTTGTACACACACAGGCAGGAAGGTGGATATGTAGGTGTATATCCACAGGATCCTTCATGTGACTGGAATACCTGATTATGCAAGATCTCTCATTGTATGGTGGATTTTGTGTGCATCAACCTTCCACTGAATACAAAATGATGACGAGGCACATTTAACTGATTAAGTAACTTAAAATTACAGGATAGATAGATAAGGTCCACCTCCTCCTGGTAAATGAATTAAGAAAATTTTTCCTTGCAGGAATGAAGACACGAGACAATTGTTATTCCATTGGGTTAAACAAAGGCACAACTTAATGAAAATTCTTATCTGCAGCACACCTCTCTACTTAACTATTTCACCTCCAAAATGTCCCAATGCAGGCTCCTAAATGAAATCTGGGCACTGTTGAATGAAAGACAGCAGCTCTCCCAAAAGCTTTTGCATCCTGAATCACTCTACAATAGCAGTCTCTCTGATATCTGATGGTATACAAGTGCCTTCCTTTGAAAGCAGGTGCTAATGGAGTGGCAGCAGGCTAACCACCATTTACAACCTCTGCAAAAGAAGAATCAGATGAGAGATGGGAAGAAATTACACTGGATTCAATTAATTTTGTTGACATCATTGAATTTCATAGGAAAAAGAAAACATAAAGTATTACAACTCAGTATGAAGCAAGAATGGGAAGAACATGCTAGTGGATTCTGGAGAAATTCAAAAAAATTGAGACTGAGAGATTTCATATCCCTAAATTGTGTAAATCATGACAATGTGGCTACAAGCCACTTCACAACACAGTCCCTAGCCTGCACATGCAGTCCTAGTCTCTAGATTACAACCACCATTGTATCCAATAATCCATAAGAACATCCAACCCTGCAAGGATAATTTGTTCTACTGAGATATTGCCCCACCCAGCTGTGAGCCATATACCACCACAACCTAAATTATGGAAGTTGAGAAAGGGTCAGAGTCCAAATGTAGCACTTGAAGGCCCAGAACTTCTCGGTTCCTCTATCTTCCTCAGCATTAAGATCAAATTTAGCTCTAATGAAAGCAGACCAGATTTGAAACAAATGGAATTCAAATTCCTAAGATGTATAGCACTGCCTAGACCGTCATGCTAAATCAGTAGTGGAAGTGGGATCCTTGCCCACTTACCTTGGCTACTAAAACATTGTTTAAGGATCTTTATTGGACACAAATTCTAACTGCCCAGGCTTAAATGGACTTCTGAATTAAAATCAAAGGAGCGGTTTCGTTGGTACCAGTGAAGTACTTTCTCTTGAGGGCATATGACAGCTTTGTGGAGGAGTTAGTTTTTTTTCTGGACCATGGAGAAGGAGGAGGCTTAAACTCTTCCTCTATGCATCCTGCAGTCCCAGCGCTCTTCAGGCTCTTCATAACTATTTATAGGATTTTTAAAATATGCACCCCAAATACATTCATAAAATTAATATTATGTCCAATCTGGCCCAGAGAAAGAATACTGTGATTCTAACCAGACCGAAGGAATAAGTACACAGTAGAACTGGCAAGAATAATTCAGTGTTAACATGTATAACAAACTACGTACAAATCAATAATACAATTTTTGTACAAAGGAAGAGAAATCCACCTGCCATTTATAGTAACATGAACAGAATAATTTGATCCAAAATATTTATGGGATTAGAAAGCTATAGTAATAAGAACTTTCTTTTGACCTAATTAGGTTTCACTTAGGCTGAAATTAGTTTTACATTATTTCAGTTGATATGGCCTTCCCTAGAGAATTCTAGAAAAAGTGGTTTGAGGAGGCTAGTAAAATTGTCTCCTGGAGACCACCACTTTCACAACAAAGAAGTATAATTTCCCAATATCCCTTTGGGAAAAAAAAGTGCTGTTAATAGTACAATGCTAGGCTCAGAAATAAATCCCATTGTACTTAATGGGCCATTCCCAGGTAAGTCCAGATAGTGCTCCAGCCAAAAGGAATTTGAGTCTATACTAGAGCAATAGCAATAGCATGTGTATTTCTATACTACTTATGAGCTAAGTGCTCTCTAAGCAGTTTACAATGTTTTTAGCTAATTGCCTCCAACAAGTTGGGTACTCATTTTACCGACCTGCAGAAGGATGGAAGGCTGAGTCAACCTGAAGCCCAGCAGGGTTGAACTCACAACCTTGTGGCTGCAGTACCAGCATTTAACCACTGCATCACCAGGGCTCCAAGACCATGCTCTAGAATAGTGGTTCTCAGACTTTTTACCCCTGTGATCCCCTTTACATCTACATGCAGACTTTGTGTCCTTCCCACTCAGTGTAGTATATGAATAAAGATATTTTGTTTCTTTAGTGTGTGTATTTTTGTTCACACACTATGCATATTTATATATATATTCATATTTTAACATTTTATGGGGAAATAAAATGTGCTTGCCGTATATGCAGGGGTTCCAGGAATCCCCTATAAAACAAAAAATGCAAAGTGTTGCATTCCATTGCAGCTGATAGATGCAACATGTACACACCCACACAGCTCCGGCATGTGCCCACTGCATCCATTGGCTATAACGGGGTACAACACTTTGTGTGACCTTGCATTTGTGCATGCTGAGGTTGTGTGAGAGGGGGGCCCACTATAATATTATTCAAATTAGAAGTTTTTTTAAAAAATTAAAATGAATTCAATACCTAACTCATCACAATAACTTGTGTAATGTTTGTCCTACCTATCCTATGCCTTGCTCTCGTCTATCTCACAGGCCCCTGATGCTACATGTACCCTCCATCTTAACGCTGAGCTCTCATACTCTCTGCCTCTTCTCTTCATTTCCCTCCTTCCCATGAGAAAATGCTCCACAGTCAATAAGGGGCATATGCCTGCTGTACCAGCAAAGGAGCATTCAGAGAAGCTGAGTGGGGAAAGCATAAAAAAAGGGAAGCTGAGTTTTGCTATGTTTTGTGGTTGGAGGAAGGGAAGTCATTTGCATCACTCTTTTTCAGGGACCAATCAATCCTCAACAGGTGTGCACGCATGCACACACACACACACACACAGAGGATTGCCCTTTTTCGCATTTGCTGTACTTGCAGGTTGATATTACTTGCACCCCGCCTTGAGCAACTATTGTGAGCCCCCTCCTTAAGATTGCATTCCGCAGTCTGAAAACCACTACTCTAGAAAACTGATCTGCTTTAGCCAGCACTTGGAATGTTAACAAGACTCTTGTAAGCTGGAGAGCATCAAAGATGCTAATGCATTTAAAATGTAAGGCATACATGAAATGGTTGAAAGCCATCAGAATGTTCATTCTAGAGAACAAGTTAAAGTTTGCATATTGGGGGTAGGCAGTAGAGATAACAGTTTTCAATATTTAAAAAGCAGCCATAAAGAAGATTGAGATCTGTTGTTTTTCTCTTGCAGCTGAGAACAGGTGATCAAATGTAGAATAATTTATATATTGGGAAAACTTCCTAGCCCTGATAACATGGGAATAATGGAAAACATTGCCTAAAAAGATACATGATGTCTTCACTAAAAGTTTTAAGAAACTGGAAAGAAAGAGAAAGAGTAAGAATATGTTGTTGTTTCTGACCAAAGCCAATCATCAGGCTTTTTTCAGAAGATTTGTTCAGAGGCTGTGATATTGTAACTTGACCAAGGTCACCCATGGGCTTCCATGGCTGAACAAGGATTTGAAGCCTGGTCTCTCAGAGTCATAGTCCAAAATTCTAACCACTATACCATGCTGGCTGGCTGTAATGAGGATATAAACATTTATATATCTGCTTAGCAAGGATGCTTTGTCTATTTCCAGCTCCTTCCTCTTAAGTCCCATTTTGGGGAAGAGATAGGCCATAAATTGAGTAAATAAAAATAAAATAATGAATGTGAAGGTTTGTTCAAAAAAAATCTCTTGCTGTGGTCCAAGAAACACATCTGGACCAGGTGGTTTTGGGACATACCCATGACTGCACTCCTGGGCACCAGCTGCTATCTTGGGTAGGCTCTAGGAGATCAGCACAAACTCTGAAACCTTCCTGCCTTCTACAATGAATATACAGCTTTCAGGACATCCTATTAGTAGACATCAAACATTTGTAAAGGAAAATTTTGAACAGCACCATGGCATATAATTGCAATCTGTGCATTGTGCTGCCACCGGAATCCGGCTGTACATTTCCATTTGTGTGATTACTGCATCTAGATACACTAATACCGGAAGGCACATGACATGGCATTTAGAAGTTTATTGCAGACTGCTGGAAAATCTTCAGATTTTTGGACTTTGTGGCACTAGGATAGCAATGTTATAGTCAAGCTTCACGAAAAACTCTGAAAACCAATATAGTACCCCTGCTCAGAATGTCATATTGGATATTTTCTGACATCACTACATTCATACTATTGAGAAAAGGGCCCAACATTCTGGAATAATTTGTAATTGCTAATGTAAACTCTACAGAAAATAAAGATGCACTTCCTGGCCTATTTCATTTTCAGATGCAAAAATGGAGGATTTCAAATGTTTTTGATTTTTCACACTTGGGAATTTTGTGAAAAATTTGTCTGCTCAAATCACCTTATTATTTTGTGCAAATCTTTCTTTCTTTCTTATCCTACCTTTCTCCAGGCGTGAAACCTAACGATGCTTACAATAAATTAAACCAAAGTACAGCTAAAATCTTATGTACAAAAGCTAAGAAATAATTAAACAATTTGTTTAAAAGCACAAAGTTAAAGCAGTTTAAAACATGAAAACATAATAATAAAAGAGATAAAACTGTGGCATACCCATTAATATCCTTCTGCCATGGAGATTTAAGAGCCAAAACCCTACATGAATAAAAAACATCTTTGCTATTGGAAGAAAGAAAAAAAAGTGGGCTAACTGAATCTCTGTGGAAGATTGTTCCACAGGTTGGGAGCACTCACTAAGGAGGTTTCATCCTACAACCTCACCAAACATGCCTGGGATGATGGTTGGACTCAGGGGAGAAAAGCCCTTCTCCTAAATATCCTAAAACCTGGAAATGAGCACATAGATGAGAAATAACCTTTCAGATTGTATGGACCCAAACCACATAGGGCTTTAACCAACACTTGGAATTCTGCTTGGAAATAGCCATTTCAAAAGGGAGCTAGTCCCTGCAATCAGCTATTTGGCGACAGCATTGGAGAGCCACTGAAGTTTCTAAAGGCAACTTCATAGACAGTGCATTACAATAATCCCAATGGCATGTAATAAAGGCATATACCACCATTGCTAGACCTGACATCATCAGGAACAGATGCATATAGCATATTAGCTTTAGTTGTACAAATTTACTCCTAGCGTTGCTGAAATGTGGGCCTCCAGGCTTAGATCTTAGTCCAGGAGTACGCCCAAACTGTGAACCTAGGATTTAGAGAGAGTTTAGTTCAATCCAGCAGAGGCTGAATCTCTTCTACCGAATCTGCCTTTCAACTGACCTGGAGCACCTCTCTCCTGCCTGGATTAAATTTCAGTTTGTTGATGCAGTCCATTATTGACAACAGACACTGGTTTAGTATCAAAATAACTTCTTTGGAGTTTGATGGAGAAGAGAAAGTGTAGTGGTTGCCATCAGCATACTGGTGACAATGAACCCCAGATCTTTGTGTAAACTCCCTCATTGGTTTCACATAGATATCAATCCATATGGGGGACAAAATTGAACTTTGAAGGACCCTACAGGCCAATGGCCAGGAGGCTGAACAGTAATCTTTCTAACCACCTTTGGAATACGCCTCTCCAAGAAGGACCAGAAACACTGTAAAACAGTGTCTTCTAGTTCTATCACAGAGAGGTGGCCCAGAGGTATACTATGGTTGATGATACCAAAAGCTACTGAGAAGTCCAGCAGAACCAACATTTCCCCCCATTGAGTTCCTGGCACATGCCATCTTCCAAGGTGACCAGAGCTGTCTCTGTCCCATAACCAGGCCTGAAACCAGACTGAAATGGATCTAGATAATCAATCTCATCCAGGAATCCCTGGATCTGGGAACCCACAGCATGCTGTAGTACCTTGCCCAGGAAAGGGATGTTAGAGACCAGCTAGTAATTCTCTAATATAGTGAAGTTCAGGGAAGATATTTTTTATTAACAGTCTCACCATTGCCTCTTTTAGGCAGGCTGGAAACCAGCCTTGCCACTGTTAACTACTCCCATTACTCAATAATCCTCCTCTGGGTTGTTTTAATAAGTGAGGAAGGGGATGGGTCTAGCATATATATGGTGGCTCTCACCTATTCAAGGATCCTGTTCACATCATCAGGTTGCACAAATTAAAAAGTATCCAATGACATAGGACAAGCAGTAGCCAAGGTTACATCCACTGGAACTGTGTCAACCACAGCATCCAAGTCAGTGTGGACCCAAACAATTGTGCCTCCAAAAGATTGCACAATTTCTTCACAGTGGACTATTGAGTGGTCTTTGTTGCCTTCTTGGGGTCAAGGTGTAAAAGGCCTCCTGCCTCTTGAGACAGTTCTTCTATACAATTTTTGTGCAGAAAACAGTTTCCTTTGCACAGGAAAAATTGTGTTCTGCTCAAAGCTGTGAGGCTGTATTCAAAAAAGGAGGGTTTTTCAGTGGACTTTTTTGAATACAAATGTATAACAAAAATTTTTGTGCAGAAAATCTTGCAATAGGTGCAGTTTTTTAAAATGGAGTTTCTCAATGTGTTGAGGTGCTATTTCTTCTCAGGACTGAGATAAATTGCAAGTATTCTTTACAAATAACAGCAGAAGGTGTAGTAGGGCTGGGAAGGTGCAGAAAAGAGTACTCTGGATCAGGACCTGAAGAAGTTTAATTTTCGCATCAGGTCATACAATATTGCTTCTCTGTAACTTGAGTTTTGAATTGCAGGAACGTTCTTTCTGAGTTGTCCTGTTTATGTCTGAAGAACAGTTATATAGAACCTGCATAAGGTCTTTCAATGGATGCTGACAAAAAGAGAATTATACAGATTTCTTCCCCTTATACAGCTCCTGGACAAGTTTTTCAGTAAATGTAGACCTGCACAAAACAGATTGAGTTTGCTAGGAAATTCTAGCCAAGGTTTAGTAACAAAAAGTCAAAGATCTAAAAATGGAAACAGAAGTACTTTTTAGAAAACTGATCTGTGTTATCACATTTAGTAATGGAAGTACCCGGGCCAATATTTTTTGTTTGTTTGTTTTTTCAGGTACTTTCAAGTAACACCTCAACTGTTTCTGTAGCTATTCACTATTGCCTGCCTCTAAGGCTGTAGGATGCGTGTCAGGCAGGACTGTGAAGAAATATCATCAGATTATTCATTCGTGATGAGACAGGTAGTCTTCACATATTGAGACAGCCTGTTGATAGTTTGTTAACCCACATGAGTTTTCTCTCCTACAGTAGTAAACTAAGACAGCAACCTTTTTTGGTTTCTAAAGCTAGTTCTGATTGATCAAAAGGATATAAAATCCATTTGGTGTTTCTAATTTTAAAAAAAAATCCATAGAATTAGGCCACAGCCATCATAGTTTAGCTATATATCTGCACAGTTTCTCACAACTGCAAAACTCTCTTGAGGCTGACAGGCAATATCTCACTCTCTTATAGGCAAGGAGAAAAAAATTGTGGTTTCTTGTAAGACAAATAAGGATTTACATTCCTAGCATGAGGCAATAGAATGACACCTCCCATGTGGCTATTGATGCACTAAACATCCAGGCATAAGTTATTGATTTATTTAAAATATTTACTTATGATTTTTCTCCCAACTAGGGATTCCAATGTAATGTACAATAAAACAAATAATAATATTTTTTAAAAACAAATTATTGATATAAAAATGAGCAAGTGAATAAGCAACTAATTTTAGAATCTCTTTGAAAACCCAAGGCCATCCTGATTTCTCCTGCGGTGGACTTCAACAATTTAATAGATTAAACTAAACAAATTAACTCCTCTCATTCTAATTTAACACCAATCTACCATCATGCAAAATGACAAATATTAAATCCTTTCATCCTAATTCAACTGATTTTCCCAGTTCTTCTCCAACCTTTTCTCCTTCTCTCTAGCTCTTTTCTAGCTGTGCCTCTCCAAAATAAAATTCAATCTCATTATAAAAACTTCTTTTTCCCTTTGAATTTTTCATAACTGTTTCCTAATTACATCCCTCTTTCATAATAATTTGCTTTACAATTATCTAACCCTCCAACCCACAAATAAATCACATATAAATCAACTTTAATATGATTTTAATATGATTTATACACCCCCAAAAGCCTTGTTTTATAACTTCTTTGACACTAGTGCAACTTCTAACATCAAACAACAAAATAAAAATCTACAATCCAGTAAACCCACTTGTTATTTCTTTAGCCATTCATTTAAAATTTAACCACTTTTTTGGTCGTGCTTCTGCAATTGCACAAATTGAGGATCCCTCATCAAATCTCATGAGACTTTCATGAAACATGCTTCTCCTGATCTTATCATTTTTCTCCTCTTTCTCCACTTCCAGGAGGCTAGCTGAAAACTGAATACCTTCAGTGTCTTTCAAAAACTGCCCCTGACACTGTTCTCTCCAATGACTTGATTGTACATTTCAGAATTCTTCCTTTCATCATCCTAAATGTCTCTCAGGAACAATATCCAATTTCTCTTCTCCTTTTCCAGTGTTAATTCCTCTCCATAATTTTCAATAAATCCAGTTCTCTCCTCTGGGTCCTCTGGGATTACTTCTGAATCTCCAAAATCATATTGGTCTGGCTGCATGTCACTATCCATAGCTTTCTCTCTAGACTCTGATATCTCCTCTTCGTCTGATTCTCTGATTTCCATCATATTATAAAATAATCTAAAGCTCTTTATGAATGAATGCATGTATGAATGAAGCTGTCTTTTTAAAGGTGATTGAAAGAACAAACATAGAGTGCCATGTGGTATTGAAATCAATTTTAGAAATTGAGATTTTTGTTCTAAAAGAAACTATTTTTTCTGAGACATTTTGCATATCTGTTGAGGTTTTTGTAAATTATAATATGGAAACAAGATCTAGACAGAAAGCATTAGAATGAGTAGAGAGAAGAAATCTGTTGACTTACCCTCTAAAACTACAGAGATGGCTTGATAATGTACCAAGAACATCAGTCTCTGAAGACCCAGGTAGCACAGACAGGAACTCAAATTGAACAGATGGGAGACAATATAATATCAGAATTTAATAAGGAGATGAGAGAAATGAAATCTGAGATGAAGGAAGTTAAGATGGAGATGAAGGAAGTGAAACAGTCTATTCCTTAGATGGCTTCAGATAAGTCAGAAGACACTGAGGCTGGAACAGAAAGCAGAGAACTTTGAGAACAGAGTGGATAGACTGTAAAGAGCAAGAGAACACAATTTGGGTGCTTTTGCTTTGATGGAATAGCATGAAAGGGAAAACTGTTTATGTTTTAGAGTAGTCTCAGAAAAAGCAAATGAAAATATTAGAGAACTTATGACAGAAGCCATAGCTGAATTGTTAGTTATGCAGAAGGGGGAGATGGAAGATCCCATGGATTGTGTTCTTCTTATGTTTGTTCATGCACAGACAGACAAACTTGCCAAAAGATTTGACAGTATATTTCCTTCAAAAGCAAACTGGAAGTCAAGTGTTGCAATATCACTTAAAGAACAGATTGAAGATAGGTGGTGCTGAAGTAGTGATATTTAAAGAGATACCCACAAGGCTCCTATGCAAGAGAGGAGAATATAACTTTTGAACTGAGAAAATGAGACAGAAAATAGGATCCCATTTAGATAGGAGAGATTGGAAGGGATTTTGTTTGAGTACAAGCAAAGATGATTTTGAGTGAATGCAATACAAAAAGGCTAAAGAATTTCTACAGAAATATAAAAAAGAATTAGACCAAATGGGTGAAAAAAGAGAAGATGAAATCCATGATGGGGACAAGGACAAGAACAAGGATAAGACTTTGGAAGAAGAGGAAATTAGAGTTGCATCAGGAATGGACTAGTCCAGATTTAAAGACTGATATGGATCTAAGATGTTCGAAATAGAATATGAGGGGCTTGAACATTCCTTCAAAAAAGACTGAAATCTTTCACCTTTTGAAATAGATGAAATAAGATATAATTTATCTGTGAGAAATATATGTTAGAAATAAAGATCTTAAATGTTTAGATTACCCAAGACTGGGCAAGAAATTCATTATGGTATCGCCAAAGAAGAAAAGTGGAGTAACCTATCCCAATTGTTTGAAAAGCAAGAAGGAAGGTATGTCATGGTTCAAAATGATATCTGTGGGGTTAACATTTTGGTGCTGGGGGTCTACCCTTCTGTTGAAAGCAAGGGAATTTTCTTTGAGTAGTTGCAGGATAAATTGTTGAATTATTCCTTCAAGAATTGGGTGTTACTTGGAGATTAGAATTGAGTTATTACCCCATAGTGTGAAAAACTTTCAGAGGAAGACATCAAGACAAAGCAAGGAAAACTCCCCACGACATTTTTTGATATGATAAATAATTTGAGGTTGGTGAATACATGGAGATTTAAATCCACCTATGCTAAAGACTATACTTTTTCTTCCAGAAAGACACACATTGTTTTCAAGAATTGAAATGACAATGGCCAATGACATAAAAAATGGACAACGTACCTAGAACTTTTTCAGATCACAATCTTGTAACTTTCATACTGAAAGGAAAAAGAGTTGGAAGTTATTGGAGATCGGATGACTCTCTACTTTGAGAAGAAAAGGTTGTAAAAGAAGGGAGGAAAACACTGAGAATTTTTTTGAAGATAATATGGACAAAGGTGCTGATATTGGAAGACGTTTAATTCTGCAGAATTAGCAAACAAAAAACAACCATGTTAACAAAAAATGTGTGAAAGGAAGAACAAAACTATCTGATGCAAAAGTCAGGTTTTAAAATAGAAAAAAGGTGAAGTATTTGATACAACCATGGCAAATATGAATTGTATGTTGTTGAAAAACAATTATATTAAAACATTTCTGTGTTTAAAACAAATGTTTTGCCTAGAATGTTGTTCCTGTTCCAGTCTACCCCAGTTTTGACATGTGGTTCTCTATTTAAAAAATGGCACAATGACTAATCAAAGTTTGTAAGGTAAGGAAAGGCGCCTAGAGCAAAACATAAAATTTTACAAGATGCTAATCATAGTCAGACTGGGATTGCAATATTTTAAACTGTAATTCCCTATATATTGTTTGGTTTGGTTGAAAGAATGGATTTTGTTGAGAAATAAGAGATGACTGAATCTAGAGGGTCATAAATTGAGATTTGGGTGGCACAGCTACTTGTGGTATGATAAAGCCAAAGTGAATAAATATTATGTAAGAAGAGCTTTGCTGAGAATATGGTACAGATGTAAACCAAGTTTGTACCCTGAAACACCTTTGTGATTGTCTTTGCAAAAAGTTTTCTATAGGAAGAGGATGACAGCAAAATAAAAATGGGTGACTTACGAAGATCTTTTGGAAATTGAAAAATGAACAATATAGAATTAAATCAATTGAAAAAATTAACATTGGAAATGTTTAGTTTTCAATAGTTCTCCTACAGACAAATAGTGGAAAATTATAAAGCAGACTAAAAAGGTATGACTGACGTGACTGAAAGTGAATTTGACAAACAGTTGTGCTTGGATTATAAATATTTGATTGGGAAGATATATAAATCTTTACTAAAACTAGAGATGGAAGAAGAGGTAGTGAAAGAATGTATGGTAAAATGGACAAAAAATGTCAGGCATAACATACCGTTAGAACAATAGGAGAGAATGGGGTCAGACAGAATTAATTTTACTTAAAACAGAATTTCTATAAGATGTATTGAGGGTATTTGACACCAAAAAAGTTAACCAAAATATATAAAGACATGCTTAATATGTGTGTATGTATGGGGAATATGTATGGAAATGTGTGCAGCATGTGGGATCTTTTAACCATATGTGTTGGACATGTGATAAGACAAAAAAAAAATGGAATTAATTCCATTTCTTGATAAAGGATTTAAAAGATTTTGACAGTTAGTGTTTAGAAGGAACCAGAATTGTACTTGTTGGAAATGACTGAAGAGCCATTACAGAAGAAACATGGGAGGATTCTGTGCTAGATGACAACTGCAGCAAGACTGTTAAATCTTCAGAAATGGAAGAGCACTAAGATTCCAAAAAAAGAAGATTAGTTAGTTAAGTTATTGGACTTAGTAATACCCACAGTGTATGTCTCTGCATGCCAGTGGCTTTTCCATCCATGACATTGGAATCGCACCTCCATAGAATTGCACGATAATCTGAGAAGGAACAAAACCACCATTGGACAGAATGCTGAGTGCCAATGCTTATTTACTTTTACCTTTGCTTATTTACTTATTTATCATCAGTAGTAAAACCGCTAAGCTTGTACATAATGTGAAGATTTCAACAGATTTATGCTCTTTGGCAAGTCTGATTATAACTGGCAGGTTTCCCTACCAGCAGGATCGAGCGTTTCATAGTTCTTTCAGAGAGAAGAAATCCAGCTCGCTAAATTTATTTTTTGCTTGCACCATTCATGATAGAGTTTGCCTTATAATGTACACTTTTGCAAGTATTCAATTAGCAGGAATACCTTCAACTATAGTTTTCAAGTTTAGATTTTGCACAGTTGTTTAAAGGAAAGAAGCATTGTATCACCACCATGTCTAAGTCACAAAACCTTGACCAGCACTGCCATGCAAAACTTTGCTAGGAGCATTAGATACTTCACTATTTTGGTGATATAATACCTGCTTTTCTGAATCTGCTCAGCATTACTTTCCCCATTGCCAATTTCTGTTTCTGTTCATCTCTTGTACACGTCACTATAATGCAAGATTTGTTGAATGAGGAAGGCATAGAAAATTCTTTTTTTATACTTGAGAGCAGTCTTCCTGTTATTAAAACCCTGGCCACTACCCTTTGTGGCCTTGGTCTGTGCATGAGAGAAACTCGCTAAGAACTCTGTTTCATTAAAAATGTGTCCTTGTTTGAAAACCCCAAAGAAGAAATTGGAATGTTGACATTAAAAATTAAAATTATAATGAACATTGTCTCTGTGCCTTAAATGGAGAATGGCCCAAAGCTGGCTGCTGACCAGATTTCTGAAAAATAACGCTTTCTCTGTCTGTGACATCTCATGACTTAGAAAGCCTAAAAGCAGACTGGAGAATGAATCAACAAATCTCAAAGAAGATTAAATGTGCTGGATTAATGAAAGAATAAAATATGTCACTCACATTGCTTCTTTCTCAACCCTGCCTAACAGCCAACCCCAGAACAGGAGCAACAGTGTCATATCCAGTTTCCAGCCTTCCAGTTTCCTTGTCGCAAGGGAATCTGGCTCATACTTGCAATGGACAAATCTATCAGTTTTGGTTTCTTTCCATCCAGAATATGATGGAACTGGCTTGCTGGTTAAGGGGAGATGACCTGTGACATTAACAATCTCTTCTTCCTTCTGTATATATAAGGAAGTTTCAGCAGGAAGGAAGTGGGGAAAGGGTTAGATTAAATTGAGCTTGACCTCTTTAGCACATGGATGATGGAAGAGTAGACCCAAGCAGAACTTTGAAATGATCTTGTCTAGCTTGGAAATCAGTGAGTGGAATTTGATTGCCTGGGAAAATGCTGCCTGTGAGAACTGTAGATTATGGAGTTTTGTGCTTTAGTCCCCTAGCTACCTGCATGTGCACCGGTATTCAGAATTCACCTATAACCAACATACATCATCATGCTCTGCAGTATGTGCCACTTGGTCTGACAGTTTTAGCATGAACTTTCAATTTTCACTGGTATGCAGCTAGAAATGTCTCCCTAGGACAAAGCAAGGGACAGGGCAGTGGAGGGGGAATAACCCAGCTGAAAAAAAAATCTAGTGACCTGACCACCCATCAATTTTTAAGTTCTCCAAACATCCAAATCAAATGAGGCTTTAATGTAGCAGCATCTTGGCAGCTGTTTTAAGTTTTCACTTCGTGTACTACAAATCTTGAGATCTGCTGGAAAAAAACCTGTATAAGAAAAAATGCAGCAAGATTGCACTTGAGCTAGATTGACTACTAAAAGAATGCCAAGACTTCTGATAAACTTCAGGTTTTTTCTGAGGTAGTTCCACTGACTTTTGATCTGATGCTACCTGAGCTTCAGGGAACTCTCCCATTTCAACTTGAGTACTCTATAGAATAGTGAAGAAAGTTCTAGAAGCATGTTTTGGGAGGCATTCTTTTCTTTTGTCCAACTGAATTCTCCTTACCTGTGAAAGGTCTGAACAGCAGTACAAGATTGAACATGCGCACATTTCTTGCAGGTCTTATTATTATTAAAAAATATGAATATCCATTTATGTTCTCAGTTAAAAAAAAGTACTCTATGATAAGTCTTCTTGATTTAATCTGTGCAAACATAGCCATAGAACATATTTATCATCTCCTTGTCACTTTTCATTTAAAATCTATTTGGATTAATAACAGTGAGCCATTTATAGGATTCTCATGCCTAATTTAGCTTAAGCAACCTGCAACTCAATGAATTTGCAAGGGCCTGCTGTGCTTAATTGGTGGATTTGGCTGACTTCATCGGAGTCTCTATGTCTGCAATTCACCATCGCTTGCTCTCCCACCTACATTCATATCTGCCCATACCTTCTGGCTAATGTGGAATCACCTCTGTACAGACATTGTGAATGGGCCTTGATTTAATCTGGCTGCTCTGTTGCTTTGTTTGCTTACTTGTTTGCTTATAACCTCCTTTGCCGCTCCAAACACTGGTAAACTCAATGTAGCTAACAATAGAACACAAGCAATTCAGAAAAAGAAATATACCTAAGAAAACTATTTCTAAACTGGGTCAAATGTGAGGGAGCTCATGCCTCTGCCACCTGCACATTGCCAGAGCCATATCAGTGTGTAATTTTCCTTGCAGGTATTTCCCTGTGTCTATAGAAATACCGAAAAGGGCAATTACTCAATAGACAGACACACTGAACTTGTCCAGCTGAGTTGACTACCAGGGAGAAATGTCAATGACATCAACAAGACAGGGCCAAGCTGACAATGTGGCAGCCAGTATGATGTTGGCGGTCAAGTCACCAAATCACCCGAAGGAGCAGCAGACTCTTAAGGCCAGGTGAGCAGCCACAGCCATTTTGTAAGGGTGACTTATGGCTCTCAGCAGAGGAGGAGTTGTATGTGTCACAGGAAAAAGCAGGACCAGGAGGATATGATCCATGTCAACTCTTAAAACCAAGCAGCATCATGTGGTGGAGGACTTAGTTCAAATTCCCCTCCCTGGAGTTGGAGGATGATAGGTGAAGAAGTAAATACCCTTCCTTCTAGGACTGAGAGGAGCAGCTTCTTGTCTGCAGCATTGCCTCAGCTTCCTGTCTTGAAAATATAAGTACAGCTATCTGCACTACATCTTCTGAACTGAAGAAAAAAATTAACTTCTCTGAAATCACCTCATCTTCCTTTAGCACTCCTAATCCTCTGTGAAGAGAGTATATCTTTCTTTTGTATATTTCTGTGGACCTCTCGTAACACTTAGGACACATGTCCCATTCTTGGAACTACCAAGAATCACATAATGCACTTATAGCACCTGGATCACACCATTTTGAGATCCTCACTGATCACCGCTAAGAGCACTTGGATTCCAGTGAACCAGTCTGAGTGCCAAGATGCTTGAACGCTCAGCTCATCACCATTCTTGAATGATTAAGAGGACCCACCTGAGCACTGCATAGGCTTTCCTATACCACTAGGCATAAGAGCTTCATTCCTTTGCCCACTGCTATCCAGGGAACAGTTTCTCCTGGTTGGTACTTTGTTCTTTACGATTTTGCTAAGTATTACACCTAGCTAAATTAATTTTCTTATTTTTACATATGTTCTTGAAAAACAACGTGGTGTATAGGTTTGAGCATTGAACGTTGGAGACCAGGGTTCAATTCTCCACTTAGCCATGAAAACCTTGAGTGGGTGACCTTGAGTGCATCACACAGTCTCATTCCAAAAAGCCCATGATGAGGTCACCTTAAGGTCATCATAAGTTGGAAATGACATGAAGGCACACAACAACAACACTAACAACAACAACAACAACAACAACAACAACAACACAGTATGGCGCTTTCTATCATCTTTATGTTGTACATTCCTTTCTTAATCCCTTGCAAACCATTATACCTCCCTATAAGTGGTGTGTGTGTATACTGTTAAGAACAGCCACAGTTCTATATCCAGTACTTTCCTACTTATTCACTTTTGCTGAACATTGCTTATTGTTTTTGCCAAGGATTCTTAGAACCATAGATTCCTAGAGTTGGAAGAGACTAAAAGGGCCATCCCATCGTCTGTCACATAGGAATGTTCAACTAAATCACTCCCAAGGAATGCCTAGCCAATCTCTTTTTAAAATCTTCTAAAGAAGCAGAGTCCATCTCATTCTGAGGGAATCTATTCCAGTGTTGAACAGCTCTTACAGGCAAGAGGTTCTTCCTAATATTTAAATGTATTTCTTTTTTTGTAATTTGCATCCACTGCTTCGTGTTCTGGCCTGTTGAGCAGCAGAAAACAAGCTTGTTCCATCTTCTACACAGCTTCCCTTCAGATAGTTAAACATGGGTATCATGTCTCCTCTTAATCTTCTCTTCTCAAGGCTACACACACCCAGCTCCCTAAGCAGTTCCTCACTGGGCTTGTTTTTCAAACCTTTTACTCTCTTGATTACCCTCATCTCAACACATTCCAGTTTTTCAATATCCTTATTAAACTGTGGTGCCCAGGACTGAACATAATTATCCAGGTGAGATCTGACCCCAAAGCTAAATAGAATGGCACTACTACTTTCCTTGACAAAGCCCAGAACTGTATTGGCCTTTTTCAGCCAGCACATCAAAGTACTCGCTAATGTTTAACTCATTATCTTCTATGACCTCTAGATCATTTTCACATGGGCTGCTGTTGAACCAAGTGTCACATATCATATATTTGTGCATTTTGTTTTTCTTTCCTAAATGGAATATCTTACATCTATCTCCATTGTTCGTTTTGTTAATTTTAGCTCTGTTCTCCAATCTGTTAAAGTCATTTTGAATTCTGATTCAGTCCTCTTGGATATTAGTTATTTCCCTAATTTGGTGTCACCTTTCAATTTGAGAATCCAAGGGCCATCTAGTCCAACCCCCTGCCATTCAGGAATACACAGCTAAAACACTCCTGAAAAGATGCCCTTCAGACTCTGTTTAAAGACTTTCAAAGAAAGAGAATCAGCTCCTTCAGAGTCAATCTAGTCTACTGCCAAACAGCTCTTACAGTAAAGTTCTTCCTAATATTCAGGTGGAATCTCATTTCTTGTAATTTGATTCCATTGTTTCATGTTCCAGTCTCTAAAGCAGAAGAAAACAAGTTCATTCCATCTTCTACATGACACTCTTCCAGATACTTAAAGATGGCTACTATAGTCTACCCTCCATGCTGAACATGGAGACAGACCCAGTACTTCACACGAAGCTTGACCAAAGCTGAATAGAGTAACTCTACTACTTTCCTTGAACTGGACACTATATTCCTGTTGACAAGGAGGATGAGGACCATTATATGTCATGAATGTATACACCTGTAAAGAGATCTATGACTTAGAGCATGGAAAACAGGTTTAGAGCATTTGGGTAAAAATTAAAAGTGCAAGAAGCAACAGTGACACCACTGTGCAGTCTACCCTATCCTCAGTCTAGAATCATAGAATCATAGAGTTGGAAGAGACCACAGGGGCTATCCAGTCCAACCCCCTGCTATGCAGGAACACACATCAAAGCATTCTCAACAGATGATCATCCAGCCTCTGCTTAAAAACCTTCAAAGAAGGAGACTCCACCACACTCCAAGGCAGCATATTCCACTGCTGGACAGCTCTGACCATCAGGAAGTCCTCAAGCCATACTGGAGATGCCTTCCTAAAATGAATGACTAAACATTCAAGAAAAGAGAGATATACTAGCAGTACGATGAATGAGAGAGCTCCAATCAGAATGGCTTTGTAGCAAGGTCTTGGCTGAGGAGGCAACTGTAGCTATCTTTCTTACAGTCAAGCCAAAACACACTAAATAAAGCCACACTCTTATTTTATCTTGCTCTTCCTCTAAAGTCCCAGCAGAATGTATTGAGTCTATTTTTGAGGCTCTGCCCAAAGAGTAGCTTTGGAAGTAGCAAGTTTTAGGGTCAAACTAGGGAATAGAATGATTTTGGAAGAAACGATTGCTCAAATGGCAAAAAATGTCTCTTCGTTATAGCATATGGTTGTTCTCACTTACATGTTTTGTATTTAGTGTGCAATAAAATGTTATTGGTCATTGCAAAGTAAACAGCAGTGATGTAGACTCAAGTCGACTGACTTGGACTCAAGTCGGACTTAAGTCACCTCAGTGGCTCGGCTTGGACTCGACTCAACAAGGATACACTAACTCGACTCGAGACTTATACATTTTTGAGTGACTGACTTGCTGCCCTTGATGCAGTAACATAATACATTCATCTAGAAACTTTACTACTTTGAAAAACGCTCCCAACTCTTTTTGCCTACTGGTCACATGACAATCTGTCTCAAGACCAAAGTGTGGGCACATTTCTCAGAGAGGAAAAGCAAACAGGTTAGGCAATGGGCTTGAGGTCTGCTCAGCAGCCTGTCCCTGCTACATATTGGAGGAGCCTTGTAAAACTGTTTCTTAGGCAAGACTTTTCCCCATAGCATAGGATATGTTTCTCAGAGAACAGCAAGTGTGTTAGGCAGTGGGCTTGAGGAAGAAGGAGCCTTCCTTCTACAGAACTCATAAACATTACTTCTTTGATTACAATTACCCAAACCTCACAGGCAGTATGGCCTGTTGCTCTGGGGGATTCTGGGAGCTGTAGTTTTAAAAAAGTAATTTTCCCTAGCTCTGATGACTTTATGTGGTGTCTCACCTTGACAAAGAATGTAATTAGCCTTAGTAGCTCAGTGTTACCATGTAAGTTTTGTGAATAAGAGATATTTAGGTGGAATCTCGAGATATTTAGAACACACATGGGCTTCCGCATGAGACCAGAAGGACTAACACTTAAATCATCCCATGACACAGTGGGTCAGTAGCTATAACTCATAGGATTTTGTGGAAGAAATAATGGTAATTCAACTGGTATAAAAAGTTCAGTAGGTTTGTAGTGCAGGTGTGCAGGAATTGTCCCTTTGCATGTTGATGACTGAGCTATTCAAGAATGTGAAAACCACTTTTGTCTCCGCAGTGGTTTCTTTCTTTTCCACTTGGTTCTTGACGGCTGCCTGTAAATGGAGAGATGCAGCCTCAATGAGCACACGTTCTTATGTATTACAGAACCACCGAACAAAGAACACAGAAAGGCCATTAATTTCCTGAAAACCTTGAACATGATGCATACAAGGGAAATCACAGAGTAAAAGCTTTCCAAAGACACCTGGTATTCTTTGGCATATGGAAGGTATTAATAGATCTCAGTAGCAATGTGAAAACTTCCCCAAGCTGAGTTCAAAATAGGCTCTCCTAAACAATTTAACATGCACTCAATTGGTAATAGGCTCAGATTAATTCATTTTAAATTTGTCCCCATTTGCAGCTACAGGTGTCCTTGAATTCCTGATCACTGGGAATGTGTGGAGGGCATGTGGAGAAAACTGCTTGTGAGTTTTCTTCTGTTACTCCCTTCCATTAACTTTAGTAGGCATTTAAAAAGTGGCCATCGTGGCTTTGATTGGACACTTAGATGCTGCAATAAAAGGGATGTTTGCATTTGGGATGTCTCAGGGCTTCTGCTTTATTAATAATGACTGATCCTGCAATACTATATTTTTCATACCCAAGCCGAACGTAAAAATAAGGCTGCATATGACTAACCAGAACTCATGGTACTTTGTTCAAAGTCTCCATAAAAATAATACATGGAATATTAGAATGTAAGAGGATGCTGAATTTCAACATGCAAAGCCTCTCAAACCTGGCTGACCAATCTGGCATGGGCAGCCAAACAAGGAGCCTCATCTGTCACTAGCTAGTTTAGGATGGACAAGCCTCGGTTACCTACTCTTCCCTGTCCCCCCACCCCCAGCAGTGCATTTCAGGGTCATGGTGGAATACAAAGGAACAGACCATCTCCAGCATATGTTGGGTTGAGTCCAAGCTAAACTGATCTGAGAACCTCCAGTGAACAGGCAAATCAACAAATTCATATAGAAGGTGGGGACACATTTAAAGTCTTCCTGAGGGCTTATAGTATGGATCACTCCCAGTGGGCTATGGATGAAGACAGACATAAGATTTTGAAGACTGTAACTAAAGTTTTAAAAAGCTGTTTGCACTGCAGTTATTATAAACTCATTTCTGTCTGTCTGGGGTGGGATGTTTTCCACTCTCCTCACTCAAATTACACTTCTTTCCCCTGTTCCATCCTTCACCTTCGTGACGATCTTCCAAAGCATTTGACACTGGAATCTTTTCTAGACTCAGTTCTTAGATCGAGTACGTTCTTTGAATGATTTTTAAATGTATACACCAACCACACAAAATAACATGAGACTTGTCTTCACTTCACTTAACACTGGTAGGTTTGATTAATTCTTTCCCCCTCAATGCTTCTCCACACCAAAGAAATCCCAAATCTCTTCACCTGCTACTCTCCCTCAGTCTTACAGATGTATGTTATGCTCACAGACATATGCCTGGAGCCATATGGGTGAGATAACCACCTAATAGGGGAATTAACAGGGCTAAACATTTCTTCCTTTATAGTTTTCTACTGAAATCTGCCAACCCCCATATCTATTTTTTCCTGGGAGACGCAACTATAGGAATCTTAATGCATAGACTGTGTTACATATAGATCAGTTTTCAATGCAAGTGGGAGGAAGAGTGCTCTTTTGCTCATAAGCCTGTGGAAAACATTCACCCACCATCTGTAGTATGGAATAACAGAGATAAAGACGACTGCATTGACAGGGGAATAACACTGGAAAGAAATGGGTGGCATGTAGATTAGAAATGTGATAAGCACCGGTTGTACTGCTTCAAACTTCTGCGTAGATATTTTTCTTATATACCAAGTAAAGCCTCCTCTTCAGTCATTGGGAATTTATAGAATGCAGAGTGCCCACGTTCTCCAGCAGAGGTTCTGCCCAACATGAAACCTTTGAATATCTGAGTGGGATGCTCTTATGGTATCAGATCTCAGTGGATTGGACCAAATCATATTGAACCTCTGTGTGACGCTTTAACAAAAGGCAAGGCCATTGTTGTCATTATTTTCCTCCTCCTCCTCCCTTCTTCCTCACCTTCTTCTTCTTCTTCCACTTTTTGCCTGTGCTAGCAGCTGAGATGAGCAATGAAAGCATCATCAGTGCACTCATGAATTGGAGCAGAGGAAATGCTTTGACTTTGAACATGTAGTGCAGTAAGTAATGACTTTAAAAATGTATCATTCTGAACACTAATTAAGCAACACAGCTGAATCCAAAGCCAGCCAGTGAATTGTGAGTAACCTCTACTAAGCTGGCAAATGTAGCAAACTTGCTACATTTTTTAACCCTGTGTATTCACCCACAAGCGAGCAATGCTGCTGAAGCCCAGCTCACCAGCAAAGGATTCAGAAATTCTGTCCCAACTCCTGCCTTTGAATTCATTTCTCAAGACCAGCATTCCTTCCGATAGACCCTAATTTGGACTAACTACCAGATTTAGCCCTGAGTTTCAAGTGTATGTAAATAACCCTAATCACAGAATGGCACAATCACATGATTGTGGCAGACATTTGGCCATTTTACATAATAGAGAGCCTTGCTCTGAATCGTTAGTAACATAGTGTGAAATAATTCTGTTTTCCTATTTATTGTTGTGTGCCACCAAAGTCATTTCTGACTTATGGTGTCCCCAAGGTGAACCCATCATAGAGTTCTCTTAGCAAATGTTTTTCAAAAGAGATTTGTCTTTGCCTTCTTCTGAGGCTGAGAGAGCATGACTTGCTCAAGGTCATGCAATAGGTTTCCATGGCCAAGTGGGAATTTGAACCTCAGCCTCCAGAGTCATAGTCCCAACTCAACCCATTGCACCTTCCTGGTTCTCATTTCCCAGTATATCTTTTTTAAAAAGTGTCTTTATATTCTGTGTCACCAGAAGCTAAAGGTCTCCACATTTTTATCCTCATAGCAATCTTGTAAAGAGATGATAGGGAAGCATCCAAACAAGTAACCAATACATGTAGGGAGAGCATTGTAAGGGCCAAAGTTCAGAATGAGCTTAGACTTGCCAGAGAAGTTAAAACAACAGAAAGGGATGGATCAGCTATGTTCACAGAAAGAGAAAGAAGAAGAAAAAAAAAAGAATATTAGTCAGATAATGATAATATGCTAATAAGAAACAGAGAGAATGCAAAACCGCTCCATCCCTATTTTGTTTCAGTCTTCTCTCAAAAGGAAAACAATGTTTGACCTGGAGAAAATAGAACAAAGGATGGTATGAAGGGGCTGCACTCCAAAATGAGTAAAGAGCATTGTAAAGTACTGGAACACCTAGATAAATGATAAGTCTCTGGGGCCAGAGGAACTGAATCCAAGTTATTAAAGGAACTTACAGATTTAGTCTCACAATGTCTGTCTTCAGTCTTAGATGATTCTTGGGGAACAGGTGAGATGATGTGGATATAGAATATCTTGATTTCAGCATGGATTCTGATAAGGCCACACACGATATTCTTGCACACAAGCTAGTAAAATGCAGACTATATGATGATACTGTTAGGTAGATTTCTATCTCGTCGGCCGAAAGAGACCAGACAGTGCTCGCAAATGATTCCCTATCATCCTGGAAGGAAGTGACATGTGGGGCACTGTAGGGTTTTGTCATGGGCCAATTAAGACTGAATCTACAAAGGCTAAATAATGCATCCTTAATTTGATCCCAGTCCTATTGGAACACATGATGTTCCTCTTTTTCCAAGGTGGAAACATTTCTTTTCAATGCCCAAGGACTTTAAAGTGATCTAAAAAAACATCCAGTTTACTCCCCTCATTTGGGGAAGAACTAGGTTTTTAAAAAGTGTGATTTACCGTAACTTTGGAATTGGGAAGATGCAGGATGAAATTGAGGATGGGAGGATGAAGAGGGTGGGGTCAGGTTGGTGGGTGATCATCTAGGTCAGCTGGTTACCTAGGTCACCTGATCATTCCCATCACACAAGGATTGCTCCTTCATTCATACTAACACTTGTCTTTTTTTTCTTTTCTGGTGTTTATATGCACACATTTGCAGGTCAGCCTTTCACACACACCCTTCTCTACCAGCTTCACTAAAGAAGCAGAGGTGGCAGTCAAACTTAAGACTGATTAAGCAAATATGCACATGTGTCAACGGAATTTTAAAAAAGCCTACAGCTTCTGCAGTCATGCAACCAGACATAAACAGATGCGATGAACATGTGCACAGAGTGGACACACCCCCTTGTACCAATGTGGCTACATAATGAGTGGTCTCATATGGCTGTCCAAACTAACCTCAGTTTGAATTTTAAAAAAAATGTGTTGGCAGTAAAGGGGTCAAACTGGGGTAAGGATTCAATGCAGTGGAGCTGAGATACAGCCCTGATGTAGATTCAGCCTTGGAGATGTAGCTAAGACTCTAGAGGACAGAATCAGGATTCAAAATGACTATAAGAGATTGTAGAGCTTGGTCAAAATAAGACAAAACAAGAAAAAGAAAAGGACTATCAACAGGTATATGTGCAAGGTAGTATATTTAGGCAAGAAAAACAAAATACACCAATACAGATAGCTGCCTCCTGGCCTGACAGTAGAACATGTGAAAAAAACCCCCAGTGATCTCAGTTAGACCATTAGCTAAACATGGGTCAATAGTGTGTTGTGGTAGCCATAAAAAGCTAGTGTAATATAATTCTAGGCTGCATTAATGTGAGTACAACATCTAGATCAAACGAAATAATTGTGTCTCTCTATTCAATTTTGTCCAGCCCTCACTCTGGAGTATCGTGTTCAGTTCTGAGCACCCCAGTCCAGGATGGATATTGAGAAGCTGGAACATCTGTAGAGGAGGATGACCAAGATGGTAAAAAGTTTAGAAGCCAAACCCTTTGAGGATTGGTTAAGAGAGCTGGGTATGTTTACAATGTTGGGTATGTACTTGGAAAAGTGAAGACCTGAGAGGTCATATGACAGCCATCTTTAAACATCTGAAAGAATGACATGTAGAAAATGAAGTAAGTTTATTTTCTGGTGTTCCAGCTACGTTAAAATGGAAAGAAAGGCATTTTTAAAGTTTAAACACTAGGAAAGACTTTCTGAAGGAAAGAGCTTTTCAACAGTGGAATGTCCTACTATGAAAGTAGCAGACCTCTTTTATTGGAGGCCCTTAAATAGATGTTAAATGACCATCTGTCGGGATTCTTCAGTTGTGGTTTCCTATACTGAAAGGGCTACTGGACTAGATCATTCTTAGGGTACCTTCCAATCCTATGAATCTCTGAGATAAGGGATGAGTTGATGGTCATCAGTAAGGAATGGGTGGCAGTTGCTCCTGAGATAAGGTGATAAAATGCAGCCTTGCTTGATCCCTTTGCCAGTTTTTCCCATTTTTCTCTATTCTGTCCTGAAGGTAGTTTCTTGTCCTGCACACAGGTTATTCATCAGGATAATCAAATGTCAGAAAATATCAATTTCTTCAAGTTTTTTTATGATCTAACACTATTTTCTATAATCTATAAACTACAAGCTGATTTTCTTTGAAATTCATCAATGCGCTTCATTATCCAATGTGTATTTTCAATAGGATCCCTAGTGCTTCTTCCTCTCCTGAATCCAGCTTGGACATCTGGCATTTCATATATGGTTAATGTCTTTGTTACAGAATTTTGAGCATCAGTTTGCTTGCATTAGAAATTAATGCAGTGGTCCTGGTGTTCCCTTTCTTGGGGAATGGAATGTATATTGAGAGTTCCAGTCTGTGGACCATTCTTTTATTTTCCATTTTTGTTGACAGATGTTGGTTTAAACTAGAGTGGATTGTTTCTCTGTTGACTGAAGCAGGTCTATTAGTATGCTATCTGTTCCTGGTGATATGTGTCTCCCAAATGCTCTGAGTGCAGCTTCCACTTCACTTTCTAAAATGGGAGGTTCATCTTCATATGAATCTTCCTTGAATGAATCTGTCATCCTGTGATCTCTTTGATTAACAAGTTCTGTTAAGGTATGTGATCAATTTCCTCCTGGACTCCAGGACAGAATCTTCTAATTTCTTCTTCTTCTGCCTCTGTAGTTGGAGCATGAACCTGGAATATAGTTATAGTGATGGATCCCTGAAGTTTTATTGATGTGATTGTCACATTTTCTATTATATCCTTTGACTGTTTTTGCTACATTTCTGTTCACTATTAATGCTACCTCATTTCTACTTAGATTTTTATTTGCTGAGTAAAACACTGTCCAGTTCCTGTCCACTTTAGCTCATTAACCCCAAGTACTGCAATGTTTATACATTCCATTTCTTGTTTTACTATGTCTCACTTCCTCTAATTTATGTGTCTCACATTCCCTGTTTCTATAATATATGTTGTGCAGCTTCAGACATTCCATTCACCTTTGAGCACGCAAACAGCTGAACATCCTTTTGGCTTGAGTCCAGTTTCATAATTAGCCACAGTGTAACTCCTCATTGTCCATTAGCTCACTGAGTGCCATCCAATCTGGCAGTTTCATCTTCTGGCACTAACTCTTGTTTCATTTTGGATTGTCTCAGCATCGGTTTTCATGGTAAAAGACATTCAAAAGGACTTTACCGTGTCTCCTTCTGTGCAGTACAAAAAAGTGTTAGCTGTGGTACCACTGCCATTGCCTCTGAGAGATCTTCTGCTAGTTGCCACATTTAGTCTAGCTCTCAGCAGAATTCTGCCTGACATGAGATACCCTATCAGCAGCACTGTTACCCACACCATAGACTCTTGTCTTACAGGAGCACATATACCCTGTGTTCTATGTAATTTCCACTCCTGACATAAGTCAAGAGAAATTCAGCATGGTGTTGAAATCATATTGTTTCAGGACTGAAACATGGCACAAATTAAGCCCAGACATTAGTATAGTTCTACTAGCTTTCAATTTTGTATTATACGGTGGTTTTGATAACTTTAAATTACTGCAAAGCAAAAATAAGAATAACCTCTAAATATATTTTTTGCAAATTCTTAAGGTCTGACTTTCAGAAGTTTTTTTTTCCTTTTCTTCTTTGTACTTCATTCATTGACTTGTGAGTAAACAGGCTAGCTTAAAAATTGCTAGGTTAGTAACTTCTTTAGATATTTTGTAAGGCTAATTCATTCCCCTTTTTAAACAATCACTTTTGGTTTACTCCATTTGTGAGGACTGAATATAGTAGAAAATCCATTTGAATGAGAATAGGGACACCCCACATCAGGGATAGGCAAAATATATCCCCCAGGGATAGTTCTATGGCCTCTAGGGGTCTCTCTGTCTAGCTATTTACATTAGGGATGGGCCAACCAAATCCTTGAATCATTGGCAGCGATTCAAGATTCGGGAATCCGAATCCCTGTGCCAAAATAGGCAAACTGAATCTTTCAAATCCACCACCCAAGCAGTCTGTTGGGGACCGGGACGCCTGAAAACCTGGGAGACCGGGATGCCTGAAAACTTGAGAGACCAGGATGCCTGAAAACTTGGGAGACTAGACACACAAAGGAAGATGGCAAGTAGGTGAATTTTTCCCTTGGAGTAATAATGGCCTTTGCTAACAATTTCACAAATTACTTCTGGGGTTGTATTTCAAGATATTTAAATTGAACATTTCATATTTAAGTTCAGCACTTGACTGGAAGCTACAGGCTTGAGATTTCAAAGACAGCTGAAACATTCCCTTGCATAGCTCTCTTGCAAAGCTCTTTCAGACACAATTCTGGGGTTTCTAGTTTTACAAGGTGTCACAGTCTTCTCTGCCAAAGTGTGCTGGTGCATCATCAAACTACAGACCCCGGGATGCCATAAGGAGCTATGCAAAGAAAAGCCAGTTTTGACCTGGATTAGCTCTGTATTTAGTATGTGGCCCTGATTACACAGGCAGGAAAATGTGGGATTAAACCACATTTTCCTGCCTGTGCAGAAAGGGCTTTCATGTCATTTTCAATCTTGGGAGATCCTGAGGCAAAAGTAGGGCAATTGTCCTGGCCACAGTTCTTCAGAGAGAGGTTTGCCTTTGCCTAGGCTTTTGCTAAGGCTGTGTCTTGCCCAGAATTATCCTTCTTTCCCTTGCTTTTTACACCCTTAAAAAAAAAGGATTTGAAAGATTTGAGATTTGTGGATTCCCAGAACCTTCCATGGATTCGGAAAATTCTGGATTCGTCCCATCCCTAATTTATATACACACATTGTTCCAAAAAACTACAAAATGCTCTGTACAGAATGTAGAGGGCATTTCCATTATGTTTAGAGGCTGCCTGCCTTCCCAGGGGTCAAAAATAAATTTTTCAAAATCCACCCCCCCAAATTTTTTTTGCCCCAAATGCTTCAAAATGTATATTGAGGGAATGCCATGCATTCCCCCCATATTTGGTGGAGTCTGGCCAATTTAGACCTGGGAAAGGTCTTTATTGAGACCCAAAACTTGGCTAAATAGCATTTGGGAGCAAAGTTTGTTTGTTTGCTTGTTTGTGGCAGTAGACACAGCCCTCAAAGATCCTTAGGTTTCCACAGTTGCTTACCCCTGCCCTACATCAAGATCTTAAGAATACTCAGCTGTCTCGAATTGCAAGGTTCGGAGGGACTGTTTTGGCTCCCCTGTACCATTCTTCTTTATCAGGCTGCTCAGTAAAAGAAAATGTTTTTCCTCCCCTATTTTCCATAGTATTCTGCCAGCTGTGACCAAGAAACCATAGATCATGTAACTCACCTACTCGTAACATGTGAATTTCTGCTCAACACTGTGAAAGAGCCCCTCCTCCCACTTGCCAATGGGATGAAGCTGGATAGAATTCTACTTTCCCTCTAGGCAACCAGTAAAGGCCACATGGTTTTCAGGGTGCAGAGCAGATGCAAAGTAATAGTGAAGAGTGGGTGGCCTCAAAGACTTCTGAGCTACACTTTCATTGACTGAAATGTTGTCTGCTTGCTTGAAGCCGTCAGCATCCCTGGCATTAGTACAACCCCAGCCCCAAAGCACCACTGAATATGGAAGGAACAACACTCTGCATTGAAATGTGACATTACCTTGAATTACATCAGATAGCATGTAGCACTACAACACTATATGTTGCATAAGTTCCTTCATTTGAAGAGCAACTAAATGGGTGGAAAGACAAAGCCAGAAAGCAGTTACCTTCCTTTCATGTCCTCTGCTTAAGCAACAGAGGCACCCAGAGGACAGTGCAGAAGAAATTATTCCTATGTTTTTCTGGACTTTTCTACAGTTGGCTTCTTCTTGCCAGTGGTCAAGCATGAGCTCTTAAAAGAATAAACCCACTCCTGTAAGATTCTTATGTATCCTGAGGCTGAGATCCTGAGCTAATAACAGAAATTTATGAAGCAGAAAATAGGTTTGATATGAGTCACTTATCTTGAAATCTATCCCATTCCATGAGATATTTTGAGAAGGAAGCAAAAGCCCTGAAACATCAGGTCAGACCTTTCTTTCTCTGGGTCATGGAAATCTCAGGGAGAGGAGAATGACTTTCACAGACATGGCTCAAGCCCAGGCAGCATGTTGTCAACCTATCACAATTGCTGGTGTCCTTGGTAGCTCACTAGCTCTGATAAAATGCTTAGGAGACTGAGTGAGCCTGGAAATCTTTCTCCTATTGAACAACAAAGTTTAAAATGTTCCCTGACAGCATTCTGAAAGAAAAACCTCTTTGGTTAGTGATTTTTCCTATATTCTCTTCTCTGCTTTTGCTTGCTTTTGGAAGAGGAGGGGAGGGATTTAGTGTGAACCTCAAAATAAGACAAAGGGGCCCACATGAAGGAATTTGTGATGCTCTGATGTGTGTGAGAGAGGGCAGGAGGTTTCCTGCCTCTCTCTTATCTGTTTCAACTAGAACATTTCCATGGGAAGGATAACAGCAGTAGAGCTCCAGTCATGGCTGCTATTCATCGTTTCCAAAAGTGCTTTGGGATGCCACTTTATCCATGCACCCATGAGGTGGAAGGATGGTAGCAGTGAGAACTTTGAGCTTGCTATTGTGCCACTGAAGCCTCCAGTATAACCTGATGCTTTTGCATTAAAGAAAGGGGGAGCAAGGTAGGATGCTCCCTCCCACACCACACCTTTTCCCTCCTCACTGAATTATTCACCTCATTTGTTTCCTGGAAACATAATTTTAAAGTGACAGTGGCTGTTTCAGCCTTCCTTTAAGTCCTGTCAACTAAAGCGATGCTAAAATTTGCATACAAAGAACCGACATTGTGTACTGAGAAAAGCTGAGGTCTGTGATGGAGAAATTATTTCAAATTTTACCAAATCTGCAGTGTTTACATCTTTGCATGGTTTATTCTAGTTCTGGTAGTCACATGCTCTGGGGCAAGGAGCTCTTCAGAGCACTGTAGTCCCACCTCATGCCCATCCAAAGTCCTGTTTCTCCACCTTTTTGGTTTCTGAGATCAGTGGGTACTGCCCACGTGCTTCCAAGGATATCTTCTTCACTGTTGGATGAGCTATACCTATTTTTCAAAACAAGAAAAAGTAAAACAAAAACTTAAAATTATTTTCCCGGCCGGTGATGTTTCTGATTCAGATTCAGAATATAGATTTAATCGACTCATAGAATTGGGACGCATTGCAAACTAAGGGTCATTTCTTCCAGATGTTGCTTTCTAATTTGAAATAAAAATAAAATCCTCTATCTGTGTGTCCAGTATTCAAGAGCCTGCTTTATACAAAAGTCCTTGATGCTGTTTCTCAAACTTTCATTGACCGTTGTGAGTTCCATAATGAGCAGATGCCCAGCCAAAAAGGCTTTTGTTTGGGGAGCAACAGTTTGGTTTGGGTCATTTCTTTCAATTGTTTCTTACAAATGTTATGTGTGTTCCACATCCAAATTTAAAACCTTTCCTGGAATCTTTGCTTCAGGGGCAGAGAACGTTGCCCTGCCATTAAGGCAACTGCCTGAGGGAAGAATTGTGTGGCAGGAGCATGGCTGAAACCCCCTCTCTAAATGTTAACTGTACAAAGCTTCCCTCCCACATTGTATGGGTGAGTGGATTGGTTGGTTGGTTTTGTGGAATGATTCCTCTAAAATGCACCTCTTTCATTCACAGCTGAGGCAATACTAGTAATAGATGATAGTAGATGTTACTGAAAAGTGATGTCAAAAGGTATCAGTCTTCTGGCACAGCTCTCCAAAGTAAACACCAGGTAGAGGAGAAGCCACTGGTTAGTTGTTGAGTCTGCTGCAATAATTCATGTCAGACACAGTTATCAGAAATTGATACCAAATGTTAAGAAAACAGTTGAATATTCAGAGAATGTGCACCCTACAATTCTGAACAGGAAAAGGTTGGGGAGCAAATTTGTTACAGCTCTCATCTACAAGACAACAGGTGTGTAGCCGTTCCTGGTAACTGGCCAGCCTTCTTCTCTAATTCAAAGATTATTTTTCACATTGCAGAAGTCCCTAAATCCTGACATTAAGATTTATACTAGACACCATTGCAGATTTCAAGCACACATCTGCACCTGCACATGTGAATATGCCCAGGAACACACTTTTTTCTTCAGTCTTGGCTGGCTGATCTTGGATTGCTCATTTCGTCCCCTGTTGCTTGGACAAAACATGAGAAGAATTCCCAAGTAAGGTAAAGAAGTTCCCATTAAGACTTGATCAATCTGGGGGCTCTATTTCATATATTTTCAAGTTCCCACAAAATTCTATTTGAAGCATCTTGTTGTTGGTGTGCACCTTCAAGTAATTTCTGACCATGGAGACCCTAAGGAGAATCTGCCACAGTGATTTCTGGGATGAGTGTGTGTGACGCATCCAAGGTCACCCAATGGCAGTCACATAGGGACGAGGGGGCAATTTGCCCCCGGGCAGCAATGTGTTTGGGACATCCTGGCTCATAGCCACGCCCCTGCACCATAGCCCTACCCCCTTCTACCATCCCCTCCACACACTCCAAGCTCCACCGCTGCCCAATGGGCTTTCATGCTTGAATGGGGAGTCAAACCCTGGTCTCCAGGATAACAGTCCAACACTCAAATCACTACACCATGCTGACTCCTAGGCGTTTCAAATGTTCTAAAGACCGAGTATGAAGTTCCTATAAATCTAGTAACATTTTTCTGTCTCTGTCTCTGCGTGCATGTGCACGCAAACGCATGTGCACAAACACTTGCAAATACATGAGACACACACTCATGTCATTACTTCAGATGCCTAATATATATCCATGGCCATTCCCAAAGCTCACTAGAGATGACTAGATATCCCATGTTCCATGGGTTGGGCTGTACTCTAGTTTCCACTCTGTCTGCCTTCCACTTTAAGCTGAAGTATTCCTAATATTAGTGCACAGTCTCCACCATTTTTATATTTTGTGTGTCTATTTCTCTATAGGTCATCAACAGTCATAAGCCTTTGTGTACATTGACTGAAACAAAGAGCAAAAGGAAGAAGACAAAAAAACCCAACACCACCACCACTGTGTAATGGCTCCAAAATTCCCTTTTCCACAAGGTTTTTGTCAGTGGGCACATGTACATTAATAGACACAAACTGAAAATTCCAGGAAACACAAAAGAGTCCTCACAAAGTCTGGAAAAATGACAGCTGGCAAACTGGGGTCTATCTGCAATCAAATTAGGTAATCTCAAAAACCTGAATCCAAAGAGAAAATCAGGAGGAAAGAATTTCCTAAGGACCCTAGGTCCACATCCATTTTTAAAAATGGCAGTGTTCTCCAGTGATGCCTGAGTAAATAATTAGCATATTCTGAGATGCAGAAAAGAAAAAGAATTGAGCCTTGGGCCATTTCTGCACTACACTGTTACAGTGCTATTATTCCACTTCAAGATTCTGTGGAATTCTGGGGTGTGTAGTTTACTGAGGCCAAAGATTCTCTGGCTGAAAATTATAAAGGCCCTCCCTAAACTGCAAATCCCAGGGCCCTTGGGTTGTTGAAAGTGGAATAATAGCAATATAACAAGGTAGTGCAGAAATGGCCTTGGTATCTGTGGAAATTCAGAGATAGTGACTGTCCTGGATAGCTGCAGTTTTGAAAGAGCAGGGCATACTCACCCTTGGCCCTTCTGTGACCTACAAATGTTACAGCAGAAGTTCTTCACTTGGAGTAAAAGCCAGTTATAAGAAACTTGCTGCATTGTTCCTCGCTAAACTCCCAGACTGCAGCCAGGCAAGCTTTCTGGCCATATTGTACCAGTTGACAGTTCATTAAAGCTTCAAGGATAGCCACCCATTTCAATAGGGGCAAAGTACCTTGGCTGTGCACAGTAACAGCTCCTCGCTGGTGGCTGAGACCAGGAATAGGCTAACATCAAGTATCCTTCCCATGCTTTCTCCAGTTCTTTGTACTGTGACCTGAGGGAAATGTTAGGCTTAGGGAAGCTTGCAAAATGTGAGTGCAAAGCATGACTGCTTTTCCGTCATCAGCAGCCATCAGCAGAAGCCCTTCGCTTTGCCCATGTGGAATAAAGTGCAGCAGAGGGAGTGCCCATCCATTGCTGTTTGTTTGCCATTTTGATCATTCACTTGGAACAAGCCCAGCTTGAGTGTCTTCAAACAAAGAGCTGCAATGAGGAGATTAGGACCTGGAGAAGGGGAATGTAATTACCTTCCATCTCACATTTCATAAATGTGTGTATGTATGTGTGTGTGTGTGTGTGTGTGTGTGTGTGTATGAAATAAATATAAAAAGTGCACTCAGCAGAGCTTACCCGCGCTACAGTGTGACCTTTCAGAAACAATATGTGCTGGGAGGCACATCAACACGCCAGGCAAGCGTTGCCATGGCAAACACTGAGCACAGAAACACAGTGCAATTAAATAGAAAGAGAAAAAAATGGGTGGCGGTGGGTGGGAGAGAGAAAGCTCCAAGTTGTGTGGACCTGGGGAACAGCTTATTCTGCTTGAATAAAATTTCCTTTTGCTGCAAATCAACGTTGTTAGAATCCTCACTTATACAACCTTACTTCCTTTCATGAACCAATCACTGGAGTGCTGAGAGCCCAGCAGAGTGAGGAAAAGGCCTTCTCTGACTGAAGAACATGTGGCCCTCCAGATGTTGCTGGGCTGAAACTCCCATCGTCCCTCACTATTTATTGTGTTGGTCAGGCCTGATAGGAGCTGCAATCCAACAGCATCTGGAGGACCACCTGTTGCCCAGCCATGCTTTAAAAACCTTGCTTACGGAGGCCAAGTTTCTGTCAGACACTGGCAGAGCATAATACTTGGGGCCTCGTCAGCACCATCAGGCTGCAGATTTGCAGCTGGGAGAGAGAAAGAGCTTTCCCTCTCCTAGATGGAGACGTAGAATTGTGATGGCTCTTCCTTTCTCCAGACTACAAAACTGCATATAGATTAAACTAGAGAGCCATGCACCCAGTGGCTACTGACTTGTTCTGGGATTGTACTCTGCTTTTGGAGAGCAGATAGTTGAAGGGCTAGCTGTGCAAGGGTATATTGAATACCTTCTTCCACAATGACTGCAAAGAAACATAATCTGCAAATTAAGGCAGCATATGACACCACTAGAATTCAGGCTGTAGTCAATGTTTCGAGGGACAAGGATACAAGGTGAGACCAGTGCCCCTGCTCAAGATGGTATTTTACTAATCCTATGTGAGAATTATTCTTCTGTCATGCCATCTATTTCTGTGTGGGGGAGATTGTTTTCCTACTCCCTCCAGGTATGAGATGTGGCTCCTGTAACTTTAGTCCTGAACAGATTGTGGTGCAGGACAAGATACCATAGAGCTCCATCAAGGGGAGTAAGATAGTTACCTGTTCCCCCTTCCTTTCTAAATCCAAACTTAGAGCCACAGCTACTCCCTCCCAATACAGCTATTGCCTCGTTGGTGGGGAGGAGAAAGCAGACAACATTCAGTTCTTTTCTGAAGGTGACATTATTCACTGAAGGTGACATTATTTCTGTGTAGCTGGTGACCAATACACACACACACACACACACACACACACACATCAGTTCCAATTGAAATTTACAGGAGCCCCCTCCCATATTCAACCTGGTAATCCTATCCCAGCCCCACTTCCCAGCTGTGATGTGAAGCAGAGGCAGGTAGGTGGTGCTTTAGTGCTGCTGTCTCTGAGACTTTAGCTTGTCACGAGAGCTGGAAAACAGACAAGGGCTGTGCCCATCAAGCTTGCATGGAGATGGCTTTGGTCATGGTGGCAGGAAAGGGCTCTTCCTCCCCTAGTGGCACAACCAAGCCTGATCTGTCAGCATGTTTAGGCCTCCAGTGGAAGAGTTCACTCATGTGTACATGTGGGGCTTTATTTTTTTAAACTGCTCTGGGGCCCCAACCATCTTAATGGAGACTTGAGAGCAGCATTCTTGTCAGAAACCTGATGCTGAGATACAGGACTTTCTGCAAGAGACTGAAATATCAGCACCACCAGAAAACATTCTTCAGCAAACCATCTCAATCAAGGTTTATTCCCCACTAGAATACTTCAGTCCTCCTAATAGGAGACAATAGGAAACTGGCATAGCCAGCACTCCTGAAACATTATTTTTAAGGATCCTCTCCCACTAAATGGAGACCTTTTGAGTGCTTGGTTAACATGGAAATGGAAGTGATAAAGCAGCAAGAGAGATGGCTAAATGCAAGTGGTGGAAAAGTCAGTGCAAGTCCAACAAAATACAGAGAAAAACTCATTGTTGAGCTTCCTCTGTGGAAGTGATGGTTGTGAAGAAGCAATCCAGTTTTTCATAACCATTGGGTTCTTTCAGTGTTGTCCAACAGAGCTTTTATAGATGGTTCATGGCATTCTCTGCCTTAGTTCACAAAATGTCCCACTCTGATTTATTTATTAAGTATTCCAAAGAAAAGGTTGTTCAAAATAATCTTGACTCAGATGCCTCTAGGATTACAACTATTCTGTCTACAGATGTGTCCTGTGCACCACCCAATCCAGTTTTATTGGGCAAATTTCAATTATCGTGCTTTGAAGATGTAGACAAGGTACTTGATAGAATGTTCTTACCACCTATTGCTTGAACCCTTTATCTTTATCTTGAACCCTTATCAATAGGGCCAGAGAGAATAACTGGTTCCAGGAGGTTATTATTGCTTCCTTGCAAGAGGGAGAATCAGAGGGAGCATCTCCTCCCAAACCTACCTATACAGATTCTAAGGACATTGTCTGAGGGTATTTCTCCAGGTGCCCCCATAGATTAACGGAAGGCGGGTAGCTCTAAGAGGGAGACCTTTCTCATTGGTGGTGCACCACCCCTGCCAACACGTACACTGTTCACTCCCCTTTAAAAAAAACTCGATTCTCAAATATTAATAAGGAGTGATGTTAAACATTAGTTAGAAATGAGGTGTTTATTTCCTGTAGTGGACACTGATTCAATGTAAGTGCAGCAGTAAATGGCTGGCTATAAAAAATCAATCAGTGAATTAAGGGTGGAGAATCTTTAATCAGAAATGAGTGCCTCTGAGCACATGCAGGAGCACAAAGAAGTTTATTGCTATTCTCTGCAAATATCTTAATTGTTTTTGTTTGTTTTAATCTCTTAATCTTCTACTCTAATAAATAAAGTGATGTTGGCATTCATTCATTTTGTTATCTGTCTGTGTTTAATATGATTCATGAATTTTTGCAGCAAAGATTAAGTAAGGAACCAAAGTGTTCTAAAGACAGATAAATACATGAACATTAAAGAAGACCACAACATCTCTGGCAAGCTGCCCTTGCTGGTGCTTGGTGCCCAAGCCCTTAAATCTCTCCCCATCCCCATTACCTAAGAAAAATGGGCCTGAAGACTCCAACTAAACCCATCAAAACATGTGACCCACTGAAAGATGCATGAGGTAGGTGGAAATCAGGTTGCTAAGTATGGAGAAAGAGGGGTGAGGAAAGAAGAAGCCATGAGAAGAAGAAACGGGAGGGGAGGAAAAAGATTCACTTATTTACCCAAATGTTTAGCACTGTGTGAGCAACAAAAACCACACTAAATCAGTATAAAGAAGTTCATTGGAGCTTACCATAAATAACACCAGAAAATCAAATCAATACAAATTAGAGGAGAAGAACGAAACACAATACCACCCCTTCTTAACGAACAAATACACTTCAACAACTTCAGTACTGTATGAGCAAATAAGGGCTGAGGGAACACCAGCATTCATCTTAAAGGAGCCTGACATTTTGAAAGGGACATAACCACCTGATGGTCTCTAGTAAACATCAACTCATCTTCTCCCTCTCACTCTCAGTTTGGTCATCCAGTTCATAACTGTTTTTCTTTCTTTCCATGTTCTTGCTTCTAAAATCCATGAGGCAGCAGATAGCTTAGAACCAACCAGTTAGTCTACAGCCACGTAATGTATTTCCACAGTCTTAAACCTTTTTCTCTTGTCTTTCTGTATAATTATATCTGGGAGAGGCATAATGAACTTAAATATATAAGCCTGATCCTATTGGTTGGTCCCAAGTAGAGTAGCCCTATTAAATTAATTGTTACATAGTGAGTCAACACTTATGACTATCCGATTGATTCAGCAGATTTACTCCAGTTGGAACTAACCAATAGGTTTCAAGCCATAATTTAAAGTGCTGGAACGACTTTAGTGTAACTTCAGGCAATCTATGGCTTTCAACCACATTAGGAAATGAGTATTTTTTTTAAAAAAAAAATCAATCGACATTTTCCCTGAGTTCTGGACTGTTCAGCATCCACATTTTTAACTTTTTAAAGAGTTTATGATAGAGATCACCATGTTTGGTTGTGCTGTTAAAATTATTTTCTGTCATTTTTACTTTTTCTTATCTCTACCTCTCTGTTTGCATAATACAAAGCAATAAGACACCAGGAAAAGCATCTCTGACTTGCTCAGCTGCCAAACCTAGAAAATGGACTCCGGAGGCATCTACAGTCTTTTCCTTAGCTGGAAAGAGAGAATTGACAGAGCAAAGTTGAGTGGGAGAAACTGAAACGTGCAAGCAATCTGATAGGGCCAAGCTGCACAGGAGCTTCTTAGCAAGGCACACCAACACTGCTCTTTAAAAAGCTGGTAGCAGAGAGAGCGTTCACATTCTCTTCCCTGAGGTCTCAGTCTCAATAGCAATGGATGGACACTCTGCACATGCTCTGAGGAGCTCCTCCCTTTTTATGGACCACTTGTGTGTTAATAGGTTAGTTGTGCATTTGTCCAGGTATTTTCAAAACGTATCATTTCCAAGGTTTTTTTTTTTTTTTAAAATATTATCTCAATTGAACGTCAATTCACATGATTGCCAATTGACTGGAAAGAGAGGTCTGCTCTACTCTTAATTCTCCTTAAGATTAATTATGGAATTCCAAGGAAATTTGCTGTGGTGAAAGATTTAACTATTGCCAAATAAAGATCAGATATCAATATGAGAATGAGATCAGTAATTGACAGAGTATTAAGCAAACTTTGCCTCTTCCATCTGTCTATGTGTGACAGAAGATGGGAAGAAGGAACAGTGAGAAGAATTTGATTGATTACATCAGAGGGTGTGTGTCAGTAGTTGGCCCAATCCATTTGGAAATATGGCTCAATCTGTGGCTGGCTTGCCACCTACAGAGGCAACTTAGCCACTAGGTTGTAATGGATTCCCAGTCCTTGATCTAAATCCTATAGGAATGAGGTTCTTCTCAGGTCTGCTTCCTGAGATCTTTTTGACTGGAATTTACATTTGTGGCCTTTGAAGTTTGAGCAGTGGGATTCTATAGACTAAACCCCTTTCCACACACAATATATATAGCTCTGTGGAACTTGGTAGCGTATACAACATGCAGAAGTATTATATCTGCATAGTAATTCTGTATAGTTATTCTTCCTGTCACAGCATGTAAAACACATAGACCTGCTGTCACGTATGGTTGCTTTGCCTTCACAACTCTATGTCAACGAGCAAAGTTGTAGAGAGAAAACTGAATGTGCATAAATCTAGACTGAAGAATTTGTTCCTTCTTCTCTGAATTCACATGACACACACTTCAGATCAATCCATCCTTCATTCCTATCACAACCAGCACTAATTTCATTCCATAATAACTCTTGGAAATTTAAACTACCATAGGTCATTGCAATGCCTTCAAGTCCCACATGAATTTGCTTCCACTAAGGGCATGCCTATTCTGTTGTCATTTTCCTGACCTTACCCCCACACCACGTATTTCTGTGTATATTCTTCAGGCAATATTCCAGTGCCAGTCAGTAACATGCTGCTCTCTAAATGCAGCAAAATTCTCTCTGGGGTGGGCTATGTGTGACTCCATAAACCTGTGGAGCCATCAGCCATTGTTTTCTGCCTTCTCCTTCCTCCCCTTCCCACAGGTTCTAATCAATAAGCCTTAGTCAAGTGACTCTGATCTGCCCCCATCTGCACCTCAGCTCCTTCTCATTGTCTCCTGTCTCATCCTTCACAAGTTGCTTTGGCTCAAGACATCAGGTCCATTGAAAGACACACAAATGTTTTCAAATCTCCGTCTTTTTGGTGGGATTGCACAGCTCGCTACAGCCCAGTACAGCACTGTACATAAAGCAGTGCTACAGAGGTTATGAAGGAGGGTATTTCACTGATTTTGTGTGTGTGTGTGTACTCCATTAGAAGCAGGGTAACACACAAATCAAAGTGATGTTTTGTAATTTGAGGTGCTCAGTTTTTTTCTCATCAATGAATGGAAGGTGGCTGCTGTCCCTGCGAATGTGGAAACAGAGGCTGGTGAGGACCATGGTTTGTGAGTGACAGCAAAGGTGTATCAGATAAGGGAGTTGGTTGTTACCTGTTGGAGCTAGTGAAAGTTCTTTGGCAACAACAACAACAAAAACAACAACAACATTTAAATCAAACAATTGATAAAGGGCGTGAATCGCTAACAAAGGTACACAGCAGAGAAAGATAAACATTAGGAGAATGTAGCACTGAGGAGAAAGGACAGATGAAAGGTTATGATACAAAGCAGTGGGGATATAAAATATACATCGGAACAACAGAGGAGCAGATGTTTTAAAGTGACTCATCTGGATTCCCTCTGTGAGGATTAACCAAGTTGTGTGAGCTGGATTGGTGATGCTGGGTCCAGGTCATTTTAGACCCTAGTTAGGGGTCTCCCTCTAGATGGTCATGTGCAGTACTTCAGTTGTAAAGAGACCAATAAGACTCCTCTTTCTCCCCCCCATTTTGCTATCCCTAACTGTTTCTACACTCCAGATATGTCACAACAAAAGACCTCAAGAAAACAAAGCAAAACACAGCATCAACAACAAAGAAACTGCCACCCCTGATTTAAAAAGAAAGAATCTGACCCTGTGACCTCCAGCATGTTGAACTTATTTAAACACATGCACCTTCATGATTTTCCAAAATATTTCTTATGCTAATTTATACATATAGATGATGACTGAGGGATTATTACTACAATATAAACAGAAATACATTGCATATCACCATGATTTTTTCCAAGGACAAGAAATTCTTAGTTTTTGAAGGTGTATTTAAACTTCCAGAATTTTTTGAAGAAGACTGTCCAGGTGACCTCTATCATTCCCTGCTCGTTCAGTTCTCCAAGTACTGCCTGATGATGGGCAAGTGCAAGTCCACTGTTCTTCCTTCTTGAGGGTCTTGATCTTTACTTGGACTTAACCTGGGTTAGACAGCACTTGTGCTACAAGGCTCCTTCAAAAAGAAGACTTTCTTGAGTAAAGTCAAACACATGGCTACCCTACCAGTGAGTCAACTGATAGGACAAGAAGAAGGAAAAGATGCTGTGCGTCCCCTCCAAAAGACCTGAGAATATCCATGCTGGCCCCAGTGCCTATTTGCAATTTTGTCCTTCGCATTCTGCTTTTTAGGTAAGTATTTGTGGCCCGTCCAGTCTGCACAGACCTGGATTTCTGCCTTCATGCCTGCTTCTAGCTGCCCCGCCCTGCTGATCCAAGGCATTTTCCTGCCTTTCAGGGAAGACAGCATGGTACTACCTCCATTCCAAGCACAGAAGGTGGGTGGAAAGGCAGCTCCATCTTATTTAACTTTGTCAAAGGGAGATCATCCTAAGACAGAAACAGTCTCTATAGGGCACAAAGCCAATTTGGGGAAATCCAGGATCAATTGGGTAGCAGAGGAAGGAAGTGTGGAATCCAGGATTAACAGCCAGAAGGCTACCACTGCTACTGTCCATCCCCAGTGCTTCACCTCTTTCTAACAGTAGCATTACCTAAGATTGGATTTTTCCTCTTGAAATAACTAAAAGCCCCCTGTATGTGCTCTCTGGAATAACATGCAGGCTAACAAGAAGTGCATGTTCAGCCACATGTCTCCCTTCAGCTAGTCCTTCTGAGGAACAATTTGCTTTTTGAACTTTTTACATCTTCCTCCCCAGATTGTAAGGAATTACTCTTTGCTTTCCCTGCCGAGTCATCTCAGCACAACCAGCAGCATGTCTCCTTGCTGGCTGTCAGGAAGTACAGCACTGTTAACTCAGCAGAGCTGGTAGCAACCACAAGATGGGGATTTTGAATCAGACTGTTATCTTTGCTCATTTATGATCCTGGATCTTGGCTCACACAGCCTATTACTAAAGTTTTGCAATTGGGAAAAGGAAGAAGCAGTGGCAGGTATGAATCCTTGCTATGGAAGAGGAAGCCATGTTCATCTTGTCATCTGTACCTTAACATACACCCTCTAACTGATTTCAAGGCAAAAAGCTGGCAACCAAGCAGCAGGGGGCAGAGGGAATGACAAAGCCATGCTTCAGCAGAGAATAGATTGGACAAGCTCTGATAGCTGAATGAGACCAAAATGCCCAGGGCACAAGCTGCAGCCCATCCCACTCTCTCCTACATTGGATTTCTGGGTTGTATGTGAGCAATTATATATATTTTAATTCTTCCTTCTTCAGGCTAAAATCTCTCCCTCTTTCTTTCCCTCCCTCCCTCCAAAAGGAGCCAGAGGCAGGCAGTTTTTAGAATTGTTTTTTAGGAAATATCTGTAAGGAAGAGCAGTGTGATGACATTGCTTGTTAATTAGATTCTGCCCCTCTAGGAGTTGGACTTGGAAACTTGGTCAAATGTTCTTCTCTGACAATGGACATCCATGTTCTGTTAGCTTTTTGCCTGCTTCCATATCATATGCAAATCACATGAAAGATGCAGAACAACAAATTACATAAAATGTGCTGGCTGGTTTCAGTTGCCTTATGAACTAGATACGAACATATCCTTCCTCTGGGAGAAGGAACACAAAATGGGCAGAACACGGCTTCTGCAGGGAAATTGGGTGGAGGGACAATACTGAGGGAAGGTTGGATTGCAGCCCACAAGATCAAACAGGACCCAGGGGCGGAGATCACTGAACAAGGGATTTCTCTCTTACACCCTCTGATCTGGATCCGGCATCATTCTTCACCCCCTCCTTCTCTTTTTTCTCTGCATTTCCGTTCTCTTCTACATTTATGTCCCTCTATCCAGCACTTGCTGAGGGCATTCATAACAACAATTTCATGCAATAAAACAAGCTGAAAGTAAGCACTAAAATTCTGCACATTAAAAGAGAAAGCATCAGCAACAAAACCAAAAGGCCTTCAAGAATAGCCACAGGGAGTTTGCATTTCTTCTCCATGTCAGAAAGAGTTCCGCTCATTCTGCCAGTTGCTCTCGGCTTCCACAGTAGGAAGGAACACTCTAACACAGTGGTGGTGCTCCAGTAGGGCTAAGAACACCCCCATCAGAGATGCTATATTTCAGCCTCTCAAATCAGAGCATTTAATGTGCATACTATGCAAATTATTATAATTGTGCATATTATTGATTTGTTAAGCCAGTGTGGTTTTGCAGTTTGAGCACTGGACTAGATCAGAACTCAAATCTCTGCTTGGGCATGGATTGCCACTGCATAAGTCACACTCTCTTAGCCTCAGAGGAAGGCAATGGCAGCCACCTTCTGAACAAATCTTGGCAAAAACACCCTGTGATAGCATCACCAGTAGGTCACCATAAGTTTAAAAAAAAACTTGAAAGCACACAACAATACTATTACTTTGCATTCCAATTATGCAAATTTAGCACACTGATCACTGCATTTTTCTACCTCTGTGTTTCAGCCTTGGCAACATTTTTACAGTACTGACTTTTCTGAGGAACTAGTATAGAGTCAGGTTCATAGTGCAGGACCTGGAACAGAATAACCTAAGTTCAAATCTCTGCTTGCTCATGGAATGTACCACATGACCTTGGACCACTTCTACCTCTCATCAAATCTAGCTTGCAGGGTTTTGTGGAGATTAATAACAGGAGCTGTGTAAAGTAGCCATGGACATCTTTTTTCCTGGCTACAAAACTGCTGCCCTACTGTCCTCACCACTGATCAGCTGTGGGGATGTGTCTTGGTACCATCAACTGAGGTTGCACACAGAGGGGCTAGTAGCAGAAGGAGGTACTTTATCTCTCCTGCTGAAATGTCCTTAAAAGATGTATACTGGTGTAATGGGAGTTACACCAATGTATGTCATCAGCTGGGAACCAAATTTGTCTAAATGTCTCAGTGAATGAATAAGGTGTGTGCGTGTGTGCGTGTGTGCTTGCGTATAATGTGGCCCTCATATGTGATGGGGTGTGGATGTGAATTCTTTGTTCTGCTTCTCTTGACTTACTTCCTTTCCACCAGCTCCTCCAGCCACCATCTGCCACTGGTCTAAATTCTAGCCCCAGCTAAAGGATGTGTAGGATAATTACACCAGGATCCATTGACTGGGAGGAGGCACTACATGCCATAGATCCATGAAATCACTTGGTGTACACACTGCACTACCATTGCCACAAGGGAGAATATTAAAGAGACTATTATGCTTGAGGATATTCATGGAAAATTATTTCTCTAAATTTCTGCAGCTGCTGTTCAGATTTTGTGAGATGTGATGGGGCCATTTGGGGCAGTGCTAAGGCAGAACAAGTGACATTATGAACAATATGTCCCTAGCCATACCTGCCCCACCCTCCCAACTTGAGCAAGGAGATCTCCAGAGGGCTTCTACTTGCATTTGTCTGAACATCAGCTGAAGCTTTCATGCACATGGATACTATGATTCATCAAGGTTCCCAATCACAGAAGAGATTGTCTTCAAGATCAAGTGAACACAAGTAGAAGTCTTTTGCGGACCTTCTCATTCAACATGCACAAGGATGTGTTACTGCCCTGGCTAGTCCGAGCTTTGGGGATATTAAAAAGATATCCTTTTGATATCACAATTCGGCTGCACTTCTCTATTCCTTTCCACGTGCTTGAGAGGCCACCGGACAAGCACGTAAACAAGCTCGGCCGTTAATTGCGGTAATATTCCTGGACAATACAGGCAGGCCAGAAACTCACTGCTTTAGGAGACCTCCAGGCAAGTACTCTAATTAGGTATGCACGCAACCTACAAAAGAGCCTCTGCCCCGCGATGGCAGCTTGATGGGTAACCTATACAATACCCAAGTACTCTGCGCTTGCATACTGGCTACTCTATTGAGAACCGCTACGATAACTCAATCATTCAGATTCTGACCTTTCAGAGGCTTTGTCTCCAACTCCAAATCTATTGTTTTCCCCCAAGTACGGCATAGCCTGCAGTCACATTCTCCTTATAAAAACCCTTGATTCCGAGACCTTCCTTGGATTGCTCCCGAGTTTCACCCCGCCTTGCTACCGCTTTGCTTGGCGAGCCTCCCCTCAGCTCCACGTGCTGAGCTACATCGCACCCCGGCCTCGCTCTCCAATTTTCCGGGCTTCAGGACAAGTGAAGTATCACCCAAACCAGCAATTCCTCTAAAAATCCCTCTATATCACTCCAACCTTTATTTTCCTTAGTTATCTTGTGTGAATGTGTCGCATACACTGTTTTGCTTGTGTTTAATAAAACATTATTTATTGTTTCAACTTTTGTGTGCTCGATCCGACCTCGTAGACATAGGGTTCAAGATCTCGCTATGTTACCCTGCCTCTCGTAACGCTAAGTAGTGCTCTGAGTTAATTTTTCCCACCTTTAGTTGAGCACATTTTGGTGTCCCTCCCGGGACCCCCAGTACACAGGGTAACAGAGGTAAGCAGCTGAGACAAAGCACCATAATCATTACAGACATTGATCTCAAGGACAGTGGAAAACAGTGCTACCTGAGGATTGACAGACATATTGACAGAAGTATCACCCTCTCACTTCCTTTAATACTTTGCTTCCTTTGCTTTCCTTCTAAGCACAGTATGCTGGAAAGAAGGAGGGACTCCTACTGAAACACGCACAGCTATTTGTTCAGAGTTTGCTCCAGACTGTTTTATGACCCAAGCAAAAAAGCACCAGTGAGGCCTTCAACTCTACTGTTCTATTGCTACTAATAGAAAAAGTAGCAGCCCAAGTTAGTAGAGCTGGCAGGGTGAAGAAGACGGTACTTCAGAAGGCAGCCTCTGGAAGCTAGCACCTCAGAGCATTTTGGGTAGGGATGGGACAAATCCAGTATTTTCCAAATCCAAATCCAAATCCCTGCAAGGTTCTGTGAATCCATGAAACTCATGAATCTTGAATCTTTCAAATCCTCCCCGTGGGGTGCAGGAGAAGAGTGGGGAGTGCGAGATCGCACTTTCCACAACTTTCTGCCACCGGCCCCAGGCAGGATCGCACTGGGGGCAGGCAGCAAAAGAGCGGAGAGTGCCAGATCATGCTCTCCACAACCTTCTGCCGCCAGCCCTGGGCAGGATCAGGATTGTGCTCTCCGCCACCTCCTCCTGCCCACCATGGGACCGATTGTGCCAGTGGTGGCTGGGAATATAGCAGGGACTATGGGATCATGCTTCCCACCACCTCCTCCCCCTGCCCCAGCATGATTGTCCCGGTGGGGGCAAGAGGAGGTATGGATTCGAAAGATTTGATTTGCCTATTTTGGCCCGGGGATTCAGATCTGTCAATCTCAAATCCTCTACCAGGATTCGAGGATTCAAGGATTCAGTTGGCCCATCCCTAATTTGGGTGACTTGAAGCAGCCAGCTGAAAGGGAGTTCTATTGGACAGCTCCCCATTTCCATAAGGTACTACTTCTCTCCCCTGCTGCCTCGGAGTGTGGTGGAATCTTCTTCTTTGGAGGTTTTTAAACAGAGCCTGGAGGGCCATCTGTTGGGAGTGCTTCGATGTTGGTTCCTGCATTGCAGGGGGTTGGAGTGGATGGCCCCTGGGGTCTCTGCCATCTCTATGATTCTATAATTCTACCCCCTTGTAACCTTTTTCTGCTTTCATGACTAGATCCTGGAAAAGCTACTCTGGTTCTCAAAGCATCATCCTACCACTGTGTGGCTTCATTACATCATTATATTGGTTCTTTTGAGCTCTATCCCTGGGACCAGGCCCAAGCGACTGACCACCTGGAGCCTGTGCTGCTTAGTCTTACCTTTGTAGACATCACCAGCTTGTTACTGAGCTGCTGTTGAAACTCCCAGGCCCTTGATACAGGATAGGGAGGGGCGACAGGGACTGTACTGTGATGCAAGCAAGCAATCAGGAAATCCTAAGGCAAATTCTCAAAATCATGCATAAATTTCCTCTTCCTTGTCCCAGTGTTCTCACTGGTGCTTTGTTTCTGGAAGGAAGAGACTTCCATGCTAACATCCTCCGTTCCCCAATGTGTTCTGCTCTCTGTAGACTGAAAGCCTACCACAGCTTTCTCTAAAGTGAACTGTGTTGCTAATCATTTAACTGACACAGAGCCACCCTCTCCTTTGAGTAAAGTTGCTGTGAGCCTATTAGAGTTTAGCTAGGCAAGATGTCTTGTGCTTTATGCCTAATAACAGCTGCAAAGACCTCAGCATTACATGGTGATGGAAGGAATATGCAGAGGCAGCTGCTCCCAGCTCCAGCTTATTGGACGGTGTGCAATAAAGCAGCTGTAAGCACCTTCATCAGCAATTCAAACAGGCATCCAGCACAGTCAGCAGCCACCACCACCATATTTTCAAAATGGGCCCAGAATTTAAGTTGGCTTGGTTTGTGTATCTCACTGGTAATCATGGAAGCTGCAACATGATGGAAGCTATAGTTCTAGCTCTATCCCCAAGGCAGTGCAGGCTTAAATGCTTACACTCTCATCTGTGCCTCTGAGATAGTGTATCCTATTGCCTAGCTAGAAATGCTGACTCTTGTGCATTTCTTAGCATTGCTCTGGATCTTGTAAACAACTGTTCCCAGAAGGTGCTGTGCACCACTCTCCTCTCTCATAAGAACAACCTGTGCCAGGTGAGACCAAAGGTCCATCTGGTCTGGCCCTCTGCCTCCTGTTGGGGCCAAGCAGATGCTGCTTCTCACAGGCAGAACAGGATGAAAAGACATCCCCCCCCTCATTGTTTGCCTCCAGCATCTGGAAATCAGAGGTGAACTGCTGCATCTGAATACAAAGGCTGCATAGAGCTCTCATGGCTAATAGCCTTTAATGCAGATGCTGCCTGTGCCCACTTTGCCAGGTGATTTAGTGGAGTGGATATGACCACTGTAGCCATGCCACTATCCCCTTAGATTCATCCTCCACTTGCAATATCAATAATTCCGTTGCCAGAATTACTAAGCATGTGTGTGATATGCCTTGGATGTGTTATGTAAATGCAAAATGCTACCAACATTATTCTGTAGTAGTGTACTGCATACCTTTACAACTTTCTGCCCCACAAAAACAGTACCATTCCTGGGGACCACAGTATAGCTTTGAACCATTTAGAATCCCTCTTGCTATGGCCCATCACCCATGCTGTGGTACATCTTCTGCCATCAGCCACGTCTGATCATTGGAGCCTGCCACGGCTTTGTGCTCCATCCCTCCCTGCTCCCCTCCATCCTCTGCTGCCTTGTGCTTTTCTCCGCACAGGCTTGGAGGCAGCCTGACGCCCCCCTCCCTCTCCCACTCTTTGGAAAAGGGGCTCACTTGAGCTGTGGCTAATTGAAGCCTTTGGGACTCAGCACACGCTGCATTGAGAAAGATGAAATGCTACAGGGCGGCACAAGATTAGGCGCGCTCCTGTCAGAAGCAGCTTCGCTTCCACCCCTTGGCATCTCTGGACCTGTCACTTCACCATCCGCCTGGTGTCCTTTCCAGGCACCATCAAAGCAGGAGCTGTTTGCTGTGATATCAAAGCTCGGGGAATACTGGATGTATCTCTGTGTGACATGCCTTGTTTCCCAGCCATAGCACAATGGGGGTGGCGGGGGGAGAGAATTAGACCCTTCCCTTGGCCTGAAAATTCAAGCACCTCCTGGAGCATTGGTGGCTGGGCAGCTGCCATTACTGCTCATGACAACTCCCTTCACTAGTAAACACGCAGGCACATCCATGGGACCAAGCACACGAGCTTAGAATTGGGTGATAGGGCTGAGAAGTTAAGAAGATGTTCGAGCTTAAGTAGCTATGGTGGCTTAATTCAGCCTGAACTCAGGAATGCAGGGAGGAGGGGAGATACAAATGTTTCTAACTAAGGCCATTTCTGCACTACACTGTTATAGTGCTGTTATTCCACTTTCAGAATCCTGTGGAATTCTGGGGTTTGTAGTTGACTGAGGTCAAAGAGCTCTCTGGCTGAGAATACTAAATGCCCTTCCCTAAACTACAAACCCCAGAATTCCATAGGATGTTCAAAGTGGAATAATAGCACTACAACAGTCTAGTGCAGAAATGGCCTAAGCATAAGGGTGGAGCTCTTCCCTTTCCACAAACTCACTTGGCAACAAGCCACTGTCTCAGCCCTCACCCACTCTCCTACAGTGTAGGGGTAATAATACTGACTTACTTTGCAGTACAGGTGGGAACTGTGCTGTTGAACTACAGGTTACCAGCAGTCCACACTGCTGGCTATGCTGGTTAGGTCTGATGGGAGTTGCAACTGAACAATATTTAGAGGGTTGTGCAGTGCCCATGCCTGTTTTATAGGGCCCCCGTACCAGTACAACATGATCATAAATGTTAAAAATTATTGTTAAGAACATATTGGCCTTTGTGGAGCAGACAGAAGAGTAGAAAGGACCGTCAAAACTTTCAGCCCAATAGAGAGCAAAATGATCCCTTGATTACTGGATGCACCATTCTCCTGTTGTAAACCTCCCCAAATACATCCATGTGGGGTCTACAAGAGGACTGCAGGTGGCCAAGAAGCATTTGGTTATGTTCTCATAGCTGGAAGCATAATGATAACATTGTCTGCTGAGTACCCCCAGCAGGTCCTGGTAGATGCCTTCATTGTCAGATGTCCAGCTATTGGAACATAGCCAGACTTTTCTAGGCCACTCTGCCTTCCCTCAGCCAGGACATGGTTATAGGGAGGGGGACTGCCAGGGAATGTTGAGTCCAATGTGTGGAGTGGGAGGGGGAGGAGAATTGCACCTCTTGGAACTTTATGCTCTGTCTCATGATGCAGAATCTTGGCCCAGTTTCGCTGGGAAAGTTGTACAGTAGCTCCAAATTTTGGAAATGATTACAAAAATTTAGGACAATGAAGGCTGTCTGAGATATTGAAAGTTGGCTAATATGTTGAGATTCTGTAGTATCCAGAGTCCCGGATGCTACTGCTTCCTTTATCATTTCCCATACTGTTGTTGCCCTGTGTAGGGTAGAAAACTCCTCAGTTGAGTATCCAAGGAGGGGCTGCATTAGAGTGAGAAAAGGCTGGTTTATCTCAACAAAGGAACAAGAATGATGAATCTGGACATTTAGTAAGTTACTGTTTGATGACTGTGAGTTGATAACAATATTGCAAGAATAAAAATTGTGTCTGGCACTTTAAAACAGGACCAGGCAGAATGGAGATGAAAAAAATAGGACAACCAAGTTTCAGGTACTTGCTGCATTGAAGCTAAATAGTAAATTTCTTGGCCTGAATATATGGGCAAGAAACACCTCGAGGCAATACACAGCACATTCACTGACTGAGAATTGTGTTCCTCATAATAATTACCACATATATGAATAGACTGAGGAATTACATCCTATTTTGGACTAGCACATGCATTATGACTTAGTGGGATTGCTGCTAGTTTTACCTTCCTACATGTATCCCCTCCCCACCTAGATGTTGCTTTTTTTTTTAAAAGGCCAGTATTCTGTGTCTGTGTAAATACTCTGCACCAGCAAACTTGATGCCTGTTGTCTTGCCTGTATGACTTATATCATTAAGCCAACTTAGATCTAGTCATTGGTTCTACATAATTTATAGAAAAAGGAATAAGTAGCAAAGAAATACTTTGAATGCTAAAGCACCACCTCCTCGTGACCCCCGGAAATCTTACTTCACCTTTCTCAGTTTGTAATTTCTGCAGGCATTGCCCATGCACTGATGCAGTAATATCTTTAAATATAAATTTGTCAAAAAAACCCCCAACAACACCTTTTTATTGAGTGTCAGGAAACCCTGAAAAAGAGAATCATGGACTGATGAGAATCTTTGAGATCTGGGACTTATTCTACGAAATATTTGTGCAAGATATTTTTGATCAGAAAATGGCATTTCTTGTACGGTAAAAGTTTGGCGGGGGCCAGGCTACAGTTGTTCAGCTCAAGGATACAGAGTGAAGTATGCTCAACATGCTGATGGAACCCTACTCTATTTCTCTTTGTCATGTAAATGCACCTCTGGACAGAACCAATGTCTGGAGTCCGCAACGGGCTGGATGCAGGCCAATATACTGCGGATAAATTTCTTCAGGACAAAAATCCTTCGTGAAGGTAGCTCTTGCCTCTGAGGGCTGAGTGTGCAGATTGACTTAGATAGGACTGTGCTCTCCTTGAAAAAACAGGTGTGAAGTTGGGTGATATTGCTTGATCCAACACTGTCATTTGAGGCTCAAATAGCCTCAGAGACTAGTGCTATTATTCTACTTTCAACCTCCTGTGGAATCCTGGGGTTTGCAGTTTAGGGAGGGACCTTTAGTATTCTCAGCCAGTAAACTACAAACCCCAGAATTCCACTGGGTGTTGAAATTGGAATAACAGTACTATAACAGTGTAGTGCAGAAGTGGTCTGTAATTAGTATAATCAGGTGGAACCATATTACACAAATTCTAAAGTGCTGCGCTGTCTGGTTGTTGGCTTGTGAGCTAAATTAAAGGTAAAGACCTAAACGGCTTGCAACCTAAATATGTGCAGGACCATCTCTTCTCATATCAGAGATATTTGTCCCTAAGGACGTTGGATACATTGTATATCAACCAGGAAACGAGTCCTCTGTGTTGTGGCATCCAAAGACACTCTTCATCCAGAGATGTGACTGGCACCCATACAAGAATAATTTCAGCACCAAGCTAAGACTCCCTGCATGTCAACCCATTTTGAAACTAGCTGCCTCTGTCTTATTATTTTTCCTGCTTTTCTTTGTCTTGTTATAATATTTGAAATTTTAAATGTCTGAACTATTCTATCAGTTTATTTATCTCTGCATGCCACATACCAATGGATGAAGAGTGATTTCAAGTATTATAATAAATAAATATGCATTAAAACAAAAAGAATGGCTCTCAGTCACATTATGGTGTTATATCTTCCTGATCATAAATACATTTATGATTCTTTCCACTTGATAACAGTACATCCATATGAGAGCAGGTCACTCACATATATCTGCCTAGATCTAGATTAGATATATAAAATATACCCCAAGGAAAAAGGCGCACATATTGACACATGCATAGCCAAATAACACATAGAAAACAACATTGATACAGTTACATGCCAGAACCGAGAAGCAAAGAACCTTATATGCATCATTCAGAAGCGAGGTTGAATTCCCACCTTCTCAGCATGCAAGCCTGCGTTGCTTTAACTCTACATGTTGGGGCCTCCCCAGTGTTTGCTGTAAATGATTCTTCAGGTCTCTAGTAGGGGGGAAAAAACATTAATTGCAACTCCTTTGTCATTTGAAAGAAGAAGAACATCCCTGATTGGTGGTAATAAAGCTGCCTGCTACAGCTCAGGGAATTCACCCGCCTACAAAATGAGGTTAAATAAATAGCTAATAGGAGCACTCTGTAATTCAGAATCATGTGTGCGTGCACACACACACACACACACACACACACACACAGGCATGCACAGATATACATTGATGAATTGTTTTATGTCAGAACTAAATATGCATGTAGACGTGCTGACAATGTCTCAGGCGCTGCTATATCTAAGAGTGCATTAATTTATTTTCCCCATGGATATTCCATTAGCACACACTGTGTTTAATCCTGCAGAAACATACTGTGTACAATATAGATATATACAACACAGCCTTTTATAGTATTAGTAACTTATGAATAATTGTTATACCAATAACAATATACTTTAAACATGTAAATTCCAGAGGGGGCTTTCGATAAAACATGGTGTGCTGTGTTCTGAGCATGCTCCTCTAATCCCTCTGAGTTGACTATGGAGCCTGAAGCTCAGCTGCCAGCCAGATTTCATCTTCTAAGGAATCCCCAGATAAATTATTTCTAGGAGGAGTTGTTGCTCGCGTTTTGCATACAGAAAGCACCAGGTTCAATCAATCGTCAGTATTTCCAGTGTGGGGAAGATATCTGTATGAAAGCCTAGAGAGCTACAGATAATCTGTACAGACAATACTACAGTAAATGGAACAATGGCCTTATTTAGTAGAGGGTCTCTCCATTACTCTGGAAAAAGAACAGAGAGATTATCATTTTCTTTGTTTTTTGATTTCATGGGCATCTGTGGACAAGCAGAGAGCCTGCATACCTATATGCTGTGTGTGCAATTGCACATTGACCTCCTGCTCTTGAACATTCAAAGCTTTCATCCAGAAACAATGGGCTAAATATATTGTTAGTCCTACCTAGAGAAGACTGAATGAAATAAATAGGATTTGTTAATTTATTAAGTACAAATAACTGAGGCTTCATTGATTTCAGTGGTAGGGCTAACACTGGATTTAGCCCAGTTGCACACAAGCAGGGGTTTGTAAATTATTCATGGTACAGAGAAAATGTACAAAATGTACAACACATTCAGCATCTTATCTGCCAGTAGGACATGGTGGTCATACTGTGAAACTAATGGGCAGTAAACTCCAGACAGACAAAAGACATACCACATATGCTGGCATATAAGATGCACCTTTTTCCCCTAAAAAATAACACTTAAAAATGGAGTGCGTCTTATATGTCAGCAAATACCACTCTCCTTTCCTATGCATTTTGCCACTGAATGAGTTCTCAGCACTGAGGTAAAATGCATAGAAAAGGGAGGGGAAGCTCTAGTGGGCTCAAGGAGTGCTCCGGAAAGGATCCCCCCACCCCTCCTTCCCTTCCGTTTTGCCTCAACGCAAGTTCTCCACACTAGAGCAAAATTCATTGGAAAGGGAGGGAGAGCTCCAGAGGGGGAAAGGAACCTTTGTGTAAGGCCTCCCACACACCTCTTTCCCTTCCATTTTGTAGGGGAAGGGAAAGGAGATAGCTCCAGAGGGGGAAAAGGAAAGTTTGTGCAGCTTTGCTTTTGCTCCGCCAGAGCTCCCTCCTTTCCCTTCCCCTACAAAAGAGAAGAGGGGGGATGCTATTTTTTTAAAACCAATTTTCCTCCAAAAAAAAAAACACATTAAAAATGGGATGCATCTTATACACAGGTGTGTCTTATACACTGATAAATATGGTGGTATTTTTTATACAAAATACAGTCATTTTTGAAATACAGACATGTGATTAGCTAAGCATAAATGACTCTGGCAAGATCCTCCTTTGTCAGAAACAGTCATAGCTAGGAAGCTAGCAAAGCTGGAAAAGGATGCTCCCCATTACTGATGTTAGCTGCACATCTACCAAGGCCCTTTCTGCACCACGCAATTAGAATGGGGCAGTGCGTTGTCTCACGGAGCTCGTCTGCACCTTGGAGCGGACTAGGAGTGGACTACTTACCAGAGATCTGCACCTCAGTCCGCTCCAAAATGACCCCAAGCAGTCCTCCAGCGTGTTTTCTAAAGACTGCAAAAAACAGGTCTTTATTTTCCTGGAATGTACCATTGCGTTCCTGCTCCCTTGTGCAGATTTGCAGGCTCACACCAATGCGAGCCTGCGATCTGTGGAGGACAGGCTTTAGGCGTGGTGAGCTTCAGCGGTTGGTCGGGACCCACGACCAACTGGAAGCCGCCATTTTGGAAGCCGGAAGCCCCCGTTTTGGAAGCCAGAAGCCGCCATTTTGGAAGCCGGAGCAGTGCAGATCTACAGACCTCACACTGCTCCGATTCACCCTGGACCAAGGAGGAGCCCTGCGGAAGGGCTTCAGGGACAGTCCGCATTGCTTTGGACCCCAGAAGAAGCGGTAGGTAATGGCACAGTGCGATTCTCTCACCTCGTGCGGAAAGGGCCCAAGAATGCTTGATTAAGGAACACCTCAAATATCAATTGATAGTTGGATATCAACTGGAGCATTGGTTGGAATCCAATGAGAACATATCTATTCATAACCTGGGTCTATGTCCATGTGTGTCATTTCAAGTTCATTGTGCAAGGAAGTATCCAACACCTCCTTGCACAATGCCCCCCACTGCACTAATCAGAGGGTTGGACCTAATGTCTCATAGAGTCCTTCCAACTCTATGATTCTACGATTAGGTGGATATAATTTCTCATCTTGCTTACTTCATATGAGTTTCTTTTGGGCCCTTTACCCCTATCTTCTTCTGAAAGGCAACATCTCAGCAAATGGTTTCTTACCAGATGCTATCATCCCCTCACAGCACAATAAATCTCATTTGTTAAACATCAGTGCCTGCGACTACCTTAAGAATGGCAGAGAGAGCAAAGCTGGCTTGACCTGAATGTATAAAATAGTGTATTACAACTAATTAAAGGACTGAAATACAAATATCTATATAACAGAAATAAATTCTACATAATCAAAACTCCCATTTCAGATTCAGTTTGCTGACCATATTAAAAAAGTACTTACCCCATATACCTACCTTTCAGTCTGTCCACACTGGACTGTTACAGTGCTATTATTCTACTTTCAACATCCTATGGAATCTTGGGTTTTGCCTTTGAGGCCCCTCCCTAAACTGCAAACCCCAGGATTCCATTGGATGTTGAAAGTGGAATAATAGCACTACAACAGTCTAGTAAGGAAATGGTCTTTATCTCTTTGTTGCTGGGGTGGACAACTTTAGCATGACCAGAACCCAATTTTCCACTGCCCAGTCCTACTATAGGCTGCACTGCCCTCTTTCAGTGAATCCAAAATGTGAGAGAAAGCAAAGACGGTAAAGACTGTCATTGGATTCAATGGTCTTGACAAAAGTAGCCTTTTCACACTGTTTGAGAGCTGCTGTAAGAAAACACACACACAAACAAGCACATATACACAAACACCTGTGACTTGAGAATTCACACATTTGAAAGGCTTTATGGGGACTTTTGAGGGATACAGTATGATAGAAACAATGCATATTTTTATTACTGAATGGTTAAAATTCTGCACAACTGGAAAAAAAATAACTGCAACCATGCTTCAGCCAATGGGGAAAACATTAGGTGAAATGTGTAATTTGATTCAGTAACGTTAAAACTGAGCGAAATCAAAAGATCAGCATTTTGTGCAAGTCAACAAATGGAAATTGTTATATATCCTTTTGAACAGATTATATCCTCATCTTTAGATCTAAAATTTCTTTAGGTGAAAAACTTATATTTCCTTCAGCAAAACTGACATTTGAAACATACAGTGTACCACTACATCTTTTTTTTTTTTAAAGAAGAAATTTGCCAACTAAAATTTGGTGATATACTGCTTACTTGTGAAATAGGTATGTCCAGCAGCAACTCTTTCCCTTTATTGCAGAATTAACTTTGTACTAGAAAATCTTTGATATTTAGACATGCATTTTTACCTGCACTCTTAAGACTTGGAACTTAATCAATAAGCTACCATTGTTGTGACCTGTGCTGTTTTTACTCTGGCTAAAAGACTCATAATCCAAAGTCGGAAAAATAAATATTCACCATCCATCATTCAATGGTTAAAATGCTAAGCATACTTAAGCAATGAATAAGCATGTGTTCAATCACAGGCTACAGTTTATTTGCGGGCTTACTCTGTAGCAATACGAGTAGCAAAGACAAAATTCTTTTTTGCCTTTATTACATCTGCAGTCAGCAAGTAGAGCTGTTATGAGTGGCCAGTAGCCTTTTACACACAGACCTTAGAAAATAAAATCAAGACCACTCCACAGCCCACTGTGAACAACATGCCTAGCACTTAGCAGATAAAATCACTCAGATCCACTCTGGCCTGGATGCTATAAATTGATACAGACCCAGTGGATGTAACTTTGGCTGTTGCCTGTCCAGTGATAATGGATCTTTTCACTTTGAAACCCAAGGATGTGGACAGGATTTTTGGAGAGGTAAAAGCCACCACATGTGTGTTAGATCCTTGGCCTTCCTGGTTTGTTAAAAAAAGCCAGAGGGATACTTGCTGAGTGGGTAGAGGAACTGGTTAGTGCCTTGCTCAAACAAGACAGAGTTCCAGCTTGCCTGAAGGAGACACTTCTAAAACCATTACTAAAAAAAATCCTCCATGGATTCCTGGATAATTCTTGGCCATTCCATTTCCGTGCAAGATTCTGTAGCATGTGTGCTCCAGGGCTTTCTGAATAAGATGGATTACCTAATCCATTTCAATCAGATTTCAGGCCTGGTGATGGGAGAGAGACAGCTTTGATCACCTTGGTGGATGACCAGCACCAGGAACTAGACTGGGGGAGTATGTTCTTGTTGGTTCTTCTGGACCTCTTAGCAGCATTTGGTACCATTGACCATGTAATCCTCCTGGGCCCCTTGTTGGGATGGGACTTGGTGGCACTGCCTTACAATGGCTTTGTTTCTTCCTGGAGGGGTAAACTCAAATGGTGGTGCTGGGGCACTGCTGTTTCACCTCTTGGCCACTGGCCTGTGTGGTCCCTCAAATTTCAGTTCTGTCCCCAGTGCTATTTAATATATACATGAAAGCTCTGGAGAGAGGTTGTCCAGAATTTTGGGGTTCAGTGCCACCAGCATGCAGATGTCACCCAACTCTACTACTTCGTTCCACCACAATCCAAGGAAGCTGTTTTGTTCCTAAACTGATTCTGTCATCAGTAATGAACTGAATGAGGGCAAGTAAAATGAAGCTTAATCCAGACAAGACAGAGATGCTCCTGATCAATCAAAAGGAAGGCTGAGGAATAGGGACTGAACCTGTGGTTGCACTCTCCCTGAATATGCAAGTTTGCACCTTGAGTGTGCTCCTGGATTCAATATTGAGCCTGAGAACTCAAGTGTCAATGGCGGCCGGGAGTGCATTTGCACAGTTGAGGTGTGTGTGCCAACTGTACCCATTTCTTGTGACACAGATCTGGCCACGATGACACACAACTTAGCTACATCTCAGTTGGGTTACTGTAAGGCACTCTCTGTGGAGCTGCCTTTGAAGAGTGTTTGGAAACTTCAGATGGTCCAAAGAGCTGTAATCAGCTTGCTAACTGGGGCTGCCTACAACGAACACATAATCCCCTTGTTACAACAGTTCTATTGGCTGCTGGTCCATTTCTGAGCACAATTCAAAGTGCTGGTTTTGACATATTAAGCCATATATGGTGCAGGACCAGGTTATCTGAAGGACTATTTTCTCCCTTACAAACTTGCCCATCTTTTGAGATTTGCTGGGGAGGCTCCTCCCTCAGTCCCACTACCCTCACAGGTACATCTGTGGGAATTCAGAAGAGGGTCTTCTCAGTGGCAGCCCCCAGGCTCTGGAACTTCCTTTCAAGAGAGTTTGGACTGGCAGCCTCCTTACTCTCTTTCTGTAAACAGCTGAAGACTTCTCTGTCTTTGGAGAACTGATTGTTTAGGGAAAACAAGCCTTGTACAGTGTGCTGGATTTTATATTTGTTACTTTTGTTGTGCTGTGGTGTTTTTATGGTTTGTGCTTTTAGCTATTTTAATTTTTGATAGTTTAATTACTTTTTTATTTTTTATCTTGTGAATTTTAAACTATTTTTAACCTGTTGTAAGTCACCTTGACTCCTGAACTGAGAAAAACATGGGATCATCATCATCATCATCATCATCATCATCATCATCATCATCATCATCATCTACAGATGACCTATGATCAACTTATAATAATGTATACCTCTAGCCCATAAGAGAAACAATGTATTTTTAATTTCTCATAGAATCATAGAGTTGGAAGGTGTCCTGTGGTCCACCAGGTCCAATTCACAGCTTGATACAGGATCTCCATCTATAGCACTCCCAGCAGCTGGTTGACAAACCCACACCGGCTCCTAGTAATCATTGCATTGTCATCAAGATACAAGCACACAGACTCCTGTTAAATCTGTTCTAATATTATTCCTGGTACTGAAGTCAGGCTGACTGCCTTGTAGTTTCCTGGATCTTCTTTTTCACCTTTTTTGAATAGAGAGATTTGCTTGTCTCCAGTACTCTGGCACCTACCTATTCTCCAAGATCTCTCAAAAATTATGGCAAGTGGATCTGTGAGCATGTCAGCAAGCCCCTTCAGTACCCAATATTATGTGATGCAGATCATCTGGCCCTGCAGATTTGAACTCATTTAGGTTAACTAGATGATCCCTGACTATTACCTTATCAGTCTTGATTTGCAACTCAGATTCCTTGCCAAGGTCTCTGCTGACTCATGGAAGCACACAGTTCTCCTTTGGGGAATAAAACCAGAGTAAAATAGGTATTGAGCAGTTCTGCCTTTTCATTGTGATTTGTTAGCACATTACCACCAGCAATTCCACCATTTCCTTTGTCATTCTCTTGTTTTGAACATATTTGAAAAAAAATCTCTTTGTCTCTCTTGGTTGCCTAGCCAGACTCAGCTCATTTTGAGTTTTAGTTTCTTCACACTATTCCTGGAAACATGGGCTACATGTTTGTATTCTTCCTTGCTGATTTGTCCTTCCTTCCTTCCATTCTTTACACATGCTCTTTTTTCTTTTCACTTCCTCCTCTAGTTTACTACATAGCCACATTGACTTTTTCAGATGTTTCCCATTCTACTTCTGCCATGGGATTGTTTGTAATTGTACTTTTTGCAGCCCATTCTTCAAAAAATCCCACCTTTGCTGCGTGTCTTTCTCCTTTAGCACGTCTAGTCATGGGATTCTGCCCAGTAATTCCCTGAGCTTGATAAAATCAGCTTTCCTGAAAGCCAAGGTTCTTATTTGATTATGTTCTTCTTTGCCCTGTGCAACAATCACAGTTTCTAGCGTTACATGGTCACTCTCCCCCAAAGTACTAACTGCTTTGATTCCAGTGACCAACTCTTCGCTATAGGTTAGGATCAAGTCCAGGATTGCCAATCCCCTTATTCCTTCCTCTACCTTTTAAAGGGGGATATTATATGCAAGACACATCAGAGATTTGTTGGACAGCCTGGTCTCCCAGATCTTGGAGTAACTGAAGTCCCCAATAACCACCCATTCTTGTTTCTTGGAGTTTTCTGGTATTTGTTTCAGAAAAGCATCATCCACCATCTCTACTTGATTTAGCAGCCTGTAGCAAACTCCTACCACAGTGGTTTTTGTATTTCTTCCTCCATTTATTTTTTACTCAAATGCTTCCCACAGTTCCAGTTGGATCACTCTCAAGAATTTGTGTACAAATGCTACTTCTTCTCTTTTCTTCCCCATCTATTCTTTTTGAACAGATTATATCCTTCATTTGTTATATTCTAATCATAGGCGTCATCCCACCAAATTTCAATTATATCTATAAAATCATATTTTACCTTCCTGCACTTGCATTGGTGTATAGGGTTGTTCTTCTCATCTTTTACTCTACTGAGAGTTTTACTGTGGCGCTTATTCTCTCCCTCAGCTTCTCCTCTAGAATTCATGTTCCCTGTGTTTAGAGCCTATTTTGGGGCAAATGTTTATGCTATCATCTCCAGTCCCCCAAGGATTTAGTTTAAAACCCTCTCGATCAGATTCACCAAGCTTTCGCCAATGATATTCTTCCCAGTCTTTGTGAGGTATAGCCCATTTGTGAAGACAATAGTCCCAGAAGCCAAAGCTCTCTTGTTGACAAAGGAAAGGTGAATGTTGCCAGTCATTCACTCACAGTATCTTCCTGTCCTTGTGTGGTCCTCTGTCTTTCATTGTTAGAATTGGTGGGAATACCAACTGTGCCTCTGAACTCTTCATTTTCCTGCCTAGGGCTTCATAGTCCAAGGTGATTTGCTCAAATGTGTTCTCTGCAGTGCCATTGGTGCCCACATGAATTAGAAGAAATGGGTACTGCTCTGTGTTGTTGGTGAGCTTTGGCAACTTGTTGGCAACATCCTGGATATGTGCACCAGAAAGATAGTACATTTCCTGATTCATCTTGTCCATCTGGCACACAGTTCCCTCTATACGCCTGAGCAACCCTATCACCAGCACATTTCTTTTCTTCTTGCTGCAGTTGGTGGTTAAGTTGGCACCTCCTTTGGCATGCAGTGTCTCTTGCTGCTGGTCTCCTGTTGCACCTGTTCACCACCGTATCCTTAGGAAGATTAGGAAGTGATTGCTTAGTTGGAACAATTCCAAATCCCTTGTGCATGGTCTGTTCCTGATCGTGACTCTCCTCCGGAGTGCTCCCTCAGTGCTACAGCCCTCTTCATTGTAACAGGCAGTTTCTTCCTGTTGGTTCTGTAGGATCAGTTCTCTCTCTCTTCTATTGAGGAAGTCCTTGTGTTCCCTGATGCACTGAAAATGTCTCAGCACATAGCTTGAGTTCATTGACCTTCTATTCCAAGAGAGCCATCAGTTTGCACTTGCTGCAAATGCAGTCAGTGAGGTTTTCTGGCAAGAAAACAAACATTACACATCCATTGCAGCAGACAATGACAGAGCCTTCTGCCTTCTATCCATGCAGTTATCAGGCTGTAATAACTCTTAGTGATATGACTGTGCATGCCAAGAGACCAAGCACCAAAGACTGAGGACACAGTTATATGGAGCTAGTAGCTGCTTGCTCCACCCCCAAGCAAATCAGTAACTCAGCAGAAGCCCCACTCAGACTATATGCCCTGGGAGAGCACATGATCAAAAACAAAGAAATGCTTCCATACAAGCCTTAAAAAAACAGTCCAAGAGTCAAGGATGACCCCCAAAACACAGCTCACCTTCTGTTCTCTCCTCTACCTTTGTTCTCTTCTTCTTCCCCCTTTTTCTTCTTTTATTTATTGTGTTTATATTTTTAAAATCCAATAAAAATTGTGTAAACAAATGTACATATTGGGAAAGGAAGATACAGAAATGTAGGTGGGATTGTTTTTGAGGCAACTTTCTGCCTCTAGAGGGAGAGATTTTCACATTCCTAGCTGGAATACCACTTCTGATTTTGAAAATCATTTATTTCTCACTTAGTTACACAAAACAAGAAGTTTGGGAGCTGTGCACTTCAGTTTAAAAGAAAATCGCATTCCCTGAAGTTCAATTCTCCTTGTTTTAATCATTTCCCCCTGCTCAGGATGGGGTTCAGGTGCTCAGAGACCAGCAGGAGATTGTGGCTTCCATGTAAGTGAACCACTGAATCTGTCATAGGCTTCCAGGACCTAGACTCAGACTCAGAGTCTGAGGCAGCAGAACCTGCTCTGAGCCCTGGCACAGAGACTGTTATAGCAGAACCTGCAGAGTAGACAGTACTACCACCTGCCACAGAAAGAGAAGTCCCAGCCCAGTGAGAAGCCCTGCTCATTCTGACACAGAGAATGACCAATCCATACTTACTTTCACCCAGCATAGACACCAAAAGGGTCCCCTGTGTCACTCCCAGCAAATGCCAAGTACCAATTAATCAGGCACCAGCTGCACTGATCTTGGAACCTGTAAGAACTGAGCCTTTCCCCTCTAGCTTTTGTCAGCAGTTAATTGACCATTTCTCCCTTCTGTGCTTCTCTTTGCTTCCCTTGCCTGTTATTCTTGCCTTTGACTTGTGTTTCTATTGCCTGACGCTGATTTATGGATATTGCTGGGCTCGTTATTTGCTTCTCATTTGTAAGGTTGTCTTCTTTCTAAAGTAAACTGACTAATTGCTTAGCTACTTGAACTTCTTGACCTGTGTTATCAGCTTCTCCTGGCTGCCAGCCAAGACCAGGCATGGACAGAATCCATACCAGGTTTTTATCAACTATAAAGGTACTACCCAAGATACTGAACCTATTTGGGGATAGGAACCAGCACCTTGGATAACTCCTCTAAAGTTTGGCCTAAAACCTTGAGTAACTGTATGTGATCCAGCTGTTATATAGTGTATCCATTTCAGCAATAAAGATTTTAACTAATGTAATAGTCATTCTTCTCCCAGGGAATACTAGAAATTGTGGTTTGTTAAGCAAGACCTTTGGAGCTCTAACATGCATGTCTAGGTGGAAAGATGGGACAAAGCTAATGTATTCTCTTTTCTGTTCTCTTACAGTTGTCCAGAAGAAATAATCTGAGGATGAGAATGAGATCCAATATGAAAACAAATAATAACCTCCAGGTCAGTTAAACTCAGAATATCTCTCCTCCCATTGGAGACTTTTGCTAAAAAGGCCATCAAATATCTGAACTTGGAGTATACTCTGGCATCTCTGCACTGAATGTCTGATCAATCTCCAACAGGGATGTGTACTGATCGCAAAATTTTACTTAGACCCTGATGTAGTGTTTTGGAAAAACGCCTTGCTTCAATGGAGACCAGTTCATAGCACGTCCACTTCAACAGGAGTCTTGAAGCCATTGAGATACAGGAACTTGGATTTTCATGGCTATCAATGGCTATCCTTGGAAACTCCAAAATGGTTATCTTTCCTTTTATCAGAATTGAATGATGTTTGCAGTAAACTATTAGAGTGTGAAGAGGTACTACATGCCTTTAAAGTTTTTTTTAAAGGAGGTGACAATACCTTTTTCAATAAATTTGTGGTATAGCTGCTTCTGGGCAATCAAATTTTTAGGTTAATAATAGCATAAATGTTTGTACAAAAGCAGCCTTTTCATTTGGTTATGGTTATTGCTATAAGTTCTCTGTGGGTCATTCTTCTCACAATAAGAGACAGCAAAGAAGTGGCCCTAAGTAACACTCTTGCAACATTTTGAAGGATAAGCGCAGCAATGCATGTGAAAAGGGGTTTCCAAATTTAGGGAAGGAAAGTGCTTTGCTTCTTCTTTCTATGTGATATTTTGGGACAATCAGTATAAAAATGACATACTCATAGAGGTGTTCCCAGGCATGAAAGTGACAAATATACAAGAAGATTAACTGAAAGGATAGTGAATAGAGAGCCAGCATGGTATAGTGGTTCGAGCATTGGACTATGACCCTGGAGCCCGGGGTTCAGTTCCCTGCTCAGCCATGGAAACCCATTTGGTGATCTTGGGCGCATCACACTCTCTTATCCCCTGGAAACACTGTAACAGGTTCACCTTAGGCATGGTGAGTCAGAAATGACTTGAAGGCACACTACAACAACAACAACAACAACAACAGCAGCAGCAGCAGCAGCAGCAGCAGCAGCAGCAGCACCATAATGAATACATGACAACTACTTTAAGGCTTTTAAAATGATGAAGAATGGTAACACTAAATGAATTACCGTATCAATATCCCATCTTTGACCATGGCAATTAGAGAACTGTGCTTGTTTAGAAGGTGGACCTGTCAGTCACTTAGACCTTTTTCCTCCCTCCTCTGTCCTGAGAAACTAAAGTTCTTATCACACCACACCATGATGCAGCGTTATTCCATTAGAAAACTGCTTCAGCTATACTCATGATGACAGCAGTTTGTTGATGCTGTGTATTGCACCCTTGCCACATTTGTGCTGGACCAGTATGATCTGCATGGGGTTTTTTTCCCCATCTGCACTAATGCTGTTATCGTCACCCTGTCTGCCCCACTTTGTGTTTCATGATTGGTTTGCCTCATTTTTTAAGATAGATAGATAGATAGATGTATTAATGCAATTGTAGTATAACATCTTTAAGGCATACCCATTGCTGCTCAGATCTTGTATCATGATTGGTGAGACAGGAAGAGAGATCAGCCATGCCATCTCCTGTCACTTTTGGTATCTTTGTCCTGTAAAAAACAAAGGAGCTTACCATACTAGTCAGTTGTTTCACGTTGTTCTGTTTAAAAACCACTTCATCCATACTCATTATACTATAATAACACTATAACATTATTATCTTTAAAAATTAAATGAGTATTAATTGAAACCTATATTTTAAAAAAGTAAAATCATGGCAGTAACCCTGTGATCAATGGTGCCACAGGAAAGCAGTGGAGAGATCTTTGGAACACACCACTGTGTAGTAAAGGTGTCTGAATCGCGACTTTCAAAGGCTAATGGATCATCACTATTGCACTACAATGCCAAACCATTTGTAACCATTAGTTAAGATCTTTAAAATCCAGGGAGAAATTGAGATGAGAACTTCCGAAGCACTCCAGATTCACATACCTCACATTCACCCTTTGCCAGCTGCTGAGAAAGGAAAGGTGGCTACCAGTAGTTGCTTAGAGGACTTTCCCTCTAGGCCACTAAAACTTCACTAAAATCTGTGTCTAATTATTGTATGCTATTTATTAGCTCTTTCAAGGTGAGCTCTCATTGATGTTTAGTGCATGCATTTTCATCTTAAAAACTTTGTCTTCAGGCTATGGCTCTGTTCCAAATTATACTTACAAAGCAGTGCTAAATGATCTCCTTCCTTACCATGTGCCTCAACTGATATCTTCCTCTGCAAAACAATTTGCCACCTTTTCTTGTTATGGATATTTTTGATCATTTCTGTTAGGGATGAATTTTAGGGTCCTTCTCGTATCATAACCAGTGATTCTTCGTGTAAGTTATTTTTCTAGTCACTGCCCCAGTTCCTTCCTCAGATACAGCCATACATTCATATCTGCAACTGAAAAAACAACAGGGAATCAGCTGGAGAGAAAGACCCATGGTGTTAGATGTCTATACGCTAATGCATGGAGCATAGGAAATAACCAAGATGAACTTTAAGTCTTAACAGAGAAAGATAAATATGATTAACAGGCATCACTGAAATCTGATGGGATGAGTCTCATGATTGAAATGTAGTAATGGAAGAGTACAGTGTATTCCAGAGAGATAGACAAAACAGGAGGAGGGGAGCATTATATCTCAAGGATGGGTACACCTGTGAGGAGAGCCATGACTTAGAGCACAAAAAACAGGTTCATAGCCTTTGGGTAAAAATCAAAGGAGAGAAAAACAATACAAATCTCATTGTGGGAATCTACTGTAAGACTCACAGCTGGACTGAAGAGTTGGATGATGCTTTCCTAGAAAAAATGACCAAACATTGAAAAGGAAGATATATATATCAGGAACAGCAAACTTCAAACACTATATTTGTTGGAAATCACACTCTGCTTAGAGTAAAATGTTCAACAAATTCTTCACTAGCCTTGTAGATGATTTCATTATACAAAAGATGGAAGAAGCAGCAAGGGATCAACTATTTTGGATTTGATAGTAATCACAGAGATGTACTAGTCAGTAGAGTGGAAATAGTGGGATCCTAGAATGGGAATTAATATGTCCTCTTGAGATTTGTTAGACAAAGGAAAGGAGAGGTTAAGTTGATTTCAGGAAGCTTATTGAAATACTAGGTGGGAACCCATGGTCAGAAATGCTCAATGGAAAGGGAGTTCATGATGCATGGGAGGTGTAATATTGAAGGCACAGTTGCAAACAATTCCAATGAGGAAGACACGTGGGAGGTATCCAAAGAAAATAGGGTGGATGTACAAAGAACTTTCAGATGAGGTGAGATTGAAAAGAGACATGTATAAGAAATGGAAGAAGGAGGAATCAAAGAGGAATGCAAATGAATAGTTGATACTTATAGGGGGAAAATCAGAAAGTCTAAAATTCAAAATGAGCTCAGGTTGATTAGACGCGTTAAAAATATGGTAGGAACAAAAGAAGAACAAGGAAATGATTGGGCCACTACACAGAGTAGATGGTAAAATGCTTACAGGGGGACAGAGAGAAGGCTGAAGTGTTTAATATCTTCTTTCTCTCAGCCTTCCCCTAAAAGAAAAGTGGAGCTGTAACTGGTGAAAATAAAACAAATCATGTAGTAAGGGGGCTACAGCCCAGAACAGGTAAAGAGGTACTACAGAAATACCTAGCTACTCTAAATGAATTCAAATCTCCAGGGACAGATAAGCTCCATCCAAAAGTATTACATGAAAATGCAGATATAATCTCAGAGCCACTGTCAGTAATCTATGAGAATTCTTTGATGACAGGATAGGTCCCAGCAGATTAGAGGAGGGGAAATGTTGTCCCCATCATCAAAAAGAGGATCTAAGCAACCACTGCCCAGTCAGGTTGATACTGACACCAGGAAATACTCTAGAACAGATCATTAAACTATCAGTCTGTGCAAATTTAGAAAGGAATGATGTGATTACTAAGAGCCAGTATGGGTGTGTCAAAAAGAAGTCACACTAAACTAATTTTATCACTTTTTCGACAGAGTTACAAGCTTGGTAGATCAAGGAGCACTGTAGATAGAGTATAATTTGATTTCAATAAGGGTTTTGACAAAGATCCTCATGATATTCTTATAGGCAAGCTGGTAAACTATGGCCCTTTCCAGACATGGGGAAGGAGCCGCGCGAAAATGGGACTCCCCGGAGTTCCTGAGCATCCAGGCGAGTCTGTCGGGACTAGGAGCAGTGCGAGCTCATCACTCCACACCACTCCGGCGTCCAAAATGGCGGCTTCCGGTTGGTGGAGGCTCTCCACCAACCGGAGAAGCTTGCCAGCCTAAAGCCCGCCCCTGGCAGATCTGCAGGCACACACTTGCGCGCGCCTGCAAATCTGCTCCAGAGTGCAGGGACGGAGGGGCACGGAGTCGCACACTCCATGCTTTTTAAAAACCTCTAAAAAGAGGTTTTTACAAAGCACACTGCACGACCAGTTTTGGTCGCTCCAAACTGGACTGAGGTGTGGAACTACAAAAAGTAGTCCACCCCAGTCCACTCCACGGTGCAGAAGACCTCTGTTGGAGGTCACTCTGCACCGTTTTACTAGCCCGGTGCAGAAATGGCCTATGAGCTAGGCAGTATTATAGTTAGGTGGAATTGTAATTGGTTGACCAGCTTAACCTAGAGAGTACTCACCAATGGTTGCTCTTCATCCTGAACAAATTTGACTAGTGGGGTGCCTTAGGGTTCTTTCCTGGGCCTGATGTTAACATCTTTATAAACGACTTAGAAGATGGAATACAAAGCCTGCTTATAATATTTGCAGATGACACCAGGCTGGGAAGAGGGGGTAGCTAATATCCCAGAGGACAGGGTTGGAATTCAAAATGACCTTGGCAGACAGATTGGCCAAAAGTAGCAGAATGAATGTCTTTTTGTTTGTTTGTTTTTTCTCTTTATTAAAAAAGTCAACATACATACAATCATATCCAGCATACATTTCATCTTCTACAAAATGAATTTCAACATTTAGATACTACATTTAGGCAGGAAAAATGAAATGCATCAATATAGGATGGGGACACCTAGCTTGAAAGAAATACATGTGAAAAGATCTATGAGTCTTAGTAGACTGTAAACTAAACATGAATAAACAGTGTGATGCAACAGCAAAAAATCCAGTGCAATTCTGGACTGCATCTATAGGAAGCATAGTGTCCTGACTGAAGGAAGTATTACTGCCACTCTATTGTGCTTTGGTCAGACCTCAGTCCTGGGCAGCAGAGTTCATGAAGGATATTGACAAGCTGGAACATGTCCAGAGACAGGCAACTAAGATATTAAAGTCTGGAAACCAAGCCTTATGTGGAACAACCTATTCAGTTGGGCAGGTTTTGCTTGGAGAAGAGAAGACTGAGAGGTGACATGACAGCTTTCTTTAAATATGTGAAAGGATGTCACATAGAAGATGGAGTGAGCTTGTTTTCTGCTGCTCCAGGGACTAGAATATGAACCCGTGAGTTCAAATTACAAGAAAAAAAGATTCCACCCAAACATTACAAAGAACCTCTTTACAGTAAGAACTGTTTGACAGTGGAGTAGGCTCCCTTGGAAGGATGGCGAATTCTTCTTCTTTGGAAATCTTTGAACAGAGGTTGAATGGGCATCTTTCAGGAGTGCTTTAGTCGTGTATTCCTGCATGATGTTAGATGGCCTTTCCAGCCCCTTCCAGCTCTAGGATTCTATGATTCTAAGGCCATTTCCGCATGAGACAGGAGGAGCAGTTCACCACATGTCAAGAGCAGTGTTTTATACCCCAATTCAGAAACTGTGCTGTCTGCACCACCCCCACCACCCTCACCCCATTAATATCATACCACTGCAGAGAACAGCATTTGCTGCATCTGCAACATCAAGATTCTGGCCACTCCCATTTCTCTCCCTCATCCCGCCCCACCATCGTTGATTGGTCTGTTGTTTTTTTTAAACATTTTGAACACATTTCTGAGTTGCTACATTTGTGCATACATACATATGTTTGTTGATACATGGAAAAAAATGTCTTAATGGTCCGTTACCAGATCCATTCTCTTCCCGCTGTCCATTTAATGGCAGCAGCCTGTCCTTTGATGGATGGAGAGAAATCGAGATGGAAATGATGGAAGGGACAGCATGGGAATACCCATAGCTGGCCACTTCTGTGCTGTGAATCAATGCTATGCTTCTGCATGTAGGTATAAAACGAAGCAGAAACGGTTTGGGAGATTCACATGGGAGTTTTTCCAGTTTTCAAATAGAGTGGTTTCTCATTGCAGTGGACCATGCTATGAGCTGAAAATGTGCAGAAGCATGAGTAAAACTATGATGCTACAATGCTACAACATGCAGATTGATAGCTAAGAATTCAACGCAACTACAAAGTATCAACCTCGTGCAGAAATGGCCTAAGGTCCCATATTAAGGGTTTTCTTTGTTTTTTGTTTTCGTTTCATTTTGTTTTGTTTTTTTGTAAGTCACATTGAAATGAATACTGTAGAAACAGAGAGTTTAGAAATGGTTTATTTAGGAGCATTGAAACAGAATAATGCAAAGACAGCACGATATGATGCAATAAAGTTTAGAGTGAATAAATTTACATTATAGCAGACTACCAGCAGTGGTGTTTCTCCAGCAGGAAGAAATACACTTAACTTGATTGACTTCCTTATAAACCTGTGGCTATTGAATCAGTTTCTGCTTCAGATAGATATGCCCCTAGATAGCAACAATACAACAGAATGACCAGGAGCATAGGGTGGAAAGCCTGCAACTTTCTGGAATACCAAGATGCCATCTGGATTTTGGAAACAGAAGTCATAATTACAAGAATAAAACCCACGATTTCCTGAGATATTTGGCCAGTCTGAATATGATCAAACTAAAGCCCTTTCCTCACTGCACTGTTCTAGTGTTATTATTCCACTTTCAACATCCTGTGGAATTCTGGTGTTTGTAGTTTACTGAGGCCAAAGAACTCCTTGGCTAAAGGTCCCTCCCTAAACTGCAAACCCCACGATTCTGTGGAATATTGAAAGTGGAATAATAGCACTAGTATAGTGTGGAAGTGGCATAAAAAAGTGTGTGCTTTGCATATGATTCCTTCTATCAGTGGCACTTTAAAAACCCGTTCATTTTTACATTTCCTTCTTAGGTGGATTGAAGTCTTGCTAAGTTCATGGATCTCTGACTGAAGTGAAAGACTACCTAGCATAGCTAGATATACCCCATAGTTTCCCCAGATTCTAGTGTCCCTTGACTTCATGCACCTTTGCCTTTATTTTAGTTCTCCTGTTCCTGCATCTCAGAATTGCCATTTCCTGATTATTTGCATCTATTGTGACATGCTTCTCAAACTTTGACCTGGTCAATCTCATATATGCCTCCCACCCCCTGCACTCTGTTTGTTCTTGTTTGTTTGTGTTTTTTTAAAGCCCACTTACAACACAACTTGTGAAAGAGCACTAGATATTTCCCTGTTAACTCAGTAGAGCTTGTACAGAAAAACCTTCCACTAGATTACTTCCCATTTTACCATCCTTAATACTACCCAAAATCCATCACCTGAGGCAACTGCTTTGCTATGCTGCATGGTAAGGTTGCTTTTGCCTTTTACATTTAATATATATGACAGGGCAGATTAGACAATGCAGCCTCTTATTTTTGCCTAGGGCAATCCTCTGAATGAAAACAAGTGTCTATGAGGATTGATGTAGTGCAATTGCAAATGACGGAGATTCAAATTACACCTTACAATAAATATTTAGCATGAAACTATGTCTGGATTTCAAAATTAACAGTAGGTGTTGGGGATAATATTAATCAGGACCATGATAAATGGAGAAGGGAACGCTGACCACTCCTTAGTTGCAGTTCAATCCCCCATGTCCAATGGGCTCACAGCAATTAACCTTATAGGGAAATTTCTCATTGATGCCAACTGGAATGTCCCCGCCCCACATCATTCATTGTAATGTAGAAGGGAGATTTTCATTGAGATTGTACCTGGGGAAGAAAGGTCAAACATCATTTTGTTCAGATGAAGCCTGCCTTAAACAGAAGTCTGAAAGGGAGGATGGAGATAATTGCATCTGGCAATAGTTTGAAGAGAGCATATCCTTTGCTGTGCTTCTGTGGAGGCAAGTGCAGATGAAGCAGGATGGAAGAAGCTCCTATCTCACCACTTTTGCATGGACGGTCGTTCTGACTTGCTTGTCTTTAACGTGAAGTTCTCCATCGGGTTTCACACCTTTGGCTGGAGTGCATTCAAATTTCTGTTCGCCATGTCCTGTGAGGTGCATCTAAGACTGCAGCACAGTAGCAATGAGGACTACTAAGGGAAACAAGATGAAAAGGCCCTAGTGCTCCACAGATCACAGGTAAGTAGAGGACTCAAGATCTGTGGGGGGCATAGACTTGCAGGTGGCCTGTATACTTTCACAGTATCCCCATGCTCATTTTTTTTTTAAAGGCCTGGCATTATTTTTTTTCTAAGAGATTGTGGCAGAGGGGGAGATGGTGGTTGCTGTTTTTTTGCTTAGCCTCAGATCTTAATTGGCAAGGCAATTAAGGGAACCAAAGAAAGCTCTCTCTGGGTGCTCCTTGCGCTCCTTGCTTTCTTACCCTACTCACCTTCTCATGTACCTTACTGCTCAAGCAGGGAACTAAATAGAGCTTAGCAGAATTGGTGGCATTTGAAGCGCTTAAGACCAAAGGTCAAGATGTTTGATAACAACTTTTCCTGTGCACATGAACAATGTACCATGCACTAGTAATCCAAATTCATGAACGCTTGTCTCTGTGACATGTTATTGTTTGCAAAAATCAAAGAAATGTTCTGTTTTTCATCATTTTGTCAGCAGTTTTGCTATTTTAGGCATATTTGTGCTGCTGCTGTCCAAAGCACAGATGACCATGTCTGTGATAGCTGAAAATCTTATTCAGCAAATCTTTTGGCATTCAGGTTTTCACTAAAGTCTGTTTCTGGTCTTTGATAGTTTTACGTATGTTTATTCATAAGTCATATCTGTTCTGCTGTTGAATCATTTTAATTTTTTAAATCACTGGATATATATTAATATTATTTTGAACCCCCCCCCCAACATTTTGTAAGCACTTTACCCCCGTGTGTACATTTTTGTACACATTTTTGAAAAAATTCATTTAAAAAAGGAAAATTTAAAAAGAAAAGATCCATTAAAAAAAACATTTAAAAACAAAATAGTGCAAAAATCAAAAGAGAATTATATTGCAAGTTATGCACTAAATAATGTAAGTATAAACCAGGTTGGTTTGCAAAAAAAACTGCCAGTAGGATGACATCCATGACAATCTCTTTTTTTCACCAGCCTTGGTTTATAAATGCCTTTCCACAATATCTTCACCACTGGTAGCAGTCAGAAGCCTGCCTTTTAAAAATAAAAGCTGATATTCTAAGCAAGTTTCACTGTGTGCTAATCCACAGCTGTTCTCTGCTTATATGAATTCATAACACACATAACACACACAGCCTGGCTTCCAAGTGGCCCACCTTTTCTATTGTACAAAATAGGAAATATGTTCCTAGGAGCATCACTAAGAGTGGGGTGGCGAAGAGGTATGATAAGACTGGAAAAAAGAAAGTTTTGCATGTTGCATGTACATTTCTGCTGCGATCATTCATTTTGCTTGAAGACTTTCCTCTACTCACTATATGCTATATCCATTTATTCTGCAATGGCCTATGCTGAACTGGCTTCCAAACCAGCTGAGCTAATAATCTGACAATAACAGGGTTTTTTTCAAAATAATTATTTTTAAATAAAAAATCCTTAATAAAGCACTTCAGTTCACTATAGATCTAGCACAATAGATCTAGATCAGAATGACTTAACTACTGTTATTCAAATATACTCAGCAATATTTACTCTTTGGAAAGGCATTCAGGGAGGGTTGGATGGAAAGGAACTTGTTGAATTCTACTGCCCATCTGTGCACATTTACAACATTTTACAAAGGCGTTCCAAAATTCTCCACAAAAACAAAACGAGACAGGATATCTAGAAAACAATTATTATTCCTTGAAAATAGGAAATTGACAAGGCACTTGAAAACAGTGCCAATTGGAATAGAGAAACAAAGAGATCTATGAATGAAGGTGCTGACTGAATTTGTGTGTGTGTGTGTGTGTGTGTGTGCGTGTGTGTGCATGCACACGCATGCACGCACATGTGAAGGCCAGATCAAACCCTCAGTTCTGTTAGAGTACCACAGAACAGCTGTAGAAGCTACTTGGTTTCCTATGCTTATGCAGCAGATAAGAGAAGGAACTGCTGCTATTTTAATAATGATGATGATGGTGGTGGTGGTGGTGATGATGATGATGATGATGATACAGTTACAGCAACAACATTCATGGCAATACCTGTATCCACCAATCATGTGTTAGCACAACAGTGATGCACCAATAATAGCCAGCCATAGAAGGAACCAGTCCTCTCATGGTAAGAAGAGATGTCCCCATGCAGTCCCTGTCTCTTCTCTGCCTGGGAAATGGATGCTCAGACAATTTGAACAACCACTACTTCCTCTTCTTTCTGGCCACTTGGAAACGTGAATAGGTCAGAGGCAGACACTTTGGCAACACACACTCAAGGGTCAGGCTAAGCAGGCCCTTCTTACTGCCTGGTCCTACTTATCAGGAATCAAATAGGAATTTCCGTGAGCTTTTGTGAGCACCCTTCTCTTGATTCCTGATATTCTACTGTTCAGCTAGACCACGTGGATCTTGAATATGGATGCTTAGTAAGAGATGTTAGGAAAGTTGGGGAGGGAAAGTCACTGGAGTAGCTCTCCAGTGCTTTTGTTTCAGCTTGCATCCCTGTTGGCAGTAGATGCTAGCAACTTTGACACTATTTCCCTTTCCCACTTGGTTGCTTGCTTCACATGGCCAGGTTGTGATCCTGCAAAGAAAAGGACCCATTAAGGTGTGGCCTATAGTAGCTACAGTTAGTGCAGACTAGTGCTATTCAAAGCAACAATTCCTAGACCAAGCCTTAGTCCATGAGCTCATCTGTGGAGAGTTTTTAGGAAAAGAAAAAAACTGTTGTAGTCAATGTGCTCAAATATGGTTACATTAGAAAATATAATTGCCAGTCCCCCACACTGATTACTGGAGAAACACTGATGTGGACAAGAGTGCGAGGAACCCATCAAGAAAGCATTTACCTGTACACAGAACTTGCTTTTTCCAAAGGGAGAAACAGCTCTAACAGTTCTTGAAGAAAAAACTGTTGTTTGACCACCAACACGGTTAACAAAGACAAATGGTGAGGATGTGAAGGAGGGATGGGAGACATTTATAGCAATTATACTATGCAGCACGGATCCTCCTTTTTTTTGCTTACTTACAAATAGAGCATTATCTTTTTAGCCCTACTCACAGGAATTTTGAGTGCCTGAGAGTCTGAGAGAAAACCTCAGAAGGTGTGCATCAGTGATGTATTTTTCCAGAATGAGCTCTATGGCCAGACAGTTTATACAAAGTGTCTGCATTGTGTGGAAAAGGCCCTTCTTTTCCCTTCTCATTGCCTTAACAACATGAGAACTGAATGATGTAACTCCATGCAGCTGGCCAGGTCCTTAGAGTTACAGTCTTTTTACTTGGAGCTTATCTCATGATGTGAGTGGAATGCCCAGTTGGTCTTTGCTCCACTAGGGTTGTGGGAGGGGAGGAGGTATAGGTCAGCTAATGGGTTTTTTCCCTCCACTGAATTCTATGTGTGTATGTGCATGCATATTGTACATGTGTACATGCACATAAGCACACATATTTCATTCACACTCCTTTTAATATATTGGTAAAACTTAGCATATCTCTACTTCCCTATTTTGGTCATTTTGTTTATTTTTTCCCCATGTAATGGCTGAGTTATCCTGGTGTTTCATGAATTTACCTATAATTTATCTGGTGTTTCACTGGTACAATAAGCTTCCGTTATGTAATACACACACACACACACACACACACACATATTATATAAAACATTCAGTGACATATCTGGTATATAAAACTATAAAGGTTTACATTTTCCCTTTTGAAGTTTTAATTTATCCTTCCCCTTAAAAATATTAGCATCAATAGGACATTCCCATAAGGGACTTTTTAGATGATATCAGATGTATGAGAAAGTTTATGGCTCTCCGTCCATGTCTGCTGTTATTGTGTTAGATTGGATTAGATTTAGGTTGATTATATGATTTAGGTCCTATTTTGAATTAATCTGATAAAAGTCTGGTGTATATAATGAGTTTATGAGATATTAGACAAGAGAATCAGGACCTAGGAGAGAGGCTTCAGTAATAGTGGTAGTTATTGATGCAATATGATCCGAGGACTCTGTCATCAGTGGAAAGATTGCACAGAAGGTTGCAAGCCATTCCTCTTTTGAAAGACCCTTTTGATCTATAGGTGGCTGCTTGTTCAGTTACTGTGCCTCTGTCCTATCAATAATTAGATTGATATGATTGATAATTTTCATGGATGGGAAAGCCAACCTGGTATACATCACTGACAAGCTGGGTTCCACTCACCTGGCACAGCTGTGCTCACCTGGTATGTGATGCAATACCAAAATAAGCCAGAGGGCTGGGGGTGAGGATTGCTGTGATTTATAATGTTACCATCTCCATCACAAAAAAATCTTTCAAATCTGGGTTGGATTTTGTACCTTCAGTTGGGCAGATCACCTGGCTACCTAATGGCACCCCGATTTAATTGTCTGAAATGGTCTCCAACATGGTGTTGGAGACCCCCCCCAAAAAAAAATGAGCTAGGGAGCTTTGACATTCATGCCAAAGCCAAAGCGAATGGATCCACTTGAGATTGCACAGTCTCTATGACAGCTATGCGATTGTCTCAGTTGGTCATCACTGTGAGCCATATAGGGCAGGACGTACCCTCAAGGATGGGTTAGGGTATATGCAGAATTGTGGCAACTCTGTTGTCGTGGTCAGATCAGTGACCTCGTAAAGTCTTATTATGTGGCATAATCAAAGATGAAAGACCCAGTAAGATGTAATGCTCTCAGAAATTTGTAGAATCCCATCAGTTTCCAGTAGCTAGATAGGATTATCCTTGCAAGGCCCTAGCCTTAGTATAGAATGGCAAGATGTAACACACCGTCTGTATGATTCCCTCTGGGTGCCTGCTCTGCCATGGTGGAGCCTCCCTTGGAGAACTCTGCACAATGAAACAGGCTGGTTGATGGCAAGAGTATGAGCCTGAGCATGTGAGACTGACTGAGCAGATGTTAGAGCATACACTTGTTTGTCATGCTTGGCTCTGAGAGCTGTGAAGAAGGCTTACTTTGCTGCCCCACTGTTTCCTTGAACAGCTGTCTGGAAGAACTTTGCTGGGTGGTACATGGATTATTACATCTATAAACCTCACAAATTTGATACTGAAACTATCAGAGTCCTGCTGTGACAATTTTGCAGCATATTTTGAAGATAAAATTAGTTATCTTCATAATGCTCTTAATGCTGCTATTAAAAGAGGTCCAAATGAGGTTGCTAATATACCATCTTGCCCAGTTTTGTGGGAACATTTTCAGTTTCTATGGACTGAGATCCTGAATAGGGTACAAGTAGCAGTCTGAACCATCATCATTCAGTGAAGGTGTGTTCTCTGTTGCCTTGTAGGAGTCAATGGTACAACACTTTCTGAAGGAGAAAAAATCTACCATGCACCCAGATGTTTATGATAGATATCACCCAGTAGTTGAGCAAGATGCTCAAGAGAGTGGTGTGAATCAGCTTCAAGCATTCCTAGAGTATTCTGATTATTTAGACTCATTCCGGTCAGAGTTATGGCCTGGTTGTGAAATAAAATTGGACTTTATCACCCTGGCTGATGACCTTTCTTAGGAGAGGAATAGACAGAATGTGACTCTGTTACTCTTAAACGCTCAGTATTATGCTATGTTGTTAATTGTTGTTATGTTGGCTTCAGCCCATGGCAACCCTATGAATGATGAACTTCCAAGAGGCACTATCTTCAACAGCCCTGATCAGATCTTGCAAACTGAAAAGCATGGCTTTCTTCGCTCAACCAATCAATCAATCTGTAATGTGGTTTTCCTCTTTTCCTACCGTTTTCCACCTTACTGAGTATTACCATCTTTTCTAATGAGTTATAGTGTCTCATGATGATAGCCTTTTAGTCATTAGGGGATTTTCATCTGCTAGCAACTCAGAGACGGGCCTTTTCTGCAATGGTGCTCAACCTCTGGAATGATCTCTTCTCTGTACTATTTTAGGCCACAATGCTAGTGTTTTTTCAGTCATTTGTCAGACACTTGTTTTTTTACAGTGGCTTTCACCAAGCCTTCAGCCATTTGAAATTATTTCATGCATTGTGCTATCATGTCTTTGAGGCAGTGTTTTATTGTTTTTGTTTTCTGGTATTCCATATTGCTTTCAGATTTGTGTAAATGAATAGAAATATATTTAATAATTTCTAATAAAAATAAAAATGAAAATATTCTCCATTATCCATTTTCAGCAGCACTGAAAAGAAGGTTAATCCAGAACTAGTCTAGTTCTGTGCTCATATAACCCCAGTGTTTCTGCTGTCACCTTTTCAGTAAGACCTGAAATAAGCAGATGTTCTTTGTGCAAACAAAGACCAGAGTAAATAAAGGTACTTTAGCTGTGAAAGAGAAAGCTCTTATGTGCTCTCACAATTGTCCAAGGCCAAGCTTCACAAGCCAAGAGTGCAAGGGCAATTCTAAAGGAATAAGCATCTACAGGTTCTTTCGCTCTGCCCTCTCACCTTGTTGTCTTGAGTGCAGCGCAGGCAGGCTATACAATAAAATGGCCTTGATAGGGATGATGTTTGAAGGTCCTTTTTTTACAAGTCATTTAAAACTTTCTGTCTCCCTTCCACTTTGATTACCTCCAGCTGGTCTGGCAGGAGCGGATTTCATTATCGCAGATATGCAGTGAATGTGTTTTTGTGTTTCTTCTTGCCATAAGGTACATTTCATGCCATCAATATGATAGAGCTGAAGTGTAAATCAAATATGAATATTTGTTTAATTCAAGGACAGAGACAGTCTTACCATAAGGCAGGTGAGGAAGCCTTCCTCAGCTAAGAGATTTTGTGATATTCTTAAAGGACAGGCCGCAGATTGCATGGAGATGGTCATGTAAAATTTTGTGGATGGAAGGATTCCTGGAACTTGCCAGAAGGAGGTAAGATGAGATGTGCAGTGATGGTAAGTGACTCCCTACAGAAACAGTGGTGTGAAGCCCTGGTAGGCTGTCAAAGGAGGTACAATGATATTGTTGTGCAAGGATTAAAGACCTGACAGCAAGATTGTGATATATTCATCAAGCCAAATGATCATAACATTATTTGTGGGAACAAATAATACTGCCAGGCATAGCCATCAATATATCACCAGGGACAACACAGTTCTGGATAGGAAGCTACAGGACATTGGGCACAGATGGCTATTTTATCACTCTTTCCTGTTGAAAGTTATAAACCTGGAGAAAAGAAAAAGACCTACTGGAAGTGAAAAACTGGCTATATAAATGGTATCACTGGGAAAGATTTGGCTTCTTAATCCACAGTTTGCATGCCCATGAAGAAGAACTTCTGGCAAGAGATGAGTTGCACCTCACTGTGGTTGGGAAGAATGACTTATGGTTTCAAATATTTGTATACTAATGTACAAAGCACAGAGAGGAAACATGATGAATTTGAACTCTTTAAAACAGGAAAATATGATTTAATAGGTATTAGGTAAACCTGGTGGGATGGTCTCATTGACCTTAAATGTAACTATTGTGTGGTATAATACACTCAGAAGTAACAGACCAAAATGAAAGGTAGCAGCAATAGCATTATATAGGTATACTTCAATTAACAAAGCCTCTGGCAAAGAAGGTCCTTTTTACGAAGTCTTTTGATGCCCTCCCAGACCACCCTTTTATTCCTTCTCCTCTGCCTAGCTGGAATAGTTTTTTTAAACAGCATTAGTCCTGCACAGATGGTTAGGGAGGCATGGAGAAACAGATGGTCAGTACTGGATTTCTGTAGCATTTCTGCCATAAACAACACAACAAAAGCTTGAAGTGGAAAAGAATAGGAATTTAGCTTACTTGATCCTGCTGTAGTTATGTGTGCTTGCATACAACAGGAAAGGTAAACAGTAGTTTCCTCCAGGATTCTTTACTGAGCATGAATGAATAGAATAGAACAGAGAAAAATGAAGAGAGAAGAAAAACCTACCTCACCAGCTCTCCCAGCATATTAAAAAACAAAAATAAAAAACAGATTTATAAATATAGCCACCAAAATATAAGAAAAAGGAAGTCTGATGAAAGATTTAAAAAATACCTAATTCATTTATAGATTGCATCAACAGAACCATGTCTAGAATCAAGAGACGTGAGAATACCACTCTACTCAGCTGTATTTTGCTTTGATGAGACCTCCCCTGGCATATCATGTCCATTTGTTGGCATCACAATTTAAAGATATTGACAAGCTCAAGTCTGTCCTTAGGATGGTTATTAAAATTGTAAAGGGCCTGGAAACCAAACTCTGTGAGGAATGGCTGAGGGAACTGGACATACCTAACCTGGAAAATAAGAACATTGAAAAATGATATGATAACCATCACATGTTATAGTGATCCAAATATGAAAAATATCTGCAGGTGTGATTGAACCTGGTGGGAGGGGTCTTGACAACAGAGCATCCTTGGCAACTGTTGAAACTGGTTGGCTGGTGAAATGGAACCTTGGATAGCCCAGGAGAGGGGCTGGTGGAAAGAGGAAAATAATGGATTTTAACTGCCTGGGGAGTGATTGAAGGGGGAGTGTGATTTGTGGTGTGTTTGGGGAAGGTTGGAGATTTGAAGAGCTCTGTGGCAGAGAGAACTGAGAAATTGGGTATACGGGAGATAGTGAATGAATTGAAAGAGAAAGAGAGAGAGAGAAGAATGGTGTGCTGTTTATAAACATTTAGATACGAACCACATTTAAAGCAACAGTGTTACAATAAATGTTTGAAGTTCTGTGTTCCTTAAAACAGTGTCACAGAGTCTCATTCTGAATCCTGGAATATACACGCCACCAGTAATATCATCTTGACCTTAGTGCCAACAGTACCACAGTCTTGGAAAATATAAATCACTGCTGATCCTTACATCTGGCAGAAGGGCAGATTTAGGGAAGGTAGTAAAGGGGGAGAGTCCTGAAAAGAAGAAGCCAAGGGGGGACAAGAGTAAGGAAGGGCCTGCATTCTCAGAGAGGGAGGACTGAGGCAGACCCGTTTGCCCTGGCCCTGGCTTGATGCATAGATCTCCCTGGCTGTTCAGACCTGAACACAAAGAGGTGTCAGCCTGGGCAGGCCTTGAATGTGAGCCTTGGGTGCGCCTTTCGCACTCGGCACTGATGGGCGGTGGTTTTTTCCTGTGGTTTCCACAGAAGGGCTGTCATATTTGGATCACTGTAACATGCTCTGCATAGGGCTTCATTTGAAGAGTGTTCAGAAACTTTGGCCCTCTCTGCACGAGATGGCAGAAACACTTCGTGGTGTTGCAAGGGCAGTGTTTTAGACTGCATTTCTGCAACGCTGCATTCCGCATCCTCCTCTCTTTGAAGCAGGGGAGACTGCTTTTTCCTTTTGCACTACAGCATCCATGACCATTCCCTTGCTCCACCTTTGTCCCGCCCCTGCCCCTTTGATTGGATGCTTCAATTTTTTAATTTCTTTTTTTTTTTTACTATACCAGATGAAGTTTCTGAGTAGGGACATCTCTGTGTAGAAATGATGTCATGTAACTTCCGACCAAACTTGAAACATGACAGCAGGGTGACATTTCCCAGCGCATCATCCTTGGTGTGGTCTCTCTCTCTTGCCCTTGACTGGCAAAATGGAGCAGGAGAGGTCGATTGCCACGGTGCTGTGAGCACTATCTGTGTATACGGACATCCTCACATTAGCAGCAGCCTTCTTGCAAAGGCAATGGCAGAAGGGAGCGGGCCATTAGATACACCCTGTTGGATGCCAGCTGCCACACACAATGGGCCAACTGCCTCCTTGCTGCTTCTCTGCATGCTGATCAGGACACCAGCTCATATGCTTCCCAGCATAACACCTGCTTCGTTAGGGTCCCCCATCCCCGTAGATGATGGGTGTGTGAATGAATGCGCAGAACATGATGGACCACAGAGGTTTTGGAAACATGGGGCGATGATCAGTGGCTCTACCACTTCTGTATGACTCAAACCACCCTCTTTGAAATAGCATCCCCACCTGCAGCGTTCAACCACCATTATGCGTGATCCCATTCCTGTGGAGGAACAGCTCGCCATAGTTGTATGGTGGCTCACGACCCTCCTCATATACCAGAAGACCACAAACACCTTCGGCCTGGGCATCTCCACAGTGGCAGAGATCACAATCAAAGTGTGCCTGGCCACTGAACATACTCTCCTGGCTTTGACTGTTTGCTTGGGAGATTATTGCAGGGTGAGTGTCCCCTATTTTCCTCCAGTTTCAAGGATACCCTCTTGTCTTTTAAAGCATGAGATCGGTAGTTTCCTCAGATCCCTCTGAGGACCTCAGCTGGCTGCTCTGGCCAGGCTGGGGGCATCTCAGAGCCACACAGGAGGCCCAAGTAAGTGGGGGAGGGTGGTCTGTGGGGGGCTGCAGAGTGAGAGGATGTCTGACCATGCCATGCTTACTGTGCCGAGCACCATGGCCTCTCCTGCGCTCGGCCTTGGCCTTCCAAAACACTTCTCGGGCATCTCGATGGAATCTCTAGTTCTCCCACGTTGGTCCTTGTCTCATCACCCTCACAAGTATATTTGTTGGGAACATGGGACGGGGCCTTCTCAGTGACTGCTCTCAGGTTCTGGAACACTCTTCCTAGAGAGGCTAGACTGGCTCCCTCCTTACTATTTTTCAGTAAGCAGATTAAAAACTTCATCTTTGAGAACTGATTTTTCAGGGGAAACTGTTACCCTGATTTCTGGGGTCCTTTGGGGGACACCTCAATGTGTTCCACATGATGGGGAATGGAAACTAGCCTGAGCAAGAGCAATAGCAATGCGACAGGCAGGCTAACCTAGCGGGGTCTTTTTACCCAGTGTTTATGGGGTCAGGCCAAGCCAAAAACCAAACGAAAATGTCTAATAAATTATTTTATTGAATGAAAGTCTCAAGCACCAACACAATCACTCACACACTCATTCAAGACCTATTAAGAAGCAAAAGAGAGGAAACTGGATAAGGGGAATATTGAAGGGATCGTAGCTGATGTAATACTGCACCTTTTCCTGAAGTCCTTGGTCCGGGAAAAACAGTGGAGAAGTGGGGCTCAGCATGGAGAGGGCTGAGGGGATTACTCAATGGATGGAGAAACGGTCTGCTGGGATGACCGGGAGTGATCCAAAGAACACCTCAAAAACTGGGACTATTTGTAGGGGAAAAAGTACCTGGAGGGCTAATCCTTTCCCAGGGAGAACAATGTGTGTTGCAATGAGAAAGAAGCTCCACTATGGTAACTTCCTTTGCGTGATGAGATTACAAGGTGTTGCCGAAGTCTCAGGATCTTCGGCTGCATTGGGTTGTGGTGTGGCTTCATGTAAATGGTCCTCACCTGATAGGATTTTGCTCAGCTTGGGGCAAACATGCTAATCCCCTCAAGTCGGCTTCTCAGGGGCTGAGGACCCATTGTGTACTGTGGGTTTGCACAGCTTGAGGTCTCCTGGGGCTACATGACTGGGGATTTTACTGGACTGACCTGGTTTTCGACTGTTCGACCGTTGCTGCCTACATGCTCTTCCGGGCGACCTCTCAGGCACATGAATTCATATTTAATATCAAAATTGTAGACCCCGGGATAGGGTTTTCCAGTGGAGTAACAAAACAACCTTTGTATAAAGTGCTGGACATTTATATGTTGCTGTTTTAATCTGTTTTAATTGGTTTCAGATTTTATGATGGTTTAATTGTTTTTAATTTTTAATGTTTTAATTGTTTTTTAACTTTTGTATGCTGTTACTTTTTAACAAAGTTTTTTTTTACTGTTGTAAGCTGCCTTGAGTCCCAAACTGAGAAAAAAGTGAGATAAAATAAGAGATAGAGGCTGAGGGAAGGAGGCAGTGGCAAATGGAGTGAGCTTGTTTGCTTCTGCATCAACTATAAGGCCTGATCCCCTGGTCCAATGGATTCAAATTAAATGAAAGGAAATTCTAGCTAAACATTAGAAAGAATTTCTTTACAGTAGGAACTGTCTGCTAGTGGTATGGCTTACCTCAGAAGGCTGTGGGCTCCCTTCACTGGAGATTTTGAAAAATGTAATTGTAATTAAGAGTTTTTCAAAATACAATAAAAAATTACATGTATTTTAAAGAAAGATTAAAAAGAAAGAAAAAAGAAAGAAAGAAGAAAGAAAAGATATAAAATGAAATGGAGATGAAGAGTGTCTTCCAACTTTCTTTCCAGCAGTTATACACACACACACACACACACACACAATATAATCATGCCTCTAAAATGAAATTGTTCACTTCCTCCAATAACCAAATCATACTAATAGTCAAAAACAAAAGTTACCAAATCTTTTTTTTTTTTTTTGTCTGTAAGTGATTTCCTGTCTTTTAGAAATGTGTCCAGCAATTTTAGTCTAATCAAACCAGATCTAGCAGAAATGGACAAATTCACTGGAGGTTTTTCTAAGCAGAAGTTGCACGGCCATCTGCCAAGTATACTTCAGCTGTCGATTCCTGCATTTCAAGCGTTGGACTAGATCCTTGGTGTACTTTCAGACTCTACAATTCTATGATTCCATTAGTCTATAGCAACATATTGGCAATTATTTGGTTTATGATTATGTTTCTATCCATATGAGATGTGCCATACAGTTGTGCCATTTACATCTTCTGGCCCAGTCATCAAGATTTCTTGGTCTGTCTCTGTTGGGGATACTGTGCCAAAACACTTCAATGATGCATAGGCAGTTATGACTACATAGTGCAGGATCAAATGCCACATGGAAACTGTGTGTTCTTGAAATCAGGTCCTCCTTTTTGCAGATAGTACATTCTACTGAGTTCTTTCCTGGGCCCTGGCATGACCTTTCGAGAATTTTGGTACCCTGCAAAATAAACTATTTTCACTCTGCAGCCATGATACAGACTTGGTGACATGGTTCCAAGGAACTCATTTGGAGCAACATCATACATATTGCCCATGTTTATAATTGAAAAATTCTGATAAATTATGGCCAGGCTCCCATAGAGTAAAACAATGGATCAAACTGCAAGTGATTCAACACTTTCAGCACTCATGCACCAAGACATTCATGTGCAAATGGAAGAAGAATGACAGCAGGTGACCCTAGTGACACATACTCCCTTTTCCTCACTAAAGGAGACATCCATGTGGTAAATGCATCCCACCAGATAGAGCCAGATATTTCTTTAATGTCTGGATCTGAGAGGTTCTTGCAGTCAAAACAGTATGAAAGGGTGAATCTTGGAAAACTGCCTGTGCCCAGGGGGTCTTTGGCCAAGAGCTATCCAAGGAATTGTGGTATCTGACTACCAACAGTTAATTCAGGGTCAAAAAAGGTCTTCTTTACAGGACACTACTGTGGGAGTTGAAAGCTGGCATGGCTTACTGGCTTGAGCATTGGACAATGACTCTGGATACCAGGGCTTGATTCCCTGCTCATCCATGGAAACCCACTGGGTGACTTTGGGCGGGCCACACACACTCTGCCCCAGAAAACCCCATGATAGATTCACCTTAGGGTCACTGTAAGTCAGAAATGAGTTGAAGGCACACAACAACAACAACAACAACAACAACAACGGTGGGAATATTAGTTGTTTTGCATGTCCACACACATACATAAACCATTCAGATCTGCAGCAAAATGATTAATCAAAATTTGGTTTCCTTGCTGCTTTTTCAGATGACATCTTGTTTATTTCACTACTCATGGAAAGACTAAAGTGGAAAGCTCAACCTGAGAAGAAGGAGAGAAAGAACTGTTTCCTTTCTATCAAATTTTATTTAAGTAGCAAAATCGATGACTTATATGAAATAAAGCCTGAATCTTATCCAAACACTTTTCCTTGTAACTCTACAATGATTTCTGACTCATCTAAGAACATATGGAATTTGCTGCCAGGATGTAATAACCCGTGAAAATCCATGTTAATATCCCTCCTCAGCTTTGAAGTTCACTAGGTGACCTTGGATCAATCACACTATCTCTGCCTAACCTATCACCAGGGATTGAAAAAGTTACTTTTTTTGGTCTATAGTTTCTAAAATTTATCCAGTGACCATGCTGTCTGAGAAACTGTGGGAATTGCAATCTGGGACAGTAACTTTTCCAAGCTCTCCTTACAATTTTTAAAATTTATTTAATTGTAAAACAACATAAACAACATAGCATTCCAAATAAAATGTATCCCATCAAGCTATTACATGAGTATTTTAAGCACCCTATTCTAATTTTTCTTCTCTGTACAATGACATATTATTAAGACTATCAATAAATAAACTTAAAAAGGATTTTTCTAGTACTATAAAAGCTCTGATGGAGGACCATGAGGAGAATATTCTTTTCTAGCAAACACAATAAGGAGATACCTAATATCTACAAATTTGTCATAGCCTTTCTTTTCACATGTTGGTTGGTTAGTTCTTCTGCATCTCTCCAGTGCTTGGAAATTTCCAGTCTAACTTCCATAACTGAAACTGAAATCATTTTTTTATTATGGAGAAAGGCATTGAGGCCTTTATATATGGGAAAAAATCGTTAGTGCTCCATATTCCTTGATTCTTTGATTTAACATTTTTGGTAGAAAATCATGTACCATTTTCCTAAACTTTGATACTTGAAGACACTTTAGCCATATATGGAGCATCATGTCTTGTTCACTACATTCTCTTCAATAGAGTGGACTTCCTTAATTTGTGAAAGTTTTGAATATAATAATAATTTTGCATGCATTTTCTTGACTTTGTGTACAGATTATTTTAAAAGCAGAGAAATCCCAAACTTTCTCCCATTCAGCATTGATAAACATCATATCTAATTCAAGTTCCTTAGAAATGTTCAATCCTGCTGACAAGATAATAAGAAAAATCAACAATCCAGTTGTAGAGATTTGAAACTATACTCTTAGAATCAAAATTATTTGTCCCACAATTCTTCAAATCTGGTAGTCCAAATAGGGGGTCCAACTTTCAGAAAAGTGAGCTGGCAAATCAACATACCTGATCCTTTTGCAACCAGGTGTGAGCTACCATTAAATGTTTTTGTGAAGGTAAAATGGTGAGAAAAGAGAACAAGTTATGGTCTCAAGAGTTCTTAGGACAAAACGAATATAATAAATAAATAAAATAATAAACAACCACCAGCTTAAAGGGTTTTACAAGGAGATTGGAAAATCTGATGTGATTCAATGACTTTTAGCCATGATATCCAAATGGGCCATCTGTGTTTGCAGGCAGTATACCTCTGTATATGAGATGCTGTGACCCATGACGCATTTGTACCTTCATGCCATGCTTGTAGGATTTCCAGATACATATAAGTACATAAGAAGATCCTGGGTGCACTAGGTGAAAATCATAATCCAACATCACATTTTCTACAGAAGCTAACTAGATGCCTCTAGGAAGCTGACAAGCAAGCCATGAAGAAGCAAGCTTCTCCTCCTGTTGTCTTACAGTGACAATTTGGAGGATATTGCTTCTGAATGTGAAAGTTTCCATTTCAAGCAAGGAAGATGTCATGGCCTGCTTTAGTTGGAATCCCCTTCAATATACATGGCCATCTATCACCAAGTGCCCTGTGGGAAGTATTCCAGAAAAAACAGGGAAGCAGGTAAAGATAACACCAGGCACAAGCACTTGTTCTACTTACACTCCCCCTCCCTGGATCACCTACCACCAACCTTCCTGGTTATTGGTTATATGTCAATTTCATTTATTGTTATTTAATTGATACATTTGTTATCTCATCATAAGCCACCATAAAAGGATTATTTATGTTCTGAAAGGTAGGCAATAAATGAGTGATAAAAGTAATAAACAAACACATTTTACATCATGTTTAATAGCCATTGATAAATTCATCTTCCATATAATTGGCTAATCCCCCCTTAAAGCCAGCTAAGCCTGTGGACATCTTGGAAATGTGAATTCCATGAATTAATTATGTATTTTCCTTTGTCTATTCAGCAATTCAATTTTATTGGATAACTCCAAATTCTAGTACTGAGAGGGGAAAATTGTTTCTCTAGTTATGAGTCCTAAGCTGTTCCTTGAATGGACAACAGCTTCCATAAGCCACTGATGGACAGGTTCAGCCCAGGGTGCTACGAGGGCCCATCAGCAATGTCAGTACCTGCATTCAAAAGTGGAGAATAGTTAGTCAAAGTCAGGAGGCCTGCAAGGGGGGGAGGGTAACTTAACGAGATCTGCCACCTATGTTTATGGGGTCCTTGAAAGAAAGAACCAGCCAGAGAGTTTTAATTGAGAGAAATTCACACAAGCATGCAAAGATTCAAGCACTCACACAAGTATACAAGGACTAGCTGAAGGGACAGGGATAAAAGCATGATAGAAGACTTTCAGGAATGAGGCTATAACTACTGGTCCAGAGAGTGAGGACAGCAGCGATGTGGATTAGGTAGGCACCTAAGGACAGTTCTCATTCAGGAATCAAATGGACAACATGGCATTCAGAAATGCGAGAGACTGAAAGTCTACCAGATCCTTTGTACATTCTTTGAACCACTTTGCAGGAACAACAATCAGGATCATTTGAAATAGAAAAAGTAACTTGGTTCTTACCTAAGAGATAGGTGTGGCTGACCTACCTTGCAATCTCACATTTACAGTCAGTAATATGCCTCTTCCCACGTGACTTCCCAGTCAACTCAAGTATTATTTATATCAACTCCAATTAATAGCACCAATTAAATAATATTTGCCAATTAAACCATGTCAATCATGGGGGGCACATGGTGCTGTAACAGATCAACTTTGGAGGGGCAGTCCAGAAATATCCAGTTGGAGAATTGGCTGTCAGTCTTAGGGCATCCAGGATAAGTAACTGGTGACCTTCATCTGAATTTTTTCCGAGGAAGCTTCCCACTAGAGTCTTTTGTATCCAAGTTTGTATCTACACTACCTTTATTTAGATTCCTTGAAGCAATAAACATGTTTTCTTTTTACATCTTACAATGAGCAGAGGAATTTATCCTGTTTTGTGAGCCATAAGCTCATGGTACCTTGCCCATGTATTCTGCTAGTACAATGCCAAATATTCTTACTATAGCAACCTCATCATCCTGAGAGGGTTGGTAAATTATAGGTCATCCTTGTAGATATTTCAGGACTTATTTTCTGTATCTATGTCCATCTTACCCATAGAGTATGAGCTTGTGGGAACCAATAAGAAGCATTAGAGCAGAACAAGCAACCTTCTAAACAGTCATTTATTGACCCAGGCCCTTCTCTGGAACAGAGACAATGTGTTTGTACCATTACACTTGGACTTGCAACTGAGATGCAGATTTATGCTTCTGTGTAACATTTTTTCAAGCAATTCTGCTTAGAGTGGTGAATTCTGGCCTGGTGCTGATCTGTGAGCGATCAGCTGCAGGTCCACAGAGTTTCCAGAAAGAAAGAAACCGTTGTAGCCAATGGGAAGAAATATGGTATCAGGCTTTGGCACACTGGGAGAAAAATGCCAGTTCCTCACATCAGATAGCCTGAGAGGCATGTCCTGTTAGACATACCAGGCTGACAAGAAGCATGGATTCTATGCCCCCAAAAAAGAAACAGCTCCCCTCAAATTTAGCTCATTAATTTAATTTATTAATTAGTTTAATATACATATAGAACAAGTGCCAATTTTAAATATTTTTGTGCTAAAATGGGATTTTGCACATGTACAGAGTACATTTTAGGCTGGGTAGGCTGAGAGACTCTCTGAGTATGTAGAATCCACAGTGGAAAGATTCTGTCAGCTTTCACCTCATTGTGTTAGGTAAAAAATGCTTAGTATTTCTCCTAGGTATGTATGGATATTTAATAAACAGAGCGCATGAAGTATTAAATTATAATACCTTTGTACAGGATGTTAGCATCTCTTTATCTCTGAGTGAGATCAGGTGGTATCTTAAACGGCTTCAGTAACTAGTTTTATACACTTTCAGGTTTTAAAATAGTGATGAATTTATCAAAGATTATGAGTGAAACAATCCTGTTTGTTTGCTTCCTTCCTTCCCTCCTTCCCTTTACTCTTTAGAGAAGAATTTAACATTGTACTTCTTGAATAAAATAAGCTATTGAATGAACAATTTCCTCCCTCTAAAAAAATGGTATTTTCTGTCCTGGCTAGTTAACTGCTGTCCACTACTATGGAGCAAGTGGGTGGCAGTGAGTAAGAGGAGGCAGGAAGGCCAGTTTTATGTTCCTAGAGCAGTGGCTGCCAGGCTGCTAGAGCTGTTTTTCCATCATTCAAATGAAATACCCCTCCATAAGAGAAATAAAAAGATCTAAATAGCACATTTGGAGATAAAAATTTTTTTCAACACTGCCATTACTATTAAAAACCAGCTCTAGCATATCACGGATTTGTATGAGAGTATACCACATGGCCAGTTTTATTTGCAATCCTGTTCTAGTAATCCCTTTGATGGACTTTGCCTTCTTCAGAACTGCAGACCCAGTGCTGACATTTTCATTATATTATCCACTACAGTCCCAGTCACTTTCCTGATTGGTTGCCGTTAGGTCAGACTCCATCAGTGAATATATGAAGGTAAAACAATATACAGCTTCATGGCACTAATAAATATATTGGATATAAGCTTTCATGGACTCAATCTACTTCATCAGATGCATGAAGTACTATCCTAATTTAGGTGGAAAACAGATACAAGAGGAGGGGAGGTTTTTAAACAGCAAGCTCAAGAGAAAATGAAATTCATAACTATATCCAATCATATGTAAATACAGGGAATGAGCCATTCTAAAAAAACCCCAAAAACCTCTTTTCTGTAATACATTTAATGTCAAACTCATTCTACCTCATCTTTGTGCAAGGATTCCCCCTTTCCTGCCCTAAAACCTTTAGAATGAATTTATTGTATAAATTTTTGAAACATGCATGCTTTGTCTAAAGTGTACTTGTACACATGCTAGAAATGTGCATCTCTTTCTGTGCAAACTGTAAAACTCTACATGTTTGGCTCCACAGGATGCCTTACAAGCCTGGAAGTGTATGCTGTTCTGACTGCAAGTTGCATTAGTGTCTGAGCTCAGTTTCACATCATGACTTGCATCATTTTATATTCAGAATGTCTGGTCTTCTGGTCAAAAATGAACCAAAGAAACCAGACCATGGAGTTTCCCAGGTTCTCTCTCCTTCTCCCTCTAATCCTCCACTCCAAGTTCCATCTTTGTAGTTTACAGCCACTAGGGAAAAGATTTCTTGTTACCTCTTATAGTAGTGATTGGAGATAACCACAGAGATATGTATGTTTTCACGATGTGTGTTTTTACTGTATTTTTCAATCTCCTGTCAGCCACTTTGGGTTCCAGTTTGAGAGGAAGGTGGAACATGAATAAAAGGATGGATGAATTATCCTACCCCACTCTCCCTCCTAGCTGGGAAGGAGAGCAGCATTTGATGAATCCAGACACTTTCAGCTGGGATTTGCATGTGCCAGCTGAGAGTGTTTTAGTTCTTCACTCCTTTCCCTGCACAGCAAGGTGAAGGAGGAATGAAAGTAGGTTCCCAGCCTTAGCACCAGATAGAGAAGCTCCACCTAGCACGTTATTTAGACCTGATGACAGGAGGGTCGGCATGCCCACTAAAATCACCTAGCCCATGCATGGCTTGGAGGAGGCAACTCTAACCTCCCAGCCAAAGCTTGTTCTCAGCCCCTGTTGCATGCCTATTGCTTTTAAGTTCAGTTTGCCATTTTGTTGCTCATTCATTCATTCAGTGAGATAGGATATCCCTTTACAGATGCTTTGCTTATTCTTCTTTGTTTACATGCTTCATAATTCCAGCTTTAATCATGCTTCCTGGCAGTTCACTGAAAGTTAGAGGAATCATTAGATCAACTGGCATTCCATTTCCTTCTCCTTCTTCCAGAGATTTTTTAAAATGGGGTATTATGTTTCCTGTTTGCAGTCCTCTAGCAAGGAATCGTATTTTAGTGACCATTTGCCTGTTTTTACTAGGAGATTAGCAATTTCATATCTGAATATTTTTTGGTGCCTGATATCGGCTAAAGTTGGTGACTTCTTTGTTTTTGTCAGTTTGCATGAACTTCATCTCATATAATCTTTGTTTGATTTAGTTCTTCAGATGTGCTAACCAACAAAACAAACTCTTGCATAATGTTAAAATCCTCCACAGTGAAGGCCACTACTGTACATTCACCTTCTCTGAAGTCCTCTCATTGTCATACTGATGGCATTCTCATGTTCCGTACAAAAGCATGCACTTCACTACCTGTTGAGTGATGGTTTCTCAGCCTCTTTGACTACATTTCTGTTTCTGATGCATTTAAACAATAACAAAACTACTTTTGCTCTGAATTTTTGAGCAATATGTTTGACAAACTGTTTTTCACTCACCTTATTGTCAACATGTGTTTAGTCTGTCAGGCTTTATATTCAATTTTATTACCCTCATAGTGAAATAAATTTCTGCTTTTTTAAATGGTTGTGCTTGTTAAACAGGTTGGCACTCTTCTGTATTTTTCATAGCCTGTAGTGTACATTCCAGCTGAGCTTCTATTATTGTGATTTGAAATAATTTCCAACTATCCTGGAGAGATCTGACCCTCTTGACTCTCTCCTTCAACTTTTCTTTAACTAATCCCTTCATGTTCTTTAGAAGTTTGGTCTTTTGAAATCAAATGTTGTGACCATCTTAGATTTTCTAGGCAAGTTTCCATGTGCATATTTTCTCCTCCAATTTGGTTGGAGAACAACTTGTATCATTCCTGGCATTACTCAGAATTTAGTCCATAATATAATCCCATGTCAAGTGGACCAAGGATCAATTGTTCCAAGCTTCAGACATTTATTTTATCCAAACAGTTTCTCCTTGTATCTCTATTCAAATGTTTTGCAATAAAATTAAAGTAAACATGCAAGAGTGGGGGAAAGATGCACTAACTTTGGTCCCTCTGTTACTGCTCTCTACATGTCAAGAACAAACGTCTTGCCTGAAGACAAGACCCTTGTATTCTTTGCATGGGAGTTTTTCACTTGAGCAAGTGCCTTGCCTTTTCTAGCCACATGGAGAGTCTCCATGCTTAGAGGTGATTCTCTTCTTTGTGCTGTCATTCTCTCCATAAAACAATGATGAGGAAGGGAGTGTGACTAGCACATGCTTCCTTCATGCAATGTTCCTTCAAATAAATTGTACAATGCCTGAATAGTCCTTTTGTGCTGATTTGAACATGGACTTACTTCACATTCATGCAGTCAGTGTGAGGTTTGTCAAAGTTGCTCATTACTACAATATCTTCTCCTTTCTGCTTCCCTGGTTTCTTTCTCCTTTTCAAGTTACCCTCAAAGTTTTTATTGGAAGAAGGGCAGGCAGTGTATCTCCAATACTGTATTACCTTTTAATTGTGATATTTCCTTTCATAAAAGTTACATGGACAAGATTACACAGGTCTGCAAAACTGAGGCTCATAAAAAGCTTTTTTAAAAAAAAGAAAGAAAGAAAAAGTATGCTGGTTTTATAGGAAATTGGAAAAAAGACCTCAGATTTTCTTCTTCAAGACACAGTTTTTCCACAACTTGCTTTGATGTTCTTATGTTGTAATATGTAACTGAATGAAAGTATAGCGAAAAAGTACCGCATGAAACCTATTTTGTGGCCAGTTCTGAATATATTTATTTACAAAAACTATTAAACTTTATAAAACACTTAAATTTGCTGATATGAAAGACAAAAATCCACTAAAAGAAATTGAACTGGGACATCAGTGCCTGCATTTAGTCAAAGCTGAGTAACAACTGAATTGATAAAAATATTGAATTTGTGGTGAGGGAAACTTGTGTGTGATATGACATTTTTACTGTACTTTTCAAATTCAGCACCAAAAAATACATTAAAAACAGCTACAATACTGAAGAAAGTTTAAAAACAGCTACAATACTGAAGAAAGCAGGCCCTGTGTTCTTCTTACTCATCAGATTTTATGTCCTCTTTGACATATAAAACTACATTAATTCTCAAATGCCTTTTATTTCCAGAGGTATTTGTCCCCTGCCTGTGCAAAAGTATACTACCTCTGGGTTTGGTAGTTCCATTTAGTTATGATGACTGAGGTCTGTTTGATGAAATGAGCCTTCATGAATTTATCTAAGCTGTTCGAGAAGCCATCTAAGCTGCTGACCATCAACATATCTTGTAATGGATTCCATAAATTAATCATACATTTGCCCAAATCTGACCACCTCGTGATTGTTCACCCATGCCTCCAGAACATTTATGAAGAACTTATTTCCACCAGGGAAACAATTTCTACCCTTCACTGTGAGACTGCCCTTCTCCCTTCAGTTTGGATTTTAACTGGTGATAGACTCATAAAAAGGACTTACACTTTTGTTGTAGCAGCTAAGAAACTCTGAAGAGACTTTTTTTTTTCAGAGTTTATTGCTAATTTAAGCATACAATTATTCCGCCAATGCATTTACTGGCTACTTCAAATAATTCTGAGACACTAAACTTCTCTTCAAAGAAGCCATGCTAGTTCTAGCCTTGATAATGTTTTCCACCAATCATATCTAGGGCAGAAGTTGGGATGACAAGGCTGTGATTCCCTGGATACTTAAAAAACAAACTGTGTTACATTGGCCACCTTCCAGGCTTCTGCTAAGAACACTGGTTTTAGTGACAACATACATATTGTAGCTATTTGTTCTGCTATTTCATATTTGAGTTAAGAACTCTCTGGTGAATGCCATCTGGCTCCTTAACTTTTTTTTTTTAAAATCACCCTTTGACACCTTTATGTGATGTGGTTCTTCAGATGCTTTATCAGATGTAAGTTTCTCTCTAACATTTTCTATGGAGAGAATTTATGCAAGGGATTAATTTAGTTTCTTTGCGATCTCCCTGTTTTCCTTCATTTCATCTTCTACACATTTATCATTAATGTTCCAATTCCTCTTTTAGCTTGTTTCTTGTTTCAGATGTTCTGAAATGCTGAGAGTGGGGGTTGGGCTTTCATTTTAAAAAAACTGTCTTATTGTAAAAGTATACTTGTTTTTCAAAATGGTGCTCTTATATCTTCACTTGGACAAGAAAGTTGTGCATTTTTCAATGTTAGTTCTTATACTATATAGCTTTTGTTACACTGCTGTTTAACCACACTAGCATCCTATAGGACTTTTTTTCTTGCTTTCAGTTTTGTTGTATACACTTTATTTGGACCACTTTTACAGAGATTTTTAAATATCCTGCAGGCTTCTTAAAGTGATTCAGATTTCCTAATTCTATCTCTCCATTTCCTTTGAACCACTCCTTTAATTAAGTCCACAGGTGTTAATTAAGTGCAACTGACCAGGATTGTCTGGGCAATTCCCCATTCATATAAACAGGGCTGGTCCTCTCGTTAGGGAAAGTGAGGCAGTCATCTCAAAGATCAACTAAGACAGTGAAGCACATGCAACCCTCATGCATTCCTTCCAAGGGGTCTTCCACTGATGCTCCCAAGAGCTTTGCTGGCTGTTGTCCAGCTGCTGCAGCTGGAAAGCAACCAAGTGGGCTCTCTGGAACAGTGGAAGCAGCAGCAGCAGGGCTTCCCAGAATGTCCTCTCTGCCATTCTCCTTCTCCAAGTCAGGCAGTCAGAGAGCCTTGTCACTCTCAAGGTGCAATGCATGCTGCAGCTGAAAAGTGGCCAGTTGGACTCTCTGGAGCCCTACCATTTCCAAATGCCTTGGTCTTGGCAAAGGAAAAGTCCTCAGACCAGCCTCCTCAGCCACATCATCCACAAGCAGAGGTGTACCTAGGGTGGGGCAAGTACGATACATGCCCTGGGTGCCAATGCTGAGGGGTGCAAAAAAGCTAAAGATTAAGAGAAGGAGGAGGAGGAGGAGGAGGAGGAGGAAGTGGTGCTGGAAGTAGGGGCGCAACTTCTATGCTTGCCCTAGGCACTGTTTATACTAGATACACCTCTGTCCCCAAGGACTCTTCAGAGTGAGAAATTTGAGACTTGTGAAGGTAAAGGAAGGGAGCTGTGAGCAGTAGGGGAGGAGGGACATAAGCAGAAGTGCAGAAGCATCAGGTGCAGTAGGGGCAGCATGTCAACATCTTCCTTCTGCCCCTGCATATAAATGTTGAACATGAGAGGAATGTGGCCATTATTTTCAAGCCGGTTGACGATGGCTAAACAGACAGATTTGCTCATCCAGGCTTTGCTCAGGTTTTGAATCCCATACGTTCAGCTATGTTTATGGGTGCTAAATTTCAGTTGCCATCTCTTTCTGACAAGCTCACCATCTTTAATGCAATACTGGAGGCTAATGTGACACTGTAGTTTTAATGCTGGGAACAGCTGGTTGAGAATATTATTCACTGGTTTTTGTTTTGATAAGTACTTCACCAAAAATCACAAATGTCATCATAAATGGAATGGAGAAATGGTGAGACTTTAAAAACTGAAAAAATAAGTGACAAATTTGTACATTCCTAACGCTAAGGGCTAAATAAATATCCTGATTTTGCTGCCTTACACTATTAAATACTTTACAGGCATCAGTATAACAATGGTGGACTGTGTTCTTAGGTCATGGTCTAGTGGAAGTGCCTCTTGCCTTTATAAGATACAGAGTTGGAGGAGGATGAGAATGGCATAGCATTTTTTAGGTACAAAGAAGTCACAGAATCATAGAATCAGAGATTTGGAAGAGACCACAGGGGCCATCCAGTTCAACCCTCTGCTATGCAGGAACACACATCATTCCCAACAGATGGTCATCTGGTCTCTGCTTAAAAACCTCCAAAGAAGGAGACTGTACCACACTCTGAGGCAGTATATTCCACTGCTGGACAGCTCTGACCATCAGGAAGTTCTTCCTGAGTTTTAGGTGTATTCTCCTTTCCTGCAGGTTGAATCCACTGCTCCTTGCTCTAGAGCAGCAGAAAACAAGCCCGCTCCCTCCTCGACATGACATCCCTTCAAATATTTAAACATGGCTGTCATGTCCCCTCTTAACCTTCTCTTCTACAGACTAAACATACCCAGCTCCCTAAGCCACTCCTCATAGGGCATGGCTTCCAGACCCTTCACCATTTTGGTCGCCCTCCGCTGGACACGTTCCTTTTTGAATTGAGGTGCCCAGAACTGGACACAGTATTCCAAATGAGGTCTAACCATTGCAGAATAGAGTGGTACCAGTACCTCCTTTGATCTAGACACCATACTAGAGTGCTACCATCACCTTCCTTGATCTAGACACCTGTTGATGCAACCAAGAATCACATTGGCTTTCTTGGCTGCCGCATCACACTGCTCATTCATGTTCAGCTTGTGATCTATCAAGACTCCTAGATCCCTTTCACAGGTACTGCTATCCAGCCTCATGCTGTATTTGTACATTCCATTTTTTTTCTGCCCAGGTGTAACACCTTACATTTCTCTCTGTGGAAATTCATTTGTTAGCTTTGGCCCAGCTCTCCAATCTGTCAAGGTCATTCTGAATTTTGATCCTGTCCTCTGGAGTATTAGCAGCTCCTCCCAATTTGGGCCCTTTTCACACGGCATTTGCCATGCGAAAGGGCACCTGGAGCGTCACGCGATTGTGAGGAGCGATCTGCATGACGCAGTCACAATCGCGTGACGCTCCAGGGTAGGGCAGGTCCCGCTTGCGAACTTTTTCATTTTCGGCTTTCAGCTTTTGGCTTTCAGCCAAAAATGGTTTGCGATCATGCATTGCTCCAGGGCCCCGCGCACACTTACCATGCATGCGGAGCCTCCGGAGCCATGGCAGTCACACTACCTGCCCCAGCGCATGCCCTTTTCGCATGGTATTTGCCATGCGAAAGGGCCCCTGGAGCGTCGCGTGATTTCGAGGAGCAATCCACACGATGCACTTGCAATTGCGCAACACTCCAGGGGCCAGCAGGCACTGATCATGCAGTATTTCATTTTTCGCTTTGAGCCGAAAATGGTGCACAATCACACATCGCTCCAGGGCCCTGCGCGTACTTGCCGTGCGTGCGGGGCTCTGGAGCCGTGGCGCTCACGCTTCCTGCCCCAGTGCAGCCTGGGAAAATCCCAGGTTGTGCTGTGGAAGGAAGAGGAGGGGCTCTCACACTGCCTGCTCACTAGCTCACTGAAGCAACAGGGACAGGAGGGCCTCTCGCAAGAGGCTGTTCACGCGATCCCCACACCCCAGCTCTGCAAAAAGGTAAGCTGCGGAAAGGGCCACAGGCTGTGCTGTGGAAGGAAGAGGCAGGGCTCTCATGCTACCTGCTTGGGAGCAGGCAGCTCATGCAGAGCTGAAGCAGTGGGGATGTGAGAGCCTCTTGCTGGAAGCTGCTTGTGCGATCCCCGCACCCCAGCGCCGAAAAAAGGTAAGCTGTGGAAAGGGCCTTGGTGTCATCTGCAAATTTGATCAGCATGCCCTCTACTCCTTCATCCAAGTCGTTGATGAAGATGTTGAATAGCACTGGGCCCAGGACAGAACCCTGTGGCACCCCACTAGTCACTTCTCTCCAGGATAAAAAGCAGCCATTGGTGAGTACCCTTTGCTTTCGGTCAGTCAACCAATTACAAATCCACCTAACAATAGCCCTTTCCAGTCCACATTTTACTAGCTTCTTTGCAATAATGTCATGGGGAACTTTGTCAAAGGCCTTACTGAAATCAAGATATGCTACACCAAAGCACTTCCTTCATTTATCAAGCTTGTAACCCTATCGTAAAAAGAGATAAGATTAGCCTGGCATGACTTATTTCTGAGAAATCCATGTTGACTTTTACTGATTACAGCATTGCTTTCTAAGTAATTACAAACTGACTGTTTACTTATCTGCTCTACTGTCTTTCCTGGTACTGACGTCAGGCTGAGCAGGCAATAATTATTTGGGTCCTTTTTTTCCCCTTCTTGAAGATGGGGATGACATTTGCCCTTCTCCAGTCTGCTGGGACTTCTCTTGTTCTCCAAGAATTCTCAAAGATTATCGTGAGTGGTTCTGAAATGACTTCTGTCAGTTCTTTTAATATCCTTGGATGTAATTCATCTGACCCCAGGGACTTGAATTCATCTAGTTTAGCCAGATATTCATGTACTACTTCTCTACCTATTCTGTGCTGCATTTCCTGAAACAGAGGAGGAGGCAAAACTACTATTGTTACTGCTCAAGAGTCATGTCCTATACATTATCTTCTTCAGAAATTCAGACATGAGCTAGACCAGTGCTTCTCTGTCTGTTTGATGTGGGGTACCAACAATTAATGTTTGTTTGTTTGTTTGGGCAGTGAGCCGAGGACTGATGCTAAATTTGTGCCCGCTAGCTACAGTTGTTTCCTTCTTTCCTGGGCCCTTTCTGCACCCTACCTGACTCCATCGTCATTCAGTCCCAATCCTGGCAGCACCTCTGCTGGGATGAGAGCAGGGACGGGAACACTGTCCTCTGCACGGGCTAGTTCCTTGCTGAAAGAAGCACAATGGACACGCCTCTTCCTTCCACAGCATAGCCAGGTACTTTCCCAGACTGTGCTGGGGCAGGAAGCACCCCCATTGCACTTCCGGGGCTTCTGCAGTCCAGGTAAGTGCAGGATGGTGACACAATCACCTGTCATTTACATGGAAAACACTTCAATGATTTAATCTGCAATTGCACCACCTGGCAACAGGAGGATGGGACCACAATGACGTCATGCAGAAGCATCATCACAATCCTGCTCCTCTCCTGTCCCCATGTCAGGATGGGAGGCTCCTGCAGAAAGGGCCAGAAACCTGACAGAGATTAGCAGCCAATGGCTCAGGGACTAGAGCCTGTCCAGGGACTACCGCTTTTGAGTAGCACTGTATTAGAACATTCAGGCATAACAGCTGCCCTTTATTTTCAAGATATTTCTGGGAGGCTGCGGTCTGAGATTTCACTGGCTCTAACAGAAGTCCTTGTCAGCTCTTTCCAAAGCTCTATTCTCAGTTTATAAACTCTAGCACCTACTGCCCTCACCTCCTTTTTCAATTTTACAAACTGTTGCTAGGTAACGTAGGTTCATACCGAGCATGTGCAATGGCATATCTTAGTGCCAGGAGAGACTAAAATGGCTTTTTCCCCCCATTTTTAATAAAAACTACGAACGCATGAGACTACTAGCAAAGCAAAGTGTGTGCTTGACATTTCCTTTAGCCTTCACACACGAAACAGTCCCAAAAGACCCAGCACAAACAGAAAAATCAGACAACAACATCTAAGCTTAGCAAATTATATCTGGAGAAAAACTGAGAATATCTGTCAAACTGAAGGAAGTCTTTTGTCAAACACTAACCTCCTATAAACAAATCTTTCTAAACTCAGTTATCTGCATGGACTATTCTTATACCTATTGCTCCATGACACAGCTAACTGTTATAGTGCTATGATTCCACTTTCAATATCCTATGGAATCCAGGGATTTGCAGTTTTGGGAGGGGCTAGGCGGCCCCTCCCTAAACTGCAAACCCCAGGATTCTATAGGATGTTGAAAGTGGAATCATAGCACTATAACAGTCTAGTGTGGAAATGGCGTAAGTTTCAGATCAGTCAGTTAAGCCATGTTCTTCGTATAAACCATAGCACCTACTGTGCCTTTCCTCCCCCCACAACTTCTGGCTATAATTTATGTTTTATTACTTTGAAAGCTTAAGAGTTAAATACAGTATAAATATTCATAAAGGAATAAATAACAGTAAAGTACAATCATTTGCGTATCTCTGTCATAATAAAGGCCTCAACTGTAGTCCTATAATATCATTTAGGTACATGTAGTAAATTCAGTTATGCTATCACATATTCTAAATCACAAACTACTGTTCTTTGTGCCAAAGGAAACTCTGTGTCTAGGTTGCCAAAAAGGGGAAAGAACTTCTCTACATCTTTTTTCAGTTTGATTAACATTTTCCAAGAAACACTAAAAACACCACAAGTACAAAAAAAAAAAAAAAGAATATATGGAGAAAAAGGGGGGAAATTCAACATCCAAGCAAACAGAAAAAGATATGAATTAAAAATTAAACAGTAAAAGAATTAAAAAGAGAGGAAAAAGGGAAGAAAGGGGAGAAAGAAAAAGAAAAAAGCAAACACAAAATAATTGACCTCTCCCTTCCTTTAGATGGAATATCGCCTACCATTTGATTCTAGCCTCTTTAAAAAAAAAAACTAACCTTCTCTTCTTCCACTTCCTCCATGTTATACTTTCTAAAAGAAAAAAATATATAAACTTCTTTTCTTGTCAATGTATCAAACACAACATCTCCATATTTCTTCTGTGACATTCTATTGCATATTTGCACAATAAAGAACTTTATATAGTAAATAACATTAATACTACTGGATAGCCTTAATGCTATCAATTTTTCTAAAGATTGCTTACTGACTTGATTACTTGTTATTTTCCCTAGTTAATAGTATAAATCTGTTACATAATGAATAACATCGTTATACATTCACATATATCCATTGTTATATGCTTGGTAAATATTAATTGCAAATAAACTTTGATGCATCAGGAAGCGAGTTTTCTCTTGCCATGGTTTGCATACTTGCAGGGTAGGGCAATATGCAGCTGCTTGGACCCCATGTCCATCTTGGAGAAGTCAGGCCACTGGCCAGGGAACTCCCTCAAGGCTCAGTTTTGTCCCCCACCCTATTTAACGCCTGTATGAAACCACTGGGAGAGGTTATCCAGAGTTGGAGTTGAATATCACCAGTATGCTGATGACACCCAACTCTATCTCTCCTTTCCATCCACTTCCGAGGAAGCTGCCTTTGTATTAAGCAACGTCTGCTGTCAGTAATGGACTGGATGAGAGCAAACAAATTGAAACTTAATCCAGACAAAACATAGCTGCTTCTGGTCAATCACAAGGCAGATCAGGGAATAGGGATTCAGCCTGTGTTGGATGGAGTTACACTGCCCCTGAAATTTTAGGTTAGGTATGCTCCTGGACTCAGATGTGAGCCTGAATGTCCAGGTGTCAGTGGTGGCCAGAAGTGTGCTTGCACAACTAAAACTGGTGCACCAGTTATGCCTTGAGATGTCAGATCTAGCTACAGTGACACATGTCTTCATAACATCCCATTTGGATTACTGTAATGTACTCTAGATGGGGCTGTTGACTGGGGCAGGTTACAGGGATCATATAACACCCTTGCTAAACAACTCCCTGGCTGCCAGTCTGTTGCTGGCAGAATTCAAAGTGCTGGCTATAATCTTTAAAGTTCTATACAGCTTGGGTCCTGACTACTTGAAAAATCATATCTTCCTACATGAGCCTATTCAATCTCTACAGCTATTTCTGCACCCTGCTTGATCCTGTTGTCCTCCTGTTGCAATCCTGGCAGCCAGGCAGAGATCATGATGGAAACACTCCCCTCCACACCCAGCCAGCTCCCTGCGGAAGGGAGTGCAAGCAACGCATGCCTGCCTTCCGCAGCACAGCTGGCCTCTTTCCCATGCTGTGGTGGGGAATGAAGCACATCCATTGAGTTTCCTGCCTTTCCACATGGCCAAGAAGGCTGGGAGCATTGCGTGATCACAAGCACTTAACGTATTTATTTCATTGAGTGAATATCCCGCGATCACAACAACAACTGGGAGTGAGATGGCAGTGGGATGGCAACAAAGTCATGCAAAAACAAAACCAGCAGGCTGCTGTCATCACATTCCTAACTGAGGACTGCAGCACCATGCAGAAATGGCCTAAGATATGCAGGGGAAGGCTTTCTCTCAGTCCCACCACCGTCCCAGGCAATTCCGGTAAGAACACCAAGACAAGACACCAAGACAAAGCCTTCTCAGTGCACCCAAGTTATGAAAATTCCTTCTCTAAGAGGTCTAGTTGGTCCCCTTCATGATGTCTTTCCATTTTTAAGACATCTTTCCATGATGTCTTAAGGAATCATTTGGTTTTTAGTGTATGTGGGAAATAAATCCTTTAATAAGGAATGTGATGTTTTTATTTTATTATGTTCTCAAGCATCTTTGAATGCTGTTTCTAACTTGCTTAATGCTGTTTTAACTGTTTCTAACTTGTGTCTTTTTTTTGAAAAACAGAAATTTAGTTTAATTGTGTTTTCACTTCTGTATTAACAGTTTTTAAAATTGTATTATGCTTTTAAAACATTGTACACTGCCTTGGATCCTGTGTTGGGACAAAGGTGTGATATAAATTAAATAAAATAATAAATAAATAAACCTTCTTTGTCAAAGGCAACAACAATCTTTTGTGCCTACCCTGAGGTAAGCTGCCTGCCCAGCATTTGACTCAACCCCTTGCTGTTACTGTCACCTGGTACAGGCTACTGCCCACCCTCTGCCAAAGAGAAGACCAGCTGTGTCCACCAGCAGTGCAGCCTGTCCTAATGGTCTCTGTCTATAGCTGCCCATACTCCACAGGCACACTGTGGGAGGGAAACCGAGGAGATGGAATGAGTGGCTGCAGCTACAGGACATAGAGGTGAGTGTTCTAACATGAGTATTTCACTTGCATTGTTTGCATTTCTGCTTCTTTTTTCTGGCAAATGTTTTGCACTACAGCTGCAGAATCTACGTTCCTCTTTCCCGTCCTTGCAGAGCCGTGGCGCAGCAAGAGAAAGTGTGGGTATGTATGCAAACAGAAACATTCTCTCCTGGGTTATCCTCACAGGATTTCCAGTCCATTCCCATCTTTGGGGAAGAGGCAGCAGGAAAATAAACATAGTTTAGAGTTGCAGTTGCTCTTTCAGCTGAATCATCTCTTTGTCTACTTGCATTCACTGAGGCTTATGCTATCAGGAAAGGTTTTGACCCCCTACTCCCATTATATTGTCAGTGCTTAATTTACACGAGGAGAGGTGCTAAGATTCAAATCTGCCTAGAGCATGCATGAATGCATCCCATATAAAAGAAGGGAGAATGGAGGTTTTTCACCTTTAATACTTTTACAGAACATGGAACTTGGGCAGGTACGTAATCCCATCTCTTCACTCTTTCTGGATCAATGAGGGCTACAATGCCTGCTCAGTGAATGGAAACAATAACCACACTGCTATCAAACTTCATTTACAAGTTTGCAACTGCCAAGGAAGTTCAACATAGTCATATTGACTTCAAAAGAAGAAACTTTTCCAAAATAAGGGGACTGGTAACAAGGTACACATATCCGCCCACTGTAGACACTAAGCCTTTCTATAATGATATATGAGCAAGGAAGGAACTAAGTGCTGGCTCAGACCTTTGCTTCTGCAGTGCTTTGCAAATAAGTGATGATGAGAAAAACTCTAGTGACAGGGGAGAGGAGGAGGGGGAGGAGAAGAACTGCACATTTGAGTATCTGCTAGCTCCCACCTGGATGTGTGACCCCCCCCCCCCAATCTAATCAAATAGCTTACACAGAACATCCAAATAACTTATATAGGCCAGGGAGCCAATTTAATGAGAGAGAAAATCAGAAGCAAAGAAAATTTTATGCTAAAAATTGCTCCATACATCATGATGGGATGGACAACAGTCTCCCTCATTGTGCATTTCCAGGTGATGGTGAGAGAAATCCTGGAAGGATTTGTCTCAAACCACTATGACATTATTCCTTCAACTCAAGCAACGGGGGCTTTGTTACTGACAGATCCAAGGTTACCTGAAGGTAACCAGATTCAAAAAGTGTAGAGTTGAGGGGCAGAAGAGGGAATTGCGGCAGCTGCTGAGGGGTAGCTTGTCATACCAAAGTGAATCACAGAGTTGAAAGGAACGTGAAGAGCCAGCTGGTCCATCCCTTGCCAGTGCAGGAATCTGCAGCTGAAGCATTCCTGACAGGTGGCCATCCAGCCTCAGCTTTAACCCTCTCAAGGAAGGAGAGTCTATTGTCCCCAGAGGCAGTCTGTTTCACTGTCGAACATCTCTTATCGTCTCTCTTGTACCTTTTGATCCATCTGCATTTTCCCAAAAACCGTTTTCTGGAAAAATATAAATAATAAAAACCTGTCCTCTTTTGAAAATAGTCATCCCGCACTTAACACATATCCTTTGTGGTTACTGACAGTTGGATTTGCCTTTATATATACATAGGAACACGTCTACATTTGTGTGTATTTGCAACTGCCTTTAAATACGAACAAAGAAAATAGATTGATGCTCACATATACAGACATACACATGTGAGTGAAGCGGTCTGTGAGTCATATTAAGGCAGAAAGATGTCTCTGTGCCTATATTCTCTAATTCCTTCTAGAGCCATGGTGGAAAAACATAAATTAAATCCAACTTAACATTTGGTCTCAATAAGAAGTATATGTTTCTTGCTAGCCCCGCTTGGGGCTTCACTGAATCTGGCAGGCAAGGAAGCTGAAAGAAGAAAAGTGTGTTACCCTGAAAATCTGGGGGTCCCAGAGGGACACCTCAATATGCTCCAAGTGATGGGGAAAATAAGCTCAACGGAGCACAAGCAACAGCGATGTGAGAGGCAGGGTAACCTAGCGAGATCTTTTACCCAATTTTTACAGGGTCAGGCTCAGTCAGAAATCACACAAAAAGGTCCAATGAATGACTTTATTGAACAGTAATAGCTCGCACTTACGCAAACACGCACACACGCATTCAAGGGCTAAAAGAAATAAAGACTGGAAATAAGATAGAGAGATTGTTGAGGGGGTTGTAGTCTGTGTGATACTGCACCTCTCCTGAAGTCCTTGGTCCAGGAAGCAGTGATCGAACAGCAGCACAGTGAAAAGACACTGAGGAGATTGCGCTGCTATTGGGAGGGGGGACCAGACAGTTGGTATGACTGGGAGGCATCGTTCTTCTTCTCCTCGCCTCGCCTAGCCTAACTAGCCCAAAAACAGGGACTATTTGTAGGAAAAATTTACTTTGAAGGCAAATCCTCTCCCGGGGAAAACAAACAGGGACAGAAAAGAAAAACAACTCCAGACCTGGCATTTTCTTTGATATTGGAAGATAACAGGGTGTCATCTAAATAACAGGATCTTCCTCCGCTTTGGGGCTGCGGTGTGAGTTTCTGGAGATCGATTTGACAAGATTTTATTGCTTCCAGTGCCCAACTTTCTGGGAACACTTTTAGTCCCTTCCGGTGGACTCCTTAAAGGTTGATGACCTTCTGTCCACCGTGGGTTATCACAACATGAGCTCTCCTGTCGCTACGTGACGGGGGGAGTTTACTGGTCTGACCTGGTGTGTTCGATTGTACGACCGTTATTGCCTACATGCGCATCCAGGTGACCTCTCTGGTGGGTTAAATTAATTTTATATCAAAGTTGTAGACCCCGGGATAGGGATTACCAAGGGGGCAACAAGTGCCTAATTCTAGTTGCCCACTTGCTGAGTCTTTCTGGCATCCTTGGCAAGATTGGCTAGGTGGTATGATAACTGTGCGTGTTCGTGTGTGTAGTCTGTTTCACCTTCTTGTTCAGATGGCCTTCACATACTACTTTCTAGTGGGGCTTTTCTGTGCAAGGACCAGGATCCATAGTTGGTTTTCTGTAGATAGAGTTGCAGGGGTTTAGTTGCCCAACCCCTTCCTCCCTCCCCCTTACTTTTAGCTTTAGAGAAGTAGAATGCAGCAGCTGGGGCAAGCCAGACACAGTTCCACCACTACCAAATCCAAAACCTGACAGATTGGTCTGCTGCTTTATTCCTTAGCTCAAAGATTATGTCACAGTTTTATCATAGCCTAGCTCTGTGGTGGTGTGGCTAAAGCAAAACTCCAGAAGGGAGTGTGGTAGAAATACTATTAACGGTACCGAGATTAACATTCAAGAGCAAGTAATAAATCTATGCAAGCAGCATCTGTTCTGTGCACACACAGCACACGCACACCTCGCACAGCACAGATCGAAGCTTGGATCCCTAGGGAGCCCCTGGGATATGAATGTGCGGCAGCTTGCTGCAACCACGTCAGCTCTTTGCAAGGGCTGCTCCTATCAACCTGACAAGCTTGCAGCTGAATACATCCAACAGACACATGAAGCTGGAAATGGCTTCCCACTCTATTCCACCAATGGCCTGTGGTACTGTATCCCTGAATATACAAACCAGGAGAAGGGAGCAAATCATTTACTGTGGTCACTGTCTTCGTATATGTGTTAGCATTGAGATACATCTGCTTGATTTCTCATTTAATCTTACAGGCAAATACTTAAGGGGCCACCTGTGCAACTCTTACTAAGCAATGCAGGTAAGGCATAGGAGTTTCACTGCATGCTTACATCTGGCCAATGGCCGGCACGTGGCAATACAATGCTCTCAAGAATGCTCCTAATGTTTGTTTACCCCACCTCAGCCCAAGGAACTACTGGATTCTATAGGACCTAAGACAACTTTGACTCATTCAGATGGGTGGCAAATGAAACAAACAAAAACAGCAACATGTAGATTGATTCGAGTTTTGCCAAATCTTAGAATAACAAAGTTAGAATTTCACATTTCAAACCAATAATAAGAGTCTACCAACTAGGTTCAACTAATATCTAGAAAGAAGTTACAGTTTAACCAGCACTATAGTAGATTCACAAAGGCCCTTTCCGCACATGGTTATTAAGGTGGGCCAATGCATCTTGCCACGGAGGTCTTCTGCAAGTTGGAGTGGACTAGGTTCAGTTTATTTACCTTCGTTCTGCACATAATTCCGACTAAATGTGGCCCCATGTGGTGGTAAAGCGCGCCATTTGAAAACCGGAAGAAATGGTTTTTCCAATTTTCCAGAATGGCCCGATTCGTACTTTCACAGTGGTGCAGACATGCACATTTGCACCAATGTGAATTGGTGGTCAGCAGAGGGCTCATGGGAGGGACCAGGGGGTAGTATGGACTTACGCACATACGCACATATGCATGTATGCACATACGCAATGACGTACTAAACCATGCAAAAAAAGGGGGGGCCAATCACAACCGACAGGGCAGGGTGAGGGGAGTAGCGGGAGTGGTCATGGCGGAGGCAGTGTGGATTCGTGAACTCACACTCCTTCCAAATCAGAATGGAACATACGTAGTAACTGTGTGGAAGGAAATGAGGGACAGTCTGCCTTGTTTCGAGCCCAGAAAATCTGGTAAGAAACTGCACGAACCGATTCACCAGCCTTGTGCAGAAAGGGCCAGAGAATGCAGAATCATGAATGATATTGGATTTTTAAATTGTTTAGAAGAATGGACTGAAATAAGTCAAAATTTACAAGCCAGCAGGATTCTGGCTATATTCTCTCAGAATATAAAAATCTCTCTTTATTTATTTATTTATTTATTTATTTATTTATTTATTTGCATTTTTTCTAAACCCACCTTCATTTTTTTTCCCTGTCCTTGTTTTGTTATCAGATTTGGGACTTTGTGATTTTTTCCCCTTGGATGGAAACTTCTGTGCATTTTGGTACATGGTACCTAAGGCAGACTTTTTATTATTATTATTAGAAAATGCATTTTTATAAGCATGTACACCTTTATACACATTTTTCTTATTGATTAAAGCATGTTTTGAATTGCACACATTTATTTGCACATAACTGAAAAAGAGTATGAAAGGCTTTGCCTCTCACTATTACTTCCCAATTGGACTAAAAGAAGCAACACATTTTTACTAATGGTTTCACAGACTACAAATTGGGTAAATTTGTATAAATGAATGAATGAATGAATGAATGAATGAATGAATGTTGAACTGTAGAGTCCGGATCAAGAGAAATAATAGTGCCACTTTGTTCTGCTTTGGTCAGATCACATATGGAATACGGCATTGAATTCTGGACACTATATTTCAAGAATGCTGAGAATTTGGAACAAGTCTGGAAGACAGTGACCAAGGGCTTTGTCATTCAGGGCAGGTGAATCGCAATTACAGTAGGATAATTTGGCAGGGACTTATCACAAGACATCATTTCTCTTTGTTGTTCTCCCCATGATAGACCATTTAAACAGTGTTTCTTTTATTAACACAAAAAATCCATTAATAACCTCCATTTTAAAAGAAACACTTCCCAAATGGTCTCCAGCTGGGAGAACAACAGAAGACAAACAAGGTCATGTGATAAGTTCCAAGCAAAGATGCTATTATCCCGCTGTAATTGCAATTTATTTGTCATTGTGTGCCTTCAAATCGTTTCTGACTTATGGCAAGCTGGAGGCAACCCTATCATGGGGTTTTCTGGGGTTGAGAGTGTGTGACATGCCCAAGGTAACATGTCTGGAAATCAAAGTGTATGAGGACCAGTTGTAGAAATCAGTTATTTTTAGCCTGGAGAAAAGAATACTGAGAGGTGGTATGATAGCGATGTTGGAGCATCTAAACAGATGTCAGGAATCAAACAGGACAAGCTTGCTTTGGACATGAACAAATCGATGAAAATTACAAGAAAGGAGTTGCTAGCTTAAAAAAAATAATAATAAAATACAATGATATGGGCTGCTTGACAGTAGAACAGACCACCTTGGAAAAAAGTGGACTCTCCTTCTTTGGAGATTTTTAAACAAAGTTCCATGCCCACCTCTCAGTAGTGCTTTATCAGTAGCTTCCTACAGTGGTACCCTACAGTGGAACAGTGGCCCTTGATATCCTTTCCAGCTATATAATTCTATGAGTCTGTGGATTTTTATCCCTTGTCAATCATGTTTTCACATCTGATAAATAAATTATAGAAACCCACAGTCTATGTTTATGCTATGTACATACATACACATAGGAGTGATGCACATTTTTGACCTTATTTATTTATTTATTTATTTATCCTGTCTTCAACCCTTTTTGCACCTTACCTTTTCGCGCTGCTGGGTTGGGGTTTTAGCACAAGAAGGCTTCGGAGAAACGCTGCCATGTCCCTGCTGTTTCGGCTCTGTAGCTCCTTCCTTCTCATGCGAGCACCCCGCCCCTTCCTTCCGCAGTGCAGCCTGGGAGTTAGAAGCTGCGCTGGGGCAGGAAGCCCTACCGGCACAGCTCAGGAGGCTTCGCACAGCAGGTAAGCGCACGAGGCCCCAGAGCGATGCGCGACTGCGCAGCATTTTTGGCTTTCAGCCGAAAATGAAAAGATGCAGTCCACGCCAGGCCCTTGAGCGTCGCGTAAATGTGAGTGTGTCATGCAGACCGCTCCTCACATTTACGCTATGCTCAAGGGGTCCTTTTGCTTCAAAAATGCTGTGCGAAAAGGGCCTTCCTCCTAACATTGGACCCAAGGTGGCTCACTGCATCACTTAACAATGAGTCCTCAGAAATTCATATATAAAAAGATATTGCTGCTGATTTAGGTTGCCAGGTTTTGAAAATGACAATAAGGGACAGTCAACATTCATGATGTGTGGGGTTGGCACTCAGGAAGTGGCTATTACCCAAGTTATATTCTACCTAAATACCAAATAAAAGTATTGACTTCTGTTACTGCAAGCACGTATTTCTCTAGCTATGCATTCCTCTAGCCATAATTTTTTTTAGCTGTAAAATTAACATATTGTCAACATTCTCCAAACCTATGTTACATGATGCACAAACTTTTGTATTTATGAAAATTCATATTTGGTTTGTTCTTTGGCAAGCATCAACAGTCCTGGATCCATTTAATCATACCACAAATGCTTGACAACTATGGCAAACAACTTGACATTTCTGCATTAGTATTTTAAAATGGCGCAGAGCAACCTCCAACGGAGGTCTTCTGCACCATAGAGTGGACTGGGGTGGACTACTTTTTGTAGTTCCACACCTCAATCCATGCAGGAGTGATCGGAACTGGTGGCTCGGCATGTTTTTTAAAAACCTCTTTTTAGAGGTTTTTAAAAACCACGGAGTGTGCAACCCCATGCTGCTCCATCGCCTGGCTCCAAAGCAGATTTGCAGGCGCGCGTAAGTGCGTACCTGCAGATCTGCCGGAGTCGGGCTTCTGGCTGGTGAGCTTCTCCAGTTGGTGGAGAGCCTCCACCAACCGGAAGCCACCATTTGGGACGCCGGAGGACTGCGGAGCAGCGAACCCGCGCTGCTCCTCGTGGCGACGGACTCGCCCAGCCACTGGTAAGCTCCGTTTTTGGGCGTTTTCGGGCGTCCCCCCCCCACATGCAGAAAGGGCCTATGATTAAAACTCAGAATAACTTGAATCTCAGTTAGATTTAAGGAGCATCTATTCCTCTCATCACCCCATTTATTTTTTAAAATTAAAAAAAAAACTCTTTCTACAAAACTATTAGACCCTGGAATTTTCAAAAATAGCAGACACTAACCTCCAACAACAGCTATAGTGCTATTAGTCCACTTTCAACATACTATGGAATCCTGGGATTTGCAGTTTAGGGAGAGGTCTCAAGGACCTTTCCCTAAACTGCAAACCCAGGATTCCATAGGATGTTGAAAGTGGAATAGTAGCACTATAATCGCCTAGTGCAGAAATGGTGTCAGAGTAACAATTCAATTTCCCTTCAAGAACCTTACCCAGGTGATTAATGAAGCTCCAAACCTGTAGCTTTTCCTTTTAAAGAAAGTATTTCAACCCTTTGATCATTTTGTTTACCTTTCGGCAACTTTCCCGGCTCTAAGATATCCTATTGGAGTTAGACTGACAGAATGGAGCCATATCATGAGTCATATCATAACTGGGGTCATTTAAAAACTGACTAGAGTGAGGCCTTATGTCTCCAGGTTCAGTATCAAGGAGTTTTCTTGGCAAGATTTGTTCAAAGGGGGTTTTGCCCTTGCATTCCTCTGAGACTGAGAAAGTGTAAATTGCCGAAGGTCGCCCAGTGGCCACATGCAGATTTGAACTTTGGAGTCCAACACCCAAATGCACTACATCATGCTAGCTCTCTCAGTGCCTTTTTATCAGGGCATTTTTAAAGAAATTGTTATCAGGTATCCATTCTCCCATTTCGGAGAGAGGAACTGGCACTGGAATACCAGTTATGAGTAGTCTTTGCCTAAGGCCATTTCCTCACTAGTCTGTTATAGCGCTATTATTCCACTTGCAACATCCTACGGAATCCTGGGGTTTGCAGTTTCAGGAGGGGCCGTCCGGCTCCTCCCAAAACTGTGAACCCCAGGATTCCGTAGGATGTTGCAAGTGGAATAATAGCGTTATAACAGACTAGTGCGGAAATGGCCTACGAAAACCCTATGAAATGAATGAGGTCACTATTAGTCAATGAAGTCACTATTAGTCAACAGTTAACTTGAAGGCAGGCTCACACACACACACACACACACACACATTCTCTGATTCAAATGGTTCACAAAGGCAAGGAGGAGGAAGTATATAGAGTTGCAAATATTTTTTGAGAGCCAACATGATACAGTGGTTTGAACATTGGATTACAGTCCAGTTCCCTGCTCAGCCATGGAAACCCACTAGGTAACCTTGGACATGACAGACTCTCAGCCCCAGAAAACCCCACAATACCTTCACTTTGGGTCACCATAAGTCAGAAACTATTTGAAGGCAAAGAACAAATATTTTTTCTTACTTTAACTTCTGAGCAATTACCTTGGCCTCCACTGTAAAAGTACCTGAATCTAAAAAGAAGAAAAAGCCCTAAAGCACCTATCAGAGGATAGAAAAAATTGTTTAAAAGCACAAATTGTTTGGGAATCACAAAAAAGGTATATATTTGGGGATTATTTTTATTTTTGGTTTTCAGTAACTTTCAGGGAGCATTAAAATACAGGCAGGATTCATACAGTCCTCCATATGTTGTTGCATTGCACTGGAGGCAAAGAAAAGTGCTACCCTTGGAAGCTACTTTAGAACAAAATACAAAATCCACAAAACAGCAACACCTTTATTGGGCCAACTTTTAAAAAAGCACAGAATGACCATGCAAACTTTCAAAGCTCCACTGGTTTCTTCACTGGGCAAAGGTGTTACAAATTATAGGGAAAAGAAAAAAAAATGACTCTGTGTTAGAGTCACAGGCCTACATTTTGTCTTAAGATGTTAACTTCTGTTGTCAGTTAAGAAGTCTGCAGGGAATCAATGCAGGTAGAGGCCACTCCTGCATTTTGGCCCTATGTGAGGACTGGGAAAGAAAAAGCAGTAAAATCTTGGTAATCAAATTTCAAGGAACGCAACCAAAATGGTGAGAGGCCTGGAAGCCATGCCCTATGAGGATAGACTTAGAGAGCTGGATATGTTTAGTCTGCAAAAGAGAAGGTTAAGAGGGGACATGACAGCCATGTTTAAATATTTGAAGGGATGCCATGTAGAGGAGGGAGTGGGCTTGTTTTCTGCTGCTCCAGAGACCAGGACAAGGAGCAATGGATTCAAGTTGCAGGAAACGAGATTCCACCTGAACCTCAGGAAGAACTTCCTGATGGTCAGGGCTGTCCGGCAGTGGAATATGCTGCCTCGGAGTGTGGTGGAGTCTCCTTCTTTGGAGGTTTTTAAGCAGAGGCTGGATGGCCATCTGTTGGGAGTGCTTTGAGGGTGTTCCTGCATGGCAGGGGGTTGGACTGGATGGCCCCTGTGGTCTCTTCCAACTATACATTTCTATGATTCTATGATTCTATGGTAACTGCATTAGCAACAGAAAAGTAACTGCCCTTGAGATCCAAGCTGTTCTTCTCCTAAGAAGGCTACGAGCTTCTTCCTCAGGCAGGGAACATTGAATTTGTCATGAAGCCTTTGTATTCTTACATCCACTGTAGTCAAATGAAAGAGTTTTATCTTTGTTGGAGGTACAAACTTCAAAGACTTAAGACCCAGTCCTTTCATTCAGTTTTGTCTAGGATTCCCCTGTTGTTACTGAAGGCCTTTCCACACTACACTATTTTAGTGCTATTATTCCACTTTTAACATCCTGTTCTGGGGTTTGTAGTTTACTGAGGCCAAAGAGTTCTCTGGCAGAGAATTTGAAATACTCCTTCCTAAACTGCAAACCCCAGGATTCCACAGAATGCTGAAAATGGAATAATGACACTATACAGTGTGGTGCAGAAAGGCTCTAAAATTTGTATCTTAAAATGCAGGAAATATATTCAGGGGTACGGAAATGGAGACTGGAGTCTGCCAGCATTGATATCCCTGTAGATCATCTTAACTGACAATAGAAGTTACGTCTTACAGCAAAATGTAGGTCTGTAATTCTAACTTTGTCATTTTTTTCTTCTCTTATAGTTTTTCACTCTTTCGCCTGGTGAAGAAGCCAGTGCAGCTTCAAAAGGTTTTATGGTGTATTTTGTACTTCTTCAGTTGGCTTAGTAAAGGAATTACTGTTTTGTGGATTTTTGATTTTGTTGTATTTTACTGCATGGCCAACATGGCTACTCTTGAATATGTTTCCTTTAGGACAAGAAGCACTGACACATCTTGTCACTCCCTACCCATCAAGCAGTATTAGAGGACCAGAAGCAGGTTTAACAGCCACTTCCAGTTTTCTTTGGGGGTTGTGCCCATGGCAAGTTCCAGGGGATGAAAAATGGGCCACTGATCCCAGGAATTTGCCCACTTCTGCTTTAACCCTATTTGTTAGGCCTTTCTGTCCCCCACTCCTACCTTGTCACCGGTAAATAGCCATAGCCATAGACATAGGATCAAAAGGTAAGGTTTCCAGGGAACATGACATTCAATTTAAACAGCTTTGTTAAGTAGTGGAAAGTTGTGTGGAAACATTGTGTCGTGTGCTCTCAAGAAAACTCTCAGAGTTCATCCAAATTGTTTAATGAAGTAGAGAGGCATAGCATTATAATGGCTGCTAAAACCAGCATTCTACAATACGTGCCTGGTTATTTGGTGATGCATACTTTTACATGTTGACAATTTCTATTGGTGGATTCTCAGGCATCTTACCCTTTCCTAAACTCCCAGCAGTTCCCAGGGGACCTTGTTTGTTCCCATACTTTGATCTCACCCATCTTGCTCTCCTTGTCCATCGAAAGTAGCTTTGAGCTGGAGAACCAAGGCTGTTTGAGCAATCTGTGGCACTGCTCTGACAGGTCCATCTAGAGCCTGCTCCCCTGCCTGTGGAGCTCCATCTCCTGCAGTCAGTGGTGCTTGAGCTACTTAGGAGGGCACTGCCATTCCTGCTCCAGCTGGTCTTTCTTCACCTCAGATCTGCATTGCCTCCAAGATGCTTCTGACCAGTTCTTGTGTTTCACCCAGCTCCCCTCATAGTCACAGGACTTCTACTTCTAGGTTCATGTCCTCAGCAACCTGAGCCATGGGATGCCCAATCTGTACATCCCATTCTTAAAACCTCTCAACTTTTGCCAATGCTGAATTGGATTCCCCTCGGGGAACCAATGTCTGCCCGTTGTGTCCAGCCCCTGCTGGACTTGAGTCTTGAGGCTCCAGTCAGATAACAGGGTAGCAGTCACAATTCTGCTGACTGCTCATGCCACCTCAGATCTGTTCTGTCCTCCCACTGTTTGGAATTCTGAGTCTGGATCAGATACTTTGTGAACAGCCTCCATGGTGTCTCAATCCTTGGGTAGCAATTCAGTGAGCTTTAGCAATCTGTCATATGCTGGCTACTCGTTTACTCTCAAGAAAACACTTGTTCGTCCAAATTGTTTAATGAGGTATAGAGGCATAGCATTATTACAGTTGCTAAAGCTAACATTCTACAAGACACTCATGGTTATATAGTGATACACACTTTTAAATGCGCACAATTTCTATTGGTGGATTCTCAGGGGTCTTCCCCTTTCCTAAACTCCCAGGGACCTTGTCTGTTCCAACACTTTGATCTTGCCCATCTCAAACTTTCCCAGGTTTCTTTATCAGTTGTTTACTAACACATCTCTGGTGTTTTGTCTCAGTCCTTATGGTTTCCTTCCAAACACTGGCCAGACATATCAGGGGATGCATCTCCCAAACTACCCTCTTTTATCCTCCTCTCCTGGAACAAGATGCAAGTACTCTTCCCTTTGATATACCATATATTGTTACACACAGTTTTCACCAAGGTTAAATTACCACTACAAAGTATCCTAAAGCCAATACATAGTACATCACCTGGCAATAGCTGTCATGTTTAAGCAAACAGAGCTATACCTTCATGGCAGGGCTGAGTCCCTGACTCATTGTAAATGATACAGAAATGATTGCAACAAGATGAATTCCTAGCTTCAACAGACTTGGCAGAGATATATACTCTATGTTCTAATAATAATTTTACCTTACAGAAGGTGTCTGCAATTTTCCTAAAACCACAAGATCACTGTAGGTACTAAAAGAATACCCAAATCTTGACGAATTAGATTACTCAGGTCGAAAAATGAGAAATGAGATTTTATTAGTGTCCGAAAACTCCCCCAAGAAGAACCTCAAGCCCATTTTTCATTTTACCCCAGTTCTTAAATAGACTTGAAGACTACTGCCATCCACTCCCAGACTTACTTTTTTCCTTTCCCTTCAAGGTGGGAGGACAACAAAGCAGTTGAGAGAGGAAGATCATTGCAGGTTGTGTTCTGATGCCTGGCACATAATGACAATGTCTGCCTTATCATATACCAACTATTAGAACACAGGTGGCAAGACCATAGCTTTCCTGATCCCCTTTTGGTGTTGTACTAGGGGATGGGTGAGGGACTGAAAAGAGGACTGTGGAAGACTATAGCCTTCCTTATTCTCTCATTGCTTTCTTCCGACTCTCTTGATGTGGGGGATGTGGGGAGTCAGGTTTGTGGAAGGCTATGGCCTCTCCAAACTTTGTTGGATTCCTACGTCTTCCCTCCTAATGTCATGCAGGGGGCTTCCCATCCACTAAGGAGGACGTGGAAAACCATATTTGCAAGGATTTTCACCTATCTCCTCCCATGTTGCTGATTTCACATGGTCACAGAGCAGGGGGAAGCCTCCCCCCACTGCTGGCAGAGACTTTCTGTGAGACTTCTCTAAAAATTGCATAGTTTTTGAAGACATCTGACGGTGGGGAGAAATTGATTAAATTATTTCTGTACCTTCTAGAACTTCATTCTCGCCTGAAGGAATGAAATAAGTGAAGATTTACACCCCAGCTCAAGTTATATGTGGGCGTGTTGCCCTTAATATTGGTTTGGAGCTTCAGCCAGTGCAGACAATGGAGTTAAATGCTGCTTGGTGCTCCTTACTGACATACATATGATTGCTGTTCTCCAGTGGCTGCCTATTAACTACTAACCCATGTTCAAGGTAATGTTAAATGATTAAGAATCAGCTTGTCTGACTGACAGCTTTATCCTACATGGGCTACACCATCTTTATGTTCTGCTGACAAAACAGAGCTTGCCATGCACATATTACTCATGGTCATTTGGCAGTGGTGCAAAGAAGGTCCTTCTCTACTGTGGCACCCACTTTGTGGAAGATTAACCTCTGATCTCAAATAGATTCCCATGTGGATTGTTTCTGCTGACAACATAAACTATTCATTTGCTCAGGGAGCCATCCTGATTGTCAGGCACTACCCTGCTTAGTGTATATGAGACATTTTATTGTTTGGGTTTTTTACTGGTTGACTGTATTTTTTGTATTTTTATTATGTGAACTGCTTTAGGATTTTCTGTGAAAATAAAAGTGATCTGAACATTTTCATAGAATCATAGAATCATAGAAATGTAGAGTTGGAAGAGACCACACGGGCCATCCAGTCCAACCCCCTGCATGCAGGAACACCCTCAAAGCACTCCTGACAGATGGCCATCCAGCCTCTGCTTAAAAACCTCCAAAGAAGGAGACTCCACCACACTCCGAGGCAGCATATTCCACTGCCGGACAGCCCTGACCATCAGGAAGTTCTTCCTGAGGTTCAGGTGGAATCTCCTTTCCTGCAGCTTGAATCCATTGCTCCTTGTCCTGGTCTCTGGAGGCGCAGAAAACAAGCCCACTCCCTCCTCTACATGGCATCCCTTCAAATATTTAAACATGGCTGTCATGTCCCCTCTTAACCTTCTCTTTTGCAGACTAAACATATCCAGCTCTCTAAGTCTATCCTCATAGGCCATGGCTTCCAGGCCCCTCATCATTTTGGTCACCCTCCTCTGGAACTGCTCCAGCTTGACCATGTCCTTCTTGAATTGGGGTGCCCAGAACTGGACACAGTATTCAAGATGAGGTCTAACCAAAGCAGAGTAGAGTGGTACCAGTACCTCCCTCGATCTAGACACCATACTCCTATTGATGCAGCCGAGAATTGCATTGGCTTTCTTGGCTACCACATCACACTGCTGACTCATGTTCAGCTTGTGGTCTATTAAGACTCCTAGATCCCTTTCACACGTACTGCTATTCAGCCACGTGTCCCCCATCCTATATTTGTGCATTCCATTTTTTCTACCCAAGTGTAGGACCTTACACTTCCCCCTGTTGAATTTCATTTTGTTAGCTTTGGCCCAGCTCTCCAACCTATCCAGGTCATTTTGAATTTTGATCCTGTCCTCTGACGTTTAGCAACCCCTCCCAATTTGGTGTCATCTGCAGATTTGATCAGCATGCCCTCTATTCCTTCATCCAAGTCATTGATAAAAATGTTGAACAGCACTGGGCCCAGGTCAGAACCCTGTGGCACCCTGCTAGTCACTTCTCTCCAGGATGAAAAGCAGCCATTCGTGATCACCCTTTGGGTTCCGTCGGTCAACCAATTACCAATCCAACTAACAGTAGCCCTGTCCAGCCCGCATTTTACTAGCTTCTTTGCAAGAATGTCATGTGGAACTTTGTCAAAGGCCTTACTGAAATCGAGAAATGCTACATCCACAGCAGTCCCTTCATCTATCAAGCTAGTAACTCTATCATAAAAAGAGATAAGATTAGTCTGGCATGACTTATTTTTGAGAAATCCATGTTGACTTCTTGTGATTACCGCATTGCTTTCTAAGTGATCAGAAACTGACTGCTTAATGATCTGCTCCAGGATCTTTCCGGGTACTGACGTCAGGCTGACTGGGCGATAATTATTTGGGTCCTCTTTTTTTCCCTTCTTGAAGATGGGGACAACATTTGCCCTCTTCCAGTCTGCTGGAACTTCTTCTGTCCTCCAAGATTTCTCAAAGATTATAGCAAGCGGTTCCGAAATGACCTCTGCCAGTTCTTTTAATATCCTAGGATGCAATTCATCTGGCCCTGGAGACTTGAATTCATCCAGTGTGGCCCGGTATTCCTGTACCACCTCTCTACCTATTATGTGCCGCATTTCCCCTGCTTCCTCACCTGCTCCCCAACCGCCAGGTTGAGTGTTTGTATCCTTCTGGGAAAAAACTGAGGCAAAGAAGGTGTTAAGTAGTTCTGCCTTTTCTCTTCCCCCTGTTAGTAATTCACCGTCTTCTCTGCGCAGCGACCCTATCGTCTCCTTCTTTTTCCTTTTGCTATGGACATATTTAAAAAAGCCCTTTTTATTGTTTTTAATTTTCTGAATAAATAATCAATAACTCTTATATAAAGCAGAGATAGGCAGAGATTAGGCCTGCTATTAGATTGCTAGAATATTTGCTGTGATCTTGGGTGATGGTTATTGTTAGGCTGGCAAGAACACTCCCTGCTGGAGCTTGCCTGATTTCAGTAGGTAAACCATTTCATGGTAAGTGCCACAACAGGGAAGGCCCTTCACTGCATCACTGCCACTGAATATCAGTCTACTGGCATTTTACAAGCCAGCAGCTATGTGCATGTGCCTGCTTTGCCGCACAAAGTGCTTGTGAACAACATCCTTCAAAAAGTGGTATTTGTGAATAATCCACAGGGCAGGTCTGAAGACAATTTTTCCCCCTTTGGCACAGTCTTTATTAACAAAAGGAGAGATCACTAGCATTTCACTTCTTTTTCCTGACCACTGTATACAAGGCCTTTTTGTAGAGACTCAATGGCCACAAGTGAACAAAGAGTTACCCCCATTTCGATTAAGCATTGCATTCCTTGTCATCCCATGTGTTTATGGAAGGCCCAAGGCTTTGGTCTCTGGGAAACCAAGACACAGCCTGGAAAGAGGTCTGAATACCACTATTATTATCAAAAGTACAAATAGCAAAGAGCCTGATCTAAAGCCCTGTTGGATTAAGATCCCTTCCTTAGCAGTGAGAAAGTGCTGGTGATTGTGCTAGTGAGTTTCTCACCCAAGAGAGATACAACATCAGTGCCAACATCTAACAAGCTTCCTGAGCCAAAACAACCCTGAGGCTTTTTGAAAGAACTGAACTCCAGGAAGTTAGATGGGGGAATGGATTTTTGATGTGAATGCCAGGCAGTGACACCCAGCAACAGCTACATCATAAGTATGAATATCTCAATACAAAGCAGCCCAAAATTCAAGGGCTGTCTATTCATTTTACCTCTTTTAAAAGGTTATGTTCAATATTTCCTCTGCCCAGCCTGTCAACTCAAGGACTCTGAAATTACTAAATACCATTCCAATATCATGTCAAATTTTGCAAATTGTTCCCTTGCTCAAATAACACTGAGCTTAGGAGAGCAACTTATTCAAGATGTGCTTCCTCAGTTGTGTGTTCAGGGCAAGATCCACTCATTACAGAAGCACACTGACACAATGAGTTATGGCAAGAAAAAGACACAGCTTGTGGCTGGCATCCACTTGGGTTCAGAGACAGGCATCATCCAACACAGGTGCTGATCTATAAGCCCACCAACCCACTAACTGCCAGAATGACAGGGAAGGACTCACCTGAGTGGCCACCCACTCAGTGTTCCCTTGCAACTGGGGAGTGCTGGCAAGCAGCCACCCTCAGCCAGGCCCAGTCATGCTGCCCTACAATCCATGTCCCTTAAAGGGACCCCAATATACCAACACCTGCTAACCAAGGAAGGGGTAGATGGGGCAATGTTTGCAGCTCAAATGGTTGTGCTTACAAGGGAGCTTGAATAAATACCCCAAAGGCAGATCTGAATGAAGCCTAACCCTGCACACTCAGGCTCCTGGTTTCAGCCAATGAGTTCAAATTGGAATTTTAAACTCATTGGCTGACATCTCTGTTCCCTTCCCAGAGCCAGAACACTATATAGGCACCTGGGAGCAAGAAGCTGGCCAGCTGCTATGGTGGGCTACTGCCAGGATCCTCCCTCCCTCCCTCCCTCCCGCCCCAATACTACAACAATGCTGTGAGATGAGTCCCCACAGCGTACTTGTCCTAGGCAATAATGCAAAATAAACAGTAGCACTGGAGAGGCAAGGAACTTCTTCAGTAGCCTGCCATGCTTTTTTGATGGAAAATGACAAATTTCCCTCTACCAGACAGCCACATGGCATTACTGGGGGGAAAACGTCACCCACTTCTGAAACAAGTGGAACAATGGACTTGCTAACAGGATTCAGTCTCAGCACCCGTATGAAAATAAATCTGCATTAACAGGAACCTTCACACATGTTCAGTAGACCTAGAAAAAATGTCCCAGAAAAAACAGGAAAAGTGAACCAAGATCAGTATGCCATGTAGGCTGCTGGAGATAGCTCTCCTGACAAGGGACTGCTTTAGCAGATTCTAGGGCAGGCCAGGTATGGAGAACAGGACTAACAGAGACAGGGATGGCATAAGATGTACTGCTAGTTGAAACAGAAAGACACATCCATTCCTTCTTGTGACTCCTGCTGCCATTCCCAGCATCAGCAAATCCCTCAGCCTCCTCCCTCTGTCATAGCCTATGCCTGAGTGCCTTGCTCTGAGAGGTTCTTCTTATGAGTAAGGCATTGTGGGTCCAGGAGCAATGAAGATTGTCTTTGCTGATGAGGCAGAAGTGATCTCCTTGACTATTTTGCCCACAATGCCTCAGAGGGCTCCCTTCAAGGGAGAATCTTCCCAGTTGCTTTCCAGCTGCAACAAATGCTCTAGCTAGAGCCAGGCTCTTGAGGAGTAGGATTGCCAGGAGCAGTGTTCTCCAGAGAGACCTGCTTCTCCCCCAGAAAGTTTTCCCCTGGAATTATTGTTCCAGACACTTAAAGCTATACTACCACTAACACGGGGTTGTTAATCTTTGATGTAAAGCCTGGCTAATTCCTCATTCTATTAACTAGCCTTAGTATCAGGAACTATCTGACGATTGCCAGTAAAAGTAAGGGCTGAGGCAACTGAATAAATATTACATCACAGACATTGGGAGGGGGATCCATTTAAGAGAGAACTGCGAAAGAAGTATCATTCTATAAAGTCTCACTGATTTCAATGGGAGATCCAAATGTTGTTCTCCCACTTGCAGTTTCTGTGTTTTCCTTTCTGTTGGCATGAAATAGATGTCCTAGTGGTTTCTTCATTCTACTATCCAACCAAAAGATCAGATATACCAAATTTCAGATAATAGGACAAACAATGAATATGCACCATTGTTAGGGTTCATGTATCTCACTGTCGTGTCCAGTCATCAGGCTGAGTGGTAAGAATCTCACAGTGAGCACGTTGCCTTGAAAATGTGGTGTGTGTGTGTTTTCTTTTCTCCTTGCTGTGGTGGATTGCTTTGGATCAACTACTGTAAATTGAGCAGAGCTTGGAAAACTTTCTTTGACTGGAGTGCAACAGCTGTATGTCCTTTAAAAAATTGTTTGCAAAAGTCTTTAAAATGAGGGTGAGGTAGGATTCCCCCCCCCCCATTTATTGCAGTGGTTTGAAAGTTTAATTTCTAACCAGAGAAATAAATATATTGTCCTTTGATAGACTTAGATTTGTTAGAGTTACATGCTTTGAGCAATGACGGTTGATGTATAATGCTTAATGATATTACCAGTGCCCTCTTTCTATGACATCAACTGGGGGCCTTCCTGAGGTGCACTTGACCTGGTAACTGTTAACAGACGAGTAAAAAGGTAGGTGGTAAACAAGCACTAAAGGATTAAAGACATATAACCTTAAGACATAAATATTTGATCAAGAATATATTTGGTAATCCTTTTGCATTCAAGGAACCTGACTTAATTAACTTGGTGACAAAGGCACCAAGTATATGTTTAGGCATACAATGTACCTTGACTTAGTTAAGCAATGAAATGGCTTAGGCCAAGCCTGACAAGATCAAAGTTAGCATCAATATGTCAAGCATTACAGTGAAGAAGCCGTTACAAAACATCTGCAAAAAGACTAATTAAGCGAGTAACTGAGAACCTCATGCCCTCAATGCTGCAATATGAAAAGAATTATTTTAAAAATGGTACAATTATACAAAGCTACAGTATGAAAAGTACTACAAAATTATTGTTTCATGGTACGCTGAAGGGGCTGCCACACACTGGCCCTTGGGCTCACTTCAGAGTATTCAAGAAGGTGGTCTCATCCGAAACTAGACTTCTGACATTTGAACAAAACATATCTGTTTCTGTCCTTCCTCTTTAATGTTTGCTTCTGGATAGTGGATTCAATTTGCCCACATATTCCTGTTGCTTAGACTGTTAAAAGTATCAGTATTGCCTAATTTTCCTTAGTCAGCCTGTGACCCTACTTGGGAATTCACAAGGGAGATGTACATATTCCACTAGTCCTAACACGTGAGCAGAGGTGTATCTAGGGTGGGGCAAGAAGGACACGTGCCCCAGGTGCTAATATCAGAGGGGCGTAAAAAAACCCATGCTGGACTGGGAGGAGGAGGAGGAGGAAGCAGCCCCAGAGAAGGAAGGGGAGCAGGTAGCCCTTAATCTGAGCCCAGAGAGCACGTGCCCTACTTGCACAGAGCACATGACCTACCCCAGATACTCCAGAGTCAGAGAGCACATGCCCTAGATACCCTGGAGAGAGAGTCCAGTGAGGTTTATTGGAGGAAGAGGTAAGTAGATCTCACACTGAAGCAAACTGTCTGGGAAACGGGGGGGAAGCCTCCTGGAACCCCGCTTGCGACCCCCTCCCTTTCCCAGGCATTTTTGCCTCAGTGCAAGAGCTCTGCATGAGTTGCAAACAGTTAATGGAGAACTGTTATGAAAGCAGTTGATGCTTGAACTTGGACAATGGCTATGTCCAGGTATTTGGAGAAAGAATCCCCTGATTTGTCCTGAAATGGTGTAGCAAAGTCACTGTGTATGCAATCTCTTACAAAAGCCATGTAACTGTCTGGAAACAGTGTGTTTTGCACCAAACTTGTGTTTTGGTATAAGAATACATTTTGAGGACAAAAATCACTTTCCAGAAACCACATGAGATTAGTGCCAAAAAAACCATGATTTTTGTATCATGTGTATTTCATAACATGTGTATTTCTGCACAAAAGTTCCTAAAACACTTCTGGATGTGCAAATACCATGCAGAAATTCAAAATTCTTGCAACTGTGTTATTCTCGCTAAACAGGTTTACTGAATATCAGAAAAACCCCTTTTCAGCTGAGAAATGAATAAGAGCAATTATTCTTTCCAACTCTATTTCACAACATTTTTAGCCTTATGGGTGGCAGTCTGTGTAGACTAGGGGAGCCCCCCCCCTCCACACACGCACAAAGTATAAAGGGGAGGTTGCTTTGGGAACACTGAGGGAGGAGAAAGCTGAATCCTCTGTCACTCCCAGGGACCCCAAGTGGCACAGTGACATTTGTACTGCCATCGATGGTACAGAAGAAATAGTATTGGTTGCTGGGGTGGGGTAAAAGGAGGTATCAGCCCTTCGCTTCCCCACCCAGATCAGAGGAGTGAGATATTGATACATGGGCCCCCCACAACACACCTCCAAGGGCTGGAATATATTGCCCTTAAGCTACCTGGACCACACCTTTGACATCTCGTAATCTTAGTACCATCATAATGCTAAGATAGCTACACTTGCTGCTTTATGCTGGTGGATATGTATTTATTTGTCGAGAGATGAAAATTACTGTAAGAGGTGAGCTTATATCTGCTTTTACTAGGCTATCCAGCAGACATTAGTATGGTTCTAGTCAAATAGCAAAATAATCCCTCCATCCTAAGTAGGACATGGACATGTAGTGAATGAGGACAATTGAATAACTCCTGCTATGTATGATCAGAGCTCAGCAAGAAGAGAAAAGCCCAAATGGAACATTTTACTTGGATCCAGTAATGCAGGAAGGATGGTCCTAGCAGAAAATTATTATCCTGAAGAGAAAAAGTTAGGCTGAACTGATTTTGCTTGACCACATTCAAGGAAAATTATTTGGTTGTCCAGATTTTGTGAGATTTGCCAGGGCTAATCAGAAGTGTTTAAACAGACTAGCAGTTTTGAACAATGAATTGCTGATCTAGATCTTTATCCATCACAGACAGTGTTTATCTGTGCCATTAAACTGGAACTATTAGAGAGACAGAGAGAGATTTGTTTTTACTTATGTGATATACTCTGTCACGTGCCATTAATCCCATTTATAGGAATGACAGGCCAAGTACTATAACAGTCCGAAGCACAGAAGGGGTCCCTTCTGCTGGTAAGGTCTGCAAGACCAAAGTATATGTGAATAAATATCTGACTCCCCACAGCCACACAGACACCAAACTACTATATCTGGCTATGAAGAAACATCAGAAAAGTGATATTTGCATCTTACATTTATGTAATATACGCAGCCAATATGTTCAGGCTTTTCTTCCTGTGCTGAATATTTGATAATAAGGAGCTAAAGAACAAACCTTGTTACATAATATACCTACATAAGAAGGGGTAGGTTTAATGGAAGTAAAATCTATGTTTAATGAAGGTGATGTGAAAACAGATATAATACATACTCGAAGAATTGCCCTTTCCATTTCTACTGTGTCAATATTTGTAGATCAGACATGAGTTTAGTAACTTATTGAGAAAACATGGTCCACTCAGAGAAAGCATGAAATCTGAAATATTGATATAACATACCATTGACACAAATGTAACAACATTTGGCCATTAACTGGCTGCGGCAGAAGGGTTTTTAATAGGCTGTGCTGTACTTTTTTCATCTTTACTATGTTTTCAATGGGTTTTAAGCTGTTTCAGATTAGTATTTTTAAGAGAATTTCTTACTTAATGGGTTTTAAAACTTTTTTGTTGTTAGGTTTTTGGTGGTACCTTGTTTTAATCTATGTTGCAAGCTGCCTTGGGTCGTGTGCCAGAAGAAAGGTGGATATATACTGAATTTAAAAAACAAATACAAACACATAGGCTATGAAATGGTTTTTCATTGGTATCAGACTCTAGACAGATTCAGTAAGACCTTTTGGAAATTAAATGATAACCGTTTGCATGCAGCCATCCTAAAACAGTCGTCTCCATAATTTTTTGGACTTGTCCCATTTATAATTGATTAGATTTTACCTTAGAGCCAGCATGGCATAGTGGTTTGAGCACTGGACTAGGACACGGGGAGACAACGATTCAAATTCCTGCTTAGCCATGGAAACCTACTGGGTGACCTTAGGTGAGTCACATTGTCTCAGTGGAAGGCAAAGGAAAACCAGCTCTGAACGAATCTTGCCAAGAAAATCCCATGAGAGCTTCACCATAAGTTGGAAGATTGATTTGAAGGCACACAACAACAAGATTTTACCTTACATGAAACTAAGAAAATAACAGAATTTATGTTACTTTTAGATTCAGTGATAGTATGGAGTTAGCTTTTTAAAAAGGCAGTATTAACACACAATTGTATTATCTCCCATCTTTCCCCCAAGGAGTGAAAGAAACTGTACATGGTTCTCCTCCTCCTTGTTCTAACTTTATAACAACTGTGTGAGGTGACTAGGTTGAGATATAGCCAGAGGTCACCTAGTGAGCTTCATGGGCAAGTAGAGGTTTGAACCCAGTCCTAATCCAATAGTCTAATCCATACATCACATCTGCATATATGACCTTTAGTCTAAAGTAGGGAAAAAAATTGTCCTTCTGTGGATTATTTGCTTAAGCTGCATGTGGAACACAGTATAAATGACAAAAACAGGTGAAATAAGAAAAGGGATAATATAGCAAAATCACTTTACAGAGAAGCGGGATTTATTCACTATGTAATAAATAAAGTTCAGGAGCAAGTTCATTCATATGCTGTACTGAACAGTTTATTAATCATTATTTATAAAATTTACTGTTATTACAGTGTGCAAGCAAATTTGACTGGTTAGTTTCAAATAGTAATTTGCACTGGAAAAATTGTGAAAATTAAATAAACAATAATTGGGGAGCATAAGCAATTGTAGCACTTCTCAAGGTACTCATCGCAACCCATCTTAAGGTCTTTTCTTTTCCTTAGGAAGTAACCAAAAGCACTGGTCATACATACACAGTGACTTTGCTGAACCATTTCAGGGCAAATCAGATGCGGATTCCTTCGCCAAATAGCTAGACATAGCCATTGTCCAAGTTCAAGCATCAACTGCTTCCGTAACAGTTCTCCATTAACTGTTTGCAACTCATGGAGTATTAGACACAGGCCATTTTCTCACCAGACTGTTATAGTGCTATTATTCTACTTTCAACATCCTATGGAATCCTGTTTTTGCAGCTTACAGATGGCCATAGGATGTTGAAAGTGGAATGGCCATAGGATGTTCCATAGGATATTGAAAGTGGAACAATAATGAAATGGCCACAGTAGTTTTAGACAAGAGGACATTCACCTTGGACAAATTCTCTATGATTTTGCCATCAGCAATCAATCACAGTCACCGCCATTACTGTGCCTTCCAGAATCCACTAAGTTAAAAGCAAAGCTGAGTGAACAGTACAGACACAAAAGAGGCACTGAAGAGGATTGTTTTAGGGGTCTGGGTTACAAGGCTGACAAAATTCCTGCTTGCACAATGAGTTACATTGAGTCCAGCCCAGCTGAGCTGGTAAGGGATGTCAATTCTCATCTATGCCACAAAGATAGTGAGCTTCCCAACATAGGTTATGAACAATATACCAGTAAGATATATAGCAACTGAGTCCTCCTGTACATAAAACATTGGCCATTTCCACACTACATTGTTATATTGCTATTATTCCACTTTTAACATCCTATGGAATCCTGGGAATTGCAGTTTAGGGAGAGGTATCTTTGGCCTCAGTAAACTGCAAACCTCAGAATTCCACAGGATGTTGAAAGTGGAATAATAGCACTATAACAGTGTAGTGTGGAAATGGCCATTTTTACTATCTTATTGCTGTCACAAAACATAGCTTCATTAGCTGTAGAGTGCTATATAACAGTGACAACAGGAGGCACTATTGCTGCTGATGGAACATACAGGTTCTTGATAAAGCATGAATCAATGTGCTAGGTCTCTGGTTTCCAGGGATGTAGAAAACTTCCATTAGATTCTAAGGACAGGTAATCAAATCTTTCCATACTTCTTGTTCTGCAGCTGAAATAGCACCGCCCTCCAATATACACACAAAAGGGAGTGGTCAAAAAGCTTCTGGAACCCAAGGCAGTCCTTTAAGGAATCTATGGAACAGAATGTTGTTTGAAGGAGAGAAAAAGTACTGGCAAACTGGTAAGAAGGGGAATAGAACAGAATGTCTGTAGAGGAAGGATGAAGTAAGACAGAAAGATATTTAAAGGAAAGATCCTTTTAATTGTCTGAACTTTCATTTGTTTGATTGTCAACCTTCCATTAGATTCCATTGATAAACCACTAGATGTGAACAATCCAATTGTCATTTCCTACCTCACACTATGAAACTATTTTAAAGTGTTCTCAGAGACAAAAAATAGAGCTGTACAGAGAAATCAATGAAATATCCAAGATTTTGAGATAGGTGGCACCGGTATACAAGAAAATACTCCCCCCCCCGAATATAATGATTCAGTGATGTCTGTACATGTTCACAGAGAACAAAATGGTGACCAAATGTCAGAACAGGGGAAGAAAAGGGCCCTGAAAAGAATGTCCCACATTGCAAAATCAACAATCTACCTACCAGTTTTTCAAAACAGGCAAGTAATGGGGTGAGAGCATTTGATCCAAATGTGTACCATGTTGAGATAATTCATCCTTGAGTACTGGCTTATCAGCAACCTTTGAGGATCTTTATTTATGATCTTTATAAATCTTTACTTATGATTTGTCATTTTCACATGTATTCCCCCACCATTAGTCAATTCTGTCCCATTTCTGCTTTGATCTAATCTAGACAGAAATTTGCATTTAAACATGCATTTTTTTCTCAAAAATACATATTTCTGGATGTATATAAACAAGCTAAGAGCTGAATTGGAACTTTCAGGAAGGGCAGTAGCTAAATTCCAGTCCACATTTTAGTCAGGAGTGCAGATAGAGTCAGTTTGTGTAGGAATTTGAAGACAGAATTTCTGAAGCTTCTCTAGAGAGAACCTCCCTCAAAAAATTTGGACTAATCAAGAATTTGGAAGAGATTTCGAGGACTGAGATTGGTGGGGAAGGAGGCGGGAAAATGTTCTAGGAGCCACAGAAAAGAGTTGGCACTATGCAAAGCATCAGAGGTTTTTATCCTTGCTTATGAAGCTTAAACAGACAAACTATACTGGAAAGCTTTCTAGCTCATGGGGACCTAGTAATTTAAAACACAGAGACAGGAAGGTGCTAAAGAGACTGAATTATGGGTCAAAAGATCCCAGGTTCAAATTTTGCCTGTTTTGAACTAACTAGGTGGTCTTTGACAAGCCAGTCAGACTCAGTATCCTTCTCCCATCTTCAGTAAGAGGATTATATTGACCTATCTTACATGAATAGTGCAAGGATTACAAGGTATTGTACATGAAGGGCTTTGAACATTTGAAAGCAGTATTAGACATGTTTTACAGACAACATTACAGAGAATGCCTGAAATTTAGTAAATGCCAGCAATCACATCCCAGATGAATTCTGTCAATATTTGAAAGCTTGGAGATACATTAAATCATCCCAGCAGCCAATCAGGGTTTAGTTGGTCACCAGGGCAACAGGCTCTGACATTACAGACTTCCTTCCATTGTGGCAGTGAATGGTCCCCTATGAAGAAGACCTGACTGACAGGCAGGGCTTGACCAGTACGACTAGGGCAACCGTGGCAGGGCTAGCCATACAAAGGCTCAGCAGATCGGAGGCCAGACTTGATTGTATGCTGGCAGGTAGCTGCTTGCAACTGGCTCAGTGCCTTGTTCTTTCTGCCACAAGCCTTTATTTCCTGGTGATAGGACAGTTCATACACAGCAAGAAAGGCTGAGTTGTATATGCTTATCATGTGCCACTGGGAGGAAAGGGGTCCACGTGCACAGATGTTTTGCCAGCAGGGCACTGGCACAGTCACACCAACTAATTAGACACCCTGCCAGTCCTTAATGAGAACAAACGAGGGGCCAGCCAGCATGGGGAAAAGCTATAGTGGATATACAACAGCCTAACCTATTATTTAGCTACCAGAATGCAAGGCAGGCAAGAGTAGCTTTTAGGTAATGACTGCCAGCTAAAGAAGAGAGTAAAAACTCCATTCATATTCTGCTGCACATTGACCTACACCTCCCAAAGAAAAGTGCTCATGGGAACTTAGGTTCTGATTTATTATTTCAAAAAAAAAAAAATACAGTAAAGCAGTCACCTGAAATCTACCTTTTAAAAAAAAATTCACATGAGAAGGTAGCAGTGGGAAAGCGTGTTAGCCACTCCAAGTGACTAAAAAGCATGGCTGCTACCAACTCCACTGTAAGCATATTTGGAATGGACCTAGGAATGGTGGAACATTATGATTTGTTGCTTCGTTTGCCAGTTCAGCATCACTCTATTCTCTGAAATTTCAGGGCAAAAAACTTGAGACATGGGGTGATTCTTTGTGATATCACAGAAGTAGGGCAGAAAAGGTTTGACAGATAGGCTGTGACTGTTTGGGGGTCAACTAACTGAGGAAATGAGCATAAGGTCAATCTAGAAATTTGTTTCAGTGTCTGAACAAAGCACGGAGCAAATCCGCACACCAGGTTCTCAAATGTACCTTATTATAAGAGATGCCCCCTATTTGAGGGTTGGAAAGCATTTTATTTAATATAGACTGAACAAGGCACACACACACACACACACAAAGAAATCCTGTATCTTTGAGTGCTGACCTTTGATAAAAATAGAATTGTGCACATGATGCACTTTATGAATGTGGGCAGTATGTTAATTTTACATGGCAAGGTTAGCTGAAATCAATACTTTCCTTTGGGAGTTAGGTAGAACACAAACTTGTTAACAGCTACTTTCTTGCTGTTATCCCTGCATGCCATGAATTTCAACTGTCCCTTATTGCTATTTGGAAAACCTGGCAACCCTGCCCAGTTGGGTTGTGCGATCTCAGGGCACGTCCCTGAATCTACAGTTTTCATGGGTCATCTCCAGGTAGAAGACAAGGCTACAAATTCTCCAGTTATAGGGGAGCTCCAGGCAAGAGGAAATGGCTGTGTTCAAATCTCCAACTCATCTAACAGAGAGCAGCAGCTTGCCACAACTTCCAGGGCTTAACTGATTTGTTGTTGATGATAGGGTGCTTTGGCAGTCTTTTACGCGTAGGGTCAATCTAAGTCAAAGGCCCTTTCTGCACAGCGTTCGCCATGCCAAAGGGCCTCTGGAGCATCACGCAATTGCGAGGAGCCATCCACATGACGTCCTCGCAATTGCGTGACACTGCCAGAGCTGGCAGGCACCAATCGCACACTATTTCATTTTCGGCTTCACTCCAGGGCCCCACGCACACTTACTGTGCATGCAGAGCCTCCGGAACCATGGCGCTCACGCTTCCTGCCCAAGCACAGCCTGGGAAAATCCCAGGCTGTGCTGTGGAAGGAAAGTGAGGAGCCCTCACACTGCCTGCTCGCTAGCTGCCTACCAGTAGCTGTGGAGGCGAAGCAGTGGGGACGCGAAAGCCTCTCGCAAGAGGCTGCTCCACACAATCCCCGTGCTCCAGCGCCGAGAACAGGTAAGTTGCGGAAAGGGCCAACAACACTAATTAATTTGATTTGTTTCTGCAACCTGCAAAGTCTCTCCAGGATGTCAATATATTTACAGTATATATTTACTTAGTCAGCTTCCTCTTTTCCTCTTAGTTGTTGTGATGCCTGGGCTCACTCTCCACTCTGCTCTGTATTTTCACCTTCTGACTATAAGCAAGTAGGTTCAATTAAATATTCCTTATCTCATCTCCCTAAGTAAATCAGAAGGAATAGTCCTCTTATTTCTCTTTGATCTAATAACAGCCACAGATTTCTGCCTTTATTTCCAAACAGGAAAATATGTCCTCTTTGTGTGTGTGTGGATGCCTGCATGCATTTGAATGACAAGTGTGAACAACAGTGGTTAGTACTTAATGCATTATATTTAGTGATATCACTAGGGATCACTCTTAGGTCTCAGGTTTTGACCCAGTAACCTCAGGGCCTGAGATGATCCTGACACGGCAACCCTGCAGTGTGTACGTCACTTGTCGACTTATGGCAACCCCATTAATTTCATAGGGTTTTCTTAGGCAAGGCCTACTCAGACATGGTTTTGCAACCCTGCTCCCAGGTCAAAAACTAAAATAACATCAGAACTCAACAATTTCATTCAGAAGCATGAGCAGCTCAAACTGCAGGGTGTTAGGTTAAGCTGGGGTCAAAGAGCAAGAAAGCAATCCAGAAGCAAGTGTAGCTCAAAGCACAGGGATTCTGGAGTCCCCAGTCAGCAACACAGGAAGTCAAGCAGCAGAGTCAAGCAAGCTCATTGCAAGTGCTGTTTCAACAACTACCAGGCTTCTATTGCAGCCATGCCTAGCTGGGTTTCCCAGACCACACCCAAATCCCACTTAAGCTTCTTTCTGCTCTTGATGAGAACTTTACTGCTAAGGAGATCCTAACCCACAAATAGTTCTTTAAACTCTCCATATAGCTCTCCCTACCCCACAAATTCCTCTCCAGATAGCTCTCAAATGGGTGCTCCTTTGACAGGTAGCCACTTGGATTGCTCTTCCTGGCCCCTATGCTCTGTGCCTTGGCTCAAAACGAAATTCATCTGCCAACCTGACTTATCTCACGACAGTGGGGGGGGGGGACACATTTTTAAGAACAACAACAGCCACTTGACCTCCATTTGTGGGGGGAGGAGCATTTTTTAAAACTTTAAAACCTTTTTCACCCTCTAGACAGCAGCCTTGTGTAATCATGAAGTAAACCAGAAGTGACCTCCAGTTTGTTTCCCAGTTCAGAAGAGGCCTCTTCTGGGCATAAAATAGTCTCAGAGTAGAAACATGTCAAATTGCTTCCTATACCCTGAGAAGGTGTGGAAAGCATTTTGAGGTTTAAGAAAAAATAACAAGGAAAAAGTTTCAGGAGTGGGAGGTGTGGCAAGAGAGTGCAACCACCTGAGTCCCTTTCTGCATGGCATTTGCCATGCAAAAGGGCACCTGGAGCGTCGTGTGATTGTGAGGAGTGATCTGCATGACACACAATAGCGCAATGCTCCAGGGCTGGCAGGCGCCGATCGTGCACCTTTTCATTTTCGGCAGGAAGCCGAAAATGATGCGTGATCGTGCATTGCTTCCGGGCCCCGTGCACACTTACCTGGTGTGCGGAGCCTCCAGAGCCACGCCAGTCACGCTTCCTGCCCCAGCACAGCCTGGGAAACTCCCAGGCTGTGCTGCAGAAGGAAGAAGTGGGGCTCTCGTGCGAGCAGGCAGCTCGTGTGGAGCTGAAGCAGCAGGGACGTGAGAGCCTCTTGCCGGAGGCTGCTTGCGCGATCTCCACACCCCAGCACCGGAAAAAGGTAAGGTGCAGAAAGGGCCTGAGATCCAGCGAAGGGTATATATTCTTTAGAGAAAGGCCTGGTGAGGTCTCTCCCTGGATTCTTAGATCTTTCTCATCAGTGTCAAAGGAAGCTTCCTGGATCTGCTGGCTTTCAGATATCTCTGTCTCAAACAGAGGAAAAGAAAGAGTGCTGCCTGGACCCAAGGCAATGTTGTGACCAGCCTCACTGATAGCCTTGGTCAAGTTCATTAGCCTACTGATTTCCTATCACATGTGCTTCTTTTAACAAGAATGACAGTCAGAGACTTTCTAATTAACTCTTTCCCTCCTTGATGTCCTATCCACATTTTTCTCTAAGCAAAAACAGTACGAGCTTCCATGGGGACTCCCTGTCTCCAGTCCAAGGATGATTCAAGCTTGTCCAAAGAAAACTCCTGAAAAATTACATTCCTTCACATGTGTCGCTTGATTTTCTCTGTACCGGTGGTATCTGACTGCAAGTATTCAGTGGTCTTCATGTTGCATGTTGAACATTTATTGAACGTTTAGAAGACTGTGTTTAAGTATAAAGACACAAGAATACCTGTATGGTACAATGCACAGCTACTATGATAAAGGCTAAATGTTCTAACTGCTGATAAAATCAATGTTATTTATTCAAATAAACTGAAATTTAGCATAGAAATCTAAGTCCTGAGTGCCACCAGCTGACAAAATGTCATGAATCCATTAAGGAATGTCCAAGATACAGCAGTTTAAGGATGTCCTCTTTCGTACCTACATAATCTTCTGTGCCCAGGCATAATCCACTCCCACCATTCCAAGAAATTGCAAGTGAAAAGCTTCTCACTTAAATTAGGTATTTAAAGGGTAAGACAAAATGCTTTTTCTCAAAAAGAAAAAGAGCAAGACACCCTTTATATTCTTGTATTCTTTAAATTCTTGTGTTGTTTTATTTACATTGATTTGCAGTGTTAACACTATGGTCATTTCTGCACGAGAGGTGAGGAGTGGTTCACTGTGTGTCAAGAGTGGTGTTTTTATACTCCGATTCGGAAACTGAATTCAGAAATTCAGAAACTGTGCTGTCTACGCGCACACACACATGCGCACGCACACACAAGCACACACACACACACGTATTTACATCATACTACTGCGGAGAACAGCAACTGCTCCATCCACAACAGCAAGTCCCTGGCCACTCCCATTCCCCTCCCTTACCCTGCCCTGCCATTGCTGATTGGTCTGTTTTTAAAAAACATACACACATTTTTAACACATTTCTGTGTTGCTGCATTCATTGATATGTGGGAAAAAACATGTTTTAACAGTCCATTACCAGATCCACTCTCTTCTCACTGTCCATTTAATGCACAAAGACAGTAATGACGACAGCCTGTCCTTTGAGGGGCGGAGAGAGATAGGGACGGAAATGACAAAAGGAACAGCCTGGAAACACCCACAGCTGGCCATTGCTGCGATGTGAATCGATACTATGCTTCTGCATGTAGATGAAAACTGAAGCAGAACCGGTTTGGGAGATTTACATTGGAGTTTTCCCAGTTTTCACATACAGTTGTTTTGCATTGCGGTGAACCGCAGTGAACTGTTCCAGGGGCTGAAAACACGCAGAACCACATGGAAAACTACAAAGCTAAAATGGTTCAACGAGCAGATGGGAGGGTAAGAATTCAACACTGCTATGATGTATCAACCTCGTTCAGAAATGGCTGATATCTCATCTGATGCTCTGAGGAGAGCACTTTCTGGTCATTAGGCCATCTGCCATCAGGAAGGCAAAAAAGTCTTTCGGTTCTGAAACAAATATGTAGAAGACTTTTGGGGTGGGGGAAAGGCAGCTTAATACATGAGACGCAGACAGACAGACAACCTGTACGTGGAGGTGGGAAGATCTGGGTTAAGTGCTTGTAGGATGGTATGGGGCTTGGGCCCAGAACTATAAAAGAAAAGGTGATGACCTGACTACTCATTTACATTTATAGTTCGGTTTACATTAGTTTTAAAAACACACATACAGAGTGGGGAGTGGCTTCCATTGGGATTGCAGCATGTAAGAGGAAAAATTTAACCCGCTGCTCCACAGCCGTGATCTCAGTGAACAGGAGCTTTTTTTCTTAAGTCTTACCGTCACATGGATGTGCCCAATGAAGAGACAATTATTCCCCCCACCCCTAGCCACCATGAAGGGACAATTAAGAGACCATTCATCTTCATTCCTTTAGTCACCAGCAATAAGACATGATAAAACCAGCAGGATCTGCAAATAGGAAGTTTTATTCAAACGTAGAAGATCCCTGTATAAAACCCCAGTGACATGTTGCTTGTCCATACTGACTGATGGGGCAGCTGCATTTCATGGCAAAATTTATTGCAGCTAATCGGGTTTGGGGAAGGGTGGGATGGCTGGGTGAAAACTTAGAAGACAATTGTGACAAACCTGATGAGAGGAGGTCTTGACAACAGAGCCTCCTTGGCAACTGAGAGTGTTTAAACTGGTTGGCTGGTGAAATGGAACCTTGGATAGCCCAGGAGAGGGGCTGGTGGAAAGAGGAAAATAATGGATTTTAACTGTCTGGTGTGTGTTGGAAGAAGGGGAGTGTGATTTGTGGTGTGTTTTGGGGGAAGGTTGGAGATTTGAAGAACTCTGTGGGAGAGAGAACTGAGAAGCTGGGTGTATGCGAGATAGTGAATGAATTGAAAGAGAGAGAGAGAGAGAGGGAGAAGAATGGTGTGCTGTTTATAAACATTTAGATACAAAACACATTTAAAGCAACAGTGTTACAATAAATGTTTGAAGTTCTGTGTTCCTTAAAACAGTGTCACAGAATCTTATTTTGAATCCTGGAAGATACACACTACCAATAATACCATCTTGACCTTAGTGCCAACAGTACCACAGTCTTGGAAAATATAAATCACTGCTGATCCTTACATCTGGCAGAAGGGCAGATTTAGGGAAGGCAGTAACGAGGGGAGAGTCCTGAAAGGAAGAAACCAAGGCAGAGACAAGAGTGAGGAAGGGACTGCTTTCTTAGAGAGGGAGAACTGAGGCAGACCCGTTTGCCCTGGCCCTGGCTTGATTCAGAGATCTCCCTGGCTGTTCAGGCCTGATCACAAAGAGGTGTCAGGCTGGGCAAGACTTGAGTGTGAGCCTTGGGTGTGCCTTTCACACTCAGCACTGACGGGTGGTGGTTTTTTTCTTCTGCATTGTAACAAACAGTGGTGTCAGAGTGATGGGATCTGATAAAAAAAAATTGGTGGGATCTGACCAGAAAGTTGGTGGGATCAGACTGGAAAATTGGTGGGGTCTTGAGTAAAATAATCCAGTGGGATTTGGTAGCCAAGATTCCCTGAGATAACAGTTTGAAGGTACTTAGTAAGGGAATCTGTGGAACACCCAAAAGAAAATTTCTCAGTTCTAAGATGAAAAGGCACACACCATGTAATCTCTCTTTAAGAAACTGTTAAGGTGGTTTAAGCAAAAGAATAAAGTAGTATTTCCTGAGGTAACTGTGTGGGTAATTAGTGAGGAAATACTAAAATTTTAATGCCATCTAAAAAGACAAAAGCCAGAATGGAAAGCCCTGAGAAAGAACAACCCTTGGTTGAAATGGCTGCACTTGAGTCTGCAGAGAGTGTAAAAATATGGAAAATAAAACTTGAGATGAAAAGAATGGGAGAGGAAAGGGCTTTAAGAGAAAAACAAATGGAGTATGAAAGAGAAAGGGAAAGAGAACAAAGAGCTTTAAACAAAAGACAAATGGAGATGGAACATGAAATAAAATTAAGAGAATTAGAATTGCAAGCACATTTTGCCAGGAATGGGCAAGAAAGTAGCTTAGTGCCTCATGCAGACACGAAGAGATTCCCTAAATATTACAAAGGGGATAATGTGGAAGCCTTTCTCATTAGTTTTGAGAGAGTGTGTGGTGAATTACAAATAAGACCAGAGGAAAGGATGAGTTACCTCAGATCTCAAATTTCTGGGGTGATGGCATAGATCTATGGGCAAATGTCAGCTGAAAGGCCCATGATTTGACTTGTTTGTTTGTTTGTTTGTTTTTATATATATATATATATATATATATATATATATGTATGTATGTATATGTATATGTATATGTATATGTATGTATGTATGTATGTATGTATGTATATGTGTATATATATATAAATAATTTAGTTGAAATTTGGTTAGAAAATAAAAAAAAACCTTCCCCACTTCCAAGCATTTTTCTTCCCAATTGAGTCTGTGTTTGCATTCCACTCATACATTGTTTCTGTTTAAAAGATAGTTTTACATTGTTACATTTAACATTGTTACGTTACAACTTAATACTTTACCTATAACATTATTAGCTTAAATTACCAACATTACCAACAGTCTTTCTTTATTCCTTCCTTTTCTTATTCTATGACTTTATCCAATTCAGAACTTCTTTTCATTCTCTTTCAAAGTTCTGGATTGGCTTATTTTTAAGTGAGAAAGTTAACTTTTCTATCTCTATCATATCCAGAACTTTTAATTTCCATTCTTTTATATCAATATAGTTTCTTTCTTTCCAATATTGTGCATATGTCAATCTTGCAGCAGTTATCACATATAACAATGTCTTCTGATGAGATCTTATTTCTTTTTGTTGCCCTAACATATTTATCAGATAAAATTCTGGCTTCATTTCAAAGTTTAAACTGTACATTCTTTGAATTTCATCACGTATTTCCTTCCAAAATGTTCTTGCTACCTTACAGGTCCACCACATATGAAAAAAAGACCCCTCCTTTTCATCACATTTCCAACATTTTCCATTCCCATTTTTCGCTATTTTTTTCAACCTTTCAGGTGTCATATACCATCTATGTAGCATTTTATAAAAATTTTCCCTTAGATTTAAACTTGGTGTAAATTTTACATCTGTTTTCCATGCCCTCACCCATGTATCCAACTCAATTGGGTGTCCAATATTTTGAGCCCATCTAACCATATTATCTTTAACAATCTCTGATTCCACTTCTCTTTGCAACAGTATTTTATTAAATCTAGAGATTCTCTTTTTCTGGTCCCCTTTCATCAGTACATCTAATTCGTTTTCATTTCTTTCAAATCCATGTAATTTTTGATCCATCTTAAATCTCTCTTTTAATTGTCTCCATGGGAACCAATTGAATTCATGTCCTAATTCTTTTAGTTCCTCTTCTGTACGCATTCTTAACTTGTCTCCATCCCATTTCAGCAACTCTTGATACGTCAATAAATTCCCTTGTTTTGTTGGGGCAACTTTAAAAGCTTCTTGAGGTGAGGTCCACATTGGAAGTCTTCTGTAAAATTTGTACTTTATTTGTAACCACACTTTCAATAAAGTCTTTCGGATACAATGATTGTTAAACTCTTTATTTACAATTGCTTTGTCATAACATAAGTATCCGTGCCAGCCAAATCTTTTATTTATTCCTTCCACTTCTTTTATTGTTGTATTCTCCACTTGAATCCAATCTTTTATTATTTCTAAACAACATGCTTGATAATAGATTTTCAATGATGGCACCTCAAATCCTCCTCTCTCCTTTGCGTCTTGTAATGTTTTAAATCTTATTCTTGGTTTTTTCCCCTGCCAAATAAATTTCCTTAACTCTTTTTCCCATTCTTTAAAGATCTTTTCCCTTCCTATTATTGGTAAATTTTGAAAGAGAAACATTAATTTAGATAATAAGGACATTTTGAAAGCATTTATCCTTCCTAGGAGAGACAAGTTCATGTGCGTCCATTTTTCCATTTTATTTTGGATCTCCTTCCATGTCTTCAAATAGTTGTTATCAAATAACTCTTGATTTTTACTTGTTATTAGTATTCCTAATTTTTTTTTTTTTTTTGTAATTTGGTATCCAGATCTCTTCTCCAAGTCTGCTTGTTCTTTTTTTGTTATGTTTAAAGTCATTATCATTGTCTTTTCTCTATTTATCTTATATCCTGCCATTTGTCCATATTTTTGCAAAATATCCATCAACCTCTGTATGGATTCTTGTGGTTCCTCCAAAAATATAATTACATCATCAGCAGAAGCTTTATATTTTATTTCCTTCTTCTTTATTTCTAAACTTTTTATCTGTGAATCCTCATGTATTACAATCAATAATATCTCTAGTACTACTATAAATAATAACGATGATAATAGGCACCCTTGCCGTACCCCCTTCTTGATTTCAAAACTTGATGTTTTATCTCCATTTATTATTAACTTCGCTGATTAGTCCCGGTATATCATCTCCATCCATTTACAAAATGTTTCTCCCAGCCCATATTCTTTAAAAGTATAATGCATAAAGCCCCAGGAAATGTTATCAAAAGCTTTTTCTGCATCCAATGATATAATAGCTATCTTCTTTCCTGGGTTTTTATCATAATATTCAATCGCATTCAATAATGTTCTGATATTATTCTTCATTTGTCTACCTGGGAGAAAACCTGTTTGTCCTTCCTGTATTTTATCCTGTATTACGTGTCTCAATCGTTTTGCCAGTATTCTTGCCCAAATCTTATAATCTACATTCAGGGGAGAGATTGGTCTGTAATTTTTTACTTCTCTTTTATCTCTATCTTCGTTGGGTATCACCACTATATTTGCTTCTCCCCATGACTGTGGTTTCCCATATTTCTCTACTTCTTGCAAGGTTGCCTGGTATGGATAAATTATTTCTTTTACAAATCTTTTGTAACAGAGTGCAGTAAATCCATCTGGCCCTGGTGCCTTAATCATTTTCAAATCTCTTATTGCCTCTCCTATTTCAGTTAATGTTATTTGTTTATTTCACTGTTCCTGTTTCTCTGGTGATATTTTTGGAGTCTTAATCTTATTAACAAATTCCATCCATTTTCCTTCTATTCGATGTTGAAGATTTTTTTCCTGAAATAATTTTTCAAAATATTCTTTAAATTTCTGTTTTATTTTTCCATGTTGTGTAATTCTCTTCTTCCCATTTTTCAATTTGGCTATTATATTTCTTTCTCTCTTCTTCTTTAGCTTATACGCTAGCCATTTCCCAATCTTATTTACCTGTTCAAATTGAGTTAATTTCAATTGTTTCATCTTCTTCTCTATTTCCTCTTGTGAATTCAGTGTTATTCCTTTTTGTATTTTCTTTATTTCCACTTGTAATGATTTCTTCGTTGGTTTTTTTCTAAATTCTTTTTCTTTTTCTTGAAGTTTTCTTATCAATTCTTGATGTTTTTCTCACTTTTTCTTATTTTGAATTTGTCTTTTTTGAATTAAAAAAACCTCTCATTACTGCTTTTGATGCATCCCAGGCCATCTTCATCTTCATGTCCTCTTTTACATTTTTCCTAAAATAATTTTTGAAGTTTCTTTTGCTTGTTGTACTACCTCTTCATCATTTAATAAATTATCATTTAATCGCCATTGAAATTGCTTTATAGTTTCTTGTGTTTGCATCATCATTGGATGATGGTCTGAGATGATCTTTGGCAGTGTTTCTATCTTCTTTATCTCTGTTAACAGTTGTTTGGAAGCCAGAATCATATCTATTTGTGACCAGGATTGATGTACTTCAGAGAAATATGTATAATCTCTTTCATTCGGATAAAAAATTCTCCATGCATCCATGACTGCTATTTCTTCACACATCTCAAAAAAAGTTCTTGGAAATTTTCCTCTCTGTTCTGAATCTTGTTTGTTCGTAGAAGATTTTCTGTCCATTTTCGTATCAATGACTCCATTCCAATCTTCTGCTAATATCTAATCTTCTTATTCATATTCTGATATTTTTTCTCTCATTTCTTTATAAAATTTTCCTTTGTTTTCATTTGGAGCATATACACCAATTAATAATGTTTTTTTGCCATTTTTTTCAAATTCTACTCCTAATATTCTTCCTTCCTCATCTTCTAACATTTTTTTTTTTGCTGGAATATTCTTATCAATATATATTGCCACTCCCCATTTTTTCTTTTTGTATAGCGAGGTGGAACACTGGCCTAATTCGGAATTGTACAAATACTTATCTTGGTTTTTCCTTAGGTGGGTTTCCAGTAGTATTGTTATTTGAGGTCTTAATCTCTCTATATGGTGAAAAATCTGCCTTCTTTTAGCTTGTGAATTTATTCCTTGGACATTCCAGGTTATTATCTTCATGTTTATTTTACTGTCTTTGCTTTCTTTTCATCTTTTTCTCTTCTGGTTCTACCGGCTCTACCTCATCCTCAGACGTAGGGCTCAAATCTTCTGCCACTGCCATATCCTTTTTTGTTTTCTCCAATGTTGTATCCAGTTCCTTTGCTTCTGCAGTTGCCGATTTTAAATAATTCTCTTGAAATTCAATTGTTTGTTTCATGGAGTTTATCCTTCTTCTCCTCCTCTCAAAGAAAAAGGAAAGACTTTCTGGAATCTCCCATCTGTAACTTACTCCTCTTGCTTGTCAATCTCTTGCCAAAAATGCATATTCTCTTCTACTTCTTATTACACTTGGTGATACGTCCTTAAAATTTTTTATTTCTGTCTCATCCACTATTAATTTTTCTTTATAATTTTGTTCCAGGATCATATCTCATGTCTTTTCTTTGGTAAAATATGCCACTATGTCACATGGAGACCTCACCTTTTAGCCACTACCAATTCAATTCTATAGGCCTTATCTATCTCGTGTTCAAATCTTGCTCTTCTTAGGCCTATATATGGTGCCAAAATATTTGTTACTCTTTGATTTAAGTTTTCTTCTTTCTGTTCCTGGAGCCCTCTCAGTTTCAAATTTCTGCTCCGTTGTCTTATTTCCAGTCATATTATAGTTTCTTTATCTTTTTGCTGCTCCTTCTTCATCTGTTCTAACTGATCTTCCCATTTTTGGCTTTTTTCTTGTATGTCTTCTACCTTATGATCAATTGTTTGTAAGTCTGTTGTCAATTTTTGCAAAGTCCAATTCAGATTTTCAACTTCTTTTTTTAAATCTTGTTTTATTTCTCTCCTAGTTGTTTTTATCTCTGTTCTGTTTGCTTTTATTTCCGCCATCATTTCACTTTTCATTTTTTGACATTCTTCCAGCAATCTATTCATCTCCACTGTCTTTGATCCAGTAGATCCTCTTCTTTCCAGAACTTGTGGTTGAATTTGTGTCTGCATTGTCTTCTTCTGTCCTGTTGCCATATCTTCCCTCCTTTACTATGAAATGTTTTTTATTTCCCCCTTCCAACCTTAATTTTATTATGGAGTAGCTATTATAACATTAAATCACATATAAAATGATATATATAATAACATTCAAAATATACTTTTTTATTTTTCTTATCTTTTCTAAATTATTCAATTGTCCAATAAAAAGATACCACAATTAACCTGTTAGTCTTATATATAATCTTATTAAAGCTAAGGCTTCTACTTATCAAACTCTACAATTAATATTTATCTTATCTAAATTGTAAGAGGGAAAATAAAAAGGTTACAGTTATTCTATTATAATATTTATATTATAACCACCATTGATTCATTTTCATAACTCAACATACCCAAATAAGGATTTTTAATACATGTGTATTGTCCTTCAATCTTCTTTCTGTTTTTTTCCTGCCCTAGATTTCTGGGGTTCAAGTCTCTTCTTCTTATTCAGTCTTCCTCCAATCTTCTTCCAAATTAAGTTTACAAGTCTTATTTTCTTTAGTTTCACCTCTCTTCTTTAGGATAATCTCTTTAACAATTCAGTTCTAAGCCTCTTTCAATCTCTCTCTTTCCCACTTAGAAAAATCTCTTGTGCTTTAACTTCTGATTCCAACAACCCCCCAAAATCACAGTTCCTTCTTTGTTTGCTTCACCTCTCTTCCTGAGGCTAATCCATTTTCAATACCAAAGGTTCAATTGCTTCACCTCACTTTCTGAGGCTAATCCATATCAGGTTTAAAATAATTTTGTTCACCTTTCTTCTAGAGGCTAATCCAGTTTTTCACAACCACCTTTAAAACCTCAGAATTACACCATATATTCCTCTCGTTTTCTGTTATGTCTCTGTTCTGTCCTCCTTTATCTTCTATTTTGTCTATCTTTCCAGCAATGTCTTGCTCTTCCCTTCCTTTCCTCTTCTACTATTGTTCAATTAGTTCTTATATCCTTTTAATTCCCTCAATGTTATTAAAGTCTTCCAAATTTCTTCTATCATTTATTCACAATTAAAAAAAAAGTTTAAGAAATTTTTGTACTGCTTACCAAAGTTCCAAGCCCTGCACGCTCTCCCACTCGTCCGGACCTTCATACTTTCGCTCCTCCGTACTTACTCACTTCTTTATTTTTCCGATTTTGCGCCTTCTAAATTTTCTTTTCTCTTAATCTTTATTTAAAACCTCTTGAAGCCTCTTTTATTATCCCCCAGACTCAACTGGATCTTCCTTTCTCATATTCTTTTCCTTTAAAATAGGTCACTCACTGGCACTTCCCAGTTCCCCGGCTGCAAAACCGCAGCTTAGCTCCTTCCTCCCGTCCCATTCGTGTCGATTCCTCCTCTCCTTCCCTATCGGTGCTGGGGCAATCTCGGACTCTGTGAGCAGCTCCGTTCCTCCCTACCTGCTAAGGGAGTACTTTTTTCGGGGGACTCTAGTCCCCTGGGGGATGTTACCCCTGCAGATTTGCAGCGGTAGCCTGAGCCAGCTGTTCAGGCTACCTACCACGCTGACATCTTGCTGGAAGTCTCCTGATTATGACTTGTTTAAGGAAAGAGTCAAGCAAAGATTTGGTTTGACTCCTGAACATCACCAAAAAGAATTTCATGGGCTGAGGAAAAAACCTGAGGAAACCTATTCCCAGATGGGGTGTAGATTAATTAGAGCACTGGAAAGATGGGTTTCAGGGTCTGAAGTAGAAACAAAAGAATAGCTGGAAGAGCTCATAGGGCTTGAACAGTTTTATAACATCTTGCCATATGAATATCGATGGCGGGTACAGGACAAAAAGTCTAAAACAGTTAACCAGGCAGTTGAAATGATGGAGCATCTAGTTACCATCAGAGATGCTCCAAAACCCCAAAACTGTGATAGGAAATTTCCTAGAAGCGTGCAGCCATTTAATGGTAGAGGTACTGAGAAAGCAAAAGAAACTCCTTGCAGTCCTGGCATGAATAGGTCCAGAATAAAGAACGTTTCCTCACCAAAAGGAAATAAAATATGTTATAACTGTGGGAAAGCTGACCATTTTCAATTCCAATGCCCAGAGAGGGTAGACAAAGATAAAATGGAAAAGCCTAAACGTTCATATTGCATAACTACTGTTGAGTCAGTTCAGCAAAGGCAAACTTGTCAACCTGAGTTGGCTAGGTCGGTTGCCACGGAAATGAGGCCTAGTGGCGGTTTTTTTCTTCCACATTGTAACAACAGTGTTTGCAACAATTTGACAACCATGTTGTCTAGATTCTGAAGAAAAACGAGTGAACAAAGTAGCAATTCCAAACAAAAAAAGTTGAAGTGTTGAAGCAACCCAAGGAAATAAAATTTGAAAAAAGGATTTTGTGACACACACACACACAGTCTGGCATGCTGCTAGTGACATACGCACTACTCATATTAATTGCAGAGGTCTGAATTCTCGTCCTGTCTCCTCAATGCCCACTCAACTCATCTATTTAGCTGCTACAGCTCCCACTCCATGGTCACTCAGTGGCTGCTGGAGAGCAGGGGGAATTGGAGAAGCATCTTGTGGTGTCTCCATAGCCATATGCAGAACAATGACATTATTCATTTAGACCTCTAGAGGACCTCACAGATCTCAGTGGTGATGTCATCATTCTGCACCTTTCTAGGGGGACAAAACCAAACACTTCTCCAATTCTCCCCACTTTCCACCAGCCACTGAATGGCTGTGAGCAGATAACTATTGCAACTAAACTGAATCCTAGGGTAGTGAGAGAGTGTAGTTGCATCTGAGGAACATTTATGCTGTGATCTGTGACACAAAATTTCAGCCACTGAGTGAGAGGAGGAAGGGGGAGGGGCTTTTGTGTGATTTATGCTATAGGGATATAGGTAAGGTTATCTTTGTGATACAAGACCCATTACTTTCAAACTTCATGCAGATGAGCACATCCCTGAGCATATTTCCACTGCCCATTTTTGAAAAAGACATTGATAAATTAAAGAGAACTCAGAAGGAAGCTGCAAGAATAATTTGATGGCTCAAAATTTCTCACCTTTTTCACTGCAGGCTTTGGAAATGCATTGCGCTGGCCTTATATTCAAGAGAAACTGAGAACTTGATCATGATCTCTCAAGGAAAACAATCTGGTGATGGACAGCTTGTTACTTCAGCAAGATAATGGTATGATAAGATCCAGCAGCTAGAGGCTGAAGTTAGAGAGTTCAGACTGGAGATAAAGCAGAGGTAATTAACCACTGAAACAACTTTGGGGGAGTCTGCTTCACTTGATAATAAATCAAGATTTGATGTCTCTGTCTAAGAAACATACACTGTAGCTCAGCCTGAGAAATATTTGATTTACTGCTGGATCTCTCTCTCTCTCTCTTTATGGCAGCAATCACAGCAGAAACAGAACATTTGGCCATACCCAAGATGGAGGTGAAGGCTATTCTGTGTACGGTTAGTGTGATTGATTCAGCAGTATATCCGTTACCTGAGCACCACCCTTACTTTCTTAATATGACAAGAATACTGAATTGGAAATATATGGTGAAAAGCTTGTCCCCAAATAGTTATCAAGGAACATCAAAGAGAAAGCTGAGGTCAAATTGAAATGATGGAAGAATAAAACCTCTGTCCTCTGATTGGAGGTAAAGAGAAAGCTTTAGATAAAATTTTCTTACCATTTATGTGTGTCAAATGAAATTTATAGTACCAGTGGAGTGACACAAGAAGTTGAGTTTTTGCTTTTGGAATCAAATTTGATTGCTTGACTGAGCTGTTTGGAGACCTGCTTGTGTCTTGTTTCTGTGGTTTTGGGCTGTGTGCTCTCGCTGAGCATATGGTCTCAGGGGAGAGAGCTCCTGCTAAGAGAAAGTGATTCACTAACTAGGCTGAAGGTGGACCTAGCACTTCTTAGCTCTCTATAGCCTCTGCCTCAGCCTCTGGTGTCTGACAAAAGGAAAAGGAAAATATTTTGCAGGAGAGACTTGGAGTGATGAACCATCGCCTATATATGACAATGAACATGGATGGTGAAGGAGTCGCTGGCATGAACTGCAACATTTGTACCAAGTTTATTTTTTGCCAGAGGATGTGGGGAACTATATGGGAGACTACACCTGCAGCTAGTGCAAGCTAATTGCCCTGATAAAAGAGAAGGTACAGCAACCTAAGCCCTCATATCTACACTTCAACTTATCAGGGAAGATGTTTTCAATTTTTTTAAAAGAGTGAATCAGTCTCCCTCTAGGGAGGGGAAAAATTTCAGTTCTTAGAAAACTATGACACACTGAATCAGAACTATCTGGAGCCATGTTGCAAATCTGGAACTACACAATCTATTCCAAGCTCTCTATTTAATCAGTGACTATGAGGCACAGGAACAGGGACAGCAACCTCCATTCACAGACAGCATTGTGATGACTTTGGAGGGTTCTTTGGATCCTATGGCTCCTACTTATTCCCAGAAGAGGAGACACTTGATGATTATAAGTGATTCCCAACTAAGAGGAATAGAGGTGGTGGTATATGGACATGAAAAGATGTCTCAAGAGGTATGCCAGCTTCCAGGGCAAAGATCCAATACATAACAGAGAGGCTAACAAGAGATAGTCAGGCCACGGACTGTTACCCTTTCCTTCTGATCTATATGGGAATAAATGATAGCTCAATATATAGCCTTCAACATATAACAAGGGACTATGAGATCCTGGATAAGAAACTGAAGCACCTTAAGTAAACAACTTGCTCCTCAGATGGTACTACTGACAGAGGTTTAGCTCTTTATACCATGGTCTGCACTTTCGTAAAGAAGAACTTCCGGCAACAGATATGTTGTACTTCACAGTGATTTGTTTGTTTGCTTCTTTCTTTGATTTACATCCTGCATTTCTCCCAAACCTGATCAGGAGGGTTTTATACTGGGTTACAGGGGGGAGACAGCATTCCAGAGGGTGGGGGGGGCACCAAGTACTTAGGACAAGAGTGATCCAGAGGAAATTGGAACAATTGTACGGGAGCCCAAAAGAGGGTAGAGAAAAACAAAGAATCAGCTGGAGAGAATGACCCAGGTCTTAGATGTCTACAGAGTAACATAAAGATTATGGAAAATAAACAAGATGAATTTGAACTCTTAACACAGTTAGGCAAATAGGATTTAAAATGATCACTGAAACCATGGGATTGTATCTCATGATTGGAATATATTAATAGACTAGCATAACCAACCAGGGTGGTATAGTGGTTTGATCACTGGACTACAACCCTGGAGACCAGAGTTCTGTTTCCCACTCAGCCATGGAAACCCACTGGGAGACCTTGGGTGTATCACATGTTCTCAGCCCCAGAAAATTCCATAATAGGTTCACCTTAGAGTCACCACAAGTTAGAAGCGACCTGAAGACACACACTAACAACAACCTATTCCAAAGAAATGGATGAAACAGGAAAGGATGAGGAGTTACAATCTATATCATTAATGCGTACATCTGTGAAGAAATGCATTATTTAAAGTATGGAAAACAGGTTGAGAGCATTTGAGAAAAAAATTAGGGCCAGGGAAACAACAGTGGCACCACTGTGACCCCCAAGGGTTACTGGAGTCTTAGCTAATGCTTTCCTAGGTGAAATGACAAGACATTAAACTCTGCCAAGAACAGGGTCCAACAAAGTCCTCATTCCCTTGCTGACAATTTGCTTGTCCAGAAGGTACAAGAGGTGACAAGGGGATCAACTATTTTGATCCTAAACAACAGGGATGAATACCAGGGTATAATTAGTGGTATTCTTGAATATGGGAGTGACCATGTTCACCCGGAATTTGTTATACAGAGGAAAGGGGAAGCCAAATGTAGTCAAACGCTTTGGTCTTTAGGAAGCCTCTGTAAGGCCAGAGAAACACTGGATGAAATCCCATGATTTGAAATCCTAAAAAAGAAGGGAGTTCATGATGCATGGGAGTTTCTTAAAAAGAGAAATTACAATTACAAATGATTGCAAATAATTTCAATGAGAAAGAAAAGTAGGAGATGACTAAAGAAATCAAACTGGACTTATAAATAATTTTCAGATGAGCTGAGTTTTAAAAAAGACAAATACAAGAAGTAGAAGAAAGGGGAAATCACAGAACATGAGTAAAGATAAATATTGGCCAGCTGAAAAGTGTTCAAAGAAGGACAACCAAGATGGTAAAAGGTCTGGAAACCAAGCCTTATGTGGAATAGCTTAGAGAGTTGGGTACACTTGGCTTAGGGAAGAGATAACTGAGAGGCCATGTGATAGCTAGATTTGATTTCTGAAGGGATGTCATGTAGAAGATGACTTCTGAAGGGATGTCATGTAGAGTGAGCTTTTCTCTGCTGCTCCAGAGACCAGAACATGAACTAATCAATTCAAATTAGAAAAGAGATCCTACCTAAATATTAGGAGTAAATATTAGGAGTAATATTAAGAATATCTTTACTATAAGAACTGTTTGACAGTGGAATAGACTGCCTCACAGGTTGGTGGACTCTCCTTCTTTGGAGTCCTTCATGCAGAGGTTGGAGGAGCATCTCTCAGGACTGCTGTAGTGGTTCATTTCTGCATGGTGGGTGGTTGGACTATGTTGCTCTTTCAGTCCCTTACTGCTCCCTGATGCTGTGAGTCTAATGAGTCCAAATGGCTTCTATTCAGATACATTTCTCTTGTTCAACTGCCCCCCCTCATCTCAGTCTTCTTAAAATTCCTCCTTTGATCTTGTACATGTACTGAAAAAATCCTCCTATTCTCCCCACCTAAGCTTACAAGGGGCACTTACTATAAAAGCCTGCTTACACTGGGCTCCTGACATCATCAGAGGGACTTTGTTTAAGCCAGCTCCACTTTTGCAACTCCAGCCCCCGGTAACCCCAAAGCCATAAAAATGTTGTATTATTATTATTGGCCAAAATCCTAGATCAGCTACTTATTTAAGTATATTTTACTAAGTAGCATCCCCACGCCTGATCTCCCCCACAATCCAGTGATCTTTAGGGCAACAGTCAGAAGGACGATCCCTGTCACAATTCTTCCTCACAGTGCAGATGGCTGGCAGAAAGGGGGTGTAAACACCAGTATTCTATGCCCTGATCGATAGGAGAACAGGCCTCCATTGCTCCATTGCTCACAGATGCTTGAGGGCTAAACAATCAAATCAGTCCCTCACATTATTGCATTCTATGACTCATTTTTTTTTCTCTTGCTTTCTATTCTTTTTCAATTGCTTCCCAGCTCTTCTGCTGCTGCATTTTGTTGCCTAGCAACAGAGCCATGTGATCCATTTCCTCCATTCCTACTCCTCCTTCTCTTTAGGTCTTCCTGTCTTACAGAATCTGTCATAAGAAGAGCTGTTCTCTCAAATGAATTCTAACATTTTGAAATCAATTAACTCATTAAAGCATAGGATTTACGTCAAAGTTAATCAGGAAATTTAGTGCATAAACCCATATGGATAGAACATGATAACAAGTTAATATATTGATAAGTTGGTAACAAGTCATTCTCAAGTTCTAAGACAGGGCCTTTCTGCCCTACACTGTTATAGTGCTATTATTCCACTTTCAACATCCTGTGAAATCCTGGGGTTTGTAGTTTACTGAGGCCAAAGAGCTCTCAGGCTGAGAATTTCAAAGGCCCTTCTCTTAACTGCAAAGCCCAGGATTCCATAGGATGTTGAAAGTGAAATAATAGCACTATAACAGTGTAGTGCAGGAAGACCCATAGAGTCACACAATCACAGAGTTGGAAGGGGCGCTCTGGACCATCAGGTCCAACCTCTGGCTCAGTGCAGGATCTCCAATTAAAGCATCCCGAGGTAGCTGTCCAGCCTCTTTTTGAAGACATCCAGAGAAGGAGATCCCACCACCTCTCTTGGCATTTGGTTCCATTGCCAAACCACTGTCACTATCAAGAAGTTCCTTAATTTGTTAAATCAAAATCTATTATTCTGTATCTTCAGACCATTATACCTGATTCTACCCTCTTGGCCTACCCCCCCTCTCTGTAACTGGTCAATCTACTCCTTAAAACAAGGGTCCCACATGGCTCAAAGCAGTGCAGAATCGTGTAGTAAAACCTTATTTAAAGGCCCATTAAAATAGTCATTTTCACCTAATATTTCATTTGTTGTTGTGGTTTCATTCATTCTTGTTTCTTATTGCCTTTAGTGGGAGAGATCCTACTGCTCTTCTGAAGATGAAATCCCAAGGAAGTCAGAACCATTTTTTCAAAGTAAAAAAGGTAGGTATGGAAATAAGCACCAAGGCTTCCTTAACCCCTAAATAAAAGCTATGTTGCTTGTTGTAGTCCAAAAAGGCATTTTGAGGCTTATTCTTTTAGCTGAGGGAAGTAATACTATTGTGTTCCCACTGACCACAAAAGTAACAAGTAATGTTACATGGAAGGCTTATTTAGACCCTCATGATGGACTTCACTGCTGGGGAGCGTAACCATTTGTTGGCTTCTATGAGAGAGACTAGGAGGCTGGTGACTGGCACCTTGTGCCAGACCACAACACATGATGGGGGCAAAACTAAAGGCTATTTTAGCTTAATTGCCCCTTCATGTGCACTTCTTGATCTTCACAGCACAACCCACCCTCCTGCCCTCAGTGCAGCATGAGACTTGTCTGGTCACTTCAAGGACAGATAGGGACTTTTTCTCCTTTTCCTTTTTTTTTTTTTTCCCTATCCCATGCTGCACCTATGGGACTTGGTCAATTGACTTTGGGTGGTGTCCTTAAATAGGCATTATTTTGGCAAGTAGCAGGGGGAGAATTTAAGACTTCAATGATCACCATTTTGCACACCTTCAGTGTAGGGTAGGGTTCTGGAGTCCCCTTTTCAGGCCCTGTATGCCAGGGGTTGAGGAAGGAAGTTACTCTTAAGGATAACCTGGCATCCAGGTTCTCATGTATACAATTCTGCAACTTGGGGGTTACCTTCCAATTAAACTGGACCCAGAACAAATTGGATTGCCCTTGGGGCTTAGGTGTTTTGCCTAAGGGAAGGCTGAGGAAGTTGTCATGGGGTTGACAGCTGGGCCTCAACTGGATGTGCATCACGTTTCCCCCCTCCCCTTGTCCTGTTTCCAGGCCAATGCAACTTAAATAAGTTAGGTCAAATAAAGTCATCCTTATTTAACCCAATTTTCTGTGCCTGGTCTTGTTATTTCATACCTGATCATCCAAAAACTAATTCTGACCTCTGCCAAAAGCACATGGACAATGTGATAATTGCCTGGGATATACTAGAAGATACCCCAAGTAAGTCACCTGATGCTGTCCTTGAATAGTATAGATTAAAGATGTCCTTGTCTTTGAGAATGGTGTTTACTTGATGGGAGAATGAAAACTGCAGAGCCTCAAGGACTAGGTCCAGCCAAATCTGTTCCTTCAGCATGCTAAAATCCTCACTGAAGGTGCATATGTACAGCTTGGGGATAATGCTGGATCCAACATTCTCAGTTCTTATAACCCACACAGCCTTGCTAGCTTGAAGCAGCTTCGGCTAGTTCACCTTTTCCTATAATGGATTAGCCTCGCCATAGTGCCCATGCAGTGATAACATCCAGATTGTATTACTGTGATCCCTAATATATGTGACTGTCCTGGAAAATGGTTCAGAAGGATCCACTTATGCAGAATTTAGCCTCTTTTTCCCCAGCTAATGTAGGTGGAGCCACAAAACACCTAAGGAATTATCTGTTCCCTATTCATTATCAAGCCCATTCAAAATGCTTGTTATTGTTTTCAAACCCTAACGAGTATGGGGCCCAAATATCTCAAGGAGCATCTTCTACCATAACATCCTGCTTGTGCATTAATGTCTTCAGAGGATGGTACTTTTCTGACTACCATCAGCAAGAGAAATATCCTCTGGAGTGCTGCCCCAAATTTGGGATGAAGATAATGATCAGCAAAGTTGAACAGTTACTAGGTAAAACCGATTTCTTCCATTACTATTTTTAATGTGTCTGAAAAGAAACTTATTGCCATTACTTACTATAGTGTTTAAAAAGAATTCATTTGTGTTGCTTATTACCTTTCATTAGCTTAAAAAAACTTTGCTAGAATGGGTTAAAGTTTGTAAAATTCCTTCCAAAATGCCTTAAAATGCCTTTTAAATTTTAAATGTAATAAGAAAGCATTACTTGTTACATCAGTAAAGCAATGTCTTTTCTATTCACTGCATTACTTTTCAAAAGTTGCTTTTTATGCTCCTGTTAACTCAGGCCTTTTCCGCACCGGGCTATTTAAATGGTGTAGAGCGACCTCCAAAGAAGGTCTTCTACAATGTAGAGTGGACTGGGGCGGACTACTTTTTGTAGTTCCATACCTCAGTCCACTCCGGAGCGACCAGAACTGGTCGCTCTGTGTGTTTTTTAAAAACCTCTTTTTATAGTAATGGAAATAGTAAATAGTAATGGAAGAAATCGGTTTTACCTAGTAACTGTTCAACTTTGCTGATCATTATCTTCGCCCGGCTCTGGAGCAGATTTGCAGGCGTGCGCAAGTGAGTGCCTGCAGATCTGCCCAGGGCGGGCTTCCGGCTGGCGAGCTTCTCTGGTTGGTGGAGAGCCTCCACCAACCGGAAGCCACCATTTTGGATGCTGGAGGAGTGCGGAGCGATGAGCTCATGCTGCTCCTCATGGTGATGGACTCGGCCGGCAGGAAAAAAAAGCCGGTATGCTCTGTTTTCGTCTGTTCCTCCCCCCCATATGCAGAAAGGGCCTCAGAGTAACATGTTATATGTAGCTACATTCTTTCCTTTTTGCATAAAATCAAAATATTTTTTGCGCATTTAAAACAAAAAAAAATTAAAAAAAATTCCTATATTCTATATTATTTTTGTTTCCCCTGTTTAAATAGCTTTTATAATTCATTTGATATATCTTATGAATAACTGAAGAAATAAATGCAGGTATCACATTCCCTGTCACAGAGATCACTGGTATGCATTCCCTCTTCCCTCTCATCTCTCTTTGATGCCGTAGTCTCTTGACCAGAGCCATCACCCTTGACAGGAACAAAGGCATCCACTGCTGACTAAGGAACTCCATTATTTTTTTCTTTCAGGTGCTTACAATGGGGATGACCTGCTTTAGGATAGCAGTAGACTTTGGGACTGCCACTGCCTCCAACATCATGAGACATTGACTCCTGGAGTCATGACACACCTGAGGAATTACATGGGTTCCCTATTCAGTATCAAGCCTATTCAAAATGCCACCTCCATATAATTTACCCATGCCGTGGAATGATATATCTTCTCCTCCTCAAACAGCCTGTCCAAAAGATCCCCAAAAAGCCACCAGCCTTTTTTTTTTGTCAGAAAATTTTTATTTTATATGCAGGCTGTTCTTGGTTTACAGTTATCACAATTATTGGAAGGTTAACAATTAGAGGAAACAATTGTTAAAAAGTTAACAATTGAGAGAAGCAAAACGTATCAGAGATAAACATAGAAAACAGGTAAAGCAAGCACAACAACAAATATATATTCAGTCAATCTCTTTAAACTTATCACCGAGGCGTCTTCCCATTTTTGACCAAAGTACATAATTAGCTCTTCCCAGTCCTTTTTAAAATTATCCAACAATTTATCATTTAACAACCTTGTTAATTTATCTGATTCTAATATTTCGTAGATATTTACGAGCCACAAATTTATATTGGGGATCTCTTCATTCTTCCAATTTTTAGCATAAAGAATTCTAGCCTTAGTTATTGAGTATCATTTTTTTGTGTCATTTATTTATGTGACTCACCACTGAACTGAACATATTCAATAAATGTAATTCTGGTTTCATAGGGAAATTTTTCTTTATAATCTTAGTAATTTCTAAATGGATATTCTTCCAATATCTTTTTGCTTTTCTACAATTCCACCAACAATGGTGAAGTGATAGTCTTTCTACTTTACATTTCCAACATTGTTCATTGCTTCCCTTATATATTTTTGCCAATTTAACTGGAGTTAGATGCCATCTATATAGCATCTCATAGTAGTTTTCTTTGAGTGATTGGCAAGCTGTAAAATTTAAATCCTTCTAAGTTTGTATCCAACCATCTATTTGTAGAGGGTAACCAATATCTTGAGCCCATTTGATCATACACCTTTTGATAGTCTCTTGTGCTAATTCCCATTTTAACAGAAGTTTATAAAATTTTGCTCAGATGCTTTTTACCAGCTTTCAAAATGACATCTAATTCAAAAGAGAGGTTCCTTAAAGGTTCTTCCTTCATGTCACCAGCATTCTTCATGTTGCTGCCATTATCCATCATGATGAATCCCTTTGTGACAGCTACTTCCCTGCATGACCACTCCTCCTTCCTCATTTGTTGGATAGCCTCCAAGATGTGGAGATCTGTGTGGCTCTCACTAGGGACTGGCACTTTAAGCAGGGCTGACCTATACTTTATTTGGTTTCTCAACATGTCTACCAATATCACGTCATAGAGCCTCCTCCTTCTGAAACATATGTGATGTTGCATATAGACAAACATGTTGTGCACTGTGATAATTCAAGGTACCTATAGAAAACTACTCTGACCGCTGAACCTTCATTTTTTCCATGGTTGCTTAGTGAAGTGATGGGCTTAGATCCCTGCTAAATCTGGCAAATAATGACTGGGGACACCCAGCTGCATTAAGTTCCTGAAATCCATGCCCTCTGCTAGCAAAAAGCAAAGAGCAATCTAGGCAACACTTTCACCAAGGCACATGTGGTCCTGACTGTCATTAGCTATTACTTCCTACATAGCACAGATTATTCCATACCACCCCTGTAACAAGCACCATTTTTCCATTATAGATCAATGGCAGCACCTAGAATATTTAGGACTCCATATTCCTTCTCCAATGCATGTATATGGAACAAATTAAAAAACCCTAAGTGGTGAAAAGTCCATTTCTGGTTTTAATTTTTTTTTCAAGTGTTAAACAATACAGGGGGCTGTGAGCTATTCAAAATACAAATTTTAACTCCTGGAGGCTTTCAAGAAAGGGCAATTCACATTTTTTACTAGAAAATAGGGCATCTGTTAGAATCTGGGAAGGTTGGGTACCTCAAAACTCTCTTGGGAGACACATGTTGCTCCAAGCCTGCACATGCCCAGCCCTATTTTACATGCTAGGTGGCTAGGTAGCACTGCTCTGTACACTATACATTTTCCCCCCATGATCATTGCAAAAACATTTGTGATGATGGATAGATTGGCTGCTAGCGTATGTGATTTTGAAAGGAGATTTGACAAACAATTGATAGAAGAGAGATCCATCAACAGGTAGTTAAGACAGCTAAATGGACCCTCCATGTTCAGAGATAGTACATCCTACGATAAAAGAAGATGGGGATAAGGGCAATAGTGGTTGAGTTGTGATGGATTATGTATTAGGCATTGGTGAGAAGAGAAATACGCAGAGAATACTTGCTATCTATATTTTTTTTTTCTCATGAATGTGCTATTTGAAGACTTAAAAGAGGAATCAACTTCAGAGGACAGTCACTGTGGGACACATATGTAATGTGTACTTATGTTTGCTTAAGTAGTGGTGAGCAAAAAGCATTCGGCAAATACTCAGAAAAGTATTGGCCAAGAGCCTGTTCAATTTAGGTCAACTACAATTCTTCACTGGTGGTATTTCACTGGATCACCAATTGCATGCTTCCCAGAAGAAGCCAGTTCTATTAACAGCCACCTTGTTTTTTCAGGTTAGGTCCGCTAAGTTATTGGAGTTGTAGCAGAATAAAAGAGGGTGGCCTGGAAAATCACCTTCATCTTTTCCACCAGCAATTCCAAAGCTACCTTTCTTATATAGTGACTTGTCTTAAAGACATAAACAGATCCAGGCAGGAAAGAAGCAGGTGATTCTCAGTGCTGCTGACTTCTGCTAGAAGGCACGTGCTTTAGCAGTCTTGTCCTTCTCTGATAGTGGCATGCAAGTGTAGCAGTTGGCTTAGTCTGCCAGCTCAACATTTTTCTTCACTGCAACACTACCATTCATGCAGAGAGATCTTGGAAATCTCCATGAACCAGCATCAAGAATATCAGATAGCTCAATGAACAGTCCATCATTGAAATGCTTTCACTCTATAGGATCCTGGCAAAAAATGCCTGAGCAGAAAGTCATCTATCCATCTATCTATCTATCTATCTATCTATCTATCTATCCATCCATCCATCCATCCATCCATCATCTATCTCAACAACAAAGCAGAGGACAAGGAGACACCAATGCTATAAATGACATAAGGGATTTGTTATTGTAGTTGCTGTCAAGTCAGCTTCAACTTGGAAGATCTTATGAATAAAACCCTGTCATCAACAGCTCTGCTCATGTTCTGCAAGTTCAGGGTTATGACTTTCTTGATTCAGTCTATCCATCCTTAATATGGTCTCTCTTTTTTTGTTCTTTACTAAGCATTATTATATTTCTATTGAGTCATGTTTTCTTGTGATATGGCCATAGTATGATAGCCCTAGTCTAGACAGTTTGGCTTCTAGAGAGTTTTCACATTTGCTCTAGGGTCCATTTATTGCTCATTTTGGCAATCTGTGGTGTCATTACAACTCTCACCCAACACATTTCAAATGAGTTTATTGTCTTCCTGTCAGCTTTCTTTACTGTCCAGTTTTCACAACCATACATAGAAATCAGAAATACTACAGCATTTATGATCCTGACTTTGGCATTAAGTGATATCTCTTTGCACTTGAGGACTGTACCTAATTCTTTCATGGCTGTTCTTCCAAGTCTTATTCTTCTCATTTCTTGACTACAGTCTCCATTTTGATTGATGACTGAGGCAACATATAGAAAGTCTTTGCCTATTTTGATGTCTTCATCATCGACAGTAAAGGTATGTAACTTATCTGTGGTTATTATTTCTGTTTTCTTAATGTCCAACTGTAGCCCTGCTTTGTTACATTCTTTCTTGACTTTCTCCAATAGTTGTTTGAAGTCTTTGCCATTATCTGCAATATGGTGTCTTCTGCATATCTTATATTTTTGATGTTCCTTCTTTCAGTTTGCACACTTCCATTTCGCAAGTCTAATCCAGCTTTCTGTGTAGTATGTTCTGCATGTAAATTAAATTGATAGGGTGATAAAACCTTTTCTGACCTCCTTGCCAGTGGGAAGATGTTCTACTTCTCCATATTCTGTCCTTACAGTGGCCTCGTGTCCTGAGTATAGGTTAACTATCAGGTCAAAAGAATGTTGTGGCATGCCTATTTCTTTGATACCAATCCACACTGGGGATAATGGGGCAATATTACATGAACTCAATAGCTAGTGTGGTGTAATAGTTAGAGCATTGGACTATGACCCCGGAGAACAGGGTTCGATTCCACACTTGGCCATGAAAACCCACTGAATGACTTTGGGGATGTCATACACTCTCAGCCCCAGAAAACTCCACGATAGATTCATCTTAAGGTTGCCAAAAAATTGCATGAACCTACTAGTGAGTAGGAAAAAAAATTAGGATGCAGTTGGAAGAAATGACCCATATTTTCACATGTCTCTGTACTCATGCACTGAACACAGAATATAAACAAGATGAATTTGAACTATAAACACAGGAAAGCCAGTATGATGTAATAGACATTGCTGTTTAAATGAAACTCCTGACCAGAATGCAGTAACAGAAAGGTGTGCCCTGTTCAAAAGGAATATACAAACAGGAAAAGAGGAGAGTAGCCTTATACATCAAAGAAGCATACATCTGTAAGGAAATATATGACTTGGAAAATGGAAGGCAGGTTGAGAGCATAAAAAGTATAGAAAAGGTAAGCAAATGAGACATGTTTGTTTGTTTGATTGCTATAGACCTTCAAGCCAGACTAAAGGCTTGTATGATTCCTTCCTACATCAAACATTAAAAAATGAGAGATGTAGTAGTAATGGGGAACTGCAGTTATGCTGTTCTAGAAACTCTGCCAAGAATGTAAGGTATAACAAATGCCTTGCTTGACTTGCTGACAATTTCATTTTCCAAAAGGTGGAAGAAACAAAAAGAGAAACAACAGTTTTGGAACTGATCCAACAGGAAGTAACTGGTCAGTGATATTGAGGTAGTGACAACCTTTGGTAGAAGTGACCACATCATCCTGAGATTCATTAGGCAGAGGAAAGAGAAAGCCAAATATAGCCAGATGTGCATCTTGGACTTTAAGAAAAATGATTTCAGTTAGTTTAAGAATGAATACTGAGTGAGAACCCATGGTCAGAAATGCTCAAAGAGAAGGGAATTCATGAAGATGGTGAAATGCTAGTAGAGGACTGAGAGAAGTTGGAACTATTCAACACCTATTCTGTCTTGGTCTTCTCCCAAAAGAAAAATAGTCCTCAATGTGGTGAAAATGGAATAAATAATGCAGTGATGGGGCTGCAACCCAAAATAGATAAGGAGGTGGCACAGGAACATCTAGATATTTTAAATTAGTTCAGTGCTTCTGGGCCAGAGGAACTATATTCACAGATATATAGATATATAAGGGGCTGTACTTGATGGCCTTTGTGGCCTCTTCCATCTCTATGATTATACAAGTCTAAGATACTAAGTGTCTTACTCTAAAGGTACTACTACCAACTGTTCAGCTTGGTGTTAATATCAGGAAGGGTTCTAGATGAGATAATGAAACAGCTAGTCAATGAGAAGTTTGTAAAGAAAGCTACTAAAAGATTACTAAATCATTACTAAAAGATTACTAAACACCAGCATGGGTTTCTGCAAAACAAGTAATCTCAGACTAATCCTCTCCCTCTCCCTCCCTCCCTCTCTCCCTCCCTCCCTCTCTGATAGGTGTACATGCTCAGTAGATCAGAGGTATGCTATGGATGAAATGTATCTTGATTTCAGAATGACTTTTGACAGCCTCCCCTGCCCCACCCCCCATGGTATTCTTGCACATAAGCTTATGAAATATGGGCTCAGTGAGATGACTTAGTCAATTTGTAGCTAGTTGATGGACCAAACCCTAAACATGCTCACTGCTGGTTTCATGTCATCTTGCAGGGAAGTGACAAGGGGCTCTGTTCTAGTCCCAGTTGTTCAACATCTTATTATTAACTGATTGATTGATTGATTGATTGATTGATTATATCTGTATGCCACCTTTCTCCCAAAATGGAACCCAAGGCAGCTTCCAACAATAAATTAAAATATTAAAACATTTAAAACAGTTAAAAACATCAAAAACATATAAAATCATAAAAACCTAAAACAATATACAGTTTAAAACAAGTTAATAAGTAAAGTTCCCCAGCTTACATAAAAGCCTGTTTGAAAAGAAAAGTTTTCTCCTGCTGGCAAAAGGAGAGCAGGAGGAGCACGTCTAGCCTCTTGTGGAAGGAGGTTCCACAGGGTGGGAGCAGCCACTGAGAATGCTCTCTCCCTTGTCCTAACCAGGTGAGCTTGGAATGGTGGTGGGACTGAGAAAAAGTCTTCCCCAGCAGATCTTAGGGTTCTTTCAGATAGCCTGGACCTAAGCTGTATAGTGCTTTGTCGGTCATAACCAGCACTTTGAATTGTGCCCAGAAATGAATGTGTAGCCAGTGGAACTGTTTTTACAAGGGAGTTATCTGCTCCCTGTAACTGGCCCTGGTCAGCATTCTGGTTGCCACATTTTGAGCCCACTGAAGTTTCCAAACAGTTTCCAAAGGCAACCCCACACAGAGCATATTACAGTAGTCCAAATGAGATGTAATCAAAGTGTGTGTCACTGAAGCCAGATCTGATGTCTCAAGGAACAGTGCACAAGTTTTAACTGTGCAAATGCACTCTTGACCACTGCTGAAACCTGGGCACCCAGGATCAGAGTTGAATCCAGGAGAACACCAAGACTGCGAGCCTGAGATTTCAGAGAGAGTATAACCTCATCCACCACAGGCAAAGTCCCTATTTCCTGATCTGCCTTTCAACTGAACAGGAGCACTTCCGTCTTGTCTGGATTAAGTTTCAGTTTGTTTGCCCTCATCCAGTCCATTACTGACAGCAGGTTCAGGACCAAGACAGCTTCCTTGGAATCAGATGGAAAGGAGAGATGGAGTTGGGTGTCATCAGCATATTGGTGACATTGAACCCCAAAACTCCAGATGACCTCTGCCAGCAGTTTCATGTGGATGTTAAACAGAATGAGGGACAAAACAGAACCCCGAGGGACCTCACAGGCCAACAGGCAGGGAGTTGAACAGTAGTCCCCCAGCACGATCTTCTGAGTTCGTCCCTCCAGGAATGACTGGAACCACTGTATAACAGTGCCTCCAAGTCCCATCCTAGAGAGTCGGCCCAGAAGGATACCATGGTTGAAAGTATTGAAAGCTGCTGAGAGGTCCAGCAAAACCAACAGAGGCACGCTCCCCCTGTCTAGTTCCCAGCGTAGGTCATCCACCGAAGTGACCAATGCTGTCTCTGTCCCATAAGCAGACCTGAAGCCAGATTGAGATGGATCTAAATAATCCATTTCATCCAGAAACCCTTGGAGCTGGGAGGCCACCACATGCTCCAGAACCTTGCCTAAGAAAGGAATAGTGGCGATACTGGATGATAGGCTTGGATGATAGACAAGAGGGTGTGTTCACCAATGGCAGACACAAAATGAATTTCATCAGGGATAAATTAAGGTACTGCATCTAGGCAAAAAAAAAAAATAGAGGCATGGATATATAATGGAAGACACTGATTTGACAGCAGCACATATGAAAAAGATCTAGGGGTCTTTGTTGACCACAAGCTAAACATTAGGGGACTATGTGATGTAGCAGCAAATACAGCGAATGCTGTTCTGGGCTGAATCACCACAACTCGTTTCAGATTAAGGGAAGTAATAGCAGCATTCTGTTCTGCTTTAGTCAGACCTCACCCAGAATACTGTGTCCAGTTTTGGGCACCACAGTTTACAAGGGATATTGGCAAGCTGCAACTTGTCCAGAAAGGGGTGACCTAGATGGTAAATTGTCTGACAAACTTTATGAAGAATACTTGAGAGAGCTGGGTAGAATTACCGTGGAGAAGAAAAGATTGAGAGGTGATTGTAAAGGAGGAGCTGGGCCAATCTGGGCAGCCAATCACAGCTCAGAGAGCGCTGGGAGGGGGGGCTGTGGGTGAAAATGTAACAAAAACACAGATGTGAGAGAAGGCAGACAGGGTTTTTTCTTCTTCTGTGAGAGAAGGCAGACAGGGTTTTTGGAGTTGACAAGAGACCGGGTGTGGATTTCAGAGAGCCAGGACAGTGAGTCAGGAAGGAGAACTGACTCTGGTATTTATTGGAAATTGAGAGAGATTTGGTGAATCTTCTCAGTTTAGCAGAGCATTGATAATGCACAGCCAGAAGATGAAAAACTTGCCAGCCCCACCTCTATCTCCCCCAAACACACTTAACTCTAGCTCAGAAGTAAACACAAAAACAGTTTAAAAGTATATAAAGTTCACGTACAGACACTTGGGCGTAATCTACACAGGTTCATGTTCTTGAAGAAAGGTAAGAAGAAAAGAGTCAGCAATAACATATTTGTAGGGAAGCATCTCCTTTAGAGCATCTAAGAGCACGTGCTTACAGGAAGGAGGCTGAAAACAAAGGAGATAGTAAATAGCAAGAAATGCTTCTTTCAGAACAAAGGATGCCTACGTGCAGGAGGAAGTGGATGTGAACAAGCAAACAGGAAAGTAAGCTATGGTGTTGCGTCTAGATATATAGCAATTATGCAACCTAACTAGGCAGTAAATTCAGAGCATGTAAAGGTTGCCATTCTCAACAGTATTGATGAAGCCAAGTAAGAATAGAATATTCAATATTAATTAATGACTGAGTTTTAATAAACCTACATTTCTTATTCATTTTTTAAAAACTGTTTCTGGCTGTCTCTTTCAAACCTGATAAGGCATCAGGCCATGCCTACTATAAGGAACCCATGCAACAACACAGCCACAGGTCCATGTTTAAGGGTTCACTCTAAAGCCCAGGAACTCAATCCAGAAAGGCATAAAGTATAGGAACAAGGGGCAGGGTGAGTGGCAGGGTTCCAGGTGTGGAACTGAGGGGCCAGCCTGGCAAAGGGATCTGTCAGAGCAACACTGTCTTCTTCAAATATCTAAAGGGCTGCCATGTGTAAAATGTGAGTGGGCTTGCTTTTGCCTATTCCAGAGAATAAGTCCCAAACCAATGGGCTCAAATTGCTAAAAGGGGTGTTCCTGCTGAACATGGAAGAATTTCCTCATATAGTAGTAAGAGCCGTTCAACAGCGGAATATACAACCTCAGAAAGTGGTGGATTCTCCTTCACTTGTGATGTTTAAATAGAGATTGAATGGCTGTTTTTACAGGAAGCATTAACTGTGTATTCTTACATAGCAAGAGGTTGGACTAGATGTCACAATGTGCTCTAGTTCAGCTCAAAAGTTCTATGATTCCAAGCAGAAGTCCCATGATAAAAACAATGATGTCTATTGTCTATGCATATATGAAAACTGGTGTGGCCATGGTGGGATGCAGGGTCAGCTCACAATATCACACCACACAAAGAATACTATACAATCTGCATATCTCTTTGTCTCTCTCTGTCTGTCTCTGTCTGTGACCATTTCCACACTAGATTGTTATAGTGCTATTATTCCACTTTCAACATCCTATGGAATCCTGGGGTTTGCAGTTTAGGGAGGGGCGGGTGGATGTTGAAAGTGGAATAATAGCACTGTAACAGTCTAGTGCGGAAATGGCCTCTCTCTCTCTCTCTCTCTCTCTCTCTCTCTGTCACACACACACACACACACACACACAGAGATTCATTCTTATACATGTGTATGCATATGGAGTCACTAAAATAATGTTTCAACTCCTTTGTGGTGTGCATTGTTAGGGGGAAAAATTCTGCCTTCTTAAGAATATTACTATAATATAATATTTGAGGTACAGGCCAATGGTAGAGAGGATCAAAGGTGGTGGACAGGACCAAATGTGAACCAAAAATTCCAAACAGTCCAAATTAGTTGAGGAAGTCAAATGAACCTGACAGGGTGCTTAGTCATCATCTGATCAGCAAAGTAAAGGGGAAAAAAGTAATCAGAACTGAGGTGTTTGTGAATGTGTGTGTGTGCGTGTGTGTGTGCGTGTACATTTCCTTTGGGTTCTGTGTGATCCAAGATCACCATATGCAAACAGTCCTGTGGAGTGCTTTTCATCTCACAGTTCTTGCTTGCTAGCTCTTTCTCTCTTATTTATTCTTCTTTATAATTCCCCCTCTCCAAAGAACCACTCCATTAAATTCAGTGTCAGATTTAGTCACATTATTTGCAATTATCTCTGTCTGCCAAGGTTCCTCCATTCATCACTCAATGAAGCACCTCCTCCCCATATCCAGTTAAGATAGCAACAGTCTCCCCTGCCCCCGCCCCATTCTTTCAAATCTCCATTGTCACTGAGTCAAGTGGCCATTGGGGTTTTTAATTCATTTTTTAAAAGATTGCAACAATAAGAATCACAACCAATCAATTCAACTCCTTCCCCAGGTCCTAAAAAAACTAATGGGAAAAGACTGGAGTGGGGAAACAGTGACATTGTTGCATAAGTGGTCCTAGTATTGTTATCAAGTTCCATCCTACCCATGGAGTATATACATGAAGGACAAAATTAGGCTATTGTGCCCCCAATAAGAATTCTGCCTGCCCATAATTTTTTCTTTCACTACCCAAATTTCCAGTCTTGCAGACAGCGAGACATTGCAAACAGTTTGTGCCTAGACCTCTTCTAATGCTGTGTTTGCATTTCCTTGATAACTTTGCCTTTCCTTTTTGTTTAGACACCTAAACTCTATTTGTAAATGCTTAGCAGATGTTTTCAGTTACTGCAATGCTAAAAATTTGAGAAGTAAAGGAAAGTTTCAAGTGAGAAAAAATTCTTATTTTCAGGGCAATGCCCTCATTTTGCTACCTCCCTCATAGCGATACTTGTGGTTCTGCACATAAATGATTACATAGTATCCCTTTATTTGCTTACATTGTATTTAAAAGGTGCTGCCCAAAACATTTTCTGATGTTATGGTGGACCACATGATGATTGTCCCCCAGTGAATTAAGTGGGCACTGAGACTGCTTCTCAAACATGAGTAAGGGACCTATTGATTGCCACCAGGGATGGCCCAAACATGAGTAAAGGAGGTATTGATTTCCACCATGGATGGACAGTAGTCCCCCACTCATGATCTCCTGCTAGAGGAGGATCTGGCTATAGCAATATGCCCCCCATCCAGCCTCAGAAAGAGGTGGAAGAAGTGGCAAGATAACATTCACACCCCACCACAGCCCAGAAATGACAAAATAATGCAAGCAGCAATGCTCATAATGACTTTCTCAGAGAAGAAGGAAATCCCACCCCCCTTCACGAGGAGAAAGAGATGCCAACCTTAGTGCCCCTTCTATGCCATCAGTAGGCTCTACTACAGACTCAACTAATTCAAGAAATAACTAATTCTATGTACAGTCACCCCTCCACATTCGCTAGGATTAGGGGCACAGGACCCCCGGGAAAGTGGAAAAACCATGAATAACTCTAGGCCTTCCCACACCACATTTAACACAAAAAAAAAGTATGATCACCATATTCAACCCACCATGGATTCCTCTGAGGCATCAAGTTCCTCCACAAGGCAGAAGTGGGTGGCTGGTGGGGCTTATTGTCACCTACACTGCTGCTCCACACCATTTTTAATAAGGACCTACAAGTCTCATTCACAGTTTCTCAGTCTCACAAGGCTTGCAGTCCCTATTAAAAATGGCATAGGGAGGCAGCAGAGGGGACAGCAAATAATCTGTGAATAATCAAATCCGTAAAAGTGAAACTCGCAAATGTGGAGGGCTGACTGTACAATTGACCTCTAACAGAGCAAATGTATAGGAACACTCCTCCTCTTGGCAAAATGACTGCTGCCTTCTTCTCTAAGGAAAGGGCACCATGGCTTCTTCCTCCTCCCTCTTGGCAACAGGGAAGGGGGCATTGTTGGACAGACTCTGGAGGACAAGAAAACTGAGCAGGTGGGAGAGCAGTGAATCTGCCATCCCCAGTGCCCTCACCCCTGCTACAACTGAGGCAATCTCTTCTCCAGCCTAATGGCAGTGCAAACCCAGATTCCCAACACATGAAATTCTCAGAGGAAAAATCAAAAAGTTCAGGTCCTCAAGAAGCCTCACAAAGGTAAACATTCTCTTCTGTTTTTCCAGTCAGTCAAAAGTCACACCTACAGTCCATTACAGAAAGCCCAGATGAGGCTTTGGGGAGTTCTGTGAATAAAGAGTCTTCTGTCAGTTTTTAACTAACATGGAAGAACTGGTTAATGGGATAGAAATATTCAGATCCTTGCATGTGAATGACCGTGTCCTCATGGGATTTGTTTTACAGCAGAAAGGGAAGCCAAACATAGTCACACAACCTTTAAGAGAACTGATACCAGTGAACTTAAGGAAATAATAGGTGAGATCCAATAGACTGAAATGCTTAAAAGGAAAGGAAGTTCACGATGAATGGGAGTTTTTTAAAAGCTAGATATCAAAGACAAAATCACAAATGATTCCAAAAGGCAAAGAAAAGTGGGAAGCATCTAAAGAAACCAAGTGGGAATTGTACAAACTTTTCAACGAGCTGAGATTTAAAAGGGACATGAATCAATAGGAGTATGGTGTCTAAATCAAGGGAGGTAATGGTACCACTCTATTCTGCATTGGTTAGACCTCATTTGGAATACTGTGTCCAGTTCTGGGCACCTCAGTTCAAAAAGGATATTGACAAGCTGAAGTGAGTCCAGAGGAGAGCGACCAAAATGTGAAGGGTCTGGAAGCCATGCCCTATGAGGAGCTGCTTAGGGAGCTGGGTATGTTTAGTCTGCAGAAGAGAAGGTTAAGAGGAGACATGATAGCCATGTTTAAATATTTGAAGGGATGTCATGTCAAGGAGGGAGCGGGCTTGTTTTCCACTGCTCCAGAGATTAGGACAAGGAGCAATGGATTTAAGCTGTAGGAAAGGAGATTCCACCTGAACTTCAGGAAGAACTTCCTGACAGTCAGAGCTGTCCAGCAGTGGAATCTGCTGCCTTATAGTGTGGTAAAGTCTCCTTCTTTGGAAGTTTTTAAACAGAGGCTGGATGGCCATCTGTTGGGAATGCTTTGGTGGGTGTTCCTGCATAGCAGGGGGTTGGACTGGATGGCCCCTGTGGTCTCTTCCAACTCTAGAATTCTATGATTCTATGATTCTATGTAAAAGAAATGGAAAGGGGAAATAATCAAAGGTGAATACTGTAATTGCCCACAATTATATGAGAAAGCCACGAATGCTAAAACCTGGAATGAGCCTTGGCTTGCTAAAAAGGCTTTAAAAAAAACAAAAGCTCAGCTGAGGTTATTGTTAGCTAATGTCTAGAGCAATGGAAAAAGAACAACGAGTAAAGAAGAGGGTCACTGCATGAAGATGATGATGAAATGCTAATAGGAGACAAAGAGAAGGCAGAACTGCACAAAACCTACTTTGCCTTGGTCTCCTTCTCAAAAAGAAAACAGTATTCAGCCTAATGAAAATAGAAGAGATAATGCAGCCCAAGATAAAGAGGTAATACAGGAATATCTAACTACTCTAAATGAATTCAAGTCTCCAGACTAATGAACTGCATTCACAAGTACTAACTGAGCCTTCAGATATGATCTCAAAAGCCTCTGTCAATAATCTCTGAAAATTTCTGGAAAACAAGAAAGGTCCCAGCAGATTGCAGGGGGATGAATGTTGTCCCCATCATCAAAAAGGAGAAAAAAGAAGACAACTACTAACCAATCAGGTTAATGTCAATACCAAGAATATTTCTAGAATAGATCATTAAATCTGTCAGCCTGTGTATGCCTAGAAAGGAATGTTGTGTGCAGTATGGACTTCTCAAAAAGCAAGTCATGCCAGACTAATATTATCTCCTTTTTTAATCAGAGTTGTGAGCTTGGTAGATGTGGGAAATGCTGAGAGATGTAGTATATCTTTATTTCAGTAAAGCTTTTGACAAGGTCTCCATTATATTCTTGCAGGCAAACCAGTGAAAAATGGGCTAGACAATGCTAACTGCTAACTGCATTTTTAACTGGTTGATCAACCAACTCCAGATAATCTTCATACATGGTTCCTCTTCAGCTTGAGAAGAAGTTACTAATGGGGTGCCTCATGATTCTCTGCTGGGTTCAGTTTTCTTCAACATCTTTATAAACAACTTCAATGAAAGAGAAGAGAGCAAGCTTATCAAATTTGCAGGTGACAAAGTATGTTAGCTAATTTCCCAGTGTACTGAATCAGGACTCAAAAGGATCTTAAGAGGTTTGAGAGCTAGATCCAAACTAACAAAACAAATTGCAACATGGATAAATACAAGGAAAAATGAAATGCACAAATATAGCATGGGTGATACCTAGTTTGACAACAATAGATGTGAAAATGATCTACAGGTCTAAGTAGACACAAGCTAACAGTCTGCAGCATGATGGGCTGGACAAATAAAAGCCAATGCAATTCTAAGCTAAATTAACAGGAATATGGTGTCTGCATTGAGGGAAGTCATAGTACCATTCTATTCTCCTTTGGCCAGATCTTAACTGGAATGGTATGTCCCATTCTGGGCACCACAGTTCAAGAAGGATATTGACAAGTGGTAACTATTTTGGCAATGAAGCCCTGTGAGGAACAGCTTAGAGGGTAGGGTACGTTTACCTTGAAGAAGAGAAAATTGAGAGGTGACATAATAACGATCTTTAATTATCTGAACGAATGCCATGTAGAAGATGGAGCAAACTGATTTACTCCTATTTCAGAGACTCACACATGTGGATTCAAATTACAAGAAAAAAGATTCAGACTGAACATTAGGAAGCACTTTCTTATGATAAGTCCTGCTTGACAGTCAAACAGACCAACTTAGAACGTGATGGATTCTCCTTCTTTGGAGGTCTTTGATCAGAGTTTGGATCACCAACTCTCAGGGTTGTTTAGCTGTGTATTCCTGCATGGTGGTGGTTAGACTAGAGCCAGCATAGTGTAGTGATCTGAGTGTCGGACTACAACCCTGGAGCCAAGAGTTCAATTCCCTGCTCAGCCATGGAAACCCACTGGGTGACCTTGGACATGTCACATGCACCCAAGTCTGTCCAAATGTCCATCCTCATTTGCATCATTAGTTACTTCAACAGGGCCTGGATGTATTTAGTGATTCAAAAAGTAATTTGCATAGCAAAAGTGGGCAACTTATCAAGATCTTTAAGAAGCTAATCAACAACAATAAAGAATTAAATTTAAAAAAGCAATTACTATCAGAAGGGTATACATTTCAGTGGTCTTCTCATAGACAGATAACAGAGATTTAGAGTGGATCTCAAAATTTATGATTTTGAGCTGAGCAAATCAAAATTTGAGAAACAATTATGTTCTGATGATGAATATTTGATTACCAAGATGTATAAACTTTTGTTAAAAATAGTGATGGAAGAGGAAGAGGCTAAACATTGTATGATAAAGTGAGCAAAACATGTTGGATATAGTATACAGATGAAACAATGGGGGAAATATGGTCAAAGGAAGTTAAATTTACATTAAGTTATGATCTTAAAGAGAATTTTTATAAGATGGTATGTCAATGGTATCTGACACCAGAAAAATTGGCTAAAATACATAAAGGGGTTTTTAATGTGTTTCGGAAAAGTGATCAAATAGTGGGACCTTTTTATCACATGTGGTGGACTACAAAAAAGGCCAAAAAAATCTGGAGTCAAATACACTTTATGGCACAAAAAGTCTTGAAGGTTAAGTTCAATTGAAACCTGAATTATATTTGCTGGGACTGGTAGAGAATCATCCCGAGAAGTATGGCAAGATGTTGCAATATATGACCGCTCCAGCAAGATTATCGTATGTACAGAAATGGAAAAATGCAGAGATATCAGTGAGTGAAGTTCTGCTACTGAAATTAATAGACTTAGCTGAAATGGATAAGCTATCAATACTGATAAGAGAAAAATCATTGGTGGCTTTTTTGAAAGACTGGGAAGCTTTGATAGGCTTTTTCAGTACCAAAAAATACAATATGTTAACTGTAGGTTTTAATAATCAGTGTATTTGGAAAAATAAGCCCTTGAAGTATTTGAATGGTATTTACAAATGAAGAAATAAATCTATACGATCAGGGACAATCTACTTTAGGAAAGCTGGAAGTCAATGTGTATTCTTTTACTGTTTTTTGCTATCTTAACTGTTTTGTTGTTATCATTTCTCTCCCCCTCCCCCCCTTTTTTTTAACTGTATTCCAAAATGTTTCATAAATAAAAGTAATGTGCACACACATTCATCTATGTGTGCAGCCCTCTCTTTTGGTGAATCAGGGTACATATTAGTGTGGAGAGAATCAGTCAAGAACCACATGAAAGCGTCACAAATACCTGGCAACTGAGGTTGTACTGTGTGTATCTGAAGAAGTGGGCTCGAATCCTTGGACATGTATGCTGAATAAAATGTGTTCGTTGTCACAAGGCACTTTGTAGCTTTTTCTGTAACAGACAACTATACCTACTCTCCTTGAAGAAATCTTCAGACATCTTTCCTCTAGGTTTTTATATGCTCCTAGCAAATAAGAAGTCTGATATGCTCAAGAAATTTATCTCAAAGGCCTTGATATGCTGATCAGTGATAGAGCCCCCAGAGCAGAGAATGGAAGCAGACAATTCCCTGGGCTCCTGGACATGCAAGAAATTTCCCTTGGCAACAGTTTCTAGCCTTATAGGCGAATGGAGCATCCCAGCTTCCTATGAGAGTAATAGGCTGTGTTGTCTTTTCTGTCATCTGTGTTTTATTAAATTTCTGTTGATGTGCCCACTGCTTCTCAATGAGCTCTCCTAAGCAAAGATAAACACAGCAGCTGTTTGGAGTGGCCCACACACCCTACACGGGCACAGGCGTGCCATTTCTATAAATAAAAATACCCACACTCTGCTGGACACGTGATAATACTCAGGGGAAGTCAATTGTCTGCTGGTCCCAGGGGGCGTCACTAAGACTAATATGAAGAAATTGAGCAAAAGCAAATGCACAGTGAATATTAGAAAATATTCTCTGTCAGTGGAATCTCTTAGAGCGTGGAAGCTCCTGAGAGAGGAGAGCCCATCACATCTGGCAGTGCAAACAGGACTGGACAGGGCACAGTCAAACACCTCAGGGAGCTTTGCCACACATACTGAGAGACCCTAAGGAAAATACTGTCTAGGCTTGCACACACTTGCTACTCTGACAGGCAATGGTGCATGGCTGAGTCTCAAAACTACTTTGCCTGTAATGACCACTCTCTCTCTTTTTTTTTTCCCCCACCTGGGGTTATTTTATACAACGGGTTGTCCTGCATAGGTCACTGCCCTTCTGCTGACTCCTTTTTGGTATGCATGGACTTACAACAATTAGACTCACATAAACTGCTGACTTCTGGGTTTCTTGGGGCTTGTTTGTTTTTTTCCTGCCATGATAGCACTGACTGCTATCTATACACCAAGGCTTTTAGTGTAGATGTCAAACTTTCTAGCTCATTTATTATTTCATCTGAAAGTGTGCTTTGAGTTCTTTGGTATCTGTTTTAGTTTTTAAAGTTCTAAAATATTAATATGTCTCCATGAAAGTCAATGAAACAGCCCTAGGTTTGGGGTATGTGAGAGAGAGAGACTGATCTTTGCTGAAGCCTAAGGAATGTGTTTAAGGGGACAGGGTAGGTCCGTTTGGGAGAAGCCAAGCCCTCCATGAACCCTGCAATATTAACACTGAACTGCACTTGAGAGCTGTCAGTAATCCATTCTGTCCAGTCAACATCCCACCCCAGTGGTGCTGCCACCAACAGACTATGGAGAATAGTGGATTATGTTTGCATTGACATTTGCAAAGCAATAGGTGTTTACCAAAAATACATACATCTTCCACATCAATTCACAGGGTGTAATTAATTAAGCGGAATGATTTTTAGCCTCTAATTAGGTAAATGTGTTAGCTATGCGGCAGGCTGCTGCTCTTCATATACCCATATGATATGTTGCATATTTCAGTAGATGTTTGTGTGTGATGCATCCTTGCATGTCAGGGCTGAGAAACTACCAATAGTTAGGGGCCTGCCTTTGCCTCCCATGAGATCTCAGAAGGCTGGGCTCCTACTCCCACATTTTTACATCTTATAACATTTGTTTTTAAATTATAAACTCAAAATGGACCATGTGCTAAGTGGCAGGGGACAATTAAAACATACCCCCTGCACTCCTTTAGGCCCAGGAAAGGTGTGGGGAGGGAAACATGGCCAGCTAGGGCATGGGAGATGCTATTTTTAATTCTAAAAATATCATTAAAATTGGGGAGGGTGGGCCTGGAAGCCTCAAAACAGGCAGGGGTCAGAAAAAAGATTTTCAGGACTTCATGCAGCCCACAAGGCAGATTTTCCCCTTCCTTATTATATGAGATATGATTTTTTTTGTATCTTTGTATGTATTAATTTACTGAGCAGTTATATCATCATTATATTTATATTTATTTATGTTTATAGCTCACATTTCTTCCAATGATTTTCAGGTGGAATACATGGCTCTCTTCTTCCCCATTTTCTCCACACAAGAAATCCATGAGGTTAGTTGACCTGAGATTGACTGACCAGAGTCTCCCAAAGAGTTTCATAATCCAATTGGGGTTTGAACCTCTCAAGTCCTAGACCAATTCTTTGACCATTACACCACACTAGTTCTGTTGTGTATCTATGTTCCTCTGCTTGCTTGCTTGCTTGCCTACTTGCTTGTTTACCGGGGAGGGGGGCATGCTGCAGCATATGTTTTGCAAATAGCACAACACTGCATGTGTTGTGTGGCTTGCTTCAGCATGTCAGAGTCATAGAATCATAGAGTTGGAAGGAATCTCATGGGTCATCTAGTTCAACTTCCTGTTCAGTGTAGGATCTGCAGCTAAACCAAGCAGCTGCCCAGCCTCTTTTTGAAGATGTCCAGACCCCAATATGTCTGTAGGCAATTGATTTCATTGCTGAACTGCTCTCACTATCAAGAAGTCCCTTCTAAAGTTAAATCAAAATGTATTATCCCTATAACTTGTAACTTTTAGCCCTGTTCCCACCCTTGGGGGCAGCAGACAATCCTTGAGGTACTTATAGAGTGCAAGCATGTTGCTTCTCAGTCTTCTCTTCAACAAGCTACACATGCCCACCAATCTTTCCTCATAAGTTTTGTTCTCCTTACCTTTTATCATCCTCATTGCTCTTCTCCAAATCTGCTCCAATGTGCCTATATACTTCTTGCAAGGGAAATCTTTTTGTGTGTATTCCTTCCCATATTCCTGCATATCTCTGCATTTTTATACACAGCAGCATATATTTGCAGCATGCTTCTATATTTGGCAGCATATATGTCTCTACATTTCTATGTGTGGCATCTCCCTATGTTTGACTACTCTTCTCTGCTTGTATACATGTAATTTTCTGCTAAGTATCATTTCTCATATTTATCTGGCATGCTCCTTCCTTCCCATGCATGCTTATGTGTCATATGACACCCCATATTGTATGTGCTGTGCTACTAAATGTCTGTCAGGGATTCCAGGCAGGGAACCCTGGGAAAATGATCAGCCCACTGCAAAGATGTTACATCATGCCCCAGCTGTTGGTAATTGCAAGGTTGCATAAGAAACTGGGGTCGTGTGCAGATGGTAGAGGGAGGTGCAAACCTCTACCTGATTGGTTGTAGATATGTATATAACAAAGCAACGCCAGTATGTATTTGTCTGTTGATCAAACCTGGTGCCTGGCGCAAGCTTTTGTCCATCTGTCCTATGTTTTGTATATAACGGAACTTTGTTGCAAGACAAAGTGCCTCCTGTTTTGGAAGAAGCTCCTCTGTGTGTGAGTATCCTTACTGGGGAACAAGGCTGCTGCTGTTGGCTCACTGAACTCTGGTTTTTCTGCTGCGTTTCTGTGGGGCTGAAACTCCTATCATCCCCAACAGTGGTTATGGGCCCAGGCCCAGAGTGCACAGCATCCACAGCGCACCTGTAGTTGTTTTTCCCCTGGATACTGGGACTGTTTTTGACTGTTTGCCTGGCTCTCCGGTGCTTCGGGAGTCTGTGTTTTGGCAGAGAGACAGTTTATCTTTAGTCCGGAGCTCATCAAGGTCACTGCGGCCAGCTGCTTTGTTTGTTGAATTTTCCTTACAAAGGCAGCAGCATGGCTGAGGGAGGTTGTCTGCATTTTGAACAGTTGACTGACGCTAATTATCAAAGCTGGCAAATTTATGTGAGAGCCGCTTTGACGAAGGAAAACTTGTGGCACGTTTTGGAAAATGAGGGACAGCCCCCAGAAGGAGCAACTGCTGCTCAAATAGCAGTGTTCAGGGTTGCTGACGAAAAAGCCAAAGCAGTTATTTTGCTTACTTTAAGTCCTTCCCAGTTGATTCACGCTGCTGCTGCAGACACAGCATATCAGCTCTGGCAGGCTTTGAAGCGTGTGCATCAATCTTCCTCGTGTTTGTCCAAAATGCTATGGACGAAAAGACTGTATAACACAAAGTTATGTCCCGGAAGCTGTGTAAGAGAGCACCTCATGCTGATGAAACAGTTATTTCAAGATTCAGCCAACAGGGGGGTAAATATCCCAGAAATGCAGAAAAGTTTTATTCTGCTGGAAAGCCTCACTAAGGAGTGGGACTTTTTGATGTACAGCCTGCAGGGTGTGCGTGAGGAAGAGCTGACTGTAGACTTGGTAGCCAGGAGGATTTTGGAGGAAGTCCAACGTAAGCAGTTCGATTCCAGACTGCAGTCGGAGGGGAGAACAGCCAGTCGCCAGGAGGGAGAAGCAGCTCCCAAGGAGGCATCTGACTTGGAAGAAGGAGCAGTGTGCAGCTTTGCCAGATGCTGCTACAGATGTAAGAGAGTCGGCCATCTCCAGAAGGACTGCAGAATGCCAGCGCCGAGCAGAGGGAAGAAGACAGCCCAGAAGCGGAGGGGGGTGTCGTCACAGACTGAAGGCCACGTGTTTGTGGCAAACGAACAGTCTGAGAGTGGTGTGTGGTTGCTAGACAGTGGTGCAACTCACCACATGGTGAACAATTTAAAGCTGTTGAATGATGTTACAAATGCAAATATAACAGCAATTTCCCTTGCAGATGGGGCACCAAGCAAGGTGCAGGAGATGGGTACTGCATATGTGCCATGTTTTGGGAAATCGTTTAATAATGTATTGTGTGTGACAAATTTGCAGAACTGTATTTTGAATGTCTCCCAACTGGCCAGTGAGGGTTACAAAGTGGTGTTTGAAGGGGAGAAATGTATAATTACTGCAAATGGTGTTTTTTGTGCAAAAGGGGTGAAAAAGCAGGGGTTGTACCACATGTTGCCCAAAGGAAAAGTGGCAAATGTTAGCCCTTTGTGTAACAAACCTCTACATGAAAAGTGTGTACATTATCTCCACAGAGTGATGGGACATGCCAGCTACAAAAGTTTGCAAGAGTTGGCAAAGGTATGCCCTGGGTTACAGGTCCGAAATTGTCCTAAGTTCCTAGAGTGCTCTGTGTGCAAAAAGGTTAAGGTAAAGGCTTACCCCATTGCCAAGAAAAGCAAGTGTGTCACCCAACAGCCTTTTGAGGTTGTACATGCAGATTTGGTTGGGCCATTCAAGCCAACTGAAGGGCAAAATAGGTATGTCCTGGTAATTGTAGACAGACACACCAGGTACTCCTATGTCTATCTACTGAAAGAGAAAAGTCAAGCAGCTGAAAAGTTCCAAGAGTGGGTGAATGCTGTTGAGAGGGAATTTCCTTATAAAGTAGCTAGTCTGGTGTCAGACAGAGGGGGAGAATTCCTGTCCAATAGCCTGCAAGCCTGGATGCGTAAGAAAGGCATAAGGTATATAATCACCAAACCCGCATCTCCCGGGGAGGTGGTCTTGCAGAAAGAAGAATTGGGCTGTTAAAACAAATCAAGGACTGTATGATGGAGGATGCCCAAGCCCCAGCAGGACTTTGGGGAGAAGCAATACTGACAGCAAACTACCACTTAAACAGGATGTGGAGTTCAAGTGTGAAGCAAACTCCATATTACCAATTGTATGGTAGAGCGCCAAACCTGCAGCATCTACGTGTTTGGGGTCAGTTTGCTAGTGTGTATGTTCCCCCAAGTTTCAGAAAGTCTGGAGAGGAGAAATCTAGATGGTTACGCTTTGTGGGATATGAAGGTAACAAATATAGATTTCTACACCATGCTGGCAAAATAGTGTATTCTAGGAGTGCAAAGTTTGAAATCCATTCAGGATGGGATAGACTGCACTGTAACCAAGAGGTTTTGATTCCCCTGGGTAAAAGTGTGAAAAGTGTGAAAAGACTGCACTGTAATCAAGAGGTTTTGGTTCACCTGGGTAAAAGTGACAAAAGTGTTCCTGAGAATGGAGGGGCAGTGATGTCTGATGAGGAAAAGGACAGTGTCCCAGATACACTTGAAAGCTCTGAAGATGGAGGGGCGGTGATGGCTGATGATGAAGAAGAAAGTACTGAGGAAAGTACTGAGGAGGAGAAGCCAAAAATCTCACTCCACGTCACACCAAAGAGTTCAACACCGCCACCTAGTGCTGAACCTGCATTTACGGTCAAGAGAGAGCCTCGCACTGAGGTCAGCACTAGTTCCAGCAGCGGTTCCAGTGAAAGTGGGTCAGGAAGTACCCAACTTGCTGAGTCAGGAAGTAAAGTTATGCTTATCCCTAAAAGGTCAGGAGGAGGGTATTTTGCTGTCCTGTGTGACTGCGGCAGAAATTTTGAGTGTAGGACTACATTGGGGTATGGTACCTGAAAAACAATATCGCGGATTTGCTTACAAAGGGCTTCCAGTAGTAGGCCATGAGAAGTTGGCAAGTAAACTGGGCCTTGCCACCAGAGTGTAAGGTGGAAGATGAATTGTACCCTTGAATGTATGTACTGTGTGTATTATGTAACATGTAATGTATGATATGTATGGATTGTGAAAATGTCCTACACAGTGGCCTGACCATTTTGTAGGGGATTGTCAGGGATTCCAGGCAGGGAACCCTGGGAAAATGATCAGCCCACTGCAAAGATGTTACATCATGCCCCAGCTGTGGGTAATTGCAAGGTTGCATAAGAAACTGGGGTCGTGTGCAGATGGTAGAGGGAGGTGTGCAAACCTCTACCTGATTGGTTGTAGATATGCATATAACAAAGCAACGCCAGTATGTATTTGTCTGTTGACCAAACCTGGTGCCTGGCGCAAGCTTTTGTCCGTCTGTCCTATGTTTTGTATATAACGGAACTTTGCTGCAAGATAAAGTGCCTCCTGTTTTGGAAGAAGCTCCTCTGTGTGTGAGTATCCTTACTGGGGAACAAGGCTGCTGCTGTTGGCTCGCTGAACTCTGGTTTTTCTGCTGCGTTTCCGTGGGGCTGAAACTCCTATCATCCCCAACAATGTCTTCACATGCAGGATACTGCTGTGTGCTATTCTGCATGTTTGCCTGTGGAATCCTTCCATGTATATGGCATGCTGTTACCTGTCTCAGTTCTTATTTGTGTTGACTGTACTCCTGAGCACGGAAGAAATGAAATGCTGCTATGTATACACAGCTTGGAAAAGTTTCTTTTAAAGCCAGCAAATCCCCTCACCCTGCTCATTACCCTGAGCTGCAACATGTTTTCCATCTTGCCCGCTTCCCTCTCGCCCCCTCTTCCCATGCGATTCATGATGAGTGCTGATCTAGCGCAGCCTTCCAGGTGCCTCTTAGGCTTATGCACTCTTTAGTGCTCACTGTGCCTCTGCAGCACTGCATAATTCCTCCCAGCAGGCTGTCTTCAAGTTGGGAATTAGAGGTTTAGAGGGTAGCATGCAGAGTAGGCTAGGTTGTGGAGATGGATCTCCATTCCCACAGGGCCGAGCAGGGGGCTGCAGGATTTTCACTCAATCATCTCTCTGTCTGCCCCCTTACTCTAATTTGCTCAGTGGTGGCCTAGGAGCTTGATAGGCAGTTTCTTTCTGTGGAGATTGTCCCTCCCTCCCTCCTCCTCACCTTAGATGGCATGCTCTTCTCTTGGCTCTAGACTTGCTTAATATGTTACTATGCAGTGCCTTCTACAAATGGAATAATGGGAAGAGAGAAAAACCCTTAACATCTGATCAGACATCGGTGAGAAAGGCACTTTTAATATGTTTATGGTGCTGCTTGCTAAGGGTCTCTACTTTTGTTCCTCAGCTCTACATGCCTGCTCTTTGACCAGCTTGCAAACTAGCCAATATTTTACTTATCTGGCCAGTGAAAGCTGGTACTATGTGATTATCAGTGCCTGCATGTGCCTTCAAGTCACCTGTCAAGTTATGCCAACCCTATGAATTTCATAGGTTTTCTTAGGCAAGAAATACTCAGAAGCAGTTTTGCCAGTGCCTTCCTCTGAACCTCTGAACCCCAGGTTAAGAACCTACAGCAGTGGTTCTTAACCTGGGGTCTGTGCCCCCCCCCCGAGGATCCACAATGCCCTCACAGAGGGTCCATGAAGCCTTGCTGCTGGACATCAGCAGCAGCAACAACAATAAGGACATGGCAGTGGTGGTGGGGTAGCAGGTGGCAAAATGAGGGAGCAGTTTGGACTCACTCACAAGTCTGCTGCCATGTCCTTATCCTCTGAGATGCAGCAGCAGGAGGTGTGTGTGCCAAAGGATACAGCAGCAAGCATGTGCACATGTCGAAACTGCTCCCTTGTTTGCAAAGAGGGAGTAGTTTCACTGCCTGCACACACACACACCTGCCACTGCCATATCCCTAACAAAAGGGACACGGTGGCGGGTGTGTGTGAGCACCCACACTATGGCCCTTGTTGCACCTTACCTTTTAACACTGCTGGGTTGGGGTCCTCGCTCAAGAAGCCTGGGCAGGAAGGCTCTTGCAAGCCCCCGCTTCAGCTCCGCAGCTCTTTCCTGCTCATGTGAGAGCCCCGCCCACGCCCTGCCCCTTCCTTCCACAGTGCAGCCTGGGAGTTGGAGGCTGCACTGAAGAGAGGATGCATGACCGGACCAGCTCCAGAGGCGCCGCACGGCAGGTGTGTGGTCCAGGCCTGTGAGCATTGCGCAAGCGCGGGTCATTTTCGGCGAAAAGCCAAAAATAAAAAAATGAGTTTTCGCTGAGCGTGAGGGCCTTGAGCATCGCGTAAATGGGAGTACTTCATGCAGACCGCTCCTCACATTTACACGACGCTCAAGGGGCCCTTTCACTTGCAAGCTGCTGTGCGAAAAGGGCCTATGACTCTGAAGACCAGGGTTTGACTCCCCACTCAGCCATGAAAACCCACTGGGTGACTTCAGGTAAGTCAAATTCTTGTCAAATCTTGCAAGAAAACCCACATGATAGGTCCCCCTTTGTTGTTGCTGCTGCTATTGTTGTGTGCATTCAAATCATTTCTGACTTATGGCAACCCTAAGGTGAACCTATCATGGGAGTTTCTGAGTCTGAGAGTGTGTGAGCGTGCCCAAGGTCACCCATGGAAACCCAGTTTCCATGGCTGACCAGGGAATCAATCCTTGGTCTCAAGTGTCCAACACCCAAACCACCACACAACACTGGCTCTCAGGCTTGCCTTAAGGTCAGTTTTCAAAAAGGAGAGACAAAATGGCTAGAAAGAACCTCCTCCTGTAAGCAGCACATCCTTGTTCTGTGCCTTCAAGTCACTTCATACTTATGGCAACCCTAAAGTGAACCTATCACAGGGGTTTTTTGGGCAAGCTTTGTTCAGAGCGGGGTTGATTGTGTGACCTGCCAATGGTCACCCACTGTCTGGGTGGGAATTTGAATACTAGTCTCCAGAAGCCTTTAATAAATAAATACGTAGATATTTGAATATTTAAATAAATCAAAATTTAAATATTTAAATACTAAGTCTTAGGGGTCCTTGGCAAAAAATTATATTTACAGGGGATCCCTGGTCTACAGCACCTGGTATTCATTGGTGGTCTCCTGTTCCAGTACTAAGCAAGGCTGACCCTGCTTAGGTTCCAAGATCAAAGGAGACCTGGGGCCTTTGGAGTATTTAAAACCTGCCTGTTAAAACCAGAAACTCCCAGCATCAGGCAGTCCTTTGCAATCAGCTGCTGTTACCCTGCCAACCAGATCCTTGCTCTGCCCTCTGAGTATATGTCTCTAATGGGGTCGTACCCTCTGGAGGGAGCTCAGGGAGTGTCACTATCTGGGGTAGACTGGGCCATCTAGGGGCGGCATTTACTTGTTTGCTGGGAGGACCTCAGGAATCCCTGCCTCGCCAGGGGTCCTGTTTTTGGCTGGGACGGGAATTCCAATTTCCTTTGGGGGCTGGAGCTGAAGCCAATTTTTGGTGCTGGGAATGGGGTCCATAATTGGAGTGTGTAATCACCTGTATGGGTTCCCATTTCCCATGCTCCTTTTTAGTTGGCCTTTGTGCAGCCTTAAGGGCTCCTGTCTCTTAGAGGAGGTCAGAAACTCTCTGGAGATTCTCAGAAAAGCAGGCCCATGATGTTGTTTCAATGTTCATGGGCTCTAAGGCCATCTTTCTTTCATGATTTAAACCTCCATAAAGGAGTGTTTTAAATTCCACATCATCAAAGTCCAAATTCCCTTGCACTGGCCTGACTTTATCAGCAAATGTAGCAAGGAGTTTTTTTCTTGCCACATAGGCTTCGGGGTTTTCTTTTTGTCCCTGCTGCTCTGAGACATACAGAACTCCAGCTGTTTGGCTATGCCACAAGATCTTAATAATTTCCCTCATCCAGAGATGGACATTTAATTTTATGAGGTATCTGGCAGCTACAGCAGATTGTACAGTGGGAGCTCTGAGGGGTACATGCACAACCGCCAATTGAGTTAAGTCCTGCCCATTGGCCATGGGATGGGAAAGTATGACTGTGTTGAGCCATATAATCCCCGTGTGTCTGTTGAGCGGCCTTCCAGGGAATCCTTGCACAGCATTTTCAATGCAAAAGGGCCCCTTGAGCACATGTGAAAAGGGCCTCTTGAGCACATGTGAGGAGCGGTCCACACAATGCAGTCACATTTGTGCAACGCTCCAGGGCTCAGTAGAGACCACTCACGCTTGAAGCAGAAAATGGTGTGCAGTCACGCATAGCTCCGGGGCCCCTCGCGCACTTACCTTGAGTGCAGAGCCTCAGGAGCCGGGTCGGTCGCACTTCCTGTCTCAGTGCAGCCTGGGAAGGTCCCAGGCTGCACTGCAAAAGGAAGAGGTGGGGCTCTTGCGCAAGCAGGAAGCTCGTTTGGAGCCGAAGAAGCAGGGAAGCGAGAGCCTCTCTCCGGAGGCTGCTTGCGCGAGTACTGCACCCCAGCGCTGCAAATAGGTGAGTTGCAGAAAGGGCCCTAGTCTCTATCTCCTGGGTCTCCTTGTCAGCTGCTTGCTCCTTTCCATGGGTCACTTTCCTTTTGGTCATAGACCTAGTTTCAACAGACACATGAGGATTATGTGGCTAAACGCATCCTTGGATTGGGCCAGTTCTTCCTTTAAACATTTGGCCCTTTCTTTCCGTGATTGGATAGTAATCTCTCCCAGTTTTTTGGCTGTTGGAATGTGTGATGGACACAAAGGTTACTTTGACCGATTAAATGGCCTCAGCTTGAAGCCAGGCAACTTCTTTCGTTAACTCCTCAATTTGGGCTTTAGCAGCCACGAGAGCACTCGAGGCATCTTGTGCAGCTAGCCAAAGTCTCCACAAGGGAGCAAGGGTGCAGGGACATTCTTAGAAGGCCCAAAAGGGCTCTTCTCCATTCTGGCTTTTGTATAAGCCTCTCCAAGAGTGGTAAAGGGGTCTGAGGTCTGGAAGCTGGAGTTTTGCCAAGGACATTTACCCTTTTGGAGGACTCAGCATTTTAACTTTCCTGCCATTTTTTCCTCCTGCATCATTTCTTTTATCTCCATTCCTAGCTTTCTTAGCTCTACCTTCCTAGTTACACGTTACTGGTGGGACCAGGCTTGTAGGGATGTGGAGGACCACCTGAGTCCCTGAGGGGATTCTTAAGGAGATGAACTCTAAGGAATTATTTTAGGAAAGGGGACAAGAAACCTAACTACAAGCCACCCAAGCCCTTTTGAGAACCTAAGCCTGGACTTCCTCCATTGACAGTTTAGGGCAAAAGGGTAGGGATTGGATTCAGGGACTGGAAGGATTACTCTGATCCTTTGGGGTGGACCTTCACTTAGACACCCTACCTAGTGGTGAAGGGGGGAACAAACTCTATGGAACTTACAGTGTTGCCTGGCCAAGCAACAGGGGAAGAGGGAAAGGAACCAAACTGAATCATCCCTATAGTTTTTCAGGTAAGAGGCATCTTCCTCTACCTCGAAACCCTAACTCCACTTTTATACTGATTTTCTGTCACACTTTCAAAATCTACAAAAAGAAGTGGGGGTCATGGGCTACCCTGGGCTATCTGCTAGCACTCAGAATTCCTCCCACAAAGGAACCGAAGAGAGACAGAAAGAGAGAACAATTTCCAAATCCAACAGAAGCCCTGTGGCTCACTCACTCCAAATCACACACACTCATGCTTCCTAACAATCTAGGTTGTTGGCGGTCATTTTCTAAGTCAGCACCATTCTGATCTGCATGGGTCACAACTTCCAGTCAGATCAGGGATGCAGGGGTTGCCCGCATTCTCCACCACTCCATTGCCCTGACTCCTGGGGTTCTCTGGGAGACACCCAGATTTGCTCCAAAAATACAAAGATTTGGGGAAAATATTGTATAAAATGTAAAATGTTTGTGTTTCTAATTTAAGATTTAGAGATTGTGTTTGAGATTACTTGTGCAGTGTTGTTAAATGCTCTGTGTGTAATAGTTTTACAGTTCTACAAGCTGACTCTCTGCATATCTACTCAGATGTAAGTACCATTGAATTCAGGCAGGTGCACTTGCAATGTAGCTACGGTTTCACTCTTGGAATCAAAATAAAATAAGTAGATGGGCATCAGGCATTTTTTGGTAACTGTAATATTTTTGTAACAGTTATTTTCTTCTACCCATTTTCTTTAGAAAGAGAATTTTTTAGAGTGTCTTCTCTTACCCCAACTTCTGGGGGTCCCTGGGGGACATTAGGATTTATTCCAAAAATCCTAAGGTTGTGGGAAATTAGCAGAACACTGCTTAGCAAAGTGGAGGGTAGGACAACGCAGCGAGATCTTTAACTCTATGTCTATGGAGTTAGACCACACAAGAGCCAAGTCAACTGCCCAGTTATCGGTAGTTGATTTAGAAGAATTGGCAAAATATCCACACACACAGCAAAGCAGTCACTCACACAAGTGCACAAGGACTAATGTGTTGGAAAGATATGGAGATCGAGAAAAGCAGAGGGAAAGAGAGGGGTTATACTACACCTGATCCTGTAGACTGCGGCTGGGGAAGAAGCAAGCCAAAGATGGCTTAGCGAAGGAAAAAGAATGCTGAGGGGAGCTCTTGACTAGCAGAATGCTAGGGGAAGGGTAGTTAAGTGTGGGAGTTCTCCAAAGAGAGCCCCAAAAGAGGACTCAATCATAGTGCAAAGTATGCCTCGGGGGGGGCAGACCTTTTCCAGAAAAGGACAAATGGCCAAATCATGCAAATGGACCTTATTTTGCATTTCTAACTTCATCCGGAGGACACGTAGTTCACATCAAGGTGTCACTGCTGTTGATGGCCTATTTGGTGTGTGTATACATGCCTTTCGAGGTTTCCCTGTTGGAGACGTGACTGGGGGATCGTTGGCCTGACCTCACTAGCTGTGCTTTGGTTTTAGACCGAGATGTCTACATTCCTGTTCAGTGAACGTCTGGCTTAATAACGTTTTCCTGGGACTGGGTCTGCTAGCAGGGGTTACACTGCCAGAGGTTGCTAGGCTTTACTCCTTTTTCATCAGGTTGCCTCAAGACTACTTTGGCCTTGACATGCTACCTTCTGCTTGCCTGTTCCCTACTCCACCTAAGGGTCCAGTTTTTGTCAAATCAAAAGTCAACCTTCCTAGGTCCAAAAGTATTTACCATATTTGCTGGCATATAAGATGCACTTTTTTCCCTAAAAAATACCCTCTGAAAATGGGGTGCATCTTATACACCAGCAAATATAGTAACACTAAGAACTTAGGGAAGGGAGGGAGAGTGACAGGAGTTCTCCCAGCCCAGGCAAATCAGAAGGGGAGGGGTACAGGAAACCATGATCTATAAGAACATAGATGAGTGTTTCTACAGTTTCTCCTTTCCTTCCCCTCTTTTCCTGTGAATTTGCTCACCAGAAAACTAAAAAAAAATTTTCCTGAAGAATACCCCTTGAAAAGTGCATATAATACGCTGGCAAATATGGTAGTCCTTACCTGACTGTGGGCACTGTAGGCAACGAGGATTGGAGCATGGGGCAACATATATTTTAGGAAAGAAAAAATACGGGTAATTGTTCATTAGTAGAAGCAAAAGCCTATTCAGGCATTCTCTGTATACAATTATGATAATGCAGAAGGTCTCCATCAGTTCTACCCACCTGCCTTGTACATATTGGGGACACGTCTGCAGAAACACATGGTCTTGTTGCCCCAGTCTTGTAATTCACACCCTCCAAGTATTCTGGTTTGGCAGGGACAATCCCCATTAATCGTCTTTGTCCTAATTTTTAACTGCTTTTAAAATGTCTCAGGGCCTTTCTGGACCATGCTGTTATAATGTTATTATTCCACTTTCAACATCCTGTGGAATTGTGGGCTTTGTAGTTTACTGAGACCAAAATACTCTCTGGTTAAGAATTCTAAAGGCCCCTCCCTAAACTGCAAACCCCAGGATTCCATAGGATGTTGAAAGTGGAATAATAGCACTATAACAGGGTAGTGCAGAAAGGCCCTCAGTCTTTCTCTTCCTTCTACTTTCACCTTCCTCTTTGACTTACTTCAGTTGCTGCAAACTGAGTTCAAAGTGCAAAAGTAGATTGCTTTCAATTAACTCAGCAAGAGGGATAGGAGAAGAGGATTGGATATGAACACAGAGTTCCAACTGTGCATCTGAGAGAAAGCTGTAAATTTGAGGAGATTTGGTAAAGGCATTTTGATTTTACAATGGTGTATAATATATTATTATGGCCATTTCCACATGGGGTTTTTAAAATGGTGCAGAGCGTCCTCCAGGGAGGACGTCTGCACCTGAGAGCCGACTGGGTTGGACCTACTTAACGTAGATCCACACCCCAGCCTGCTCCGGAACGACCCCAAGTGGGTCCAGCGTGCTTTTGAAAGACCCCTAAAAACACGTCTTTCAAAAGCACAGAGCATGCCACTGCAAGCCTGCTCCCTTATGCAGATTCGCAGGCTCGCATTGGTGTGATCCTGCAATCTGCCGGGGGTGGGCTTTAGGCTGGCAAGCTTCAGCGGTTGGTCGAGACTCTCGACCAACCGGAAGCTGCCATTTTTGTCCCCGGAGCATTGCGGAGCGGCAGCCACGCACTGTTCCAGAGCAGCGTGGACCAGACCAGGGAGCCTTTTAGTCCGGTGAGTAGCGTCACGGGGCGATTCCCTCGCCCCGTGCAGAAATGGCCTACATTAATTGTTAATTGTGTTGTGTACACATATGCATACCCAAAGTTTTGTACTTATTGATTTGCACTTTCTCTTTTTTCAGACTAACTCAATACATGAAACACAGTGTGATATAGCAACTGGAATGTTGAACAAGGACTCCAGGAAATCAGGGTTCAAATCAGCCATAGAAAGTAACTCAGGTGGCCTTCAGCATGTCCCATTCTCTCAACCCATGAGGAAGGCAATAGCAAATCTTTTCTTAAAAAAAAAAACTTGCCAGAAAAGCCCTATGATAGGATTACTGTAAGTCAAAGTCAGCTTGAAGGCACATAATAGCAGCAGCAGCAGCAGCAGCAGCAGCAGCAGCAGCAAATTCCAGGCTTTCTCTACTTAAAAAATAGTGTTCATCTTCATTAATAATTTTTGCTCTCTTGTTCCTAGACACACCAATATTTACCACATTCTGATGCTGCTGGGCCACATGTACTCCAGGTTTTATTTGCAAAATGATGGAGGGTATAGTACCGCAATTTCAGAACACCGGCCAACCTGTTTCTACACATGTGCCTGTGGATGGCACAGGGTAGACAAGATGGAGACATTGAGTGCTCCCTTGGTGGCTGCTCTGAGGCCATGAAACTCCCTTCTTTAGGAGGCTTGGCTGGCCTTGACTCTACTTCCACTGGCAGGCAAAAATGTTCTTGCTCAAACAGGCTTTTAGCCATTAACCATCTGTGCAGAAGAAACTTTTAATGAAGGTTTTATGTAGTTGGCCCTCCACCTTTGTGAGTTTCACTTTCATGGGTTCGATTATTTGCAAATTTCTCCAACTCCTGTCCCTCCACCTCAAGTGCTTCTTTTCCAGGGTAACCTTTCCTCTCAACAGTGACAATCATGCTGTCCAGCCCTTTAAAAACTCTCCTCTGTTCCTCCTCCTCCTCCTCCTCCATTAGCCACTGCCTTTGCCAGCTAAACATGGCTTAAAGCCCAATTTCTCAGCACCACAAACCCTCTCCCAGTGTCCCCCCCCCAACACCCAATGAAGGAGGTTGGTGAGATAGAGGAAGTACAGGGCCACCATACTAACCACCCCCTTTCCTTCTCCATTCCCTGACCCGGTTTGGACCCTGGGTGCCTGTTCTCTCCACCATGGCTCAGTCCCCTTCCCACACACACACACACACACACACACACACATTTTGATATTTATGATTTTTCCACCTTTGCAGGAGTCCTGCACCCCTAATTCTAGCAAATGTGGACAGCCAACTGTACTTCCTCTTGTACTCCTTTCTTTTTATGTGCTTAATTTTTTAAAACTTTTTTTTTATTCAGTGTTTGTTTTTAACATGATAGGTTAACTGATTTTTAGCCAAGTTTATAACTAACTCTATAAATGATTGATTTTAGTGATATTTTGTTTTAACTTGTATTACAAACTACCTTGAGTACTCTAATGGGAAAAGAGCATGATATTTATTAAATAGATGAATGAATAGTGTATACAGGGCTAATAGGGATCTGTCCTGCTACAGAATTAAAGTTATACAGAGGATAATGCCTGAATATGACTAAAGAGACATTATAAGTGTGTTGAAAGAGGTTTGGACTAAGCATGGGGGAAAAAATTTGTTCAGATTGACTGAATTACTCTGTTCAAATCCTTGATCATACTGAAATCCAATTATACTTCAGTTTTTGGACTTACCTGAATTTTGCAGTGCATGTCATCTATCAAAATATGAAAACCAAAAGGTACATATTAGCAGAAAGGGCATGGTTTTCATATTTATTTTATTATTATGCAAATATAGGAATTTGGGGAAATTGCTTGCAATAAAGTGTATATTGAGCGAAATTGCCAAAAAAAAAAAAAAAACCAACCCCCACACCCACATATTATGACAGACGCAAAACAATCTCGTATATGCACTTTTATTCAGTTGTCTTTTAAAATCACAAACTGATGAAGAAAAAAGGGAAAAATACTTAAGATGGGAAAAATGAGAAATAGAGGAAAATGAAAACTAAAAAAAAAAAAATTGTCCATTCTAAATTTGTATACGAATTTTCTGTCCTGAAAACAAATCCCTGAGAATGAGGTGTGTTTCTGTCAGAAGTACTTACACCGCAGTTATAATTTTATCAGAACTATTGACATCACAAAATACATGTCAGTCTTCCCCACTGGCATATAGACAGGGGGGTGATGAGGGCGGTCCACCCTGGGAGCAATTTTTGGGGTGCCTCACACAAGGTGGCCAAGCTCCCATGTGATGTTGCCATGCCTCCATGCAATGTGACCACACCCTGCGCAACACAGCCATGCCCCTGGCCTTCCGCCCCCTCCACCGCACTCCAAGCTATGAGGCTGGTCTTCCCCTTATAGTTTTTCTTCTTTACAGAATGTCCTCTGCAGAATCATTACAGATGGCCATCATCTTATGTGAAATAAGGCAGATTGGGTGACAATTAATAATAGAATATGGTTAATAATGTGTGCCTTGACACTTTTAGATTTTGTTAGAAATGCTTCCCTTGTTCCCTCATCACTGCATCTGCTAGCTAGGGCTGATGACAGCTGCAATTTAGTAACTTCTGGAGGGTTACACATTTCCCAATCATGTCCTTATATGCTCAGCACTAACAAGTCATTCTCACAGAAAACTGGGGTCCACAAACCAATGAGAAACATAGGAAACTACCTTACATCAAGTTAAACTAGGGCCCTTTCCTCATGATGATGCTCTTCCACATCGTGGCACTGCAAATCCAAGTTGGAAGGGAGCTCATCAGCAACGCTCCCCTCTGCACCCTCTTGTTCCCTGTGGAAGGGAGCGAGATAGCCTTTCCCTTTCCTTCTACAGTGCAGCTGGGCACTTGCCATTGCTGTGCCAGGGCAGGAAGCATTGCAAACACGATGGTAAGTATGTGTCCGTGCCTGGTCTGGTCTGGTCTGGCAGCCAGGAGAAGCTGATAACGCAGGTCAAGAAGTTCAGGTAGTTAAGCAATTAGTTTACTTTAGAAAGAAAATAACCTTACAAATGAGAAGCAAATAACGATCCCAGCAATGTCCATAAATCAGCCGCAGGCAATATAAACACAAGTCAAAAGCAAAACAACAGGCAAGGGAAGCAAACAGAAGCACGCAGAGGAGAAACGGTTAGTTAATTGCCAACAAAAGCCAGAGGGGAAAGGCTTAGTTCTCATACATACAAGATCAGTGTAGCTGGTGTTTGATTAATTTGTGTTTGGCATAAATTCACCAGGAGTGACACGGGAGACCCTTTTGGTGTCTATGCTGGGCGAAGGTAGGTATAGATAGGTCATTCTCTGTGTCAGAATGAGCAGGGCTCCCCGCTAGGACTGGCACTACTGTCTCTGGGGTGGGTGGTGGTACTGTCTGCTCTGCAGGTTCTGCTGTAACAGCCTCTGTGCCAGGGCTCAGAGCAGGTTCTGCTGCCTCAGACAGAGTCTGAGTCTAGGTCCTGGAAGCCCATGTCAGTATTGGAGTGTCATGCGAGGGGAGGTGTAAAACAGATTTTATCTGTTTTTCAAATACCCCGCAAGTGTGACACTTTGTGACAGGATGGCAGCAGTACAGCAACGACATCATGCAGAAGCACAACCTGCCAACCGCTGCCATCCCATGGCAGAAGCAACTCAGTGTTGTCATATGGAAAGGGCCTAGGTTGCCAGAGTAAAAACTGGAGAGAGATCCTGTGTCTTTAATGGCCATGTAGTAGATGAAATTTCAGCAGGTGTTGCTTGTTATCTGGTTGCATGACAGGGAAAGGAGCCCTCCCCAGTTTTCAGTCTGGCAACCCTACATTAAACCATTAATCTATCTAGCTCAGTGCTGTTTAAACTGAATGGAGGACACTCTCTAGGGTTTCAGTTATGAAACTTTTCCAGTTCTACCTGGAGATGCTGAGGATTGACCTCAAAGTATGTGTTGTGCTAGTGAGCAACAGCCCCTTCCCAGTCTGGGGTGAGACCAGCTCTGTCTGCAGTATAATAAGGGGTTTACTCTCTCTCCTCTCTTCATAAAGGCCCAGAGTGTGCCCTTCTGGAGTAGCAAACAGATGCTGTTGCACTTGATTTGAGAGAAGAGGCAAAGGAGGGTTGCCATGGAGACAAGCGATTTTTTTTTTTTAAGGAAGCACTGAGGTAAGCAAGCCTGTTTTCATAACTGAAATAACAGCCACAGTCTGGAGACTAAAATCACCTTTAAAAACGTGGATTGCTTAGCCAGGGAGTCCCAATAACTGTTGGATTTGAATTTCATAATAATCAAGACTAACAGACAAAACTGTTAGATTCACAGCATGAATAAGAAATCGCTACTAAAAGACACAATTATTTGCATAGTTTCATGAGTAAGAGTTGCTGTTTAGGTAAGGCTGCTGTCTGGCTCATTTGGATCTTCCTTCTGAGCTTCTGGCTTCTCAGTGTGCCTACTGTGGCACCCCCTCCCCACCCTCATGCTCCCACTACACACAAGTGCTATCATTATGCCATTGTGATCTTTTGACTATGTTGAATAGTATATGGGCTGCAAATCTTATGAAAAGCAGAAAAGCTTCAGAATTCAGCTTCTTGAGAACTTCACTGTAGGTCAGGAGGAGCCATGCTGTTCCTGGCAGCCCCATGGCTTTGTGGCCCAACTTGCCGAGCTGGATGGTTTACACAAGCAGATGGGCACCCCAGGAATCTGGGCGCAAGCAGACAGACCTTCACTTCCCCACACACCAGAAGAAATACAAAAGCCTGGGATGAGGACAGTGAGCTGGAAGAAGGTGACAGCCTGAGGAGCTGCAACGAGGCAGCAACACAGCAGAGCAGCAGATACCTTAGGATGGTGAAAGGAGCAGAGAAGCAGCCTACAGGACTGCAGGAGCCCTGGAGGTCCTTCCTCAATCGTTAGAACTTTCAAGGCAGATGCTCTGCAGTACAGGGCAAAAGGGCCACAACACAATGGATCCATGATAAGGTAGCCCCTCCTACCCACTCTTTCATGTGTGCCATCAGTGGGAGGCGGAAAGATTCGGCCATAGGCTAAGCTTTGGGTTGTGTACTGTGGTGCTCAAACCTAAGCCCCGTCCTTGTTCTCACTTAGCTCCTTGAGAGAGGAAGCTCTTCATCACTATGGCTGCAATGATGTATTTGAGCAGTGGGATAGTGGAGAGGAGGGAAGGAAGGAATTACAGCAAAGAGTGATAACATGTGGGGATGATGATGTCATCTGCTAGAGCAGTACTTGTCTGCTCCTTTGGGTTCAAGCCCTCTCACATGAGGCAATTAAGAGAGGGCTTTTGGGATTGTTAGTGCAAATTCAGAAGGTGTGATGCTGTGGAAACTGAGCCAGTCTGTGTGCAGAATGCTGGTTTTTCACTTATCTTATATATGGTAACCAGTACGAGGAAACAGCAATTCCAGATTAAAAACAAAGCCCAGGGTAGAAAGTGAAGTTCATTTCACACACTAGAAGGAAGCAGGACTAAATGCCCAAAATAAAAAGACACAGAATTAAAAGAATTTCTAGACAGAAATAAAAAATGGATTGAGGAAAGTTTTATCAACAAAAGCTAAAAAACTTCTTTTTCTTTGGAGGAGGTCCTACTTCAGGTTAGTGTATAAAATGTAAAATATTTGTGTAAAATGTTTGCGTTTCTAATTTAAGATTTAGAGATTGTGTTTGAGATTACTTGTGCAGTGTTGTTAAATGCTCTGTGTGTAATAGTTTTACAGTTCTACAAGCTGACTCTCTGCATATCTACTCAGATGTAAGTACCATTGAATTCAGGCAGGTGCACTTGCAATGTAGCTACGGTTTCACTCTTGGAATCAAAATAAAATAAGTAGATGGGCATCAGGCATTTTTTGGTAACTGTAATATTTTTGTAACAGTTAATTTCTTCTACCCACTATCTTTAGAAAGAGACTTTTTGGGGATCTCTTCTGTTACTCTGACTTCTGGGGGTCCCTGGGGGACATTAGGATTTATTCCAAAAATTGGAATAAATCCTAAGGTTGTGGGAAATTAGCAGAACACTGCTTAGCAAAGTGGAGGGTAGGACAACGCAGCGAGATCTTTAACTCTATGTCTATGGAGTTAGACCACACAAGAGCCAGGTCAACTGTCCAATTGTCAGCAGTTTATTTAGAAGAATTGGCAAAATATCCACACACAGTGAAGCAGTCACTCACACAAGTGCACAAGGACTAATGTGTTGGAAAGACATGAAGACTGGGAAAAGTAGAGGGAAAGAGAGTGGTTTATACTGCACCTGATCCTGTAGACTGTGGCTCTGAAAGGAGCAAGGCAAAGGTGGCTCAGCGGAGGAAGAATATTGAGGGGAGCTCTCAACTAGCAGAATGCCAGGGGGGCTACCCAAGCGTGGAAGTTCTCCAAAGACAGTCCCAAAAGGGGACTCAATTATAGTGCAAAGTATGCCTTGGGTGGGGGGCAGACCCTTTCTCAGAAATTACAATGGCCGAATCATGCAGATGGACCTCGTTTTGCATTTCTAACCTCATCCGGAGGACACATAATTCCCATCAAGGTGTCACTGTTGTTGATGGCCCATTGTGTATGTATACATGCCTTTCAAGGTTTCCCTCTTAGAGACGTGACGGGCATTACTGGCCTGACCTCACTAGCTGTGCTTTGGTTTTAGACCCGGATGTCTACGTTCCTGTCCAGTGAACCTCTGCTTAATAACTTTTTGATGTTAAATATCACACTTCCCCGGGACTGGGTCTGCTAGCAGGGGTTACACTTTGACCATGTCCTGTCTCTGAACTGTTTTGGGCTTAAGGAAGTGTTAACCAAGCCAGGCCATTAGTGCATATAAGTGTTGCACCTTATCAAATTTATTCACCAGGCCCTGAAACTGAAGTAGTATCTTCCCATAACCATATTGCTTGTCACAGAGGCTGTTAAAGAAGGAAGCAAATTAATTATCCTAATGACTCTAAAGGAAGAAACTTACCTGATAAATATTAGTTGCACCAGAAATTCTGTAAAAAAAGGAAACTCCAGGGTGGCTTTTCCAAACTCTGCAAGCAAAAAAAAAAATGCACATGACAAATAGTCTATAGCCATGGGTAAACAATGCCCCTCTTTTGCTCTGTATTAGTTTAACTTCAACACAGTATTATGACATTTGGAGAGATTAAAAGGTCAGCTGGACTCTGTGCCTCGTTTTCTAAAGTTAAGCTTGTCTATCAACCAATCTACACATTCTGCACCCAAGCAGAGAGTGAAAGCACAAGAAAAAAACGAGGCCATGGAAGAAAAATACTCCAAAAGTGCAACTATATGAATCAACGAACACATTAGAGAAAAGGAGAATACAGAGTCATTTCAGGTACAACTTTTGTAATTCAGACTTAACTCTTTTAACTTAAAAGTCAATTCCAAACATATATTTAAGCCAGCAATTTTAGTTTGATGCTCAAAGATGTCTCTTGTGGGGGGGTAGCTGCAGAATCTGTATATACTGAGAAGGTTTAAAACTAGATCATTATGTTTTGCCAAGCAATGTCACAATGCTTGGTGAAACCATTGAAGCTACAGATATTGCTGGATATGACTGGTCAAGAAAAAGACTTCACTGACTGGTTTAGCTTCTTGTGTCTTGATCCCTCTGAATTAAACTAGAAGAAATTATGCTGGAAAAGAGACATTATGCACATTTTATTTATTTTCATAACTTACTCGGGTCACAGAATTCAGTTGTACTCACTGCAGAATTGTTCATTGTTTAACATGAACACACAGCTCTTGCTGCTGGCAATTAAAGGAAAGCACTGGTGGAGAGCAGGTGTCAAGTCAGGAAATGGGAAAGAACTTTGGCAACTAAATAGCACCTTCCTGAAATTATCAAGTCCTTGAACATGTATCTTAAAAGGGACTCCAAACTCCATACCTGCTAGTGTTATCACCCTATTCAGGAACAGAACTATAACAATGTGGACTCAGATCTTGTGTGGATGTAGAAGCACACTGGCTTGGGTACAAACAATTAGTCTGTAAAGGGATAAGAGGCATGACTGATACAAAGTAGGGCTCCACATTGCAGCTGAAATAAATTGAAAGGGAAGATTCTATTCCTCTATCTCAAATGTGCTTGCAAAAATCCAAAAACTTTGTCAGTTTTTAATTTATTTAGTGAATGCATATCCAACTCTGATTCAAATCTAAATCCTGAAAAGGAAATCCAAATCCTCAGGCATCCCCCTACACTTGGAGATCAACAAGTGACTATATTTATTTGATTGGATGACATTTTAGGTGTAATGGAAATGTAGGAATGTACCTGCCAACCTAGAGACAAACTGTGTTTTTCCCTCCTCTGGATGGATTTAAATGATGGCTTTATGAAAGGGAGAAACTGCTGCTAACTTTTATTTTCATGGCAGAATTAGATTAAAATTGCAAGTCAGCTGACCCATTCTGGCAGGATCAAGTCTGTCATTTTTTTTAAAAAAAAAATGAAGCCAATGGGGTTGTGCAAAAGCAGCGTTTCACTACCTTGGGATTTCCCAAAAAAGATGCAGACTTCTGTGGGCAATTATTACAGAAACTAAAAATAGCTCTGAGACGGTTCTTATTAACGGGTTTGCAAAATTTCAGAATAGTAGGTGGTATTTTGTGGTAGGGGAGTGTTCAATTGGTGGAGTTCATTTACCTGTCTCATGCTTTTCCCTTGTGCTCTTTTTTAGGCAATTCATATGCAAATAGAGTATATCAGAGAATTATCTGTAAATAAGAAATTTGGAAGGACTGATGTTTTGGGCTTGGAGACTAGAGAGATGATAAATGAAAAACAGTTTATTGGTGCCCCTCCTTACCTGGCACAATAGTCACAGACAATGGATGGAATAGATGGTTGATGCAGAGCATGCAGGGGCAGACGGCCTTGAATCCAGCATTTTACAAGCGCATACTGCATTGGGCACTTTCCCAGGTCCTCAAAAATTCTTTTAGCATTATTGCTCCTGGGAAAAAGAGCTACCAATAACTAGTGAATGCAGGTAATCCTATTCTATATTATTTTGCCCAAAAGCACTAGGGTTGGACAGCCTTGGTAAAACCATCTGCAGTGATCAGAAGATGAATATGTTAGTCAACGCCTTCATCCTCTTCTCCCCCAGCCACCGCCCACCACAACAGGGCCTTTTCCTTATAGAACATCAGCAGAGAAGTGCCAGTTTTTGAAAAAATACCATCTTGTGATACTGTGTCTCTCCAAATCCAAACTGCTAATGGACCATCAAGAGTGTTCCAATTCAGTCTGCTTCTAAGAAGCCTTGCTTTAGTTCAGACAGCTCCTGAATCTGTCCAAATCAGCCCAGTTCTGTTCAGGATTTATCGGAATCCAAACCACATTCATGAAACAAAATGGTTCAGCCAAGATTGATTTGGACAAAATTGAAATCCAGAAATAGCAGAATAAGGGTTTTTCTGCACTACAGTGTTATAGTGCTATTATTCCACTTTCAACATCCTGCAGAATTTGGGGCTTTGTAGTTTACTGAGGCCAAAGAGCTCTCTGGCTGAGGATTCTAAATGCCCCTCCCTGAACTCCAAACCCCAAGATTCCATAGGATGTTGAAAGTGGAATTATAGCACTATAACACTGTAGAGTGAAAAGGCCCTAAGTAAAATATCATTGTAAATATTTCATCAAATTCCCTTTTACTTAAGAGATAGGCAACTGCAATGGGTCTGGTAGCCAATTTTCTGCCCTTGGATCTCTCTGGGAACTATGTAACTTGCCAAAAAATGCAAAACGAAAAACCCAGTCTATTTCTGCACCTGACTGGGTCCTGCCGACATCCTGTCATGATCCTGGCAGCATGTGGCCAGGGGTGACAGGATCATCACACAATCTCGGGCACCTAAGAGATTTTTTCAATCATGACGCGTGGGAATGCACTGGCTGAAGGACCACAACAATGTAGTGCAAAAGCACAACCCATAGACCACTGCCATCATGTCCCCATCGAAACATGCTTCTGTTTTTTAAAAATGAGGTTTTTGGTTTTTTTAATGTTAAACAGTGTGTATGTGCAGGGTAAACTGCAGCCTAGTTAAAAGGTGAATTTTTCCTCTTCTAGGGGCCTTCGTGGGCAGGCAATTCACACTTTATATTATTTCAGGAAAAAAAGACTATCTGTGCAATCTGAGGAATTGAGCATCCACAGAAACAGGCTTGGGGACTATATGCAGCCCAGGGCTGCCCTTTCCAAGCCCACGAAATTGAACTTTGTAGTTAGAAGGAAATAGTTACAAAAAACTGCAGCTCACTTTGTCCATATTGGAAAGCAAAGCCTCTATCTCAGATGAGTGGTTTTGGGGACTTTTCCAGAAAAGAAGTTTAGTAAGCAGAGTCACTGCACTTTTCATGCTCAGGATTCACACTCCTTCTATCAGATAAAAGTTTTGGAAATATTGCATTTTTGTAAAATCCAAACTGCAAAATATTGTTTCTGGGAAACTGTTGCTCCCAGGGTTATTGGGATTGGAGATGTTCTTTAGAACATCAGAATATCAGAAGTGGACATGGTACCTGTGAGATTACCAGTAATAAAATGTGGCATTCTTCTGACATACTAGTGCTAGGAAGTGGCATGCTAATGTGATAAGAGATAACGCCCAAACATGGAGTGATAGACTTGGTTTTGTTTTTGTTTTTTGGCCTGTAATGGCCAGCACAGTATACATTACTTTTAAGTGAACTGTAACAAGATTTCTATCAGTTACTTATTACTAGATGTGTTCTAATACAGTGTGAGCAATGGTGATGGGGAGATCCCCTTCATGGTGGGGTATCATACAAGTAGCAAGGGGGAAGGATGGAAGAGACAAAGGAAGAAGAAGGAGAATGCTTTGGTAGTGGGTGGTGGCCATGGTGGTGACACAATGAAAACATGAGTTACACTCCTGATTTTGGTTAGTTGGAAAGGTTTATTTTTAACCTTTAAAAGGGTTAGCCCGTCTTTCTCCATGCTCCATAATGAAAGGGCCTGCTGCTACTGACAGAACACAAAAGGAGAACTCTATATGAGTATATGGCAGTTGTTAAGGGAGAGAGGGCTGCTTTGACAGGCTGGCTGCTCCAGACAGTGGCCAAGCATGCACACATGCACACATGGATTGCCTGGGTTGGAGGAAGCTGTTGAGAGAGAAAATTTAGAGGAGGTAGAGGTTGTTTTTCTGCACACTCCAGAAAAAGAACCAGATAGAATTTTCCAGTTGTTTTCAGCAACAGTCACAACATGTTAGTAACAAGTAATCCAGCATGTTTCTGGACTCTATGTAAAATCAGCAAGTAATGAGTTGCTGGGTGATCAGAATAACTAATAGCATAAATAGTTCTTTCGAAAAATTAACATTAAATCTTTGGCCATAGTCCTTGCTGATGAAAATGCTTGGAGGGGTGGGTGGGTTGGCCCTGTGGATCCTGGCTACTGTACTATTGCACATAAACAAAAGAAAATGGAGGGGGCTCTTTAGTTGTTGCTATTATTTTTATTTATACCCACCTTTTGCCCAAAATCAGGACTTAAGGTGATTTACAAAGTAAAACAAGTAAAATACAGTTAAAACACAAAAAAGATCAACATTAAAATAGGCTATCATCTATCAAGAACAGTTAAAAACTATTTTGAAAATATAAATAAAAATGATGTAAGAACTAATTTAAAAATAGACGATTAAAATAGTACAGCCCCCTACTTAAAAAGCCTTTCTTTAGAAACCTTAAGTTTCCAAATCCTGTTGGAATAAAAAAAAGTCTTTGTCTGCCAATGAAAGGACTGCAAGGAGGTGGCTCTCTGACCTCCCATGGGAGTGAATTCCAGTGGTTGGTGCAGCCATCAAAAAGGCCCTTAGTACGTGAAGGAAAGCTCCGTGTGTCCTTCAACAAGCAGAGCAGTGAGATAGTAAAACATAAACCTGAATTCAAATGTTTTGAATCAGGACACTTTTTCTGGGAAAAACAAACACACACTGAGATCCTATATCAAGAATGCAGAGCATAATGCTCTACAAGCACAGTTCCAAGTACTCCCACCCCCTCACTCTGGCAGCTGTTAAACCCCTGGGAGTTGCCATCCCTGCTGCTGATCAACGGAAAAAGGAGCATGGGCAATTCAGATTATAAAGGAGCAGTGATGCATTCCCCATTTCCATTCCTCATGGAGCCCAAAACAGCTGCATCTTCGTTGTCAGAATTGCCTCCCCTACCCACTAAGAAGCAGCAGTAGCACCAACAGTGATGGTAACTCCCAGGGCTTGACAGTTGCCGGATGGACGTTTTAGACAGGATGCAAAGGGCTAAAGAATAGATCTATCCAAATGCTGCCCAAAAGTATAAGTCATAAATAGGATCCTGCCCAGAAGGTACTACTAATTTCTGAGTCATAAGGAGCTCTATTTTAAAAAGAAAGAAAGAAAGAAAGAAATTATATACAGGGAAGCACATGAACTCAGCTGGCATGACCATGCTGAAAAGCTCTAGTTACCAGCCATAATTTGCAAGATGAAGACAAATAAAACATGGACTGCTGTACTGACAAACTGTGACCAGAAAGCAGCATCTTTCAGGAGACCTGAAATACTAGTTCTGCCACAAACTACCCTTGCAAGGCAAAAGGTACATTTCCCCAGCTGCTAATATATTTCTAAATGATTGTTTATAAAATCCAATGTATTTAAGCCAATTCTGGGCAGGCCTCAGGCATAAAAGCCTGGAACTCCAGGCTACTCTGGTTTATTTTTTCATTTGATTTGATTTGTATCCCAACCTTCCTCACAGGAGCCCTGGGCAGTTAACAGCCTACATAAAAACACACTTAAAACTACCACTCTAAAATAGCATATAATAAAACCAAGCAACAGAACAAATAAACACCTGAAAAAATAAACACATTTTTATCTGACACCTGAATGACAACAGCATAGGGGACAAACAAATCTTTGCTAGAAGGAAGTTCCATACCTGGTTTGTTGCTGTTGTTGTTGTCTGTCTTCAAGTTGTTTCAGGCTGGATTACTGCCACTGAAAAGCCCTGCCATGTGTAGTAGCCCCATGGCCCACACTGCTCTCAAGCACAGCCTCCCAAGCCAATCTTAGCCTCTTTTCGCATGGTGTTTTCCATGCGAAAGAGGGCCTGGAACATTGTGTGATTGTGAGGAGCGATGTGCATGATGCACTAACAATCGCACAATGCTCCAGGGGCCAGCAGGCGCCGATCACAGATGTTTTCATTTTCAGCTAGAAGCGGAAAATGGTGCACGATTGTGCATTGCTCCCAGGCCCCGCGCGCACTGAACTGGTGCGCAGAGCCTCTGGAGCCACACTAGTCGCGCTTCCTGCCCCAGCGCAGCCTGGGAAACTCCCAGGCTGCACTACAGAAGGAATAGGCGGGGCTCTCGCTTGAGTAGGCAGCTCATGCAGAGCCGAAGGACCCTGGAAGTGAGAGCCTCTCGTCGGAGGCTGATCGCACAATCCCAGCACCCCAGTGCCGGAAGAAGGTAAGGTGCAGAAAGGGCAGTAAATGCTGAAGAAGGTAGTCATGTAGTACATGGATCCTGAGTTTTTTAGGGCTTCATACAATATCAGTAACATCTTAAAGAGATTTTAAAGCACCTGTAATATGCTTACCTCTCACTGCTTCATCAACATATTGGCAACAGCTACAGCCTTCAGACTGTGCTGAAGGGGAGCCCCATGTAGATTACATTAGATAAGGAAGGTATCAGAGCATGGACTACTGTGGCCCAGTTATCCAGTCCAAGAATGGTTAGAGCTTGGAAAAATTACTAACTTAAAATTCACCAGTGACCCAGAAAACATGGCCTGGGGGATTCTGAGAACTGTGGTATAACTATAACACTTCCAAGTATGGGAAGATCCATTGCTGGTCAGTCATGTTCAGCTGGTCATAAACATTCCTTGCCACTAAGGACACCCAGCTCTCCACTAACAACCTTGAATCGAGAAATAATCCCCAACTGTTTGCCTGCTGTGTCAGGGAAAGCACTATGCCATCCAAAACAAGCTACCTGATTTCTGCACCTGGGAACTGCTTAATCACTGAATCTCTATCTTAGAAGGTTTAATTTCAGTTTATTGGCCCTCGTCTATCTCATTGATGCCTGCAGACATCTCAGTCTAGCACTTGCACTCCTGATTGGAATGGAACAATAGATCTGGACGTCATATGCATATTAATGATACCACATTCCAAATTCCATAATGAATTCCCACCAACAAATTCATATAGACGTTAATTAGTATAGGAGACAAGATGGAAATCCCTCAGCAAGTTGCCATGGAGCCAAACAAGTTTTCTAATGCTACTATAGGGTAACAGGTTAAAAGTTAGTAAAAGAAGCACTGCCTCCTACATAAAAACCACTGAGTTGTTCTAGAAGGATACTATTTTTAATGGTATCATAGCCTATTAAGACAGAAGTAAAATTAACTGGATATCACTTCCCCGGCCCACCAATTCTCTCCTAAAGAAAATCATCAGTCAGGAAAGCCAGAGCTATTTTGGCATCATGTTCAGGCCTTCAGCCATACTGAGGTGAGTCTAAATAATTCATCTTATCCAGGAATATCTGTAGCTGGATAAATACCATCCTCTCAACCATATTGCCAAGGCATACAATCTATGCACATAAGTGGTGATAGTCAAAAACTGGGAGAAGTAGGGGTCAGTTCTCCCAGAGCCCATTACAAGCATCTTCTCTTCTAAGCTGCCAGAATTAGGCAGCACACTATATATAAAAAAAGTCCTATTAGAAAAGAAGCAGTTACAGTGGCAAAATTTGGGGGGGGTGCAGTTTTTGGTGTCACAAATATTTTTAGCCTTCCATAAATATCTGAAGGGCTGTCAGGAAGAAAACAGTGTGAGCTTGTTTTCTGCTGCTTCACAGAGCAGGGCCTGAAGCAACACACTAACAGGAGTTTAGAATAGTAATGTAGAATCATAGAGTTGGAATTGACCAAAGTGACTATTTGGTCCAACCCTCTACCATTCAAGAATCCACTGCTAAAGCAGACCTTGAGATGTGACCACCTCATTTCTGTTCAAAAATCTGCAATGAAGGAGAATCTTCCATCTTCTGGGGTGGGCTGTCAAACAGCTGTTATTGTTAGGGAGTTTCTAATGTTTCCTCTGAATCTCTTTTCTTATACTTTAAATCTGTTCATTCCTACCATCTGGAGTGACAGAAGACAAGCTCATTCCATCATCTACACGACAGCTCTTTATATATTTAGAGATGACTATCCTACATCTAACTTAGCCAGCTCCCTCAACCATTCCTCAGATGACCTGGTTTCCTTAATTTCACCATCTTGATGTTATTCCTCTGTACACTTTCCAGCTTGTTAGTATCCTTCTTGAAATGTGGTGCCCAGAAATGGACTCAGTACCGCATGTGAGGTCTGACCAAAGCAGTTATTTCCCATGATCTGGATACGCCGTTGACTCATGTGTAGATAGTAGTTTACTCCTAGAACCTTTCCACATGTACTGCTGTCAAGTTAGGTGCCATTCTTTTATTTGTGCATTTCATTTTTCCTACCTAACTGTACATTACATTTATCTCTTCTGAAATTCATTTTGCTAGTTTTAGCCCAGTTCTCCAACTTGTCAAGGTCGTTTTGAATTCTTATCCTGTGTATTCTGTGTATAACTCCTTGTCCCAATTTGGTGTCACCTGCATCTTCCACAACTGCCCTCTATCATCCTAGTTGTTTATAAAGATGCTAAATAACACCAGAGCCAAGACAGAACCATGTGGCATCCCACTAGTCACTTCTCTCCAGGATGACAAAGACATTGCAGAACTGCTGAATGTTCCATTGGTTTAGTTTATCAACCAATTAAAAAACTACCTAACAGCAGTGTTGTCTAGCCCACATTTTACAAGCTTATCCGTGAGAATCTCATGTCAAAACCTTTACTGAAATCAAGATATACTACATCCCCAGCATCCTCCGATCTACCAAGCTTGTAAGTTTATCAAAAAGATGTAAGGTTAGTCTGACATGTTTCTCAGAAGCCCACACTGGCTTTTAGTTATCATAACATTCTTTTTTTTAAAAGTGTTCACAGCTATTGTTTTTATGGGTCTTTAAGTCAACTTCAAATTATTGCTACCCTGTCCTGGGTCTTTCTTGGCAAGATTTATTCAAAGGAAGTTTGCTTTGGCCTGCTGCTAAAAATGAGGGAGTGTGACTTGCCCAAGGTCATCCAATAAGACTGCATGGCCAAATAGGAATTCAAACCCCGGTCATCTGGAGTCCTAGTCCAACCCTCAAATAACTATAGCTTTCTGGCTTTCACTGCACTGTGTAATACTCTGTTTCAGAACTTTGTTAATCTCATTTTCTGGTGTTTGTGGGGTACATTTGTCTGGCAAGGTATTGTAGAGATATGTTGAAGTCAATGGTATTTCACCTTAGCAGTCTCAGGGGCCCATCAAGTGGTTCCTTCCATCCTGTACTGTTACCAAGCATGCATGTCCAAAAACACTTAATTCTATGAAGGAGAGGAGATTCCCTGTAGGGCAGCATGCGACCATAATAAGGCGTGTGCTTTATCCATTACTGTCAGTGCTTAGCACAGTGTGATTTTGTGATTTTATCTGGCTCCTTTCTGTGTTTTTATTTTCTCAATCTCCACATTAAACAAGAGCCAAGCATTATGAAAGCATCTCTGAACCCTTCACAGGGGGCCAGTTAGCACCATCTTGCCTCCTAGTGAGATTGCCTGTGGGACTGCTCCTGCTCTGCTAGCCTTAGTATTACTCATATCCTCTTCTCAGTTCTGTCATTGTTTGAACAAATAGAAGTTGCTGAATTATAAAAAGACTGCCTTCCTCCATCCCTGCCTGCTGCTCTAGACTCTTTCCTCAGGCTTCTCCTGATTCCTGCTTAGAAATGGCAAGATGGTGGTAGTGACAGTCTGATAAGAAATGTCTGTAGGGAATGTGGGTCATTTTGCAGAAATAGGAAGTGAGGGCCTCTGAACGGATCCAATATAGCAAAGCCGCACATATCCACGTTGCCTGCTTAGCAAGCAGAATGCTTTAGAAGATAAATACAGTCAAAGAAGCCTTTACCAGGTTTATGTTTTAAGACCTGGTTTATGGCTAAGAAAAACATCTTATCTGTTTTTCTGTTAGGCTGATAATATGCAACATATAGAGTGGCATACAGTTAAATGTCAGTGTGCACTCAGGCCAAATTCAAGTATGGCTGGGATCAAATTAGACACCCCAGTTTCACTTGTGACAACTCCAGTCCAAAAAATATTCCATTAACATATTGAAGTGTAGGCAGTTTCAGAATACTTGAACATTACCACAGAAGTATTATGCTACAATGAAATATAGGTACACCTCTTAACAATACTATATCTCTTCCAGATTTCATTACACTATAGTCATACTGAGTAACTCCAGAAAAAATAGCAAGGTTGGTAAAATAAAAGAAAGATGCAAGACAGATCTCTAGTATGCATATATTTAACCAAACATATTTGTACATGTTGTCACGTGGAAGAACTTGAAACAATAACTACTTGCTTATTTGTTTATAGCATAAACATTTCTGATTAGGATGACAAATATAATCCACCTGTGATATAACATGTTATTGAGCAATATGAGATGGCCGACCTCATTAAGAATGAAGGCATATTTGATTGGTAGATGGCCTCATGCTCAACTGCTGACATCTCCAGTTAAAGGATGCATTGGAGGATGATGTGAAAGACCTCTGACCAAGACCCAGGAGAGCTATTGCCAGTCAAAGTAGATCAACTTAGACAGACAAATACTTTGACCTACTATAAGGTATCTTTCTATATTCCAGTGCATGAGATGAAGCTAAGCATTTCACCTTTACAGAGATACCTTGGGAATTAAAGTTAATTAGCTTTATAGCATGACAGCAAAGGAGTAGACTGAAAATTCTAGACATACCTTTTGTGAGCTTATGATATCAAACTCATGAGGAGTGGTAAACCCTAACAGCCAGACAAGCCACTGACTGTGCCCATAGGTGAAAGAAAACAGGATGGGAATGTATGTTATGTGGGAAAAGTCTACAAGACAATATCCAGAGACAAATAAAGACCACATCTTCCACTGAATAGAGGCTCAGAGGAGCAAGATAAAGATCTGAATTCCTCACAATGCAGAGCTTGGAGCATTAGGTTTAAAAATTAATTTGATAATGTCAAAAATTAGAAATTAGTTGAAAATTCATTACACTAATAATTGTAATGTTTAATTAGATTAATTATCATTGATTAACTCATTATTTAAGTTGTTAGTTTCTGGATCAGACCATGAGATTTGCAGAAAATGGTATGGAGGCTGTTACCATTGATGCTAGAAGCATTTACTGGTACCAGTACATTCAGAGGTGCTCTTTTCATCACTTTGAAGTTGCTTCCGCTAATCCCCCAATCTGCATTTGTTTTTCCAAATGGATTACATAATTCAATTATTGCCTAGCGATAATGGGATTTTGGAAATTCAAACTGGGAAAGACTTTCATAAAGCATTGGATTTCATCTTACAACCTGTACAATTATATTTTTTTTCACTGCTTCTTATCTCTTCTCTTTTTCTACCTCCTCTCACTGTCACCAATATGTACACTGTTCATTTGCCATTCAAATAACTTGTTAATTGAAGCCCAATAAGGAGTGATGTTAAGATGGTGAAGAAAGATGTAGAGAGTATCGATCAGCTGCAAGTGAGGCAATAAGTGGCTGGCTAGAAAGATCAGTCAGTGGATCAAGAATGAAGAATCAGGAATGTTTGAGAGCCTCTGAGCACACGCACATTTTCCAGTCAGTTGAATCATTTCATGTTCTCTGTCTCTCCTCTCTCTATCAGAAGCATGATTTGCAAAGATCAGTGACAGAACACTTCTTTTGCTTATCTAACCCAATGGAAATTACTGTGGAGTGGATAGAAGGAGGAGGAGGGGGGGGAGGGGGAGGGGGAGGGGGAGGGAGGGGGAGGGGGAGAAGACATGTGGAGGGATGGACTTGCATGAATTTAGCTAGTGGCATCCAATATTACCAGCTCCCTCAGTGATCCACTGGAAAAGGGGAGGGTAAAAAGCAGAATAGACAGGATGTGGAAGGGGAGGGAGAAGCAGAGAGAGAGAGAGAGAGAGAGGGAAGGGAATTGTATGAGGTAGTTTGAGGAAAATTTTCCACTTAATTATCTCAGAGCTCAGCACTGTGTGAGCAATAATAAATGTACTAAAGTATAACTTTTAAACAGACAGAGCATGGATTGAGGTAGATGAATCTTTGCACTAATAGCTCCAACCTCACCAAACCCATCTAAGTATGTGACCCACTGAATCAAAGAGTGAGTGAAAAGCAGAACAGCGGGGAAGAAAGAGAGAGGAAGAAGCCAAGTGAAGAGGAAATGGTGGGAGAGAAGCCTAAGAAAAACTTTTCACTTAATCATCCAAGTGCCTACTGCTTTGTGAACAACAGACACTAAAGGATTACAAGGACGTTAACTGCAACTTGCCACATGTAATTGTATATTATGCAGTATGATATAATAGAAGCCAGGATAAAGTCAATAGAGTGGGAGAATTAAAGACAGCCAAAACACACCCCTCAACCCCAGAAATACACACAGATCAAACAGGTTGGGGGAACAACAAACTCATCAACTCATCTTGACCAGAACCAAAACGGCTAGGCCTTGTAAAGGAGAAAGGGTTGCAACTTCAGAAGGGGTCAGATGAATCTATAAACTTTGCTTTCACCTGCTTCTGAATTTGTGAAATCTCAAGGAATTTCTGTCCAGTTTATGAAGAAATTTGCCAGTTTTGTTCTTATCAAAAACAAACCAGCAGAAATGCTCAGCAGTCTTCACTGACTTAATTTAAGAGGTACAGCTTTTCCCAACATGGAGAGGATTTGTTTAATTAAATGTTTTACTTGCCTGTCTGTTAAAGATAAGGAGCCTATCTGAGAAAGTAAGTGACAACACTGATTCAGCATCACAGTATTCACACTATTTTTATGGTATCTGTGCTACCAACTTGGTGTATGGGTTTCTCTAAGGAGGCTGGGCTGGACCCTGGTTAGATCCCTGAGGTCCTGTGAGAGGGTTCTTCTATACGCACTCTTTGCTCTCCTCCACAATACGACTCAGTCAACAGCAGTTTCCAACACTGGACTACTGAATCTCATCCAGAACGTACCATTCTGGTTTCTAAAGGATACTACAGGGAGATTTTAAAATTTAATTTTATTTATTGTTTATATCCCATCCTATATGATAAGCTCTTAGGATGGTATATAAATAAAATCAGTTTAAAACAATTTAAAAATGTAAAACAAAAGGTAGTAATTTACAGTCCATATTTTAAAAATTTAACAATTCAGACAAATTAGAACAATTTTCAACCAGTTTAAAACATATTTTGGCAAAATTGTTATACTCCCAGGGGCCCTGATGGAGAAAAAGAAAAACACGTTGAATTTGGCACCAGAATGAAGCCAGCATCAACACCTGTCAAGCCTCTAAGGGGAGGACATTCCAAAATAAGGAACCACAGTAGAAAAGACCCTCTTCAACACCCTCACACAGTATATTTCTTCCACTGATGGGACACAGAAGAGAGCCCCTCCAGAAAGCTCAGTGTTCCAGCAGGCCAGTATAGGGAGAGGCACTCTTTCAAGTATCCAGGTCCCAGACATGTAGGGTGTCTTCAGCACCTTGATTTTAGACTGAAAGTTTACTGGAAATCAGTGCAATTCTTTTAGAACAGTGTGGTTTCTACATATTATACCAGTTGCAACTTCTAAGTCATCTTTAAGAGGAGATCTACACAGAGTTCACAGTAACAGTGTAATCAAGAAGTTACCAGCATATGAACTACTGGGCTAGGTTATTGTTCCCCAGGAAAAGAAATAGTGATAGGCCAGATGAAACTGGCCAAAGCACTCTGATCCACAGAATCTACCTTGGACAAAGATGGATCCAGGAGAACTCCCAATATACACTTCCTCCTTCCAGGAGAATGCAACTACTGGTAAGTTGCCCAATTTCTCATCACTAATTCTCCATCAATCCACAGAGGTTCTGTCTTACTGAGATTCAGCATTTGTTTATTGTCTATAATACAGCTTGTTACAGAATCTAGGTACTGGTCTATCATCTGCACAACCTTGGAAGAGAAGGATAACAAGGAGAAGTAGAACTGAATGTGATCAGCATACTGATGGAATCCAACCCCCAAACTACTAGTGACCCTATTCTGTGGCTTCATTAGACTGATGGGGAGTAAGATGGAACTGTATTCACACCGTGTAAGTTACGTGAGGCACCATTGCAGGTCAAGACACCCATGACTCTCTACTCTTCCTCCTTGGCAAGCAGCAGACATTTCTGGGGCTTTGCTGCACTGTGAGGCCTCTCAGGAGGCCTAGAGCCAGGCAACTAATGAGTTCAAAGTTCCCACTTTGAATTAATTGGTGGCTTGAACTCAGCCTGAGTGAAACAAGTAGGGGTTGCTAATACTCCAGAAGACAGGATAAAATTTCAAAATGACCTTGACAGATTGGAGAGCTGGGCCAAAGCTAACAAAATGAATTTCAACAGAAAAAAATGCAAGGTCCTATACTTAGGCAGAAAAAATGAAATGCACAAATATAAGATGGGGGACGTGTGGCTAGATAGCGGTACATGTGAAAGGGATCTAGGAGTCTTGGTAGATCACAAGCTGAACATGAGTCAGCAGTGTGATGCAGCAGCCAAGAAAGCCAATGCGATTCTTGATTGCATCAACAGGAGTATGGTGTCTAGATCAAGGGAGGTAATGGTACCACTCTATTCTGCATTGGTTAGACCTCATTTGGAATACTGCATCCAGTTCTGGGCACCTCAGTTCAAGAAGGATATTGACAAGATGGAGCGTGTTCAGAGGAGGGTGACCAACATGGTAAAGGGTCTGGAAGTCGTGCCTTATGAGGAATGGCTTAGGGAGCTGGCTATGTTTAGTCTGCAGAAGAGAAGGTTAAGAGGGGACATGATAGCCATATTTTTTTAAAAAAAATTTTAAGTAATTTTATTAAAGTTCCAACATATAAAACAAACAATTATCATTGTATTCTTAATTGTCGTATTACAACTGTCTTCCTTCCTCTCTGGATTACAATCTTTATCATTCCATTGAACTGTTTTCAATGCATCACAATAAATTGTTAGTATTATCTACTTCATTCATTAGTCCCTGTTTTTCTACTCAACTTTACTTGTTCCATGATATTTCTCTGAATTTTATCTTGTAAGAACCTTTAATACCATGAATTATGTATTATTCCCTGTCAAGACCCCGCTCGCTTCCGAAATCATCTACCATTCTTTATAGATATCATCATCTGATTTCCCTTTTAATCTCTGTGAAACAATATCCGCATTTCTATTGTCAATTAAAGTTGCCCACCATTGTTCTGTCGTTGGTATTATGTCACTTTTCCAAAGCCTTGCAAATTCAATACAGGCAGTCGAGACCATGTACAATATTATTCTCCAATATTTCTTTACCGCAGTTCCCTCTAACATATGTGTCATATTTAACAAGTACATTTCAGGAGTCTTATCAATTTGAACCTGCAATACACCACATATTATCTTATGAATATCATTCCAATACATTTTTGCTCTAGAACATGTCCACCACATATGAAATAGTGTGCCTGCAGTCTTTTGACACTTCCAATATTGACCTGTACCCGTCTTATAAATTGTCTTTAATTTTTCAGGTGTCATGTACCATCTATGAAATAACTTATAGTAGTTTTCTTTAAGGTTCTGAGCTACCGTGAACCTCTTTGTTCGTTGCCAACTTTGTTCCCACCATTCCAACTGAATTGGATGTCCAATGTTCTGTGCCCATTGTTGTTGGGGCATGACAGGAGTTTCAGCCCCACAGAAATGCAGCGGAAAAGCCAGAGGTCAGCAAGCCAACAGCAACAGCCTTGTTCCCCAGTAAGGATACTCACACACAGGAGGCACTTTATCTTGCTACAAAGTTCCCTTATGTACACAACATGGAACAGACGGACAAATGCTTGCGCCAGACACCAGTTTGGTCAACAGACAAATACATACTGGGGATTGCTTTCATATATACATATTTACAACCAATCAGGTAGAGGTTTGCACACCTCCCTCTACCATCTGCACACAACCCCAGTTTCTTATGCAACCCTGCAATTACCCACAGCTGGAGCATGATGCAACATCTTTGCAGTGGGCTGATCATTTTCCCAGGGTTCCCTGCCTGGAATCCCCAACAATTGGTAGCAGAGGATGGGTTCGATCCATCGATAGTATCATTGCTATTTTAATTGTCTCCTCCTCACATTGTTGTTGTAATATCTCTTGATATAAATGTGAAAGTAAATGAGGTGGATTTTCTCGTAAAAGCTTCAACAGATTCTCTTGTTCTTTCTGTTCTATTCCTTGAATTTTCAAGTCCATCTGAAATCTTTCTGATAATTGTCTGTAGGGAAACCAGCCTAACTTTCTACCTTCAGTTTCCAATTTCTCTCTTGATTTCATCTTAAAAACATTTGTATTTGTGTTCATATTTGTTTTCTCCAATATATCTTCATATTGCAACCATTTTTCTGTATCTGACCACCTTCCAAAAAAAAGCTTCTTGAGGGGAGACCCAAGCGGGTAGCTGCCTAATGTTCTCATTCTTATAATCATTCCATATTTTATATAATGATTTCCTTACAAAATGATGCATAAAATCTTTATCAATTGTCACTTTTCCATAGAACATATAGGCATGCCACCCCATCCTTAAATCTGCTCCCTCTAAAGCCAGCATTCTCATATTTTGTAAATCCATCCAGTCCTTTATCCAAGTGAATGCCGCAGCCTTAAAGTATACTTGTAAGTCCGGTAATCCGAAGCCTCCTCTTCTTGATATGTCAGTCAAGACTTTCCATTTTATTCTTGGTTTTTTGCCTTGCCATATAAAATTAGTTATATCTCTCTTCCATTGTATGAAAGGCTTAGCATTTGTAATTGTAGGAATATTTTGAAAAAGATCATTCATCTTTGGTAGTACATTCATTTTTACAACAGACATTCTTCCCAGCATAGATAATCGCATTTGAGTCCATTTCTCTAAGTCTTTAGATATCTCTTTCCATTTTTTCTCATAATTGTTTTGAAAAAGCTCATTGTTTCCCTTGGAAATCCAAACTCCCAAGTATTTTGCTTTCTGTCCTTTATTAAATCCCGTTATCTGTTTGAACTCCATATCTTCTTTCTCTCTCATGTTTTTTGTTATAAATACTGTCTTATCCTTGTTTATCTTAAATCCTGAGTATTCTCCATATTCTTGAATAATATTCCTCAATCCTTGCATACTGCTGAGAGGATCCTCTAGAAACAAAACCAGGTCGTCCGCAAATGCTTTAAGCTTATACTGATATTTCTTTATCTGAACTCCTCTTACTGTAATTTCTTCCCGTATGATATTATTAAGAATTTCCAATGTCATTACAAATAACAAAGGCGACAACGGACAGCCCTGTCTTGTTCCTCTATGAAGTTCAATCTGTTTTGTTCTCTCTCCATTAATAATGAGTCTCGCCATTTGCTGACTATAAATTGCTTCAATCCGAGAAATGAATTTTTCTCCTGCTTGTGCCTGTTTAATAACCGTCTTCATAAATGCCCAATTGACCGTATCAAAAGCCTTTTCCGCGTCGACAAACACCATAGCTAATTTCTTTTCATTATTTCTTTCATAGTATTCTATTATATTTAATACCGTCCTAATGTTATCTCGCATTGTCCTCTTCAGTAGAAATCCATTCTGGTCTTCATGTATGTTATCTTGAAGAACCTTTTTAAGTCTCTCAGCTAAAATAGCAGCAAATATCTTGTAGCCTGTATTTAAAAGTGAGATAGGTCTGTAATTCCTGACGTCGGTTAAGTCTCTTGCTTCTTTAGGTATTAAAACTACGTTAGCTTCCTTCCATGTATTTGGTATACCTTCTTTTCTTATCTCATTCATTGTCTTTTGTAATGGAATTGAGAGTTCATGTTCCAAAGTTTTGTAGTATTCCGCTGTAAAGCCGTCAGGTCCAGGAGATTTACCATTTTTCATGTTTCTGATAGCTTCTATTATCTCCATCATCGATATTGGTTTGTTTAATGCCGTTTTTTGTTCTTCTGTAAATCTCGTTTTATTATTTTTTTCTAAGTAATCTTCAATTTCCCTCTGATTTTTAATTGAGGAGATATTACTCAACAACTTTACATAGAAATTGGAAAAAGTCTGTTTTATCTCCTCTTGCTTTGTAGTTTTTCTTTCCCTAATTCTAATTTCCGTTATTGTATTTCGTAGTCTTCTTTTACGAAGTAAGTTTGCCAAGAGTTTAGATGGTTTGGTAGCCTGTTCAAAGTAGGTATGTTTCGCTCTGCGCATTTGGTGTTCTATTTCCCCCAAATTTAGTTGGTTAAGTTCAGCTTGACAAACCTTCAACCTCTGTCTTATATTGGTATCCGCTGGGTTTTCCCTCAACTGTTTCTCCAGCTTTCTCATCTTTTCCAATATCGTTTCCTCAACTCGTTTCCTTTCTTTTCTTATTTCAGCTGACCACCTTATTAGGTTTCCTCTCATCACGGCTTTACTTGCATCCCAAATTGTCTTGATTGGTAATTCCGCTGTCACATTTTCCTTGAAATAGTTATTTATCTCTATTTTTGCTTGTTTAATATGTTTTTCCTTCTTGAATGTGTCTTCATTAAACTTCCATGTTCTCTCTCTAGTCATAACTCTAAGTGTCACTTGTATAGGATTATGATCTGAACATAGATTGGGGAGAATGTCCATTTCCGATGTCTTCAATAACAGGTCTTTTGATATCAACATCATATCAATTCTAGATATAGTTTTGTGTCTATCCGAGTAGAATGTGTAGCCATCCAATTGTCCATTTTTATATCTCCATTCATCATAAAGATCTAGATCGTCCATCATCTGGAAAAAACTTTTAGGTAATTTTCCATTGTTTCTGGGCACCAACTTCTGTACTGATCTGTCCAATGTAGGATTTATGACTCCGTTAAAGTCCCCAAGAGCTATCACATTAGCATTTCCAGTTTCCTGTAAGTATTTCTGTATTTCCATATTAATTTTGGGGAAGAATTCTCCTTTAGCGCCGTTTGGTGCGTATATTCCCACTATTAACATCTTATCTTGTGGCCATATTTAAATATTTGAAGGCATGTCATGTCAAGGAGGCAGTGGGCTTGCTTTCTGCTGCTCCAGAGACTAAGTCAAGGATCAATGGATTCAAGCTGCAGGAAAGGAGATTCTATTTGAACCTCAGGAAGAACTTCCTGATGATCAGAGCTGTCCAGCAGTGGAATATGCTGCCTTAGAGTGTGGTGGAGTCTCTTTGTTTGGAAGTTTTTAAGCAGAGGCTGGATGGCCATCTGTTGGGGATGTTTTGATGTGTGTTCCTGCATAGCAGGGGGGTTGACTGGATGGCTTTTGTGGTCTTTTCCAACTCTATAATTCTATGATTCTATGCTTCACTCAGATTGGGTTCCAGAGTTTTTAAGCCAGTAGCCTGCCTGCACTGGCCATTCCTTTTGGGTGAGTTTCCCACCCTGCCTCCCTCTTTGCTATGACATTTTTTTTGTATTGTTCAGAGTATCTGTCACTTTTGCAACTGTATACCATCACAACTTGTTGGCGGTCGCGTGGGCTCAGGATCCAGGACTGCAGATATCATGCTCCACTGAGCTATGGTCATTTGGAGGTACCTATCAGCTCAGGAAGTGCATGTTGCTGGCAGGTGTGCCAACCTGGGAGATCTTGGGCTTGCACTCCCTGGTGGCAGGAAGGAAGATAGTGGTCAACTCCCTCACATCACTCATCAGATTCCAGCTTCTTGATGAGTCTCAGGCTTATCAGTCAACGGGTGGGTTGATCAATGCCTGGATCCTCACCCACGTGTGCCAACCCAATACATACCTGTAGCCAATAAAAGTTGCAGCCTATTTTCCTCCGAGCTTGTGGCCTGCGTTCCTTTTGTTTCGAATGTGTGTCACCCCTGATCACACAAGACAGTCACCCCACAGTTAATAGCCTTAAGACTGGGCAGAAGTTTCTTAATACTGCTCTTTGGTACTTGCCTACCAATTAAGAAAGGAACCACAACAACACAATACTCCCATCCCACAAAGCTGGTCCTGTAGGATACTATGGTCAATGTTATCCAAACCTACTGAAAGATATGGGAGGATCAACAGGGCAGTATTTATGATAGGATGGTAGTTATCTTATCCAAGGAAGTTGTTCTCAGGAGATGTCATTTTATAGTCTCCTTCAAAGCAGTCAACACTTTCTCTGACATAGTGAGGTGTTTACTACACCCTGGACCAATCTGATCTATCAACTTATACTAGATCTTTTGAGCTAGGAAGGACAAAGGTTGGCCTTTCATGTTGTGGAACAGATTTGTTCAGGTGTCTTGGACACATTACCAGGCCACAGCAATTAAAACTGATCCCCAAAAACCTGACTGCAATTGTGAAGCGGATGTTTCCCCAAACTCTGCAATAACTGTGGCCTCAAATTGTGTGCTAATATAAGTGTTGTTCTCCTCACCACTCTCTGACTAGCACATTTTCCAGAACTGGTAACCGAAGGTTCTACTCCTCATCACTCTGAGCCTGATCCAAACAGGCTCTCAGCACTTGGAATAATTGTGCAGGGTGACCAACACAAGATAAGAAAGATGTTGTAAAATGCTAGATGCTAGAGATGTGAAATATGCGTGTCTCTGGGTCTCAATCTTTTACTTTCTGTGATACAATATTCTGTTATATTTCTGTGAAGGCAAATCTGTGGTTCAATATTTGGAAATCATACCCAGTCCTCAATTTTGGTTTACTTGAGGGGGTGGGGAGAAGGGGGATTACTTATCACTAAATTACTTATTTCTAAGCTTCAAGCTTCCCAATTCTCCTGGCTACATTTATCTTCTTCCTCCTTCTTCAGCTTTCTCTTTCTCATCCTCTTTTGTAAAATTGTGTCACTATATGGGGACATGGCCCACCCAACCTATGTGCTGCTGGTCCCCACTGTTGTGATGTAGGCTCCCCAGGGGATCCACCTGCTCCCCCTTTTCCCCTCTCAAAGTATCTCAAATTTGAGGTCGGTACTAGAGGTCAAAGAGCCAGTGTGAGGTAGTGGTCTGAGCATTGATGATGACCCAGGAGACCAGGGTTCGACTCCCCGCTTGGTCATGGAAACCCACTGGGTGAGCTTGGGTGCATCATACACACTCAGCCCCAGAAAGCCCCATGATAGGATAGCTTAGGGTAGCCATAAGTCAGAAATGACTTGAAGGCACACGACAACAACAAATGAGGGGTCAGCAGAATGGAGCAGTAAATACCAGGAAATACTTCAGGAACCACTGCCTGAGAAATTGCTGAATATAGTACTACTTCTTCCCTTCTCCTTTACTCCTTCTCCTCTCCACACAATCTATTTCTATTCATCTTCTCCCTCCTTCCCAAGTCTTTCTCACCTTCTTGCATCCTCTTCATCTTTCTCCATCCCCCCATCCTGGCTACATTGTTTTTCTTCATTCTTCTCCACTCTTCTCTTTTGTCTCTCTCCTCCTCTACTACTCCACACGTTCTTCAACCTCTGGCTCCTTCAATTTTTTCTCTTTCACCCCTCACCAACTCAGAAAATCTTAGAATAGATTGAATATAGTAAAGATTTTTCTTTGATTAGACTTGTGTCTACCATGTGATAAGATCAGTTATTGGGAAAATGTTTAAAATAGAACTGGAAACTATTTTTCTGTTCCAAGCAGAGCAGAGCTTCCAAAACTTTCATTGGTTGGACCACAGCTCCCATACATTGTTAAAATCAGTGTTTCCAATGGTATTGCAAAGACTGCAGATCTTGTATTTTTTTCTCCTTATTTTTTTCCTAGAGATTCACTATAGAGTAGTGATTTGAGTGCTGGATGGAGACTCTAGGAGACCAGGGTTTGAATCCCCATTTGATCACAAGAACCCAATGGGTGACCTTGGACAAGTTTCACTCTCTCAGCCTCAAGGGAAGGCCATGGCAATCCCCCCTCTGAACAAATCTTGCCAAGAAAACTCCATGACAGCATTAACATTAAGGTTGCCCTAAGGTGGAAATCATTTGAAGGCACATAACAACAGCAACAACTTTCCTTTTAAATTAAAATCATGGGAAATTTAATTTCCAACCATTTTACCATTCCTCAGACTTGTTGTTTTTTATTTGAATTACTTGCTCAGAGCGACTGTGGTTGGTGCTTAATGACATCACCAAAAATTTCCCTGAATCTTTGCCCCTAGAGTCTCAGGACTTGATTTTCTTCTGACCTGGCAATCCACTCTTAGAACTCTTAAATCAATTGATGATCCAATTCTGTGCACGCCAGCTCAAAAGTAAACTTGATTGTGCTTTCAGAAAGGAGAGGTAAAATTTAAGAACTTTTGGTAAGGGCTCAACTTACATTTAAAGGTGAGTAACCAAGAATTTTACTTCTTTCCACAGAAAAAAATGCTTGGCAGGTGCTTCAAGCAATAGCCCAGCAGCCTTCCCTATGAAATTGTGGAAAAGAATGCTCAATGGAAGTGACACCACACCATTCTCGGTTGGCTGCCATCACTGGCTATCTCATCAGTATTTTCATCTTATTATCTTGTCCATGGAAGATTTTTATGGTTCTCATATCTCACAGAGAATAGTAAGAGTTTGTGAATGATGACACCACCATAATGACACTTTCTTTTCCTTATATAGGACTAGTTGTTATAGGGAAAAAGTAAAAGACAAGGAATGGATTTTTTTTTTCATTTGCCTGAATTAGATGATTCTGGTCCTTTCCACACAACAATGGCGTCCTGGCATGGGGACATGAGAGGAGCGGGACCACAACAACACTTCCGCAAGACATTGCCGCAGTCCTGTCCTTCTTGCGTCGCCAGCCAGCAAGATCGTGGAATAAATCATTGATGGAGTGTCTCCATCAATGACCCCTGATTGCATAACACTCCCATACTTACCTGCCTTGCAGAAGGACCAGAAGAACAATGGAGGCAGTTCCTGCCTCAGCGCAGCAGGGGAAAGAGCCTGGCTGCACTGCAGAAGGAAGACGTGTGTCCCTCACACTCCCTTCCACAGAGACCCAGTTGGGTGGGGAGGGGAGCATTCCCAGCATTGGTCCCACAACACTGGCCACGATCCCCTCACATGGGGTGTGCACTTTCCATTGTGGTACTAGAAGTGCGAGACACAATGCAGACAAAATCAGAAAGAAGTGTGCAAAGCTCCTTTATTCCTTCAGTTTGCATTTTGGTGGCTGGTCCTAGAGCCACTGCCAGGGAGATTTTAAATTTAAATGCTACCTAGGTTTGTGGCTACACCCATGCTTCCATGGGCATCTGACCAGCTTCTAGAGGAAAGAGGCTGATGTACCACATAAGAACAAAATGAGAGCCCTGATGAATTTGTTATGATTTCACAATGTCACCTTCTGTTTACAACCACACTTAAATGCCCTAGCCCATGGCAAAACCCAATGTAACTGCCATGGTATTTCTTAACATGCCTATATTTGTGCAGCTTATGCATTCCAGTGATGTTTGGTCTAATCAGAATCATTTACATTCAAGTTTTGGCTGTTTCAGTTTCAGTTAATGGGCATTTTGTGACTGGTTTCACACAAGGCAGATAAACCTGAAAACACAAAAATGCGTAAGAAGCAAGAGGAGTTCCTGAACAAAATTTCTAAAAGTCACAGGCCAAGTCTTACGTTCTTCATTTGTCCCAAATGAAATAAATTATAAATCACGCAAATGTATTATGTAAAATAAAAGAGTGTATGCATATTTGCTTAATCTGCATTATGCATACTTGTTGCAGAATATAGATTTTCCTGCTGCATAATTTGTGTCACCTTGGCGCAGGATTTTTGGGAAGGGAAATAGCGTAGAGTGGCCACCACCTGGTTAGTGATGTTGTCCATTATACTTGAGCTCTCATGGCATACCATTTGACTGTGAACTTATGTGAGTGCAATTCTCTAATGCAGGAGTGAAGAACATATGACCCTCTAGATGTTGGGCTACAAATCTCATCAACCATGAACAGTGGTCATATTGGCTGGAACTGATTGGAATTGTAATCCAACAACATCTGTCGGGCCATCGATTCCTCGCCCCTGTTTTAATGGAAATGGGTGGCTTTTTTCCCTGCCTTGGAACACAACTGCCTGATTCCCCAGCGATAAACTGGGAATGGGAGTTTGTATAGCCTTTGTTCCTCATTTTACACAATGTAGGGAGGGAATGAAACGAGAAGTCACGTTTTAACATTTAGCTTCCTTTGTACCCAGCTAATTAGTGTTTGAAATGGTGATGTCATTAAAGTCTATTGAGGTAATTTAATTTTCCCTTTGATATCAGTCTGATTCCCTTTGTGAATGCTGGTGCAGAAAGAAATAAGGAGGAAAGAAGCTAACAGATAGCTCTCAGTAAGGCTCTTGTACTGTCACTATAAAGAAGACCGGAGTGGAATGAAGTTCTAGAATTGTATATAAAAGCTGCCAATCAATCTGAGTGGTGGGGGAGAGACATAGAAAGAACTATCCATGTAGCCGAGCAACACTATCAGAGCTATTCCTGGAAGGTCACCAGGAAAGTTTAGAAACTGAAGGAAGGTGCTTCTGTATACCATTATTCTGTCACTGCTACCACCACAATCAAAGATTCTTAACAGACATTGTACCCTGCATATATTCACATGGTTTCTTATGTTGTTTATTATGTATTTGTTCTATTCTTCCTTCAAAAACTTGGGGCAACGTACAGTAGGGTGCATAGTGTTTCAACCTCCCGCTCCATCTTGTCCTCACAAAAAGTTCTTTGAAGTTAGGGTGAGTAAGTGACTTGCCCACAGTACCCCAGTGAGCTTGTGGCTTAATGGGAAATGAAATATAAGTTTCTCTAGCCTAAATTCAACAGTATTGCCATTACAACTGCACAGAGCTTTGGGGTTTAACTGAAAGTAAAAGAATTTTGTCCATCTCTTCATTCATTTGTTCTTCATATTCTGCATTCATGTTCTAAATACTTGTTGAAAGTAAGGTCAAACGGTGCACTTCTCTAGTTGCCATTGACTGAAGGATTAAAACACTGTCTGGGAATGACTGTCAAAGTAAAACAACCCAGTTTCAATATAACAGGAAGCCATTGCTTTCTACCATGTAAACAAGCTGCAGTGAGCTTTGTTCTTTTTATCTGCCCTTCTTCAACAATGCAGAATTGACCACAGCTTTGCTATAAAACAAAACAATTACTGATACACACAACAAAGTGGCATTGGGTTAACTCACATGATAATTTCAAAATGAGACCCCAGAGATAATGACTTGCGAATAAATATGTTGGACAACTTCCAAACCCTGTTATTTCTGCAGCTAAAAGGCACCTATAGAGGCTTTACTGCGGTACCAAAACAGCACAAAGCATAGTACAGTATTCAGTATGTGCAACTGCCTCATATTGAGTCAGGCTACTTACCCATTGAGCCCAATATTATCAACTTTGAGTGGCTTCCCATACCGTAAAGTAGAAAGATCCTTCACAGCTCTGTTCCAGCTGGAGATGCATGCACTTGAAGTATGTGTCCTGCCAATAAGCTGTAGCATTTCCCCTGCCTGCTGTATCAGTTTCTGTAACCTACTATGCATGAAGGAATGGTGTGGCAAATCAGAAACATTGTGTCTGACTTAAATTACATTAAATGAAGGACTAAGACATGCAGAGGAGGTGGCTCAATCCTTTTCTTTTGCATCATGGTTTTCACAAAATACTACAATCCTGCCCTATCCTAGCAGGTATTTGTTGTGAGAGAGAAGATGATCTAGGCAGCAATAACAGCTTCAGGGATGAATTTCATCAGGACCATAGCGTGCAGAGAACAGGATTAAAAAAGAAAAAACCACTCTGCCTGCATGCATTGGCACTGATCCTTTTTGTAAGAGGTTGGACTGAAGGAGGCCATGTAGTATGAGATCACATGTCAACTGAAAAACCATAGAATTAGAGTTTTCCAAATGAATCCTGTAGGTCAACTAACCCAATACACTGACCAGTGCAGGAGTCTTACAACATAATCTGTGACAAATGGCTATCCAACTTCTACTAATTTTCAAGCAAAGGAGAACTCTCCACCTCACAAAGCTGTTTGTTTCACTGACATAAGATTGTTATCTTTACAAAGTTTCTTGCAATCCTTTTCCAAATTCGTTTCCCTGCAATTTCAACCCATTGACACTAATCCTGCCCTCTGAAGCAAGAGAGGACAAGTCTGTTCCACCTTCTATATGAGAGCTTTTCAGATATTTGAAGACTAACATCTTCAGATGGTGTGCGGCAGTATTTGGAAATCAAATACTGGAATGGGAACAGCAAGAAATGTGCTCAGATCTACAAGTGTCAGATTTGGGGACTGAATTAAGTATGCAGTTAGCTTAATTAGATTTTAAAAACTGAAAGGAGCCTTCAGATCCTAGTCTAGCTTTGGTTGAATACTTTCCTTGAACATCTTTCCTTCATTGTAGCTAACCATTCACATTACTCAGTTGAAACAGTGGTAAATTTTATTATGGAAGAATCAGGGTTTAAATACAATATCCTTTAGAACTATTCAGTCGTGCTCATTACCTTGAAAAGCCCATCCCCAGAGTGAAGCATGGTGGTGGCAGCATCATGTTGTGGGGAAACTTTCCTTTGGCAGGGAGAGGGAAGCTAGAGGAGAATGAGGGCAAGATGAATGGAGCCAAATACAGGACAACTTTGCTGGCAAATCATTTTCAGTGGGACCTGGGACTGTGATGAAGGTTCATCTTTACCAGTATAATGGTCCTAAGACACAGCCAGAATAACACTAGAGTGGTTGAAGAACAAGAGCTGCAATGTCTTAAAATGGCCTAGTTAAAGGCCAAACCTTAGTCCAATTAAGAAACTGTGGCAGGACTTGAAAGTTGTTCTTCACCAACAGTTCCCATTCATGCTGATGAGGCTGGAATGATTTTGTTAAGAATGGACAGGTATTGCAGGATCCAGATGCACAAAGATAATAGAGGCCATTTCTACCCTACCCTGTTAATAGTGCTATTATTCCACTTTCAACAGCCTATGGAATCCTGGAGTTTGCAGTTTAGGGAGGGGCCTTTAGAATTCTCAGCCAGAGAGCTCTTTGGCCTCAGTAAACTACAAAACACAGAGTTCCATAGGATGTTGAAAGTGGAATAATAGCACTATAACAGTGTAGTGTGGAAATGGGCAGAGACTTGCCAAGATGACTTGCAGTTGTAATTGCTGTCAAACATGATTCTAACAAGTATTGGGGGAAGGGGGTGAATACTTATGTGACCAACAAGTGCCAGCTCATTTTTGTTTACTTAAATTTTGTACCACATTAAAAATATTATGCCCTTTCACAGTACTATGTTGTGTACATCAATACTGCCAAATAGCTCTGTTTCAGTTCCATCTTGTAACATAACAAAATGGAGAAGGGCCAAAGAGTGTGAATACTTCTGTGAGGCACTGTATGTTGTTGGGACTGATAATCTTCGCATGCTTAATTAACTGGCTAGTTAGTTTGCATGAGTATTGTACACAAAGAGGGACTACCTAGAGTAAACCTCCTGTTGTTTGGTCAACACTCACTTCCCCTTGCATGTTCTCTTCCTCTTCCCTTTTGTTCTTTGGCTTCCCTGCAAGCATGTGTTCTGAAATCTCTTAACAGGGATTATTTTCAGCAAGCATGTGACTGCTTAATTTCTTCTTACTTTCTTCAAGAATTAAACCTATGTAGACTATGCACAAGATTTTGTGAGTAAACTTTTCATATTTTTAACCAAACTGTTTGTGTTTATTTTGAGCTAAACTAAGTGTGTCTGGGGTGGAGATGAAAGAGTGGGACTGGTGATTTGTTCAACTTCTACCTGTGCATTACAAAATACTCTGCTAATTGGGAGACTTGTTACTAAAAATCTCTCAATTTCCCAACATATGTTTCCTTGAGCAAGTTCCTGGTATAGTTGGCAATTATAAGATTGGTCTGAGACTGAAGGAGAACATCACTTGTTCTCTCTAGAACATTATGGATAGGCTACATTATACGCTTTAAAAAAACAATATAGTTCTGTTCTGCCATCTTCATAAGTGGTATTGTGAGGTTGCTGGCTTGACTGCTGTGAAAGGAAGGACCTTTATGGAAAGAAAGAGACATAGACACATTTTGTTTCAGATAGAGACATGTCAACTGCTTCTTCACAGCTGCATTTTTCATTCTGCAGCAGCAGTGCCATCTTTGTTTTTCTGTTTTCTATTCACAAACTTCTTCCTAGGACAATTAGGGAGAGTGTCCACCCCAGACCATTGTGCATAAACTCTTGGATTATAAGTATGGCATCAGAATTTAAGTTGTTTTACATATAATGTGTTTGGATTGGTAAAATGTTGAATTGCACTCTCTATTATAAGCTTTGTTCTCCAACCTTCTTTATCATTCCTTCTGAGCAGGAGTATATAACTGTGAAGAAGAGAAGGAAAACGGTCTACAGAAAAAAGGGAAAATGCCTTGGCCAGTGAGGTCCCTGTTAAAGACCCCACTGTTTCTTTCTTTCTCTCTCTACCTACTAGAACAGACTGCCCCCACAAAGCATTCCTATATTCACTGCAAAATGGGGTGATGGGGAGGAAATGGGCCAGCTGGGGCAGCTTCATGATTATTTAAACACAAACATCAGATCCTTGACAATTAGCAAACATTCCCAGTGGAATGATGAGAAGCTGCTGACAGCTGAATGTGCTGCTATTAAAAGCTATCACGTGCAAGCCTTCTCTGAGACTACCAGCCTCTCTCATCCCGCCTCCCTCCCCACCATTTACCAGCTGCATGCCAATCTGCTATTTGTACCATATTCAGGAAAAGCCTTTCAGTGTAGAAACTTCAGAAAAATAAAGAGATGAGAGGCATGTACCAGTTCTTTGAGACCATGCATTGCAAAGTTACCATAAAGAAGGTGGATTTCTTAAGTAGCTATTCTTTGTCATTTTGTCCAAAGTAGCCTCTGTGAAATTGCAAGTCTCATGTGGAGGGCTTCTTTAGGTACCTTCTGACCACTGTTTCAGTATCTCATCCAGTGTTCTATAGTATAAGGAGAGCATGGAGCAGTTGAAGAGACATCTGCATCTTTACCACCTTTCAGAGCAGTAGCCTTGGTCTCAGCCATCTTTTCTGGTCACAACTCCTTCAACTTCTTTTGTTTTAATATTTATATTTGTATGTATAGAGAGAAAAAACAAGATATATACAGAAAACAACAAAAAAGGAAAAGCACCAAGTACATAAATCCATAAACATAGAAAGACATGTTGAAATAAAAAAATACATATCAAAGGGGGTGTAACCCCTGCTGGCAGACCCAGTCCCAGGGAAGCATAATATTTAAAATGCAAAGTTATTAAGCTAGAGGTTCACCAGACAGGAACACAGACATCTGGGTCTAAAACCAAAGCACAACTAGTGAGGTCAGACCAGTGCTCCCCTAGTCATGTCTCCAAGAGGGAAACCTCGAAAAGCACATATACACACACAATGGACCATCAACAACAATGACACCTTGCGAGGACTACATGTCCTCCTGATGAAATTAACTATTGCAACAGCAAGAAATATAAAAACAAGGGCCATTTGCATGATTTGGCCATTGTCCTTTTCCAGGAAATTGGACATTTGTCCTGGATCTCGTGTGGTCTGACTCCATAGACATAGGGTTCAAGATCTTGCTGTGTTGCTCTGGCTTCCACTTTGCTAAGCAGCACTCTGCTAATTTCCCCAATCTTTGTATTTTTGGAGCAAATCTGGGTGTCCCCCAGGGACCCCAGAAGTCAGGGTAATGGTTGTGGGGGGGGGGAATAGTTAACAAACAATTTCCTTTTCCTCTTTTGCACATATATTTGCTTAGGTACAACACCCTTTAACTGTGCAATTTAGCAAGCTCAAAACTTTACTGCTTCTTCTCTAGGCTGAAATTTCAATATCAATCTCACGGTGGCACACACACACAAACCAATGGATGAGATCAGATTTTTGACCCTTTGTTCTTTCCCCCATCACCTATTTTTTTAACCATCATACTTGATGAAGAGTTCTGAAGAACTTGAAACCTTATACCCCCTCTGTGCTATTTTTCTAACATTTTATGGATCCTAATAAATATATTGCCCAATTTTGCATTATATTTTTTAGTTATGGACCACACCACTAATTTGTTGTTGTTTTTTAAATTAAGAACCACGGTTAAGGCCCTTTCATAGTAATAGCATTGTGGTTCCACTTCAACTTCTATGGTCAGTCCCTCCTTAAACTGCATATCCCAGGATTCCATAAGATATAAACGTAGCAAGTTAAATCGTAGTGCTTATAACTGTGTAGTGTGAAAGGGCCCATAGTGTCTAAAACCATGGGTGAAATAATAATGGAGGAATTGTAGGTTTCAGTGGTATGACTTTTGTGTGTCTGTGGCATATTAAAATTGAAGAAAAGATGTTGACCACTGAATTATGAGATGCATCCATACAGGATAGCTGCAATTGACCCATAGGCCATATTAGTCTGAAATAGAAGAGGAGGTTGACTGATTTATGGGTGTCTGAAAACAAGCATGTTTTTTTAGCTTACATCTGAAGCGGCTAGTCAATGCTGAATGGTACGGCTGGGTGCCAGAAGATTTGGATAAATTGCGTAAAAAGCTGGGAAACTTTCCTCTGAAAGTTATAGTGGTCCAAGACGAGCTTCTTGCCTGCTTCTGAACTTATGCCTTCGATCAAACTAGAGGCAATATGAGTTATGGGCAGGATAGTGGACTGTTACTTCCTGTGATAACTGAAGCCCCTCTCAGAGCTGCTGTTGACGAGCAGCAGCTGTTGGTCCCTATGGCTCTGGCTGGAGATGAGTCCTGCAGCTCAAGAGCTCCCCCTGCTGCCATGGACCAAGCAGGCTTGGATGTTCCTCTGCCTGATCTTTTAAGGCAACAGGGATCCGATCCTGAAGATGCTTTGGAGCCTGTGCCAATCAGCCCACAAACAAGGCGGAGACTCAAGAGAGCTGAGCAAAGGGAGGCTTCCTTGATTAAGTTCAAGAAGCAGTGACTAGCCACATCTGTGTCTTGGGCTATAGAAATGCCTGCCTGGAAGCTTTCCTTTGCTTGCAGCAAACTTTCTACAAGCCCTCTTCTTGCCTGTTCCTTGCTTCCAGTACCTGGCTCCTGATACCTTGGATTGATCTCTTTGCTCCAGACCCCTGGCTTTTGGAACTCTGACTATGGCTTTTGCTTGTCGCTCTGGCTTAGGTAAATGGACTTCCCTTGAGTATGTGCCTCCTTGGCTCCTCCCGGCAGGACTCTGCTAGCTCTCCCACTCCCTTCTCTGGGTTGTCTCGCCGCCTGGGTCTCTGACCCTGACACTTCCTGCTGGCTCTGCAGTGAGGAGACCTTTCACAGGGAAAGCACTGGCCAGAGGTATCTCCAGCTGGTGAAACTCACCCTGAATTAAAGGGGGAGTGAGGGGATTGGCCATTAGGATCAGGAATCCTTGTTGCTTGTGTTCACTCATCAGTGCCATGGATGCAACAGTGTCATGGAGCAACAATTCTTTCTATTTTGGGGGGTCATGGTTAGATTTTGCTACAGGAAGTCTCCCACAAAACTTTTAGTAGGTGCTTATCTGTTTCTTTCTGGGTTAGATGATTTGGGAGGGAGTTGGAGAAAAGGATAGAAGTAGGATCCATTTTTGGAGGAGAGGGTCCTATAAATGTTTCTCTTAGGAAACATGGCAACTGGGTGCACAGGCATGGGGCTGCAAGGGTGAAAAAGAACAACTATAAGGATTGCAAAAAAATAATTTGGGTTATGACTACATGGTTTGGACATTAGGTGGGTTTTTTATCTTTCTTTCATCTTTTGCTTAGTTTACCAACTTGGCTGATGAAGAGTTACAGAAAAGAGGAGCCCCAAATTTTACAGCATTGTGTAACCTAATAGAAAATAGTTTTGGCCTAATAAAAGTAATCTCCTAATATTTAGTTTGAGGTTTTCTTGTGGCCAAGAAAATCTTTGTTTTCTGCATGTAATTTGGAGATGATCCTACAGAGTTGGAAAGCATTATCTGGACCCACTTCATTCTGGTTTCAGGACAGAGTATGGCATTGAAACTACCTTGCTCATTGTGATTCACAACCTACTGCAAATGAAAAAGAGTGCTAACCTGCTGAACTTCATGGATAACTCAGTGACACTCAGCTCTATTTCTCCTTGTTACTATGTCTTCTGGGGCTGTGCCAGTGGTATAGACTCAAGTTGATAGACTTGGACTCAAGTTGGACTTAAGTTACTTCAATGACTCAACTCGGACATGACTTGCTAATAAATGATGCACTGACTCGACTCAGCTTGACTCAAGACTTTTGTATTTTTAATGATGGACTTGTTGCCCTTGGTTCAGTAAGAACATATTTATCCAGAAACCTTATGACTTTGAACAACACCTCCATTTCTTTTTGCGTACTGGCCTCATGGCAATCTGTCTCAAGCCCAAAGTGTGGGCACATTTTTCAGAGGGGAGCAGCAAATGGGTTAGGCAATGGGCTTGAGGCAGGCTTGAGGTCTACTCAGCAGTCTGTCCCTGCTGCATATTGGAGGAGCCTTCTAAAACTTTTCCTAAGAGCAGAAGACAAGACTCAGCCCCAGAGTGCAGGGTGCATTTCTCAGAGGGGAACAGCAAACGTGTTAGGCAACAGGCTTGAGGAGCAAGCTTTTAAAGCTTCGGTAATGTGGAGTAAGAAGGATCCTATTACCCGGTTCCAATGCTGCAGATGTCAAAATCACAAATGTGGAGGCCTGATTCTGCTTAAATTCTTAAAACTGACTTTATTTGGCTCTGTCCAATAATTCTGGAATTTTGATTGGGGTATAAAGTTGACTTCCAGACTTAAGACTTGACTTGGGCTTGACTTGAAAATATCTTCAAGGACTGGAGACTTGACTTGAGACTTGAAGGTAGAGACCTGAGACTTGACTTGAGACTTGGAGTAAAAGACTTAAATATATTACCGGACTGTGCAGGTGCTGAACCAGTGCCTGGATACTAAAGCAGACTGGATGAAGGTAAAAAACTAAAGCTGAGTCCTGATAAGATGGAAGCTCTGTAGACCAGTGATTCCTGAGTCTGGGATTTGGATAAGCTACCTGCTCTGGTTGGGGTTGCATGAAGGAGCAGGTGTGTAACTTGGAGATACTCCCAGATCAATTTCTGGCATTTGAGGTCCAAATGAACTCCATGGCTTGGAGGACTTGGCACCAACTTTGACTGGTACACCAGCTATGGCCTTTCCTGGACAGGGATGATCTAGCCACAGTCATCTACACACTGTTAATTTTCCAATTAGATGACTATAATATGTTGTATGTGGAACTGCCCTTGAGGATGACTCAGAGACTACTAATGCAAACTCTGGAAGCAAGATTGCTACTTGGTGTACAATAAACACATGACTTCCAGTCTTAAAGAAGCTCCACCAGGTGCCATTTCACTACTTGTGCTGGTGGTGATATTTAAAGCCCTAAATGGTTTGGGACTTTGATAATGGAGGGAGCTCTTCTCACTATGTAGATCTGTCTGAAGATTGGGTTCTGCCAGAGGGATCCTCGGCCACTTCTGCACTAGAATGTTATAGCGCTATTATTCTATTTTCAACATCTTATGGAATCCTGGGATTCACAGTTTAGGGAGGGGCCTCAAACTCAAACCTCAGAATTCCATAGGATGTCGAAAGTGGAATAATAGCGCTGTAACAGTCTAGTGCGGAAATGGCCCTCATCTGTGTCCCACCTATGGGCAATGTAGTGGTGGAACAACACGAGAAAGGGCCTTGTTCCCTATTGCACCCCAGCTGTGGAATGTCTTTCCTTTGGAGATCTAAATTGGTGCCAACATTGGCTTTTAATTAAAACCTTTGGGACTTAATTTACTTTAAAAGTACAGGTATGTATTTTTTTTTTTTGAACTGCTGTAGCCTTTTAAGCTGTTTGAACCAGTTGTCTCATTTAATAATTTTTTTCTCCTGTTTAAGCAGCTTTATTATCTTAATCTGGAATTGTTTTAAATTGTGTATTGTTTTATGTGTATGTCACCTTGAACTCCTACAATAAAGGGAGGGATAAATGTTTAAATAAATTAAAAATTTTAAATTACTTGAAACTGGAAGTTTTTTTATATCACTTGAAACTGCAACTTTATTTCCATTATTTGTTTCTTCATTCCAGCCATCCTCGATGCAACCTGAAACCATTTCAGTGCCTGCTATGTCTATGTGAACAATTTAGCAACTGTCTGATGTGAATGGCAGAATCCTCCCACATTCCATTTTTTAACTATAACTAATTGAGTTTCCATGGGTTGAATAGTGACCAGTTCCTGCACTGTCCATTTTGGTTGAGAAATGTGACAGATAGTACTGGATTTCTCTAACAGAGCAATTAAATTAGCAAGACAGAAGCTAAACGACTATGTGGCCTTTCCGCACCTTAACTTTTTCTGATGGTGGGGTGGGGGGATCACACGAGCAGGCTCCAGCGAGAGGCTCTTGCATCCCTGCTGCTTCAGCTCTGCATGAGCTGCCTGCTTGTGCAAGAGCCCCGCATCTTTCTTCTGCAGTGCAGCCTGGGAGTTTCCCAGGCTGCACTGGGGCAGGAAGCATGACTGGTGCAACTCTGGAGGCTGTGCACACCAGGTAAGTGCGTGCGTGGCCCGGGAGCAATGCACAATTGTGCACCATTTTCAGCTTCCAGACAAAAATGAAAAGGTGTGCGATCAGCGCCTGCCAGCCCCTAGAGCATCGCACAATTGTGAGTGCGTCATGCAGATCGCTCCTCACAATTGCGCGACGCTCCAGGAGCCCTTTCATGTGGCAAATGCCGTGCAAAAAGGGCCTTAGTCTCACATCCACAGTCTAGCAGAAAAAGCAGTAAGTTTAGCCTATTTTGCAAATCATATAAAGCTATACCTGTCACTTACATAACAAAATACAAGGTAGGAGAGAGAGGAAAGAAGGAAATGTCCACACATTGGAGTGATGCAGAAAGAGATTGGATGTGATAAAAGCAAACAAACAGGAAGTCAGCCTATATGCAGATTAGCAGTCAGTGAGCATAAGATGCCAAAGTTGTTAACTGCAACCGTCTTGCTTTACTTGTAATCTTGCCTGGTGAAGAAGAATACATATGTTCATAAGAACTCAAAAGTTTGTTCACTATTTTGTTATCTTGAGTTGGCCTGCAAAAGGTCTTAATATGGATTTGGCAAGAAAGAACCATCCCTAAAGCATTGTGTATGGGTGTGATATGTGGCACTGTTTGACTGTGAAAGGAATGAAGGCCTCCAGAGGAGCAATGTGCAGAGTCTTTGTGAGAAATTTTCAAGGCCTTTCTGAAAAAAAGTTTTCCTCAGAATTCCCCTGATGTTACATCTCAAGCAGGCAATCTCCAAATTGACTTAAGCATTTCACTTGAAGCAAAGCTTGGACATGTTTAGACCACCCACTCTTGACATTTTCCCAGTCTTTTGAAATTCATTCTGTTTCCGTCTAAACTCCACAAATGTTTCTTCCTGAGAGGAACCTCCCAATTTTGCTTGGAGCAAAAGTAACTGGTAACACTACTTGAATGAAGCATTACACAAATACTTACTAGATGTCTGGGGTATGTATGTATGTATTTATTTATTTATCTATTTGATTGATTGATTGATTGATTGATTGATTGATTGATTGGTGATTGATTGAGTGATATTCCCCATTGGGATGCAAAGTGGCTTCTAGCATTATTAGTTTCAGAAAAAGTACAATCAAATGACAATATAAATATAGAATTATACTATTAAAACACCATTTCAAAATCTTAAAACACTTTAATAATAATAAACTGTAAAATAATAATTAAAAACACCCTTTGAAGCATCAGACCGTACTGGCAGTGAGTTGAAGATGAGGGAATAGTACAGACTTGTGTCTCTATCAAACATACCTATGAAAGTGCTGGACCGAAATGGGCCTCTCCTGCATCTCACAAATCCTGGCCAGGCTGACACAAGAGAATACAGTGTTTCAAACAGCTTAGACCCAAGTTATAAAGGGCTCTGAAAAGTGCCCAGAAATGGACTAGTACCTAGTGAAGGCACTGCAGCAGGGGAGTTGTATATTCCCTGTAACCAGCTCCAGTCAGCAGTATTTTAGATGAATATTCTTCAAAGGCAGCTCCATGTAGATTGCATTACAGTAATCCAATGGGATGTAACTAAAGCACATATCACTGTGGCCAGATCTCCATTATGAATAGACACAAATGACATATGAGCTTTAATTGTGCAAAAGCACTCCTTTTTTGCACTGCCAAATCCTGGGAATCCCACATCAGGGTTGAATCCAGGAGTACGCACAAACTGAAAACCTGCTCTTTGAGGAGAAGTATAATCCCATCGAAAACAGGTTGCTTCCCTATACCCTGATCTGCCTATCAACTGACAGAAAGCACCACTGTCTTGTCTGGATTAAATTTGACATTTATTCACCCTACATTACTTACACTTGACATTGTCAGTTCATTACTGAGACCTGACATTTGTCTGAGTTGAAACATCTATCTTGAATTTGGATGGAAAGGAGAAATAGAGTTGGGTGTCATTAGCATCCAACCCCTAATCTTCAGACACCTTCTCCAAGGAGGGTATTTTGACAACTACTAAACACTATGGAGGAGAAGACATATCCCTGCAGGACACCACAAGCCAAAGACTAAGACATCAAACAGGAATCTCCCATCACCACCTTCTAAAAAGAATTGAAGCCACTGTAGGGCAGAGCCTCTAGGTCCTATCTCAAAAAAAGGCAATCCAGAAGGATACCACAGCTGATAACACTGAAAGCTGCTAAGAGATCCAGCAGAACCAATATATTCTCTATCTAATCCCCAGCATAGACTGTCCACCAAGATGACCAATGTTGTCCCCGTTGCATAGTCAAGCATGAAAGCAGATTTAAATGGATCTAGATAATCCATCTCTTCCAGCAACCCCTGGCAATGAGGTCACCACAAACTCCAGGACATTGCTTAATAATGGCAAGTTGAAAACTGGCTGGTATCCAATACAATAAGGTCCAAGAAGGATTTTTTTTAAAGCAATGGTGTCACAACTAATCAATTAAGCATGATATGCATTTCGCCATCCAATAGCCAACATTACCACTAGCTACTTTTAGGAATCATGAAGGGCAAGCATCCAATACACATGGTCTGTATCCCACCCCTCCAAGATCCTGTCCCTGTTATGAGGCTCCACACATGGAAAAGTATCCATTATTACTGGACAAGCAGAAGCCAAAATTACACCCATTGGAATGCAACAACTGCAATGTACAAGTCAGAATAGATCAGAACAATTATGCAAGTTGTTCACAGCAAGCTGTCAAGCGGTACACATTTTCATTTTGTGGTGTGTGTGCGTATGTGCCTTCAAGGCACCTAATAACTTATTGTGATCCCATGAATTTCATAGGCAAAGAATCCTCAGAGGCAGTTTTGCAGATTCCTTCCTCTGAAATAGTGCCTACAGAACCAGGTATTCATCGGCAGTCTCCCATCCAAGTACTAACCAGGACTGACCTTCTTTAGCTTCCAAGATTAGATGGATGACTGCCAAGGAAATGAGGAAATTCAAAAAGCTGTCAGAAAATAATTTGGATTCATCAACTCATCAGATGTCCTTAATAAGGATTGGTCTTTCTAGACCAAAAAAAAAAAAGAGTGAATAGAGTGATATGAATCCCCTCAGGCTGCAGGAAAGCAGTGTGCCACTCTTTGCTACAGGGCAGGAGAGAAGGCACCTCTTCTCAAGGGCAAGGCCAAGAAATTCAGTGCCCCTTCTGCGAAGGAGAATGCTCCATTGTTTCTGTATGTAAAAGACTAAAAAAAAAAATCTGAAAATAAAATCTGAACAGCACACTAGAGGGATTTTAAGCTATAGTTTTTAGTTTCCCCTGTTAGTTTTCTATAATAGGTAGGGATTTTTTGTTAAAAAAAAAAGCATGCTTTCATTTCTTTTTCTTTTTTGTGCTATTTATTAATATAGTTTGAATAGGAAGGGAGAGGCCATTCTGCCTTGGAAGCCCCATCTCATTTTGTTGCTATTGCAGAGCCACCTCAAGTCACTAACCGCCTCATTTCCCCACCTGTAAAAAAGAAAAAGAAAGAGAAGCCTTAAAAATACATTTATCACTTTCGTAACTGAAAAAAATATTAAATCAAGTACATTGTAGTTGTAGCTGTTTTACAGTGGTCATTGTTTCTCAACAGCTAAGACAATCATTCTCACTAAAGGCACTACCTTTATATGGTGGTGGGATTACACGTTCCTGTGAGGTAAGAGGCTAGGCTGACAGCAGCAGTGCAGCTGGTAGGGTCTCCCATGGCAGAGAGGCTTTTGCTTAGGAGTCAGACTAAATGTGCCAAGCAGCTTGTGGGCAGCAGTAGAAGTGAGGGCTGACACTGGGGGTGGATATCTCAGAGACAGTGGCCATGGCACCATAACTAACGCTTATTAGTACTGCACAGAAGGAGGCAGAATAAATCCTTTTTGAATGCCTTCCACCATGAAAACCCTATGATGAGATAATCAAAAATAAAACAAGAGATAGTGCCAGAAGATGAGACTTCCAAGTTGGATGGCACTCAACAAACTACTGGAGAAGAGCAGACAAAAATTACAGGTAGCATTGTGGCTAATAAAACGACTGGAATCAAGTTGTACGACATTCAGCCATTGAGGTTCTCAGAGACAAAAAGAAAATCCAAAGCTGCACAACATATAGGAATGTGGAATGTGAGAATCATGAATCAGGGAAGCTAGACATAATAAAACAAGAAATGGAATGTATAAACACTGCAATACTTGGGGTGAGCAAGCTAAAGGAATAGACATTTTCAATCAGATAACTACTCGGTGTTTTACTCAGGAAATGAAAATCTAAGAAGAAATGAGGTTACATTTATAGCGAAGAGAGATGTAGCAAAAGCAATCAAAGGATACAATGCAAAGTCGCTAAGACTTCACAGAAAACCCATCTATAAAAACCCATGCAAGTTTATGCTCCAACTGCAGAGGCACAGGAAGAAGAAATTGAAAGTTTCTGTGCAGGAGTCCAGAAGGAACTGACCACATGCCAAAACTGGACCCCTTGTTAATCATGGGCAATTGAAATGTAAAATAGGAAACAGAGCAGAATCAAAGATTGTAGGAAAATTTGGCGTAGGATTAAAGAAACAAAGTAGGAGACTGACTGACTGACTGACTGACTGACTGACTGACTGGTAAAAGATAGTAGGAAAAAAGGAAGACCACATTAAAGATAGATAACTCAATCAGAGAAGACATCTGAATCTGCAAGACCTGAGTAGGGTGGTTGATGGTAGGGTGATGGAGGTCTCTCATGTATCAGGTCACCATAAGTCAAAGTCTAGTTGACAGCAGTTAACAAGAAGATAATCATTTCTTTTTCTTTCCCCCGCCTCAGCTCCCAAAGACAGTCAAACAATCCCAGCATCCTGTTTTTCATACCACCACCACCAAAGCTACCATTCACTAGCAAAGTTCCACCCACCCTTTCTATGTACAATATCATTGCTATATGCAGCTGGAGAAATGCTAAGAATACACTAACAGAAAGCAGATACACATCCATTGGAATGGAAGATCCATTTCATCCATTCATGGGCACATTTAGGAAGAAGGATAACAGAGCATTCTCCCATCATCATTCTACCCCACGTCTAATTATTCCTCAGAAGTTTTTCCATTTCTGGCCAGCTCAGAAGTTTTAACATTGAACAATTTGCTTTGAACAATTGCATGGATTTACATACTAGGTATTTATATTAAAGGCACACTTTGCTGTAATCTTTTTTTTCCCCCCAATGGAGTATTTGAATTGCAGAAGTATTACGTACCTAAGATTTTAATTCTTGTTTAGAGTTTACATGCACACACACTTTTGCTTTCCCAGTTTCACAAATGAAACCTGAGGAGGCTTTCTTAGTAGAAAAGGCCATAGGATCATGTCTGTAAGATAAAGAAATATGTAGACTCTATACTGCATGCTTTGGTTTCAGGAGACTAAGAATCTCTTTTGGAAGATATGAGGTTGTACAGAGGGAGGGAGGCAGTATCACTGTCTTGTGGATTATGATAGATGTGGAACAATTTTTGTGATTAAAGTATTTCTCCTTCAGACTTCAAGGTGAGGGATTAGGAAACACCTTTTGGTAATGTCTCCATACTGGTCTTTCCACATATAACAATGCATGAGCATCAGTTCATTTGGCTTTCCTCTGGAAAACACATTCGGATGATGCAGTTCTCTGTGAACTGTTCTGTTTCTTCTTGAATATGTACAAATATGTCACTACTCAGGACCATAAACTGAGAGCAAATGTCTTGCAATTAACTCATCTTCTGAGCATGAGTCACACTGCATCTTGCCAATGATGCAGATGACTAAACAGTACACTAATATAAAAGCCAAATCGGCTTATGAATGATGACACCACCAGGGAAAAAGCAGCTTCTTGAGAATGGCTCCCTATATAGCCGTTTGACAAAATCAAGATGTGAATTCAAGACTCTTTTCATAATTTCCATAAACTGGGTATGTTCATTGCCTGATAGCTCCTAAAATGCCCCATTCATAGCACGTCAATGCAATCCTTCAAATCCTGGAAATTCTAGTAATAGAGGGGGGATAATTAATTTATTAATCATCTGTCTAATATTCTCCATGCCATTGTATCTCCTATTTTTATGTATGGTTATGAAAGCAGGACAGTGAAGAAGCTGATAGGAAAAGAATTGCTAAGGTGGATAAATTAATCACACTTCCATCATATCCCCAGTGGAACACGGAGCTGATATAAACTCCTAAACACAAGGTAGGAAGGTAGATATGAGAACGATAGACCACACACGCACAAGTACTTTGATCAAAGGATCCTTCTAGTAATCACCAAAAGTGATGACCCCGGAAGGATGGTTTATTCATCCATGCTTCTCTTCTTATATCACTTTTTATGCTTGCATCAAGAAAAAATCATGCATCAGCAGAGTCACCGCTTGTACAGTGAAAAGTGAAATTGTACAGCTTGTACAGTGAAATTCCCACCTGATCATTTCCAAAGACATCAGTGACGCAATACAGAATTTTGTTTGGGTACACGTTAACTATAAACAGGAGCTAAGCATTATAAACAAGTGAATGGCAAAGGTCATTTGATGAGCTGCAATTGTCTAAAATGCCAATTAATACATCAGTTGTATAGCCAATTGTAGAGCCCCAAATTTCAAGCCTAACAGTATCAACTCATTTGAGATGTGTTGCTGGAGGAGAGTTCTGCAGACCCTGGACTACCAAACGGACATATAAATGAGTCCTAGAGTGAATCAGGCCTGAGCACTCTCTGGAAGCCAAGATGAGTAAGCTGAGACCATTGTACTTTGGACATATCATGTGAAAACATGACTCGCTATAAAAGACAGCAATTCTTAGTAAGGTGAAAGACGGTGGGAAAAGAGGAAGAGCCCCCACTGCAGATGGATCAACAAAGTCACAGCCCTGAGTTTACAAGACCTGAGCAGGACTGTTGATGATAAGGTGACTTGAAAGTTCTCATTCACAAGATCACCATAAGTCGAAGTTGACTTGACACCTTCAGCAATAACAACAACAATTAGTAACAACTATCCTGATGATCAGACCAGTTAACAGCGATTGTGAATATTAAGGGCATTATAAGCTTTAATGAGACTGCAATAAAAATAAACTGGATAGGGGAAAGGAAGGGAATATAGATGCAGCAAGAAAAGAATTTGAACATATTCAGAAGAGGAAATGACTCATCTAAAAGAAGGGGGGCAATGGTTCTTTGTACTGTGGAGCACCAGATGCATGAACATAATTGAAATTACCTTCTATTGGATCAACTCATAGGTCTGTTGATACTGAGTGACAGCAGCTCTCCAAGGTGCTCTCATACAACAGAAGTACTTACCTAGCTCTGCCACCAGACAGCCTTTTGTTTGGAGATATCAGATAGGATGAAGTGAACTCGAGACCTTCTGTATACAATGTATAGCCCTTCCACTGACCTGTCGGTGCTGAATAATAACCTGAAATTTGGAAGGTTTGATACATTCCCCGCAGAAGGAGCAGCTATGACTACAAATTTATTTCAGTTCTGTCCTAAAACAAATAGAATATCTGCACTTTGCTTTTGTAAAAAATAAAAGCTTGTGGAACAAACACCCCAACAGCTATTTCTCTGAAGTGTGGTAGTTCTACCCCTTCACAAGCAGCGAATAAGCCTGTACATTTCATCAATTTCTGTCAACAACAACAACATTACAGGTGATTTTTGTGGCTTTCCAATGTTAGTCAATGAGCGGCACAAAGCTTTGGATTTCCAAACTGAGATTTGATCCAGCTCCAAGTTGAAATTGAGTAGCCTCCAAATCAGTCTAAGGTGACTTGAGCTGTTTTCAGAACTGCCAAATTGTAGTCCAAAATAATCAGGGCAAATCTACTATATAAAAGTCGATGTTTGTCTGTGAGTTTGTGAGTTTGTCTGTTTGTCTGCGTCAGGCAGGTGAATACCTCATATCATTGGCTGAATGAGGTGAGAAGACCCCATATGACTGGCTAGCTGTGAAGATTCTATGGAATCTTGGGCTTGGCAGTTTAGCGAGGGGCCTTTAGAATTCTCAGCCAGAGAGCTCAGGCTGATTGCTATGGAGATGAGGTCTAGCAGGCAAGTAGGAGGACACTGTATTTTCCTCAGGAACCCAACCTCTGTATGTTAAAACCTCTGAATACAGATTGGATTGGGGAATATAGGGATCAGTTACAGGTACTTGAATAGGCTAGTTGCTAAGGAGACAAGGCCTAGCAGCAAGGAGGAAGATGGTGTATCCCTCAGGAACCCAACCTCTGTATGTTAACAACTCTGAATACCAGTTGGATTGGGGATTATGGGGAAAAGTTACAGGTACTGGACAAGGCAGTTTGAGGAATTACAGATATAGGATCTCAAATCTATGTACTTCAACCGCATTTATTTCCTAAAGTAAAGTAAGGTAATGCTTAAGTTATTTCTAACAAGTGTTACCTATGGAAAAATAAAAACCTCGGCAACGCCGAGTAAATACACTAGTTTCTAATAAACAAGCTCCAAAGAAAGTAGTGCTTAGTTTTATGGGGAAAGGCTGTAGAGTATCTTTAGCCCAGGCCACAAAAGAGTTGCAGAGCATGGAAGTCAGAAGATGGGTGATAGTGAGGTTAAGAGCACACAGCTGTACTCTGCCAGTGGCATCCTGAATCCTGAACTGTTAGCACAAGAAGCAAAATTTAGGCTAACCAGCAGGCTAAACTAGCCATAATACTTGTCTATTGAAAAAAGCAGGAACAGCAGTCAGGGATGTAAATGTTTGACGATTTTCAATTAGGAATAATAATTTCAATAACTTTCTCCTGGGCAAAACATATGTCATTTCTGTGCCGTTTTTGCTTAGCATTTGAGCATGCTAAAGTGTCTCAAAATCTCAGAGTTTTGTGCAAAAAACACATTTTCACACACTGTTTCCAGAAATTTTTGCAAGCAACTGTTTTTGTTGTGTGACTTCAAGTCATTTCAATTTCAATTTCAATCTTGGTAAGATTTGTTCAGAGTGGGCTTGCTGCTGCCTTCCTCTGAGGCTGAGAGTGTGTGACTTGCCCAAGGAACCCAGTGGGTTCCCATGGCCAAGCACGGATTTGAACCTTGTTCTCCAGAGTCATAGTCCAACACTCAAACCACTACACCACACCGGTTTTCCTGTAAACCATATTGCACAAAACCCCCTGTTGTTTCTGAGGTGAAAATTCTTTTTTCTTCAAAAAATACAGATTTCACACACACACACACACACACACACACACACACGTTCCCAGAAAGCCACATATTTTTTGCAAAATTTGTGTTTTGTTCAGAAATAATCCACATGAATTTTGTACACAGAACAAAGTGTGTTTCTGGAACACATCTTTGTGCAACTAGTTTGGGGGATTATGCAAAAGAAAACCCACATTTTTTGTACAAAAAAGCTGTTCACAGAAATCCATGTAGGGTGTGTGTGTGTGCAAATCATTTTTGTGTGCGCATGTGCCAAAAATACCAACTTGGGACAAAAAACCCCGAAGGCTCCAGAAATACATTTTTCTCATGAAAATGCATTTTTCTTGCAAAAAACAGTTTTTAGAAACATACTTTTTTCTTTGGAGAACGTGGTGTGTTGCACAAAAAGCCAATTTTGCAAAAATAAATAAATAAATAAAAAGTGTGGTTTTAGAAAATTTTTGGTGCAAAAATGTGGTCTTCACAATTTTATGGAACATATATGTGCATTTCCTCACAGAATAATTTTCTGGAACTTTTCAGATTGTGCAAAAACTGTACACAAACCGTACGAAAATCTTGGCTTTGTGTAATTCTTCATATCTTGTTTTTTCAAGTGTTAAGAAATACAATTTTTCAGCCAAAGAAGGATTAATGGCAAATACTCCATCTATTCCTTGGATAACTTATCTTATTTCCTAAATGGATTATTCTTTCCAGTCTGAACAATCATTGGCATTTCTCTGTATATTTTACTATGTGACCCATATCCAGTTATACCACTGTGCTAGAATGATAGGTAAGGGGTAGCTTTAGCTTTGCTGTTTAAAAACCTCAGTGGATGGGATCAATCTTTAGCATTTTGCTTTGAACAGTCCAGTTACATGAAGCTGGTATCTCTCTTTCTTCTCTGACACTCATGCGATGGTGAGGATAGGAAGTTATAAGCTGAGAGTTTCTCCATGGAGGATGAGTCATCACTGAACATCAGTGGATGTTCAAAGGAATGATTTTCAGAACTGAAAGACAAATGGAACATTAGAACATTTCTCCAAATCCATGTGCAGCTTTGACATTATGGATTATGGCTAAGATCTCACATTACCAGATGTAACTACAATGGCAAAGCTCCTTTGCATCTGATGCTTTCAGCCCATATAAACACCGGCTGTTTCAGCTTGACAGTACTTCAATGCAAGGGTTTCTCTGGTGCTGCAAATTGGGGTGCTGGGAAATGATATCTTCAGTACTCTCCCAGTCACAGACTGTATCAGGAACAAGCAGGTGGAGAAATTCAAAAGGGTCCTGCCACAACTGCTTGTCTCAAAGCACTCCACAACCAGGAGAGCCCTGCAGATGTCATTTCCCCATGCCTTAATGTGCAGCACCTTGGAAACTCTTTGGCTGCATTGCTGCCAGGTGAAAAAAAGGTGGGTTTTAGGGGTCACATTCTGTTGTTAACAGCAGTAAACATGAATCTCCAGCAGTTAAAAGTTCAAACACCCTGTTTACCATCTCATAACTACTGCATTGGATGCCAGCCACTGTCTTTGCTTGCCTCCTGTCTTGATTTTCTCTATCACAGTATATATATCACATCTTTTCAGGGAAGTGACACAGAGATTGGGACATACTTTTTCTGCAACTCTGCTAAAAGAAGACTAATTCCTAACAGCTATAACTTTCATAGAATTTCCCCAAAGGCCCAACACCTTAGGAAACTCTAAACTCCCAAGAATTTCTACAGCTAAGTCTTCTTTTAGCAGAGTTGCAGAAAAAGTTATGTCCCAACCTCTGTGTCACTTCCCTGAAAAGAGACTGTCTTGGAAAGCAAAACAAGGCAGGCAGTTTCAGGTTCCAAATTTAAAATATTTATTAATAAACTGTACAATTACTTATGTGTTGGAGAAGTTAGATCTTGACTAACTAACGAAAGGATTAGGGATAGTAGCTTCATTCTTAACTCATCAACTTCTTAGTGGAGAGGCTAGTACAGCACAGAGAAGGTGCTAGAAGCAAGATTGCAGAAGGGGAAAAGAGAGAGGCTTGGTCTTCTATGTAAGGCCAATGACTGACTCCAGGGTATATCCTAGGTCACATGGTCTGGATACCATAACCAATCATTTTAAATAACACAGAGCAACAAAGTCTCAATGTTTAGACTTTGGTGAGAGGCCAGAGTGCTTTTACATGCAAAGGAAAATTAACCCTATGCTAGCTAATCCCCATTTGTCCTAGAACAAGAGGGGAGGAGAGAGAATGTCAGAATTTTCCAACAGAAATAATCATCAACAACAAGAACAACAACACGAACAATAAACAGGCATTATCTTAGTAATCCTCAAAACAGGCTTGTAATCTTGGTCAGTATTCTTATCATCTAGATAGTACAAAGGGAGTGGCCCAGCTAGATATGATAGTGAGAGGCCTGCCTTTTTAAACTTGTGACTGCTATAAAATAGAAAGTACTGTACAGTCATAGACTACATAGTTTTCCAAATCCCTTTTGCATACGTCCGCCCCATTGCTCTGTACTCCATAAACCATGCTTCTGTCAAGAAATGGTAATGGATTCCCTGAACATAATACAATTCCCTGAACACAGTACAATACATTGAACATATCTCTTAGGAAAAGCAAAGCAAACCATGAGCAAACAAACCAGTGTTTTTTATGTTTGCTGCCATCTCTATTTCAGAAAGTTCAGGAATTACACATCCATGGCATTTTGACTTTTCAAAAATGGTAGCCATTGGGAAGAGTTAAGTGCTTGAAACAGTGGGTCCAAAATAATTTTTAAACACTGAAAATGTAAAAAAAAGTGCAAAAACAATTTTGCATGAACAATTTTACTTGCTATACTTGGAATTCTAAATTCTAAAACTATATTTTAAAATGTAAGATTTTTCTCAAAATACATACAGAAATGTGCATTCTATCAATTTGTATATAGTGACAGATATGGTAATGCAAACTTGCCAAGAACTGGATCAAAATACTGAAAGAAATTATGTAACTCAGTGGATAGCAGGTCATTTTGTACAGAAATTTGCAAAAACTGAACCTTTGATTCTGCCCCCGCAAATACACATAGTTTCTCCCTACTGCTCTACTCTCCAGAATTGGGGCTTGCAGTTTTGAAGATTAGAGACTCCTCTAGGTCTTCTACCAATGATAAAAAAAAAAAAAAGCACAATGTGATTATATGTATGGTTGTTCCAAAATTCTTTCTGTGTCATGTTTACAAATATGCAAAAATACATGTGTGTATCAGGAAAAATACCGTACATAGTCCCTCTTGTCTTGAATTAGTCATATCATAGGAAAATTGCCTTACTGCACTGTTTTATATTTATTGCATTGTTTTCTTCAAAAAATTAAGAAATGCCTCTCCATACTCACTAAATAAAAGGAACAATACCACAGTAAGGTAGTTAACAGTGACATGTCATGCTTAATAGCCAGATTCAGATACCATTCACAGTTTACAAGTATGACATGTGTACATCATAATGTATGCACATTTTTTTTTACATCCATTTCAGGCTCCTAAGCTAAAGCTAAGTTAAAGCTAAGTAAATAAATTAATAAAAATCATCCCCATGCTTGGTCCTGTCATGTTGTCAAAGCAAAATGTGTATAGGATTCTACCCTGAGTTCATTTGTATCTACACTACCAAGATCCCACCTACATTACTAACATCCAATATATTTTTGGAAGATATAAGCCTTGCACTCATTATTTAACCATGTTCTATCAACATACAAAGGGGGGAAGGGTACTTTCCCCAACCCTTCCAACACCAGTTCTGTCCATGTCCCTGCATGGAGAGTTGTGAGTCTGAATAGAAGAGCTTCCTCTACCTCTGGTGATTCTCCATGTGGTCAGGAACCAAAAATGAAATAAATGAAGGTTGCCCTGTTGATATGGATACTCTCCAACCCATGAGGGAAACTCTGAGAGCGACAGAACTGCAGGTGAAGAGGTGGGGCTCGTCCACTTTCCCATGTTGATTACATGTGCTTAGATATGACTCCAAAATCCAAATTGCTAATGATTCCACATCTAAATTGCTAATTAATTTTCAAGAGTGTTCAGACTTGGATTTGTTCCACTTTGGAAGAGTCCCATTCTGTTTCTGGACATCTGTCAGAATCAGCCCAGTTTGGTTCAGGATTTGTCCAAAATGAAGCCATAGGCTTTGCATAAACCCCTTCATTTGTGGTGTCGAGCAGATTTTGCAATGAAATAGTGAGCGCTGGTATGGTAGATTTATAGTGTAATTCTTCTGAGGGAAAGAGAACACAGTGAGCATTCCCATTATGAAAAGAAAAAAAAAAGAAAAGAAAGAAATAGTCTTTAACAATTACAGGTTCTGCCTCCTGTATGGACTTTTCCTATACTTTCCTTCTTTGCCTTCTTACTGCCCCCCCCCCCATCTCCCCTGGGCTTCCTTGGAGCAGAGAGTTGAGAGCTCTGAAGTGTATCTGAGCAGAAAAGGCAAAGGAATGGAAAGAAATCTTTTCATCTAAAAGGTTACATTTGTCCTACTTCCTCCCATCGCTAGCAATTAACTTGAAGGGAGACATCACCACTAATTGAGGACTGGTGATCAGGGCCAACAATTAGGTCTTTTGATGAGAAACTGTTCGAGAGGGACAGATCCAAGGCATTAAAATGATACGAAGCTGTTTCTATGGCAATGGAACTTTCCTCCCTTGGTCTTTAGACCACAGAAATAATACAGAGGAGGAGGAGGAGGGGGGAGAGGGAGAGAATGAGGGAGGGAAGGAGCAGGAGAGATTTCTCCCTGATTAACAATTTAATGAAAAATAAAATAAGATTCTTTCCAAACTCAATCGATGGGAGAGGTAATGTTCTGCCAGCATCAATGGCTGTGGGAGAATCGACATCTTTCCAGGCCCACAAATCTATTGCTGCAGCAACGTGCTAAGAACTTGCTGCGGCCCTGCCGTTTGGTAATTAGGTAGCAGCTGAACACAGGGAAACGTGAGGGCTATATTCAGAGCACAGATCAAAGGAGATGCCCATCAAAGCATTCCTCACTTGACGTCTCCAACAAACTTCACTTCAACAGCATGTTACTGCTTCTGTCCTCTGTGCCTGCCTTATTTTTCTTTTTAAAAATGCTTTAGACTTAATTATTTAGTGAATTACTGTGTAGTATATATATGTAGAAGACAGAAGAAATGCACCCATAACAGAAGGCACAAGGTGCTATAGGGAAGCAGTCAATATATTGTGTATGAAATACCTATCCATTTAAATTGGGCTTTCACGGCAGAAATTCATGGCAGATTGGACTCATTGCTTTGTCCCCTGACTCATTTTAAAAGAGATTTGGTCTATATTAGCACATATATTTCTAAGGTTCATAAGTCAAACATACTAGTCCTGAAAGTGCTTTCTGTATTTAAAACAACTGGTTCTTATTCTCATAGAAGCATCACAGTCACACCTCGGTTAACAAAGCCTCTAACAAAGAAGCTCCTTTTTACAAAGCCTTTTCACGCTGGCCCAGCCCCCCTTTTTTTCTTTCTGGTCTTCGTTCTAGGTAGAGGATCTTTAGCATCATCAGCACTGGGAGCACCCTAAAAGAGAACTGAAGAAACATAGCCTTTAGGGGTCAGGTTGCATCAGCATGTCTGCAGTAAACAATAAGTAAACCTTGAGCTGGAAAATAATGTGATCCTGCTGTAACCTAACATACTGCAGCTGTGTGTGCCTGTCTATGACAGGAAAGACAAACAGCAACTACTTCCAGAATCCCCTAATGAGCATGTGTGGATATCAAAAGAGAAAGGAGAGCGCACAAGGCTATATAGCCCAGTACATACAGCTTGTTAAGAAAGCATAGATCTTCAAGACTGGCCACCAAAATGAAACTCAGAACACAAGTAGATGCTGGTAAAAGAAATAAATCATCCCTGGATATGTTTTGGAAAAAGGTTTCGAGTGGTCCCTAGAAGGTTCAAAATGCTTTTGTTTACTTATGTTTATTTATGCAAGGCTTACCTATACTGATTGTGGATATTGTTAGTATTAGATAACAAGTTTGCTGAAACATTCCAAACTGCTCTTCTTTTTTGTGACGCAGGAATCTATCTCTATGCTTTCTATGTTCTTTCTGCCTCTGGTATGAAATTTTGTGTTAAAGAAGTAATATCCAGGAACACTTTAACTTCATTTACTGAGGCATACCTGTACCATGTTTTTCTGTGGTAGAAGTGAGGCAAAGTTTTGCCTAAAGGGCAATATGAAGTTGTGGTTGAGGGAGGCCAAGAAAACAAACTAATATTTCAGCCACTATTACTATTAGAAACAGAAGACGAAGAATAGAAAGAAGCTGCTCCTCCATGCCTTGTCATGAAATACAGGAGAACACAACCCCAAAGAATTCTGGTATAGCAATATAGCATTTAATGTATCTTTTTCTTCTTAGGTAAACAAGGCTATACCATTTTTTTGTACATAAAAACATCTGAAAGAGGATTTGATATAATAACAATGACTATCAAGACATCTTGCAAAGTCACATAAAGCAATACATGGGTCTTCATTCTGAAGAGCTACCATCTAAATTTATATAGATGATTGCTGGAGAAGTCCAAAGAGAAGCAAAGGAGTAACCAGGTTAATGAGGGATGAAAGTGATGAAACCCAATTACATCATCAAAACCTGGGATGTACAGGATGAAGAGATATGCCAGTCACTAGTAGGGAAAATGGGTTTGAAGGGCCTACTATTTGAAGAGAGAAAGATGTGGGATTATGTAGGTTTTGGGGGGGTTAGCATTCCAATCATATGGGGAAAGTAAAGAAGAAGAATACAATTTTTTGAGAAACCAAGAGACTTTTGTGCACTTCAGGATGGTAGATGACATGGGCATATTGGAATAATAATATTGGATATGCTGGATTTTTAGATTAGAAATCTTGCTGTGCAGCCTTGTCCCTTGTGAGCTCCACTAAGGTAAAAGGTGCTGGACTTAGTAGAAGCTGGTTTGAGGTATAAAAGAACTGGCCAAAATTGTCTCCCTGCACAAGAGATTCAGAGGAACCCACATTGTCCAGAATCCTGATCCTTGTACATAGGAGACCTATAACAGGTCTCTAGAAGTGTGGGTGGATTAAACAGCATGGGGGCACCATCAAAACCCCATGACATCATACCTGTCATTTTGCAGACCTAACTCTGCACAACTTCCCTGAAGCAAGACTTCCCACACAAGGAATACACCTAGATTATGGGCACAATTAACTTCAGCGCTACTACTTCTATAATACCATTGTGAGTGGGACTTTTCATTCTTAAACATTTTTTTTAAAAAAGACCATAGCCCAGCAAAATAGAACTGAGGAAACAGAGGAAAAACTGTGAAGGGCTTTAAACATACTGGCAACTATATAGACCTTATCCCTTTACATAATGTTGGCAAAATTAAATTGGAATCAGGTCTTTTTTATTTTAAATTTTTAAACAAACTGTGACTGTGGGAAATAGAGAAAGTGTTTACCTTTTTGGAGATAAGCCCCAAGGCATGGTGTCTGGAGGAAGAACAATAAGTGAACTGCCGGTGAAGTGCCAATCACTGCCCAGAAACACCTGAAAGGGAAAATATACTGACTTCTAGTGGTAAAGCAGAAAAACTTAATGGGAATTTATTTTGGTTTGACAGCTGTCAAAATGAAAGGGAATGCAGGCACAGGCAAATAATGTACAAAGAAGATTGTCACTTAATCAACCCAGAGATGCTGAATCAAACAATTTTAGAAGAGATTAGACAAAAGAGAAAAGGTATGAATCAAATGAGAGTGGATTTTAAACAGGATTTGAAAACTCAACTTAAAGATAAAAAGATAAATATAAAAGAGTTCCCCTAACTCAAATAAAAACTGAGGTGAAATAGATGAATGAAAAAAAGGAAATTACTGGAAGAAAAGACACAAAAACTAGAAGAAGTCATTTCAGAAATTAACAATGGATCAGAAGCAAAATTTGGAAGCAGTGATCTTACTTGATCTTAAACAAAAAGAAAGTTGTCTTAGAATAAGAGGACTATCAGAGGTGCAAAATGAAGATATCTATGCAAGAGTGAGTGACCTGATAGACTTTTTGGAAACAACAGAGAAAAAAAATTGTTGGTAATTAGATATAGTGTATAGACTGGATTGTGGGGTTGCGAGGCAAAAATAAAAGAAAATTGCCATGAGATGTGATTGTCCATTTTGTATGAAGGAAAATAAGAGACCAAGTCCTTCAATTACACTACCTAAGCCAGATGAAGATTGATGACAAAGATGTCATAATTTTTAAAGACATTCCTGTTTGAATTTTGAGAGAGAGGAGGAAGTATCCTTCACCACTAACAAGTTGGAACATCAAGGGATCCTTTTGTGATGGGCAAATCTGGAGGGGGTTCTACTATGACATAAAAAGAGAAGATTTAACCTCAACACAATTGCAAAGGCAAAAGATTTTTTGCAGAAATATGGAAAAGACTTTGAAGGAGATGTCCCAAGAGAGAGGGAAAGAGATGTCCCAAGAAAAGAAAGGAGAAAAAGTTATAGGTCAAAGTTACAAAGAAGAGAGTAATGGAGAAGAAGAGGGGAAGTGCCCTCAGGCCTTGGTGAAAGTGGATATGATTCTAATGAGGAGGCCTAAAAATGGCTTTAACATTTCTATCATGCAACATAAAGGGGGCTAACTCACCCTGCAAAGAAGAAATATTTTCACTGTCTGAAAAGACAAACCAGATTTGATTTATTTATAAGAAATGCATATTTGGAAAAGAGATTATAAGTATTTGTTAAATCCCAAATACGGGAAAGAATTTATTTCATCTTTTGACAAGAAGAAAAGAAGATTGGTGATTTATGCAGATTTAAAAATTTGCTCCAGATTTTTTTTTTTAAGGTTCAAATGGTCATTTTGTAAGAGTGGAAATACAAATTCAAAGAAAAAAAATTTAGTAGTTGGTCTTTGTGGCTCTACTGAGAATAAAGCTCCCTTTTTTGAAAAATTGCTTGAAAAACAATTAAAATTTTCCTATGAGAAGTTTATTTGGGGGCATTGGAATGGTGTAAGAAACCCTCAAATTGACGTATTGTCTGAAAAAGAAAGAAAACACTATCAAGGGAAACTGCCAATAGTAATTTTTGGGTTGATGGATAATTTGGAACTACTGGACATATGGAAGGTTAAAATACAGAGATACATGATACACAAACATACTTCTTTTTCAGAAAGGCATAAATTATATTCTAGAATTGATATGTTTCTGACATCTAAATCTTTGACTAATATTATTAAAGATATGGAGATTTTAACCGAAACACACTGAGATTATAATCCAGTACTTTGGAGTTTTAAGAAGAGACATGAAGACTTTTTTTTTTTTAGGATAATTTGAACAAATGTCTAGATTACAGTGCTTTGGGATGGAAGTATAGTAGTTATGAAAAGTTTTTGTACAAGAGAATGCTGATTAAAAAGGAAAAGACCTCAGAAGAATCAAAATATTTTGGATCAAATTAAGGAGAAAGAAGCATTATTGACGAAGAACCCATCTAAATCATCACTACTGAAAGAAACAAAAAATTTGCAAAACAAATCTCTATGAACATGGTTTATGAAATAGAGAGGAAGATGAGATACATCAAGCAAAAACATTTTGAATCTTCAAATAAACCAGGAAGTTTCCTTACCTATAAATTAAGAAAAAGATAGAAGAAAACTGTATCAGATAATGACAAGATAAAAAATAGTTTTTAAAAAATAAATCTATGCTTTATCAAGAACAACATGTCTTGATTGAAAAGGATAAAAACACGTCTTGATTGAAAAGGAAAAAAAAAATCTGGACTTACAGTATCTGCCAATTATTTTGGATACACAAAGGAAGAGGTTAAATGCAAGTTTAACTGGCAAAAATGGTGGAAGCTTTCAAGAAGACTAAGATAGGAAAAGCTCCAGGACTGGATGGCCTTTCAGTAATGTATTATAAAAGCTTAGAGGAATAGTTGTATCTGCAGTTCCAGTAATTGATTAATTCAATTATAACTACAGGGAAAATCCCATATAGTTGGTGTAATGCAAATATAGCTTTGATACCAAAAGAAGAGCAGGATGTGACAGATTCTAAGAATTACAGATCTATTTCTCTTTTGAACAATGATTACAAGATCTTTACACTAATCTTAGTGAAAAGGATGAAGATTCCTGAAGAAGTAATACAAGAAGATCACTGTGGATTTTTACCAAAAAGACCAATGTGTGACGATATAAGACGTGTGATAGATATACTGGAACATTTAGAGACTCATAATGAAAAAACAGGTGCCTTTGCTGTTTCTGGATGCAAAAAAAGGCTTTTGACAACATGACTTGTTCATTTATTACTGAAGTTTTAAAAAAGATTAATTTTTGTCAAAATTTAATTACGTGAATTAAAGCAATATATTTGTCACAGAAGGCACAGATTTTGATTAATGGTGAGACAACAAATCTTTGTGATATACAAAGAGGAGGCAGACAGGGTTGTCTTTTTTCACCACTATTTTTTATATGGATGTTAGAAGTACTCAATAGAACTATCAGGAAAGAAGAGAAAGGTAAAAGAATAATGATAAGGTTGCAAATGGTTAAATGAAAGACTTTTGCAGATGGCTTAGTGATTTTTTTCTTTTTTTTTCTTTTTTTTTTTTTTGTGGGATCCCTTAGCATGCATAGAAATCAAGATATTAAATGTCTATGGGAATTTGTCTGGATTTAAAATTAATAAAGACAATGCAGTCATGTTGACTAAAAATATGACAAAAGAAGAACAAGTGAAATGCAAGAAGTGAAATATTTAGGTGACGCTTTCAAAAACAATTCTCAAAGCTGTTCCACAATATTTATATTAAAACATAGAATGAGGTTAGGCAAGATTTACAAAGATGGTCTAAACTGAAACTTTTTTTTATTAGGCAGAATATCAACTGTTAAGATGAATTTTTTTCCAAAAATGTTTTTGTTTCAAATACTTATTGTAAAATTATGAGGTGTCATTTAAGCAATGGCATAAAGATATTTCCAAAGTTATCTGTCAAGGGAAGAAACCAAGCTTAAGATTTAAGAGCTTACAAGACAAAAAACAAAGATGTGGGCTCAGGCTTCCTGACTTGAAATTGTACTTTCACGCTTGTTGTCTGCTATGGTTAAAAGACTGAATTATTCTGAAAAAGAAGAGACTTCTGCAATTAGAGGGTGTTTTGTTCTAAAATTTGGTGAGCATAGATTTTTAAGGGATAATAAGCTTACAGCAAATGGCAGCTTTAATAATCATTCTATCAGACATGCTATATTAAGATTTCAGAATAAATACAAGATGAAATTATGTGCTAATATGACTTTATGGAATTTTCCATATGAAGCTCTATTTAAGAGAGAAATAAATTTTAAAGATAAATGGTTACCATGTGGAGATCTGTTATGAAAAGAAAAAGGCCAGTTTCAAATGAAAACAAGTGTGAAACTGGCTCAAGAAGGTTATGATGTTCAATGATTTGCATATGCACAGCTATTGAAGATTTCGAAATGGATAAAAAATTGTTTGGTTTTCAAATATCTAAATCAGAATGTGAAGAACAAGTATGTAATGATGATAAACACTTGATAGTTAAATGGATAAGTTATTATTAAGATTAGAGACAAGAGGATAAACAAGTAAAGGACTATGTGACTAAATGGGCATAAGATATGGGTCGTAACATGGAAAGGGAAGACATGGAAATGAAAAAATGGAGGAGAGGGGACAAGAAATTTAAAATTTACATAACTTATAACCTTAGGGAAAGTTTTATAAAATGATATAGAGATGGTATTTAGCTCCAAAAATAAAGAATCTATTGGAAATGTAAATAAGAGAGATGGGCCTTTTTTGTATGTGGTAGATATATGAGAAACCAAAGAAATCCTGATCAATAGAAGTTACTTTGAAGATAAAGATCTAATTGAATCCTGAGTTTTTCTTATTAGGACTGATAAATGATCAGACAGACAAAATTTGGAAGAATTATAGAGCATATGATTTCAGTGACAGGACTACTTTCTGCCCAGAGATGGAAAGAGCCAGCTATTCTATCTCAAGAAGATTGAATGATGAAATTGCTCAGCTCAGCAGAAATGGACAAAATGACTATGTTGATCAAAGAAAGATCAGTGAGCAGATTTACGAATGATTGGGATATGTTGATTGCACATCTGAGGGATCGTTGGGGGAAAACTTCAGTTTTAGGTTTTGGACATTAGTAGATTGCGATCAATATAGCAGAAATATATATGACTTGTATAATGTTGAAGAAGTATATCTATCATTATATTTTCTAACCATCAAGTTGGTGGCTAGAAGTCATGTGTATATGTTTTTCCCCCTACTTTTGTGTTAGTCTAGCTTTGTCCTTTGTCTTTTTGGATTACGTTATTTTTTGTTAAAGTTATTTGTCTAGTGTTTATCTATGTGTTGTTTTGTATATTTAAATTTATGTGTTTCAATAAAAATACTATGTTAAAAAAGCAATTAGAGGCTGGCCCCTATCTGAACTGCAAACCCCAGGATTCCATAGGATGTTGAAAGTGGAATAATCGCGCTAGAAGAGTATAGTGTAGAAATGGCCAGAGTTGCCAGGTCTCTGGGTTTATAGAGAAGACTCAGGGTCTCCAAGAAAAGAAAGGGAAGGGAGCAAAAACCCAGGACAGTGAACCAGAATAAAGGTGGCAGTTTTTTTTCTATTTGTCTTGATAAGGACTTTTGCAATCAGTTTCACCTCCATGTCCATTAGGCCTGATCTTGAGCCACATATACAATCCATCTGCCATCTGTAGTCTCCACCAGACTCCCTAGCATTCCACTGGCTCTGTCTCCTCCACTGCAAAGTCCAACTCCTGTGCCAAACAACAGTTTTGGCAGAGGTTACTTTTTACTGAACTATGAGGCAGAAGAAAATGATTAAACCAACCACCCATGTATACACAGTCCACTTCCTGATTTCTCCTGACCTCACTCTGTAAGTCACACTTTTAGCATCACTTGCATTTTGACTCAAAGACTATAACATTTTGATTATTAATCCCAGATGAATCCCAAATGGAATCTGCAGATTTTTCCAACTAAACTGTGATAAGTGGACAGCATTCAGATTTCCACATAATACAGAAATACTGGGGCAGCACACTGAGAAAAAGATTTGAGCGGAATCTAGATTTGGCAATTCAGAAAACAACCCAAATTGCCTCAGTCTACTTTGAAGACCTCCTAGTTCAATTCGGTCCCATATCCAAATCTCAGATGGGAAATCCTGTTCTTGATACCTCCAGTGAACTACTGTGGGAATTAACAAATGACTACAACGGTTTTTTTAACAAATATATTTAACAAATATATTTATCAGATGTGATATTTTCAGGTACAGTATGCCCAACAGATATCAGACAAAGAGGTGCAGACTTGTTTGTGCCATATGTCTTTAGTGTGAGTTATTTTTAAAAGGCAAGTTTTGATTTTTTTTTTAAATATCTTGGTAAAAATTGAATGAAATTGATCTGGGTAGTTGCCCCTTCTGAAGCAGTCAAATCTATCCAAATTCAAAAGAACTAGGTATGGGAAGACCTTTTACACGCAGAAAGTTTATTTGTGCAAAGTTCTTGGGGAAATGACATACACAATGGAGGAGACAATAGTTATGAAACTTTAAAAAATCAGAGGGATATTTACAAACTTGGAGGTAGAATTGAACTGTTCAAGGTGAAGCAGGGAGAGTGAGTTGGTTCCCTATACCTTTGTGTCTTTGGGGAAAATATATAACAAAATAGGGTAAGTCACAGAAGTGTCAGAAGGACAGTTGTAGGAGCTATCAGGTTATGATGAATGAAAAATAGTCAAGTTTTTGTTTTAATTTGTTTGTTTTCTACTGTATTGGCACCAAAGTCTCAGAAAGTGCAAGAGAACCTCTGTGGGTTATGGATGTGGAGCATAAAGTGACAATGAAAGACGTGAACACTCCATTTTTCCAAACAAAGCATTCAACGATGCACCCTCCTAGGCCCTGCAGTCTCAATCAAAACAGTTTAAACCTTTCAAATCATGAGAAAGACAGGTAGCAAAAATTACTAGATGCTGGGTCAGTTCTGTAATATATTACTTCAATATTCCTCCCCCAAAACTAGAGATGTGCTTGGATTACTACTCATTCCCACAGGGGAGAATGGACAATTTAATCAATTTTATCCCTGCTGTGAGGACATCTTCAAAAACTGCAGTTTTTGAAGACGTTCTCACAGAGGGGAGAAAATCTTTCCCACATGCAGACGCTGTCTTTCTGCCCATCTCCAACAAGGTCCTGCAGTGTCCAGGATGTAGCTGAGGACTGTCATCCAGGTATAGCCAGCACATCATGGGGTGTGCTGTGTTAAATTACTTGTTCACACAAGGGAGAACAAATAATTTAGTCAGTTTTATCCCCTCTCCCAGACCTTTTCAAAAACCATGCCGTTTTTGAAAATATCTCACAGGGCAGGAAGGCGGTCCATTTCAGTCGTAGATGCTATATGATGTCAAGAGGGTGGGATGGAACCAGGAGAGGATTAGGAGACTATACCCTGGCTGCCTATTTTCTGTTAGCTGGTTCGCAAGAAAGTAGACATCATTATCATGCACAAGCTATCAGAATACAGCACATAGTGATGATCTGATTTTTCTGGGCTACCCCTTTCCTTCCCGCTTGGAGGGATGGGAAATAAGTGAGTCGAGAGGCAGGTGTCATTTTCAAGTCTATTCAAACACTGGAGAACTAAACCAAGAAAGAATCATGAAAGATTTCTCAACATTCAAAAAGTCCCTTTCTCATTTTTTCCTCAAGCATTCAAGTATTCTTTTCATTCTTAGTGCATGATGATGATGTCATCCTCTGGGACCTCTGTAAGACCTCTAGGAAGTCCTGAAGATGCCAACATCATCATGAGCTGGCTATTGGAACACAGCCAGATGATAATCCTCAACTGCCCCTTGCCCTCTTGAGAGGATAAGCAGGAGACTTGGGGGAGGTAAAAACAGGGCTTCAAGATTTATCTTGGTGGGATGTTTAGAGACTGTGGAATCCCCTGCCTGAGTCTTTGAATTTCCTTTCCATCACTATCCAAACCACTGGGACTGAGGACTAGCCACCAATTGCAACACTGTTTTCAAAAGACCCCTCCTTTATCTGGACACCTCCAAATCTTGTCTAAATCAGCTGATTTCTGTTCTGGATTCTGGATTTGTTGGAGGCTATTTCCAGCCTACACTGTTATAGTGCTCTTATTCCACTTTCAGCATCCTGTGGAATCCTGGGGTTTGCAGTTTAGGGAGGGGTATTTAGAATTCTCAGTCAGAGAGCTTTTTGGCCTCCCTAAACTACTGGCCGAAATGTGAAGCATACCTATAATAAATGTGGATCAGGATTGGCAGTCTCCCAAAATGGAGTTTCACATTTTTAAGCAGGCATTTTTGTGCCAAACTGGCCAAATCTTAATTTTAAAGGGAGGTTCTTTTTTAAAGGACTGTTTAAAAGTTTCTGGCTCTGTCATTAGGCAGGCTAATCTAGTGAGAGAGAAAGAATGAATGAGAGAGAAAGAGAGATTTCCTTGGAAACCGAGGTTCTCAAGCAGCCAGAACTGTTTCAGAATATTATCCCTTTTAAGTCTGAGAGGCAAATGTCTCCAACCGGGACCAATATGTAAATAAAGTGCTTAGAATTTTTCTTGGGCATGGGAATGCATTGTGACTCTCTTTATTAACTTCTCCTATACTGATTGTGCCTTGGAATGGTTCCAATTATATATTTTTGTATAATATACAATATAATTTGTGTTGCAGTGAAGCCATTTGTATTCTTATCATTGCTTTCATAGTTGCTCACAATTAAATAATTAATTAAATAATTAATCAAAAAGGCCCTTTCTGCACCCTACCTTTTCACGAAGTCATTCAGTGGGGATCCTGGCAACAGCTCTGCTAGGAGGGGAGTGTGACGAGAGCCTCCCCTCTGCACCAGCTGGCTCCCTGTGGAAGAGAGCGCAATGGTCATGCCTCTTCCTTCAGCAATACTGTCCCAGGCTGTCCTGAGGCAGGAAGTGCAGCCATTGCGCTTCTGTGGCTTCCACAAGACAAGTAAGTGTGGGATGGTGGCACAATTGCATGTCATTGATGGGGAAAAACCATCAACAATTTAATCCACAATTGTGCCACCTGGAGATAGGAGAAGGATGAAATGGCAATGATGTCATGCAAAAGCATCATTGCAATCCCAACCTTCTCCTGTCCCCATTGTGGGATAGAAGGGTGCTGCAGAAAGGGCTAAAGTTTTCCTCACCAGCCATTTCTTTCTTTCTTATTTTCTCCCCCTCTTTCACTCTCTTTCTCCTCCTTCCTTTATATCCACGCCTTTTTGATTATACAATTAAGGTAAGATGAGTACAAAGACTAGTGGGCTTGTTGCTTGATCATTTGAACTGAAGATCCCACACACCAAATTTGAGATCCCTGGTCCCTAAATGCAAAACATACGCTCTAGTACTGACTTTGCAAATGATTCTACTTGAGTGGGAAGAGTGAATCAAACAGAATACTAGTTTTTCCATCTTAACAAGACAAAGAGCCCTTTTGAAGGAGCTACTAAAAATGTGTCGCTAATGTCAACAGCAACAACCTCCATGCTATTTTCTGTAAATCCCATTGAGCACTCCACAATTAACATTTTACATATCAAGTTAAACAACATTAACAGAACTAATTAAATTATTTCAGTTTTTAATGTAGATGGCAATGAACAAATTTCCCAATTTCTCGCAGTTAAAATTATCAAATTAGTTCTGAAAGCTAACATTCCAAGCTATTCTGAAATTATCTTATTTCATTATACCCAAAATAAGTACAAGAAGTACAGTTTCATATTACTGAGAAATAACTGTGAGTATCCTGATTATTGTATCAGTGCCACAAAATTCAATAACACTCAACTAATTTTCCACAATTTTTCCCCATTGTCTGTTTTCCATCATTCCAATAATTACTGCAATAATTAATTTTGTGAAAACATGCATCAAGACAGAGTATCTGTTCTCCCATTTCTGAGATCTCTCATGGCGGGGTATTGACAAGTTTAATTGGTTTTGTACACAATATTATTGCCGTAGTTACCATGTATGATATGAAAATGTTGGCAATCCAGGGCTAATATATGCTTAAATTTTCAAACAGGAGACAATCTTGGAGGCTTCCCTACCATTTACTTACTTAGTCACTTAGCACCATCAGTGTATATGGCACTTTGCACAACTGCTTTGCCACTGTTAATTTGACAGTCCCCTCCCTTAGGCTTACAGTCTAAAAAAGACATAACACAGAATGAAAAGGGAATAGCAGTGGGGAAGAGAACTAGGTGCAGAAAATGCTGGCTGCTGTTCTCTCTCTCACTGCACAGCAGTGGCGGTTGAGATGGAGGGAGGGCTTCTCACCAGCTGCTGAGCACAGGCATGATTACTGTTAAGGCCCAGTGATCACTGAAAAGCAAGTACCGTGAAGATGGTAAATCTGGATTAGAGTAAGAGAGACACAGTATCCTTCTCCCCTTACATATACTTAAGAGGCCATAAAACAGAGAAAGGATGAGCTTTTTCTCCAAATGTTGAATCTCATGTAGTTCTTGCTGTTAATTTCAAATGTGTCGTTAATGTGAACTTGCAATGAATCAAGCTGACCCAAAGTAACATATTACATGGTCTAGTCACCAATGCTGTATTGTGGAGCGATCACTTGACCATTTTATACCAGAAAAACTCAGGGCTTCAGAGAAGCCAGTATTGATCTTGGTGTCCAGCACATTTCCTAAAAATTAACCTCTCTGCATTGTTTCCTAGGAAATGGAGCAAAGGCCACATATTTTATAAGAAGGACATAAAGGGGAGAAAATGCTTCTTTGGTCCACCTTGCTTAAGCATATGTTCTCAACCGTCTGTGAAGATGCTATCTGCTGTGATTCTTGTTCCCTTACATAGCTCCACCTGGCTTCTTAATCAGCATATTCCCCCTCTGGCCATTTTCTTGTTACAGTGGGTACAGATAAAGGGTGTACAGCTGAATCTCTGAACCATGCATAACCGATTGCTTCAGGTTTTTGCAAGGCCCATGTCCACCTGCATCTATCAAGAACAGCTGCTCCACGCTCTGTGAGGCTGAGTTAGCAAATGATTGGAGGGGAGTGCCTCAACAACCCCCGTAGAGCTGTGAGGGTAAGACAAAGAAGGGAGGTAGTTTCATAAGCTTTTTCTCAGACACAGATTATGCTGAATTTGCAGGAGCAATCCATGTTCTTCATTAGATTCGTCAACCCATCTGCTCAATGTTCGGAACAAGCAAATCAGGACTTTCCTCCATTTTCAAAGGTAATTTTAGTGCTCAGCCAATATTTACTGAATGAATGGGGGAGTGTGAAGAGACGATGTATGAAGCTACCCCTCATTTAACAGGAAACATTTGGCAAATTTGAATGCCCCTACCTCAAAAGGGGAGTGATAGCACTGGAAAGACAAGGACAACTCAATTGGTATAGAAACTGGAGTGCCTTCACTGCAAGCAAAAGTTAGAGCAAAATGTTGAGGACTTTCTGCTTTGGGGGAAAAGATGATTAAACAATGACATAGTATAGAGAAAGTACCAGGGACAGCCCATGACAATTTGCTGCTGAAGGCAAAAGAAAAAGAAAGACATACACACACCTCCATCAACTGATCTAGCAGATGAATCTTCATCGCTGGAGGCAAAGGAACAACATCCTCTGCTGCACCTTGCATCCAGGAGGTGTGGAACAGATTGTGTCCTGCAAGAGATGGGAATGGCAGGTGGAATAAATTTAATGAAATGGTTGGGAGTCTTCTACCACTGTCCCTCACATCTGTCACCTTCAGATAGTTACTTTTTCCTTTTTCTGCCTAATATGGTTAGAGATTAATGATACCTAAAGGTGAGAAAGTGGATAGAGACTAATTTTTTCCATAACACCTGAACTTTAGGGTCACCCAATGAAAAAGACAGATTATCAGTTCAAGACCAACAGTGCCCTTTTGCTGCAACACAGCATGCATAGCAGGTCTCATAATTAAAGCTGTCATCCTGCCACAGCTCACTGGTATAGCACATGCTTCCATGATTTACATGCAGAAATCTGCAGCATACATGGGAAAAATCCTGCCTGACACACTAGGGAGCCACTGCAAGGCAGAGTAAATAGTGGACTATATGTACCGATGGTCCAAATCAATACAAAGCAGCTTCCTAGGGTCTAAGCTCCTCTAAAGAGTATCACATTTACTTATGAGTAAATATGCACAGGATTGTACTGAAAAATATAAAATTTACTGCTACAAAACTTGGTAACAGTTGCAAGTTAAATTACTTTAAAAAAAGACTTAGTCCAATGCATTACAGATAGACTGACCACTTGCTATCATTATCATTCCTTGTACCAACAAATTCAGTTGGCAAACTGTCAAAAAGACTAAAGCAAATTGCAAAGTTTATATGTTCCATTTCTTGTTTTACTGCATCTAGCTTCCCCATTCATACTTTTCACAGAATCACAGAGTTGGACGAGACCACAAGGCCATTGAGTCCAACCCTCTGCCATGCAAGAACACACACTCAAAGCACCTCCAGCAAATGGCCATCCAGCCTCTATTTAAAAACCTCCAAGGAAGGCAACTCCACCACAATTCGAGGCAGCATATTCCATTGTTGAACAGCTCTTATCATCGAGAAGTTCTTCCTGATGTTTATTCCTACAATATGTGTTGTGCAGCTTCAGACTTTCCTTTCACCTCTGAGCACAGCAACAGCTGAATGTCCTTTTAGCTTGAGTCCCGTTGTGTCATTAGCCATAGCACCACTTGTAGTTGTTTATTGTACCCAATAGCTTGATGAGTGCTTCTAACCTGGGAATATCCTCTTCTGACACTATCTCATGTTTCATTTTAGGTTGTCTTATCACAGAATTTTTGTGGTAAATCATATTCAAAAAGAGTTTAGCTTGCTTCCTTCTGCACAGTGTTAACAAGTGTTAACTTTGGTGCCATTGCTGTTGTCCCTGAGAGATGCTCCACCAGTTGCTGCTGCTGCCCAGTAGCTGTTTCGAAGATTTAATGTGACTTCTCAGCAAAAGCCTGAGTGACATGGAAGACCCTACCAGCAATACTGCTACAGTTAGCATAGTTTCTTGCCTCCCAGAAGCATGCAATTCCACCACTGTGGAAAGGAAATGCCATAGTGAAGGATTAAAGAGTATTTGTACATATTTTTCAACTGTGTACATTTTAGTCATTTGCATTTTTAAAAGTGCCCACTGTCTCATGCACACATTATTTCTCTGGATACCACATAAACCTCACATATATGCAATTTTTAAGACAAGGTGTATTTCTTCTTGTACAAGTTTCAGGAGATGCCAAAAAGGCTACAGTTGTTAGGACTGTTGAAAGAAATAAAATTCCTCTTCATCGTAATACAGCTGCAGGGAAGAAATAGGAACAAGGGCAGGAGGAGGCAAATGGTGATGTAGTGAGGTAATTAATCAAGCCTCCTCTAAACTAAAGTGAGAGGAATAAGTATGGGACCTCCCATAAGCCCTATACAAAGACACCAATGTGCTCAGAGGGATGTATTTTTTCTGAAGAAGGCAGCAAGATCTACACTATTTCCACACTACACTGTTATAATGCTATTATTCCACTTTCAACATCCTGTGGAATTTGGGACTGTAGTTTACTGAGGCCCTCTAAAAGCTCCTCCCTAAACTGCAAACCCCAGGATTCCATAGTATGTTGAAAGTGGAATAATAGCACTATAACAGTGTAGTGTGGAAATGGCCTCAGTCTTCAGCAGCAATCCCCCTCTAATCCCTGTCCTCTTCCTGAGACTGGCCAGAAAGGCAAGAGCACAATAGTATGGCTGTCACCAGTGCATATAGCAGTGAAGTGTGTAATTGGGGATGGGGGCCGGGAGGACATAGATAAGGCTTATATTTTCCATAGGGAGAGGTTTGACCTTTTGATAAGACATTCCCCCAGATAGAAACTGAAAGGAAAATGGGGGAAATGTCAATTGAAACAGAAAACTGGAAAGGAAAGAAGGGAGAGAGGGAAGGAGGAGAGGGGATCAATTTGCTTCAGTCTTAAGCAGTTTAAAGTATCCCAAAGAAAGGCATGGTCAGCTGTCACTGAAGTGTGATATTGACCAAAACTTGTTGTGATCTCACTTATTCCCTCTAACAGCAAACTCCAGAGTTTGCCTGCCTAGTCCCTTGGAACCCAAAATCTGGAGAAACAAGAGGGTGGCACCATTCCAGTGAACTCTGCTTTATGCAGAAGTTCAAACATTAATCCAATCAGGACTGATGTCCTCAGTTCTTCTCCAGGAGATAGAATATAGGTGGAAAATAGGAATTAGTGTAATTGGAATACATTTGCGAGTTTAATATTCACAGATTTGATTATTTGCAAGTTTCTCCAACCCCTGCCCCCCCCACCTCAGGTACTACTTTTTTGGGGGTGGGGGGACCTTTCCCTCTTGATGGCTCCAATCAGGCTGTGCAGCTCTTTAAAAACCTCCCTCCAGTCCTCCTCCTCCTCCCTCCACCAGCCATTGCCTGGCCAGCCAAGCCCAGCCCAAAGCCTGATTTCTCAGGACCACAAGCCCTCTCTCAAAGCTCTCCATATGCCCAACGAAGGAGATGGGCAAGAGAAGAGAAGTACAGGACCACCATGCCAACCATCTCCTTTCCCTGACCTAGTTTAGACATTGGGTACCCACTCTCCCCACCCATGCCTCAGCCCCCTTCCCATAGACACACAAATTTTGATATTTGTAAATTTTTCACTTTTGAGCGGGTCCTGTGCCCCTAACCCTAGCAAATGTGGAGGTCCAAGTGTACAGCCTGCAATAATTCACTTTATTGGGCTGCCCCTTCACTTCCTGCCTTGGGGGATAAATAAGAGCAAATCTGAGGTGAAGACGAGAGTAGTTCTTGAATATATTCGAGGTATGGAGGAGAAGGTAAGAAAAAAAGGCTTGAGGAAGATTCTCCTCACCTGGGTTTTTGGATGCTCAGAAAGGTCCTTTCTTGGTTCCCCTACCAAGTACTCAAATATTCTTTCCATCCCTAGCAGAAGATATGCTGCAACAGTTTGTTGAAGGTTTCACATGTTAGTAGTGTAACTCTGAAAAACAGTTGCTGAGATCAAAGGATTTTTTTTCCCTTACATGTAACTCGAAGAGAGTCACTTCCTTTGAACGAAGCAGCATAAATATGTTTACTTTCCTCTGTGAACATTTATAAAACCAACAGGAAAATGTGATATTCCCTCACCACAAATAGCACTTGTAAGCTTACTGTTTTTATCACATCCACTGCAGCTCAGGGTGTGTGTGACCATTTCACACCTTACAATCAGTCCAGCAAGCTTTAGTGCATGTGCGTGTCTACTGAAATCTGTGGACTTAACACTTAACTTTGCATTGGCTTACAGCCATTATTTTGAATAATATGACTGGTGCCACCTTGTACTTCTCTTCCCACATTGCTGTGGTAGACTTCTGCCCATGCATTCAGCCATATTTTTGGAATTATTTCACATGCTTCTGAGGTTCAGTTGCAGGTGCAATGTGATGTTATCTGTCTCTTTAAAATAGGCACAACATCGTATCTAAATGACTTTAGCTACCTCTGAAGAGAAATAATATTAGACCCCCCCTTCTTCTTGAAACCTCCAAAGTGAAACTACAATCTCAATAGGCTTTTTGTGCTGAGAATTATTCCCCAGTATAAAAGCTGGCTGGTTGTCTTTATACAGTAAATAGCTATGGTTTACTATCACCATGAGCCACATCTTGAAATGACATGGTTCATTGGAAAAAATGCTAATCTAATATATAAAAGTCAAAGTTTGTCTGTCCTTCCATGTCAGGCAGAGAAGACCTCATATGATTAGCTGGGTCAGGCGAGAAGACCTTATATGATTGGCTGCCTGAGAAGATTCTATGGAATCCTGGGGTTTGTAGTTTAGGGAGTGGTCTTTAGAATTCTCAGTCAGAGAGCTCTTGGTTCTGGCCAGTTGCTATGGAGATGAGGCCTAGCAACGAGGAGGAGGGCAGTGTATTCCCTCAGGAATCAAACCTCTGTATGTTAACAACTCTGAATACAGATTGGATTGGGGAATATGAGGAAAAGTACTGGACAAGACAGTATGGGGAATTAGAGACACAGGATCCCAAATCTGTGCATTTCATCCACATCTAATTCCTAAGGTAAGGTAATTCCTAAAGTACTTCTAACAAGTATTACCTATGAGAAAATAAAATCCCAGGCAGGTATATACGCTGGTGCTTGCTAAAGTTGGAGACAATAGAAAAAAAAAAGAGAAAGACAAATTTATGAGTGGATTTATTCAATCAAGGAAGCCATAGGCCTGGGGTTTGCAAGACCTGATCAGGGCAGCTGACCACTGGGCTCTTGGAAGGCTGTCATTTATAGGGTCACCATATGAAAAAGCTGATTTGGCAGCCAAGAAGGACAACATGCATGGACTACTGAATGGGGGAATCAGACAAACCCTCTCCTATGTGCAAAGCATGCATAAGGGAGCTGAGAGCTGACTCAGACGGCTCCCAAATTCTATTAAGACAAGCAAGAGGTCAGCTGAAGTCCTTGGTCTCCATGCTTATGCTCACAGAATGCCCAGTGGGCAAAGCATATGACTGATGGTATGCACCTTGGAAGCGGGGAGGGAGATAGAGTATAAGTGAGGATGCACATGGTCCTGAATCTCCCTCATGTTGGGAGTGGCAACCTTTGCATGCTTTAATTAACTGGCTAGTTAGTTTGCATGTGTATTGTAGGCATAGAGGGGATTGGCTAGAGTAAACTTCCTGTTGTTTGTCAACACCCGCTTCCCCTTGCATGTTCTCTTTCTCTTCCCTTTTTTGTTTTTCAGCTTCCCTGCAAGCACGTGCTTTCCGATTCTCTGGCAAGCAAGCTTTCCTTTAAGCATGTGAGTTCTTATTTTTGTCTTATCTTTCTTCAAGAATTTGAACCTGTGTAAACTCTGCATAAGATTATATGAGTAAATCCTTTTTACATATTTTTAACCAAACTGTTTTGTGCTTATTTTGAGCTAGATTAAGTGTATCTGGGGTAGAGATGATGAACTAGGGCTGGTGATTTGTTCAGCTTCTGTCTGTCCATTACAAAATACTCTGCTGATTGAGAGACTTATTACTAAAAATCTCTCAATTCCCCAAAACCACAAAGGGTTTTGAGCAGCTCATTGCTTTGACTTGGTATAAGGCAGTTTTAAATTTCCGTAATGTTTTCCATTTACCTTCACATTTTAGCAATGTGATCATGTCTAGCCTGCAAGCCTATGAAGCTCTCTCGCTCTCACTTACTCTCTCACACATACCACAATATGTTGTGCCCACAACACCGGAGTGAGGTTACTGATTACACCTTTTCAGCTGCTGAGATATCATCTATGGATAAATCCCTGCACTTAGGGTCATGTCACACCTGCCATTTCCCTCCTGTTGCTCTTGCATTATCTCTATTACATCTGTTCCCAGAATGAACTTTGTAATCTGAACAATAATAGTTTGCTTTTAACGAAATCAAATAAAGCTTTTTAAAAGCTCAAACATCCTGTTTCTGCCCATGCTTTCCTGTCACATTTACATACTTGAATCTCTCCTTTAAAAGGGGTAGTTGTGACAAGCTGTCAGTGGCCAGATCATCTAGAAGCTTCTCTGCTGGCAACAGTTGCCCAGATTGTTCATTTTCTGGCAGTCACGTTCCTCTGGAATTGGTCTTGGTTAGAATAGGCATTAAAAAAATGGTGCTTTTCTCACATCTAGTTACTGGTAATTAATTCCTTTTTCTAATCACAAAGGAATAACTACATTGCATTACAATTGTAACTCATTGAGGGAGAACATCATTATTTTTTCCCATATAACTTTAACTGTAATTTTGTACATTTTTATGGTTATGGGGGTGTGGCACCGGTAAATGATGGTTCATATGCCAGCTGGGGCTGAGCCCCACGCCACTTTCTCATACTCGGTTGCAGCGGGTGATGAACTGATGGTGAGCTGGATGGGATGAGAAGGTGTTTTTCACCAAAGGCCAGAAACTAATAGTGTTTTGCCTAAGTAACTTCAACAACTATTTTAATTACTTTTGAGAAACAGGAAAATAGATAGTGACATAGTGACAAATTATAAGTATGGTCTGAGTTATTGCTAATTCCAGTTCAAGTATATCTATTGAATCAATGGGAACTTATTAAGTCAACACTTAAATAAGTTGCATTGAGTAAATGGTTATATTCTAGTTTATGCTAGTTATAAGATTCAAGCGTATAATGGCAACTATCTAAATTTTCGGTCCTTGAATTATGACTGTAAGAGATTATACTCACTTTCCAAGCTCTCACTCTTCCTTCAGTGATGCAGTGTTGTATGCCAGAGGCAATTCTCAGCAAGATTTCAAGGCCTGCTGTTCACATAAGCAAGGCATTTTAAGTGCATTTGCTATGCTTACTTTTCATAACTATTAACAATATCAAACTTGCCAACATAGGTAACAATCACTCCTTTTTTTAAAATAAAGGAATGGATATGTTTGCAATGAACACGCAGAGCATAGTGGCTGGGATCCTGAGTTACAAACATGTGTTCAATTCAGGGTTCTGGGCATGTGTAAGATGCATTGACTAGTGCCTTATGGAGCATCCAAAATCTACCACCTTTCAGCAGCTGTGGCTAGCTGGGATAGTGGTATGGCCATTTACTAGTGGGGGGAGAAGAAGGAGGGAAGCAAGTGATCAAGCAGCAGGGATAGCAACCCATCCTACCTGCAGTTTTCCAGCTCTGGGGAGGACAGAAAACAAAGGACATTTCTGCACTAGACATAGTGCTATTATTCCACTTTCAACATCCAGTGGAATCTTGGGGTTTGCAGTTTAGGAAGGGCCTTTGAGGCCCCTCTCTAAACTGCAAACCCCAGGATTCCACTGGATGTTGAAAGTGGAATAATAGCACTATAACAGTCTAGTGTGGAAATGGCCAAAATCATTCTCCATCTTGCTTTTCTTCCTCCAGCTGGAGAACTACAGCTGGGAAGGCCCTTAGTCACTGTTGGTTGGTTACTTCCCCACTCCACCCCACCCCCAACTAATAAACAGCTGTAACAACACCCCACAGGGCTTAGTAGCTGCCAAGGGGGAAGGCAGAGTGTTGCTCATATGGAGTTTTATACTCTGCACACCTGATACAGCATCTTGATTAATTCTATTTAATTTTTTTACAATAATGGACATCTCCTGGAATCCCTCCCTCCCTCCCTCCCTTCCTTCCTTCCTCCCTTCCTCCCTTCCTTCCTTCCTACCTATGTACACAGACAGATCCACACCCAGCTAGCCAGCAAGAGGTTGAAAGGGATCTCCAAGGCTATCCTTACTGAGATTCCAGGGGCCAGACAACCTCTCCGTACTTTGCAACAGAGCCTCCCTAGGTAAGGATGCATGTCAGAGGAATGCTGTTTGTTCTGACCAAATGATGCTACTTCTGGAAATCTTAAACAATTTGGACATCCTGGAAATAAAATGATAGTATGAACTGGATGTCACTAATTTTGCCACTATTCTGACCACTTGCTTTGGAAGCAAATAGCTTGATCCCACAGTTTTCAGTGTTTTTAACCAATGAATTAAGGTGTACTGATGACTAACACACATACATACATACATACATACATACATATTGGAGAAAGAATTTCTTGATTCATGTTAAAGCCCCTTTTTTTAATTCCTAGGGGCTCTGCCTTAACTAGATTCCCTGATTTGTTTGTCGTACCTCTGCCTATATGAACACAGTGCCACTCAGTCTGTATCTCTGCATATTATGGCATTTTAGTCTTCTAAGAAACTTCAGAACTTAAAGTAAGAACTGGTAATTACAGTTCAGTGCTGAATGGCTAGAGCCATTTTCATAGGATGAAAAACTTAAATTAATGTCCATGTTTTGATAGCCCATTACAACAACAACAACAGAAGTCCAGAAGTTTAAGGTAGCTGTGGTTGAATAATAGTATGTATACCTGCCATTCTATAAAAATTATAAATAACAGCGAAAGTATTCGAGCAGTTCATGACAATAAAACCCATCATTATTATATCTATATGCCAAGATGTGGCTATCATTGGCCATTTCTGCACTGCTACTATTCCACTTTCAACATCCTATGGAATCCTGGGGTTTGCAGTTTAGGGAGGAGCATTTAGAATTCTCAGTCAGAGAATACCCTGTGTAATTCTGGGGTTTGTAGTTTACTGAGGCCAAAGAGCTCTCAGGCTGAGAATTCTAAATACCCTTCCCTGAACAGCTAACCCCAGGATTCCATTGGATGTTGAAAGTGGAATGATAGCACTATAACAGCCTAGTGCAGAAATGGCAATTGAGAGGTTGTGGATCCTGCCTCTCAGTCCTCTCAGAAAGACACTTTGTTTGGATTGCAGCACATCTAGGGAGGTGGGGGTGTAAGAGAACGAGCACATTTCATGCCACAACCCATGTCACAAACAAATGCCCATAACTGAACCTAAATATATTCTCTTTCTATGAAAGCTCTCACACACACACAATTTTTAAAGGCAGGAGAAAGAGTGGATAGAGAAGCAACAAGAAATATCAAGACGTATTAAGAAGAAATATGAAATGGCGCAATACAAACGGCACAAATCACATGTTTGGATCAGTTCATGTATTCCCAACACCAAAGAAAGAAACAAGAAAGGACAAACATAATATAGTTGTCTCCAAAGCAAGATAACTTAGTACCCAGACTACCAGATCTACCATAAGCAATAGACCTGTTCACTTAATCTACAGGGGCAATTTTCTTCACAAAAAATGAAATTGTACGAAGAATGTTGGTACACTTCAAAATTCAGCTAACAGAAAAGTTCTTGTACATTGGCTGAAGTGCAACATCACTGCTGAGAATGTGAAATGTAAAATCAAAAACAATCCAGGCTCCAATAGAACCCCCAAATCTATGATCAAGCATGTCCATTTCTTTCTCTGCTGCCAAAGTAGCCCAGTTGGGCCTAAATCCTACTGTTAGTTCTGACTATACTAGAGCCATTAAATCAGTTAGATCTATGTCTATGTTGACTCACCATTCCACAAATGATGCAGTGGGTCTGCTCTAGTTGGGACTATAGCAGTAGCAATAGCAGTTACATTTCTATACTGCTTATCTGTGCCACGCACTCCCTAAATGGTTTACAATGTCTTTTAGCTAATTGCCCCCAACAAGCTGGGTACTCATTTTACTGACCTGCAGAAGGATTGAAGGCTGAGTCAACCTGGAGCCCTGCAGGACTGAACTCACAGCATTGTGACTGCAGTACCAGCATTTAAGCACTGCGCCACCAGACTATCCAATGGGATTACAGCCCAGGTATCTCTCTTTCAATCTACTCTTACAGCTCAATGATGGATCATTTCAACCAATGTCATATGGCCATTTTCCCTCTTTTATGTCATTGCTATTTGATTGTAAGTCCCTGGGAATTTAGACAACCACTTCCAGCAGTTTCATGAAGAGACTAAAATAGCATAGAGAACAGAATTGAACCATCAAGTGACCATAGACTAGTGCGGATCCAAGAATAGACCTCTAGCAGAACTTTCTGGGATCTCTCCACTAGACAGTATTAGAGCTGCCATAAAGCAATGGTGTTTTCTATGTTCTAAAGATAGAAATCTTTGTAAATTACATTCTTGTATAGAAGAATTACCATTTTTCTCCTTGCTACAAAAAGGGCATTGGAAACTGTGTAGTTTTTGAAGACTATTTGCAGTTCAAGACTTATTGTGTGCAAAAACATTGAGGATTTTTGTTGAAGAAAATGGCATTTGTATTTTCTGCACAGAAACTTCTGTTCTCTGTACAGGAAAATTGTTTTCTGTAAAGAAAATGCCTTTTTTTTGTACAAAAATACCATATGCATTTTTTGGCAGAAAAGGTCCTGAACTTCAAAGGTTATGTCCCATTTAGGATTCTCTGCATCAGGGCTTCCTGACACTTGAGACATCTGTTTTTTAAAAATTTTTGAAGTTTCAAATACTTTTTCCATTCCTAGTAAATCCATCCCATCTAGGCAGCTCAGAAGGGTGCTGTAACTAACTATATTAAAATCTACAAGAACTGAAATGGTATCCCACTCTAATTATCATGTGGGTCCTTCATGAGGGGCACCGAGCTTTTCCAAACAAGACTGGAATCTGGACTGGGGAAAAACAATCAAGGATAATCATCCAGGAAAATCTTTAGTTGGATCCTGCCTTGACCCATGAACACCTTGTCCAAAATTGGTACCGTTCAGTTCAAAGTAAGCACAAGGCATAACTAGATTATTGGGTGTCTGGGCAATTTTCAAGGATTTCTGACTGCTAATTGTCTAATAATAATGACATAATGATCCTTCATGAATCCTGTGATTGTACTGGTGAAATTAAGAATGATTAGGGTAACCAGAAGTGGAACTGTACATGATAGGACTATGACCTCCACTCAGTTCTAGCACTCTGAACAAATTCCTGGACTCAAAATTCTTCAATTCATTGTGTTAACATTTTTTAATTCTATGTGTGATGTCTTTTGCAGGGTTCTAGTTAAAACAAAGAAAGAAAGGAGGTAGATTCTTCAAGCCTGAAACCCACCTTCCTCTACTCTAATTTATAGTATATAAATTGGACTGATTCAGTGAATTGACAAGCTACTTGTCACAAACTTTTCATACGGCCTTAACACAGATCAGACCATCAGTCCATATATAGGCCATAATATTGATTACAACTGGAAGCTGTTTTCCAAGGAGGTTTTTTCCTGTTGTACATAATACATAGAATGTGAACATAGGGGGTTTCCAAAAATACATTGTGCATTCTAAGTGAATATTCTATAGACTGAACCTGAGACAACATACCTGGCCTATGTTTAGACTTTATTTCCTTTTAGAAGTTATAATTTTTCTTATTGTTTGTTAAAGATTTAATTACATTATAAAAAAGAATCCCCCCCAGGGGGTGAGAGAAACACAAAGGAATTATAAGATCAAAATACTAATGATAATATTACAAAAACAAGCATTAATCTTAAATTATTTAATCAATAATCTCTGTAATACATATCAAGTCCCTCTTTCTTCCCTCCTCCCCCTATAACCCACCCCTCCGCCCCTCCTCAAGAAGTGAGTGATTAATTATTTATTCCTTACTCTCTTAATTTCCATTGTAATTTTGACTAGAGCGTCTATTATTTTCCCTGAATGCACTGTTACCCATACGGGTCTACTATTTCTTACAAAATTATTATTATCTTACATATTATAACAGAGTACACTTCCTTTAACCTTTTTAAATCCTTTATATATAAATAAATTTGAGTTTTATAAATTAGCATAAATTAACATTCCAACAATTTAATTGAAGAGTTATTGACTATTGGCTTATTTGACATAGTTAATCAAATTTTTCATATTTTCTTTACAATATTTGATTATGTAGCCAAGATTCCCTTAAAAGTACTGCAAATCTGGTTTTACCAAGACATTTACAATGCTTAGCTCAAACTCCCAATCCCTAAAGAAACCTTATTTCCCCAAAAATATTCCCATATTGGTAATACAATTTTCCATCTGTCATTAGATTGGGTCATGGGTTTTTCTTGCATCAAAATCCGAATTCTATCATATTCTAACATCTCATAAAGTTTCACTGTCCAATCATCTATGTTTGGCAATTCAGCTTGTTTCCACCATTGTGCGAAGCTTAACCTTGCAGCTGTAACCATGTATAGTAAGATCCTTTTTTGTGTTCTGTCTAGTTTGGGTAAAGAGTCCATTATATTCAACAGGTATAACGCTGGATTTAGTGGAAATTTAATCTTAAATATTTCAGAAATTACTCCATGAATTTCTTTCCAATATTTTCTAGCTTTCACACAGGTCCACCATACATGGTAAAAGGTGCCTTTAAGTTCACATTTCCAGCAAGTCTCCTTCCCACCACCTTCCATTTTTGCTAAGCACAATGGTGTTAGGTGCCATCTATGAATCACTTTATACAGATTTTCTCTTAGGCTTGCTGGTTGTAATAGCTCCCATGTCTGCATCCATGACCTTACCCATGGGTCTAATGGAATAGGGTGACCAATATTTCTAGCCCATTTTAACATAATATCCTTAATTATTTCTTGTTCCATATCCATATCCAATAATATCCTATAGATTTTCCCCACTTTATGGCTAACTTCTATACTCAATACTTTATCAAATTCTTTTTCTTTCGTTTCGAATCCATCCATCTTTTCATCAATCTTAAACCTTTAAAAGATCTTCATATGTAATCCATTTGTCTATTCTGGATTTTTCTCTTTTATAAAATACTTCATGGGCAGAGACCCATAAAGAGTTTTTTAAATAAAGTCTCCTTTTATATTTAAACCATACCATATCAGAATGTGAGGCAAATGGTCCAAGAGTGGGTGAATGCTGTTGAGAGGGAATTTCCTTACAAAGTGGCCAGTCTTGTGTCAGATCGAGGGGGAGAATTCCTGTCTAATAGCCTGCAAGCCTGGATGCATAAAGAAAGGCATAAGGCATAAAACCACCAAACCCGCATCTCCCGGGGAGGATGGTCTTGCAGAAAGAAGAATTGAGCTGTTAAAACACATGAAGGACTGTATGATGGAGGATGCCCAAGCCCCAGCAGGACTTTGGGGAGAAGCAATAGTGACAGCAAACCACCACTTAAACAGGATGTGGAGTTCAAGTGTGAAGCAAACTCCATATTACCAATTGTATGGTAGAGCGCCAAACCTGCAGCATCTACGTGTTTGGGGTCAGTTTGCTAGTGTGTATGTTCCCCCAAGTTTCAGAAAGTCTGGAGAGGAGAAATCTAGACGGTTACGCTTTGTGGGATATGAAGGTAACAAATATAGATTTCTACACCATGCTGGCAAAATAGTGTATTCTAGGAGTGCAAAGTTTGAAATCCATTCAGGATGGGATAGACTGCACTGTAACCAAGAGGTTTTGATTCCCCTGGGTAGAAGTGACAAAAGTGTTCCTGAGAATGGAGGGGCAGTGATGTCTGATGAGGAAAAGGACAGTGTCCCGGATACACTTAAAAGCTCTGAAGATGGAGGGGCGGTGATGGCTGATGATGAAGAAGAACGTACTGAGGAAAGTATTGAGGAGGAGAAGCCAAAAATCTCACTCCACGTCACACCAAAGAGTTCAACACCGTCGCCTAGTGCTGAACCTGCATTTACGGTCAAGAGAGAGCCTCACACTGAGGTCAGCACTAGTTCCAGCAGTGGTTCCAGTGAAAGTGGGTCAGGAAGTACTCAACTTGCTGAGTCAGGAAGTAAAGTTATGCTTATCCCTAAAAGGTCAGGAGGAGGGTATTTTGCTGTCTCGCGTGACTGAGGCAGAAATTTTGAGTGTAGGACTACATTGGGGTATGGTATCTGAAAAACAATATTGCAGATTTGCTCACAAAGGCACTTCCAGTAGTAGGCCATGAGAAGTTGGCAGGTGAACTGGGCCTTGCCACCAGAGTGTAAGGTGGAAGATGAGTTGTACCCTTGAATGTATGTACTGTATGTATTATGTAACATGTATTGTATGACATGTATGGATTGTGAAAATGTCCTACACAGTGGCCTGACCATTTTGTAGGGGATTGTCAGGGATTCCAGGCAGGGAACCCTGGGAAAATGATCAGCCCACTGCAAAGATGTTGCATCATGCCCCAGTTGTGGGTAATTGCAAGGTTGCATAAGAAACTGGGGTCGTGTGCAGATGGTAGAGGGAGGTGTGCAAACCTCTACCTGATTGGTTGTAGATATGTATATAACAAAGCAACGCCAGTATGTAGTTGTCTGTTGACCAAACCTGGTGCAAGCTTTTGTCCGTCTGTCCTATGTTTTGTATATAACGGAACTTTGCTGCAAGATAAAGTGCCTCCTGTTTTGGAAGAAACTCCTCTGTGTGTGAGTATCCTTACTGGGGAACAAGGCTGCTGCTGTTGGCTCGCTGAACTCTGGTTTTTCTGCTGCGTTTCCGTGGGGCTGAAACTCCTATCATCCCCAACACTTAGAAGGCCTCTTCTTATAAGATGATTTGTAAATCCTTTGTCTACTTTGGCTTTTCCATACCATAGGTACAAATGCCAGCAAAAGTAGATATCTTCCCCTTCTAGTTGTAACAATCTTTGATTCTTTAAATTAATCCATTCCAATACCCATTCTAAGCAATTAGCGTAGTAATATAATTTTAAATTGGGAAGGCCCATTCCTGCTCTTTCTTTAGTGTCCATTAATATTTTTTGTTTTATTCTTGTTTTTTTTCTTTTTCCATATATAATTCATCAAATCTTTACTCCATTCTCTGAAGGGACTATCATTTATTAATATAGGTAGATTTTGAAATAAAAAATTCATTTTAGGCAGTATATTCATTTTTATAGCTGCTATCCTACCTAATAATGATAGATCCAACTTCCCCCATTTCTGCATTTCTATCTTTATTTCTTTCCACACTCTTTTATAATTGTTGTCAAAAAGCTCAGAGTTGTTTTTCGAGATTAGTATACCTAGATATTTAGCTCTCTTTGTTAATGTAAAATTGGTTTTTTCCTTTAGCTCTTGTTCTTCCACCTTTGACATGTTTTTTGTTATTATGTAAGTTTTCTCTTTATTAATTTTGAAATCTGAAAGTTCTCCATACTGCTGTAAAATGTTTTTTAATGCACTTATATCTTGTAGAGGATCTTCTAATGTTACCACTACGTCATCTGCAAATGCTCTTATTTTATAGGAATGGTTTTTAATTTTAATACCTTGAATTTGTTGGTCATGTCGAATTTTCCTATTTAATATTTCCAATACAATGATAAATAATAGGGGAAATAGGGGGCACCCTTGCCTGGTCCCTTTTCCAATAGGTAAGGTTTCAGTTCTTTCTCCATTTATAATTATCTGGGCTTTCTGATTTTTATATATAGATTGGATCCAATTTATGAAATTATTCCCTAGGTTAATCCTGTTGAACACCTCTTTCACAAATGGTCAATTAACATTATCAAACGCCTTTTCGGCGTCCAACAATATCAGAGCTAATTTTTTTTCATTATGTCTATGAAAATATTCTTAATACGTCAATTACAAATCTGATAATATTTTTAAGTTGTCTTCTGGGTAAAAATCTGTTTTGATCACTATGTATCCAATTTTGTAAAGTTTTTTTTAATCTTTCTGCTAGTATTGAAGCAAAATTTTGTAGTCCACATTTAATAATTATATTGGCCTATAATTTTTCATATCTAGGTGGTCTTTCCCTGCTTTCAGTAACAAAACAATATTTGCTTCCCCCCATGTCTGGGGGGTGTCCTCTTTTTCTAGGTCTTGGATTATTCTATGGAGTGGACTAACTACTTGTTCTTGAAACGTTTTATAATAAAGAGCAGTAAATCCATCTGGGCCTGGTGCCTTCTGGGGTCTTAATCTCTTAATCAATTCTATAATCTCCTCTTTAGTTATAGATCTATTCAACTCATTCCTTTGTGTTTCTGTAATCTCGGGTATATCATTCTTTTTCAAGTACTGTTTTATTTTATCTATTTTTCCTTGGACCATATCAACATCTGAGAAAATTCCTTTATAATAATTCCTAAATGCTTTTCTAATTTTTTCCTGATTGTTATGTATTTCTTCACCTTCTCTTATCTCATGAATTATCCTCTTTTGTCTTTCTTTTTTCAACTTGTAAGCAAACCATTTGTTTGGTTTATTAGCATTAAAGAAGTAGTTCTGCTTTGTAAATTTCATTTTATTTACTATTTCTTCTGTCATCTCTATATCTAATTGTTTTTGTAATATTTTAATTTCCTTACTTATATGTCTATTTTGCAGATTGGCCTTTAATTCTCCCTCTAACCTCTCTATTTGATTTGCAATCTTCTTTTCTTTTTCACATTTCTCCTTCTTCCAGCGAGCTTCCTGTTGGATGACAAAACCTCACATGAAAGCTTTCCCTGCTTCCCAGACTGTAGCTATTGGGGTACCTTTGTCTAAGTTCTCTTTTAGAAAATTTTCTCTTTTTTAGCTGTCTGTACTATTTTCTCAGTTTTTAATAGTTTGTCTTTCAGCTTCCATATGCACTCCTGCCTTTCATCTTCTAATGTAAGAATAATAGGAGTGTGGTCAGAGATAGTTCTTGGAATAACTTCCATTTTCCTTAATTTTGTATCTAGTGTCTTAGACACTAGAAACATGTCAATTCTAGACCACAATTTGTGATACTCCAAATAATATGTAATGTCCTCCGCATTTTTATATAATCTTCTCCAAGCATCCATCAACATCAGCATATCTGACATCTGAAAAAAAGATTTGGGGAGTTTACCTTTCTTTTAACTTCCCCTTCCTATCATTTTCGGGGTTTATAACCCCATTGTATTCCCCCATCATTATTATTTCTTGATTATTTAACCCAATTATTTTTTTGTAGAAGTTTTCTGTAAAATTCCCCCTTATTTTCTAAAGGACCATATACTCCCAGGACCAGAGTTTTGTTGTTTAATAAATCCAATTCAATTCCTAAACATCTTCCATTTGGGTCACTGAGAATTTCTTTGGTTTTATATTTTTTATTCACACAGATTACCACCCCTCTTTTTTCCTTTTTATTAGTTGTCACAGAAAGTTTTCCTAGTCTTGGATTGTTTAGTAATATTAAGTCCATATTTTTTATATGGGTTTCTTGTAGACACAGAATTTCACATTTTTGTCTTTCTAAGAAGTGGAAGATTTTTTTTTATGTTTGGGTAAATAATTTAGTCCTCTAATATTCCAGGAGAGGATTTTAATTTGCATCTTGCTCTTCAGAAACTGTGCAACCTTTAGATGTTAATCGGATCCCCTGTCGTTTCCTCTTCTGAAGCTAGGCCTGCCTCTTCCTCTTCCTGTTCTGAATTAATATCTTCTCCTTGTTGTAGAGACTCTTTGGAGATACTTGTTGCCCCAACCAATGTTGCCTTGGTAGGTGGTTGTCTTTTTATTCTTTTTTCTTCCTCTACTGCCTCTTCTTTCTTCTCTCTGTTTTGCCGGTTTTCATCTATTTTCTCCAGATCTTCTTTATGTCTTCTCAAAAATTCTTTCTCTTTCTTCACAGAGTTCAGGGTATATCTTTTTTGTTTATATGTTAAGATGACTCCTTTGATCTTTCCCCATCTATATGATATTCCTTTTTTCTTTAACACTTGAATCAGAAAGTTATAGTCTTTTCTTCTTTTCAGTACTTGTGAAGGCACATCTTTGAAGATCTTAACTTCCACACCATCCAATATCAATAGCTTTGTTGGATAATCAATTCTTTCACTCTTTCTCTTACAAAATAAATCACTATGTCTCATGGGAGTTTCCTGTTTTTCTCTATTAGTGAATTCATCCTGAAAATTCTGTCCACCTCCAGGTCAAGCTGTTCTGTAGGCCAGTTAATAAATTGTGCTATTGCTGGAATTAACCTAGTATATAAATCTTCTCCCTGATTCTCCTCTAAGCCTCTTATCTTCAGACATTTTTCATGATATTTGATTTCTGATAGAGTAGTTTTCATTTCATTCTGTTCTATGGTCAGCTCAATATCTGTTATACATTTCTCCAATTTCTTTGTCTTATCTTGGACCTCATCGAGTCTTTCATTCATATGTCGTAAGTCTCTTGTGACCAATTTTATTTTCTTACCAAAATTCTCCATATTCTTTCTTACTTCTCTGAGTTCTTTCTTCACTTCAGGGGACAGTTCTTTCATCTCAAGTCGAGCATCTTCTCTTATCATCTTCACTTCCTCTAAGAGGGTTTGATAAGGCTCTGGGTTACTTAGGTGTGTTTCCAATGATGGTCTTCTTTGAGTTAAAGTTTGTATCTGTGTTTGCACAGTGAATTTTCTTTTCCCTGCTGCTGCTGCCATTTTGAAGGTTCTTATAGTCCCTCTTTTCTTTGTAATTATTTATTATATTTTTATTTTATTTGTTTCCTAATTTTTCTACTTTTTTTTATCTTATTCCTTCTTTCTTCTTAAATCTTACAATCTTATATCTTTGTATTAGTGGAGGTATTTCTACCTGAGATTGCTGTCAGAAAAAAAAAATTAAATCTGATGGCTATTTTATTTAACTTTTCCTTGTCTCCAAATTAATTATTAATGTTGTTAGCTTACAATCAATTGATTACTATTACTATTTACAGTTGCAATTATTGAGCTATTTAAATTGTCTTATTCTTATATTACCTTTATGTCAAAATTAATTATTATTGTGTACCTTGCTATCTTTCAGTTTTCCTAATTAGGGGATCTTAATATATATTTAATCTACTATCTATACTATTTATCTATATACTGGTGCTTTTAATGAATTGTTATTCAATTAAATATCTTCTTTTAATCAGGTTTTAATTTACCTAATTACTTACAAAGATGAAAAGATTCTTTTTATTCCAGTAATCGGTTTTAGCCACAGGAGGGCACACTTTAACACTTCTTAACTCTAACAGGTACTTATTTATCTACAGTTTATTGCTTTCCTCATGTCTCACCTTAAAAGACTTTTTAGCTGATATTTACATTAACTTAATAGCTTAGCTTATCTATAACCTTGAACTGTCCTTAATAATCACACAGCTGTATTGTCTTTCTGTTACCAAGCAGGGTAGACCAATCAGATTGTCCCGTTTCCACCCTCAGTTACCTCTACACCCTTTCCTGAAAAAAGCAAAAAAAAAAATAAAAAAGGAAAGAGCTCGGATCCAAACCTTATTGTCACTCTATTCAACTTAAACAGCAAAGCATCTCAAAGAGCCCAGTCAAAACTATATCAAAGTAAATAAGAGAAAGAAAAGATTTCTTTGTACTCTATCCTCTCAGGTTGAAACTTAAACAAACTAGTATTAAGGATAAAGTTATATTTCTACAGATTATACTCATAGTTCTACCCAATTAAACCACCCCGACAAAGCATAACCAATACAGAACACAATAAACAACCCACTTAGAAGAAAGTATAGTCTTTTCAAATAATCCTTGTCTCTTCTTCCCAGCGTCTGCCCTCCTGTAGTTGACTTCATCTCTGTTTCTTCCTTCCTCTGTCTTTCTAATTCGCTGGTCTATTAGTTTAAAGTCAGTTTCAATGTATTTCCAGATGTCTCTCAGGTTTTACAGTTCGTCATTTAGTTCCGCCTGGAAATAAGTTCCATCTATATTGATTTTAAGTCCAGTTGTATTCCACTTGTTCTCTTACGCTTTCCGGGACTCGTTCTTTCGTAGCTGAATAAATTCGTCATAAAACATTATATGTAAATTTCTCTTTCTTCCTTTCTTTCTCATGTTCCCAATTTCTGCAGTCTGTGTCTCTATAAATAAAGCTTGTCTTGCTACTATACTTATTCTATTTCTCAAAAAAAAAAGGTAGATTAATCTTTCCTCTGTTAGCAGAAAGTTATATTTTGGCAGTGTGATCCTCCTCCACTGCCTTTTATATGTCAAAAGGTTCGAGACCCGATTGGCGCTCGAGGGATTAAATACTTGTCTTCTATAATTAAAGTTGACTGGAACCACCCATATGAAGAGAAATTCAACTCCACTTCCTGAGGTTTTATCTATCAATACTCGACACCATACCCTAATTATGATTAAATTTAAAAAGCAGTGGCAAGCTTACCCACTTACGGGTGCAGACAAGAGAATGGCGACTCTCAGACTGCATTCAGAGGCATTCATGTCCGGGTATCTCTTTGGTGACTGGCACCCCCTTCACCTTCACCTATTTGTTGCCTCTTTTTCTGGAACACTAGCCCCCCCAAATCCATCTCCTCATGAACCCCACGAGATCCCTTTTCCCAAAGGGATTCTTTTATCCCTTTCATTGGCGTTTCTATGGGACATTTGCCTCAATCGCAGGCTCGTTTCTCTGCAGCTGTGAGAAGAGCAGCCACACGCTACGCCATCGCTGTCACTCCCCCTTTTGCAAGTTATAATTTGACTTTTTTGACTCCTGGAAATATTGTTTTCTCATTGTTAATTTTTTATTTCTTTCTTTCATCTTAATTAAAGGATCTGTTAATGCTGTAATGTAAGTAACAAATTACTTCAGAAAATTACATACTGCCCATATGCTATTGTAATGAAGAGAAGAAGCACTAGCAGAGGGAGGGAGGGAGGGAGGGAGGGAAACTGGTAGCTAGAAGAGGAAGTACATAGAATATGAACATGGGGGCTTTCCAAAAATACATTGTCTGGACATTGGCGAAGAGTGTTCTCATTTATGGTAAAGAGTTCCCTTTTCTGGATTTTTCTACTATGTCAGAAGTATGGATCATCATCAACCCTACTATCAGATAATATGACCTGCCTTAGATAGCAGATTTAGAGAGTCATTAAGAGCAGAGAGAGAGAGAGAGATCAGACACTACGGCCATTTCCGCACCTTGCCTCTTTCCGTCGTGGTCCTGGCATCATCCCAGAAGTGCCTTTGCTGGGATAGGAGTGCAACATGAATGCTCCTCTCTGAATCTGACTGGCTCCCTGTAGACAGGAGTGCAAGCAACACACACTTTCCTTCCACAGTGCAGCTGGCCTCTTTTCAGTACTGTGCTGGGGAAGGAAGTGTCTACATTGTACTCCTACCCATTCCATATGGTCACCAGTGATGGGAGTTCCACATGATCATGGGCCATTAATAGATTTTTCCATTAATGAAATATCCTGCGATCGTGATGGGTGGGGATGCATTAGCAACAAGATCACAATGAAATTGTGCAAAAGCATGGCTTCTGGATTGCTGCAAATGTATTCCCATCACATAAAGCAACACCATGCAGAAATGGCCTACTATACTCACATGAAGATCTAATTCATTTCATTAGCAATTAAGCAGAAGTTCCCAACAAATTTTTCACCATGTTAATCAGTGGAAGAACTGGTGCCATTTGCACTTTCAGGTATAGCAGTGATAGACAAATGGTGTCCCAAGTTTCCAGGAAAGAAAGATACAATTGTACCCACTGGGCCAAATATAGTGCCAGTTCCTGCCACATTGGAAAAAAATAATTACCAGTCCCTCACGTCAACTAGTTTGAGAAGCACTGATATATAGTACATTCCTCTATCTAATCTTTATTCTTCAAATTGGCATCTAACACATGGGGGATTTTTATCTGATGTGCAGGCGGAACTCAAGTTGCACTTGATGAAGTGGATTCTAGTCCATAAAACCTTGTGCCAAATAAATCCTGCTAAACTTTAAGGAAACACAAGTCCCTTTTGTTGCTTTTATTGCAATTCACTAACATAGCCAATGCTTTAATAGCTTTCAGCCACTATAAAATTGTCAAGAGCACACTCTGCAAAAATAGGTAAGATGTAGATGGGAATTACTTTTCCATCCTGCCCATCATTCAAAGAACAATACCTGGCCTTCCATCTTGCTATTGGTCTTTGAGTTCTTAATCCTTTGCCTCCATTTTGGCTTAAGAATTTCTAAACCTAATGTACCACAGCTTAAACAAAATGCACATTAGGAGAAGAAGAAAGAATAGCTATTGTGTCAGTGGCAAATTCAATAATTCAGAACCTGAAAAACTTGGGGGAGGGGTAAAATTTGGATGGAAACAAGTTCATAAGTATCCCTAAATATCAAGTACTTGATTCCATTCAGCACCAGATTATCTATACTCTGCACAAAGCAGGGCATCCCAATTGGAGACTGGTGAGGAGAGCAGCAATTTCCTTCTCTCCTGCCAGCAATGGTCCTAGGAATGAATGATACTAGGGCCATTTCTGCACTATACTGTTATAGTGCTATTATTCCACTTTCAACATCCTGTAGAATTCTGCAGTTTAGGGAGGGTCATTTAGAATTCTCAGCCACAGACCTCTTTGGCCTACAAACCCCAGAATTCCACAGGAGCTTGAAAGTGGAACAATAGCACTATAACAGTGTAGGGTAGAAAGGCTCTATATCTTGAAAAAAATTCATATACCAGTTGGGCCATGCTCAAGGATGGAGAACACATAGCCCATCACCAATTTTTCTGTACTCATTGCCATTACTGTTGCATTTATCGCTGTGCTGCTGAATTTCAGAAGCTTAATGGCAACACCTCCAAACATGCACTCCACCATTTCACATTAAACAACAGAGTTGCTGCTGTTGTGTGCCTTCAAGTCATTTCCAACCTGCAGTGACCCTAAGGAGAACCTATCACATGGTTTTAAGGGGCTGAGAGTGTATTATGCGCTTAAAGTCACCCAGTGGGTTTGTTACGCCAAAAGGTGGGGGACCTTGAGTCCTCCAGCAGTACCCATGCTTCTGTGAAAAGGTGGGGAAATATTAACTCAAAAGGGAGGCCTGTGAGAGGTAGGGTAACCTTACATCTTTTCACCAATGTATACCAGTACTAGTATAGGACACCAGTTGGAAATAAAAAGAAATCTTTATTGGGAAAAAATCACAAACACATTCAAGCAATCAAACAGTCTCACAACCATACAAGGCTAGCAACTATAAAGGAGAGAAAGATTGGACAGCGAGAGTTTGGAATGATGTGTGTAATAGTCACCATTCCTCAAAAGGGGGGCTGGTGCTGGAAGGCTCAAACACAAAGGCTTGAGGGTTCCCCTAGGACTGGGGAACAAACGGACCAGCGTGGAAGCCTGCATCCAAGGGACTACAAAGGGCTGCAAAATAATTGGGGTTTAAATACTTTTTTTTCCTGCCCTTAGGGGGGATGTGTCAATGGCTCTCTGTTGGAGCCAACAAAAGTGGTCGTGAAAGTTTTGATTGTGACAGATGATAAGGGTTGAAGGAAATCATAATAGCCTGCTAATGACTGAGAAGGGGGAGATAAAAGAAACAGTTTTCCTGGAAAAAGGTAACAGGATGCTGGCTTTTTGGAAGTTCCTTCTAGCAGTTTCACTTGCTATTGTTCCCTAGTTTTGGATGCTTTAGAGGACGACCTAAAACTCATCTCCAATGAATCCTGCTAAACTTATGACCTGGCCATGCTGAGGTTCCTTTTGTCTTAGCCTAGAAATTTCCAGCCAGAGTTCATTCCTTTTGACATAGCTTGCAGCCACAAGTCTAAAATTTATATTTATTTTATGCCAATTATACTTATAGCCAATTATACTGTATCACAGACTGGGGTGTACAGCATGGTAACAGGTTTCTATGGTTCAGTATGGAATCAAACCCTGGTCTCCAGGGTTGTAACCCAACATTCAAACTACAACAGCATGCTGGTATAGAGAGTACCAAATCATAATGCCAAATCATGCTCCTGGAAGCTCTCTCAATGTGTGATTTGACTTCAAAATGCTCCCAACATGCCCTGTTTTAATGTGAAACTGTGTGGGTTTGCCAACATTACCACATCACCAAAATTGGGAGGGTTAATGGAGGTTATGACCCACCCACCCCGACTGAAGTTACCCACTGCATCCGTAAGTTACTGCAGGACCAACAGGCCTCATTCATTCATAGGAGCACTGTTGGGAGAATGAGATGGACTCTGGAAATGACTACAAAGTTGTTTAAGAAGAAAGAAACTGCAGTCCTCCTCTACCTTCCCTCATATATCATACTTGCAACACCTCTCCCCGCCCCATTAATAGAGGCACCCCGCAAGATTATGCCACTGTTCGGCTACACTTTATGTCCCAATCCCACCCCAGAAATCATCAAAAAAGCCACATCAAAACAACTTGGTGATTTTTTAAATATAATTGGTATAAAAGAATCTTGATGTGGTGATAATAGCTGCAAGCAGAAAATGAATGCTTTTTTACAGCTGTATCTTTTGTCTAAATCATGAATGTATAGTATAATTAATTTGAGTGAGTACAGCAGTATAAAAGGACAGAGAAAACCTAGGCCATTTCCACACTAGACTGTTATAGTGCTATTATTCCACTTGCAACATCCTATGTAATCCTGCGGCTTGCAGTTTCGGGAGGGGCCAGCCGTTAGCAGTAATCTAGCTGTTAGCAGTAAGAGTTAATAGTGCTTTGACGGTTTCCTCCTGGAAGGAGACACACACTCAGGACAAAGGGGTGCTGCTAAGTAATTTAGGGTAGTTGAATCATAACCATAGAGAACTTGAGCAAAAGAAACTCAGCAAGCAGAAGCTAAAGGAGGGAGCTACTTCAATTCTGCCCTTGAAATTTACACCTTTAAAAGCCAGGTGGACCCTGGGGAAATCCAGATGGGTCGCTTTAAAATGTCAGTTTCCACATTGTTCTATGTATAGTTTATATTCCTACTACTTCATTCTATTTCATAACATTTTGTCCCATCTTTTGTTTCTAGACTACCTTCTCTGATTGTGCCTCCCGCTTGCACTATGTATCTCTATCAAAAATTCACATGCTCCACCAATTGTTTGCTTTGGAAGAAGGCATATTTTGTCAATTTCAACAATCCCCTGCCCTTTTGCTGTCAGTCACAAAGCCATGCCTTCACCATCCTCCTTTTCTCATGCACATATGAATGTTTTCCATTCAACATAGTGAAGAAAATGTGCATTTCCAATTTTTTAAACAATAACAACAACAACAACAACAACAACTGTGCTTTGTGTGTTATCTTCCAAAGCCTGCTTCTAATGGCACACACTGTGAACAATGTTGAAATACGCTCCTTCATAACTTCTGGGGGGTGGTGGCATGTACTGAATGGCAGCGATGAAATCCCACTCCCCTTCCCACACACACACACACACAAATCAGGAGAAAGTAGGGACAGTTTTGTGTCTTTAAATGAAGAGGTGCTTGATCCAAAGGGACTGGTAAACAGCTATGACTTTTTGAAGAAACCAGAGCAGTGATGAGAGAGAGAGATTTGGTGGGATATCTGGGTCTATTAGCTAGGTCTTGCTAGATGATAGCTGGGGATGAAGAGAAAGACGGAGGCTCCCACAGACTTGTTGTTTTCGTCAGAAAGTCTTTCACTGCGTTTAGAGATCTAACCTTGGCCTGTTTGACCATGAGGGAGAATCACACCTTGTTTCTACCATTAGGAAATTGCCCCAACGGAGCTACAATATACATATATAGAAATATGCAATGTTTTTAAGTAATCCCACCATGACACTGTACTACCACAGTCATAAAAGAAGAGGAAAGGTTGCTACACATTTTCAAACAAGTATTCCATATTTTATGTGTTACTGCCCTGGCTAGTCCGAGCTTTGGGGATATTAAAAGATATCCTTTTGATATCACAATTCAGCTTCACTTATCTATTCCCTTCCACGTGCTTGCGAGGCCACCGGACAAACACGCATACAGGCTCGGCCGATTATCACCGTAATATTCCTAGACAATACAGGCAGGCCAGAAAATAGCCGACTCGCCGCTTTAGGAGACGTCGAGGCAAGTACTCTAATTAGGTATGCACGCAACCTACAAAAGAGCCTCTGCCCCGTGATGGCAGCTTGATAGGTAAACTATGCAATACCCAAGTACTCTGCGTTTGCATACTGGCTACTCTATTGAGAACCTCTGCGATAACCCAATCATTCAGATTCTGACCTTTCGGAGGCTTTGTCTCCAACTCCAAATCTATTGTTTTCCCCCAAGTACGGCATAGCCTGCTGTCACAATTCTCTTATAAAAACCCTTGATTCCGAGACCTTCCTCGGATCGCTCCCGAGTTTCATACTGCCTTCCTGCTGCTTTACTTGGCAAGCCTCCCCTCAGCTCCACGTGCTGAGCTACATCGCACCCCAGCTTTGCTCTCTATTTTTCTGGGCTTCAGGACAGGTGAAGTATCACCCAAACCAACAACTCCTCTAAAAATCCCTCTATACCACTCCAACCTTTATTTCTTTAGTTATCTTGTGTGAGTGTGTCGCATACACTGTTTTGCTTGTGCATTTAATAAAATATCATTTATTGCTTCAACTTCTGTGTGCTCTTTGACTCGACCCAACCCCATAGACATAGGGTTCAAGATCTCGCTACATTACCCTGTCTCTCATAAAGCTAAGCAGTGCTCTGAGCTGATTTTCCCCACCTTTAGTTGAGCACATTTTGGTGTCCCTCCCGGGACTCCCAGTACACAGGGTAACATATGCCTAATGATGGTTTGCATTTCCAGGAACTGACATGAAGACATAGGCCATTTCCACACTACAATCTTATAGCGTGATTATTCCACTTTCAACATCCTATGGATGTTGGCCCCTCCCTAAACTGTTAACTCCAGGATTCCATAGGATGTTGAAAGTGGAATAATTGCGCTATAAGAGTGTAGTATTGAAATGGCCATAGTACATGTTACATAATCAGTGACTTCTCCAAATATGATGATTCAATTCTTTCTAATAAAAGAACAAAATAAAACAGATGAAAAGCAGGAAAGTTTGTAAAAGACAGAAGAAAGACCAAGTTTGAGGAAGGGGAGAACATTTCATTTCTTCATCAGCAAGAGAGTATGAGAAACAACATATTCATAATGGAAGTGAGTTCAAACAAGACTTGAAAGTATACCAAGAAAAGGAATTGCAGGAACCCAAGATAATTTAAATTTCCAGAGTTATTCAAGAATGAAAATAGTGGGGGTTTTGACTAAGGGTGTAATTCTTCACTATTTTTTTTTCTGGAAAGTAGCAAAAAGTAATTTCAGAAATTATCCTTCTACTATGGAATGGTCTTTGAAGACCATGCAGTTTTTGAAGCCTATTTGCAATTCAGGACTTATTCTCTGCAAAATTTACGCATGATTGTTCTGTGCAGAAAACACCATTTTCTCCATGGAAAGTAATACTTTAATGCAGAAATATGAATTCTTGTGCAAAAAATGCAGGTTTTTATGAAAATCAAAATGTGATATTTATGCAGAATAAATCCCCAATTATAGAATTTTCTGTCATTTTCCTCAATTATCCTCAATTATAGCATTTTCTGTGGCATTTTCTGCACAGAAAACAGCATTTTCTGTGCAAGATGTATTTTTCCTTATTGAAATATTATTGTCCATTAATAAATTACTGTTTGCTGCACAGAATATGCCTTTTCCCCCCAGGATAACCACATGTGATTTTTGCACAGAGTATGTCTTGAACTGTGAAGATTCTGATCAGTCCAGGTTTCTCCCCAAGGTTTCTCAACACTCAAAAAGACATGCTTTTGGGGTTTTTCCCCCCATTTTCATTTTCATTTTGTTATGACAGGGATGAAAGTTAATTTGATCAAAAATATGCATGCATCATGTGAACTGAAAATAAGAAAGTGAAACAACAACATAGAATCTATCCCTTGAAACATCACAACTCTCTGCTTTGGACTACCTCTCCACCAAAAGGCAGTGGCGTATCTGAGTGCTGGTCTTCAGAATCAAAGCTGAGGGCCCTGTGCAGGCTAAAAGAGTGACAAGTGACTGCTTGGAGAGTTGCTAGTAATGGAGCCCACAGAAAAAAGGCCAAGCATCAGCATCTATAGCCTGTGCCAGCAACCAACCAAGGTTTGCAACTCTTCAGTAGAGTCTCTAGCAGCAGCCACAGACAACAGTTTGTCAGCCAGTTACTATTTGTTCTTCTAGCAGTTTGAGTCAGTAATAAATTCCCAGTGTCAGTCCAAAGGAGTATTCAGCAATGTAGTCAGCACACAAGGTGAGGATCAAGGTTTCCTAGAACACAAGTCAGGGATCTGAACAAGGGATGTGTTGCTTCCACCAGTAACACCAGTTGTCTGCAACAGTTTTCTCCCCATCCCTTCCCCTGTATTTGTGAACTGACAACCTCCCCCAGCTGTTTGTCTAATTAATGCATCTTCTCCATATAAAGGCTCTGAGTCTTGTGAGCTCTCCCTTTTTCATCTACACTAGCTGCAATAAGTATTGTCCTGTTCACTTCTTTGTGTTGTTGCTATTGGGGAGGGTCCTGTCTGTGTTTGCACCTAGTCCTGGGACTAGGGCACGGCAATCTAGCCCTTCATAAGCCTTCTGGTTCTTGTCAAGACTATTGGCCTCCACTACAGCATCCTTTCTTAGAGATGGATGGGAGTGTATGTACATAGTTACAGATATTCATTTTATTATTTTTACTTTGAAAATATATTATTGCTTTCTGCCACAAAATGGTGCTCATTCACAAGTAAGCATGTTTAGCAACCAGACACCAGAGGCAATTTCGTTTTTATTTCTGTAATCACGATAGATCAATTATAAAACAAGTTGAAAATGCAAAATTGCACATGCTTAGAGTTTTTTTTATCACTGTGGACAAAGGTGTGTGTTTTTTTCTGCCACATATCAGGAATGCAGAAGCAGTTGTAAAGCATGATATAGTAGGTGGGAAGGTATGCAAAATGAATATCTTCATTGTGTGCTTCTCAACTGACATCATGTTCATGGCCTAGTAAGATCATAAAACCCTGGATCTAAAATTACTTAGCTGCAAGCTGGTGGGCACACAGGGGGATAAGAACAGGTCAAACCCTTTTTTAAAAGGTGAATTTCCCCTTTGTGCTGATCCTTGCCTGCATGCAAACAAGATCCAAATTATCCATTACGTGCAAATGTTTGTAACTGGATCCCAGTGGGCTCTTGCCAACACTATGAAAACTATCTGTTCATGTGGAACAGTCTGTGTCTCAGGATCCAGTCATGTGACCATAACTTTTTTGGTCCAGTTATCTAGATACTATATTTCATAACAAATATATCAACAGAAACTAAATCTGTGTGCATGTCTCTGGATTTAGAGAATAGCAATTTTGTCAAGATAATGACTAGGGATGTGCCAACCAAATCCTCGGCAAGGATTCGAGATTTGTGAATCCAAATCCCTGTGCCAAAATAGGCAAACTGAATCTTTCGAATCCACCAACCAAATAGTTTGTTGGAGACCAAGATGCCTGAAAACCTGGGAGACTAGACAGCAAATAGTGATTTTTTCCCTTGGAGTAATAATGGCCTTTGCTGACAATTTCAGAAATTACATCTGGGGTTGTATTCTAAGATATTTAAATTGAAAATTTAAGTTCAGCACTATTTTCTGTCCTGAAACTCAATGGCATGTATAAATACTGGGGTCAGTGGGTCTGACACCTATCAGAAGTAGTGGGGCAGAGGGCAAGGTCACACAATCTCAGCCAGTGATTGTCACATGGAAGCCAGTGTACCTCCTTCCAGTTGTAAACCTATAGCTAGAATAGGATGAGAAGTAAAATGTCTGTCATGGTTTCTCTTGAGCCACATGACAAATTACATGTAGCGGAAAGGAAATATTGTTTTGAAAAATTGGCACCTCTGGGGCCCACCAAAGGCCTGAGTGGCTAGTGGGCCCCTGGGCATGTGAAAATCGCAACATAAAGCTGCATGCATCCCAGAGGCTGCTTGTGCCCCGGGCTGCTGCTTGTGCTCATTCGTGCTGCCTGTGCTCGCTCGGGCTGCCTGCCTGTGCCTGCTCGCTTGTGCTGCCTATGCCTGTTCAGCTGCCTGCCTGTGTCCACTTGTGATCCCTGTGCCCACTCGGCCGCCTGTGTCCACTGGGGCTGCCTGCCTGTGTCCACTCATGCTGCCTGTGCCCGTGGCTGCCTCCCTCTGCAGGGTAATATAATTATTCTCTGTTCTTTTGACTTGAGACTGGAGGGTAGGGATTGGGAATTAATTGAGACTGGACCAGAGACTTGACTTGAAAGTCCCTTGCAGAACTTGAGACTGGACTTGAGGGTAGAGAATTGAGACTGGACTAGAGGCTGTTTGTTTGTTTGTTTGTTTGTTTGTTTGTTTGTTTGTTTGTTTAAAGAGCTTTGTTGTAGGATTTGAGAATTGACTTGAGACTGCAGGGTGGAGAATTGAGACTGGACTAGAGGCTGGTGTCTTTTTAAAGTGCCTTGTTGCAGGACTTGAGACTCAACTGGAAGCTACAGTCTTCTTGAGATTTTAAGGACAGCTGAAAGATTCCTTTGCATAACTCCCTTCCAAAGCTCTGTCAGACACAATTCTGGGGTTTGTAGTTTTACAAGGTGTCACAGCCTTCTCTGCCAAAGTGGGCTGGTGCATCATCAAACTACAAACCCCACGATGCCATAAGGACCTATGCAAAGAAAAGCCAGTTTTGACCTGGATTATCTCTGTACTGCAGTATGTGGCCCTGTTAACACAGGCAGGAAAATGTGGGATTAAACCACATTTTCCTGCCTGTATAGAAAGGGCCTTCATGTCATTTGCAATCTGGGGAGATCCTGAGGCAAAACTATGACAATTGTCCTGGCCAGATTTCTTCAGGGGGAGGTTTGCCTTTGCCTAGGCTTTTGCTAAGGCTGAGAGTGTATGTTTTGCCCAAGATTATCCTTCTTTCCCTTACCTTTTAAACCCTTTTTTAAAAAAAGGATTCGAAAGGTTCGAGATTCATGAGATTTATGGATTCCCAAAACCTTCCAGGGATTTGGATCCGGGTTCGGATTTGGAAAATTCTGGATTTGTCCCACCCCTAGTAATGACATTTCCCACATGGGTTACATGCCCAGATTGAAGAGTGAAACTTCCAAGTTGGCAGGGAGTCCCTAGTAGAAAAGTTGTCTGAAATGGTATGATTGTACTGGGGATGGATCCCTGCCTTGTAGTTTACAATAGTTGCTTTCATTTGGTCAGCAGTCTGATGAACGTGACACCATCTGGGCCCCCACAGAAAATCTCTGCAGGCAGTAAGAGGAAATCTTCATTTTAGTAGCAGCCATCACATTCCGCCAATTAGATAAGTTCTTTGTAAATTTAAGTTCATATTAAGTTGCTGTCCTCCTTTTCTTTGGGCAGGGCTGTCGTTCTTCATTATAAATAATCTGAATGTGACATAGGCCATTTCCGCACAGGCTAATAGAAACAGTGCAGAGCATCCTCCAGGGAGGAGGTCTGCACCTGGGAGCAGACTGGGTCGGACCTACTTGCTGTAGTTCCACACCTCAGCCCACTCCCAAACGATCCGAAGTGGTCGTCCAGCATGCTTTTGAAAGACTACTTAAAACAGATCTTTCAAAACCACGGAGCGCGCCACTCCGTTCCCACGCTCTGGTGCAGATTTGCAGGATCGCACCAGTGCGAGCCTGCGATCTGCCAGGGGCAGGCTTTAGACTGGCGAGCTTCAGCAGTTGGTTGAGACCCTCGACCAATCAGAAGCTGCCATTTTCATCCCTGGAGCAGTGCAGAGTGACGAGCACACACTGCTCCGGAGCAGTGCGGACCGGACCGGGGAGCCAAGAAGTCTGGTAAGTAGCGGCACGGGGCAATTCCCTCGCCCCGCGCGGAAATGGCCATAGATTAGCAAAATAGATTGCTTTGGATTCTCACATTAGGTCAGGAGTATCATTTACCAATTTTGATTGGTGGGTAAGTCAACTGGAAACTTGACATGGTCCTCTGTGCTTCAGAAACCGACTTCCTGTTTGCTAATAGTGTGATGGCCCCAAACTGCAAGATTCAGCAACATACCAGTGTAAAACACCAGAGAAAGGCTCTATTTGTGCTTTCTGAAGAGCATGTGAAGGCTCTAAGCAAGAATCAAGATGGGCACACCCCAACTGACTGCAAATAGAATCTACACCCAGATCAACCTGTTCAATTCAGGGAAGCTGTGGAATGAAGTTGCTGGAAGCATGGCCCACGTCCTGTTCCCGCTTTCAAAATATGACCAACATGCTACACCAATTTTGATAGATCTTCACTGGTTTTTGACCTAATATAAGAAACAGTTGTGATCTTTAAGCCTAAACATGACCCAGGTTTTGAATACTTCAGGGAATATATTTCACTTTTTGTAATTCTAATTTATACTTGTGAAATTTTATACTGAATCATAAAACTTGAACACATCCAATAGGTAATGTGCTCATCTAACAGTCTTTTCTCAGCCAGTCTTTGCTAACCAGGGAGGTGTTTATCAGGTTGCCTCCATTTATCCCTTTTGAGTGTTTTGAATAATCTCTGCTTCACACATTTACAATTGCACTTCTTTGTTACACTGGAATATAAGAACATAAGAGCCCTATTGGACCAAACTGAAGATCTCTCTAGTTCAACACTATGATTCCCAGTATGGCTTCTAAGATATCCACCAATATGGCTTTGATGTAAATAATTCTCTCATGCTCTTGCCTCTCGTCAGCTAGTATTCAGTGACACACTTCTCCAAATCTTTTAGTACGACACAACTATCAGTACTCATTAACAGTTTTTTCCTCCACAGATGTGTCTAATACCTCTTGAAGGTTATCTAAGGTAATGGCTATAACTACCTTTAGTAGCAATGAGTTCCAGAAATTAATGAGTTATATGAGGGAATATTTTTGTCATACATGAATATTCCACTATTCAGCTTGTGAGACATCCCATCCCCAGGTTCCCATACTATGGGAGAGGGAGAAAATATCCTTTTCTCAAATGGTTGGGAAACTAATAATGAGTTATATGAAGTACTTTCCTTTGTCATACATGAATCTATTCCGATGATCTTGTGTGACATCCCCTCCCCAAATTGTGGAGAAAGGAAAAGGTACCTTTTCCACATCCTTTTTTAGTTCTACAGCATCTATTTTTTTTTCAGATAAGTGAATCAGAAATACACTCAATATTCCAAATTTCACCTCCTACAGATTTATATAAAGGTCAAGAGCAAAGGTCTATATTAATTTACATAAAGGCCAATTGCAGCCATTTTATTTTCAAGCCCTGTTCTTGCTAATCCCTTTCATGAAATTAACATCTCTCCTATGTACCGTTACACATTCACATAATTTTGTCCCATTTTGGAAACTAAGTAGACTTGAGCCTGGTTAGTACTTGGATGGAAGCCCCTCTGGAAAATTAGAGATCTCCAAGGAAAGAATGCTTTCTGAAATTCTGGAGACCTGCCAATTAGAGTTGACAATACTGGGCTAGATGGACCAATGGTCTGAGTAGTGGAAAGGAACTGCCTATATTTTAACTCTGCTATCCACCTTGAACCTAAGACCCAATTGCTTCCTTTGGGTGGATAAAGTAGATGCTATGAAGGAAATCTCTGGTGCCACTTCTTCTACCCCCCGCCCCCGGTGATGCCATTTCCTTGATTCTCAGTTTACCTGAAGGACTGGGTATGGCCCTTTCCACACCAGGCAATTAGAACGGGGCAGTGCGTCCTCTCACGGAGGTTGTCTGCACCTTGGAGCGGACTAGGAGGGGACTACTTACCGGAGATCCGCACCTCAGTCCGCTCCAAAATGACCCCAAGCGGTCCTCCAGCATGTTTTCTAAAGACCGCAAAAAACAGGTCTTTATTTTCCTGGAACGTGCCATTGCGTTCCTGCTCCCTTGTGCAGATTCGCAGGCTCGCACCAATGTGAGCCTGCGATCTGTGGAGGGTGGGCTTTGGGCGTGGCGAGCTTCAGCGGTTGGTCAGGACCCACGACCAGCCAGAAGCTGCCATTTTGGAAGCCGGAAGCCGCCGTTTTGGAATCCGGAGCAGTGCGGATCTACAGACCTCACACTGTTCCGATTCTCCCTGGACCAAGGAGGAGCCCTGTGGAAGGGCTTCAGGGACAGTCCACATTGCTTCGGACCCCAGAAGAAGTGGTAGGTAACAGCACGCCTCGTGTGGAAAGGACCTTAGTAAGCTGGTATACAAATAAAACTGACATTGACAAATTGACATTGATCTAAATTACACACACACACACACACACACACACACAGGTACTGCTGTTGCTGTTATTAGTTACTGAAGTAAGGAAAGACATTGTTTCTTTCCATTATTCTACAGCTGATGGCAGCTTTATAGGGCATCTTTTCCTACTGTTAATCAAAAAAAAAAAAAAGGAAGGGAAGGGAAGAGACCTAGTCCCTTGGTTTTCACACCACATCTAAACAGGCCCTTAAGTGGTGCCAGCTCAGCCACTGTCAGCCTATCACTGGATATGGCTCCAAAAATGTGGTCCAGCAATCTCAACCAGTGGTCTGTAATGCAGATTCTGGTAGCGTTGTGATAAAAATATGAGAGGACCAGAATTTCTTTTATGTTTTTATCATTTCTTTTTCTGTGTAAATTTCAAGTTTTAGTCTATGACTGAGATCCTAAAAGATGAAGTGTAACATAAGTGTTCCACATGCAGAACTCTGCTATGGCTCCCTTGTCACTACCCAGAACTCACCACTGAGCCATAAATGCCACCCCCACCACCGCCAGCAGTCATTCCATTAATGGTATAGAGCAGAGGGATCAGTGTAATGTCTGGTTGTGTTTCCAGAGTGAGATTCAAACTAAGGACATCTTCCCTCAAGATATGCGGAAGTCCAGTTGGGAGTTATCACAGAGCAACAGTGAGCCCTGGGGTGGGGGGCTTTGGATGTTATGAATGGAAGTAAAGAATACCAATCTTTGCAGCAACCATAAAAATACATACACAAGCATAAAATGGACCTTTGGTTGCGTTAAGAGGATGCCAACCAGTCTCTGGTAAAGTAATATGTACCACAAGGCTAACTTTTGTTATTATGTGGAATAGGCCAAGCAAGCAAAGAAGGGAAGTATATAGTATGAGAAATTTCATAAAATGTGAAATTCACAATACATATGAATTTGCCAGTGCCTCACCAGTCCCATCCCTGTCCACTTCATGCCCAGGCAGATGGCCTTTCTCTCTTCTTTGTCATTGCAGTTACATTCATTAGCTTCACATGTACATGGAAAAAAAGTTCACTGCTTTAGCAGTGGACACGGCTGCAGTGAAAGCCTCTGCATTGTTACCACCCTCAACACCCCCATCCTGCAGGATATGCTTTTTGTTTTCATGCTTGGACAGGTTTATGGCTGGAAGTACATGCTCAAAGCCACACTGACCAAACAACCACATTGCCAGACATGGTCAGGCCATAAGTTCAAAGAGGAGTAAGCGGAAAACCCTGACATCATGAAGTTCAGGGTAATCTCTCCCCTGGTCTCAGTTTTTTGTCTTTCAGAGCAAGCCTGGATAAGACAATCAGAGGCCATCCCTTTTGATCTCCCCCTACAAAGACCTTTCCTACACACTCCGTACAGAACCAGACTTCAAGAGGTTATCCCAATTCCCATAAATTATGTCACTCCAGTGTCAAAGCAATCACATATCCTGGAACCCTTTGGTCAGTCCAGTGAGAAAATTTTAGGCTTTGCCAGGACAGCCCTCCAGGATAGAGAAAAGGATGTAAAAATCCTGACTTTAGTTCCAGAAATCTGTAGCATTTCAGACATAATACATGCTGCTAGTTGTTGCTACCCTCAGACGTCCGTCTAAGCCTCTCCACTTTCTACCCTTTTCTTCAGGGCTGGTAACTGTCACCCTTTCTTATCCCTAATCTCTCTCTATCCAACCTTCACACCTTACTTTCTGTTAGCCTTGTATAGTTCCCGAGAGTGTCTGTTTCCATTTGTGTGTGTTGTCATTTCAAGTAAAACACATTGTTTATCTTTGAACTGGAGCCTCTCTGCATTTAGTACTGGTATACATAGGTGAAAAGATCCTGCCCTTACCTTCCTCTCACATGCCTCCTTTGAGCCATAATTTTGCCCAAATTCTAAAGAGACATCAGCATTGTGGGTAGACCCCAAAGTCCCCCACCTTTTAGGGTAACAGCTTCTTTCCCATACATACCCACAGGATCATTTTGTCCTAAATGAAGCATTTAGTAGCTGTGTTAATTTGTAAGAATTGAAGTATTCTCCAACACGGTGGTTGCAGAGTACGGAATCAGGGTAATCTGAAACCAACCAAAGCAGACCAGTAGTTACCAGTACTGTACAGTTTAAGAACCATTGCTGTTAAACTGTAGCCAAGGTCCCCTAACAGCCCTTTATTATAAGAGAGAGAACCTGAGATTTCTTTGAAATCACTATCAATTTTTGTCACTTCAATTTTAAAACCTCACCTTAAAAATACATTGGTTTCCTCTTTAGTAGGCTGGATGTCTGCATTAGGAACCCCAGGAATGGTAGAGGGATTAACAGAGTCAGTGGACATTGGTTTATAGAGCAGCAAACATTTCGTGATGAGCCCTTGTAAGTACCCTCTCACCTAAGGGCTGTTATAAGGATAAAGGCATGATGGTTCAAAAAAGAGGAAAATTAATCCAGAGCCACAGGTCTTCTCTTTAATCTATATAACAAGGAAGATTCTGGTCCCGTGAGCCCTTTGCACATGTGAAAAGTGAGAAGAGGTAGAGGATGCATCTCTGTGTTTGTTCATCCTACATGGGCTGGGCTACCCCTCTCCCTGCAACTGGCAGCAGGCTTCATCTAGCCACTCCAGGCTCCAGCCTTCCTTGCACAGCATTTGCTTCACTCTGCATTACAGTTTCCAGCAGGAGTTGCCTGCAGGAAATCTGTTTAAAGCACCAGCTGATTGGGATAATCACAGCACCACTGAGAGCATTTGCTCCAAAGAGTTTATGAAGGGAATATAAAATGAAAGTGGATGTGACAGAAGGACATGAAAAAACAGGAGCCGAGGATGAATATTTATGATTGCATCAAAGCTGGTTGTGGGGATGTGTCTTCACAATATTTCCAATGTTGCCCGCTCTTCTTTGCCAGAGACAGAGGTATGACGCAGTTGTATGTTCATGGGGCTCCCCACCCATTGTTCAGAATACACTTGGCTTTTTAACGTACCTCTGCTCAACTGTTTGTAAGAAAAAAGCTCTGTGCTGTGGTGGTAGTGGTGTTTTTAATTACTACATGTAGCTGTGCTGAGGAGAAAGCATTCTACTGTTAACAGCATTTTCTCCTTGTTATGTTGGCTGAGGGTTTTCTTCTTTTCCCTGAGTTGGCTCACTTGCTGATGATCTCACAAGACCCTTGCAAGGCTACTTGGGCTCCTTCATCACTTGGTGTAATTTTGCTGAGGCAGCAGAACGAACCAGGTGCAATGCTGTATGTCAAAGCCCCCTGGGACTTACCTCCCCTGCCCCCAAAGTCACTGTGCATAGTTATCATTTCATATGTTGCTGGAATGCCCTCACACAGAAACCTTTTTCAATATGCAGGTGGCTGACATTGGAGGTCAGCCACCTGCACTTATTTCTCCTGTGATGCCAAATATTTGGGGAGTCCTTCTGCTGAGTACTGAAGGAAAGGAAAGGTCAATGTGCTTAAAAGGACCTTCTGAAGTACACCACAAGTATGTTCCAAGGCCACAGCTCAGCACACACTACACTGTGAACTACTGAACTACCTACGCCATTTCCGCACTACATACTTATAGTGCCACTTTGAGCATCCTATGATATCGTTGGGTTTGCAGTTTAGGGAGGGGCCTTAGGATTCCATAGGATGTTGAAAGTGGAATAATAACGCTATAAGAGTATAGTGCAGAAATGGCCATATACAACTAGCTACCTTATTGTACATAAAGCTTGATCGATTTCAAGTTCTAGGTGTGAAACCCTTCTAGCATCTCACTCTCTGCAGTCCAAGAAATTTGGAGACTGAATGGAAGTTTCATGGAGATGGTAGAATTTGTATTTGAAGGGGCAATCTACACAAAGCTATATCCCTGGGAGGTACATCTCCCTAAACAATTAACCATTTAACTCTTATACTAAGTGTGGGACATAAACAGTGTTTACTCAAGGATCAGATGAGGGGAACCCATTCTGTACATGCATTGTGCTCCTGAATAGTACTTGTCACATGTTGAGCTTCAGCCCAGTACTCAAAGTTAGCCTAGTGCTGAACTGAAAGGTTCCAGAGATAAATCCAGGGACGCAAAACATGAGAATCACCCTGATGACCTATGGCTATGTTGAGTTGGCTCCACCAGGACTCACACTCTGAGATACTAAATTTCTTCCATGTCCTGGCCATGATCAGAAGAGCCAGTATTTCAGCTCTTAGATGATTGGAATTATGGGAAAAACCTGACACAGACATGTTGTTGTAACAGGAAATCCTCTGTGTGTCTTACATTGCCAGTGATGCATGGAGAACTGTACGATGTGCCCCTCTGGAAATCTGATTTACTTCTAACTGTGCTCATCAGATATCAGCACAGACCTCTCCCTGCAGTGCAGTTATACATAGCATATTGCTCCCAGAGAGAGCCAGCATAGTGTAGTGGTTTGAGTGCTGGATTACAACTGGAATTTGAATCCCCACTCAGCTGTACAAACCCAATGTGTAGCTATGGGCAAATCACAATGTCTCAGCTTCAGAGGAAGGCAAAGTCAAATTGCCTCTGACCAAACCTTGTAAAGAAAACCCTTGATAGGTTCCCCTTCAAGTCAGAAACAACTTGAAGGCACACAACAACATTCATCCCAGACCCTGAAATGTGTAAAGTTTAGAGTAAAGCAGTTTAATAGTTATTCCATTTCCCTTAGGAAACCTGGGGATCTTCATCACTTAACCAGACTGGAATTCCCAGGACTCTTATAGTGTCTTGGGCCCCAACACGGACCTATGGGCACATTTGTGCCAGGGATGCCTGTCTTGTTGCCTGCCAAGCTCCCTGACTCCACTGATTGTTCTACTGCTTTTTAGAAACTGTTGTTGTTGTTTTCCAAGCAGAAATTTATCTGGTGCTGCCCAGGTCCATAGCAAATACCCCACAAGAGAGCTATGCGACCTCCTATTTGCCTCCCTCCCTTCCTTTTAAACCCAGAAGTCTTATTAGCAGTACCTCAAAGAAACCTCTCCTATTTTCCCACCATTTTTCAAAAAATCTCGACAAAAGTGCCGTAGCTGCACACGCACACACAACACCACCACCATCACCTTTTCCCCCCACCTCAGCCATCTTAGCAGCTGTAGAGAGAGACCCTCTCCTGCTTTCTTGCTGAGTTGTAGCACTGCCTTGGTCTGTATCTCGTACCCCAAAGGGTGTCCATGGGTATTCCTGTTTTCCTACCTGCCCTCTTTTTACCCCAGGAATCTTGCTAGGAACCTCCCATTTTCCTGCCGCTTTTTAAATTTCTGGTATCTTAACAAGACTGCCTCAGAGAACCTCCTCCCAAACACTAGCCCTTTAAAAATAATTTCCCCATATGAGTTATGTTTGCCCCATCTTTTTTTCTTTCCTTTTTTCTTTTTTCTTTTAGTCACACCTTTCCCCCTAGTTTGGAATTTTCACTTCAAACTTGGCACTGTAACTTCAGCAAATACCAAAAACAGTCCATTAGATTTTGAGGCGTGACATCCTGAAGTGTTTTGGCTGCCATAAGCATGGAAACATTCTCTATTACTATTACAGATTTTTAAAGTGGGAAGCTGTGAGGTGGCAAACTGAAGTGCCAGCCTTGAGTGCCATCTTCATTTCTGAAAAGGTCTTGGGCCCCATATGGTTCTTAGAAAACAAAAATGGCAGGCAGCAATATTCCAGTTCTTTATTTTGAAACAAGCTCAGGAGTCTGCCTTCTAGAAATACTTGTGACTGGCCACAGCTCTCATGACAACCGCTTTCTCCAAACACCCACAACATCATTTCAAAATACCCAAAAAATCCACATTAAAATGGCATAAGCCCCATATGCGCTTACAGCATACCCATGGACGACATGCAGTCACAAGATATCCATTGTGCTATCCTCCCCATCAGGCCCACTGCCTGCTTACCAGCAGTGCCACTTTTGCACCACTCATGGGGTATGAAAGCAACTATGCTAATCAGGGAAAGGGGAAGGGAGGAGGCTAATGCCTTCTGTTCTCCTCTATTACCCACCAGAAAAATCACAAATGCATGTTTCCGTACTGCTAATGGTGGTGCAAAAGCTACAGTGCCAATGAGGAGTTCTGGAAAGGAAAGAAATCTGTGTCCTCTTCTTTCTTTCAGTGGCACTGATCCACCCCACCCCACCCCCTGCATCAACAGTGGCACAAAACATGCAGTAGTCATCAGGCTGAGGAGGCTTTACCTCCCCTTTACTTCAGCAACCCCCAGAGAAATTCACTGCACTAATGATCTTGCTCAGGATCATTAGGATCCTACAATAGCATCCCAACTTCGTATGTTTCACCTGCAGGCCTCTTCCCAACTCTGATCCCAGTCCTAAAAATGGAAAGGTTGTGCAATCCTGATTTACAGTTTAGATCAAGCCTTATGAATGAGTTCAGGATGAGCTCAGTGGTGCTAACAGGTAGGATGTGAAATTTCACAAGCATGAATGTGTTTCATTCTCTTTGTGGAGAAGAGATCGAGTCTGTTTTCACACGGCAACACTGTATGTATTGGCACCACTCTGCGAGTCATGCTTTCACATGACGTCATCTCAGTCCCTCAGTTAGCATGTCCCCACCGGTCATGATTGTGGGATATTCGCTTAATGGGAAAAAAAAACATTAAGTGCCCGCAATCACGCAATGCTCCCATCACTGCCAGCCATGCAGAATGGGCAGAAGCCCAATGTATGTGCTCCCTTTCCCAGCACAGCATGGAAAAGAGGCTGGCTGCACTGCAGAAGGAAGACATGTATCACTTGCACTCTCTTCTGCAGGGAGCCATCCTGTGCAGGGGGGAGTGTTCGCATCATACTCCCTTCACAACGAAGGCACTACAGGGATGACATCGGGACCACGACTGGAACCAGTAAGGTGCAGAAATGGCCCACAGCTTTGTTTCCTGGTCAGGACTTGGCAGAATGGGAGCACCCAACATTTCAAGAATGCAAGCCACAAATTGTCTGTACTTTACTCCTCCTGACTCACGGCTTTTTGAAGAAGCAGCTTGCAAATATGACCAAGGCTACAGCTTCTCAACAATGCCTACTTACCTTGAAGTGACAGGGCCCTTTCCTCATGGTGAGAGTTTCATTTATGCATGCTAGTGAAACTAGATAAACTGCCTGTCTCTTCAAAACTGCACAATCAAGGTGGGGGCAGGGTGAGGGAGTTGAAAGTCAGTTCTTGAGAGCCAGTGTAGCTTAAAGATTATGGCTGCAAGGCTAAACACTCAGCATTTTTACCACAGTGACAGTTACTCCAGAGTAAACATTTATAGGATTGTGTTGCCCAAGACTGAACAGAAGAAAAAAGTTCACAGAAAACACTGTTGCTCAGACATGCATGCCTATGTGTTTGGTGGTCCCCAGGAAGAAAATCTCTTCTGTCCTGCAATGCCCTTCCTAAGTGCTGAGTGGGCAAGACCCTCTGCACAAGCATGAAATCACCTGTTTGCCAAGGAGCCAACACATGTTCCTGGCTGTGTTTTTTCCTGTAAGTGACAGTTTCCATATTGGTGGGTAATGAAGCTGGGTGTCTGTGTCGCAGCCCATCTGTTCCCAGCGCCTGACACTGGCAGCAGGAAAGCTGTGCTGTGCAAAATGAGCCAAAAACTTTTTATTCTGCACTGCAGAAGTCTGGTTTATTTGTCAGCATCAGCCCCAGATGCTACACATGTCATTCTAAATAATGCCCCAGATTGTACTGTATACACATGGACTCCAAGGCTCATTGTGTCTTCTGGCTAATTCTGAACAATCCTGAGCTATTTTCTCACCATCACTGAGGTTTAGACATGCTTTTTGTTTAAATGGCTTGTCTTAAAATTACCCATGATAATCAGTAGATAAAAATAAGCAAACCCCTCTCTTCCTCCCCTGGAAGAAGGGGAAATTCCACCTAGCTACCAGTTAAAGATGGACACCATGCACCTGAATAAGTGAACGGGATGAAAGAAGGCACCATACCATTCTACACCACACTACCTCTCTGTCCTCCTTCCCAGTTTTCCTTCCCAAACTTTCCTGCTCCTTCTTTGCTTCTTCTAGGTCAGTGCTTCTCAAGCAGGCTGCTGTGGGAAGCCAGCCAGCAATTATTTTTTGTCAATATGCCAGTGACCAGCACGATATTTGTGCCCACTGGCTACAACTGTTTCTTTCTTTCCTGGAAAGTCACCAGTACTGGCAGCCAACAGCTTATGAGCCAACCAAGTCTCTGGACAAACATTTTGAGCACCAGCTCTGCTGCCTAACTGAGGTGCTGAAGTAGCAGCAGAGGACCCTGGTGCTGCTAGAAGGAGGCATACTCAGCAGGGATGAACAACCTGTGACCTTAGGCAAGCACGTGGCCCTCAGCCTGATAATTTATGGCCTCCAGTCTGACTTCACAGGCCTTTTGCAAGTGATCAGTTCAGGCCTCATCCCACTAAGAGGGGAGGAAGAAGGAGAGGAGGAGAAAGGGAAAGAAGTAAGTGGTGGGGTTGGGGATGAGAGGGAGAAGAGGACGACATATCTTGCATTTCACGGCTCAGAATCAAGACACATGTGACTGAACATCAGAGCATGGCCAAATGGCAAAAAGAGTGTGGCTAGGCAAAAAGATGTCAAAAGTTATTTAAGGAAGAACAAAATAGGTATTTGAAGCAGAGAAATTGCCTGGAATTTGATTACTGAATGAAAGACTCAAGAATAAAAGAGAGGGAAGGAAGGAAGGAAGGAAGGAAGGAAGGAAGGAAGGAAGGAAGGAAGGAAGGAAAGCAAGCAAGCAAGCAAGCAAGCAAGCAAGCAAGCAAGCAAGCAAGCAAGCAAGCAAGCCCAAATCAATACATACAATGCTTTGTGTACCCTCACACCACTTTCCACAGGGAGATAGCTGGTCGAGTGAGAGCATTGCCCTTCCAAATAATAATTCTGCCCCCCATGAAGTTTTACTTCAGGCCCCAAATTTCCAGCATTGCAGTATGTGAGACACTGAAGCTCATTCACACCTAGGATTCATATTTGCCATGTTTGCATTCCCTGTCCATTTTTCTGGATGCCTAAATTCCAGTCCACGGCCACTGCACAGCCTCCGGGCTCACACCGCTTAGCCCTATGTACATTATAGGTCAGGTCAAATTCCAATTTTCCTCCAAAAGCAATCACTTTGAGCCAATTAGTTTCTCAGCTTAGCCTACTTTCTCTTTGGATAAAAATGGGAGCAGAGGAAAATATACCATACTTTCAATTACAGGAAAGCAATAGAATGAAACTATTTAAAAAAATTATTGCCATAATGCATTTTAATGGCCCTTTAGAATGTGCTATCTAGGCTACTATTCTGTGCACCTTTACTTATGAGTAACTTCCACTGAACTTATTGGGGATTACTTCTGAGTACATATGTGTGCATTTGCACTGTTAATGTAAATGTAACATTACTCTACAGAAAATGACTCTAAAAATAAATAATACCAAGCAGAGAGAAACAGCAGGAAATCTGAAATCTATTAATGATGGAGATTGGAATTTGCATGTCTCTGTGTGTGAGGAAGTTGTTGAGAGAGGGGATGGTTTACAGTTCTGGGGTTGCTCTGTTTCAGAGGAGATCCCTTCAAGGAAAACCTCTCTGTACTAAAAAAAGAATCATTCCCTTCTTCATTGTATTCCCACAGGCTGAAGCTAATGTATGACTAGTAAGGGCAATATCTTTGCAGGGAACAGCAGGACTCTACCCTCTGCCAGAGAAGGAAGGCAATCTACCTCCTGTTGGGTTACTAAGTGAAAAGTCATAAGCAGCTTTCTCAACATTTTTCATTCCTGATGACCATATGAATGAAAGACTTCCATGTCACCCTATCCTCACCCACTCTCCTCAGGTCTTCCAGATTCAGAGATGTATCTTCCTTGATTGAGTGCAGGAGTTCTAATTACTTCAGGTGACAAAGGACCAATCAACAGCCAATACACAGCAGAATGTGCAACCATATGGCAGAGAGGCCATACCTATTGCTATGGGAGGGATTTTTGCTCACCCAAAAGGAAAAGAAACCCTCCATTTTTAACAGAAGCCTTGCAATCCTGGAGTAAGAAATGTAAGAGATGGGAGGAGGAAAATGGTTGTTGGGGGAGGCAAGCACGTGCCTCTCAAATTATCAAATTTGTGAAGCTCAAGCCCATGAACATGGAGAGAGGACTGTAAAAGAGAAGAACCATATGAAGATGAACCTCCAATTTTAGAAAGTGAAGTGAAAGCTGTACTCAGAGCACTTGGGAGAAATAAATCATTAGGAACAGATGGCATATCAATACAGCTACGCAAGAATCTACGCTAGTTCTAACTAAAATCTGTTATCAAATATAGGAAAGAAAAGAATGGCGCACAAATTGAAAATGTTCAACATACATTCCAGTCCCTGAGAAAGAGGACACTAGGGATTGCAGTAACCATAGGACCATAGCATTAATTTCCTATGCAAAGTAAAATCTTGCTCAAAATTCTACCAAAAAGACTTTTAGCATACATGGAGCAAGAAACACTAGAGGTCCAAGCTGGGTTCAGGAAAGGAAGAGCCACTAGGGATCATATTGCAAACATATGTTAGACAACGGAGGAAAAGAATTTCAAAGAAATTCAAAAGAAAATCAACCTGTGCTTTATAGATTATTAAAAGCCTTTGACTGTGTAGATCATGAAAAAATATGGATTACTCTTAAAGAAATGAGGGGCCGGCTGGCCCCTCTCTAAACTGCAAATCCCAGGATTCAATAGGATGTTGAAAGTGGAATAATCATGGTATAAGAGTGTAGTGCGGAAATGGCCTCAATCAAGCATATGAGCCCCAGGAGAGATCTCTGGGGAAAAGTAGCTCTCCATAGAAAAACAGTTGCCGCAATATGCAGAATAACCCTATGGATGTCTACTCAGAAGTTAAGTCTAATTGAGTTGGATAAGATTTATTCCCAGGCAAATGTGGAAATTCATTTAGATCATACTATACTTTCTTTTTCATTTTCTGATTTTTCTAGTGCATTAACAACTCTGTTGTTGTTTGCCTTATTTCTGTAATGGGCCTCTAATCAGAATTATTGTCAATGTATTATTTTAGATGATTTCCCTCATCCATTTCACCTTTGAAATGGATTTTGACTGATCTTTAAAGGTTTTGTCTCACTTTCCATTGATTAGTGTTTGAGAGTGAGGTGACCATTAGTAATTCTAATTGGTTACAGAAAAAATCAGGACTGCATTATTATTGATTTTTTGTAAGAATATTTGTGGCAAGGATCTTCCTAAGTGAATTCAGGGCAACATATATCAACAGCCCTCTGGTCAAATCTGATGTCTCAGTTTATTTTGTTGTAAATTCTTTTTCCTAACTTTATAACCATTCTCTTCCTTTAACTTATTACTGAAAAAGAAGGGAAGATGTTTCTGAGTGGGTCAGGGGATATGACCATTTGGCTGTCCACATGTCAGTAAATACATGCACATGACCACTCCGTCACCATAGTCATTTCCACACTAGACTAGACTGACCGGCCCTTCCTGAAACTGCAAACCCCAGGATTCCATAGGATGTTGCAAGTGGAATAATAGTGCTATAACAATCTAGTGCAAAAATGGCCCATATGTCAAAAACTGTCATTTCACACACTGACCAAAGCTATGTGTGATGACATACTGTAAGACCATTGCATTTTCTGGGAATATCTAAATATAGTGGGTTCTAAATCAGTGTAAGGCAACGTGTGGGGGCAAACCACAGCAGTGTGTCAGGGGAATGCATAAGGAGGCTTACACGGTAGCTGGAGCTTCCTTGGAAGTGAATCAAAGAAGTGACAAGCATGTCTCTCCCTACCTTGAAAGGCTGGACTTTAGTAATCCACATGTGTTGTAGTCACAGTACTGTTCACCACTAACATCTCAGATCTATGGTTTTTGCAGCAGTATAATTGGCTATAACAATATTTTAATACATTACTTTTTAAAAAGAAACTTTTAAAAAAGGTGCTCCACCTTTCTCCACAATTTGTCATTTTTCCCTGAGAAGACTGTGGGAGGGGAATCAGCCCCCAGCATATACCCCAATTTCATCTTCTCCATCATTTTATTAAGCCTTCACATTGCTAAGCTCTCTCCTTTTACCAAATCCTTTAGTTTTTCAAAGTAGCAGCCTTCTGGTGACATAGCCAGGTTCTGCTGGCTTAGAATTTGGGGATCCTACTGTTCATCTTCCTTTACCATACTATGTACCATGCTCTGGCCTCCATCATCTAACGGTCTTTTCTGCCTTATTTTAGGTGACATGTTTGTACCCAGCATTATACATGCTGTGCTGCAAGCTCAACAGCTGCGATTCTGTTCAAGTGCCACTGCCATTTCTAAATCCATTTCACAGGGGAAGGAAAAACACCTCTCTGCTTCGACTGTGGTCCCTCCAGGGACAACAGAGCTCAGAGCAGCATGATCTGTCCCTTCAACCTCTACCCCCTCCCCCGGCCCATTCCACTACGTTGCCAACACTTGTGTACAGGAGTAACTGCTGACATGGATTATGCTGCCAAGAGGCCTGGGTCTGTCACAGAGTGTGCACTGCAGACAGACGAGTTGTCATCTTATGGAAATGGTGTGTGACATTGTGCAGTGGCAGGACTTCATGCGGGTCATGATGCAATGTACCCCACATAATTACCCACAAGACAAATGTCTCTGTCCATGGCACTCTGCTTGGTCTAGCCAAGATGAGAAATTATTTCCAGACCGGCAGTCACTCTCTTCCCCATTTTGGAAAGGGCTATATCTGAACTATGCCTCCTTTTCTTTGCACCAGAAGCTCAGGGCAATTTTACTGGGCCCAGATCCTGGAAAGTGACAAAAGCTCAATACTACTTGCCGTGCAAGGGGATTAAACATACTAACCACCACCACCCCAAAATATTTAAGGTGCCTTGTGCAACATCCCAGAATGGCAGGTGCTTGCTAGTAATCTCAGCCACACACAAACAAGCAGAGAATGGATGGGGAAAGCATCAGCTCATTTAGTGGCCAAATGTGTTAGGGAAGGGGAAATCGCCACAAAATGCCCCCAAAGGGATGTGAGGGTCAAAACCATCATTTTCTGTTGGGAAAAAAAAGGCCTCTCCTGGCCCTACAATGGTGCCGAGAGAGCCACAAAGTTGGAAAAATTACCCCCTAGGAAGCATTGGGGGCATTATGGAGAAAATGTGTGGGAGATGTTTCGCACGGCGTTTTTGAAGCGAAAGGGCCCCTTAAGCATCGCGTAAATGTGAGGAGCGGTCTGCATGACGCACTCATGTTTACGCAACGCTCAAGGGCCTGACGCGGACCACGCACGCACCTTTTCATTTTCAGCTCAAAGCCAAAAATGCCGCACGGTTGCGCCTCGCTCCGGGGCCTCACGCGCACTTACCTGCCGTGCGAAGCCTCCTGAGCCGTGCCGGTCGCACTTCCTGCCCCAGAGCAGCCTCTAACTCCCAGGCTGCACTGCGGAAGGGAGGGGTGGGGCACTCACGCACGGAGGAAGGCGCTGCGGAGCCAAAGCAGCAGGGACGCGGCAGCGTTCCTCCGAAGCCTTCTCGCGCGAGAACTCCAACCCAGCAGCACGAAAAGGTAAGGTGCGAAAAGGGCCGCAGAAAGGCATGGCCCCCTCATCCCTCACAGTTGCTCAACCTTGAGGTAAATAAGATAGTTTTAGGGCTGGTCAATAGCGTAACATTTGGACACACAGGCAGGTGTAGGGATACGGTTTGCTCAGCACCAAAGGGCAGGTTGAAGTACATTGTATTCTCTAACAACTTGTGCCACAATAAAAACCACTAGGCTTTTAAGATGCCACAAGACTGTTTCTCTTTCCTCTATTCTTGTTCACACATACACACACAGAGGGACAGAGAGGGAAAGAGGGAAAGTGTGGGAGGGAGAGAGAGGGAGATGAAACAATGAATGCAAATCCAAGAGAGCCTTTATCTGCTCTCTTAGTTATCTATACTCCCAAAATGGAGAAATTAGTTAGACTAATGTTAATGACTGGAGAAATGGTAAGTGTAGTCCAAAACACAGGCTTAATTTTTACAGATTGTCTTCTGTAAAACAATGTACATTCATTACAGAGCAGAAAAATGGGTCAGTTGGTGTACTATTATTAACCCTCTAGCAAAGGGACCAATATATTTAACCAAGGGAGAGAGACGAAGCTGGAGATGGAGGAACAGTGTGGGGAACCCTGCAACCTTTTAAAAAGTGAAGGGCCACTTCGATTATCCCCTTTCTGCCAGAAAATGGGGAATGTGGTGTTTCGGGGAGGAAAAAAACCACTGAGGCTACATGCAGTTCCAGGGATGTGCTTTGCCCTCTCCCAGTCTAGGAAATGGCAAGGCAGGTGACAAAAAGGGTACATTTGAGTGTTGTTGGCAGAAGCAGGCCATGAAGGGTGGTGGTGGAAATGGTTAGATTTAGGAGAGGAAAAGAAATGTGCAAGAGTGGTTATAATTTTCTGACTTGATCAAAAGAGAGCTTAAAAGAGAGTACTCTCTGGATTATTATCTTTGGATCCAACCTGTAAAATATGGCAGTTAGTATAACTTCTTTATAAATTCCAGGGATTTTTTTCCCCCAACTAATTTTCTAAAGGATACCAAAATAATCCTCCTGATCATGTGACTGACTAGAGGCATTCTGCAATACAAAGGTGTGTGCTTTTGCTGTTTGCTTAAAGGGCCCCACTCAGTTCCCCACCTTTCAGGGCCTGGACCTTCTTCTTAGGTCCTCAGGATAAATATGAAGAATCTCAGGGCAAGCTCAGTCTTGATAAGTTGTGATAAGTTGTGGGTGGGTGGGTGAGGAACTGTATGTTTATTTCTCCTCAGTGTTTTTAATATAAATGACACACTTCTTGCAACTCTGATGCTAATAGTATCATGCTTACGTAACCTCCATCATTTCATAGATGAAAACTTGAACACGTGCAGCCAAGCAGTGCTAGAGTATGGTCAGGATGCCAAAAGTTATTAATGAAGAAGAACACACAAGCTAGAAGAGACTACATTACTTTGCTTTTGCCTGAGCCTCCTGGGAAGGCCAAGATCCTGCACCCTCCATCTCTCTCCCCACTGCTGAGTTAACTGGGCAGAAACTACTTTTGCATCTTTAACTCAGTTTGTACCAATGGAAGTAAGCTGAAGACAGGGGGGAAATGGGACAAGAAGAAATACTGGGACATTTTAAAAGCAGCTGAAGAAGTGGGACAACAGAGGATTAACTGGAACTGTCCCTGCCAGATCAAGACAATTGGAGGGTAAGTGCTCAATGACTTCACCAGCACCTGCCTCCTATGACATCACAAAGGATCCCCAGGTTCTGGGTTTGAGCCCTGAAATTCCAGGGCCTGGAACAGTGCTAACATGGCAAATCTAAGCCCACACTCTCCCCTTGAGCCATTTGGCTTGATAGCCAGGTTGAGTAAAGAAGTGTGCCTGATTCTCTGTCCATTCTGAATTAAGCTTTCGGTTGCCTGGCACTGTGCCTTCCTGTTGCAAAACTCTGCAGAAGCCTAGAAGCACCGCCCTCATCCAGATTTGTTATGATGATGATACTATGGTGCAGCTAATCAGTTTTGGCTATAAGAGGATGTCATAAAAGCCTAGGAAAATGAATGCAGTGTTTGTCTTCATTCTGGAATATAAAACAAATATTTTTTTCCTGAGCAATGGCATAGCTGCTTGCACCACCAGAATCATTAAAAATTATGACAGAATGAAGTTTTATGAAATACCCCCTGCACCAAAGACTCACTAAAACACCAAAAATATTAATTTTGGAGCATGTAGCTATGCTCAGTGCAAAGGCCAAAGGAAGCACATTGTTTACCCCAAACTCACAGAGGAAAAATAACATTTCCAAAAAAAAAAAAAATGTTCTGCCAGAACACCACAGCCAGTGCATTGGTCAAAAGGAATACTAAGCATATAGTACTGTCATCCTAATCCAACAGCAGCTTCATAAAACAAGTGACAATCATACCCATCCATTGTTTGTTGGTGGGAACAGAATCCAGCAGCCCCCTGCTTTCAGATAAGTAACTGGTAGGATTCCAGCTTGATTTATCAAATTACCTACACGCTGCCTCAGTGACTGAGTTAGGTTTGGAAATTGTGTCTGCAGCATTCACTGCTGGACAGTCTCTCATCAAAAGGGGGACAGGACTGCAGGGAAGCTTATTTTTCTGCATATTTGATACGCAGAATGGGGTGATCATATCATTCTTCCTCCAGTGGTTTCATACTTGTTCTTGACATTCTCAAGGCTTTAGATACTGTTGTTGTTCTTCATTCTTTAGTCTCTTCTCTCAGGACTGTTTCAGACCCCTCACAACCACCAAGCATATTTCATAGAAATCATAGAAATGTAGAGTTGGAAGAGACCACACGGGCCATCCAGTCCAACTCTCTGCCATGCAGGAACACCCTCAAAGCACTCCTGACAGATGGCCATCCAGCCTCTGCTTAAAAACCTCCAAAGAAGGAGACCACCACACTCCGAGGCAGCAGATTCCACTGCCGGACAGCCCTGACCGTCAGGAAGTTCTTCCTGAGGTTCAGGTGGAATCTCCTTTCCTGCAGCTTGAATCCATTGCTCCTTGTCCTGGGCTCTGGAGCAGCAGAAAACAAGCCCTCTCCTTCCTCTACATGGCATCCCTTCAAATATTTAAACATGGCTATCATGTCCCCTCTTAACCTTCTCTTCTGCAGACTAAACATACCCAACTCTCTAAGTCTATCCTCATAGGGCATGGCTTCCAGGCCTCTCACCATTTCTGTTCACCGCTTTGAGAAAGATTGGAAACCCTTGATTGACTTTTTGCAAATTACAAAGAAATGATGGTGATTTGATGACAGTTGGTTTTGAAAATTAATATGAGTTAAATAAGTAGATGAAAAGTTATTTCTAGATCAAGTAGAGAAAGGGGGGTTGTAGGATTTAAGATACAAACGCAGAAAAGATAGTTGGAAATCTTGTTTCCCCCCCCTTTTGTAGGGGGTATTTGTATTTGTTAGTCTTTGTTCTCTTTTTAGGTATTATAGGTTGTTACTAGGTTATGAGGTAAGTCGTTTCTTATTTTTATTTTTGTTTTTTGTTTTTTTACTTTGGCCATTTTCACATTAGACAGTCCCAAAACTGCAAACCCCCGGATTCCATAGGATGTTGCAAGTGGAATGATAGCACTATAACAGTCTAGTGCAGAAATGGCTTTTGTATCTATTCAGAAATTCTCTGTGTGGTCTTTGAAATTTTACTTTTTTTGTATGCTTTGCTCCATTTTTATTCTATGTAGATTTTAATTAATAAAAATGATTGAAAATTTCTAAAAAAAAATACGTTCCTTAACCCCAGTCCTGTTATATTATGGGGTGGAAAAGTAAGATTTCTAATAGATCAAGACTTCCCAGAGGATGCAACTGCCACCAATCCAAAGCCCAACCCAAAGAGGAAAGACCCGTCCTATTCAAAGTTCTGATGGGCTCACACTTGCAGGACAGAAAGAAGAAAGGGGCTGAGCCCCCAACCTTTCTTTTTCCCCTTGGTTCACTTGGTTTACAATATCCCTCCCACATATTGCAATGGGAGGGAAATTATGCATTCCATCTCTTGCGTGTACATTCCTCCCAATTCCTCAGTGTCAGGAAGGAAACGGCTATGGATTCTGCAGATCCAAGCTTTCCCCCAATCCATCCCTGACATGATTATAGAATACTCCATCCCAGTCATGCAGCGATGTGGGAGCGGGGGGGGGGTGCAATTCACCCCAGGTGGCAATGTTTCTGGGGCGTCCCAGCCCATAGCCACACCTTCACACACCCTGACCGCACCCCCATGCACCACAGCCATGCCCCCGTGCACAGTGGCCACGTCCCTTGCGCCGTAGCCCTGCCCCCCTCCACACACTCCAAGCTCCGCCACTGCTCCATGTCCATCCCCATCTTGTCTCCACTGATAATGGAGCTGCAGATGTTTCCATAATAGCTGGGAGGGAGTTTATGATGTTGGAATTCCTCCTTTGAGGCCAGACTTCTCTTGCTCGTTGCCTCTCAGGGTCTGCATTCTAAAGGAAGGACAGAACTCATGTCTGCTGTCTTAAAAATACTGGGATGTTTCCGTAATATAACAGAGAACACACAGCCTTAAACATTTTTAAAGTGTCATAACATGGTGATCTGTCGCAGTTGTTCACCACTTTTGCTCCTAAAGGACTACATGGGCACTCCCATCTTTGGGTGGTACAAAGCGTTCCCCTTCTTCTACTACTGTTTGCATCTGATTACTGCACAAAGAATTGGTAATGGAATGGAATGTTCTGGACAATGACATGTAAGTTATTGTGTTGATCTGCTTCTGTCAAATCTCTTTTCTCTTTAGCAGTGAGTTTTCTCATGTGTGCTTTTTAAAACTCTCTTACTTTTAGTTCCATGCCCACTCATGAAGCAGACACTATACAAAGGTGGCCGTGACATACTTGCACCTGCATTTCACACAGAATTCCAGACAAAACAGACATACTAGCTGGGAAGATCTGCTTTTTCTCAGTGATAAAATATTGTGGGTTTCTGGGGATAAATGCAATAACCCTGCAAAGAGAGGGGAAAAAAATGGATCTCCTGCAAGAAACAGATAACAAAAGGGCATTAAGGCTCCCACATGAAACGCTCAGACATACTGATACTACTGAGATCAATGGGGGTCACCAGCAGAGAACTCATGACAGCACTGAATCCTGATGCCACAAACATCTCATTTTCTTCCAGAGCAGGAGATCAATTCCTATTCCCACAACTCCAAGCATTGCCACCTCTTTATCAGCTCACATGAAGTGTTCCACAGTTGCCCCGTGCCCAGTGAATTCTGAGCAATAGCTGCCCCCCATCCCACCCTCAGCTGCATTGCTATAGAGCTTTTGCCTTCCAAGGAAGTTCCTGGGCCACCGATTTGAAAGCAAGGACGGAGTAAGCAAGCTAGTTGATATGATGGTTTTGCTATCTGGACTGGAGCCAGAGACAGGAAGCAATCTCTTTCCCATTTCAACCCTTTTTTTTTTCAGGCAAAGAAAAGTGGGTGCTGCTGCTTGCAGCTGTTCAGCCTTCCAGTTCCTACCATGCCAAGGCGTGGAGCCTCTTCTTTACAAAGCTCCAGGCAGGGTCTGCTTGCCAGAGGGAGACTAGAGTCTGTGGGGACCTTTGAATGGCAGAGCATATGGGTCCCCAAACACTGTCATCCCCCCCACACACACAGTCACGCTTGCACGGCAGCCCTTATCCAGTGACACTTTCTCATCTCTGCCTGAGTTAAAGCTGTGATTCCTACAGGCATGTGGGCTGCAGCAGCCAAGCAGTCACTCTACAGTAATTACATGCTGTTCCATATTCAGCTTAAATTAGCATGCAGAAAAGAAGCAACTATCAGAGGGAAATCATGCCTTCCCCCCCACTCTCTAGCTAAAGATGTTTTCTTTATTAACTGCTAAAAAACTGTCACTCGCTCACTGGTGGATTGAGGAGATTTGTGGCTTCTTGGCACAGATATGCAGCCTCCCGCTGAGTCTGGAGCATGTAAGGCACTGGTGCCCCCTGTCTGCCAGAGCCTTCTCAAACACTCGAGTCCTTTTACAGCCTGCTTTCTTCCAGCAATGGAACAGCACCACCTGCCTTTCCAAATGCAAGGCGGTCCCTTGAAATTCAGTTGCATGGCTTTGATTAGTCACACACATCCTTTGTACAGAGGTTGCAAGCTGGAACCCTGTTGCTTTTCTCAGCTTGGGAAGCTGGATTGGGAAGCAAATCACCAGGGGCACTGGGCATGGGCTGGAACAGAAGTGCAACACTGTCAGGCTGGGGCTGTGAGCTGTGCCTTGGGCCAACAGTGAATGTGCCAGATTGGCTTATTTGAGGTCTGTATTTTCAACAGAAGGGTGAAATGACACAGACAGAAGGTACTGCTCGGCTGACTAGAGAAAGGCAGAAGGCAAGCACTTAATACTATACCAAGCCTGGCCAATCCACAGACTTGATACTGCCTACCAGTTAAGATTGCCAGATCTCAAAACATCTGCAGGAAGAGCCTGGAAAAGCTATCCCCTTGGCACACAAACAAGGAACTGATAAGATAGGGCTGGTGACTAGCAGCACCTATTGGTTCAATAAGACACGTTTTGCCTAACAACTGGAGCCCTATGGACTTAGAATAGACTTACAGTCTTTCTTCACGCCAGGTAGAAAAGAGATTTGGCTCTGTCTCACCACCCCAAAGTGTCGGAGATTTGCATTATTTCCCTCGGGCTTCAGAAACTAAAACAGACACATCCAGTCACATCTTGAGAGATGATAATCTTTCTACCAGCTGCAGGGCTGCTCTTGCAATATCCTAATTTCCTTTTCTACCTGAAAGGAGGTCTAGGATCTGAGCAAAAAAAGACTTAAGTCACATCAGCCCTTGCTATGGCAAGGGGGAGGTTCTGGTCTGTAAGCTAGCCAAAATTTCCCAGAACACTGGGTGGCAGAAAGATACAGAGAGCTGAATGGAGCTCTCTTCTGAATCTACTTTGGGAGATTTGGCCCTGCATATTTGCTAAAGAGCTGCTAGATTATACGAACTTTCAGAAACTGTAGAGATTGTTGACACTCACAACTGTCATTTTTCATTGCACTATTGGAGGCTAGGCTTGGACAGATAACTTTCATTCAGTTGGGCCTGCTCATCTCCTGCAATGATCTCTCGGGTTTGCTTTTCTATGAAGCCTGTACTATATTCTCTCTTCTCTAGTTTTCTTGAAGGCCATGGAATTTATGGTAACTTGGAGGTATAGGATGGGGGTTCCTCTCTATCTTTAGTTGTTAGATATTATTGTTGATGTCTACATTTTAAAGGGAAGGTCAGAATACCAGCTTTGTGGAACACAATGAATGCCCCTTATTCCGTACTAGTTCAATAGGAAATGTGTCCTTCTTTTTGTTAGTGTGCTTTTTTAAAAAGTTGCCTAGAACTTTATTTCAATCACAGCACCTATGGGAGTAGACTAAAATTGTGTTCCAAAGGACATAGTGCTGATTCAGAATTATCTCCATTTCAATCACCAGCAGCCTATCAAGTTATTTCGAAACTGCATTCAGCATAGTCTCATTGAGGCAGTATATGCATATCAGATTTGAATCACTTCAGAATACCAGACTCATCACTCTATTATCCTTTATTCTAAAAGCTAGCTAGGAGAAACAAAATGGGTTTTGCCTTTTCTTGATATGTTGATTTTTTCTGTGTGAGGAGTTGTTTTATAGAGAGAAGCATTCAGTTATGTGAGCCCCTACACCCAGTCTGAAGCAATACAGCCCAGATTAGAGAAGGAACCTGAAAGTAAAACAATTAATATCTGCAAGAAACCAAAACTGGCAGATATGGGTGCTTAACTCAAATATATGTTCCTCTTCATGCTGATAATAACTGTACATGCTGAGTTTGGCCAATGCAGATAGATGAAAAAAAATTATCTAAGATTATTTTTTAAAGCCTTTCTCAAAACCCGCAAATCATATATTTAGGAGGGAAAGAACTTGAGGTTTTAAACTTTTGAATGTAAGAAAAAGAAAAATATGCCTCCCCATCCCTAGCTCAGACACAAGTTAGTGCAGACCTCCACACGGTGCGTGGTCCCAAGGTAGTTACAGCATGTGAAGCATCAGGCCATTCCTCAGGAGGTTGTCATAGTGCTATTATTCCACTTTCAACATCCTATGGAATCCTGGAGTTTGCAGTTTAGGGGGAGGGGCTCGAAGACTGGAGGATTGTAGTAATCAGAAGAGGGGAGGCTACTTAACCCTTTCCCCATTTTTGCCATTTTTTCAACTGCATATCATCTGCAAGCTACTCTTACTTCCCCCAATGGGGAAAATGTGAGTATTTGCATTTTTCCCCAATAGAAGTAGACACAGCTTGGGATAAACATAAGGAGAAGATCTAAAATTCTGATTTTCCCATACTAGTCTTATACTAGTCTTATTCTTGAAATTGTACCCTCAAAGAATGCATTTTGTAACAGTAAAACAGGAGGAAAGCTTGTCCCAAAATACAACCAGAGAATTACACACAACGCAAGTATCAAAAGTAGATTCTTTGACCTCCCTATCTGACTGCTAGCTGTTGAAGCACAAATAGTGGGAGAGGATATCACCATCTTGCCTTGCTTGTGAGTTTTGAAATACCAAGTGGTTGGTAATGTGGCACTAGGTAGCCTTTTTTGGCTGAGCGGTAAAGGAGAAGAGTGTTTTAACACAATGGTGAGCTATCTCAAGGTATAAACAAATCACACTTTGGTTTTAGCAGATAAATAATTAGAACAGCATTTTTCCCCCACCCCAGCAGACCACAATTATCAACAAGGCACAATCACACAATCTCCTGTATCTCCCAGCCTGGATTGATCCAGAAGCCAAGAACCAGGAATCCAGGTCAAAGAGCAGTTAAGGCTGGAGGCATACCCTCTGAATGTCTTGATTTGACAGGGGCAGTCCCAATAAATCCTGTCATTCCACTTTTAAAATGTTCAGGGCTCTCTCTCCACCTCTCCCATTTTCCCCCTTTACCCTCAGCTTACTTCAGCTACTGTAAACCAAGTTCAAAATATAAAAGTGGTTTGTTCTCAGTTAACTCAGGAGGAGGGAGAGAAGAGGATAGGATGAAATCTTGTCCTTCCCAGTAGGCCCAGGCAAAAGCAAACCGCTACAGCCTCTCCTACTTTGTGTATTCTTTGTCATAAATTACTTTTGCCATCTTTATCACACTTTGATGTTGCATAGCCACAATGTCCTAGTTTTCATCTATAAAATGTTGGAGAGTAAGCAGAGGCAACCAAGATGGCAGGATGTATAGGCTCATCCTTCCACTGCTCAGTCATGGATGGCTTTGACTTTCAGTTATATTAATGCTTCTTAAAACCAACACTCCAAGGTCTACAAATGCATTGGAGCTCAGATACATCTTTATTACTCAAGCAAGACTCCACTAAACAGGAAGTCATATATATTCCTTTCTACCCAAGAAAAGCCAATGGACAGCTTGGCTAGGTGGAGTCAGACCAACGCTGGAAAGCTATTATATACTACATGTTACAATTCCTAATAGGACATCAGAAACATTGAATACCATGAAGTAATTCCTCTTTCTTCCTTTGGAATATATGGATTTTATGATTTGTGGAGCACAATTTCAGAATCCCTATCTCTGGAAGACTTGGCTATCCTTAACCTCTAGGAAATTAAATAGCATACTTGTCCTTGCACATAATAGGAGGCTCACAGGTGTCATGAAACAGTAGGGAGAGTGGTTTTGGTTTCCATGCGCCTTCCTTTCACAGAAAGCAGCATTTGCTGCTATTACTCCTCCTCCTTGGGCAGCAAAATGTAGAAGGCCATGTGCAAAGACTTTCAATTTTCTAACAAAAGTTCATAATATGTGACATTCTAATAAGTTTTTCCTATCTCAGTTACAAGAAATTGCTGGCATCCTCACAGAATGACAGTTCCCAGAATTTCCCAAAGAAAGACAATACTTGTTCAACTGCTTAATTTCTATACAACCACAGGCATGCTAAGTACATGGGCCAGTACGCCCAATACACAAACCTTTCACCTATAGTTTCTGTGACTATGTGAGCATACTTCTTCGCTCTGAAATTCTGGGAACTGTCTGTAGCTATGGATAGCTGATATTGTGGTTTACCTCCTCCATGAATGTGTCTTGTAGAAAATTGAATACTTTCTCATGAAAAAAAAATTGAGTGTCTGTCAGTCTGTTCCTTTTCTACTAATGGGAAATGTAGGAGTTGGTGGAAGGATGGCCACTGGAGTAGTCCAAGAGAAAACTAGGGAGTAGAGGAAGTTGGTACTCCATTCCAATATTCTCAAGAGCCATGAATTTTACAGGGCTGGGAAGCCCACACTAATTTCTTTCTGCTAGTCCCATGAAAATTATTGTCAGTGAATTGGGCCCAGGCAGGGAGTGCTCCTGCCACTTAAGCTGTTTCCAGCTCGCTTCTGAAGCCCTCTTGATAAACATTTATAAACATTTGTAGTATTTTAAATTCCCACTCAATAATTGATGATGAGTTATTTTATATACTTTAAAGTGGATAATAATGCAAAATTCATAAGCCAGGGAAGCTGGGAATGGCAGGCAGATTTGGCAGGGTGGGGAAGCAAAGCCTGGCATACAGTACAAACAAGAAAATGATGGAAACATGAAAGCAAAAAAACAGGGATGTCAGCTCCAGTGCTGCAAAGATAAAAGAGAAGCAGCACTTACCTGTACAACAGGATTAGTGCACTGCTGATAGTGTGCTGGCTGGTATGAGAAGCAGACATGCAGTGAGAAGGAAGGAATGAGAAAGAGAAAGAGAACATGGCAGTGGAGGAGCACAATAAATGTGAGTGTTGTGGTGGAGGGGATGGCTCAGAGTGAGTGCATGAGTGCTTGTGTGAAAGCACGGGGCTAAGCATCCACACAGAACATAAGGACAGCCCTGATGGATCAGATCAAAGGCCTTTCTAGTTCAGGATTCTGTTTCAGAAGCATGTTTGTAAAGAGAGAAACATTACTGCATCTGTGGGGAGGGGGAGGATATTGTAGAGCTGGAAAAAGCACTGAAACAGCCACCCTGTGTGGAAGGGAACTTTGGGGCTGTTTAGTTTAGAATAAATGTAACTAAGGGGAGACAGGATAAGCTGGGAGTGGGAGAAGTGCACTGGGTCCCCCCCCCCTTTTTTTTGGTAAATAAGCTTTAAATAAGCTGGCTGCCAAAAATGTGTTACACAGGTCATTTCCGCATGAGGCGAGGGAATCACTCTGTGCCGGTACTTACCGGATCTTCTGGGCACGGACCAAAGCGGACTGTCCCTTAAGCCCTTCCAGAGGGCTCCTTGTCTCCTCCAGGGTGAATCGGAGCAGCGCAAGGTCTTAGATCCGCACTGCTCTGGCTTCCAAAATGGCGGTTTCCGGTTGTTCATGTGTCCCAACTAACCACGAAGCTCGCCACGCCTAAAGCCCACCCTCTGCAGATTGCAGGCTCGCATTGGTGTGAGCCTGCGAATCTGCACAAAGGAGCAGGTACACAATGGCGCACTCCGAAAAATTAAAGAACGGTTTTCTACCGTTCTTTAAAAAGCGCACTGGAGGACCAGTTGGGGTGTTTCGGAGCAGACTGAGGTGCAGATCTGACGTAAGTAGTCCGGACCTAGTCTGCTCCAAGGTGCAGATGACCTCCGTGAGAGGACGCACTGAGCCGTTTTAATTCCCTCGTGCGGAAATGGCCACAGAGTACATGGAAGAAGAAGCAGCCCAGGGAGCAGCCATTATGACAATTATAGGCAGGAGATACAGCATGGGGAGACAGTCCTATTATCATGTTAGAAGGGAGAGCCACAGGGTCTTGGTTACCCCCAAGCTATCCCCCACTTCAAATCGTCTGGATAGTCTTGACACAGGCCCCCTGGGCTAAAAAAACCTGCTGCTTAGTGCCAGATTGGTGAATGGAAAAACATCCTTGGTCCAGGACTTGACCCTGGATGAGGATGCCAACCCATCCAGATGAAACCAGCAGGGGGGGGAGAGTTAAGCTCTCCTTGCTTTGTTCACCTGGATTCTCTATACAGCAGCAGGCATGGCCTGGGAATGCATGGAGTCAGAATGTCTATTGGAAGTTCATCTCCCTTACTAGGTGCCCTGTCCCACAGTCTGCTGGGTCTGAGTGTGTGTTTTTGAAGGTGTGTGGCTGGGACTGAGTAGAGATTCTGTAGGTATACCTCCCAGCCCACTGCTCAACAGCTTTCCTTCCAAGCTGGCTGAGTTGGTCTTTGCAGTAGTGTTGGGTCCCCCTGTCTTGTGGGATTTCAATAGCCATGTAGAGACTGTTCTGTTATGAGCAGCTCAGGACTTCATGTCTGCCATAAAAACCATGGGTCTGTCTCAAGTAACAACTGGTGCCACCCATACTGCAGGACACACTCTGGTCCTGCTTTTCTGTTCTGGGAGGGTTGATGGTGACCTGGGTGTGGAGGAACTATCTGTAGTTCCGTTGTTATTCACTGATCACTACCTGGTTGGGTTTAGACACTACCTGGTAGGGACTCAGAGCCTCTTGCAGAGGTATGGGGGGGAGGGGGGATTAAAATGGTCTGTCCCAGGGGGCTTATGGATCCAAATGGATTCCTGATGGCTCTTGGGGAGTTTCCTGTTGCCTTGGCAGATGATCCTGTTGAAGCCCTGGCTCATCTCAGGAATATGGAAATGGCCCAAGCAGTGGACATGATTTCCCCTTAAGTGTCCCCTTTCTCAAAGTAGAGCCAAGTGAGCCCTCAATTTACTAGGGAGTTGGCAACAATTAAATGGAATGAAGATTAGAGTGATGTTGGCAGAGGACTCAGAGTGATTCCGACTGAACATGGGCTGGAGCTCATTAGAAGGCCTATATGGTGGCAATGGTGGCAGTGAAGAAATTATACTTCACCTTTGCATCTGCACAGTGATGTGCAGCAGAGATGTCTCAAGTGGTCGGGGGCCTTTTACACTCCGGCCCACAAGAAGAAAATAAAAATCACTTGACAGCCCACTGTAATGAATTCACAAGAGACTCTGCAGACAAATATCAGATTCACTCTGACTTTGATGCTGTTGTTGGGACAGGTCCAGTAGATGTAATCTTGGCACCTGCTTGTCCTATATCATTGCATATGTTTGAATTTGTGCAGCCTGAAGATGTGACGGGAGGATCATTGGAGAAGTGAGAGACACTACATGTATACTGGATTGTTATCCTTCCTGGTTTCTGAAAGTAGCTAGAGGAGGACTGGTTGAGTAGGTAAGGGGAGTGATGAATGCCTCATTGGATGCCCACTCAGCCATGGGGCTGTTGGGGGGTGTTGGTGCAGAAACTGCTCCCTAGTTTGCAAATGACAAAGTAGTTTGGGCACATGCACATACCTGCTGCCATGTCTTTTTCATCAGGGAAGCTGCAGCAGGGGTGTGGCACCAAGGGACACAGCAGCAGGCATGTGCACGTACCCAAACTCTCCCTCATTTGAAAACAGAGAAGTAGTTTCAGCACCCACAACCCCACTACCACGTGTCTTGACAAAAAGGACATGGCAGCAGGTGTGTGTGTGCACCCAAACTGACTCTGGAGACCAGGGTTTGAATCCCCACTCAACCCAAGGACAATAAATCTTGCCAAGAAAACGTCCATGATAGGTTCGCCTTAGGGGCTCTGTAAGTCAATTTTCAAAGGGAAGAGATTTGATAGCTAGAAAAAAACCTCACCCTGTCAGTGGCACTTTGTTGTTGTGTGCCTTCAAGTCACTTCTGAGCTATGGAAACCTCAAGGTGAATCTATCACAGGGCTTTTTGAGGGGCAAGAATTGTTCAGAGACAGTTTGCCTTTGTCTTCTTCTGAGGCTGAGAGAATATGACTTGCCTAAGATCAACCAGTGTCTGAGCAAAGATTTGAATCCTAGTCCCCAGAAGTTTTTAATAATTAAATAAATATTTGAATATTTAAAAGTAAATTTGTATATTTAAATCTTGAACTAACTCTTGGGGTCCCCAGCAGCAAATTATATTTACAGGATGTCCTTGGTAAAGAAAAGGTTAAGAACCACTGCCATAAGCTATATTTCAGAGGAAGGAATTGGCAATACTACCTCTGAGTATTCCTTGCCTAAGAAACACCTATGAAATTCATGGAGTTGCTGTAAGTCAACCAGCAACTTGAAGGCAGGCGCACACATACAACCTATGCCAATACATTCAAGGAATCGTTGGAAGTACATTCCTCTTTTGCCATTTGAAGACAACCTCTTTAAAACCACTGTGTAAGAATTAAATTACCCATTTAATGGCCATTCAGAAATTCAGGGTGTTCCTATGACAAAGGCATTACAATGGCCATTCTTTGTAGTTCATTTTAGTATTTCCCTGGACAGAAGAATGGAGGAAAATGTGTTTAAATAATGGTTGAAGGTTGATTGAAGAGAATTCAAAAAGAAAGATGTATGCAAAACCCAGAGACTGAGAGGAAACTAACAGGAAAGTGTGTGTGTGTGTGTCTGCATGCGTGCATGTGTATGTGTGCGTGTTGAAGGAAACTAGAAGGAGTGAGAAGTAACTATATACATATGGGGTGAGAACGTGTTACATATAGAACTGGGGGCAGAGTAAGTCTAGGGAGGATGTCTGAGTAAGAGAGTGATGTGCCATGTGAGAGCTGGGAAAGCTGTGAAGATGTAGGTCTGCCAGCTAAGAAAAGAAGGAAAGCAGGAAGAAGAAAAATTGAAAGGAGAGAAGGATGAAAGAGGCAAGGATAGCAGAGAAAGCATGTGTGTGAAGGAGATAAAGAAGCAGGCGGAGGTGGTGGGGAGGGGAGACAGACAGGCAGACAGATGGAGAGAGGCGGCAAGCAGGAGGGTGGAAAGGAAGGGAGTTCCAAAAGGAAAGGAGAAAAGGAAAAGTTAGGAGAAGCCATTTTATGGGAAGGAGGAAATGCATTTTTATGGAGCTGAAAGGGGTAGAATTGGGCAGATGGGACCTGGATTCTGCACAGATCCAGAAAATGGGAGCTCCTCCACGTATGTTCATGCAGTTGATCAAGCAAGCCTACGGCCAATTTACAAAGGAAAACAGTTTTAGCGTAATTTATGCAAGTCACTATGATCAGGAGTAGTGTGCCATAGGTTTTTGATTCAAAAACTGATTTTGTTACTCGACAACTGCAACATGAATGGATATATGAATGGATCATATATCTAGCTCCACGGAGAAGACTTCCATATTATGTTGAACACAATGCTATTCAGTGGAGGCAGTTTTCTTGGGCAGCTGTAAATTGTCCAGTATGGAGAAAAAATGTTGACATGTATGAAATCAGCCTGTGCACCACTCAACTCTGTTTTCCTGGACTACACTTGCTCCTTTGCTTGTCTGTGCAATTCCACAAGAAAAGAAAGCAAATCATACATGCCTTTACATGACAGGAGCTCTCCTGAGATTTGATCACTCAGCAGCCAAATGGAATAACTCCATCAAAAATCTTTGTGAAGTACAAGGCAATATTTCCAGTTTTTGATGATGACTTATCAATGTACTGTATATACAGTTCCTCATTTCTCTGCTTGGGAGGCCAACTTGTGCAATATAGACCAGGGATGGTCAGAGCAGATTACACATAAACTTTCATCCATGGAACCAGCCCTCAGAAAAATGAGACTGGAGGAGTACAGCATCAGTGAGCACTGCCAATGGGACATTTCTTCCTCCACAGTTTAGGAGCAACACAGGAGAAAGTGGTATCAAGCAGGCCTTTGCAAGCAACAGTGGTGGCAGCCTTGCCCCCCAGTGTGCCCTAAGGATTGCAAGTCTCTAAACTTGTACTACACACCCTTTTCATTCATTCTTCTTGCCAGTTACCTGTTGCTAGTTAATCCTAGCCTCAGGCAAGCAGATTTGCCCAGACTGTCTAGTGCATTGTGGAGGACAAGCTGAAAAGAGCCAAGAAATTAAGATCGTTAGCTCAACATTGCTCTTTCTCCATCACTTACTTAGCAAGAGTAACTCCAAACTAAACAATATCCCTCAGAGGGGTAAACAGGAAACCAATCCATCCCATAAGTCCAAATTATCAAAATGGAGAGAACAACAGGATGGGGAAAAAGTTATGAATATGCACAATAAAATAGAAAAAGAGACTCTTCACCAGCAGTGTTGGTCTCTCTAAGCTATATACTGAAATAAGTAGAACAACTGAATGTACACCAGTGTCTCTTGCTGGCATGCTATAGAGTACTCAGAATGATGGTCCATGGAGAAGTGCTGGGTTCGTAAGCTGTTAGCTGCTGGTCCCTGAAAAGTCTCTAGAAAGAAAGAAACAGTTGTAGTCAATGGGCACAAATATAGCACCTGTTCCTAGCACATTGAAGTAAAAATGCCTGCTAGCCCCCTACATCAGATAGCTTAAGAAGCACTGTTGTGGAGTGTCTTATATGGATAAAGAATGGCAAAGAAAAAGGGCATTGCCAAGTCTGAGGCCATTTGGCTTGAGGTGATTTTGACTGAAAGCAGCCACCTCTCTAGCCAATAGGCAGATGTTCTGGTAGGCCAGAGGCATCTATGAAAAAGAACAATCAGTGCCAAGCTTTACCTTAGAAAAGTGATAAATGAACTCGAAAGTGCTAATCATTTCCTGCCAGGCTTCCTGAAGCATCTGAGGGGGCTACAGGATGGGATTTGACTAGGAATATTGCACCCTATAGAATCTGTTATTTGGGAAAGTTAAAATGACAATATTGACTGATTGTAGGATTTTAGGCAATTGTAAGAGAGCATCTCCTACAGACTTCAATGATTCGGTAGATTCATAATGAGACAGACAGGTCAAGGTTTCAAGGATTAACAGTAACCGCACCCATTCACTAATGCAGAATGTGAGTGTATTTCCACTATAGTGTGCGTGTAGGCTGAAACAAAAGACTCCATTTGCCTGATGCACTTTCTCTGTTTTCTTCAACTATGATACATGTAACATTTTAAAGCAGAGCATAATAGTGTATGCATGGTATTCTAAATGTTGAAGCCACATTTTACACCATGGCATTATCCTAACAGCTTTCTTATGATAACTGTAATCTCTCTTTTAATAATCCCTATTATAGAATTTGCCTTCTTTCAGTGGCACAGCACACTGTGTCGACATTTTTGTGTGCTTCCACTGTAATCTCAGATCTCACAGCCAACTGGCCCCAAACCAGCATCATATACACATGAAAGAGAGGGTTTGCGGGGAGGGGAATTATGCCAATGTGACACTTGTTCCTGCCTTGAATCTCATTCTCCATTATACTGCACAGTCACCAAACGTGGTCCTTGTGGAACTTTCTGCAGTCTGCATGAGAGTTCATCATTCAGAATAATTTGATGCAGTCTTGAAACTTGGCTACTTAGCTGCTCATCCCTGGCTCCAGATCATTTATGAATAAATTAAATGGCTCAAACCCAATGTAGATACTTGGGAAGCCTCACAGCATGCCTCCCTTTATTGTGAAAACGATCGTTTTACTGTTAGCCTTCAACTGTTGCTGATTATAGAAAGAGTCTTGTCCTCTTACCCTTATCACCATGCTTCCTTACGCACTTATAGTGGGAAGTGGGTGGGGTGATCTTATTGTCCCAACACACTGAGTAGCTGGTACACCAGAATTACTGCCAGAATAACACTGTCATAATCTTGTGCAGAATAAAAACAAAAGCAGTGAAATTGCTGTAGAGACCAAAGTCTATACACAACATCTTTAGAAACTGCTATCACCTCTTCATGATATTGTACAGCAGTGGTGGCCCTGCATTATGAATACAAAGAAGTCCATGCAAAATAATGACCCCAATATGCACACCCGTCAAATGCAATGCAAAACAGGCGGTCAGAAAGAGACCACAGCCCGCATTGTGGCCTCTCACCCTCACAGTGCTGAGGTGCAGAAAATGCAAGTGCTTCCTAAGAGAACGGTTCAAGCCTTGCTTGCTGAGAGAATGAATCCCTGGAATGGAACCCCCACCTATACGGAGGACACACTGTGGTTACCCTGTCCTCCAATCAGACTTAGCAAGTTAAATTTATTAGTTAACAGCACTCACTGAAAGAGCTTGGAAGTACTAGATGAATTTAACTAATGTGCTCATTCATTTATCTTTTCCCCTAGTTAGGCTCTACTAACAGCACTGATTATCCCTGTGGAGCAGTGAAGAAGAGGTTTTGCCTTGTTCTTCATTGCAGGGAGGGCTTCAAGAAGAAGAGGAGGATCACATGGTTCACTGCTGACTTCTGCCTAAAAAAGAGTGCTCAATAGTGCAGAAAATATGTTCTGAATCTGCTCAGAGGCATTGAAAACATTTCTAATTAAGAATTCTCCATTCTTGGTTTACTGACTGATTGTGGTAGCCACTCATTGCTAAAATTCAGCATCCTCTAACTGGAATGAACACATGGTTCCAGATATGCCTTTTCCAATTCAGCCTATCAATCCATGGTGTTTGAAGGGTAAGTGAACAGCATACATTTTAATGGGGGTGGATGCAGCTGGGAAGAGAGATACAGAACAATGACAAAACTTAATTGTACAGTTGGTAGTTTGCATGCTTTAGGACATTTTTCCCTAGCAATTTCCAGATGTGTTGCATTTACAAACCTCAGTATCCTCAGATATCAATCAGATTATGGGACTTGTAGTCCACAGCCTGTAGAAAGCGTCTGCTTAGGGGGCAGAATTTAAAATTTACAAAAAGAGTATGTTGGAAGGTCTCAATAACTAAATGTGTGACTATGAGGCAATGGTGACAATCAAATATTCTCTGTAAATTTATTTAAAAACTAATGAATTAACAAATTGATAAATTAATAATTAATACAGATAACTGCTGCCCCAATGCCAACAACAATGAATTAATTTTCTTCTTTCCAGCTGCCAGTGTTAGCGAATTAATTTTTTGAACCTGATACTCCCAAATTTGACACACACCACCATGTACATGATTCAGAAAAATGGCATTCATTTCCAGTGTCCCATCCTAACAGAATTCACACTGCTTCTCTTGTAACAGAGTTAATGGGACGTAATCACCCATCCAGTGCCTACAAAAGTGGGGAAGGTTGTTTTCACCCAGGAAACAGAATCATTGTTTTGTCACTGGCTAGCCAGCAGCATAACCCTTTGTGAAATCTCAAAATCAGTTGCTCAGCTGATACACTGAGTGGAGTGACCTGATTTGATCAGCCTGTACATTTCTGCGCCTAGCAGTCTAATGCTCTGAGGAGCATGGAATAACAAACACAAATGGGTAAGTAAGAAGAAGCTACCCTTATCTAGGCTGAGCTTTGCAGATATCAGCCCCCCAGATGCCTGGCTTTGTTCCTTTGACCGTAGTCACAATCTCTGAAAAGCAGCAAGGGGAACACCCATGAGGCAGTTCTACCCTGGGGGTGCTCAGGTGTGAATGGCTGTTGCTGGAAGCAGAAACCCCTGATAATAAACATAAATCCACAGGAGCAACTCTGCCAGGGAAAGCACTTGAGTTCCGCAGTAAGAGGCAGCAATTGTTAATTACACTACCGATGCAAGCACCTTCCTTTCCATTTCAGCCTGACAGCTGGTTTCTCCTATGAAGCCGGATGTGAGTGCATTTTTTTTCCTGTAGATTTGAGAACAACTGTGCTAATAAAAGTGGAAGCATCCTTCACACCAGAGAATGAAAAATTAATTTTGCTCCTCTCTTGGCTCTTCCACCCCTCCTTTCCCAGAATATTTTTTTTTACAGGCTCCTCTCTGCTTCCCCCCTGGGGATATTTCCATCTGATTACAACCACTTTAAATGAGCACCAGGCTCTTCGACATTATATTGCAAGTTTCCATCACACAGGCTCTTTCTCCCTCCCTGCTCTCTACGCCGCCTGCATGGCCCCCCTTCTGCCTCCCAGGAGAGGAATTTGATACTTCTCGCACTAAAGAGATTGAGTTAGAATTGCGTTTGATGCCAGTGCTTCTCATGCAGTGATGGTTCAGGCTTCATTTCCACTTATTACTGCAAAAACCTGATGAGGGACCATCCCTCTTGGCCAAGTTGCCAAGGCACTTAAAACAACAAAGTGAAATTTAGCAAGGAGATGACAGCTGCAAAGACGGGTGGGGGAGGGGGAGCTTGTCAAAATGTGATAACATCTCCCTTGCTCTCTCTCCCACTCTCTCTCTCTCTCTCTCTCTCTCTATATATATATATTGTTCCACTTTAAGCAGATGTCAGCAAGGCAGGGAAACGTGGCATGTTTTGCAGGTACTCTCCCGTTCCAGTGTGCTGTTGTCCTACTTGGAGGAATCAAACTGTTTGTGACTCCTGCTATTGCAAACGCAGAATATCAGATCAATGTCTGCTTTGGGGAAATCAGGTGTTGCAGGGCTCGTGTGAAATGCAGTGAGCTGGCTCATCACTCAGTTGCTCTGCTGGTGAGCCTCTCTGTTTCACAGGACGTGCAGTTTAAGAGTGACAACCTGGGAGTGGAGTGACGCGAAGCATACCCACTAATATGGGGTGGGGATGGAAGTTGCAAATCTTCTCTGCATGAAGAGCTGGGATTGGCAGAGCAACCAGCCTGGGCAAGAGGTTTGCGCTCCCTAAAGCAACAATCTTTAAAATTCCCTAAGGAAAGCAGGATGGTCATGTGGGATAAGTCAAACTAATAAAATTAGAGGCAACACTGTGGTGGAAGCTCAGTCTCTTCCTGGTTGTGGTGGCCTTGGTCATTAAGGAGCAAAGGAGCAATGGATTCAAGCTGCAGGAAAGGAGATTCCACCTGAACCTCAGGAAGAACTTCCTGACGGTCAGGGCTGTCCGGCAGTGGACTATGCTGCCTCGGAGTGTGGTGGAGTCTCCTTCTTGGGAGGTTTTTAAGCAGAGGCTGGATGGCCATCTGTCGGGAGTGCTTTGAGGGTGTTCCTGCATGGCAGGGGGTTGGACTGGATGGCCTCTGGGGTCTCTTCCAGCTCTACATTTCTGTGATTCTATGATTCTATGATTCTATAATTCTATAATTCAATATTTATCCTGGGACACTTTAAATTGTGCTGAGAGGAGAGGGGCTTCTTTATCCCCAACCTTCTCCCTGAAACCACAGCCTGCTGCCACAGCGTTCACCATCCTCCTTCAGAGATAATTGATATGGCTCCCTTCAGACATTTCTGATCATCGGCTGTGCTGTAGGCGCTTATGAGCATTGTAGTCCAAGACATCTAGGAGACACCAGGCTGACTAGCCCTGTCTCAGACCACTGGAAGGAGTGGGAATGTTCAAATTGGACTGTTGGGCCTTGCATTCTGATCTTCATCCAGTTGGTACCACAGCACTATATAGTGTTACTGCATGGTCATCTTAGCTGCCTCTTGCCTTCTCCCAGTATCCCTTGTATTCCTCAGCCCATGAAGGAAGGACTAGTGGAAAATAGGTGGGTGGCAAGTAGGAGTCCTGATGGTGTCTCAGGTCAGAGGTTGATTTAGTTCTTGAGTCATCAGTTTCAAACTCTGTATCAAGAAGCAAACCCATTCTCACCTGCACAGCCCCACCCTGGTGCCTATTTCTTGGCATTATCAGTGAGGCTGAATTCTGGAAATGGGCATACACGATATTATATGTTGGGGCTAAATCATGTAAGCACTGGGATAATGGATTTGCTACACAGCAAGCCCAAACAAATTGCACTGCTAGAGGAGGACAGGCTTCAGTCTGGCTGGAAACAGTTAATGCTAGCCCGTGCTTGCCACTGAGGTGATTTGATGCAGCAAAGTGGGACAGGCTGGCCTGCAGCCATGTGGTTCTCACTTGTGGCTGATTCCATCGAATCTGACAAGCAAGCTAAGCAGAGGCTGCTGGATCAATTCCTGCAGGAGAGGAGTCCAAAAAGCGAGCAAACAGAAAAGAACAACAGGCTGTCCTAAGAGCTCTGGGACCAGATGGTAACTCTATCTGCAGTCTGCTAAGCAGTAGAAGTGACTCCTGATATCCATGGGGAAGGGGTTCAGCAAGCAATCTTCCCTTCTGATAAGTCAGGCCTAAACCAAGCACTCTGCAACACAGAGTCTTGCAGAAGAGTAGCAGCATGCGGTCTGATAACTAGCGATGCCACGTCTTGAAGCCTCTGAATCCTGGACATCATTCAGTGCTGAAGGAATGGGGGTAACAGTTGATGATGGTGGCAATCATTGCAATAATAAGCTCACTGAAGCAAGAAAATGTGTCCACTAGAAATGGAAGAGGGAATTTCTTCCATGTCACCTGGGTCTGATTTTACAGGAGCAGTGTGCTTGATAACCGTCACATTTTGGCAGGTATGGGATCACACCAGCTCAGAGCATTAATGTGGTTCTTTCTATAGGGACTCCATCTGGTTTTTACATTTGTATTATGATTTCTATTTTTATCCTTAGGGAATCATACAGGATCCTCCCTCCTACTTCATCCTGACAAAACATATGAAGTAAAACAAGAACTTAAAGTTGCTAAATGAATACTGTGGTGGGCAGAGAAAATCATATTTCCTTACTTGACTCCAACATTTTATGGAGAACTGTCATGCTGCTAACCAGCAATGTTGGGGAATGGAGAGTGAGGGACAGGGTGTGTGGCAGCTGTGTTGCTCTCATAATGCCCCATATGGATTTATCTCCAACATTTCTGAAGGGGTTGCCGTTAAGCAGTTAACCCAGTATCCCAGTTGGGATATAATATTCTGGACTATAGCCAGAGCAGGAAAACTACAGACCTTTCTGGAAAACAGACAGAAAACCAGCACACATATTCTAAGGAAATTTGAAAACTAACACTAAAAGAGGGATTTTAAAAATCCACATGAAATGTTTCTTTTCTACATTTCTTCCTCACCTAACCAAAGTTAAGGTTCCAGATAACTCTTTCTGGACAATTCCATTATACTACAAACCAGAGGCGAACAGCCTCCAGGGCTCAGGAGACATCATTGCCACTCCCCCACCCACCTGGAGTGACACACACAAGCATCCACTGCTGAGGCACTGCCCGGAATGTGCAGGCTGGGGGGAGGAGGATTAAAGAGGGGCAATTCTTGTTTTTCCTCATTTTTTCCCCGTTTCTTTCTGAAACTGGTTTCTGGTTGTAAGCCGAAAAACATGGATTATGCAGTACAGTCACAAAAGGTAAGGCAATGGCAGGGGGAGGGAAGAAATGTGCACTTCTCTCCACCCCTCCAGAGCTCTCTCCTTCCATTCCTTTGCCTCTGCCACAGCGCTGAGAACTCACACAAGGCAAAAGGTAAGGCAATGGGGGGCAACACTTGCCTTCTTTCTCCCCTCCGGAGCTTTTCCCCCATTCCCTTGCCTCTGGCCCCAGATGTGGAGAAGGAAGGCTCCCACGTCAGAGCCCCAGGTCATTTCCACAGGCCCCTCCCTAAACTGCAAACCCCAGGATTCCATAGGATGTTGAAAGTGGAATAATCGCGTTATAAGAGTGTAGTGCGGAAATGGCACCGGAAGGGAATGGGAGGGGGATAATGGGGGGAGTTATTTGCAATATTTCCACTTTTGTGAGGGTTCTGCAGCCCAAACCCTCGCGAATGTGGAGAGGCCACTGTATTTCCTTTTAGAATGATGAATAAAATATTTAAGACAAGATGTCCATGTATTTAATCTCCACATTATTTCTAAAAGCTATGTAGCAAATAGACTTTTATGTAAGACTATTTAAATGTTGCACACCCCCATGGATCTCGTGTTGAGGGAAAGATGGGATATAAAACAAATAGCTATCTCACATCATTGTATGTCATGGTTTTCTTTTCTCACTTCTTTTTATGGGAATGAGTGCTTTAAATCTCTTTGGCATCATGGGATCATTGAGAGGGCAAAAATGATTTTCTTTGTTTTACTGATGCTGAGGATTTCTTCTGTTTTTATTATTTTCTGTCTGCTATTCATAAAGTAGCAAAACCTAAGACATTCCTGTTAGCTCAGATGTTCCTTAAAATTCAGGATCTTGTAGTTCTGTTTGGAAAAAGAAAATAAACAAACATTTATTAAAAAGTAAGTTCAATTTGTATTGTTTTTCTGAATAAACTGTAGTTTTTCCATATCATGATAATTTTTGCCCACACTAATTATACATAAAGCATTTTATGTTCCTAAAGTAACAAAGGGCCTGTCAAAACGTTTGGGGGAAAAAGCGAGACCTCTCCTAAAAAAAGAAAAGAAAAGAAAAGAAAAAGAAACAGACTGTTTACTAGTTTGGACTTCCTAGAAAAGCATAAGCAGTCAAGTTTCATAAAGCAAAGGACAGTTGACCAATTATAGATCTTTTCTTGGCTTTTCTCACTATGAGCTTTGGAGACTTGCATGGGGCACACCTTCTTTTTTAAAGGGTACAATGTTCCAAAATTTTACTACCCTAGCATGAAGGCCCTTTAATCGAAACTAGACTGCCATATGTACATAAGTGAGGAGAGGTTCTGCAATATAGCCTGGAATAAAAAGAACCAAGCCTGTAGGTAGGAATAAAATATTTCTGTTTGTGCTGAGAATTGCCTCTGTATGTTCCATGGAAATAGACAATATCATCTAGTTCCTTAAAAAAAAAAGAAACAGCAAGAATTTTAGCAACAGATAGAACAGTAAACAGGTACATTTTCTTCACCGATTTCTCCCCAGAGTGATTTTCAATCTGTAAAGGATACTAATATTGCATTTTTAAAATATTTTCTGAAAAAATCCTTTCGGGGGGATTTTTCTTCTGTGGGTTCAAAGTTTCTAGAAATTTTACATCTCTAGGCACCACCAAAATTGTGCAGCATAACAGTGAAGACAAAATACAAGTTTTGCCTCTTGTTTAATGTATAAAGACCTTGTTTTTAAAAAAACACATTGGTTTTTAGCTGCCATTGTAGCATTGGCAGTAGAACTGCAATAACAGCAGAAGCAATTGAAGAATCTTCCAGTGGGGTGCTACAGAAAACACTGTGGGGTGTACATGCAGCCTATGTCCCATGTGTTGCTCATTTCTGCTATAAACTATAAGGTGCTCAAACATATCCCCTCCATTTCATAGGTGAAAACTGAGACATGCGTGGCCAAGCAACTTCAGAGTGTGGCCAAGATGCAAAAAGTTATTAACGAAGAAAAACAAACTAGAAGATGCTGTCATAGTTTGCTTTTGCACGAACCTACTTGGGAAGTACAAGATTCCACCCTCTCCTCTTTTCCCTTGCTGAGTTTACAGAGGGCAAACTGCTTTTGCACTTTGCACTCAAATTTGCGACAACTGAAGTAAGCTGAGGATAAAGGCGGAAAGCAAGAGGAAGACAAAAAAACTGGGCTATTTAAAAATCAAATTAGGATAGTTGGAGCATATGTTTATGCAGGGCATTCCACGCATCCACCCTGTAGCCATTTTTCTTTTCCATCTGACTTGCAACGTTCTATAGCTATTCAGTAAGCTCAGTCTTCCCTGTGAACTGTGGGGTGGGCTTTGCTCCTTAAGTTTGGTTTAATTTATTTATTTAATATTGTTATATTTCTGCAAATCCCATGACTCAACTCTTGTTTTTCAGTGGTTCTCTTTCGGCTCCAATTTTACATTCACTACCTGAGACCACTCTTGGAGGCGCTCATCTTACTGGCAGAAGCACCTGATGCTGGCAGCCAAACTAAATGTGATGTTAATTGCATGAATGCACTGCAAACCCACTCCTGTTGAAGGGCACATGTGAGGTTTCAGTCCTACTCAAATTCACAGCAAAACACAGTTTCTCTTTCTTTTACAGAAGCCAGGCTGAAAACATTTTGACAGCTTTCATTCTTTGAACATTTCATGAATCTGTTCCATGATCTTGTTCCACCAGCTACAGACAAACTAGATGTTATATCAATTGTATGAACTAGGGATGAAACAAATGTTCTCAATTATCATTTTCCAGTAAAAAAAAAGGGGGGGTTCTCATTACTCTGGAAATTCCATTGGGAAGAATGGTAGCTAGCAAAACATCTGCAGTTTTCTCCCACTGTTCACATGTCCCAAAGTGTTACAGAGGATTTTTCTGTGCAGATAGACACTTTTGCCGGAGGCGGGTTTTTTTGCACAGATATAATTTTTGGTCTGCAAAAAACACATCTTCTGGCACAGAAAAGTCCTCCAGAACATTTTGAGACGCTCAGTTATGGTGGAACTAGCATATAGGAATATTCATTCTCTCCCACAGGAGGGAGAGAACTATGATAATTGTTCATCCTCACATCTAAGCAGGAAATAGTTGGGGTTTTACATCCCTAGTATCAATTTATTGTGATCACTGGACCTTTCCCTTGAAATGCAAATAGAAGCTTCAGTGATTTGCAGAGCCGGATGGGGGAGAGTGCGGTCAGAACCATGATAGGGAGGGACAGAGTTAAAACTATCCTTCTCATCCACAATTTGGGGGCTATTTTTTGCAGTTGCTAGCTAACTGTATTCCTACAGCAACTTGGCTGGCCTTGAGTGGCTAAGCACATTAATGAGTGTGCAAAATGTTCATTCACAGCTTCTGTTCTGTAAAAGAAGGGTAAATTGTGTGATTGACCAGGACTAAAACCTTAAGCACACCTGAGTAGACAGGAGTAGGTATGCAGAAGATTGGGAAGAAATTAAAGATGTGCATAAAAGATGGGGGAAACACAGGAAAATAGCAGCCTTTCATTTCATTTGTAATGACATTAAGAATGTACACACTGAGTTGCAAATAAGCAACTTTCCTCTTTCCCCTCCCTAGTCAAGAGCAAGTAGGTCCAGTGGAGGTTAACAGGGGGAACAGGTAGAAGGAAATTGACACACTTATGGCTATTATTCTACTTTCAACATCCTATGGAATCCTGGAGTTTGCAGCTTTAGGGAGGGGCCTTTAGAATTCTCAGCCAGAGAGCTCTTTGGCCTCAGTAAACTACAAACCCTGGAATTCCATAGGATGTTGAAAGTGGAATAATAGCATTATAACAGTGTAGTGCAGAAAGGCTCCCAGTCTTCAATCATGCATTCAAGCACATTCTAATTCCTTTTGATCAAAGTGAACAAGATTTCATACATCCCTTCCACACAAAAATCTCGAGTCATCATAGCAGGAGGAGGAAAATGTTTATAAATTAAAGAGAGCAAGTCTTGCTCTAATTTTGTATTAATTCTTTGCTCTTTGGAGAGATTTGCAGTTTTCTGTGTTTTGCCTTTGTCCAAGGAAAGCAGCTCCAAATCAGTTCTCAGTGCTGTTTAGTATTTTAAATCTGCTCCTCTGTGTCTCTCAGAAATCTGCGGTTCCATTTAGCAGTAGCATTTTAAATCCATTTTCTCCTCACAACTCACCCTCTTTGTGCTACTTATACTTGTCTAAAACACACAAATACACTATAAGACAAGTGAGAATGCAGTGTCTGTTTGCAGCCAGTAATTACTATGAGTGGCAGTCTGGTCATAGAGATCATGGGAGAAGCAGAGGAAAAGCAGAAGTTAGTGGCACTCTTGTCACCCAGAATTAAGCACCAAGGTTGGTTCACTCACTACCAGCAAAGTGAAAGGAGATGGCAGAAAAGGGCACTGAAACTGCTGGCACCAAGTACACACGGTCCTTTGCAGCAGCAACATTAGCGTGGCCACTTCTCAGGCAGAGGAGCTGTTCCTGTTGTGCTTCAGTCTCTCCCTCTTTCTCCCCATGGAAGTTAATGGCAGTGGCAGCAAAATGCATTCCTTGGGTATATTTTGAGAAGGAACAAGGGAGGGAGGGAATGTTTTGTGTCATGTTCATGACCAACCTGCTTCTGCCTTGCCCCATCACCTCCGCCTGCCAAGCAAACTGCAAACTATGGGGCCATGGATGCTGGGAAGAGGCAGGCAGACTATTTCTAAACCTCAGAAGCCTGGAAGTTTTCATTGCTATGTCGGAACTCTATTTTAAGAAAAGAGATCATGATAATGGGATAGGACATACTAAGGCCATTTCCTCACTACACTGTTATAGTGCTATTCTTCCACTTTTAACATCCTATGGAATCCTGGGATTTGCAGTTTAGGGAGGGGCATTTAGAATTCCCATCCAGAGAGCTCTTTGATCTCAGTAAACTACAAACCCCAGAATTCCACAGGATGTTGAAAGTGGAATAATAGCACTATAACAGTGTAGTGCGTAAATGACCTACCTCTAGCATGATGCTCTGTCTTAATATGTAGCAATGCCTCTTCCCTTCCCCACCCCACCCCTGTGGCAGACACAGGCAAAATGGCCTCCAGCAGATTTTCCTCTCAGATCCTTTACAGGAAGAAACAAAGGAAAGCCCCATTTGGGTTGCAACTATCTGTGGAGAGGAGTAGCAGCAGCTATAGCAGCATCAGGCCCCAACAGGGGAAATGAGGGACAATGTGCCACTGGGACCCAGGGTCACCCTAGATAGCTCCCCCTTCTTGTTAGTAGAAGGCATGGGATTCAAGAACTTGGTGCATCTGAATTTTCCCAGGTATCACATGCCATGTTTAGTAGGGACATCATTTCACCACTTCACTGGGCAACCAGGGAAAACATGCCAACTCAATTATTAGAGCAGTTTGCCACAACTATCTAGAGAATGCCACAGTGTAGCATATGTCTGCCTATTTCTGATAGTGTATTGGTGGCAGATGCAAGAGGATCTGTGGCATGGTGTTGTCAATGGCAGACATGTCGAGAGGCCAGCAAGGTATGGATCAGCCTGCTACAGGGTGCTAGCCCCAGTGATGCCATACAAATGCCTACATCCTGGAGGCTGCCCACTGAATGGGGAAGGGTGACCGACCATGCAGGGAAGTAGCTTTCACAAAGGGTTTTATCATGACAGATAATGGCAGCAGCATGAAGAAGGCTCACAGCTTTTGGGGGCATCTCCTGGAGAAACTGGTAAAGAAACAGAAGGACTGTCCTGCAGTAGCATGGTAAATGATATGGGAATGATAAGACCACAAAGCTGTTACCAGTCCACACACACACACACACACACACAGATTTGATATGGTTCAATTGGTAAAATATAACTTAATTGGCAATATGTATTAATTGGCATTGATATAAAATGAATCCCAATGTGGCTATCAGTCCAGGCTGGGCAAAGTAAAAATACTGGCTGAACATGTGTGTTGCAAAGTAGGTCAGAAATCCCCTCTAGGCATGCCCTAGGCCATTGTCAGAACAATCGCCAGGAAACTCAGGAGATAATAGGCTTAAACCAAGCTGTATCACCTCTGCCATCAAACAATTGCGAAGAAAAATCCTCATGAAACCACTGATTGCTTCAGTCCTCCAACCTAGCATCTAGATGTTTTCCATATTGTTCCTTTTTCCTATCCACTATTGCAGAGTTATTATAATAGCCATTAATTGCTTGTCACCTGTCATCATCAACACAGTATGGGTCTCATTGTCCACTCTGCAGCCTCCATTGTTTGCTCCACTAGAGAGCCATTTATGCCCCTTGCCCTCCAGGCAGATTTTGGACATAAAAAATCCTTCATTTCAACCAGATAATTGCAGTACCTCAAATGGCAAACATCACTATGTTGCTCTGAATTCCGATTTTACTGCCTTTAGATACAAGTCTAAGCCACTTCACTATTTCTTCACTGCTCTTCTGGATTGGTAATTGATGCCCAAAAACCTAAGCCTCGCTATCCATACATTTTCTCCCTTTCCTTTGTTAACTCTTGTGTGAGTGCATGACTGCCTGAACCTTGCATGTGTGTGTGAGTGGATTCCCCTCAATAAAACACATTTTTAGTTTCCTCTTAAGTCTTCAGCTGGTTTTCCTGCAAAGAAGACCCTGTGAACATCGGTAGAAAGATCCTGCTCATTACCCCACCTCTTGCAGACTTCTTAATTAGAGTTAATTAATTCCCCATTTTAACACTGAATTGCAGGTACTGCTGGAGGACTTCAAGGGTCCCCCACCTTTTGGGGGTAACAAAGCTTATGATGTTGGAGGTCGTACTTGTTCTGAAGCCTTTTAAAGATCCCACCAAAGGTATCTTTAAAAGAGAATATTTTAATGTAATTGCTTCTGCTGTTGGAAGGATAAGGGTGCAGAATATTCAGATGGAGAGGGGCACTGAGGAAGCAGACTAGGCCCACAACCACTCTCAGCTTCACAGTTCCCATCACACTCTTTGCCCAACTTGACCACCAGAAGATTGGCAACACAGGCTGTTCAGGCAGCTGTTGCTGACAGAATTCTTTACTACATGAAGGTTAGCACAGGGAACATGGTAAATATCTCTGCAGTATCGGGCTGATTTATTGAGTACATATGGCAGATGCCATGACTGGCCCTGGTCCTTGTGATTCTCCTGCCTGCCAAACACTGTGTGCCTAGTAGGTAAGCCATTTTTGGACATCTTTTCCCTATAATTCTAAAGAATAACACCTGCAGTGGTAGAGCAGCTCATAGCCCTGAAAGCTGGTAACCTGTGACTTCTGAAATATACCACACTTTAGCGAAGTTGAACTTTCTCAGAAGCCAACCACTTTGCAGAATGTTCTCTCAGTATCTGCCATCATATTTTGGTGGCATCTACCATCACCTCACCATATATACCCACAGACAGACGTTGTGGAAGATACAAAATGGTAGTTGGGCTACAAACACAGTTGCAGTTGTAATTTAATTGCAGCAGTAGCAAATATATTAGCAAAAGAGAAATAAGCTGCTTGACTTCTACTGGCTAATACTGACCTCACCCCTGGCAAACTCTTGGAGAATTGTTCCTTCCTCTGGAGAAATTTGGTCAAATTGTCCCCTGTTTCTCTGCCACAAATAGAGAGAAAAGAAAATGGGAGGCCATTTGGGCACAGCCAGTATCCTTACTGAAACACAGTGAGACCATCAGGCTGTGTCTCCCAGTCTTTAAATGCCATCTTGACGAGTTTGCAGGACAATTTTTAAGAAATCATAGCAAGGTGTCAGTTCTTCCATTCTTAACGTTTATGAGTAAAAGCTTCTCCACAAATAGGTAATCATAACATTTGGATTGTGTCAAAAGTGATTTTTTTTCTTCCTTTTTTTTTTTAAAGGCAGAAGTGAATATAGAGTTGCAAATACTTTTACATGCATTACACACCAGAAAATAACACGAATTAAAATTTTTGAGCCCTGGCACTTCTCCTAGGAATTAAGCCCTGGCCTGTGAACATATGACTAATTCTCTTTGTACAAAACAAAGTACTGGGACAGAGATTTTGCTAAGACTTTGTAAGAAAGAATTGTGGTTTGTAAAACCCAAAATAAACATTGTGTCCCTGTGTTTGAATGTTTTCATTCAGTTTCACTGAAATTTCATTCTTCTGGTAAGTGTTTTCAGTACTGTAGCTCCTATTGCGAATCTGCATTCTGGGTTCATTAATTAAATTGTTTGTGTCCATATGTCTCCACTGGGTGTTCAGAAGCCAGGACTTGGTGTCCATTTGGACATCCAACTATTACTTTAAAAATACCTTGCAAGTTAATGCCCACCTGAGCTTTCCTCTCTTTCTCAAGCCTGCCTTTTCATTGTTTCAGCCACTGTCCCTTCCTTCCTCTTGCTTAGCCAATGGAAGTTAAACCTGACTTGTGCCTACTTTAGAGGTTTGCATTCCTTTTGGGACAATTTGGGGGGGAAATGAGACAAATGAGCCCTTTTCATTCCATTGCTCATTAGGCACATGCCTGATACGAAAAGCACAAACGGCTCCCAAATGAGAGGCTATGCTTTCGGCACCATTTCATGTTTCTTCCTTCCTCTGCTTTCGGTTGGGGGGGGAGAAAAGGGAGGGTTTTGACTGACATTGTAATTCTCCAATCTTCAATGCAGGCACATTTTCGACAAACCGTCCATCCTACAATCTCTCCGATAGGTCTATTCCTGTCCCAATCACACAGTACCAAGAGGAGGGATTTGTAGGAAAATACACGCGTGAGGGGAGCTGGATTTATTTTTTTTCTCTTTAGCTAGCTTTTTGGGGAGGAGGAGGAGGAGGAGGAGAGAGAAGATACAAGACAATGCTTCTCCAGTTTCCATTGTGTGACACATATTTATATGCATTTTATTTTCTAAAATTATAGTCGTTTAAACTCATCTTTGATCTCAGACTGTTTGTGCATTCCATTTATTGATTAATACATAGGCCATGTGCCTGCATGCTACCTACCTCAAATGCACACTCTATGTACCTCTGTTCAAACCTTTCTTGCATTGTGAATGAACTCAGACTTTTTCTTGAAGTTTTTATTTTGGTGTGAGGCTGCAATTTAAAGATCTGTTTTAGAAATACTGGAGCCACATTTTTCTTTCGTTTCCTCCACCCCAGAGGTGAAATATTCAAGGCAGAGATCATTCTAATCAGTTTTGATCTGTCTTTGTTGGAAGTCAGCAGCATCATAACTAGTTAGGGGCAACATATTAAAATTACCCAATCTATTCAGGCTGGAGGGTAATAACTTAACTGACTGAGGGGGACTGTTTGAAAAATACTGGATTTGTTCCATGTTTCTATCCTTCTTCTCCCCACTCCTATTGATCCCCTTCATTTATATTTAAAGTGAACTAAGAGCTAGTCTTCTGCTTTTAGGTTTTTCAGTAACCCTATTCAGATGTCATAAAAGAAGATACACTAAAGCCAGAAAGAGGAGGATTCAGTGATGTAGACTCAAGTGGATAGACTTGGACTCAAGTCGGACTTAAGTCACTTGAGTGACTTGACTCGGACTCGACTTGGCCATAAATGATGCACTGACTCCACTTGACTCAAGACTTGTATATTTTTAGTTACTGACTTGATGCCTTTGGTTCAGTAACATAACCCATTCCTCCAGAAACCTTATAACTTTGAACAACGCCTCCATCTCTTTTCACCTACTGGTCATGTGATGATCTGTCCCAAGCCCAAAGTGTGGGTGCATTTCTCAGAGGGGAACAGCAAATAGGTTAGGCAATGGGCTTAAGGCAGGCTTGAGGTCTGCTCAGCAGCCTGGCCTTGCTGCATATTGGAGGAGCCTTCTAAAACATTTCCTAAGACCAGAAGACAAGACTCACCCCCCGAGTGAAGGGTGCATTTCTCAGAGGGGAACAGCAAATGTGTTAAGCAATGGGCTTGAGGAAGAAGAATCTTTCCTTTTAAAGCTTTTGAATCTTCAGTAATGGGGAGTAAGATAGGATCCTATTCTCTTCTTCCGAAGATGGCAAAATTGCAAATGTGGAGAGCCGACTCTGCTTAAATTGTTAAAATTGAATTTATTTCACTCTATACATTAATTCTGAAATTTTGGTTGGGGTATAAAGTTGACTTCCAGACTTGAGACTTGACTTGAGACTTGGGCCCTTTGCAAACGGCATTTTCCATGCGAAAGGGCGCCTGAAGCGTTGTGTGATTGTGAGGAGAGATCTGCATGACGCACTCACAATCGCACGATGCTCCAGGTGCTGGCAGGTGCCAATCGCACACCTTTTCATTTTCAGCTAGAAGCCGAAAATGATGCACAATCGTGCATTGCTCCCGGGCCCCGTGCGCACTTACCTGGCATGCGAAGCCTCTGGAGCCGAGCCGATCATGCTTCCTGCCCCAGCGCAGCCTGGGAAACTCCCAGGCTGCACTGTGGAAGGAAAAGGCAGGGCTTTCACACAAGCAGGTAGCTCATGCAGAGCTGAAGGACCCTGGACATGAGAGTCTCTTGCCAGAGGCTGTTCGCATGATCCCCGCACCCCAGTGCTGGAAGAAGGTAAGGTGCAGAAAGGCCCTTGGAGTAAAAGACTTAAATACATCACTGGCAGGATCATAGTGGCACTACTTCCTTTGTCGTTGCATCCATCACTCTCCTCCTGTGGAAGTCAATGTTTGAATAGGAAAGCTCTAGCTGTTGAGGGTCTCCACACAATCCATAAACCCAGTTTTCTAATATTCCCAATGGAGTGGAGAGCCTCTATACGGGGAGAAGAGTCTCCCCTTTGGAAAGTAAACCTTCATGAATAGTGGACTGTGAAAAATGCAGAGTTAAGCTGGCACACTCCCCTCCTTGAATCTTTAGGCTCTGTGTGATTTGCCTTCAAGTTGGCTTTGAATTAGGGCAACCCTATGAATCAGAGTCCCCATGAGCTGCAATCAATAGTTCCGCTCAGGTCTTCCAGACTCAGGGCTGTGGCTTCCTTTGTTGAGTCAATCTATCTGTAATATGTTCTTCCTCTTTTCCTACTGTCTTCCATTTTTACCAGGCTTAGGATCTTTCCGAATGAGTTTTGTCATCTCCTAATATGGCCAAAGTACAATAGCCTCCATTTAGTCATTTTGGCTTCTAGTAGGAGTTCAGGCTTGATTTGCTTTCAGTCTTACTTGTCTCTAAAACAGATTTCAGAATTGTTTACCAGTGCTGCCTTTTCTTAGTATTAAAAAGAGTTACCTAAAGGTCTACCGCTGTTGTCTCTGAAAAATCCTCTGCAAGTGTCATCCCCACTACTGTGGCTATTCAATAGCTTCCCTGCTGAAGCTTCTCTGCCACCTTCATTGAAATTAGGCATTATCTTCTTCTGCTGATATGGCTGTTATCCATGAAGACAAAGGCTGTTTCCACACCGTATCTCCTTCCGTTGTTCTCCCATCATGGTCCTGGTACTGCCTTTACCAGGAAGGGAACGTGATGGAACATTTCCCTCCACACCCAACCAGTTCCCTGCAGAAGGGAGCACAACCAACCTGAGACTTCCTTCCCCAGCGCAGCCGGTCTTTTTCCCTGAGCTGCCCTTAGGAACAAAGCACATGATCGTGCTTCTGGCCCTTCCACATGGTCAGCGGTGATGGGAGCATCACATGATCAAGTGCGCTTAATGGATTTTTTTTCTGTTAAGCGAATGTCTCACAATTGTGACGGGTGTGGATGCACTGGTTGTGGGATCGCAATGACGTTGTGCGAAAGCACAACTCACGGACTGCTGCCAACATGTCCCTATTACAGGACAGCAATGCCATATGGAAATGGCCAAAGAATGATGTCTCCAGTTTAAGCATTCCGCCATGGGTGTCCCTGCTAGGAATCTAGTCTCCTGATGGTTCTACTTTGAGCTTCGCTGACACATTCAAACCCCTCACTGTATCAAGATAGACAGCTGAGAGAGAAAGAGTTGTTTAAGCTACCCATACCATAGTAATTGAACAATAGAAGTGTGATAGCCAGCATGATGTGGTGGTTTGAGCATTGGACAACAACTCTGGAGACCAGCGTTCAATTCCCCATTCAACCATGGAAATCCAGTGGGTGACCATGGGTGCATCACACATGCTCAGCTCCAGAAAACCCCATGACAGATTGACCTTAGGGTGGTCATAAGTCAGAAATGACTCATAGGCACACAACAACAACAACAGCAACAAGAGGATAACATGTTTTGATTTGAGCATTCGCCACTTTCTAACATGACATTCACATGATGTAGAAGACAGGAAGTTTCTGAGTGTGGAAGTTGCAGTGTCACAGGCAAAGTAGAAGTGACAGTCTGGCAAGACCACCCAGCACCATCCCATCCCACTGAGATTAGGTGCCCATCATCTCTCTCATGAATGAGCCCTAATAGTTTGAGCAGGGGAAGGTAGGAAAGGGCCCAGATCCTGGCACTTGTGGCATTGCTGACATGAAGAAGACTGGCAATGCACACCTTAGCAGCAGTTTCCCTCATAACAGCCACATTTTTCAGGCTGAGGAGAGGAGGAAGCAGTTATTGTTGGCACATCAACAATATTGTTATTGTTGCCTGGGGACTGGGAAGGGGAATAAATGAGGATACTTCCCCACAAAAGTTTGGGGGCTGAAGAAAAATTTTATGGGGAAGGCATAATTCTTATTGGGAGAACAGTGCCCTCATTTAACCTCTCGCTATAGCTACACCCATCTTTTCTTGGTGTGAATACACCACCCTCAAAATGGCAGAAGATGTCCCATTAGGCGCATGGTGCACAAACACACTGAGTGGCAGTATTTATCTTTGGGTTTAGGGGATGTGATCCACTTGACTAAGCTGTCCTCTCCCAGTTGGTGAACTGTGGTCTTGGCGAAGGAGGAAAGATGTAAATAAACAAGAAAGACTGTAGATGCAAATGGGCTAAAAGTTGTGCAAAACAATACTCCTTCATTAAACCATAATTCAGAAGAAGTGAAAGTCAGAACAGAGAACTCATGAAAAGTAAAGGCATGGATCAGAGAAAGGTTGCTATTCTCATTACTGCCTAGATTATCTTGGGATGCAAGAAGAGATCTCTTCGAACCCTGCTTCCTGAAACTGCAAGAGGAGAGGTCGTGGATTACAATTGCAACCTGCTTCCATGCAAAAATGAGCCACTCTCCAGCTGAACTAAAGCCCTTCCCTTTCCCAATCAGCTTCTCACAACACACCCACAGCTGAGCTCCCTTTTTCGCCCATGTAAAAAACTAATCTCTTTTTTATTCCTGAGCATATGGTCGACTTTCATCCATGTTCCTATGTAATCTCCTTCTTTTGCGGCTGCTGTACAGGATTCATCCCATACCAGATGTTGCCAGCTGGGAGAGGTGCAGATCTGCTGCTATCAAAGGGATGCTGGTAGTCCTTGCTCTGCAGCTTCGTGGAGCTGGTCTGCTTCTTCCTAATGAGGCGTTTTCCATTTGAAAGATAATTCTGACTCAGCTTTCATTCGTTTGTACTTTATCAAAGCAAGAGAGGCATATGTGTGCTGAAGCCGGGAGAGAGAAGTGTAGCACGATTGGAACCCAACGCCATAGTGATGCCAGACATATGCTTTCATCTATTGTAACAATTATTTGACAGCATTATGTCAGTTAAAGTCAGGAACAGAATAAGACTGACACTTTTAGAGGAAAATGTTAGAAGGGAAAAACTGTAGAGCTGTTTTTCTAAAATACATTCCATAGAGAATTCCATGTGCTCCCCACCCACCACCCCAGGGCACAAGAATGCTAGCAGAGAAAGATGCTGAAGAGCTAATGTCAGCATCAGTATGCTTTGTGTTTGGGCCAAAACCAATACTTCAGACTGATCCCCATTTCTCAACCAGATTACAAAAGAGGGTGGGGACGTGTTTCTTCCATAGTGATAGGATGGAGAAGTGCTTGGTGGAGTAAGAGCTGGGGCATTGGTCTGATACTCTTTTCAACATCTATTTTTAAAGGGCCCTTCCAGCACAAGGCATTAATCACCAGCTCTGTACATGGAGGAGAAAATATTCCAGTTCATATTCCATCGTGAACTGAGATTAAAGAATCAGTTAGTGCCTCAAAGATAGAAATTGTCTATGTTAATCCTATCTTTACACAGGCTAAACTGCTTCCACACAGCTACAGTGGCCCCTCTTGCGAAAGTGAAAAAAAGTGAATACTGCCCTCCACTATGCCCTTCCTATTCCCTTCCAGGGCTCCCACTTCCACTTCCTTGCCTTTTGCCCTGTCCCATGAGCCTTCCTTCTCTGTGCTGAGGCCAAAGGCAAGGGAATGGAAGGGTGGATCTCGGGAGGGGAGAAGACGTGTTCATGCATCCCACCCATTCCCTTGCCTTTTGCCTCAGCACGTGTCCACAGCTCTAGTGCCAAAGGCAAGGGGATGGGAGAGGGAGCTCCAGAAGGGAGGAGGAAGGTGTATGTGTGTCCCCGCCCCTCCTTTTCCATTGCCTTTTGCCTCAGTGCACACTCTCAGCACTAGGGCCGAGGCAGGAGAATGTGGTGGAGAACTCCAGAGGGGAGAAGGAAGGCATGCATGTGACTTCCCTTCAACCATTCCTTTGCCTCTTGCCTGAGCATGCTTGCCTTCCTTCTCCACACCAGGCAAAATGAAAGGGAATAAGAGGAGGAGAATGGAGGGGAATGGGGGGAAGGCACACATGCACCTCACAAATAATGAAATTCTCAAAGGTCAAACCGGCAAACGTTGAAGGAGGACTGCATACACCAATTAGCCTGCAGAAGTGGAGGAGCAATGAGATTTAAACTGTAGAACACTAGTTCCTTGGAATAATAGTAGAGATGGACAAATTAGCAGTTTGTCAAGGGAAAAATCATTGGTGACAGTTGTGGAAGATTGGAATCCATTAATATGCTTTTTGAAGGACAAAAAGAATAACATGTCAACTACTGGTTTTTTGTAAAATCAGCATTGGAGGTTGTTTCTTAGAGGGCATTTGACTAACAGAAGTTGACTTAATATTATGATATGGAATCTAAATTGTGGGAGCTGAAAGCCAATTTTAGGGTTCATCTGTTTTGTTTGTATTAGGAGTTATGATTGCAGTTTCTTTTTTTCTTTGTTTTGTTGTTATGTGGGTGTGGTAGGATGGGGTAAAGGTGCAGATATGTAGTTTTGTGGCATTCTGTTGGATAGTGTTAGAATGTTATATTGTGTTGGGTTGTAATTAATACCCACTCACACACACATTCACACACACACACACACTTACTGGGGAAAAAGACCAATTAGCCTATTGGACATTCCTTCCATAATATGTGCCTCTTCTTAACAAATTATGGAACTGACTTTTTCATAACAGTATTTTGTATGAGAGGGAAGTGGCATGTGAGTCTGTGATGTGGACATTTAAACCGGAGAAATTCCAGTGCCCTCAGTAGGATGTGATTCAATTTAATACATTTATTTGGCTTCACTAAGCAAAATATTTTTAAAATATCCCAGCAGCCCACAGTATTTGAACTGAAATATTTCATTAGAACAACTATAAAGCACAGTGCCATACATGTCTCAAATATTTCAATGGCAGGCATGTGTATGTATGCAAACTACAGCTCTGGAGACCAGGGTTTGAATCCCCATTCAGCCATGGAACCTCACTGGGTGACCTCAGGCAAGTCACATTCTCTCAGCCTCTGAGAAAGGCAAAGGCAACAAATCTTGCCAAGAAAACCCTCATGATAGGTTCACTTTAGGGTCATCATAAGTCAGTCTTCAAAAGGGAAAGATATGATGGCTTGTACTAAACTCTCCTTGCCAGCAACGCTTTGTTGTTGTGTGTCTTCAAGTCACTTTTGACAGAGGAGGCCTCCTCCATTGTCACATAGGCCTCCTCCACTTCTCTCCCAACACTTCTCTGTCCACAGGATTATTTGAATGGATGATTGAGGAACTTTTGGGTCTGTGCTGCATTGAGCTATTGAAGTAATGCTTGCTCCATCATGGATAACCTTAAGGTGAACCTATCACAGGGCCTTTTGACAAAATTTGTTCAGAGGGGCTTTGCCCTTGCCTTTCTCTGAGGCTGAGAGAATGTGACCTGTCCAGGTTCACCCCATATCTGAGCTGGGACTTGAATCCTAGTCCCTAGATGCTTTCAATCAATCAATCAATCAATATTTGAATATTTAAATCATGAGTTAAGTTTTGTGGGTGCCTGGCAAAAAATTATATTTGCAGGGGGCTCCCAGTAAAGAAAAAGTTAAGAACCACACAGAATTGTTTATACACAGGACATCACATTTTCTTCCTGACAAGCCACATTATCTAACCCTTCTTCCAAGCTGTTCAGCCTCATTTCCAATATCAACTGTAGTTTATCCATGCTTTGATAAACCCGACAATTTAAAATAACAACGTCTTGATTTTATTTTTCAGGCACAAAGTATTGGTGGTTTATGGGGAAAGGCCTGACATTATGATTTTAAGGTGACTGTGGGTGTCTTTCTCCTGTATCTACTTCTTTTGTGTTATGTGTGTCATGATCTCTTATGGCCTCACATGAATGACCTATTCAAATCTATTCATGCAAGAGGATGGCATGGTGGCCCCCAGCATTAGACCCATGATTCACAGCTCACTGTACCTGGATTCCCACCACCATTGATGACACCCACATTCATAATACACTTGAAATGCATTATAAATATATTATGAATATGGGTGTCTCTCTTCTTTGCTATTGTCTCCTTGCTTTCCCTAGCACTTGGCCTTATAGAGGTGCCCTAACCAGATCTAGTCCCATCCATCCAGATGGAGTGATGAAATCATGTTCCCCAGCATTAAAACCACGATTCAAAATTCAGTGCATCTGTAAAAATCAGCACCATAGACACAGTACACTTAAAGCAGAGAATGGAACAGAAAGTATGAGTCTCTTATTGGGAGAAAGATAGAATGTGAATAAAATAAAATGAAAATAGAAGACAAAATGACTTTTGAAAACTGTGAATGAGATGTTGAAATGGCTGTGTTTCAATATGATGGATGTGTGAAACAGTGCTACAACTACCCCCAGTTATTAAAGCTAAGTGTTGTGCTACATGGTAGCAGTAGAATAAGAGGTCACTGTCACGTAGGCCTCCTCCACTTCTCTCCCAACACTTCTCTGCCCACAAGATGATTTTAATGGATGATTGAGGAACTTCTGGGCCTGTGCTGCATTGAGCTATTGAGGTAATGCTTTCTCCATCATGATGCTTGGATATATTTATTTCTTTGTTTGCCAGTCCCACACATTGATTGATAATGTCTCTTTTTTTTTCTCCCAAAAAATATTCATTTAAGCAGGATATAGGGCAGGAAAAGGATTAAAAAGAGGCCTTGCACTGAACAGAGGGGAGTGGGAACTGGATGCAACTAGAAGGCAAGAAATACCTGCTGTTGTTGTGTGCCTTCAAGTTGTTTCCAACTTACAGTGACCTTAAGGCAAAACTGCCATGAGGTTTTCAAGGGCTGAGAGTGTGTGATGTGCCCAGGGTCACCCAGTGGGTTACTATGACTGAACAGGGAATCAAATCCTGGTCTCCAGGGTCGTAGTCCAGCACTCAAACCACTACGCCACTCTGTCTCAGGACGTATGTACTAGGAGGAAAAAATTGACCTGGATGTCTCTCATTCGTTGTGGTTGTTATTAATGGCTCAGGTCAACCCTTAGCGCATGGCAACCCCTTAGATGAGAAACCTCCCACCCACCCTACTATCAACCACCCTGCTTAGTTCTCATAGTTTCAGGGACATGTTCTCCTTGATTGAGTCTATCCATCTGCAGTGCAGTCTTTCTCTTTTCCTACTGCCTTCTACCTTACCAAGCATTACTGTCTCTTCTAGTGAGTCATGTCTTCTCATGGTGTGGCCAAAGTACAATGGCCTCAGCTTAGCCATCTTGGCTTCTAGGGAGATTTCAGGCTTGCTTTGCTCTGGGACCATTCGTTTGTCTTATTAGCAGTCCAGGGTATCCTTAGAACTCTTCTCCAGCACCACATTTTGAATGACTTGATTTTCTTCCTATCAGTTCTCTTTACTGTTCAGCTTTCACAACCATTCATAGAAATTGGAAATACCATGGCATGGACAGTCCTAACTTTAGTGTTCAATCATATATTTTTACATTTCAGGATCTTGTCTAGTTCCTTCACAGCCAGGCTTCCGAGTCCTAGTCTTCTGATTTCTGGACTACAATCTCCATTCTGATCAATGACTAAGGCAATGTATGGAAAATCTTGAACTATTTCAATGTCATCATCGTCTGCTTTAAAGTTATGTAAATCATATGTGGTCATTATTTTTATTTTCTTAATGTTCAGCTGTAAACCTGTATTTGCACTTCCTGCCTTGACTTTCTTCAGTAATTGTTCCAACTCTTTGCTGTTTTCTGCTAGTAGCATGGTGTCATCTGCATACCTTAAATTGTTGGTATTCATTCCTCCAATTTTCATGCCTCCTTCCTCCAAGTCTAATCCTGCTTTACATATGATGTGTCCAACATACACATTAAACAGATAGGGTGATAGAATTCAGCCTTGCCTGACCCTCTCACCAATTGGAAACCATTCTGCTTCTCTGTATTCTCTCATAACAGTAGCCTCTTGTCCTGCATGCAGGTTATTCAACAGGACAATCAAATGTTGTGGCACACCCATTTAATAACATTTATTTGTAACACCCTTTTCACCAAAAGGTGGAACATCAACATGTACAATCAGGGACAAAGATAATAAAACATAACACCATAACAATACATGGAATGAAATCACCAACACCCCACAAGTTGCTACCAATCTCAGCACCTTAAACATAACTAAATGGCTTAAGATGGTGAATCAAGGAGGAAGGTCTTCAACTGTTTACAAAAACAGGTGAGATCCTCCTCTAGCCAGAGGTCCAAAGGAAGACCATTCCACAAATGTGGAGCCAGATCTTGAAAGGCTAGCAGCCTTGAGAATGCTGTGAGCATTGGTGGAACAGACAATAATTCTTTGCCTGTAGATCTTAAATTCCTGGATGGAACATACCATACAAGCCAACCTGCGAGGTACTGTGGGAGGTTAGAATGTAAAGCCTTAAATACCAGGACCAAACATCTGAAACAGGCCCTGGCCCGAACTGGTAGCCAGTGAAGGGATCTACAGGAATAAGAAACAGATTAATATTTCAGCAGATTTGAAACAACCCAGACAACATTGTTCTGACTTAAAGCCAGAGGAAAAAGGGAGCAGGAAGGCAAACCTGCCAGTAAACTGTTACAATAATCCAGGCATGAGATAACCAAAGCCTGGACAAGAAGATGGGCAGTCCCTACAGTCAAGAACCTTCGGATCCCGCGGATGTTCAAAAGATGGAAGTTACATGCCTTTGCTGTAGCCCTGATGAAGGGACACGGAGATATATGGTCATCCAGTAGGACTCCAAGGTTCCTGGCAACTGAAATGAGAACCACTGTGCAACCCTGTAAATTCAGTGGGGGACATGAGAGAAGGGCTGCTGAGTGATCATGCTGAAACACTAAAACTCTGTTTTGTCCACATTCAACTTAAGATGGTGAGTGGTCATCCACGAAGAAACATTTCTTTAAGAGTGATCCATAGCGGTTCCGTGTCTCATTTATAGAGTTACCGTAAGTCAAAGTTGACTCAACTGCAGTTAACAACAACAAATGGAATTTATTCTGCACAGAAATCACATATTTTCTATGCAATGCTGTTTTCTAAGTAAAAATACAATGTACAAATTTTGCACCAAAAAAGTCTCAAACTGTGAAGATTCTTGCTATTCCAGAATTATCCTTGTCAGGATTTCACAACACACAAGAAACATGTTTTTCAACCGGGGTTTTTTTTAAGTGGGGCATTTTTTAATATTCTTCCCATCCCTAGTAGAGTTGTTAGTGTTTAGAACAGAGCAGAAGATCCTGGTTCAAGTCCACACTTAGCCATAAAATTCACTGCATAACCTTGGCCCAGTCACGCACACTCTCTGCCTGACCTACCTCACAGTGTTGTTACTAAGATAAAATGAGGTGCAGAAGAGATCTATGTACACCAACTTGGTCTCATTGATGGAAGGAGGGACATAAATTATACCTAACTAAAAATAATAATCCATGAGCTTCAAGGGAAAATGGAAAGATTATGAAAGCTGGAAGTTCTGTGTCTTTCTGTGCACAAACAGTCAGGTCATGCATGTGTGCAGAGAGACAGTTTCTGTTGTACATAACAGCAGTGCATGGTGTACATGAGTCTGAGAATCATCTAATGCTCTATGCATGGAGGAAAGAGGAGAAAGGTTCCCACATTTTAGACTCTGAGAGAGACAAAGCACAACTCTGCTTGCTGTCAGAAGCTGTGGATTTATTTATTTTTTTATGATAATTTTGCAGCACTGGCACTGTCAGTTTCCCTGTTAGCTCCATCTTCAACTTGGCACGGACTGACATTGCAGTTTTGGAAAGGAACATGAGACTTGCTTCTTATTTATTTTCTTTTTCAGGTGCTTGAATTTCCTTCAAAGTCTCTTTGTCACCCTGCTTTGTCATGTCTGGAAATCAGAGTGAATCTGTTGCTATTCAGAGGTGCCACCTCACCCTTTCCAGGAGAGAAATATGGCAAGAACAATCTCTGGGGTTATCTACCTCCCACATCATCTTGAGGATAGAAGCTCTCCATCTTGCTTCCACATCTCTTGCCCCTGGCTATGCTGAGGTGATGTCATGCATGGTTTGCCAGCTCCAAACTGTCTTTCTCAAGATGTCTACTGTAAGCTTGAAAATTCCAGAACATAAGGTGTAAAGTGATTTTCCTTAATGGGGAGCCCTGAAGAAAGGGGGCTGCCCCAAAGGGAATCCTGAAGAAAGAAAGGGAGGTATTCCTGTTAATTAATTTCAGACGCAGTTTTGCAATGCTTAATCACTATTATCCATTATTGAACTGAATTATACAGAGTTGTTCTTTTTTTTGCATATCCAATCTTTAATTTCTACAAATTCAACTGATTTTTGGTCATAGGATCAAGTGTACCTGAGGTCTAAGCATATTTTGACCCCTCTGGAAAGTTAGAGATTCACTTGTGAAGATAAATGATCTGGTTTAGCTAATTCTATTCATTTTAGCACACCTTAGCTAAAACAGCATGGAGAGTCTATTTGTACACAGAAACTAAAGTACAAAATGCAAACTTAACATTAAAAGAACATTGTAAATTCATTTAGATACAACAGACTCTGTTTGTACAATTGTTCCCTCCCCTTTGTCTGTCCACCTTGCCTCCCCAGCCTGCAACTAGTCTAGAAGCACCAACTAGTGCCAAAAAATTGCTAAGAGGCCAGCAAGACCATCCTGTGGTCCTGTCCACTTATATTAGATGGAGAGCCTAAAAATACTAAGTCCTCTGCACTGTAATTTTCACTGAATTTAGAAAGACATGAGGGGGAAAGTCTTATCTTTCTCTGGTGTTTCACTAAAAGTGCAAGAGACTGTAAAAACATACATTGGAGGCATACGCAGTGGGACCTAAAATAAAGTATTCTTTTTGTTTTTCTTTCTGTTTACATTGTGGGCTGTGCTAGAAGCTGCAGGAAGCTTAGTTAAACAAGCTCTAGGGCTGCATATGTTTTGGTTTCTTTTCAGGACTTGGGAGCATGTCCTGGGCTTGAATTAAAGTAAGATTTAGGCCCTTTTCGCACCATATCTTAATCGTGCGGTGTTTCAGCGTCATCGCGGGACTGCCAATTTTGGATTGGGCCTGGTATGCAGCCTCTTTTTTTCTGCAAGCACCTGGAGGTTCTCGGGACAGCGCTGGCATTGCACCTGGTGCGTATTCCTCAGCTCTGCTTCCTTGGCCATTCCCAGGTCCCTCCTCATTCCCACCCTACCGCTTCTGATTTTTTAATTCAGCTGGGCACTGGGAACTGGTGTCATCGCAGGGGCTCACGGTGACACTGCCCCCAGGTTGGCTCTGCTGGCCAACATCTCCTCTTATGTTTGCCAGTGCAATGAAGGCAGTGGCCAGCCTGCTGCTCGGCGGAGCTTCCCCTGGGAGTTGCTGAGGGACAGGCAGGCAGGGACTGCCCACACCCTGCCCACTCCCGGCTCGTTCACGGAAGGACACCAGATGGAGGCTCTGCATGGGCCCAGCTGTCGTCATTGCTGCAGGAAAGGCTGGTTATTTTCAGGTTTTCCCCGAAAATGAAAAACAGCAGGATTATCACCACCTGCAGCCAGGATAGCACCTGACTGGCGATGACATCATGCAGTAAGGCAGCTCCTCGAGTGGGAGCAAAGCGTGGCTGGTGCGAATTTAAGACGACATACGTAAAGGGCCTTAAAAAAAAGCCCTTTGCTCCTCTGTGTGAGGAGAAGAAGATAAAACCAACAGAACAATAAAGGACACAGATACGACAATATAAACATTATTAATGTAAATGGGAAGAGGAATATAGCAATTTGTTTTTAAAAAAGAAAAATGATTGAAGAATGAGTTTTATCTATAACTATCGTATTTACCTGGCATTGCTTGGAATTTTATTTTCCTCTTAAAAACTCACCAAACTGTCTTCTCCAGCACCTGTAACTTTTCTCCATATTTTCCAGTGCAATCTGTATCCAGAGTTATTTACATACACAGTTTGGGTTCCTGAGGGAATACACTATCCTCCTCCTCGCTGCTAGGCTTCATCTCCATGGCAACCAGACTTTTCCAGTACCTGAAACTTTTCCCCACATTCCCCTTTTCAATCTGTATTCACAGTTGTTAACATACAGAAGTTGGGTTCCTGTGGGAATACACTGTCTTCCTCCTTGCTGCTAGGCATCGTCTCCATAGCAACCAGCCTATTCCAGTACCTGTAACTTTTCCCCATAGTCCTCAATCCAATCTGTGTTGTCTGGTGACATTGATGTACTGGCTTTTGATTTTTTTGCTTTCTGTTGAATTTGTGCAATAGCTTTACATTTTTCTGGAAGCATTTTTTGTCTTGAATTTCAGCTTTAAGATTCCCCACGTATGGAACCCATACAATCTCCTGTATGTGGCGAGAAGACCTTGTAACTATTTTGTGTATGTCACTTTAATTTTTCTCACATATGCCTCCCAAATGTTTTCTGGCATCCTTATTGATGGTAGGCCTCATCTCCACAGCAACCCGCCTGAGGCCCAAGAGCTCTCGGCTGGGAATTCTGAAGGCCCCTCCCTGAACTGCCAACCCCAGGATTCCATAGAATCTTCACAGCCAGCCAATCATATGAGGTCTTCTTGCCTCACACAGCCAATCGTATGAAGTCTTCACCTGCCCAATGCAGACAAACAGATAAACTCACAAATTCACAGAAAAAAAAATTGACTTTTATATAGTAGACTAGTAAAACAGCAACCTGACCTTATTAACAACTAGTTGCAAGTACCTCCAGTTATCAGTTGTTGTTGTTATGTGCCTTCAAGTCATTTCTGACTTATAGTGATCCTAAGGTGAACTATTCACGGGGTTTTCTGGGGCTGAAAGTGTGTGATGCACCAAAGTCATCCAGTGGGTTTCCATGGCCAAGTGGAGAAGCAAACCGTGGTCTCCAGCGTGGTAGTCAAATGCTTAAACCACTGCACCAGACTGGCTGTCACACCCCTATTATTGAGTTAACCTAAGGGTTGCCTAAACATCTCTCTCACTCTCAGGCCCTTTTCACATGTGGGGGGGGGGAACGGGCAAAAACGCCCAAAGACGGAGCTTACCTGAAACCGGGTAAGTCCGTCGCCACGTGGAGCAGCACTAGCTCTCTGCTCCGCAGTCCTCCGGCGTTCCAAATGGTGGCTTCCGGTTGGTGGAGGCTCTCCACCAACCGGAGGAGTTCACCAGCTGGAAGCCCGCCCCTGGCAGATCTGCAGGCACGCACTTGCACGCACCTGCAAATCCGCTTTGGAGCTGGGCGATGAAGCGGCGCGGGGCTGCGCGCTCCGTGCTTTTTAAAAACCTCGAAAAAGAGGTTTTTAAAAAACACGCAGTGCGGCTAGTTCCGGCTGCTCCTGAGTGGATTCTGGTGTGGAACTACAAAAAGTAGTCCACGCCAGTCCACTCTACGGTGTAGAAGACCTCCGTCAGAGATCACTCTGCACCATTTCAGAAGCCCTGTATGGAAATGGCCTCAGATGCATATCTTGGTGTGGTGAGAAGCACAAGCTCTTTACTAGGAAGATCATGCCAGTCGTGACATTTTTGAGCATTCTCATGTACTTTAGAATTTGTGCTTTCTGAAGAGTGTGTGTGTGTGTGTGTGTATTGCGTGCATGCATGCTATATGGGGAAGATGATCTTATTGCTTAGAATGGCACCAGGCACTATAGGACTTGCTGCTGTGGTTGCAAGGTTATATTGCTGCTTAACTTGGTTTAGCATTGCCTACTGAAATCTTGCTTACAAATCTCTACTTCTGTATTTGCAAGTATCACAGACCAGTACGTGGTCACTACCTGTTATTTGTTAGTGGATGAGGTTATCATGCAATTCTGAATTGTCTTCTGTCACCCACGCACTGTGAGGACATTTTCAGATTAAGGTGCCATCTCTGTAAGAAATAAAAAGGAAGATGGCAGTGCTGGACTCCCCCAAGCACAGCAAGTTTATAAAGAGAAGGCAGGGTGGTAGTGGAAGAACTAGGGAGTAATTAATCTTGATTCCATGAGCAACTAGCTCTTCCAAGTTGCTTCTGAGGCAACAAAAGAGAAATGCAGAGGAGTGGGCAAGTGGATGTATGAGAGTGGGGGAGTGGGGGTGGCAGAAGCATTGTTCATTTGAAAGCAGGCATAGCTAGACTTGCTGGAATGGCATTCTGATGATGTCCGTTTTATTCCTTTGCAGGGTTGTCAACAAAGAAAGCAACCATGTGTACGGCGAGATATCTTCTGTGAGCCAGCAGTGCCAAGTCCTGCTGGAACAGGCAGTGCTGTGCATTCACTTCTTTGTGAAGGCAAAGAGAACGGCCACTGTACACAGAGCAAATGTGCGCTGGGGAAAAATCCCTTTGTGAGTCCAGGCTGCAAGACAGGCAAGGAAAGCAGGGAGTGGGAGTATGATAAGCTGATGCAAAGCCTTGCTTTTGTGTCCCCCTGGAATCTTAAGAACTGATTTTATACAAATCAGGGATGGGGCCAGCTCAGAGTGGACATGGATGTTAGGAGAAGAAATAGTCTGACATGCAACATGGTTGATGGGCTCAGTTTAAGGGCCTGGGCCTGGGCCTGGGCCTGGCCCAGCTCCTCCATACCTTTGCATTGTTGGTCTTCCCAACCAACCGGCTTGCTCCTGTTTGGTGCAGAGTTCTGGCTGCTGTTACAACTATAATCTTTGCACTATAAAAAGAAGAACCAGCTATCTCAGGAAACTAAGGGCCTTTCTGCACTACATTGTTATAGTGCTATTATTCCACTTCCAACATTCTATGGAATCCTGGGGTTTGCAGTTTAGAATCCTCAGCCAGAGAGCTCTTTGGCCTCAGTAAACTACAAACCCCAGGATTCCACAGAACGTTGAAAGTGGAATAACAGCACTATAACAGTGTAGTGCAGAAAGGCCCTAATAATGATAAGCAAGTAAACTGCTAGCACTGGGGTTACCACAGCATAGCATCCACCAATAGAGAAGTGTAATGGACCTTGTGTATGCCGGAGCAGGCACATTCAAGCAGTAATTATGAATGTGAGAAGCAAGTGCTCCCGTTTCCATCTGTGAATTCATACAACATATGCAACATGCACAGTTTGATTTTATGCATTTGTGTTTGTATTCGGTTATCAAAGTTGATGGAAAGAGAGTTTTTAAAATCTGGCAAGAACGGGTGCTCATGATTAATTTATCTTTTTGCTTTTTGAATAAATGATTAAAAGAGATAAAAGGGCTATTATTAATTTTTATGGATGGAATTTACAGGCACACATCAGAATTCACACTTGTTTTGACTGTTACTCGGAAGCACTAAAAGGAGGCTGTGTGAGAACCCCGTAGATCTCTTTTCCATGCTTTTTCAAATAAAGCTGTAACCAGTGACAGGTATGCATCTTCCCCTGAGGCCGTCTATTGTCTTTAAAAAAAGAAAACAAAGAAGAGCCTTCCCTGCTGGTTCAGTCCCAGGGTATCTATCCATGGTGGATCAAAGCATCTAGTTTTCCACAGTGGCCCATCCAATGCCTCTGGGGAAGCACACAAGCAGAGCAGGTGGGAGATAATCACATCCACTGTTTCTCAGCAGCAGTGGGCATCCAGAGGGAGGCTACATGTAAACACTAAGTGTCCATTTTGCTTGCTTCACCAAAAGCCACTGATGGACCCATCTTTAAATTGTCCATTATAGCCATCTAAGCTAATGGCTATAACTGAGAGCAACCAAGGGTCCACACAATTGAGAGCAACCAAAGGTCCACACAACTCTGACATGCAAACACATGTATACAGTGTCAGCAGTACTTTCACATACATTGTCCCTTTGTCCTGTAACATCATTTGACATTACTCCTGAAATCTTTCACTGTTCAAAACATTTAGCCCCACATTGTGCTTGTTTGATAAACAGGCCTGGTGCAAGTAAATAAGACAGTTTTCCTTGTAGGTTAGCAAACTCACAAATTCCACTTTATTAAATATATTTGCTAAGTTCCCACAGTGAAATGTATCTAATGTAATGATTAATTGAGCCCTACTTCTTCTTCTAGGATCCTCCGATGTTTGTATCTCTCTTTAGCTGACATGAAAAATTCTGTGACAAGAGCACATGAAAAAATAGTTCCTTTGCTGGAGAAGACCAAGGACCTTTCCGCACTACACCGTTACAGTGCTATTATTCCATTTTCAACATCCTATGGAATCCTGAAGTTTGCATTTTAGGAGAGACATTTAGAATTCTCAGCCAAAGAGCTCTTTGGACTTAGTAAACTACAAATTACAAAGTTCCACAGGATGTGGAAAGTGGAATAAAAGCACTACAACAGTCTAGAATGGAAATGGCCCTGTCAACCTAGTCAAGCACTCTTGTCTTCTGCAGCAACCAGGCAGCACTCAGCATTCTGGGTTACCTTTTTTAAAAAGTACTTTGCAAAGTTACCTACAAAAATCTCCCAAGCTAGGCACAGAAAAGCGTTTGAGGGGCTCCAAAAGTCTAAAACAATATACACGTGTTTAAAGCATCCAGATCTCATTCCTGCTCATCTCAAATTCAGACTGAAAATAACTCCTGGTTTTTCTTCCTCAGTTCGTCCCCTAAAGCTCCCTTCCTGGCTCCAACTCTACCCCTTCTCAGGCAATGAAGCAAGACTGTCCTGTCTCTTTGCCTCTGTCTCCCACTACCTTGAGTAGCAGAGCACTAGAGCCCAGTCTGTGGGATCATGAAGATGCAGTTTTTGAAGATGCCAGTGATTGCAACTGAGTTTTGCACAGTATTAAACAAGAGTGATAAGGAGGAATCTTTGTCCATTTTCTCTTTGTGCTGCTGCTACCCTCTTTGTATCCTCCATTTTCTCTTTGTGCTTGCTAGATGAGAAAAGGGGAAAATGGCTTTGTTGTTTAGGAGGGATGCTTAACAGGCAGGTAAAATAAAGCTGAAGATTTGGGGCAGAGCTGGGAAACCTACAGCTCCTTGTGTGCACCCACGCATTCCTTCCCCCCATCTGTGTGAACAGCAAAGGAAAGGATGGATACACAGAGGGATGGGTAGTGGATGGGACATGACTGAGTGCAATAGAGAATGTGGAACGTGATGGTCTGAGTAGGGATGGGCCAACTGAATCTGCGAATCCTTGAATCCTCGGCAAAGATTTGAGATTCGTCAATCCGAATCCCTGTGCCAAAATAGACAAACCAAATCTTTAGAATCCGCCAACCAAATAGTTTGTTGGATACTGGGATGCCTGAAAATCTGGGAGACCGGGACACCTGAAAACCTGGGAGACCAGACATGCAAGGGGGGATGGCAAATAGGTGAGTTTTCCCCTTGGAGTAATAATGACCTTTGCTAACAATTTCAGAAATTACATCTGGGGTTGTATTCTAAGGCCCTTTTTGCACGGCATTTCTGAAGCGAAAGGGCCTCTTGAGTGTCGCGTAAATGTGAGGAGCAGTCCACATGACACACTCACATTTGCGCGATGCTCAACTGCCTAACGTGGACCGCACACACATTTTTTCATTTTCAGCTTAAAGCCAAAAATGCTGTGCGGTTGCGCAGGACTCCGGGGCCCCGTGCACACTTCCCTGGCATGTGGAGCCTCAGGAGACGGGCCAGTTGCGCTTCCTGTGCAGTGCAGCCTGTAATGAAATCCCAGCTGAAAACACTTGAAAGCAGTGAGAAACCATGGATTGTTTACAGGCCATCTTGTGCCCTGATTTTTTTTTAAAGCCATCTGACCAAAAATATTCAGAACACTCCAACAGAATGTGCTCCACCAAATGTACAAACACAGCACAGCAGTGTAGTGCAGAAGAATCCCTCCAGTTATATACATATTCACATGCAGAAAGTATGCTTAGGTTAGGGTGCCATGTAACACACATACTCCGGAATGATAAAATTTTCCAGATCAAAGCCAAGAAACCAGCTCTGACTCTAAGCTCAATGGAGCAAAGGCAGCATCACTGCACCCAGTAAACAAAAGGGATCAAGATGCATGGTGAGTAACCACTGAAGATGCAGACAGACTTCAAGCTTTCATGCTTGTTTTGGGAGGAAGATGGGGGGGGTGTTTCTGTAATAACTGTTCTCTGCATCAGATATCTTTGGTATAATTCAAATTGCTTTTGAATCATTGATTTGGTTATGCTGTTTTTCATCTTTCTTTTTATTTTTTGCTAGAAAAAGAGGTACTAGGGCTTATCTGCTGGAGATACACCATCTGTTCTGTAAGCCCTTCCCACATGTCTCTGTTGCATGGAGCCTGCCTTTATTCACAGATGAGGCAAGTACATTCTGCCAACAGACAGAGACTTTTGATCCATCTTTACTTCACGTGTTCCAAGGTTGAGCTCTAGCACTGTGAACAGAGACCAGGGCTGAGACCCAATAAGACCAGATACAAACTGAGTCCTGGGTATATTGACAGGTTTAATTAAAATTAAAAACAAACTGTAATGTGACCATTTCATACCAAGGTTATTGATCTAATGAGATAGCAAACCACAAGGAAAAAAGGGAAGCCAGCCACAATGTGTTCCTGCATGGCACGGGGTTGGACTTGATGGCCATTGTTGTCTCTTCCAACTCTACGATTCTATGAGTCTGTGAAAGGTAAATGCCAATTGAAGTGTTACTACTTGGGGCCTAGAAAATGGGGAATTTAGCTAGCACCACTAGGACTACTGTGCCCTATTTGCACATTTATAGTTCTTACGTTCCTTTGTGTCATTATGGTAGAGTGCTTCTGATTTCTGTATCTTGTTACAAAGATGCGTGGGCCATTCGAAAGCACTCCTTTATAGATTAGATCAAAACAACTGGAGGTAAAGCCTGGGCGGATACACAATAGGCAGTGGGGAATGGAGCATTGCCAAGTCCCTCTTCCTGCCATGACATTGCTGTCTGCAGCAAGACAGGATGAGTAAACTGCTTAACAACAACAACAAAAAAGAGCAACATTTCCCCTGCTATACAGAACAGTTAGAACGGCCTCCTCCTCTATGTAGGCAAAAGGGTTGAAGGCCCCATCACTAAGCAGGAGAGAAGAAACAGTGAGTGACAAGCCATCAGGCTGAATGACAGGCACCAAGGGCCAGAAGGGAATCCACTTAGAATTGATTTTAATCAGTTGGAAAAGGCAGTGCTGGCAGGAGCTGGCCAGCCCCCTTTTGGCCCATGCTCATTTGGGGAGATGTCAGGCTACATTGTAGAGGTACTCTCTGACTGTTCCCTCCAGAAAGGCCTTAATGAGCCCCTTATCCAGCTGCCCTGATATTAATGAGCTCTGATTAACTATGTGTCTGTTCCCTCCTTCTCTCTATTTATGCTGCACGCACATACCTACAGTGCTAGGTGAGCATCCTCTGCCTATGCCACCGTAGCTCCATCCCTGTTCTGTGCTTTCAGTGCACCAGGATGCTGTCTTGATGCGCTGGCATTGCTTCAAGATCACACACTCTCTCGCCATCCTAACCATAGCTCTCCTGTCTGCCTCCTGTTCTCTGCATACTCTAAGACAGTGAGTCTTCTTTGAAGGAAAGCTTAATAATGTATTCATTGAGAACAATTTTGTCATGTTCTTTCTAGTAAGTGAATCTTGCAAGGCTAGGTCAAGTATTAACTGTGAACAAGCCTATAAGCCAAATTCTACAGGAATAATTCCAAAGCTTTATCTAGCACCACAGTTCAAATTGTTTTTAAGAAGTGTCCATACAGTCCCTCTCATTTGTTCATAAATACTCAAAACCCCTATAGATTTTTAATCACCTTTCTCCCTGTTTGTTTTGCTTTCTCCTTCCATAAGGGGGAAAAAATCTTCACCTTAAAAAGCGGAAAGGTAAGAGAGGGCTCACTTTAATAAAAGAAGGTCTCTTGTTTGCAAGGTTTCTCGGTGGGTAAATGATGGATAGAACTTAATTTCTTGTAGAGAAAGCACATGCTTTGCTGTTAAAATTGTGCCTGTCATGTATAGCTAAGCAGAGGAGTTATTTGCAAGAGGCAGTTGTTACCTTGCTTCTATTCCTCACAATGAAGGAGTTCCTGCAGTGAGGGTCATGGATGTGTTCATCCTTGATCATGTCTGGGGGGGATATGGGGACAGCTGTATGGCACATTATGGTAGAAGTTCTGGACAGAGTCATGGGACCTTGATTATCTCAAAGTTTAGCTACTTATTTCTATAGCAATCTTTTTCAGCTATTATCCTCCCTGGTATTGTAATCTAATAGAAGTAGAATACTAGGGCCATGCCCACTGGTCTGCTTTTGCATGCCCTGCTGACCCTGGCCCCTCACCAGGGATTAGCTGGCATCCTGTTAGTGTCATACAAGAGGCATATGTCTCCTTCTTCATCAATGTGGAGATTGGTATTCCCTCCTTCCCTCTCTTTCTCTGTACCAATCTCTGCAGATCTTTCCTCATAGCAATTCCTTGCCTGGTAAGAGTTGTGGGGGAGTCTCAGAAGAATCTGGCTGTGTCCCTTGGACCAGATACAAAATGGTTACGTCATCTGCTGAGACCTCCAGAGTACCCTAGTGAATGATGTAACAATTTCATGTCTGGCAATGGGGACAAAGCCAGATGCTTCTCCAACCCACCACCACTCTAAGAAGGTGTGGCATGGCTGTGTGGGGTGGGGGACTGCAGCAACTATACAGTAGGTCCAGGAGTCAGTGAATGGCCAGCTGTACTGTATTTTTGCACGCAGTATAATATAGTATTGTGGTCATTATGTGATCTGCCTTTGTAATTTTAGGGAGAAGATCATATCCTCCAACCGTCCTGATTTGGCAAGGCCAGTTGGAATTAGTCCTCTGTTGTCCCTATTTTTCAGCTGTTTTAAAATGTTCCAGTTTATCTCTCGTCCTCCCATTTTCCCCCTTTATCTTCAGCTTAGTTCAGTTGCTGCAACTGCTGAGTTCAAAATGCAAAAGTAGTTTGCACTTAGCTTAGCAGGGGGAAAAGGAGAGGAAAGAGTGAATTCTTGCTCTTCCTAGTAGACTTGGGCAAAAGCAAACTGCTGCAGCCCCTCCTAGCTTGTGTGTTCTGCCTCATTAATAACATTTGCTATTTTGACCACACTCTTATTTTGCAGGACACCAGCCAACGTGTGTCTTTGTTTTCATCTGTCAAATGTTGGAGGATATGGAATCTACGTGTATACAGCAGATTTCCCATGGCAAATCTCTGCCCTCCATGTATGAATTTTGAAGGACAGCGATAACACCAGATGCAGAGACACAGAGAGTAGACACAACCTCATTACCATCCTCCATGTAATGAGAGTGAAGCACTTAGACGCTCTACCTGAGTGTTATTATTCCTCATAGGATCTACCATTTTCAGAAAAGTGGAACGTAGCTGCCAGACATGGGCATTCTGGCATTGTAATGTCTTGTCTTAACCTAACTCAATAAGTAGGCTTCGTGGATAGGTCCAGAAAGCTCTTATTAAAGATTAATTTCAAAACACAGATAATGTCCCTGCCACAACTGAAGATGAACAGACAGATTTTTTGAAAATCTCCTGACCGCCCCCCCCCCCCAGGCACTTTCCCAGGTGCATATCACTCTCGCTCTCTATCTCGTGCCAGTCTCTTAAATAACCTTGGTTCCCATATTCCAGCCACCCCACCCCCCATCATTCAAATGTAGAAAGAAATGCAGCAGTGAAGAAAACACAGCAAGAAGTTATCTCACTGGAAAACCCTGGCCCGGGGTCTACAATTTTGATATTAAAATATGATTCAATGTGCCTGAGGGGTCACCCAGATGGGCACGTGGGCAGCAATGGTCAAAGATCGAAAACCAGGTCAGGCCAGTAAAACCCCCAGTCACGTAGCCCCGAGACGCCGACTTGAGGGGATTAGCGTGTCTGCCCCAAGTTGAGCAAATATTCCATCAGGCAAGGACCATTTACATGAAGTCACACCACAAGCTAACACAGCTGAAGATCCTGAGACTTTGGCAACACCTTGCAATCCCATCACACAAGGGAAATTGCCATGGTGGAGCTTCGTTATCGCTCTGACACCCATTGTTCTCCCCAGGAAAGGATTAGTCCTCCAAGTACTTTTTCCTCTACAAATAGTCCCAGTTTTTGAGCAGTTCTTTGGATCACTCCTGGTCATCTCAGCAGACTGTTGCTCCATCCATTGAGTAATTCCCTCAGCCCTCTCCATGCTGAGCCCCACTTCTCCACTGCCTTCCCGGACTCAGGGCTTCAGGAAAAGGTGCAGTATTACCCCAACTGTACCCCTCCAATACTCCCCTATCCAATTTCCTCTCTTTTGTTTCTTAATAGTTCTTGGGTGCATGTATGCTTGATTGCGTTGGTGCATGAGACTTTCATTCAGTAAAATCATTTATTGGACATTCTTGTTTGGTTTTTGGCTTGGCCTGACCCTGTAAAAACTGGGTAAAAAGACCCCGCTAGGTTACCCTGCCTCTCATATTGCTATTGTTTGTGCTCTGGCTAGTTTCCATTCCCTGTCATGTGGAGCACACTGAGGTGTCCCCCAAGGGACCCCAGAAATCAGGGTAACAAAGGCCATTTCCGCACCAGGCTATTAAAATGGTGCAAAGCGACCTCCAACAGAGGTTTTCTGCACCATGGAGTGGACTGAGTCAGACTACTTTTCGTAGTTCCGCACCTCAGTCCACCCCAGAGCGACCAGAACTGGTCACGCAGCATGCTTTTTAAAAATCTCTTTTAAGAGGTTTTTCAAAAGCACGGAGCGCCCGACTCTGTGTCGCTCCGTCACCGCGCTCCGGTGCAGATTTGCAGGCGTGCACTAGTGCGCGCCTGCAGATCTGCCGGGGTCAGGCTTTAGGCTGGTGAGCTTCTCCAACCAGAAGCCGCCATTTTGGACGCTGGAGCAGTGCGGAGAGACGAGCTCGCACTGCTCCTCATCCCGACGGACTCGATCAGACGGAGAAGAAATCCGGTGAGTCCTGTTTCTGCCCAATTCACGCCCCACATGTGAAAAGGGCCAAAGATAGCTACAGTCAGGTCAAGTTAGGCATGGCAGAGAATGGTGGTGCCCTCTGACAGAAGTAGAGAAAATAGATCTTCTGTCATCTGACACAGGGACTTACTTTCGTAAAGGTTTATTCTCTCCAATGCAAGATAAAGATGCCCACTTTGGCTCCTACTGACCTATTGCCTTTTCCAACACCTAAATTTATCTCCAGACCTGGTAGTAGAGAAGCTTCCTAAGGGACTCACTTCACTCTTTCTATAAAAGGGCCTTAGGCCTTGTAGTGGGAAGAGGGTGGCACAGATCTCAAAGGAGGAGTGCTTTGTAACTTCAAATGGGGAAAGAAAACTTCCTTGACTTTCTTTTTACTGCCTTTGACAGTTCATGAGTCAGCTCATGGTAATGGAGGATGTGGCCAAACTTTTTCATTTACATAGACTCTTCCTCAATAATTTCTCAAATAAAAAATAGATACCATGATTCCACCACCATCACTTTCCTTCCCCTGCCTGCTTTTGTGCATTTTTTACCTGGTGAGGAAGCCCATGAGCTTGGAAACCTAGAATGATGTATTTTATACAGTTTTTGTGGCCTAAGCAAGGAGCCAGCATGGTGTAAAGATCTGAATGTTGGACTAAGACACAGGGAGACCATGATTCAAATCCCCCCTGGGCCATGGAAACCTAATGGGTAATCTTAGACAAATTACATTTTCTGAGCCTCAGAGGAGGGGAAGGGAAAACTTTCTCTGAACAAATTCTGCCAAGAAAACCTTGTGATAGGGTCACCTTAGATAACTATAAGCCAGAAACTACTAGAAGGCTCATTATGAGAGCCTTACAGAGTAGTGAACCTGTGGCCTGGAAGTCAGTATTCCCCTTTCTTTGTCCTCAGTCCTGCCTTTCCAAAGACCAAATGATTTTCAGAGTAAGCCAGAAAGAACTTGCTCAGCCTGAATTCTGAGCTGCCTTTTCCATGTTCATGTGGTAAGATGTCATAGTGAGGCCTACAAGACTATCTGTACTGCACACACAAAGCAATTTAACTGGAAGGGGAATGCTTCCAAAGATGCTTAGAAGGCTTAGTACAGTAAGAGGGACATGGAGTTCTAACACAATGGTTCTTAGAAGCATCAGCAGAACATTATAATTCCAGAGGTGGGGGCAGATGAAGTGCTGCAACAGCTGAATTAGTTTGTAAAAAATCTCCTTATTACCATAGAAGTATGCATTGTAGAATAAAGGCTGGTTAGGCATTTCTGCTTGGCAACCTCCTCCAAACAGAAACTTTGAGGTTCATGCAGGACTGTGATTTCTCACAGAAAGCAGCACATGAATAAGAAATATCTAAGTTCCCAGTTACACATTAATTGTTGGGATCTCTTTGTGAAATGTGCCACAAATCCAATCATAAGGAGTGTGCAAATCAGTATCATGGGCACATGCCAGACTTTCACATGGTAATACATGCACGGCAGAAGAGGATAAAAGCTATCTGAGATGTCCCTAAGAGTACCCACTTTGCTTTGTCACATTTTGAGCAGGATCCAGGATGGACACAGTTTCAGCTATACGCCCACTGTGGAAGGATGCTAATTTTATTTCTGACAGGTATATTATAATTTCATTCAGATCAGCCCCCTGTTCTTCTGCTCCAAAGCAAGCTAGAATTTCCTAGACCTGAGCAGCTATCAACCACAAGATTATTTCCCATTCAGCAGAAGAGTGTGGCACATAGCATAGACTAGCTGGACATGATTACGAACAGATCTACCCATTCCTTGGAGCAATTTTCAAGCTACCAAAAAATATAAAACTGAAACAAACCACTAAACAAATATTTGAGCAGATAAAGATGCACATGTCTGTGGAAAATACTCAGAAAGAGAGCTGACAGAAGAGGGCGTTGATGGTTGGTTTTTCATTTACAGGCAGTTACATATGTTATGACAGACATAGAGGTGTGAAAAGGCAGCGTGTATATCACAGAAAAAACAAAAACTAGCCACGGCTTCTCTTTGCTGGTACCCCTGCCTTGAGCTCTGTTGGTTTGTGAGTTACCATGGTCCTCTGTTCTTGGATCTCAGAGCCCTCTTTGTGTGCAGGAAAATATAGCGGTTGCAGCAAATGGTATGAAGTTTCTGAACTGACTTTCATTGCCATGATATAACACAAGGTTGAGAAATTGTGACTCTCCCATCAGTTTTTGGCCTATAACTCCCATCAGTGGCAGTTAGTATATCCAGTAGTTAAGTCTTTGTGGCACTTCTAGTCAAAAACATCAGGAGGACCACACATAGGTCCTGAAAGCCTTCATTTATGTGAGCCTCCTCCTCTTTCCTAAACCACAAAGCAGTATATTCTGCATTTCCAGCTGTTCTTCTGACTTAATACATTGACCTAAGAGGGTAGGAGAGGAGAAGAGAGAGCACAATATATTTTCTCCTTCTTTGTTTGTTTTTCTCTGTTCATGCAGCAGCTTCTTACTCAAACTCTTTCAGTTAACAACATAATACTGGAAACGAGGAAGCAAAATAGGGGAGTACCAATTCACTAGCCTCGAGAACACAGAGAAGTATAGGTGGTAGGGTGAGCCACGGAGTATGGCATGGGAAGGATCCTGAAACTCATCGTGGTCAAGACTATGTCATATGCAATACTAGGGTCCAGAATACTGCTCAGCATAAGAATATCCATTTTTATGCCCTATCAAGTGTGATGCAGATTTTTTTTTAACTGAGAAAAAAAATCAAATATCTTTGCTTTTTAAGCAATTTATAGCAATGATTAATTTCTAGGAAAACCTTTCATTTTGCAGAGTCTACCACAAGAAGAGTAGAGCAAAATGGGAGAAAGGTTCTTTTCCTCCCTACAGTATCACACACTCAAAATGGTTATCTTTAACATCTTTTTTTTCCTGCTGTGCACTTTCTTACTAAAGAGATACAGCCATTTTGAAAAATTTCAGTTAAGGCAAGCACATTTTATGCACAAGTCAGCATTCAACATGGAGCCTTGTCGGTTTCAGCATAGCATCCATTTTCCAATAAGAGCCCCAAGGATGAGAAGAAAAAGATGTCGGAATAAACTTCAGTGCCACCAGCCTGTACTCACTGGTTCCTTTTTTAGAAGGCTTTAGAAAGATGAAAACATTTCTAGTCAGATGCTTTTGCCCTGCTATTGTTTTGCTCCTTTCCACCACCACAAGCTTCTTTCTGAGCCGGTGTGCTTTCATTACTATGCTCTCCCTTGCCCAAACATTAAAGTGCTCTTCAAAGCAGTGTAAAACTGACATGCCTCTTCTCTGGTTGGCTAGCCAGCCTTGGAGAAGCTTCCCAAGTCTCTTGTGAATTATTTACAGGATGCTTGCATCTTGCTCAACCTTCAAAGAATTTAAGAGATACTTAAGATGTGATCTCACCCTTCTCTAGAAACTCATGTAAATGTTTGAAGATGTTAACCAGGAGAAAAGGAAGCACTGACTTCAGGGTGAACCACACCATTGGCCACATCCACACAATTATTTCAACTTTGTACATACATTCCCAGATTGGCACAGAATCACTCCAGGAAAGTGATTGACATGTCATTCCCTTGGGCAGTCTCCTATCTAGTCACTGACTCTGCCGATACCCACTTGACATCATGGCATTTGGATAGTAATGTGATAATGAGACATGAGCACTGAATCTATGGCCATTTCCTCACTAGGCTGTTATAGTGCTATGATTCCACTTTTAACATCCTATGGAATCCTGGAGTTTGCAATTTAGGGAGGGGCATTTAGAGTTCTGAGCCAGAGAACTCTCTGGCCTCAGTAAACGACAAACCCCAGAATTCCATAGGATATTGAAAGTGGAATAATAGCACTAAAACAGTGTAGGGTGGAAATAGCCCTGGTCTCCCATTGTCCTGATTGGATTGTTACTGCCCTGGCTAGCCCAAGCTTTGGGGATATAAAAAGATACCCTTAGATATCTCAAATTCGGCTTCACACATCCCTTCCACGTGCTTGCGAGGCCCCCGGACAAGCACGCATACAGACTCGGCAGATTATCACTGTAATATTCCTAGACAATTCGGGCAGGCCAGAAAACAGCTGACTCACCACTTTAGGAGACCTCAAGGCAAGTACTCTCATTCGGTATGCACGCAACCTACAAAGGATTCTCTGCCCCGCGCTGGCAACTTGATGATCGAGCTATAGAACGCTCAAGAACTCCGCTTTTGCGTACCAGCTACTCTATTGAGAAATCCGGCTCTAATTCAATCATTCAAATTCTGATCTTTCGGAGGCTTTGTCTCCAACTCCAAATCTATTGTTTTCCCAAAGTCCGACCTAGCCTGCAGTCACAATTCTCCTTATAAAAACCCTTGATTCTGAGACCTTCCTTGGATCGCTCTCGAGTTCCAGACCACCTTGCTGCCGCTGTGCTTGGTGAGCCTCCCCTCAGCTCCACATGCTGAGATACATCGAACCCAAGCTTCACTCTCCATTTTCTTCCGGACTTCAGGACAGGTTTCGTATCACCCAAACCAACTATCACTTTAAAAATCCCGCTATCTTACTCACACCTTTATTTTCCTTAGGTATCTGTGTGTTTGTGTCGCATACATTGTGTGCCTGTATTTAATAAAGATCATTCATTATTTTCCAACCAGTCTGCTTCTTGCCTTGGCCTGCCCCCGTAGACATTGGGTTGCAAGATCCTGCTGAGTTACCCTGCCTCTTGTTTTGCCAACTTGTGCTCTGAATTAATTTCCCCAACTTATAGCAAATTGGTGTCCCTCCCGGGACCCCCAGAAAACAGGGTAACATAACACTTACGCCACTACACCATGCTGGTTCTCCACAACCATCTTAGGACCCATAAAAATCACCAAGAGTCCAGGAAATCAGAGCTATCATTAGCTACTACCTAAAAGACATTGTGTATGAAACAAAGTGACATGATGGCAAGAAAGAATGCCAGAGCTAGGATGCTACCATCTAACAGACCCCATTCCTGTGTCTACCCACCTGACTTGACACAGCAAGAGCACCTACAGCTCACAGTAATTATGATTTTAAAGTCAGACACATGAACCCCTACATGAAGACTGTGGGCAGGTGAACAATATGAACAGTCCCATGACATCCATTAATCCCTACAAGGAAAGATTAGTAGCCACCAGTCAGAAACCTTGCATAGCAATGAGCAAAAGGGCAGTATATTTGCTGTAGAGCAGGCAAGGTGATGTGAAAGCCATTCTGATCAAGGACCTGTCCTGTCCAGGTGATACAAGTAAACACTTGGTGGGCTATCACCTGTTGAAATGGACAGCAGTGCTGTGTGGACCTCCCTGTATGAAACAGCAAGCTCCTGGCATGTACCTGACTACCTGCTACATGGAGAGCTCATTTTTGTCTGCCCGTCAATGTCAGGTGCCAATCCCCAGCTGTCAACATTGGAAATGACAGTATATTAATGATTGCAGTCAAGAATAGGCAGCCTCTGCCATGTGAGAAGGGATAATGGTTCAGCTTGCTTTGCCTCTCCCATCTCCTGTCAGTTACTCTTTGGAGCCTTGTCAGCCACACAGCATCCTCGCCCTCCTTTCATCCCTGACAAAAGATATCTCTGCTCCTGAAGCCCTGCACTTAGTTTCTCACACACATATACACAAAAGAACACACAGAGAGGTAGAGTACACTCACGAGGCAATTCCTGCATGGAGAAAATGTACGGACTTGCAGAGAAAACACTGCCAACTCTTCAAAGTGTACCTTCAAAGAAAATGCACCTGTCTTCATTTTCATGCTATGGGTCATGCTATCATTAATGCATCTCATGCATACCAATAATTTCATAATTCAAATAGCATTATTTTTAAAACTGTTTTTAAAAAGATTTTAAATATACATACTTTTTACCACAGTAACTAGATTTATATCCCGAGATAGGCTGGAAAAATTGCCTGCATTTTCTAATGTACGTTGTTGTAACTTAAAACATGTGAATCTGTGATTCCTGAAACTGGTTACACATCGTAAGAAGACTCAAGTGGTATGCACATCGCCGTGGTTTGTTTGTTTGTTTGTTTTGGAAAAACACTTTGATTGTCAAATACTTAGACAATTACTTTAAATGAGTCAGTATGTTTGAAACCTCCAATACCATCTCCAGTCACCAGAAAAAAGATAGCCCTAGCCACTGCATAGGGTTGCATTTTGTTGCCAGGGGAGGGTGATGGAATGGGATGGAAATCGTTTGTTGGAAGTGGACCAAAGGTAATCAGCACAGGGTTTGGCCTAGGGACTACATGTGATTCTCCAACTGTTTTTGAGGCCTCTCCAGCTTCCCCAGACTGATTCTTCCCATCTCCCCCGAAACAAGGTGAATTGGCTCATGAAGAAGTTCCCAGGAGTGGGAATTCAACTGTTAAATAGATTGCAGGCTTCTCAACAAGATTCTTTAACTAGTGTGCCCTAAGGGACACAAGCAATTTCACCACATTTTTGACCCTGTCTAGGTTATTAAAGTTAACTTCAAGGCCACTTCCTTTCAGGAAAAATGGCTTCCCCAGGCTTAACATGCCTTTGGGGAACAAGTACACTAAAAATCCCTGATAGCTTTTAGGAGCACGGGAAGAGAGGTTTGTTTGTTTGTTTGTTTTTGAGGGAGGAGAAAGCTTTTTGGGCCCAGGGATTCTTGGGAGCCCCAAGAATAGCCCTGGTGGGCCCATGCACCCCATGGGCTTCTCTCCCTCTGCTTTACTATCTTGGTCTCTTCTCTTGCATACATTCCTGCTGGTTGATATCCTTCTTGACCGGTGGTGCCAGACCTGGATATAGTATTCCAGGTGATAAATGAGAAAAGAGGAACAGAGGGTGACTACTCCTTCCCCTGATCCCTATGCTCCTGTTTAAGCTAACCAGAATTGCACTGGATTTTTGCTTCTGGATCACACTCGTGAATCACGTTTAGCTTGTGGCCTACTAAAAACCCCAGCTATTTTCCACACATACTGCTTCCAAACCAGGTATCATGTGAGCTATATTGGTGCATCTGATTTTTCCTGACTAAATATAGCACTTTACACTTATCCTTGTTAAAATTCATTTTGTTAATTTTGGCCCAGTTCTCCAATCTGTTCAGGTCATTTTGAATTCTCATCCTGTCCCCTGGGATATTCACTACCACTCCTAATTTGGTGTCATTTGCAAATGTTCCATCATCCAAGTCATTTATAATATGAACAGTATCCATTTTTGTCTGCAAACCAGCTACAAATCTATCCACCCCCACAGACCCCCAGGAAGCATGCCCAGAGAATCTAGTAGCTGAGGTGGGACAAGCTGACTATCTCGAACACCGATAGCTCTGTAATTTTGCTAGAAGGAGTTGGTATATCAAACAACTATTAATCTCACTGAATTCTAGAGACTTTCTTTAATTTTAAATAAATAAGCATAACAGAAATGCCAAAAGCCTCCTGTGATCTCATTCTCTGGTTAAACATGGTTCAAGACGGTCAGGCACTCGGGGGTAGAAACTTCTCACCACTCGGAAGTGGAGTGCACACATATAATTTCTACTGCTTCTGCTAGGTGGGGTGAAGAGCAATTCAGCTTACCCCCTTTTAATCACTGGTAATAAATACCCCAAAGGCACTGTATCTCATCTGATCATAGGAGCTAAGCTGGGTCATCCCTGGTTAGTACTTGGATAGGAGACCAATGACGAATACCTGGTGCTGTTGGCTATATTTCATAGGAAGGAACCAGTAAAACCACCTCTGAGTATTCCTTGCCTGAGAAAACCCTGTGAAATTGCTGTATGTAATTCATGGGTTGAATTAATTGAAAGTCGACTTGAAGGAACATACATGCACAATTCTGTTCAGCACCATCACCAAGTATGGGCCAAGGAAATTAAGATCTTTCTGTGCAATCATATGGGCCAGACATGTTCTTTCCACTTCATGGGTCAGGAAGGTTCTAATACATTGGTTCTTAACCTTTCCTTTACCAGGGGCCCCTGTAAATATAATTTGTTGTTGTAAATATAATTTGAATTAACTCAAGAGTTAAGTATTTACATTTAGATTAAAATATTCATAAATTTATTTATTTATTAAAGGCTTCCGAGGAGTAGGATTCAAATCCATGCTCAGAAACTGGGTAAGCTTGGGCAAGTCACATCCTCTCAGCTTCAGGCAAAGGCAAACCCCCTCTGAACAAATTTGTCAAAAAAAAAATCCTGTGATAGGTTCATCTTACGGTTGCCATAAGTCAGAAGTGACTTGAAGGCACATAACAACAATGTGCCACTGACAGGGCTGTGTTCTTTCTAGTCACCATGTCTCTCGCCTTTGAAAACTGACTTATGGCAATCCTAAAGCAAACCTATCACGGGGATTTTCTTGGCAAGATTTGTTGCCATTGCCATTGCCTTTGCCTTTCTCTGAGGCTGAGAGAATGTGACCTGCCTGAGGTCACCCAGGGGAGATTCAAAGCCTGGTTTCCAGAGTCATAATCTGGCCATACACTTACACCTGGTACCATGTCCTTTTACAGGGATGAGGCAGCAGAGGTGTGTGTGCAGGTGCCGAAACTGCTCCCTCATTTGCAAACAAGGGGTCAATTTGGGTACACACATACCTCTGCTGCTGTGTCTCTTTCATCAGGGACATGGCAGCCATGGCAGGGGCTGTGCACACTGAAACTGCTCCCTCATTTGCAAATGAGGGAGCAGTTTGGGGACACATACCTGCCACTGTGTCCCTCAGTGCCCACACCCCTGCTGCCTCATCCCTGACAAAAGAGACACAGTGACAGGTGCATGCACACAAAGACACACCTCATTTGCAATCGATGGAGCAGTTTCAGCAACTACATACCCCCCCACACACACACACACACTGCTGTGTCCCTATTGCTGTTGTTGCTGTTGGTCTCCAGCAGGAGGGCTTCATGGACCCCCTGTGAAAGCTCCGTGGACCTACAAGGGTCCATGGGTCCCAGGTTAAGAATAACTGATCTAACGTATCATCTTATGCTATCTAAGTCCTGATAGATAAATTAAAACCTGAGAAATCAGGATATTCAATCCCATGGATAGTATCCTGGCTGCATGGTATGATTACAGAAGAGATAGTCTGGAAGGCTTCCCTTACTCCTAGTCCCTGCAGAATTCTTTTCCTATACCAGTAAGAGCAAATCATGCAATTTGCTTCCACATTTAGCAGCAACTCTGTTTGTAACTGCTCAGTTCACCCAATTCTCTGATTCATTAGCTCCCTGTTCTCAATCATCCCTCTGCTCTCATGGCCTCCTACTGACAGCTGTCTCTTCTTGTCATGGCTTGAGAACAACATTGACAAGCAGAGGTTTAATTAGCAAGGGCTTGTATGGAGGGAATCTATCCTGGGCCTTAGGCTGAGAACATGGACTTTCCATTGCCTTGCCTTGGCCTGGCAGTTTCCCCGGGACAAGCATCACTGAGGTGTCCTCACTGACATCACTGATAGGAAGCAAGAAATAGAGGAGAGCAAGCAGGGAGAGTTATGCCTGACTTGCTAGAAGCCTTTAGGGCAGAAACCGCCCTCATTATCCAGGGACATGATTCCTTCACTTTCTCAGCTGTCTCTCTTCTTCCGCTGACCTATTCTCTAACTGTGGGTAATTAAAGATACAGTGACCTTTGCAAGGTGCCTGAATAGCTGGAACAAAAGTCAGTAAAGTGTAGGTTAGTGGCCCCTCTCAGCAGTCTTCTGGATGCCTTTAACCAGATGATAATTTTGCAAGCAGGGCAAAGCGAGAATAAGGTTTTCTGTCTATGTGCCTGAGTTGGTACAGGCAACATAGGCCAGGCATTTATACTGAGATCAATTTTTTGAGAGGGTGTGAATGCTCCAGATGCTACCCTGAGGAAATACTTTGAAACCAGATGTTCCTGACAGTATCACACTTGGTCTCTCTCTCAGCTCTTTTGCTACTTTTTTGATCCCCTGACCATCCCACGCACAAGCCAAACTTACTTCCTTTTCTTCAGTAAATCATCTGTCTATCAGTCATTGTAAGTATTTCTCATAGCATGGCAGTATGCAAGCAAATACATGGGTGCACACCTCCCCAAGACATAGGTCTTCACGGGTCGTTAGAATTACTGCAATTTTGCTGTACATCTTCTGTCAACAGTAGTTTGATCTCTCTACACTAAGGGGTGGGAATTCTGTGGCCTGTGGACCACATATGGTCTTGAAAGGTCTGGTTCTGTGTTTCCCTTGCCCTGACAGAGCCTTCCTATGATGTGCGGGACTTAGGTAGAAAATGTTGTTGTAGTTATTAGATATGTTACAGTAGAGTAGTTATGTGTGCAGTGTGTAGTAGATGCTACAAGGTGAGGATCTGTCAGGAGGGGGTGAGATAATGTAATGTAAGAAGTAAGTGGTGATTGGTAGAATGTCTGAGGGGATTTTTAAAAGGGTGGTGTAAAATAGTTGATCAAAGTGTGGAGTCTGTCAAGATTAAGGATTAGTTAGTGGGATTCAGGAGTCTGCATGGTTAGGAGAGTTAGTCGGGGTCAGAGATAGCGGAGAGTTAGACCTAGTTAAGATATAAGTGAGAAGGAGTGACAGATGTATGTTAGAATTAGCATCCATCAAGATTTATATGTATTTAATAAGTAAATCGTGATGTTATGTTCAATTTCTGTTTAATAAATCATTATTTTTAATTATACCCTTGAGCTTACAAGAAAGCTACATGTCGGAAAGCTTGATGCAGAGTCTGCAGTGGCAGCAGTTAATACGGGTGGTGGTGTCCGGAGGCGAGATAAGATGAATAAATCTCATATTGGAAACACAAGGGCATCTAAACAGTCCCTACATTTGATGTCATAGTGATGGAACAGGAGGAGGTCCTCACATTGCTTAAAGAAGGGGAGATAAGTGAAAATCCTCATAGCTGGTGACCACAATGATGGAACACGAAGAAGTACACAAACTGGTGGCTGAGGTGGGATAGGTAAAGCCCCTCACATTTGGTGGCAGTGGAGAGATTAGTGGAAAATCTCCCACCCTTTGATCTATTTTAAAAGTGAATGGAAGTGATTGAAACTTGCCTGCTAGTTCTGGAAAAGATGTACATCCAGCCCATGAGATGTAGGAAGTATCAAAAAATGGCCCTCTGACGCTCTACACACATTCACCCTGCTCTATGAACACAGATATAGGAAAGGTGTCCTGCTCTTTTACTCTAGGGTCTCCACACTACCCAATTCACAACTGCAGGATCCTCTCCTTATGAAAGGATGCACAAAAGACAGACTTCAGGGAGTGCAGATGAACTTCATTTATAGTTCTCTCCCCACATTTGTGAGTTTGATGTTTGCAAATTTGATTATTCCTGAGCTCACATGCCTCCTCCCCATTCTCCTCCTGCTGTTCTCATGCATTTTGCCCTAGTGCAAAGAACTTGTGCTGAGGCAAAACAAAGGGAAATGGGTGAGGGGTGGAAAGCTTGTATGAGCTCCCTTTCCCTCTTCCAGAGTTCCCTCCTTTCCCTTCCCATGCCATTCCTAGGCATTTTGCCCCAGCACAGAGAACTTGGCAAAACAGAAAGGCAAAATGGAAAGGAATGGGGGAAAGCTTGTGCAGGTTCTCCATACCAGGGCAAAATGCATAGGAATGGCAGGAGGAGCTCCAAAGGGGGAAAGGAAGGCTCATGTGAGCCTTCCCCCACCCCCATTCCCTTCCCGTTTGCATTAGAATAGGAAGGGTGGAAACCCAGAAGGGAATGTCAGGGAGAATGGGGGGAGTTATTTGTGGTTTTTCCACTTTTTCTAGGGTTCTGCTCCCCAAGCCCTCACTAAATTGGAGGGACAATTGAATTTGGAGAATCTGATCTCAGAGAATGGGAGAACAGAGGCATATCTAGGGTAAGACAACTGGGACGTGTGCCCCAGGTGCCAATGCCAGGGGGACACAAAAGGAGGAACCACCCCGCCTGGACCTCCTGCCACTGCTTACCCTGCTCCCACCCACTACTGCTTGCCCCACCCTTTAAATGCTGTTAAAATTTAAATACAGTTGAAAAGTTCATCGTTATTAATTAATAACTGAGCAATAATAGTTAACAATGATTTCAGAGTTCACGGATTCCCTTGGAAATACCCAAACAAAAGGAAATGTTTTTATGTTTTTTTAAAACAATGGATGTGTCAGTTCAAGCCTTAAATATGAAAACTTTGGTGCTCCTACATCTACCTGTGGAAAAAGAAGACAATCTAAATATGCTCAAATACATGCACAACAAGCTTTTTCTACACACATTATATAAGAACATTTAGCTTAGAGATTGGGATGTGAGTAGAAATCATAGAATCATAGAATCATAGAATCATAGAAATGTAGAGTTGGAAGAGACCACACGGGCCATCCAGTCCAACCCCCTGCCATGCAGGAACACTCTCAAAGCACTCCCGACAGATGGCCATCCAGCCTCTGCTTAAAAACCTCCCAAGAAGGAGACTCCACCACACTCCGAGGCAGCATATTCCACTGCCGGACAGCCCTGACTGTCAGGAAGTTCTTCCTGAGGTTCAGGTGGAATCTCCTTTCCTGCAGCTTGAATCCATTGCTCCTTGTCCTGGTCTCTGGAGCGGCAGAAAACAAGCCCTCTCCTTCCTCTACATGGCATCCTTTCAAATATTTAAACAGAGCTATCATGTCCCCTCTTAACCTTCTCTTCTGCAGACTGAACATACCCAGCTCTCTAAGTCTATCCTCATAGGGCTTGGCTTCCAGGCCCTTCACCATTTTGGTCGCCCTCCTCTGGACCTGCTCCAGCTTGACCATGTCCTTCTTGAATTGGGGTGCCCAGAACTGGACACAGTATTCAAGATGAGGTCTAACCAAAGCAGAGTAGAGTGGTACCAGTACCTCCCTCGATCTAGACAAATGGTTTCACACACTTTGTTAGCCATCCGTGAGCTAAAAAAAATCCAATTAAGTAATTAATTGGATGCAGAATTTTTTAACACATTGAAGTTGTTACATCACATTGTTGCCGTGCGCCTTCAAGCTGTTTCCAACTTATGGTGACTCTAAGGTGAACCTGTCATGGGTTTTTCTTGGCAAGATTTGTTCAGAGGGGAGTTTGCCTTTGCCTCCCTCTGAGGTTGAGAGAGTGTGACTTGATGAAGGTCACCCTGTGGTTTTCCATGGCCAAGTAAGGATTTGAACCTTGGTCTGCAGGGTTGTAGTCCAACACTCAAACCACTACACCATTCTGGCTCTTAATTTATTGTAACATCATGTTACAATACATTAATTGTTAATGTTAAAAGGAATGTGTATGGCTGCCTACCTCCCCAGTTTATTTAGACAGAGTTAGTATTCCTCTTATCTTTCCTTTTTCCATTAATTACTATTTGCTTTCTAATTTTCTTAGCAAAACAATCTGCGCATGATTGAGTTCCTGGAAAAGTAAGCCCACCAACCCATCTGGTATTTTAAATGAAGTACATCCACAAACTATAGCCGCCCAGCTCGCTCGGCTAACAAATGACCTCTACAAGGGAGTTTTGAATTGCTGACACTCTCCTCATATTTTCACACCACACTGCGTTCTGTATGTTCCTCACTCACTCTCCAAACATCACAGATTATTAACCTGAAATATTTATATCAAAACGGTTCTTAAACTACCTTGTAAAAATAACTTTTAAACATAACTAACACATGTGACTCATTATACCAAAAGAAAGCAATGTATTCACCATTTCTTACATTAGTTTTGAGATTTAACTCTGCAAAACCCAGAACTGCATTGCCTTAATTCATTACTTCCACCTCTGAACTAATTTAAATATTTGTACACATTCAGATTAGCATTCATTTTCAGGGCCATCAAACAAACAATAGAACTGTGATAATCAGAAGGAGAACCAATATAAATAATGGGCTAGATAGTAAGTACAGAAAGCCCCTGCCTTTCAAAGCCCCATTATTTGATGACTCAGCCTTTCAACGCTTCCAAATTAAGGACAAATTCCATTAATTCCAGTTCTTCTTGTCCACAGGAGCATGCTTGGGACTGCTTGCACATGTGCATGGCCCGAGGTCTTGCTTACTGAAAGACTGGATCTCCCTGGTCAAATTAATGGAATTTGTCTATATTGCAAACATGAAAACAGGGGGCTTCCATCTTGCCTATAGGGGTTCACTTGGGTCCCCACATGAGCTGCTTGCAAAGCAAGCTCAGGGAGAAAAAAAGGCACCAAACCAACTGAGAGACTTTACAAGCAGTGTGCATGTGCAGTCTGTCCTGAGTGAGCCCCCATAAATTCTTAATGTGCCCTACAGTACACAGGTTTCCCTTTTTGTCCATAGTACTCCAGTCCCTAACCTGTCAGATAAGCAGGGGAAGCCTACAGTCTGTCTCTCTCTCCCTCTGTATGTTGCCCTTAAAAAGCAAAAATTTCACTGTTGTTTAATTTAGGTTATTGGTTTTTAATATATAAGTCTGTCCTGGCTTTTTCATTTTATTCATCATCCTATTTGTCAAATAAAAATTTAATTCATCAAATGACCCTTTTTCCCCACCTATTTTATTTAGACTTACTAGTTACAAACTTTGTTGATACTTTGAGGTTGTCCAGTTTTGTCTAACAGGTAAAGGAGGGATGACACTTCTTCTGTACACACGCACATACACATGCATGCTTTTCTCAGGCTCTGTTTTAGTATTTTGGACATGCTTCAGAAAGAGAATTGTCAGTATGAAAGCACATCCAGAGATCAATCTCCACAGTGGAAAACTGATCACAAATTGTGAAATTCCAACACTATGCTTGAATGTATTAATATATTTTATTACTAGAGATAATCCAACGAAGATTTTAATTGAGGCCATTGACAGAATCAGACTCTGGTCTTCTGTCTCTAAGTCAGGCAGGTCACCAACATCATGGTTTATCGGGAAGTCTGGAGACACGAAAAGAGTTGAGAGGCAACTGCACTGCCATTAGCGACAGGCTCTATGTCTGTATCCCATTTACAGACCTTAAGACTGAAATAATGTTGATGTACAAGTCTTTCTTCTCCAAGACCCTTGCTTCATCTGAATTACATATGTGATGCAACACTGTTTGTGCACCATGTTTGAATTATTTGTGGTTTTCTTAAATGATGAATTGCACAGTTCCCTACTTACAAACATACCCAGATACAATCTGTCGTGGATGCCACTGTTTGTACAGAGGCACTTGGAGCAACCTGTTACCCAGATTTCCGGGGGTCCTGGTCACCGTGCTCGATGTAATCAAAGATATGGGAATTAGCCCGAGCACACGTTGGCAAAGTGAGAGTCAGGGTAACTAGGCAGGATCTTAGAGCCCTATGTATACCAGGTCAGGCCAGACCAAAAACCAAGCCGAATTAGTGAGGAACAGCTTTTACCACATTGCAAAGGACTACGAGCTTATGGGGATGAAGCTTAAGGACCTTCGTGTGCAGGTGGTTATTTCGTCTCTCCTCCCTGTTCAAGGATATGGCGCACGTAGGGAAAGGGCAATAGCAGAGATCAACAACTGGCTCCGCACATGGTGCCTCTGGCAACGGTTTGAGTTTTTGGAACACGGCCTGAATTTCCATGAACGTGGGCTTCTGGCAAGGGATGGGCTGCACCTCACGAAACTTGGCAGGAATGTTTTTGCAAACAATCTCGCAAGGAGGATTCAGAGGTCTTTAAACTAAGTTCCACTGGGGAGGGAGACAATATTATTCAAGGCCAGGACTCGGCGAGCGCAGGGGGAAAAGGCCCAAATGATATTGGACAAGTAGTACAAGCGGCCAGTGGCAGGAGGAGTAGAAACTATAGTATAGGACTTGCAGGAAGGGCCCGGGAACTTAAGTGTCTCTACACTAATGCACGGAATATGGGAAACAAGCAAGATGAACTTGAACTCCTGGTACAACAAAATAAATACAATTTGATAGGCATCACTGAGACCTGGTGGGATGAGTCTCATGATTGGAATGTAGGAATAGAGGGGTATAGCCTATTTTGTAAAAATAGACCAAACAAGAAAGGAGGAGGAGTAGCCTTGTTTGTCAAGGATGTTTTCACCTGTGAAGAGATCCGTGACTTAAAGCCAGGTCGAGAGCATCTGGGTAAGAATTAAGGGAGCGAGAAACAATAGGGATATTCTGGTGGGGGTTTACTACAGACCTCCAACCCAGACTGAGGACTTTGATGGTGCCTTCCTCAACCAAATGACTGCACATTCAAAAAGGAGAGATACAGTAATAATAGGAGATTTCAATTACCCGGATATATGTTGGCAGTCAAACTCTGCCAAGACAGCAAGGTCCAGCAAGTTTCTTGCTTGTCTTGCAGACAATTTCATGGTCCAGAAGGTGGAAGAGGCCACAAGGGGATCAAATATTCTAGATCTGATCCTGACCAACAGGGATGACCTTGTTAATGAGGTAGAAGTGGTTGGATCTTTAGGGGGCAGTGACCATGCCCTATTGGAATTTGGCATTTGGTGGGAAGGAGAAGATAAGTGTAGCCAGACACTCATCTTAGATTTTAAAAAAGCGGACTTCTGTAAACTTAGGGAGCTGCTGGCTGGAATTCAGTGGTCAAGAATAGTGAAAGGGAAAGGAGTTCAGGAGGCATGGGAGTTCCTTAAAAGGGAGATACTGAAGGCACAGTCCAAAACTGTGCCAATAAGGAGGAAAAATGGAAAGCATCTGAAGAAACCAGAATGGTTGACTAAAGAACTCTCAGTTGAGCTAAGTGTTAAGAGAAACATGTACAGGAAATGGAAGAAGGGGGAAACCACCAAAGAAGAACTTAAGCAAGTAGCCAGGAGATGTAGGGAGGAGGTCAGAAAGGCTAAAGCACAGAACGAACTTAGGCTGGCCAGAGACATCAAAAACAATAAAAAGGGCTTTTTAAAAAATGTCCGCAGCAAAAGGAAAAAGAAGGAGACGATAGGGTCGCTGCACAGAGAACATGGCGAATTATTAACAGGGGGAAGAGAAAAGGCAGAACTACTTAACACCTTCTTTGCCTCAGTCTTTTCCCAGAAGGATACAAGCACTCAACCTGGTGGTTGGGGAGCAGGTGAGGAAGCAGGGGAAATGAGGCACATAATAGGTAGAGAGGTGGTACAGGAATACCTGGCCACACTGGATGAATTCAAGTCTCCATGACCAGATGAATTGCATCCTAGGATATTAAAAGAACTGGCAGAGGTCATTTCGGAACCGCTTGCTATAATCTTTGAGAAATCTTGGAGGACAGGAGAAGTCCCAGCAGACTGGAAGAGAGCAAATGTTGTCCCCATCTTCAAGAAGGGAAAAAAAGAGGACCCAAATAATTATCGCCCAGTCAGCCTGACATCAGTACCCGGAAAGATTCTGGAGCAGATCATTAAGCAGTCAGTTTCTGATCACTTAGAAAGCAACTCAGTAATCACAAGAAGTCAATATGGATTTCTCAAAAATAAGTCATGCCAGACTAATCTTATCTCTTTTTATTATAGAGTTACCAGCTTGATAGATGAAGGGAATGCTGTGGATGTAGCATTTCTCGATTTCAGTAAGGCCTTTGACAAAGTTCCACATGACATTCTTGCAAAGAAGCTAGTAAAATGCGGGCTGGACAGGGCTACTGTTAGTTGGATTTGTAATTGGTTGACCGATCGAACACAAAGGGTGATCACGAATGGCTGCTTTTCATCCTGGAGAGAAGTGACTAGCGGGGTGCCACAGGGTTCTGTCCTGGGCCCAGTGCTGTTCAATATCTTCATCAACGACTTGGATGAAGGAATAGAGGGCATGCTCATCAAATTTGCAGATGACACCAAATTGGGAGGGGTTGCTAATACACCAGAGGACAGAATCAAAATTCAAAATGACCTGGATAGATTGGAAAGCTGGGCCAAAGCTAACAGAATGAAATTCAACAGAAAGAAAAGTGTAAGGTCCTACACTTAGGTAGAAAAAATTCAATCCAGAAATATAGGATGGGGGACACGTGGCTGGATAGCAGTACGTGTGAAAGGGATCTAGAAGTTTTAATAGACCACAAGCTGAACATGAGTCAGCAGTGTGATGCGGCAGCCAAGAAAGCCAACGCAATTCTCGGCTGCATCAATAGGAGTGTGGTGTCTAGATCGAGGGAGGTACTGGTACCACTCTACTCTGCTTTGGTTAGACCTCATCTTGAATACTGTGTCCAGTTCTGGGCACCCCAACTCAAGAAGGACATGGTCAGGCTGGAGCAGGTCCAGAGGAGGGCAACCAAAATGGTGAGGGGCCTGGAAGCCATGCCCTATGAGGATAGACTTAGAGAGCTGGGTATGTTTAGTCTGCAGAAGAGAAGGTTAAGAGGGGACATGATAGCCATGTTTAAATATTTGAAGGGATGCCATGTAGAGGAAGGAGAGGGTTTGTTTTCTGCTGCTCCAGAGACCAGGACAAGGAGCAATGGATTCAAGCTGCAGGAAAGGAGATTCCACCTGAACCTCAGGAAGAACTTCCTGACAGTCAGGGCTGTCCGGCAGTGGAATATGCTGCCTCGGAGTGTGGTGGAGTCTCCTTCTTGGGAGGTTTTTAAGCAGAGGCTGGATGGCCATCTGTCAGGAGTGCTTTGAGGGTGTTCCTGCATGGCAGGGGGTTGGACTGGATGGCCCGTGTGGTCTCTTCCAACTCCACATTTCTATGATTCTATGATTCTATGATTCTAGTTTAGAAAGGATTTTTATTTTATTTTTATTAAAAGTCTGTCACTGCACACTTACGCACGTTCGCACTCACTCACACATGGGCTAAAAGAAATAAAAAGGGAGGAAAATGGATAGAAGAGTTTTCTAGGGGTTAGCGGGAGATACTACACCTGGTCCCGATGTCTGAGATGTCAGCAGGAGGAGCAGAGATGGATCTCAGCACGTGGAGGCTGAGGGGAATGCTTGGCGAACAAAGTGACGGCAAGCGGGGAAGAAATCGAGAGCGATCCAAAGAACCGCTTGAAATCAGGGGGTAATTATAGGGGGAAATGTGCCTGGAGGGCAGTCCGTTCCCGGGGAAAACAATAGGTGAAGGAGCTAAACAAAGCTCTTAATGATGGACATCTCCAGCTTGATGGATTTTCGATTGACTCTGCTGGGGCTTGACAATAGCCTCAGCCGCACGGATATTCCCCTCGCTTGACAGGCAGATTGTAATCCTGTCAAGCTGGTATCGGTGCAGAGGATCCTTTTGTGTGCTTAATGTACTTTTGATGGGCCTTTACCTGTGCATGCCTGGAGGTCTCCTGGGGCGAAGTGACGGGAAGTTACTGGCCTGACCAGGGTTTTTTTTTCTTTATTTTTCGGCAGCTTGTCCATGCCATTCTGCGTGCTCATCCAGGGGCCTCGCAAGCATGTGGGGAGATATATGTATTTTTCTGATAGCCGATTTTATTAATATTAAATTGTAGACCCCGGGCTCGAGCTGCTTCACCTTAGTAGCAAACCGCTTGGACTTACATGAGTGGGTTTGTCTCAGGGGTGTAGATGGAAACCTAGGAATCTGTTTTAATATTAAATCAGGTCATTGGTCCCTCAAACCCACTGCTGTTTAAAGTTGCCAGCATACCTCTCCAAAGTTCAGATAAGTATTTTCCAGTGCTATTTGGAGAGTTGAGATCTTAACATCTTTTTTTTATGCAAAGCATGTGATCTACTAGGAAGCTTGCAGCTCTTTCTTCTAAACAGCATATCTAAACTGTAAGAGCCACCAAGTTTAATTTCTAGAAAAAAGGTCAAAGTGATCCATTGTGAGAAAGGATATAAAAAGTCCTATGACATCTTAAAAATAAATAGAATCACTGAGGTATAAACTTATTTTTCTTTAATTAAAAAATTAGTGATGTACTTATTTGTTTAGAAACATAATTAAGCTAGGGGGAAATGTGTAATAATGGGGATTCCCATTATCCAGGTAACAAGGCTGAAGGGATATAGCTCTCCCTCCAGGCAACCAAGGGTAAAGGAGATGCTGGGTTAGGTTACATTTTATTGGGGGTCAGCATGACAAGGACATCACAGGTCACAAAAGAGACAAAGAAGCATCAACCAGAGACAGGCATATTGCCGGTTGCAGGTTGGCCCAACTAGGCCTTGCCTTACTGCTTTGTCCCCCCACCACTATCTCAGCATTTAACCAACAATGTGAGTAGCTAGGATGTTTTTAGATAGTTGTGTTAGGACTTCTGCATCAAGAGTGGGGAAGCCACTGAAATCATTGAGTACCTCACTCTTTAATAGTTTCCAACATACCTTGATCGTCTCGGGCTTTAGGGTATCTACAGCCTCTGCAATAAGCACAATAGCATCTGCAATTGTGTCCATAAAGTCATGACACTGCAGTCAGAGTGTCAAGTGCAGCATGAATCCTCTCAAAAGTGAGGTGGATATAAATCATCTTAATGCACCTGATGATGCCTTCATCATGTGGTTGCAACAGTGTTGTAGTGTTAGGAGGCAGGAATATCGCTTCCATGTTCTCATCAGCGAAGCAGAGAGATTGGGGATTGCCAGGAACATTGTCAATTATGAGGAGAACCTTGAATGGCAGCCCCCTCTGTTTGGGGGTGTGTTATTTTTCCTTAACTTCAAGAATGAAGTACTGGTAGAACCATTCCAAAAACAAGATCGCCATCACCCAAGCCTCTTTGTTTTGCTGCCAGAACACAGGCAGGCTTTTTGTTTCTGTTCTTAAGGACCTGGGTGTTGTTTGCTCAGTAGACAAGGCCTATCTTGATCATGTGACCAGCTGCATTGCCACACCAGAGTAAGGCAATCTTTCTAAGCCTTGAACCCTTATGGATGTAGGCACAACTGGGCATCTTCTTCCAGAACAAGTCCATTTCTTCACAACTGAAGACTTGCTTTGAAAGGCTGCCCTCCTCTTCTATGATTTTCTTGAACTCTTCTGGAAAGGCTGATACTGCCTTGGCATTGGCTGAAGCTGACTCTCCCATGATCTTCACATTATTGAGGCTGTAGTGAAGTGGTTTATAGGTAGCCAGCCATCCCTTACTAACCTTAAATTCTTTCTCCCATTATCCCACTGCTGCAGGAGTGCTCATAGAGACTAAGTGCTTTTTGATGCATAATGTTGCCATCAACATGGATATGCTTCTGTGACATGTCCCTAACCACACACTTAATGCTTTCTTACTCTTTGCAAGCAGTTTATAATAAACAAGAGAGACCATTTTTGCCATTGTAGATTCAGCTCTAACACATCCACGAATTTCAGCATCCTTCTGCTTTATTTTCTGCATGCTCAATTCAGTATCAGGATGCTTCCCAACATTACAGCCCACTTTGGAAGTTGACATGTCACTTTTCAAAAGAGCTAAGATTTTTATTTTCTCATTGAGAGTTACCACTTCACACTCCCTTTTAGACTCTGAGGGATTGCTTTGACCACTTAATTGCTTTTCAGGAGCCGTTTCTTTTAGAGAAAGAAAGGGTACACACAACAATGAACAACATAATGGTACTAGCAAAGGAACAAGATGCGAGGCTGCAGAGAGACTCAAGCCTGCATAAAAAGAGGCTGCAGAGACACTAACAAAAGATGCAAGATGCGAGGATCTGTGAAATGGCAGGAAGAGAGGATTTGTGCCAAGCGCTATGCCTGGATTCCTATCATTTCACAGATCCATACATTTCTCTGACTCAACCTCAAGCTGCAGGAGGGGGAGTGGCAGCAAGCATAATGCAAAGCAAAGCATTCTTCCTGATGCCCAACCTCCAAAGAGCGCAAGAGATACCTACTCTGCATGGCCTAAGAATGGCCGTGGCAATCCGGGCCTCCACCACCTCCCCAGTTGCTTTAGGACTGCTTCAAAGTCAGGTTATACTAGATCTCAGGTTTGTTTTTTGTTTTGTTTTGTTGTTGTTGTTTTGTTTTTACTGTTTCTACATTTTGAGTTTGCAGTTGGTTAAATTCATGGATCCTGAGCTTCCAGATATGGCAGGGCTGCCATATTTGTAAATGGGGTTCAAAAAATACTACTTACCCAGTTACAAAATCATACAAGCACTTGGGCCTGATTCTAAATTTCACCATCATCTCTACCTTCAAGTCTCAAATCAAGTCTCAAGTCCTTGAATATACTTTCAAGTCAAGTCTCAAGTCTGGAAGCCAACTTTATACCCCAATCAAAATTTCAGAATTAATGGATAGAGTGAAATAAATTCAGTCTGACAATTTAAGCAGAGCCAGCTCTCCACAATTGCAATTTTGCCATCTGCAGCTTCAGAAGTGGGGAATAGGATCCTATCTTACTCCCCATTACTGCAGATTCAAAAGCTTTAAAAGGAAGAATTCTTCTCCCTAAAGCCCATTGCCTAACACATTTGCTATTCCCCTATGAGAAATGCACCCTGCACTCTGGGGGCAAGTCTTGTCTTTGGCTCTTAAGAAATGTTTTAGAATGCTCCTCCAATACGCAGTGAGGATAGGCTGCTGAGCAGACCTCAAGCCTGCCTTGAGCCCATTGCTTAACCTGTTTACTGTTCCCCTCTGAGAAGTGAGCCCAAACTTTTGGGCTTGAGAAAGATTGTCATGTGACTAGTAAGCAAAAAGAGATGAGGCGTTGTTCAAAGTCATAAGGTTTCTGGATGAACGTGTTATGTTGAGTGAACCAAGGGCATCAAGTCAGTCGTTAAAAATATACAAGTCTCTAGTTGAGTTGAGTCAGTGCATCATTTATGGCCAAGTCAAGTCCAAGTCAAGTTGAGTCACTGAAGTGACTTAAGTCCGACTTGAGTCCAAGTCTATTGACTCAAGTCTACATCCCTGCATAACACAAAAGGAAAAGTAGATGGCAGTGTGGGAGGGCATTAAATCCAGCAGATACTGCCTCTTCTCTCCCTCCAAGGCCAAGATAGTGCCAGTTAGGATGGATGTGGAGGCGTTCATCTACTTCTGGGGCTAGGCATGAATTAAGGATTCAATGCATTAAACTTTAAATGCATTAAATGCATTAAGCTTTCCCTCATGTATTCACATTCAATATTTCAAACACGCACACACCCAATTACAAAATTTCTTAGGAAACTGCTTCTCAATGTAGAACATATTCATAATAAAAGCAGAGAGGTGAAAATGGCTAGACCATTAGAATCCGCAAGCAAAGGAAGAGACAAGTCTCTGTGCACTTATTAATAGTCACTGTTTTATTCTTTGAAAAGCCTTGATGAATATTCTATTCTGTAAAAAGTTAAAATGCATTTCAGCCTATACATTGAACTGAATGGACTTCTTCAAGGGCTAGAAACAAACACAAATATCAATAATAAATCAAACTTGAGTTTTGAATCTTAATATATTATTGATATTTGTGTTTGTTTCTAGTGTAGCCCCTGAACAAGGCCATTTAGTTCAATGTACAGGCTGAAATACACTGGGCTTTTTACAAAATAGAATATTCATCAAGGCTTTTCAAAGAATAAAATATTGTAGACCCTCCTCATCTCCTATCTTCTCAGACCCAGAGAAAGTTGCAGCCCCTGGCAATCTGCTTCCTCTTCCCCATCGTCATCTGAGTTTTCCAAGCAGTGAGTTATAATAAATACACTGTAATAAAATGGAGCCCAGCCAGGAAAACACTACCCTATTTGGAACCAAAGTGGATCTACACTACCCATTTATAGCAGTTTGATACCACCTTAACTGTCGTAACTCCATTCTGTGAAATCTTGAGATTTCCAGTTTGCTAAGAGATACTAGAGAACTCCCCCACTGTTGGAGTTCAGAGAAGTGGACAGAGCTTTGTAGCAGAGAATTCCAAACGTCCATCTCCAAAGGATAAATCCCAAGATTCTTTGGGATGGAGCTATCACTAAAGAAGTATGAAATCGTTGTCACCGTGTGGTGTAGATAAACTCCAAGAAAATGAAACTGTTTTCTTCTTGGCAGTTATCTAGCATTGGCTGTTGCTAATATCAGTTCCACAAGGATGCAGAACTGAGAATAACCTAAAATAAATTCCTAAAACACATTCCTTTTGTTGCACTGTGCAGGACCTTGTCTGGGTGAAATCATGTTGCCAACACTTCCCTGCCCTGTAGTCGAATGCACCCACCGTTCTACCTCTGCCTCCTGCCTTTCCCTTACATTCACCTCATGGCCTGCCTAAACAATTTTGAGCACTTGGAAATATATTATTTTTGAAATAATAATAATGCAAGGATGAAATAGCCAGCATGAATGATGGAGCTGTAATGATGCCAATCAATAGGTGACACACTGAACAATGTCTCCACTCATATTAGTGCCAAATTAAGCTGTTTACTGAAACTTTTCTCACCCAAAGAGAAACCCGATCTATAGCAGGCTAGGCGAGATGGATGACTCGCCAAGGGCCCTTTATGGGTGATTTTTCTTGCTCTGACAGACAGATTTTTTTTTTCAAGGGAGGCTATCTCCTCACTAGTGACTTGGAAGCTTTGGGGAGGAGGAAGACAAGAAAAAGAAGGCAAAGAAAAAGCCTATCTGGCTCTATAGGAAACCAATTCATGTGGTCTGTCAGAACTGATAGGAGTGCTTGGTTGCAAGTCTGCACTCAAGCCCCTGAATCTATTTCGGACTGGAGTAGGGTGCTTGAACCAGAAATGAAGCAGACAAAAGGTTCAGTCCTCTTGATAAAGCTACAGGCAGAAGGCCAGGTTCCCAAGAAGTGTACCAGACTTGGCAATCTAGAGCCTTCTTACAGCAATGCCATCTGCAGGGGCTTAAGCTGCAAACCTTATACACTTCCAGAGATCCACTATTGACAGCGGATCATTTACACACCCATTGCAGATGTTGCAGTCAATGATCAAAGGTCTGGAACACCTTGATATTGACTTTGTTATCATTACAGGTGACAAAACAATGGTACTTCTCTGGAAAGAAATCTTGATTGGGATGGTTTGAGGAAGATTTGAATTCATTTCTTTTGAAAAAGAGCAAGTTGTACATTAAATGCAGCAATGCTCATGCAAGTATTTGGAGGAATCTTTCAAATGTGATTATGCTGAACTTCTCATTTTTCCAAACTTAAGTTCATTTTTGCCTGTTTATGTATGATTTTTTTAAAAAAACAGCACAAAACTTTATATGCATTTTCATGAAGTTTTCATATGTGCATCTTAATATAAGAATCATGTCAACATTTGCCCCAATGTCTTTTTTTTTTTTTTTTTTTGGCAAACTGTGGCCAGTTCTGCACTACACTGTTATAGTAATATTACTCCATTTTCAACATCCAGTGGAATTCTGGGGTTTGTAGTTCTCTGAGGCCAAAAAGCTCTCTGGCTAAGAATTCTAAATGTCCCTCCCTAAACTGCAAACCCCAGGATTCCATAGGATGTTGAAAGTAGAATAATAGCACTATAACAGTATAGTACAGAAATGGTCAATGTCCCCTTAATTCAATGCCTTTTATTAACAATTTTCAGTAACAATACATTGCTTTGCACACTTTTCACTAATATTTACACTTTTGTCTGCATTTTTGGCTGGAGAAATCTATTATAAACATCTGGGAAATTAAAATGTTAGTGCACCAGTCCAAGATAAGTCATATAATGATTCAGGAGGTGTGGGTTCAGTATGTTCATATGAAAATATGGTTTGAAGGAATGTCTCCTTCATTCATAGTTTATATCAGAGCATCTCCTCCACGAAGCTAACACTTTTAGCTGGGCATCAGGGATCTGATCCAAGGCATTTTAAAAAGCACAACATTCATCTTGGGTATCTATCAGAGACTTTCCTGAGTTAAACAGGAAGAATGACCTAATTTCTGCAACTCCCAGAAGATGTAACCCCTAATCCTTTTCAGGTGTTTCATGTACGTTGCTTACTGTCTCCATATGTCTTACTGGGTTTAACTTCCAGCCCCTCAAGACTGACTTCTACCCTTGAAAAGGAGCAGGAAATTCCCCAGCGTTCATTAATTCTCACACTGCCACCACCCACTGAATTCTGAATTAACTGAACAATGCAGTGGGACCCTGTTCAGTGGATTGCCAATCTCTATGCTTAAGGACCTTTCCCTTCCCTCACCTCCCTCTTCTAAGTGAGACAAGTCCTATCTAAGTGTGTGCCGAAGAATGGCGTGGGAATGGAGAGGAAACAGAGGTTCTACAGACAAGTATTTATTTTAAGGCATGAAAGTAAACATGACAATAATACTCATGAGGGGCTCCCCCCTCTCAGGTACGCTTAACTTACGAGTAGTTATAAAAAAAAAAAAAACAGATACATTCTTAAGATCAGCCAACCTCCAAAATAATAAAAACCCTAACCTGACTAACTATCTAATATTCTAGCTACTCACATTGGGGTTCACAGGTTTAGATGGTCTAAGAGAAGAGTGAGGCCAGGAGGTGAAGCCTAGGGCCTGCAGCCTACTACTGGCACAGATTTCATCTCCAGGATGCTTCTTTGTTGTCTCTCTCCCACATGGTCTCTCAAGGATTTTTATAACTTCTCCATTGAAGCATCTCAAAGATGCTCACCTTTTTCCCCTTGATTGGGCAATTCTCTCCCCGTGACCTGTGAGGCTGACCCATAATAAAAAGTGTAACCTAACCCCAACACCCCATTAACCCTTGGTTTACCTGAAGAGGGAAGTATCCCCTTTCAGCTAAGTCTAGATAATGGGAAGCCCCATTACCACACCATATAGACATTTTCTAAAGATGGCTGACTTGGGGACTTCTCTTTACAGTGGCATTACATCATTTGAACTCTGCTCTGTTATGTTCCTCTGGAAAATACGTATATTTTCTTTCTTTATATTATGTTTGCCATTGACCATAATGCAACCTGTTTGTTTGTTTGTTTGTCATGAGGAACCTCGAAGAACTCTTCAGATCAAGTTGTCAGTCTGAAACTTGTACTCTCGAATGGAACCTTTAGTCCTTTGACTCTTGTTCCTCCACCACTTTGGTATCTCCTGCCAGATTGGACATTACAGGAAATATTGTAGTTTCTGTCAACAACATTCTCCTTTCACAGCAGCTAGGTGGGTACTAACCTATATGTTAAATGGTTTTGATTAGCTTTTCTAAAGTGCCTGGGATGTGATATCAACTGGAACCCTGCTAAGCAAGTTCTTTTGTTCTCACATAAATGAATATGCCTTTCATCTTGTTTTGCAAGATATGTTTTTAAGAAAATCTGGGGCAGGGGTAAGGGACATCATTCAAATACAATATTATTTTCAATATTATAATCCCAAGGTTCAAGTGTATATCTTATGTCTAAATTTAAATCTGGATATATTTAAACTTTAAAAAAAGTCACAGATGTGTGTCCTGTTTTCCCAGAATATGCTCCTCCTGTGGTCCTTTCAATATTACAGCATTAAAGTGCTATGATTTTACTTTAACAGAACCACAGGGTTCTGCCCTGTGGAATCCTGAAATTTGCAATCCTCAGCCTAAGAGCTTCTCTAGTGCCTCTGACCAGACTATAAATCCCAGGATTCCATACAATGGAACCATTCTAGTTAAGGTGGGCTCATAGTGCTATAACTGTGTAGTGTGAAAGGGCCCCTCCTCTGTGGAAATTTGTTACACAGTCCTTTTCATATTATTTTTCCTTATCTCCCTCCCTCTCTTTCCTCTTCACTTTTCCTTTTCTCTTCCCCTTTTTCATTCTTTCATATTTAATTATCTCTTTGCTATGTGCATGAAGGCAAAGCCATAAAAAGCTCATTAAAATATATCATTTGTGATTGTGAGGAACTTTTCCACAGCATTTTCAATTGCAGCAGTGATGTTGAGGAGAAGGGCTGAAGAAATGAAAAATATACAGAAGAAAAATTGTTTAAAATCAATTCTGTTAGATGACAGATTTGTATTAATATAATGTATATAATGGGGGGCAGGATTCATGGCAGGATGACATCATCCTCAAGATAAATGAAACAAGGGGAAAGAAATCAACATAAAATCAGCAACAGAGCATGAAAACATGGATACATGTATACTCTCACCCAAGTTGGATTAAAGTGGAGTTCTCTGTTTACCGCTGCCAGGAGATAAACTGCCCATTCCTACTGTAGGATAAAGATTAGCTACAAAGCACCCTCCTCACACAGTTGTTCTTGTGTGTCTTCAAGTTGTTTCCAATTTATGGAGATCCTATTATGAACTATCACGAGATTTTCTTGGCAAGATTTGTTCGGGGAGGGTTGCCTTTGCCTTTCTCTGAAGCTGAGAGAATGTGACTTTCCCAAGTTCACCCAGTGGGTTTCGATGGCCAAGTGAGGGTTCAAACCCTGGTCTCTAGAATCATAATCCAATGCTCAAACCACTACTCCATGTTGGCTCTCCCTCATACAGTACACCATGGAAAAAAACACAACTCTTTTACCCTCTACCCTTAATTTGTTCAGAATAAATGCATGTATTTTTAAAAGTCATAGAAATCTGACCATGTTCAGGATAAATTTAAAACTTCTTGCTATTAGACCAGGGCAGTTCCACACTTAACATTTTCTCCCAGTTTATTGTCATTCCTCATTAGTGTCTTTCAACAGTTATCATTTTTCTTAGTCTCAATAAAGTATGAGTTTTATTTATATGCCACAATGTGTTCCTTCAGACCACACCATAAAGTAAGTGAATAGTTAAACTGACAAAAATGGAAAACATTTAAATCTTTCAAAATGTATAAATAACACTTGGAATAGAAGTCAGTAAAATATGAAAATCCACATAAAAATGGCTAGAAAATACCATGAGCTATTGATAATCTGAAATGATTAGCCATGAGTGTCGATCAGTTCCCGACAACATCAGTCCTACTTCCTTCTTGCTTGTTCAGCAGCCCAGGCCCAAGGTCCATCTGTGCTTGAAGGTGTGTCAGCATTTCACCAAAACTATGCAGGAAGTACTTTCTTTGACTGATGCCTGTTTCTGCATACTTTTCCCATCTATTTATAATCACAGAGTTATGATTTATGCTTACTTCAGTGTATCCTTTGAACTTAAAGTGAGCAGGACCTGTGTGGATCAGGCTGTCCAAATCATTATAATACCTCTCAATCTTTATTAATGTTTACTTGGAAATCCCACAGAGTTCTTCCAAGGTCTACAGAATTTCAGCCCAAATATCAAGCAGAGTGTACGTTTCACTAAAGAAGTTGACCTAACCTCAGGCCCATACTTCTTGTGGTGAACATATGCATATGTGCCATTTCTCTGCCCAGAAGACACTACTTGCTAACTCCCCCACATCCTCGTTCTGGTTTGCACAGTCTCATAGATGGTGCTTTTGTTTTGGCAAATGCAGCCTGGACTCCAGGAGATCCATGCTGTGCTCCCTCTTGGAGGCTTGATTCTGCTCTTCTTTTACTCTTAATCTAAGATTTACACATGCATGCAAATGTGTTCAGGTCAGTTGAGGCTAACATTTCCTCAGCTCTTTCTTCTTTCAGGCTGTAACAAGGCGGAAAATTTACCTTTAATGTTCTCATTTGCGTTCTCTCCTAGCTAAGTGAAACCCAGGTTTCTGTTCAGATGTGATTGTTTTAAACATTTTTCCTTTGATTGTGTAGTACATTTTAAAATGTTTCCCAGTAATTCTATCCTGTTTTTATACTATGGGTGGTATGGAAATCACTTTGCCATTTTAATTTTATTCGCTCCCACAAATCTGTTAGTTGGGTCATTGATATTTCTATTTACAGAACAAGACTATGTACGCTGGACTGAAAGGAGTTCTAGCTTAGTGGTAGAATTAACGTTTTGCATGCAGAGGTCTCAGTCATCAGTTAAAAGGCCAAAAGCAAAAACTTGCCTTGAGATGGTAGAGTACTTGACTTGATTAGCTAGTGACCAGACATAGGCGCAAGTTAAGTCCTTGATGTTTTACTACACACACACCCCCAGCCAAAAAATAGTCATTCTGAGAGGCAGGGCTGGTATCAGGGATCACAGTTGTCGGGTGGCTGGTGAAGCCCATCAGCAGCAGCACACCAGGACTGCTCATCTTCCTTCTTACATTGCAACCTGTTTGCTTATTTGTCCTCTTCTTCACCAAGGTCCTTTCCGCACGACACTCTTATAGCGCGATTATTCCACTTTCAACCTCCTAGGGAATCCTGGGCCCCTCCCAAAGCTGCAAACCCCAGGATTCCCTAGGAGGTTGAAAGTGGAATAATCGCGCTGTAAGAGTATTGTGCGGCAAGGGCCCAAGAAAGACACATCTTTCCCATAAACACTGAAGGGGTGCGGATGGAGAGGGCAGGCTGAATAGTGCACCTACTATAGTTTTTGCAGGATAGCTCTCAGAATAATATCCACTGTAGCAGTAACTTAACTACATAAAACCACAGACTCACAATAAATCCAAGGTTCTCTGACATCATATAGAAAGGCCTTGCTAGCAAGACTTACTGGGGTGGGAGTCAACATTCCAGCAAGTTGTAGTCGTCTTGAGCCTACCAACAAATGGATGCAGAAGAAGGTTGCCAGGGGTATACCACAATACACATCAGCAGGGATTCACACTGGTAGAGCAGACTACACCACAAGATCTCTTCTGGGCCAGAGAGACAGCTGGAGTTGCAAGCTGTGCACCAGCACCTCTCCTTTAAAAGGAAAACAAAACTAAGCACCTTTACAAGCATGTGTAGAGGAGACTGTAGTTACTTGCTGGTACTTGAATTCTTCACTCTTTTGACCCAAGCAGACTTTAAAACTGTTTTTCTCCCTGGTCCCACCATCTTCACAGGCACATCTGATGGAGACATAAGAGAGGGTCTTCTTAGTGCCTACTTGCAGCCTTTGGAACACCATTCCAAAGAGGGATGGCCCTCCTCTTGCTCTCCTTCTGTTGACCGGCAAAGGTTTTCTTGTTGCAAGAGGCGTTTGAAAAATAAGTGTTACTAATGAAAGGGCTTGTAACAGAGTGCTGTGCTGTTTTTAATAGTACCATTTAAAACTTCTTTGTATTATTTTTTTTATAAATAATCTTTATTAAATTTATACAGATAGAAAAACACAAGGAAACACATACACACACACACACACACACACACACACAGAAAGTACAGAGGAGAAAAAGAGAGAAAAAACCTGAAGAAAAAACAAACAAAATTCCACAATAACTAATAGGAAAAAAATACGACAATTAATATAAACAACAATCATAACACATTCGTATTGATCCAACAATCATGTAAATCAACTGTATGACAATCATGTGACAACAATCATATGAGAAAGAAAAGAAAAAAACCAAGAAAAAATCCTTTACCACATACAAAATTACTCAAAGTACTTATAAATAGTCTACTTAAAACAATTATTCTACAAGAGGCAATTATGTTACTTCCTGGTTTCTTCATCTGATGGGAATAACTTCAATTCAATTCAACACCTCCTTCTAAATATAAGCATAAATAAAATATACCAGCAATTATATAAATTCTATACATAATTCTTTATATCACCCTTTTCCTATTCTGTTTATATACATATGTATTAAATTCATTATACCCGCTATTTATTCTATATTACTTTTATTTAACATCTGAATATCTATAATAGCTCTCCTTATCAAGTTAAAATCCACTCATCTGTTATCTATTATGCAGCAAACCCACTAACCATTAAATCTTCCTTCTTTTCACTTACATAGTTCGTAAAAGGTTTCCATCTTCTTAATAATGATTCTATTGAATTTCCTTTTAACATCGTTGTGAGCTTGTCTATTTCTGCAAGCTCCATTAATTTATTTGTCCATTCACTAAGACTGGGTGTTTCCTTACATTTCCAGTATTTGGCATAAATTATTCTTGCTGCTGTTACCATATATTTTATCAAATCTTTATGTTGCTGTTCCCCCCATCGAACCTGTCTACCGTATTAAGGAGAAAAATTTCTGGTCGGAATGTAATATTTATCTTTAAGATCCTTTGCATACATTTGCAGATTTTTAACCAAAACTTTTTAACTTTACCACATTGCCACCACATATGGAAAAAGGAGCCTTCATGGTATTTGCATTTCCAACATCAATTATTCCTCTTTTTATATATTTTAGCCAGTTTACTAGGGGTCAAATACCATTTATATATCATTTTATAGAGATTTTCTTTCAGATCATTAGATTTAGTAAACTTCAGCCCTTTTCCCCAAATTTCTTCCCACTGATCTAATTCAATACTATGACCTACACATTGGGCCCAATATATCACATTTTCTTTTATTTGCTCTTCTTCCATATTTATCTTTAGTAGTAACTTATATGTTTTCGAGATTAAATTTGATTCCTCTGTACATATTAATTTTGCAAAATCATTCTTAGTGTTCTCAAAACCAAATTTTTTATCATCATCTTTAAATTTCTCTTTCAATTGATAATACAATAACCATTGAATCTGATGGTCTTCCATTCTCAAACACTGCAAATCCTTCATCTCCCAACTATCTCCTTTCTCTTGTTTCTTTGTATTATTTTTAAATGTATGTTTTAAATTGTCTTTAGTTCTGTTTCAGTGTTGACCTTTTGCATTGTTTAACTGTATTCTGTTTTTTAATTTGTTGTCAGGCATCTCGATTTGGAGGAAAATGTGAGATATAAATAAAGTTTTTATTGTTGTTGTATGCCTTTAAGTCACTTCTGACTTATGGCGACCATAAGGCAAACCTATCATGGGGTTCTCTGAGTCTAAGACTGTTTGACACACCCAAGGTCACCCAGAGGTTTCCATGGCTGAGCAAGAATTGAACCCTGATCTCCAGGGTCATAGCCCAATGTTCAAACCACTATACCAAGCTGTTACCCCAAAGGGTGGGTGACTCAGGGATCCACCCACTATCATACCCTGACTTGGAGACCCTGACAATGAGAAGGAGGATTCTGAATTCGAGGTAGAAGTTTTCCCAGAGGCAGGAGTTCCCCAGAAGCTTGTTCAGAAGAAGATAACAAACAATAGCAGGAGCCTGAGCAAGAGGAACAAATATTAGAGGATGAGGCAACACAGACTCTAACTGTGTAAGAGAGACAATGTCAGAAAGAGGGGCTGTGCCACTCAGCGAGTTTAAGTAACAAACAACCCCTAATGAAGGAACACCTGTGGCAACAGCATCAGTAAGATAAAAGGTTTTCAGCCTGCCCTTTCCTTTCAGGGTCAGCAACTGATCTTTATAGTTGTGGAAGTCCTGTGCCATGTTCTCTTGTATCTGGACTACCTTGAGCCTCCTCCTGTTTGACTACAACTTGGATTTGCCCTTTGGATTTGTTTGCTCTGGAATCTGAATTCTGTTTGGACATTTCCCTGCTCTTGCCTTGTGAGTAAGCCCTGCTCTGCCACTTGTTGATTAATTGTTTGCTCTGCTCTGGACATGATACTCACAATGCCAGTACTTCCACATGACAATGGAGAATTAGAAGGCCTGTGAGAGGGAGGTAAACTAATGAGATCTTTCCACCAGTGTTTATGGGGTCAAGCAGGAAAGAACCAGCCAGAGATTCCAAATAAGATAAAAGGTGTTTTTATTTAGATTTACATATGCACACAAAAGATCCAAGCACTCACACAAAAGCTAAAAGGATAAAGGGAGGAAAGTTGTGGATAGAGGAATTTTAGAGTTTGGGTGATAATTAACTGATCCAGAGAGTAGCAAGGAAAGCAGTGATGTGGCTCAGGCACATTTGGGAATGAGACTGAAGCAAGTGAAACACTGCATCTGACTATTGAAAACAGAGAGCTTATATACCCAAAAACTACCCTGCGGGTATGGATGTGAATGGCTCTCCCAGCCAAGTGGGCAATGGGAGCTGCAACACAGACAGTGGGGTTAGAGTTAATGGTTTTAGTGTTTAGGTGACAAAGAGATAATGGCTGTTGGAATAGCTCTGTATTGTGGAGAGATTTGGGGAACAATGCAGGGAGACATCTAGGTGTGAGGGAGCAAGGTTGAAACAATCATTGTTTTGGTGGGAACTTCCCTTTGACCATTATATGTTCAGAGATGCTCTAGCTTCAGCTTAAGCCTATTATCTCTGGAGTTGCTTGGCAATCTGCCGGACAATGGCTTCAGCTACACCTAGAGGGGATGTTGGCTGACCTGGCTTACAATCACATGTTTTCAGTCAGTAATTTTCCTCTGTCCAGCTTGATCTTCCAGTCATCTCAGGTTCCATTTTATATCAATGCCAATTAATGTAGTTGCCAATTAAATAATATTTAGCCAATTAAACTATATCAATCTTGAGGGGTACATGAGGCTGTAACAATGCTGACCAATAGCAAAAAAGGGTAAGGACAATAGTAACACAGCCTTTACCTATAGCCATTTTTTCCTTTGTTGTGGCTTCTGATGTTTCTACCAGCAACAGAGAAACAGCAAATGTGATTCTTTCCCCATGTTACTGCCCTGGCTAGCCCCAGCTTTGGGGATATAAAAAGATATCTCTTGATATCGATAATTCGGCTTCACATACCCATTCTCCTCCACGTGCTTGCGAGGCCCCCGGACAAGCATGCATACAGGCTCAGCCGATAATCACCGTAATATTCCAACACAATACAGGCAGGCCAGAAATAGCCGACTCGCAGCTCTAGGAGACCTCAAGGCAAGTACCTCTATTAGGTATGCTATTAGGTATGCATGCAACTTTCAAAAGATCCTCTGCCCGGTGCTGGCAGCTTGATGATCGGACTATACAATGCTCAAGTACTCCGTGTTTGCATACTGGCTATCCTGTTGACAATTTGGCTGTAACTCAATCATTCAAATTCTGACCTTTCAGAGGCTTTGTCTCCAGCCCCAAATCTATTGTTTTCCCAAAGTCCGACCTAGCCTGCGGTCACAATTCTCCTTATAAAAACCCCTGACTTTGAGTGCTTCCTTGGATCGCTCCCGAGTTCCAGACCACCTTGCTGCTGCATCGCTTGGCGAGCTTCCCCTCAGCTCCATGTGCTGAGATACATCGAACCCCAGCCTCGCTCTCCATCTTCTTCCAGGCTTCAGGAACAGGTTTCGTATCGCCCGAATCAACGATCCCTCTGAAAATCCCACTATCTTACTCACACCTTTATTTTCCTTAGTTATCTGTGTGTGTGTGTTGCTTACATTGTGTGCTTGTCTTTAATAAAGATCATTCATTACTTTCAAACCGGTCTGCTTCTTGACTTGGCCTGACCCCGTAAACACTGGGTTACAAGATTCTGCTGCGTTGTCCTGCCTCTTGTTTTGCCAACCAGTGCTCTTGACTAATTTCCCCAATTTTTGTAATTGCAAGGTTATTTAGGTGTCCCTCCCAGGGCCTCCAGAATACAGGGTAACACCCATTTTGTGCCATTCATCAAAGCTGTCCTTCAAATATCCATATATCACCTTAACAGAGTATAATTTTAAAGAAATATTCAACATGGAACAAAAATACAAAATATAAAGCATCCTTTTCTTTTGGCATGATTCACTGGACTCCCAAAAATTTAATAAGCTATTTTGATTTTTTAGAAAATATAATTTGACAAAAGCATGGGGGGGGGCAAGTAATAATAGGATCCTTGCCCCCAGCACCACTGAATGAAGGGTGTTAGGACTGAGCAGAGAGGAGCTCTGCCAGCAGGGGGGCACAGATACCACAGAGATCCTAGTGGCACCCATGAAAAATTCCATATAAATCTATCACAAATCTTCCACTAGGGGAGTTTTCATTGATGGACAGCTCTAAAATAGGGTATTTCAGGAATAGGATGGAAGCAGTGGATCCCTAAATCACAGGTCCCTCCATTCCTTGGTGAGGCCCCTTTTCTTGGGCGCACTAGTTATTTCCCTTCCCGTTGGAACTAGGTGGACAGAAGGAACAAAAAACAGGGGTAAAGTAGGAGGCCCCTCCTATACTATCAGCTGCCCTGGTTGGCTGGCATGTATTCACAGTGATGATTTTGGTTTTTGTGCTGATGACTATTGTGTTGATGACTATAACAGTTTTATTGCTTGATTTGTTTTTGTTTGTTTTGTTTTTCTTGTGTTTTAAATTATGTTAGCCTCTTTGAACTCTAATTGTGGAATGGGAGAAGTATGGTGACGAAGGAGAAGCCACTGCCACCTCCATCACCACTAGCAGAGCTTCGGCAGTGGCGTACAATCTTCCCCTTCTGCCCCCTCAATGCCGACATTCACCTAGAATGGCCCTGCCCAGTGTCAGGAAGAGAAGGAGATGCCTATAAGCATTAGGGCTTTTTAATTAAGGAAGGAAATAGTACAGGTGGATTGTAGAAGAATATAAAATACTGAATTATTGTGGGAGGAAAGTCATTAAGGAGCTGTCATATCCTCTGTTTTGAAATGTAAAAAATAGAGAACACCTGGATTAATTAACAGGCAGAAGATATACAATGAATGGAAAGAAAACATGTTTCACACTGCACTAGACTGACCTATGAAATTTATTTCCATGGTTAGAGCTGCAGTTCTTAAATAGTAAGCGATTGCTTTCTTCATGGTACGATTTACATATTTCACAGCAGACTTGGTTCAAAAGTAGCTATTTCATAATGGAACACAGAAGGTAGTAAAATAGCCCTGAGGCACTGTACGTATACCTGGCAAATATGACAAGGGGAGGAGAAAAAAAGACTTAAATTTTTGTAAGAAAGTAGAATAGAAGAAAGCATGAGCAATATTTTTTTTAAAAAAAAAGTCATTTATTTACACAGAAAGTTTAGTTTTCAGATTAACAACATCTCTTGAAAACCAACTGGTGGTGTAGGTCATAATTCTTAGCTGACAATCAGGGAAATGAAGCTGGGCCTGAGCTTGTCGCAAACTGATTAGCACAGAGATTCTATTATGGGAATGTGTATAACTGCCTTCAAGTTGCCTGTTGAATTATGGCAACCTCATGAATTTTATAGGACTTTCTTAGGCAACTAATACTCAGAGGGGTTTTTGCCAGTTCCTTCCTCTGAAATGTAGCCTACAGCACCTGGTATCTATGGGTGGTCTCCTATCCAAGTACTAACCAGGGCTCGCCCTGCTGAGCTTCAAAGATCAGATGGGATCATGTACCTTTTAGGGTATTTAGGCCTGATTTTGGGATGCTCATGTTCAAATCCTGGTCAGTGACATAGTACAAACATGTGAAAGAAGGAAGTACAGAGCCACACCAATGGACCCTTTCCTAACATCTTGCTGATAGTGTCATTTCTTGATATCGTCATGTTCAGCATAAATGTATGCTACAAAAGGGTACCTTCCCATGTACCCCTTTCCCCTTGCATTCATTGTCAACGTTGACAAAGGTTCACATTCAGCTGATATGTTTTTTCAAAAGTAGTCTCAAAAACCTGGTCTGGATAACTTTAGACTGAGTTTTGCATGAGAAAGAGAAAGTTTTTCAAAGAGTGGGAGAAACCAAATAATGGGGATGATTGGCCTCAGTGAGGCCAATCATCCCCAGTACTGAGGCAACAGTACACGAATTCATCAATGGGTAGGAAATAACAACACAAAATCAGCTGGGGAGATGCCCCCCCCCTTAGTTGACTCTGAACTAATACATAGAGCATGTGAAATAAACAAGATGAACTTGAACTCTTAATATAGCAAGTTAAACGTGATTTAACAGGCAAGCTGGTAGGATGAATTTGATGACCGGAAAGTAGTAATAGAGGTTTATAACATATTCAAAAGAAATAGAGGAAACAGAAAAGAAGGGGGAGTAGCAAGAATTGATGTCAAGGATGTACATACCCATGAAGCAATTCATAATTTGAAGCATGAAAACAACATTTGGGTAAAAAGGGGAGGGAAACAACATTGACATTATTGTAGAAGTCTGCTACAGACCCCCAAGCCAGACTGAAGATGTGGATGACATTGTCTGAGGTAAATGCCCAAATATTCAAAAAGGAAAGATATAGCAGTAGTACTTGTTGGAAGGTAAGCTCTGCAAAAATGTATGGTCCAACCAAGTCCTCACTTTACTTGCAGACAATTTCATTATCCAGAAGGTGGAGATTAGCAACAAGGGGACTGACTGTTTTGGGTGTGTTCACAACCAACAGGGAAGAAACAGCCAATGAGCTGGAAGTAGTACAATCCTGGGAATTACCACATCAGCTTGGAGTTTGTTATAGAGAGGAAAGAGGAAGCCAACTACAATAAGGCACACTTTAAGAAGATTGATTTTAGTAAGCTTAAGGAAAGACTGAGGGAGATTCTCTATAATAATCAGTGGGAAAGGACTTCACAATGCCTGAGAGTTTCTTAAAGCCTCCCATCATCATGTGGTTCTGCAGCTTTAATTTCTTCACATGGAATCTCAGGATCATATCACCATTTAAGCTGGGAATCCACCTGTCCTCATCCCCTCCCTGCCACATGATCCAGGACACAACCAACTCAAACTCAAGGAACGAGCACTGTTTTGAGGCTACAGATTGGGGTGTAAGAAGGAGTGGATGCAATAGGACCTCTACCGAGTGCAGGGCTAAATTAAAGGAAGCAAAAGGGGAAGTTTGCAGTACAGTAGACATTTGTAGTGTAGACTAAACCTTCCAGCCATTGACCAGATTCTTCTGGCTAATGCATTATATATGGATACACCTGATCATGATGCATATAGATAAGTCAACTGAATTGGTTAGACAGACCCTACCAGGTCAGTTAAACCCAGGTCTCACAAACAAACCCATTCACCTTGGAGAGGGAAAAACCTTTACAAGTAAAGAGCAATTTAGTCACCAGAAAGCACTCTGTTCAAAAACAATCATCCACGCAAGTAGCCACAATGGCTTTGTCAGGCTGAAGAAGTAGCAGACAGCAACCCTACACGCAGTAGCAGTTAGCCTCCATGTGGGGGAACTGGTGGGAGTTTCAGTCTACAATGGCTTCCCTGAGGGGCACATGGTGGTGGCTGTCATTGTTGTTACCATCATCATGTCATCGTTGTTACCTGCACACATTTCTGCTGACTGACTGGTTCTTTCGGAAAGTGTAGTGCTGCTCCCTGCAGAAGGCCCGTGCCAAAATGACTGGGGCAACAGGAGCAAGACAGGGGTTGCGGCTCAGGCCGCTGCACTTGAGGAGCAAGGGGTTGCTTTACGTGTCCTGGCCATGGTGGCAGAGGAGTTGTTTGCCCTGCCTTTCCTTTCTCTATGGAGCCAAGTTTTACCAGCTGTTCCAACCCACCAGCACACTCCAGCTTAAGAAGGTGGGGCCGTTACTTCCTAGTGCCAAAATTGTTGGTGAGATTGTGCCTTGTAGTGACCCTCAGCACACATGTTCATCCACCAGCTGGCCTAAGAGAATACAGAATACATAAATGTGCAAATGAAAATACACACACTAAACAAAATATTTTTATTCACATAATACATGCCGAGGGGAGAGCAACATCCATATGTAGATGTAAAGGGGATCACAGAGAACCACTGGCTTAGACAAAAGGAAAACCCATCACTCCTTGCCCCAGAAATGAAGCATCCTGGCAGACCAGAACTGGAGGAGGAGGAGGAGGAAGGGGAGAGGAGTGATACCACTGAGCCTGAATGGAAGAGGAAGAGACTACCCACATGAAGAAGATGAAGACAGAACTTTTGAAGAGAGTTGTATATAGACTGAGTAAGCTGATATACTTCACCAAAAACCAAAGTTGCTGTGGGCCTGGAGCAATAGAAGCAGCAATAGTCCTGGCAAGTGGCATTGAAGGAGGGGAGTAGGGATTGTTGCTTAGTGTCTAAGCCCCATTGCAGAGGGCCTCTTTTAATTCCTGGCTCTCCCATTTTTACGGGAAGCTGTGCCTGCTGCCATCATCACCCCTCTAAGAGCCTTCTCACACACCTCATTAGCCTCTGGGGAGAAGACAAGCAAGCACAGTATGAGCCATGCAACACTTTTTCAACATGTTATGTCAGATGCTCCCAGTCCATGGTGGAAGGGTACTAGCAACAGGTATAGTATCCTGTTCCACCCTTGCACAGTGCTGGAAGCATTATTTGCTTCAGATTGCTGCCCATGCTTAGGATTATAGCCATGACAAACTAACCAATCTCCTGCTTTCCATTAGTATTTTCCTAGTTTGCCACCTGTAGGAATGTGTAGCACAACTGGAACACCACATCATGACCCTGGAGGAACTGGAGGTCAGCACAGCATTGTATCACACATCTAAAGGGGCAGCTGCAGGAAACAGTGGGCTAGCAGTGACTGCCTGCTAACTTTGAAAACAGTCACAGTTTCCAAACCATGTATCTGTTGTGTAAATCAACAGTTTGGTTTGTAAACTCATTGTTTTTTATTTGCTTTTTCTGTTGAGAGCCTAGAATTCTTGGGTTGGGTTGGTTGGAAACTTTGAAGACTGTGACCAAGATGGCACAAGTTATTAATGAGAAGAGACATAAGCTAGGAGATACTGCAACAGTAGGCTGTTACCTTAACCTACTGGGAAGGCCAAGGCTCTACCCCCTCCTCTCCTTCCTCCCTACTAAATTAAATGAGTGCAAACTCCTTTTGCATTTTTAACTGTTTGCAGCAACTGAAGTGTTACTGCCCTGGCTAGTCCGAGCTTTGGGGATATTAAAAGATATCCTCTTCATATCACAATTTGGCTGCACTTCTCTATTCCTTTCCACGTGCTTGCGAGGCCACCGGACAAGCACGTAAACAAGCTCGGCCGTTAATAGCTGTAATATTGAAACTACAATACAGGCAGGCCAGAAATAGCTGACTTGCTGCTTTAGGAGACCTCCAGGCAAGTACTCTAATTAAGTATGCACGCCACTTACAAAAGAGCCTCCGCCCCGCAATGGCAGCTTGATGGGTAAACTATGCAATACCCAAGCACTCTGCGTTGGCATGCTGGCTACTCTATTGAGAACCGATAACTCAATCATTCAGATTCTGACCTTTCGGAGGCTTTGTCTCCAACTCCAAATCTATTGTTTTCCCCCAAGTATGGCATAGCCTGCAGTCACAATTCTCTTATAAAAAACCTTGATTCCGAGACCTTCCTCGGATCGCTCCCGAGTTTCATCCCGCCTTGCTGCCGCTTTGCTTGGTGAGCCTCCCCTCAGCTCCACGTGCTGAGCTACATCACACCCCAGCTTCGCTATCTGTTTTTCTGGGCTTCAGGACAGGTGAAGTATCACCCAAACCAACAATCCCTCTAAAAATCCCTCTATACCACTCCAACCTTTATTTTCTTTAGTTATCTTGTGTGAGTGTGTCGCATACACTGTTTTGCTTGTGTTTGTTTAATAAAACATCATTTATTGTTTCAACTTTTGTACTCTCCTTGACTCGACCCAACCCCGTAGACATAGGGTTCAAGATCTCGCTACGTTACCCTGCCTCTCATAACGCTAAGCAGTGCTCCAAGCTAATTTCCCCCAACTTTAGTTGAGCACATTTTGGTGTCCCTCCCGGGACCCCCAGTTCACAGGGTAACAAAGTGGTGGAGTAACGCAGGCAACCCCGGTACCCCTAATTTGAGAAGGAGTCGCGAACCTCCTCAAATCAGGCTGGTACTGACTTAGGTGACAGTCGGTCAAGTTGTTAGAGCGCTGTTAGGCAGGAACATGTGTGTGTGGAGTCTGTGTGTTTGAGCTCTAGAGCTATTCTATCTGGGTGGAAATCTGTTCCCCTTGCTTGCTTGCTTTGTGTATGTCAGCCGCCCTGGCGTGGTCACTAGCACTAGGTGGTGAACCATCGTCCGATAGCAAGGGGTGTGCACAAGCTGTCCTGGGAATCACATCCCTAACTTGGGGTCTATCGTGGGCTGGGATCCGAAGTGTTAGAGTGTTAGCATGGTAGGAACAGTCTACACTCATCCAACACCGTAGCAGTAAGGCAAAATAGCACTTAGGGAAGAAATTCCCCCCTTCAGAGTAGTATACGGGTGCGTCCCGTCAGTTGTTGTTGTTGGGTAGCTTTGAGAGTGCGGAAGCGTCCCGCTAGTAGTTGTGAAGCACGGGTGCGTCCCGCTGTGTAATTTCGGGTGCATCCTGATTGGCTAGCTGACTTGGTGCGGGTGGTGAGTCCCAACCTAGCCTAGGGTTTAGAGGTTTAGCCCGTGATAGAGGAAGGTACCCCTTACCCAGAAAACCAGTTAGGGACCGTTCGGTTTTGGTTCCTTGCCCTTTTTCCCCACTGCTTGGCCAGGCGGCGCTGTAAGTTTCACTGGGTCCTTTTCCCTCTTTCAGGCAGGCGGAGTACTCCTGAGGGTTCCCTGACTCTAGGTGACCTCCCTGTCCCTGAACCATTTCCTCATCCTTTGGTCCCCAGTGCTGTCGAGGTGGAAAACCGGGCTTGGGAGTACCAAAGTGACTTTGTTTGGGCAGGCTGGAGATAGGTTGCCATCCCTCTTTCCTAGAGAAGTTCTGCAGAGTTTGTTTCCCTACAGTCTCCCAGGGGTCTAGGTGATCCTTCCCATCACTCCAGTTCCTGGTCCCATTTGTAGTTTGTAGTTTGTGGTTTGGAGCTTGTAGTTTGTGTTAGAGATAGTCATGGTTTGTGTGTAAAATGGCTGAGGTTGGTAAGGTCACCATCAAGGACCTCATGTTGGAGGAAGAGTCCGAGGTAAACTAGAAAGATGGGTGTTGAGTAAGGGGAAATGCACCTGGAAGGACACCATCTTCCAGATGGTTGATCCCTTTACCACACTCCAGGAAGCGTACGCCCTGACGCGTAAATCAAAGAACCCATTTGGACCATCTAAGGACGCTTTAGCAGCTTGGGGACTTTGGCTTATGGCCAGAGATGCTAGTAGTGCCCTGGTAGAGACCAGAGAGAAGTTAGCTAGTGTGGAGAAAGAGAATGCCCGGCTTCAAGCCGAGGTCGAGACGTTGCGTGCGGACAAAGTAACTTTTGCTTCCGTATCACAGGCATCAGCACAGAAGCTTAATAACATCACAGTAGTGGCGCAAACATGGGAAGAGAAAGCCCACACCTTAGAGGCTGAGCTGGATCATGCCAGGTCTGCGGCCAAGTTTATGGTGGGGCAAGTAAGAGAACAGCAGGAGGCTGTTAGTCATGTAGCTTGCCAGAAACAGATTGCTGCACTGGAGAGCCAGCTCCAAATGAGCAAAGCCTTAATTTCAGCTGTGTGCCCGGAGCTGCTCCCAACGTTTGCGGAGGACTTTTCTGGGGAGGCACTGCCCAAGGATGCTCAGGGAACCGTTCCCCACAATCCAGACGGGAGTGACCCTAAGGTCCCAGTCAACCCGGTAGAGACTACGTCCATAACTAGACGGACCACCCCCCTTGGAGAAGGCAGTTCTTTTTTTTTTAAGTAATTTTATTAAAGTTCCAACATATAAAACAAACAATTATCATTGTATTCTTAATTGTCGTATTACAACTGTCTTCCTTCCTCTCTGGATTACAATCTTTATCATTCCATTGAACTATTATCAATGCATCACAATAAATTGTTAGTATTATCTACTTAATTCATTAGTTCCTGTTTTTCTACTCAACTTTACTTGTTCCATGATATTTCTCTGAATTTTATCTTGTAAGAACCTTTAATACCATGAATTATGTATTATTCCTGGTCAAGACCCCTCTCACTTCCGAAATCATCTGCCATTCTTTATAGATATCATCATCTGATTTCCCTTTTAATCTCTGTGGAACAATATCTGCATTTCTATTTTCAATTGAAGTTGCCCACCATTGTTCTGTCGCTGGTATTATATCACTTTTCCAAAGCCTTGCAAATTCAATACGGGCAGTCGAGACCATGTACAGTATTATTCTCCAATATTTCTTTACCGCAGTTCCCTCTAACATATGTGTCATATTTAACAAGTACATTTCAGGAGTCTTATCAGTTTGAACCTGCAATACACCACATATTATCTTATGAATTTCATTCCAATACATTTTTGCTTTAGAACATGTCCACCACATATGAAATAATGTGCCTGCAGTCTTTTGACACTTCCAACATTGACCTGTACCCATCTTATAAATTGTCTTCAATTTTTCGGGTGTCATGTACCATCTGTGAAATATCTTATAGTAGTTTTCTTTAAGGTTCTGAGCTACCGCGAACCTCTTTGTTCGTTGCCAACTTTGTGCCCACCGTTCCAACTGAATTGGATGTCCAATGTTCTGTGCCCATTGTATCATTGCTATTGTAATTGTGTCCTCCTCACATTGTTGTTGTAATATCTCTTGATATAAATGTGAAAGTAAATGAGGTGGATTTTCTCGTAAAAGCTTCAACAGATTCTCTTGTTCTTTCTGTTCTATTCCGAATTTTCACGTCCATCTGAAATCTTTCTGATAATTGTCTGTAGGGAAACCAGCTTAACTTTCTACCTTCAATTTCCAATTTCTCTCTTGATTTCATCTTAAAAACATTTCTATTTGTATTCATATTTGTTTTCTTCAATATATCTTCATATCGCAACCATTTTTCGTATTTGACCATCTTCCAAAAAAAGCTTCTTGAGGGGAGACCCAAGTGGGTAGCTGCCTAATGTTCTTATTCTTACAATCATTCCATATTTTATATAATGATTTCCTTACAAAGTGATGCATAAAATCTTTATCAATTGTCACTTTTCCATAGAACATATAGGTATGCCATCCCATCCTTAAATCTGCTCCCTCTAAAGCCAGCATTCTCATATTTTGTAAATCCATCCAGTCCTTTATCCAAGTGAATGCCGCAGCCTTAAAGTATACTTGTAAGTCCGGTAATCCGAAGCCTCCTCTTCTTGATATGTCAGTCAAGACTTTCCATTTTATTCTTGGTTTTTTGCCTTGCCATATAAAATTAGTTATATCTCTCTTCCATTGTATGAAAGGCTTAGCATTTGTAATTGTAGGAATATTTTGAAAAAGAGCATTCATCTTTGGTAGTACATTCATTTTTACAACAGACATTCTTCCCAGCATAGATAATCGCATTTGAGTCCATTTCTCTAAGTCTTTAGATATCTCTTTCCATTTTTTCTCATAGTTGTTTTGAAAAAGCTCATTGTTTCCCTTGGAAATCCAAACTCCCAAGTATTTTGCTTTCTGTCCTTTATTAAATCCCGTTATCTATTTGAACTCCATATCTTCTTTCTCTCTCATGTTTTTTGTTATAAACACTGTCTTAGCCTTGTTTATCTTAAATCCTGAGTATTCTCCATATTCTTGAATAATATTCCTCAATCCTTGTATACTGCTGAGAGGATCCTCTAGAAACAAAACCAGGTCATCCGCAAACGCTTTAAGCTTATACTGATATTTCTTTATCTGAACTCCTCTTACTGTAATTTCTTCCCGTATGATATTATTAAGAATTTCCAATGTCATTACAAATAACAAAGGCGACAACGGACAGCCCTGTCTTGTTCCTCTATGAAGTTCAATCTGTTTTGTTCTCTCTCCATTAATAATCAGTCTCGCCATTTGCTGACTATAAATTGCTTCAATCCAAGAAATGAATTTTTCTCCTGCTTGTGCCTGTTTAATAACCGTCTTCATAAATGCCCAATTGACCATATCAAAGGCCTTTTCCGCGTTGACAAACACCATAGCTAATTTCTTTTCGTTATGTCTTTCATAGTATTCGATTATATTTAATACCGTCCTAATGTTATCTCGCATTGTTCTCTTCGGAAGAAATCCATTCTGGTCTTCATGTATGTTATCTTGAAGAACTTTTTTAAGTCTCTCAGCTAAAATAGCAGCAAATATCTTGTAGTCTGTATTTAAAAGTGAGATAGGTCTGTAATTCCTGACGTCGGTTAAGTCTCTTGCTTCTTTAGGTATTAAAACTACGTTAGCTTCCTTCCATGTATTTGGTATACCTTCTTTTCTTATCTCATTCATTGTCTTTTGTAATGGAATTGAGAGTTCATGTTCCAAAGTTTTGTAGTATTCTGCTGTAAAGCCGTCAGGTCCAGGAGATTTACCATTTTTCATGTTTCTGATAGCTTCTACTATCTCCATCATCGATATCGGTTTGTTTAATGCCGTTTTTTGTTCTTCTGTAAATCTCGTTTTATTATTTTTTTCTAAGTAATCTTCAATTTCCCTCTGATTTTTAATTGAGGAGATATTACTCAACAACTTTATATAGAAATTGAAAAAAGTCCGTTTTATCTCCTCTTGCTTTGTAGTTTTTCTTTCCTCAATTCTAATTTCTGTTATTGTATTTCTTAGTCTTCTTTTACGAAGTAAGTTTGCCAAGAGTTTAGATGGTTTGGTAGCCTGTTCAAAGTAGGTATGTTTCACTCTGCGCATTTGGTGTTCTATTTCCCCCAAATTTAGTTAGTTAAGTTCAGCTTGACAAACCTTCAACCTCTGTCTTATATTGGTATCCGTTGGATTTTCTCTCAACTGTTTCTCCAGCTTTCTCATCTTTTCCAATATCGTTTCCTCAACTCGTTTCCTTTCTTTTCTTATTTCAGCTGACCACCTTATTAGGTTTCCTCTCATCACGGTTTTACTTGCGTCCCAAATCGTCTTGATTGGTAATTCCGGTGTCACATTTTCCTTGAAATAGTTATTTATCTCTATTTTTGCTTGTTTAACATATTTTATTTTCTTGAATATGCCTTCATTAAACTTCCATGTTCTCTCTCTAGTCATAACTCTGAGTGTCACTTGTATAGGATTATGATCTGAACATAGATTGGGGAGAATGTCCATTTCCGATGTCTTCAATAACAGGTCTTTTGATATCAACATCATATCAATTCTAGACATAGTTATGTGCCTATCCGAGTAGAATGTGTAGCCATTCAATTGTCCATTTTTATATCTCCATTCATCGTAAAGATCTAGATCGTCCATCATCTGAAAAAAACTTTTAGGCAATTTTCCATTGTTTCTGGGCACCAACTTCTGTACTGATCTGTCCAATGTAGGATGTATGACTCCGTTAAAGTCCCCAAGAGCTATCACATTAGCATTTCCAGTTTCCTGTAAGTATTTCTGTATTTCCATATTCTCCTTTAGTGCTGTTTGGTGCATATATTCCCACTATTAACATCTTATCTTGCAATGTATCAACTTCCACCACCAAATATCTTCCATTTTTATCACAGAATTTTTGCTGTGCACTATATTTTGTATTAACATATATCAATACTCCCCTTTTTTTCTGATCAGTTGTTGCAGCAAAACAGCTACCTAATTTCGGATTCCGAACATACTTCATGTCTTGGGTTCTAATCCGTACTTCTTGTAGACAAATTATATCCAATTTTTGTTTCTCCAGATGATGAAATATCTGTCTTCTCTTATATTCTGAGTTAAATCCTTTTATATTCCAAGAGTATATTTTGAGACCCATTTTGCTGTTTTGTTTATTAATTTATGTAATCTGATTCAATTAATCTTGAATGCCTTCTCCCAGAAGTTCTCCTTCCTCTTCTATTTCTAGCTCTGGGTCCTGTGTCTGTCCTACCACGCCTTCACTCTCCTCTGCCTGGATCTGTATCCTTTCCTCGTTTCCTTCCTCTTGCAACTGCTGTTCTTCTTCTCTTCCTTCTACTGATGTTTTTTGAAGATCTTTCTTCAATCTTTCCATCATTTCTTTAGCTTTATGCACTGTATTTATTCTGTAACGCTGTTGTTTGTAGGAAAAAGAAATGCCCTCAGTCTTCTCCCATCTGTAGTTTATCTGAAGCTTCATCAAAAGGTTTGCCAAAGGTTTATAATCTTGTCTCTTCTTGAGTATTTGAAATGGTAAGTCTTTAAAAATTCTGACTTCTTTTTCTTCAATCTTGAATGTTCCTTCGTAGCTCCGTTCTAAGATTTTGTCTCTTGTAGCGGTCCTAGTGAAAGTTATTATAATATCTCTTGGAAACTTTCTTTCTCTCGCTGTCCTTGAGGATACTCTAAACATCCTATTGATGCACATTTCCATTCTGTCTTCTTCAATGTCTAGAAATTCAGCCAAAGCCGGTAGCATTTTCTCATATAAATTTTCCGTACTAGTTTCAGGGACGCCCCAAAAACGAAGACATCTTTCTCGATATCGTAACTCTTGTTGCGTAATTTGAATATCTTCTTCCTGCTCTTTCCCTTTTACTTCAGCCACTTCAGTTTGTACTTGTATGACCTGTTCTTTTATTTCTTTTGTCTCTACCTTTATCTTTGAAACATCCTTTGTTAAAGTTTCCAACTTCTTTCCCAACTTTTCAATTTCATGTTTCATATCTGTTCTCATCTCTTTTCTTGTTTCTTTTAAGTCTTGTCTTATGTCTGTCTCTGTCTTCCTGATATCTTCTCTAATATTCCTCAATTCTTCCATTATTTGTAACATTAGGTCTTGTGGCTTCTGGGATGTATCCGTGGATGTCCTTCTTGCTGGCTGGGTAGTCATTGTTACTGCTGCAGCTGCTGTGGCCTTCCTTGTTCTTGTATCCATTAACTTTCTTAAAGAACAAATTTTTCTCTTCTACCAGTTATTCCTTCCGCTCCTCTCTGTTATCTTAATTAATTCAATAATCAATGAACTCAATGATCCTGGCACCAATTATCTTGAGACCTGTTATTTCATAGTCCAATGAATTGTCTTAATATGCTCTAAACATCATAAACTTATATAAACAAATGAAATCTTAATTGCAGTATAATACTATATGTATAAATGAAATCTTAATTATGTTATAATAATGTTCAATAATGTGTCTTAATAATAGAAAATATAATACAGAATATAATTCTCCACTTTTTAGATGAATTCACACAATATTATTTACATAGTAAACCATGAAGAATCTTAGTTCTACTTTAACCACTGAGGCTTCAACCACTCCAGATTCCCCCTCAACATGTTTATCCAATCCTCTACAGTTAACTGTTTTTCCAGCTCTGCAGCTACGACCTTGGATAAAGAATGCAGCTCCCCGTCGCTATCTGCATGGGTGGGGAGTTTTCAGTTCTCACTGTTTTTCAAGGTGAAGAAGCCTTCATTTTTAAGAGTCAGATCAACAGGGTTTAATACCAGGTGCACTATATGAAGTAAATAAATGAAGACAGATGTCCTTTTAAAACAAAGTCCAATAAAATAATTTTAGAAGCTCATAAAGTTCCCGAAATCAGTTCCTTGAAATAAAGTTCCTTAAAAGTTCAAACACTCAAAGTGTTACAATCAAAGTCCTTAATTTCTGCTTTTATTTCATTTAACTTCTTTATCCATTTAAAAGTTCCAAATCAAACTCCCGGAGCCAAGTTCATTAATCCTTTTGCGAAAGTTTATAAAAATACCAAAGAGTTTTCAATGGGAGCAAATAGGAACAAAGGGGAAAAAAAGAACTCACTTTGTCCTGCAGCTTGCCAAGTCTCACAAACACACAAAAAAAACAAAAAAAAACCAATTTTCCCCAGCACCAAAAAAGAGTCCACTCCACTCCAAACAGGAAGAAAAGAAAATCCATGTATGTAAAATGCAGATGAGAGAGAAAGAAAGCCCAGAAAAGAGCAGCACTGTTAAATCCCCTTCGTCTCCATTCAGCAATTTATAAGCTCAGTGTCTTCAGTCACTTTAAAACCATTAACAAGTCCTTGCCAATTGGATCCAACTCCAGTTTACTCCAAGTCTAAATCCAAGCCCAGTCTAGTTAAATCTCGATAATCCACCAAGAGAAATACAGGAAAATTGAAGTTTATTCAAACTCACCACTCTGGTCTCTGTAGCTTTAAGAAATCCACCATTACGTTTCTGCTTCCTGCCACCAGGGTCTCCTCCAAGCTGCAGTTTATATTCGCTGAAACAGGTACATACCTCTTGTGTTTTAAGTTAAATTGTAATCCAAATCAGGCTGTTACTTGCTATCTTGCCTTGCACTCTTGGTTAAAAGTCGGCGGCGGCGCTTGTGCTGCTAAAACAGCGATCCAGAAGGTCCCGTCGTGGTCCTGCAATCCTGCACAGCTCCTCCACTCTCCCCCTTCGGGGAGGACTCAGTGCTGGAATTTGGATCCCCTTCGGACCTATTCCGCATCCCCCTTACCGAGGGGATAGCTAGCTGGAATTTGATGGCCCCAATCTAGCTGGAAACCTTCGGGTGGTGGTTCGGAGTTGCACAGCGCTACTCCGGACAGCCTCTCACACGCGCCATGCGGCCGGAAGTCCGAGAAGGCAGTTCTGATAAGCAAGAGATGCAGGAGATGCAGGTCACTGAGACTAGTGTCCCCTGGTGTACTACTGAGGCCAAAGCAATTGCAGACCAACTGAGTCCTTTAAATCGGTCCACTGGGATCATGTGGTTAAACGCAGTGATACATTCGCACCCGACAGCCAATGGTCAGGACCTGACCCAACTGCCCCGACTTTGCATGTCCCCTTCCGAGCTCCCTACTCTTGAGTCAGCCATGGCGGCTCGAGGCCTGTTTAGGCTCGAGGCACACAACTGGATGAGAGAGGTAGTGAGGATTTTGTGGTCCGGACAGAGTGCAAGTGTGCTCTATGTCATGGAGCAACAGGGTCCTCAAGAGAACCCTGAGGCTTATGTGGCACGGAAGCAGCTCCTTGCCATTCTGGCCGAGAAGGTCCCCTTGACGCCCCGTGGATACGACTTTAACGGCCTTGAATTTAAGACGCTCTTACACGGAGGTCTTAACCATGAGACCAAGATGGCATTAGGTTTGGTGGATCCAGCCACCACTAACTGGGAGGAGTTTGGGAACAACCTCCGACGGGTCTCCAACCTGCTGCGTGAGGCAGAATCCCTAAAACTTCCCACTAAGACACATAGAAAGGATACTGGGAATTGGGAACCCATATCCAAGGTCACGTACTCAAATTATGGGCCCCATTCCCAACACTGGAAAACTACGCCAAATTCGGTTCCCCGACAGAACTGGACTCCGCGCCCAGCTCCCAGACAGGACAATAGGCAGTGGCAGGGAAGAGATTTCCGTGGCCAGCCAGGCAAGGCAGGAAGTCCCCTATAGCAGCCCACTGCCCCCAAACAGCTCTCTGACACGGGCTCTCCTCGAGAGACGTCTGGCGCGTACAATCCCATGGCCCAGATGTACTCCTCGGATAGAGTAAGGGTCTGGGGCATGCTTAGAAGGTTCGGGCTGCACATGAGCCAGTTCGATGGGAGACCCACGAGCGAGCTCCTTGACGCCCTGGACAGGCAGGTCCAGCTGAGAAATAGCCAGCCTGCGAATGAGGTGACCGACGGTCCCCCTCCGGCTGGATATTACCCTGACTTAGAGCTGTCAGGATAGGGGTGCCCTCGGTCCCGGGATCTCCCCCAGAGGGTTGTGGCTCCACTGACGCCCAACAAATGGGGTAGATCTAGGGTGAAGGCAGGCACTAGGACCTATAGGGAAAAGACCCCTGCCACCCCTCCTGCAGACTCCGGAGCAGCTGCAAATGTGCTGCTCCCTAACCAGAGAAGACAGAGTGAGCCCACCCCTGACACTATCCACTTGACTGGATATGGCGGGGGGGGGCCAATCTAAGTCCTTTGAAGGACACAAGCGCTCAGTGCGCAATAAAACAAGGCAGATTGCACCTCCCCCGACTCAGCCCCGAGTGCGAATCCAGCCACCTCGGAGACCATAGTGCTTTCAGAGCACCTAGAAGGATCGCACCAGGCTAAGGTTCAGGAGGAAGCACCATTCTTTCAATTGAGAGATGTGGAAGCCCCCACCAAGTTTGATAAGGCACAGGACATTGCCAGCATGTGTGAGAGCCAGGAAAGGGAGAACACACAGCAAGAGGAAGCCAGCCCCAGGCTTCCAGAACTTGCCATTGTACCTGCTCTGAGCCCCTGGCTAGAAACCAGCAGTTGTCCCCGGGATTTCCTTGAAGCCTTGGCCAGGAGAGTCCTTCCTCTCTGTGCCATCTTTCAGGGGAATCTCAAAGGAGACTGGGGATTCAAACAGCAAGGGGCTCCCGCCCAGCCAGAGCACAGGCTAGCAAAGGCACTCACCCTGGCACACCCTGTTTGGACCATGCACACTCCCTTTGACTGCAGTCCAGCCGGGGAGATTTTGGCCAGTGTGAGACCTAACTGCCCCATGGAGCTGAATTTGGCTACTGCCTCACCCTCCGTGCAGACATTCTGGTGCTACCTTGTCCTTAAGGGCCATGGCACCATCTTGATTGCGATGCTGGCGATTGTAAAGGGGGCCAAGCTAGTTTATGGCTCCATCTTGGTCACCATCATACCTGGAGAGGCAGTTTTCCAGGAGGCATATGGGTCCAAGACCAGCCTCCTCCTTGAGTTGGAGAAAGGGGTCCCTAACCAGGAGCTGGCTCCGACATTCCTGCCGGTAATTCTGGAGACCCTGCAAAAGGAATGGAAGGGTCAGCCGGTTGATCCTGCATCGGTGGTCATCCCTGAGCCAGAAGATCCTGGTGCCCAGAAACCCAACGTAAGCTCCTTGATTTGCCAGACTTCCTTGAGTCGCAAGGAAGTGCCAGCCATTAATTTGTCAGAGGCGTTTGCCTCCATTTACGAGGCGTTCAACGATGGTTGAACGGTCACTGTCTGAAGGGAATAGAGGCGGAGTGGCGACCCCTCTGGATCCCCTAACACTGTAAATAGTTCCGCTATGTAAGTAGTTGTAATAGTGTTGTTGTTCTTGTTGTGAACTGTTTAAAGGTAAATGTCCCCTTGGTTTAAAAAGCCTATCCGAAGGTGACCATCTTTCAGGTCTGCCTTCGGAGTTCAGCTATATCTGTGGGCTAGTGATGCTGCTTGCTCGGGGCCAGCATCGAACCATCAGCGCTAGGTTGTTAGCCGCCCCAAGCCCTCGGGAACATCATCAGGCTTGGAGCTTCAGCTTCGGTCTGAGCGAGGAGGGTGAGAGTGTGCAGGTCCATGTTATATGGACCAGAGTGTGAATGGGACCTTCATAACCATGGGTCCTCTCGTGCTACTGGGATGTTAACATGGGCGTCTCTAGACCTGTGAGCCGATGCGGGACCCAAACCAGCAGTCTCACTGTCCCGACAAACGGCTGTCCTCCGACCAATACAGCCTTAATCTCAGTTGCTATTTATATCCCTGTAGACTTTTAGTCTTTTCCATCATGATGACCCAGTTTCAATTTGAATTCCCAGTAGGCTTTGAGCCGGCCATTTGTATTAATGGTATCATTGGATAGTAAATATATCAGTTCTTCTGTTAAAATTAGAATAGGTCTATTGCTCCAGAAGACTGGGAAGATCCCGAGGTTGTACCATCGCCCCTGAGCACCGTGGGGGGGGGGTGATGAAGAAAGTTGCCACTCCATCTGATGGCCGAGACTTGGAGATTCCTGGTTCTTCGACGACACCCGTGACTGTGAGGCAAGGTGACCACGCAGCCTTCCGCATGCAAAGATGAATTGTTTGTCATTCCTACTACTGTTTGCCGACCCAACAAAAACTTATGGACTATTCCAGGCTCCAAACTCTGCAAAGACTCTTTTGCTCCTGAACTTGCAGCAAGCCAAGCTGCACTGATGTGGACATTTTGGTTGTTGTTCCTGTTCCATTGCCTGGATGGACTTATGCTTTGCTTGCTTGTTCTAGCTACAAGACTTTTCCTGTTGCGAGGAGGGGGTTGCCAAGACTTTTGCTTGCACCTCACCTCCCCCGGACTATTCCACATTGAAATGTGTTACTCCTTGAAGTACCTTCATTGCCCAACCATGCAGTGGATTTACCGTATTTCATTGAATTGCATTTGCTATTTACTACCATTGCTCATTTTTTGACAGTTCCCTATTGACGGGACATTGGACATTGTTTATTGGTTAATTGTTTGTTAATGTGTTATGGACATTGGTGTGTGTGTGTGTTTAGATTTAGGTTGTAGTTAGGACTGTCTTTATAAGATAGAAATCCTTTGCTCTTCCCGGAATTCCCTTTCCTGAGGAGTGATACAGCTACCAACCTGCAAGCCCCTATTTGGCTCTAAATTGATTTTTGCTTTTTGATTGGAAAATGTCCGATATTGTTCCCAACATCCCCATTTTCGGGGGGGATTGTTACTGCCCTGGCTAGTCCGAGCTTTGGGGATATTAAAAGATATCCTCTTCATATCACAATTTGGCTGCACTTCTCTATTCCTTTCCACGTGCTTGCGAGGCCACCGGACAAGCATGTAAACAAGCTCGGCCGTTAATAGCTGTAATATTGAAACTACAATACAGACAGGCCAGAAATAGCTGACTTGCTGCTTTAGGAGACCTCCAGGCAAGTACTCTAATTAAGTATGCACGCCACTTACAAAAGAGCCTCTGCCCCGCAATGGCAGCTTGATGGGTAAACTATGCAATACCCAAGCACTCTGCGTTGGCATGCTGGCTACTCTATTGAGAACCGATAACTCAATCATTCAGATTCTGACCTTTCGGAGGCTTTGTCTCCAACTCCAAATCTATTGTTTTCCCCCAAGTATGGCATAGCCTGCAGTCACAATTCTCTTATAAAAAACCTTGATTCCGAGACCTTCCTCGGATCGCTCCCGAGTTTCATCCCGCCTTGCTGCCGCTTTGCTTGGCGAGCCTCCCCTCAGCTCCACGTGCTGAGCTACATCGCACCCCAGCTTCGCTATCTGTTTTTCTGGGCTTCAGGACAGGTGAAGTATCACCCAAACCAACAATCCCTCTAAAAATCCCTCTATACCACTCCAACCTTTATTTTCTTTAGTTATCTTGTGTGAGTGTGTCGCATGCACTCTTTTGCTTGTGTTTGTTTAATAAAACATCATTTATTGTTTCAACTTTTGTGCTCTCCTTGACTCGACTCGACCCTGTAGACATAGAGTTCAAGATCTCGCTAAGTTACCCTGCCTCTCGTAACACTAAGAAGTGCTCTGAGCTAATTTTCCCCAACTTCAGTGGAGCACATTTTGGTGTCCCTCCCGGGACCCCCCAGTTCGCGGTGTAACAGAAGTAAACTGAGGACAAAGGAGGAAAGTGGGAGGAGGAGAGAGAAAATGGGACATTTTTAAAGCAGCTGAAAAACTTGAGTGACAGAGGATTCACTGGGACTGTCTGAGCCAAATCTGGACAGTTAGAGGATATGCTGTCCTTTTTAGGGCTCTGTATGGCTTGTGGGACCACAGGCTTGAGCCAACACAGAAGAAAACCTCTTCCACAACCCCAAGATTCGGCTATTTAGCCTGGGTGAAACAGTGAGGGTATCAGCATAAACTAACAGCACTTGAGAATAAGACCAAGGAATGCCCAAATAGCTGCACTTAAAGATGGGAAGAAGAGGTTGTAATAAAAGTAACTCTTCCCCATAGTTCACTTTCACAAGCTTATTACAGGCATTTGCATAAGCACATAAAACTGTCATTCTCATGTGGCACCAGCTACCCTCCAGTAACATTGAATGACACAGGAGATAAATGCTTCCTGGAGGGACTTTAGGTTCTTTGCAATAACTTTCTGCAACAAAGAGAGATGTAGAACATAGCAAACATAGCCAAACTGGGCATGTGCAGACAGTAAAAATATAATGCCACAAGTGGAAACAGAAAGTAAAAAGACCCTCAGAGCCAGCTATGGGGCAAGGGGAATAAGGGGTTGGCTTCCTAATTTCTCAGTCAGCTTTCCCTTCAAGGACCCAATGATGGCTTTCACTGATTTACAGGTTTGATTATAGCCAGCTCATAGAAAAGTAGAGCATTTTCTTGGTTCTTGCCTTCCTGAACGAGAGAGAATAGTCTCCTGAGGACCCTGGCTTTTTTTACACATTCTGCATGCACTGGAACAAATTAGCCAAGAGTATGGCCTTCTCCTCTAAGCAAACTAGAATGTGCCCCTTATCCATTCATTTTCCATCCTCACCCATTACAGGCTTTGGCATCTCTCCAGGGGACATTAATCAGTCTGTCCATTTGAATGGTAGGCTGCTCACATAAGCAATCCATTTTGTCCTTTCCTTCTTCTGGGTTTTCTGTTCCTATGCAGAACTAGGCAACTCACTGGGGACAGTGTAGTCTTGTGGTTTGGGACGAACCCAAGAAGCACCCCTTTTTATCACCAGATTAGAAATGGTGGTTTTAGGGAAGCCTGGTTATATCCTAAGTTGCTTTCAGGTTGTGAGGAGACATAAAGGCTTCTGGCTGTGCACACATACACAAGTATATCATAGTCCTAAAAGGATTCTCTCAGTAGCCCTTCTTAGGCCCCCACTATCACAGAATAGCGTATCTTGCAGTGACAAAGGAAGTAGGTGCATAATTAAGGGGCAAAATGATGCGATACAACCATGTAGAGATTTGCACACCCTGCCTTCCTCTAAGAGGGAAACTTACCTGGCTCAGACGATGACCCCTCTCTGGCATCTGTTGCATTTTTGGCATCTGCAGCTGTAGCAATTCCCACTACAAGAGGGACTATCAGCCAAAGTTTATAAAAGGTATGGAGTTGCGGAGAAGCTTTGCTTCACAGAAGTGAGAGCTGCCATAAGAGGAGTCCTCCTTCCCCATCCCCGGAACAGAGAAGGGCTGGAATCCAGTTGGTTACTCCCAACCCAAGAGGACCCACTGAATGAATTGCTGCACAGCAAGCCAACACGTTGGCAAATTCTACCATTTTGCGAGAGCAGGAGAAAGAACACTGTGGCCCTGCTTCCACCTCCGTTGTAAAAATGGTTGTAAGAGGAAGGTCATTACAAAACTGCCATTTGTACTAAGGGTGCAAAACAAGTGAAAAGTGTTAGCAAGAGCTGCTGAATGAGTTGAGCCCAAGACTGAATCTACACAGGCAAAACAATGCAACCTTACCTCAGTCTCTGTTGGAACACACAGTGTTACTCTTCTTCCAGTATTTTGATGTCTGAAGGCTTTAAGATGATTTTTAAAAACCTCCAGTTTACTCCACTGTTTTTAAGAAGAACTATTCTTTTAAACAGTGTGCTTTAACTCCCAAATTGGGACTGGAAAGGAATAGGGGGACAAGAGGTGGGGGTGGAGCCAGGGCCAGGTTGCTGAGAGGTGACCTGCGGGTGGGGGGGGCGCACCAAGTCACTAGGTATATGCCACCCCGGTTCCCACTTGTGTATGAAGGGCTGGAAGGATCAGCACCATTTTTTTTCTTTGCAGTTTAGACATCTTTGAATCTTTGAACATTTGCTTGCCTTTAGATGTACTTTTGAGAATGGTGATGGGAGGGTCTCAAAAGGCAAGCGCTATAAAACACTTTCCTATGAATAAACACTACTGCATTTGGTAGGACTTACATCTGAGTAGACTTGTATAAGTTTGTGCCATATGCCATCAATCCTATACTCACTTTCCTGGGAATTAAATTTTAAAAATGAGGCAGCAAGTTAGATGGGGCAGGGGCAATCCCTATGAGGGCTGAGGTAATCACCCAAGTATGCACCCAAGTGATTGCAGGTGCAGGCGAGCAGTCAGAATGACAGAAGACAGAGCAAGGCTATCTGATTATGCAAATATGCACATGCATGGCAGGAGCAGAAAAAAACCTGCAGCTGCTGTGGTCATATGACAACCATAAGCCGATACAGAAAACATATGCATGCAGTAGAAACACCCCTTTGTACCCTCGTGACTACATGATAGGGGTCCCACGTGCCTTTCCAAACTGATTTCAGTTTGGATTAAAATAGGTGCCTGGAGCTGTAATGCAGTGGAGCTGAGACACAGTCCACATGTCATTTCAGCCCACAACAGAATGTTTGACAATACAAAATGTACTTAGCTAGGAAGAGACAGAGAGATAACATTGAAGAGGACAGAACTTTTTGTTATATGGACTCAGAAAGCAGAAAGAAACTTCGAGGCTTCATATTGCAACCCCTGTTTGCACCCAGGTCTGTTGCGTGACCCCTGCCAGCACGTATGCTACCCATACCCAATCTTTAAGAGGTAAATTAATGTTTAGATATACCTAGAATGATCTGCTAGTGCTATTGAAAAAAAAGTATCTGTGGACAGTATTGTAAAAAATTTGGGGGTAGAATATTTCTTGAGACTGCAAATTGTAGGAGGGTTATATTCCTTTATGTTTCCCCACGTTAAAATACTCAGACAGACACAGATACTCCTCTTAAACAGAGGGGTAGGACATTCTGCCCTCCATTTCCATGGTTTCTGCATCCACAGATGCAACTAGCCATGGGTCAAAAATATTCGGGAAAAAATCCAAAATGCAAAATCTTGATTTTGCATGCACCAAGCACTATGCTGATGTGAGGCATACTCTGTTGTAGCCTTCCACCATTTCACAGATCCTCAGGCTCTCTCTGGCACTCGCTTGAGTTGTTCACCCCTTTATATAAGGGATACCATTGTACTAGGCCATTGTACATAATGGGACTTCAGCATCCATGGATTTTGGTATCTGGGGGCTGGTTCCGAAATCAAACCCCACCGGATTCAGTACATCAGAGAAAAGGCAAAAATGTAATCTTCCTCCTTATCTGTTGATTCTGTTACATGATAATTTTTATGTGGAAAACATCAAAAAAATTGCCCTGGTTTGCAATAAAATGGCACCACCTCAAATCTGCTCTTGCCACATTTTGCATAATGTATAGAACCTTGTAGTAAAGCCAGCACTGTGACTACAACCTGGAGACCAGTGTTTGATTTCTACTGTGTCATGGAAATTCACTGGGTGACCTTTGGCACGTCACACACTCTCAGGCCCAGAAAACCATGTGACAGAGTTGCCATAATTAGAGTCACCATAAGTCGAAAACAACTTGAAGGCACATAACAACAAGAATAGGTTACATTCCAGGTAGGCTACTTGCATACGGAAGCAGCTGGGTGGTGAATGGCACAACTCCATGCGTGTGCCCATATGATTCCACAGCACCATTCAGCAACTGGGGCTTCGCATATTGAGACCCATAATTAGTAGTAATGATCAGAGTACTGACCATAACTATCCCTACATCTGCTTCCTCCTTTCTCCCAACTTAATTGCCTATTGGCTAGGGATAAGGAACTAAACAGATGGGTGTGACTCCTCCAATCCTCAGCAGGCCAGATCCATGAGGTCCCCAGCCCAATGCTGAGTGTTCACCTTCTCTCTTCTATAGAGAGAGCGGACGGAAGCAAAGCACTTCCAGCTGGCACTTAATAATGTGGGGAAGTGGAAAGATGAGGAAGAAGAGCAAAGAATGAAGTGAATACCCACTACTTCTCTTCAGTAATCAGAAATAGTGGGGATTACTTTGGAAGTACTCCCCTCCTGCAAAGCAGGGCTTAGAGGAGAGGGTGAGGTCATGCTTTCCTCTCTGGCTCAGGTTAAACCCAGGGGCTAGAAGTTCCCCTCTTCTGTGTTAGAGCTATGTATAAACATGGGCCAGATGCTTTGTGCATGTATTTGGATTGATCCTGAGATGATGAACACTATCTTAGCTTGTTTTTAAAGAGGGTTCTATAAATTCCAGAAAGAGTTAAATAATGTTGCTAACAGCATGTAGAAAAGTCTGCTTGAAACTGCAAGCTGCTAGCCTGATTCTACAATGATGAAATTGCCTGACTTGAAGGTGTAGAGGGTGGGAGGAATCTATTAGAAGTCCTATGAGAAGATCCTAGACTTGTATATGAGAGGGCCCCAGACTCATCTTTCATCAAAGCCCCCAGCTTCTTGATTTCCTAGTGCCTGATCTAATGACCTTTATCACCTCTGAATGAAAAACTATGATTGCTGAACACACACTTACTTTGAAAAAGACTTATTTGGGGAAAAAGATTTTTGTCCAGTAGTTCATATTCTACTTGCTATGATGAAACCACTAAGAATATCTGTACTTGGCGTCTCTTGGATTTGAAAGCCATCAGCATGGTCAGAAAGCAGGACAGATAGTTAAGGAGTTCAAAGGTGAGCCAAAGAAGACAGATTTGACCAGACCAACTAAGATAAGAGAACTTTAGAGAAGCTCCAGCGACCTCTCAGAGAACCTCAGAAGATTATACTAGGAGACATTCCTTAAATATGTGGAGAGAAAACATGATGGTACTGGATTCGTAGGTTTAAGAGAATTTTTATCATCGAGATCTAATGTTCCATCAAACTACAAATCCCAGGATTCTGTAGATGCAGCCATGGAGGTTAAAGTAGTATTAAAGTGGTATACTTGTGTATTGTGAAAGAGCTCTTAGGTTATTTGAGACAACTGGACTTCAGGTTAATTTTTTAATTTCCTTGAATTTGGATTTAGAATTCTGTATGACTTTAGAACTATCTTGGACACAAACTTGGCTAACCCTTAAATATTATTTTTTTCAACTTTATTAAATTCAAGTGATTTTAAATTTTAGGATATAAAATTATTTTTAAACTTTAGATTTAAACCTGATACTTCTGCTACTAAGTAACCCCTCAGACCCTTGAAATGTTATAGGTGAACTCTTTATGTTGTAATTTTAGGCTTTATGGTGTATTTTTACTATACTTTTGGTGCATAATTATTTAGTTACCAGTTTTAACCCTTCATCTCCCTAAAGCAACTTAGTTATGCTTCAGCTTAGCCTCTTGAATTCAAGGAGTGAGCAGAGGAAATAAAGTGGAAGCTAGGTGCTCTAACACGATTTAATTTAGCTTTGAAACACAAGCAGAGTGCAGGAGACAGTTGAAGGGAATCATGTCATTTAATCAGCTATGCTCAGTTAGCACACATATATTTCCAGAAATGAATCATGGCAGTGAGCAGAAGGCATACTTTCAACTTCATTCAAATACAGCATGAAGGTCTCTATGTTCTCATGGCAAAAGAAAACTAAATTAGTAAAATTTCCCAAGTAGAAGACAGAAACTGGCCTCCCTGACCTGAATATTGTTTTATAAGGTTACGGTGGGTGGTCCATTTACGGCTGTCAGAAATGCTATTCAATGGGCATAACCTAATGCTCAACGTTCTCTAGTCAAACAAATACAAGGGCTCTTTTCCTAATGGCCTGTCTCCCCACACACATTCCTTGCATATCTTTTTTCTTCAGCCACTCTCCACCCCAGTTACTGAGCATTTTGGAAAAAAAGAAAGTTAGCCGCAATGGTCAAGGTTACTTCTCATTGCTACTTTGCTAAGAAAGGATAGCCTTCCAGGGGCCTAAGCCTTCATCACAGCTTTTCAGAAGGGAGAGCAGTGGGCAAGGGCCAGCTAGCAGCTTCCTTCTCATGCCTTTTAATAAAACATGAATTAGGTGCCAGCACACATTAGATTCACTTCTCCTGTGACAGAAAATCAAAGTCTTCTCCTATCATTTTGCAAGCTTGCTGCAGATGGATGTGTAGGGAGCGGTGCTGGCCGGTGCAAGAAAAGGAGTCTATACACACTGAAACAGCTCTTTAATTTCTTAATTTAATATCTGACACGTAAAGATTCTCATTAAGCCAGTCAATGAAGCCTGGAAATACAATTTTCGTGCAAACTGTCGCTATCATAACTTACATGAAACTTCAGATGGTGCCCTGTAAGCAGTGTGATTAAATCCATTCATCTTTGCTGTCAGCCACCCACTCTGGGTATTACATAGAGGGGTTCTGGCTGGGACTGGGCTACATTCCTTGGAGAGTGGCCAGTGGGCATCCAAAGTTATCCCTCACTCCCTCTACTTGGGGACACAATGGAGTTCATGCCAGGAGAAAAGGGAAAGGTTAGAGCAAGGCCATTTCCACACTAGACTGACATAGTGCTATTATTCCACTTTCAACATCATACGGAATCCTAGGGTTTGCATTTTAGGGAAGGGACTCAAGGATGTTGAAAGTAGAATAATGGCACTATAACAGTCTAGTGCAGAAATGGCCCAAGAAACACCCTAGAAGGATGGAAAGAAGACTAGTTAAGCTGGTTGGTATCAACAAAGAACAGACTGAACCAGTGCACCCTGCCAGCTTCCTCCTCAGTAAGCAAGATGAAGTACCTGATATGGTCAATTTGCCCTTTGCCTGGACTACATAGCTTTATTGTGTTGGCATTTACCCCATGCAAGCCAGAGCAATCACAGAGCTGTTGTAACTTCTCTGTGTTCTGCACACTTACCTTGGAATGAAGCCCAGTTGTTTTAAAGAGAGAATTCTACTTCTTAATCACCCATGCCACCATATCAAGACATATGGGGCAGGGCATGCTCTAAAACAGAGATGGGCAACTGCAGCTTTCCAAGTATTTTGGGGTAACAATTCCTATAACCCCTCACCATGGCTATACTGGCCAGGATGGATGGGAGATGGAGGCCAAAAACATCTAGAAAGCCACAATTGCCCCCTGAATTCTAAATGACAGCAGAGCAACCATAGTCTATGGTGTCACAGACTGTCATTTTGCCATCCTCCTTTCTGCCTTGAGGTGCCACAGGGACTCCTCCTGTGTCCAGGCAAGCTGTGAAGAGGGTGATATTGCTGGAGCAAGGTGAAAACTAAAGGCAGCAAACAGGCACACAGACCATCAGGGAAATCATGAGGGGACTCTCACAGTAAATCACATGCCACGTAATGTAATGCAAATATATATCCTGCACACCAAAACAACAAACATTCAGTTCAGCCCCAAAACAAAGTCCAAAGATATACTGCAGTCTTCCAAAGTATTAGGATTCATCGAGAGTCAGAGCGCTACAAGGCAAAGGCAAATAAAAGATTCAGCAAGCCTGTTTGAAGATCAGCTACAGAGCCTCAAGCAGAGGCTGTTGACTGTCTACCTGCAGCGCCTTCCTGCTTCCTTCTATACGGACTGCTGTGAATCTGAAGCCAGAAAAAGCAGAGATGCTCTACTGACCTCCAAGGTAGATTGGTGCTATTTTAGCACCAGAGCTGCTGCAAGTAAATGGTCTTTACCCATTGGCTAGGCTAGTCATAGGCATTTTGTGGCCTGGGGTAAAGGGCAACCCTCCCCTCCTTCCATTTGTCTTCAGAAGCTGGTCAAGCTGGCAGTTGAATTTGACTTCAGCACTGGGCATCCTCCTCCATCACCTCATGTGGGGCAGCTGGTTGGCTCAGGAGATGCAGGACAGGCCAAGTTGAACACACAGCTCTGTCTTCCAACAAACAGGAACAACCAGAGGCTGCCAGTTTTGCTGCCAAAGCATCCGTCATCTTTTCCCTGAGGTGACTGCCTTGTCTGGCTTGGTGGTAGGGCCACCTCTGCCTATCGGCATATAGTTGCCTTCCCGTATCCCTACATTTCCATGTGAATTGTGTGGCTATATAACTAACACCTATCAAATTCAGTTCAACCCACTGAGTTTTACTGCAAAGCCAGAGTGGGATGATTGTTGACCACTTCTAGCTCCAAAGGCCAAAGCAACCTTCTGAACACAGAGCTCTTTTTTGCTAGCACGTGGGCTGTCTGCAGTCTTTCCCCAAAGAAGCTAATTAGGCAAATTAATTCCTATTGAACCCGAGCTCTTTTCTGCCTTACGGAAAGCTGATTATTCCACTGCCGGCAAAATCCCAAAAAGCAGGAGGGGATTAAAGTCAAGAAAATGCTTTTCAAGGGGAAGCCCTGCCACTCTGAAATCAGTACTGCTGCCATCCCTGGGGAAGCGGCCCAACCCACACAAGCACAGACTGCTCTCAGTCTATTATGTGGGTCCTAAAAACCTCTCTCAGGACAAGCTTTGTCTCTAGAGTAGAGAGGTCAGAAAGCCCTTCATTACATCAAAATCGGTGAGGAAGTGCTTTGCTTGGTGAGCTCCCATCCATTTCTATAGGGCTTTCACAAGCAGATCAGTAAGTGGTAAATCAGCAGATTAATTACTAGTGTGAAATGGGGTCACTTACAGGTCACTGGATCCAGGGCTGGTCCAAATGTAAGAATAAGATTGGCTCAACTAGATTAGCCTCTAAATACAACGCTGAGATTTATGGCTACAAGACATCAGGGGGACTCAAAGCAAGGAGTTAGGTAGCAACATCAAGGGAACTTGCTCCTTCCCTGGATCACCAGGACAATACATCCCAGGCTGAGGTGATTACCAGCCACATTTCTGTTATGTTGCTGCTGTAACCGTATGGTGACCAGAGACAACACAGCTGCTCATAATTCAAGCAGCAAGTGGATGAGAAACAAATAGGAATCTGCCTGATATATAATGGGAGATAACCAAACAAACCAAAGCAGCCACTTCACCCAGTATCTGACCTCCAAGCAATTTTTGACAACACCCTGCCTCTGGGTTCCACAGCAGGTGGCACAAAGCTCTTCCCCAGCCCTGACAACTGCACTGTGTACTTTTGGACAGTCTTGAATCACTTTAGGAGCAGATGAGCACTGATGAATTGCACAGATTAGTTGCAGCAAGAGCAAGATACATCTTCATGGTATTTCCACAACTCAGAAAATTACTTTAAAAAGTAATTAGGCATTAATTACCTTTACAGTTCTAATAAAGGTTGTTTTATAGGTTTTCAGATGTTCTAGTTTCAATTTTTCAAAAGCAACTACTTTCCCTATTTGCCAGTAGTAACTACCTTGGGGTGTAGTTAAAAAAAAACACCTGCATGCTGCAAAGCACTCTGTGTTTCTCCCATCCATGTCTCAGTGCCTCAACATTCACAACAGAGTGCAAAGCAGCAGTGTGAGGCACAGCATGAGCCAGCACTTGAGCCATGTACTGTATTTTTTTTTCCTCCACTACTTTGTGAGGCCACTGTCCCCTAACTGCAAAAGTAGCCCAATGTTACAAACACCATAAAATCTTTGAAGCTGTCTGTTCAAATTTGCTAATAAGCACTGATATTTTCCACCCCAGTTATGGCGATATTCCCAGTTGCATGAGAAAGAGAGAAAAGGAGAGATTTTGCTGATAATAGGGCAAATGCAAGGAAAAATTCCTCTAGTGGGGGAGCATAGCAGTTAAGAGCATAAATTATGAGCCAGGAAGCCCATGGTCCAAATCTCACATTAGTAAATGGCTTCCTAGTTTTCCTTTCTCAAATCCGATAGAGTCCTGTAGGAAATCCCAGCTACTGCAGGCCCACTAATCGATGGAATTCACATGTGTGGAATCAACAGTTGATTGAACAGTTCAACCATCAATTCCAGTTGGATGTCAGGCCCCAGTTTCTCATCTGCAGTAAGAACATAATAACACTGACTGACTTTCTACATCATTAAAAGAATTATGACAGTGGATTATTTGAGTCCAAAACAAAGAGGAACAAATATGGTTACAAGTCAATACTTTTTTCTTATTGTTCTTCATTCTCATTTGTACCCATAATTCTTCATTCATGCAACCTAGTCATCCCATGAGCACTCCAAGATTCTGTTATGTCAGCAGAGGAGTTGCTTTGGTGCCCTCCCCCATTTGACTTTCTTTTCATATCCTGCACCCTAATGGAACCTGGTCCCATCTGATCTTGCAAGCTAATCAGAGTCAGCTTGGTTAGTACTTAGTTGGGAAAACATCTATGAATACCAGGTGCTGTAGTCTGTAGCCATTTCCACACTATAGAACGTTACAGTGCTGTTATTCCACTTTCAACATCCTATGGAATTCTGGGGTTTGCCGTTTAGGGAGGGGTCTTAAAGGCAAACCCCAGGATTCCATAGTAACAGTCTAGTGCAGAAATGACCTGTATTTCAGAGGAAGGAACTACATCTGAGTAGTCCTTGCCTAATGAAACCCGGTGAAATTAATGGGATCGTTGTAAGTCAACAGGTGACTTGCAGACACATACACTGATACATGTTGCACCACTCCAGGGCACACTGGGGGGGGGGAGCAATAGTGATCACCAGGAGCACCCACCAAAATAATTTTTCTGCTGCTGCCACAAGCAGTTTTCTTCAAAGTTAAGAAAAAAATAAAAACAGAAAACCAACTATTTTAAAACAACTATTTTAAAAGAACAACTATTTTTTTAAAAAAATGAGATTTTTAATGAATAAACAACAAATATTGTTTTAATAAATAACGTAAAATGGACTTGATCGCCATTGTGGTCTCTTCCAACTCTATGATTCTATGAAAATGTGTATTATTATTTTACAAAAACATGTGTAATACTGAAATGGAAGGTATGCTTCAGATATCTTCCTAAGCATAACCTTTTTCACAGAAACATTGGTACCAGAGGCAGAAAAAACATGGAAAGAATAGTGATAGATCCTATTCCACAAATAAGAAAAGCAGTTCAAGATGTTGCAATAAACATTTTATTTCAAAACTAACAATATGCACATATGAAAATGAAACAACCAGGTCAGGTAAGCTTTGGAAAGTAAACAAAAACATCTTGAATCTTGTAGAGATCACCTGAAAGCTTCTCCCAAAATGCATCTAGGGACCCCCCCCCCTTTCAGTAGCCTCCTTACAATGTCCATTTTGGTGGCCAAAGATACAGAGCTGTTATGCTGGGGTAGCTGATGAAGCAGGCTTATATGCTTTCCTATTTTCTCTGTTTTGTTGTCATGCATGCTCAGAAAAAGAATTCTGAACGCAACTGCTGTTTACCTGGCTTGCTGGAGACAAGCACACACAAGTACAGCAAGATCAGCTAGACTAGAATCCCAATCTTCTCCTGCTCAGGTTTTATTGTATTCTTTACTGAGATCATACTGCTGCAACCCAACACTGAAAGTCTGTGATTCCACGGCCTTCTTTCACCATCCTTCCACTGTAGAAGCTGCTGAAAAACTCCCTAGACAGAGGACAGGGAGGGAAAGAGGGACTGGGCAAGTATAAAAAGATGTTATGTAAAAACAGCTCCTTTTTTCAGAGGTTTGTTAACTGAGGTATGCCTGCAAATTGATTTTTCTCAAAAAAGTGTTGTACACTGCTAGAAGAGACCTCGTGTTACACAAAAATACTATGTGAATGGTTAGCATCATTGTTATGTGTGCGTGTGAAATATTTCAACCCTTTAGCCAGCCAGATTATTATTTTTATTTATTCTAAAAGTTATTAGAAAAGCACTGATGCCATTAGTTAATTAGATTTTTAAAATCTAATTCAAATAATATTTTAGAAAAAAATTACATTTAAATTAAATTAACATTAGGTTTAAGTTTTAAAAAACCTACAATAAAACCATTACATAATGGAGACGGAAAATGCCTACCACAATTTCACCTCCAACCCCATTTTAAGCTAAGGAAAGATGGAAAGAACCACTTGAATTTTTGAAAACCCCATTTCTTATCCTATCCACCACTTTTCTTATTTTCCCTTTCTCCATGTTTTATAATCTTATCTCTTTGCCCTTCCACTTCCTTTAAGTTACTAGTTTCCACATGCAACCTAGTAATCGTATCAGGGTTAAGAGCTTCAAAATTAATTTTCCTGAGATAGATAGGGCACCTCTTGGTAGTGTCGAGTACAGAAAACAGGAGCACCACCTAAATACAAAGAAAACCATATGCTTTGCTACTTGCTCAGTTTAAAAACTTTTTAACCTCAAACTTAACCGATCTATCATCCTCTATTTATAAAGAAAAATCAGCAACAATTCTTGTACCTATTTCCATTTCCAGCATTTTTGAATCTTGTGACCTAAATATTGTAATTCCCAAATCTGATGAACTAACATAAAGCATGAAGACATTTTTCTAAAATTCAAGAGAACTAGGCTTTTGGAAAAAAGCCACCTGAGAAATGTGAAATGTGTTGGCTCTTCAGTATGGTGTCTTATTTCACTAGTTAATAAATTAACTATTAACTTCATTCTGGAAGTTTATGTGAAATGCTAAGTTAAGTCAACCAATCATTTTAAAAAATAGATTTAATTAAATTGTGCCTTTTGCTACAAAATTTCTAATTTAATTGATAACTAAATTGGTTTTAACTAGTTAGTTCCTGTCACTGATTATTCCCTGGCAGTCTAGTTTGAGAATAATAGTGGGGTTTTTTAAATTATTTATTTATTAACCATTTATTTCAGGATATCAGGTTACTTTCTAAGCACTCTCATATGCCTTAACTCAAAAGAGCCCCTCACACAACACCTATCCAAAACTACTTCTGATTTCAGGAACAGCGTTCATACACTTTCATACTTCCTCTAACACTTCACAATAAAAATATGTTTGGTTTTGTAAGAGGAGTGGCTGAGACTTATGAGGGTGTGTCCAGACAACACAGAGATGTGGTCGAAGATGTTAGTGACTGAATGTGCAATTCAGATCTACTAGTTTTACCGACCAACTTTTTCCTGGGGCAGGTGAGAGCAGCTACAACTAGCTGATTGATATGAATCAGCACAGCTGCCTGCATTATTGCACACTCCTTGGAAAAGAGCTATGGGAAGAGTCAAGATTTGTGGCTGTGCTTCAAAATGTACTAATACACTTGTGGCACCCTTTTGATTTTACCAAGGTTAAAGCCAAGTCTTCCTCATTCTTTTCGTGTTGATCTTCAGATCATCATCGTGCTTTTTGAGCCTGTGATGTTGTTTATACTTATACTTTCAATGTTTTATTATTCCCAGAGAAATAACGGGAAGATTGAACAAATATGTATATAGCAATCATAAATAAAATAATTTGGAAAACTTTCTAGATTTTGCTTTTGATCTTTTGCATAAAAAACCCAACTTGCTTTTCTTCCAAATTCCTACCTGCAGCACTATGTATGCCTTAGCAAGATATTCTGTAATCCAAATCAGAGCCGTGAAGACCATGGCTGTGGCTATTCTTGAATGGGTTGTCACAGATGAATGGTCAGAGGTTGGTCTTTCCATCTCTTCATGTGAATTCAGACTGAATACTGTTTTGATGGATGTGATTCCTATATTCAACTGGGTTGTTGCATGAAAGATCAAAGGCAGACATTCTGTTGAGTTCCTCCCATTAACCCCTGCCCCTCGGTGAATACATTTGTTGCCATTGGCAACATATTTGTGTAATCCTCCCTTACTCTACCTGCTCCCATCTCCGTAATAACGCTACTGATAATCACCATATATTTTTGAAAAAGTAGATGTAGATGTAGATGTAGATGTAGATGTTGATGATGATGATGATGACGACGACGACGACAACCATAGCTGCAACAACAGAGGCCCCACAGGTCACAGCTATCGATGCATGTCTACTCACAAGCAAGTTCTATTGAATTTAATGTAGAAGCTTGAAAAGTAGAACTAGGAACTCCTTCACTTCCTGTGGAGAGGCTGCACATGCTGCCTTATCACTAGTTTGGGGCTATGATGCAAGTGAAGGGATAGTCACTCACCACCCTGGTGCCTCAACCAAAAGCCAGCAGCATAAGTAGGCAGTACACTCCCTCCACAAAGGTAACAAAGGAGCTGCCACTTCTGCTTCTCAAGCCAAAAAATTGGCAGGCTAGCTTGGGAAAGGCACTTCATGAAAGGAAGAAAGGGAGGGAGGTAGTACATGATTATTAAGAGTATTTGTCTAAAACACATCCTTTCTTGTTCCTTCAACCCCATTTTCACCTAGTCACCTAAACTTTTCATTCTTTTTGCATTTCCTCCCAAACTGTCTTGATCTTTCAGTATGTCAGATTTGTGAATTTGTCTCTGAATCTGGACAGAGTGGGCAAGTGTTCAAACCACAATTGAGGGGTTCACTTTATCCTCTGTGACTCAGGAAAGAGCCTCACACCTGCAGAACAGCTCAGGCCTGTTCAGAGTTTCCTATTCAATTCCCAAAGCTTAACGGGATGTCCTTCCTCTTTGCCAAAGTCCCACCCAGACAGGACTCCTATCCAGAACAATAAAGAACAGGCTTATTTCTCCATGCAAGATAAGTGTGTGCATATACTGGAGTATAAGCCACACTGATAGCTGTGTACTAGCAGTGATGTGGCCCTGCTCACTACTTAGTTGTTTGTAAACTGCCATCAAGTTGACTTTGACTTATGGTGACCCTACGGATGAGAGACCTCAAAGCCGCTCTATCATCAACTGTCCCTCTGAGGCCTTGCAGATTCAGGGCTGTGCTATCCATCGGTAATGCTGTCTTCCTTTTTTTTCTACTACCTTCTACCTTACCGAGCATTATTGTCTTTTCTCGTCAGTCATGTTTTCTCATGATATGTCCACAGTATGACAGTCTCAGTTTAGTCATCCTGGCTTTTAGGGAGAATTTGGGCTTCGTTTGTGCTGAGACCTATTTATTTGTCTTCTTTAAAGTCCAGGATACACATAGAACTATACTCCAGCACCACGTTTCAAATAAGTTTACTCTCTTCCCATCAGCCTTCTTTGCTGTGCAGCTTTCAGAACCATACACAGAAACTGAAAGTACAATGGCATGGACAATCCTGATTGTGATACATCTTTACGCCTTAGGATCTTGCCTAATTCCTTCATAGCTTCCAAGTCCTAGGCCCTTTCCGCATGTAGTTATTAAGGCGGGCCAATGCTTCTTGCCACTGAGGTCTTCTGCACGTTGGAGTGGACTAGGTTCAGTTTATTTACCTTCGTTCCGCAGGTAACTCCTACTAAATGTACCCCCATGTGGTGGTAAAGCACGCTATTTGAAAAACGGAAGAAATCAGTTTTCCAATTTTCCAGATCAAGCTGATTTGGAGGGCTCATGGGAGGGGCCAGGGGGTAGTATGGACTTTTGCATGTACGCAATGATGTACTAAACCATGCCAAAAAAGGGGGGGGCAATCACAGCCAACGGGGCAGGGTGAGGGGAGTAGCAGGAGTGGCCATGGCGGAGGCAGTGTGGATTCGTGAACTCGCATTCCTCCGAATCAGAGGAACATACGCAGTAGCTGTGCGGAAGGAAATGAGGGAAAGTCCGCCTTGTTTCGAGCCCAGAAAATCCAGTAAGAAACGACATGAACCGATTCACTAGCCTCGTGTGTAAAGGGCCCTGGTCTTCTGATTTCTTGACTGCAGTCCCCGTTCCAATTAATGACCAAGCCAAGGCATGGAAAATCTTTATTTCAATGTCTTCATCATCTCCTTTAAAGTTATGTAAATCATCTGTGGTTATTATTTTTGTTTTCTTAATGTTCAGCTTCAAACCTGCATCTGTACTTTCTTCCTTGACTTTCTTCAGTAGTCATTTGAAGTCTATGCGCTCCTAATGTGATAGCCTGGAGCCAATTTGATTCTCAGACCAAAAGAATTCTAGAGAGCGATACAGCCTATATTTCAGTTTGCAGACAACATATAATACCCATCTTTAAAGAGCTGCACTGGCTGCCAATTCATTTCTGGTCTGACTTCAAGGTGCTGGTGAGGACAAAGGCCTAAATGGCTTGTAACCTCAATACTTGAAGGATCAACTCTTCCTACATATATCTGCACAAGAACTGAGATCTTCTGGGGTGGGGCCTCCTTCTTGTCCCACTAGTGGGAGTGATACATCACATGGGGACATGGGAGTGGGTCTTCTCTGTTGTGGCATCCTGTTTATGGAATGCCTTTGGAGTCTCAGCTGATATCAATGTTGATTTTTTCAGGCACCAAATTAAAACATGGCTTTTTATTAAAGCCTCTGGGGTTAATCTTGTCACTTTTCTAAGTGTACGTATACATGTTTTAAATCAGTGGTTTTCAACCTTTGGTCCTCCAGATTTTTTTTTTTCCTTTAGCTCGCAGAATCCTGTGAAATTACCTATGTTTGCTAGGAATTCTGGGAGCTGAAGTCTAAACCAATTGCAGGATCAAAGGCTGAGAACCACTGGTTTAAATGTTTTAGCCTTTTCTGCTGTTTTAATTTTACGATCTGTGTAATACACTCTCCATTGCAAGATCTTGGAGTAAAATAAAATTAAAACAATATTAGCAATTTAAAACAATTTCAGATAAAAATAACAAATAATTTACATAGGACAAAAATAGGAAAATGAATGTTAAACTCCATTCCCTATTAGACTTACAATATGTTTCGAATGAATTAATAAAGCTTCTTCCAAACAAAGCCTACTATTGTGAAATATTGTCTGTCTTCAAGCCAGTGGTGTTTGTGTTATTATTTTATTATTTTTTCATTTATATCCGACCTTTTATCTGCAAGTGAGACTCACAGCAACTTACAAAAATTGAATACAGAATGTAAATCTACATATGAAAGGTACCAAGGACTGGAAACACCATCATCCTATAACCTAAGCAGCATTTTTTAATGTTCAAGGTAAATTACAAAACATACCTTGGAGGTCAGTATAATTAGCTGCATAATGCAGGTGGAGCAGTGAAATGGTAGCTTACAATGATTCTACTATAGGGAGGGTAAAACAATTGCCACAGCAGCAGAAGCTGACAGGTAGCAGCAGTGGCCTCCTGGCTCTTTGCCCTGGATTCTACAGCTGTTTATCTCTGCCATATAATGTATCTTGAACCAGTGGTTCAGCCAACTTCTGCACACAGAGTGCGGAGTAGATGCCATATGGTTCTTCCCATCAGGCAGAAAAATATCTTGAGTCAGTCCTTAAAACACCACATGATTCAGCAGGCAACAAGGATTGCCTCAATCAGTTGACTTGCTGACTCCACCACCACAGCTCCCAATTAGGAATTGCAGCTGGATGGTCATTTGTCCAACACGGATTTGAGGGTTGGGGTCACCCAGATCAATTCATTTATTCAGTGTCAAGAAGGAAGCTGTTGCAAATTTACACTAATTTTCATTATGCAACAAATACAAATGCGTATGGCAGCTTTGGGCTTATCTACTTTGCTTTTCAGACTCCTTTTGGCTCCTTGTTTCTATGATTTTATGGCATGCTCTTCCTTCCACTGCATCAGGAATGAAAGCGCGTGGACCGGATTTCTGCACAACGCTACTATAACCAAAAAAAAAAAAATGTTTCCAGCCCTTCAGTTTAGCTTTCCTCTGTGCTTTTATAAGAACGGAGGGTTTTCCCCCTCAGCTCTCCTGTTAATAGCTTTGTGCTGCCATTGTTTAATGTAATTGTCCACAGATATTTGTTGATATTTCAGCCACTCTGCTTACACAGTCACTGCAGCCTGAGGCTAGTTTATTGGAACCTGAATGTGAAATCAGCCAGCAAACACCCACCACCAAGGCAACAGGAGGGAAAGCAGAAACTGCAGAAAGACCAAAATTGTTAACAGGGTTGTGCTTTGTTCTCATACGTGGCATTAGAAGATGATTATATGCACTCACAGAGGACAGGTCTATTAACAGCAATTAAACCATGGCAGTAAGTGAAATCTGCATTCTTTTGAGGGAGCGTATCTCTGAATGATGAATGCAATATTATCAGGGGAGGGTCCAAATGTTGCCTTTTTGCCCTAGCATTGGGCTGCTCATGCACGTTTGACAGAAAGCTGGGCTACGCGGGCCTTTGGTCTGACAGAGCAGGGCTCATGAAGAAGGAAAGAGGCAGGATGTTAAGGAAAACCAGATACAGTCAAGGCATAAGGCAAGCAGTGGCATCTGTAGTCAAGTAGGAACACAGTGGCTGAGGGGCCGATTCACCCCAAGCGGCAATGTTTCTGGGGTGTCCCAGCCCGTAGCCATGCCCCTGCACACCCTGGCCACACCCTGGCCACGCCCCTATACACCACAGCCCCCTCACACAGTGGCCCCACCCCCCCGCCCTCCCTCCACACATTCCAAGCTCTGCCACTGGGCATCTGCCTCAAGAAGCACGTACATGGCAACATTTTAGGCAGTAGAGTTAGAGACAGATCTGACCCGTGAGATATAATCCTCCCATATGTGTCTTGCATAATTTCCATTCATTTCCAAGAGATCTGCGTAGGGGAAATTCCTCGTGGAATTCCACAGGAATTAATGGCAGGCATACCATTGCGATCTGCCTTGATCACAAGATTGTCATGACCTTCATTCAGTGAGGCCCTGTTTTAGGGAAGGAATCTACCCTCAGAAGTGGTAAGTAGAAGAAATATCATATAGCGGCACCCCTCCCACTTGTAGCTATACCCCCTTGTCTCTTCTCTATACCTCCCCTTTCCCATCCCATCCCATCCCACCACCATCCTTTTAGCTTCATATCCAATGCAGCCATGAAAGTTCTTCTTGTTTATATTGGAGGAGAGAAATGTTCATGGTTGTGAGTTTTAAAGTGCCATGATTGGAGGTCAAAGAAGACATCAATTCACCCCCTGGAATTTCCTTCCAAAGACGATTTAAACTGTATTTTCCTGGTAATTTCCATTGTGATACTGAATATGGCGCTTTTCTGATGCTCAGTCATGTTCCTCATACTACCAAACCTGCTTTTAACAAGGTTTGTTTGCTTTTTTCCAACTGATTTCACTTTCTTCTTCATGTTTTTGCTTTGGTTGATTACATCCAGAAGAGCCTGTCACTTGTTTCTCTCAAATCAACCTTAACACAACTCAGAGAAAAACCAAAAACCTTAAAAACAATGGATCTGACCATCCTGATAAATTTAAAGTGCAGCAGTGACACAGGCATGGGATGGCCAGATCAGCTGCTCAGTTTGACTTGTAAAATCTGTTCAAGCACAGAAAGACAGTAGTCTGAAAAACTTTGCAATTTTCTATTGTAATTAATTACAGGAGTTTGAAATTAAGATCAAATTGCCTGAAGTTCTTTTGAGGAGCCATGCTCTTCAAACTCCTTCAGCAATGCTGAAGATTCTACCTTCCTCTATTCTGGAACCCAAGGAAATGGCCTCTCCTGGTTCTTCCGTAGTTTCTCTTGACTCGTTTGATGGTACCTGGCTCACAGGATTTCTGTACACATTTTTAGAACATAGCTAAATTGAACATTTCCCCCACTGTCGTTATTATATTACCTTCACCAAACTAATATTTAAATATTGTCTTTTCCAATAGCATTGATCAAATACAAAATGTGAATTTGCAGCCAAGGCATATGGGTGATTGAGAATCCTTGGAAATAATTTGTTAAGCATTAATTTGTTAACTCTCTTCCTTTTAAATTTTCAACAACTGTTCAAGATTTCTTATTTTAATTGTAAATCCCCAAAGATGTTAAAATTTTTAGTACTGTTTAATGGTTTATATTAATGGGGTGAGATTTGCAATATTTAGCCAAGCTCGGGCCTTTTTTAAAAAATTTAATTGATCTTTAAATTTTAAAACTAACATGTTATTAACACATTAACAACTATGAATGGGACAAATTATTTCGATTTCCATTTTTCTGTTAATATTTTAACGTTAACAGATTCAGTTTATATAATTATTTAGTATTAGTGTTAATGGTAAGGCTCCAGCATCTGATTATTAATGCCACAGTTATGCCATAAGAGAATTTATGCTATACCGGCACAAACAGGGCCACTTTCCCCGTTATGTGGTCCTTGCAGTAAAAGAATTCTCCAGGCCTGCCAGTGCTGTTCTTCCAGTTGCCAGCTCTTCTTCCATCTGCCTTTGCAGAGGGCATCATTTAGCTCGATGGGCTCTGCCAGAGAAGGTATGGAAAGGAGATTTAACCCTCAAGTCTCTTTCCCTACCTCCCTTCACTGAGTGAACCCTCATGTGTTTGTGGCCCCAGGGTAGATACTTAAGTATACTCCTCTATGTTGTCCATAGAGGAGAAACTAACAGGACAAAACAGCAGTGAGATCCCATCCCTCTGGCTTAATCTTTGCTGTGGGGGGGGGCTTTCGAGCACTCCTGTCCATGCCAGAATGTGGGGCGAATCATTTTGGTGTCCTTGCCTAAACAGATGTGTGCTCTGGGGTATATCTGTAAGCCTCACATGCATTTTGCATTTCAGTCTTTGAATGCAGCACAATTGCAGCAGGCTTGCTCTCCAGCGAGGGATTTGGACAATAGAACATCAGGACACAATAGGCCTGTGCGTTGCCTGCTGATTACGATAGACGCTTTCGCTTTCCCTCCTGTCTTTCTTCCCTGAGTTATCTAGAGATGTTGAGCTGGCAGATCCTGCCTGTGCCGGCTACATTCTGCCTGCGCCGGCATATTCTGACGTCGGTGCGGCTTGGAAGAGTATGTTGTGTGTTTGATGTCAGGATTACTGGCTGGGTTATTGTAAATGCTAAAATGAAATAAGAAGATTAGTAAAGGAAAGTGCAGCTTGGCAGCAGGTCCCCAATGATTGCTTTCTGCTCTATCTGCAGCAGATGATCAGCCATGCAGGTATTTAGCAAGGTGTGAATCATCATCCTGTTGTCCACAGAGGGGCATAAAATTGATTTAAGGGGGTCTGCCTTGGAGAGCCCTGTCCCAGCCCAAACCATTAAATGCAGGGAGTCAAGGAATTTAGCTAGCCTCTCTCACGAAAGCCTCTCAGCAGGTCTAAATGCATATTCATTTGGCTTAGAGGCAGGGTGTGTTCATCTTTCATTATCCTCTTCTGCCAGTTCCCTTGAAGATCTTTCCATAGTAGCTCCCTCCCCTCCCCTCCCCTCCCCTCTCCAAGTACTCGAAGGCCTTGTTTCTGTACCATTCTCCTCTCAGGCATGACCAAAGGCTCCCTTTCATTATCTTGATATTGAAATATGCTCTTTTCCAAACCAGGAAATGAGAACAGGGCAACTCTGTGTCATCGCTTTCCCTGTACATTGTTTGTGTGGGCAGTCAAATAGATGATTCCTTCACTGCAGAATTGCTAAACCACAGAGTATCTGCCTATTGGTATGAATGTGCAGACACATATGTTCACCAGAGAGTACTTTTCTCAACAACTGGATAGTGCCTATGTGAACAATGGGATTGAAAGCATAGCTGCCCCATGATTTCAATCCCAGAACTGTTACAAACCAAGAGCTTTCCTTGCTTCTTATTTCTAGAATCTACTACACTGCTGTATTTGGCATTCTATTTGTTCAGTTTCAGGCTCTGTATTTTAAAACTTGGGTTATCAAGACATAGAGAAAGAAGTGGGCAAAATGTTGGCAAACACAGGTGAAATCTGGAGGCAGAATCCCATTTTATTTTATTTTCTGGTGCTAAGTAGTGGAATTTCACAGCAAACTGTTTGTTGCTGTATGCCTTCAAGTCATTTCTGATTTATGGCAACCTTAAGAAGAACCTATCATTAAGTTTTTTTGGCAAGATTTATTCAGAGGGGATTTGTCTTTGTCTTTCTCTGAAGCTGAGAGAGTGTGATTTGTCCAAGGTCATCCATGGCTGAGCAGGGGGTTTTAAATTAGGCATTTGAGATAGTTCCATTTGCATATCCATTCTTTCAAAATTGTTAGTCCAAGAAAAGAAAGAAAGAAAGAAAGAAAGAAAGAAAGAAAGAAAGAAAGAAAGAAAGAAAGAAAGAAAGAAAGAAGGAAAGAAGGAAAGAAAGAAGGAAAGAAGGAAAGAAGGAAAGGAAGGAAAGAAGGAAAGGAAGGAGGGAAGGAGGGAAGGAAGGAAGGAAGGAAGGAAGGAAGGAAGGAAGGAAGGAAGGAAGGAAGGAAAGAAGGAAGCTATCACTTGCTTTTCAGATTCTTGTCCCTCCTGACTAGTGAAATCATCCAAGCCTAAATTTACAAGATGGACATCTCAAGTAATCAGCCCTTCAATAATGCACAGGGTAGGCCTAGTGGTCCTGAAGGAGGAAACAGTGAAACCACTACTGAAGAAGTTTTGATTGCTTGACTATGAAGCATTAACACCCAGTTTCAGATCTACCAGTTCTGAGCATGGTTTTGGATAAGCTGGTATCATGCCAGCTGAGCTCCAAGCAGTTTTTGATCACACTAACAATTTAGATCCATTTCAGTCCAGTTTCTAGCCTGATTTAGGGATAGGCATTGCCTTGGTGACACTAGTAGATTGCTTACCATGGGGAATGGGTTAGAGGAGTATGAGCACATTGTCAGTGACTTTCAATATCCATTGACTATGGACCTTTTCTCTGGGACACAACGTGGAGGAACTGGGGATGAGGACAAGTAACTGGGAATTTAGTCTTTCCTCAGAGGACAGACATAGAAGGTGATTGTGGGGGACTCTTGTCACTCCCTTCTACATTCAGAATATCTGAAGATTCGACATTGTCCTCCATGTTCTTTAGCAGGTACAAGAAACTGCTGGGATAAGTCACCCAAGGTTTGGCCTGAGGTGTTATAAGTATGAAGAGAACATACAGCTCTACTTCTACATGCATACACCTGCAAAAAAGCTTTCAAAATGCTCCCCAAATGTTCTCTAAGGGGCATGAAAGGCATTTTCATCATGTTGGGGGTAGGGGGAATTCAAGCAATTTTAGAGCCAGAAGAATCCTTTTTTAACAACAAGAAATAACCAAAAGAGAGTTCCTCCGCTGGACCTCAAATGGCCTAAATGCCCCTTTGCCCCAAGAGGGCATTTGGGGTGACTTTTTAAAATATTTTTTTAAAGAAAAGTTCTTTAAAAAAGTATTTCAAAGTTCTTTTAAAACCTTTTGGGTGATCCTAGGGGTAAGGTTAGAAAGTTAGAAATCATACCAGGTCTGGAGCTTTCTGGACTAAAACCTGAGGCCTAAGGGACAGTCCCTGGTAATGCCTTTAAGGGTTGTGTATTAATTACCAGCCACAGTTGCTCACAGCTTCATTCAAATACACAATTTCACAGAAAATGTATTTTCATGTTTGAAAATTAAGACAAAAATCTTAGCTAAAGAGGCTATTCTTCAATCAAGGTGAAATAAGAGTATTATTCCCTCTCACTCAGAATGGGATAAGGAATCTAGCCTACCTGCCTCTAGCCCGAAGGTGGATGCAGAGCAGAATGGAGGGTGACCCCTGCCTCCACAATGACTGGAAGGGAAGGAGAATACATTGATCTCACTCAGAGTGTTTGCAAGCTGTAGCAACAAATCAAATAAGGCTTGTGAATTGTATTAAGTTCCTGCTCTACTAGCTGAGCTAGATCTGCACTGAGCCCTTTCCTCTTGTCTGGAGCAGGACTCATCAAAACTGGCGAATATGCCCCTTTATCTCCCACCTGGAGATTGCCCACAAAAACTGGACATTCTTGGCCAGGTCCTGAGATCCAATGCAATCCAGGGAGGAAAATGGCCCCGGGGACCACGTTTGTCCCACTCCTCAGCTAGTCCCAGAGAAGCTACTGAAAATGTGCCAGCATAGTGTAGTGGTTTGAGCATTAGACTACCACCCTGGAGACCAGGGTTTGATCCCCTGCTTGGCCAGGAAAACCCACTGGGTGAGCTTGGATGCATCACACACTTTCAGCCCAGAAAACCTCATGACAGTTTCCCCTCAGGGCCACCATAAGTCAGAAATGACTTGAAGGCACACAACAAAAACAGCAATATGAGACCAGCAGTGGATTAGACGGAGGATAACAAGCTAAAGTTTAATCTAAACAGGACGGAAGAAGTACAGTTTGTGAATCTGCTCATCTCAGTGGAGGTTTAGATCTGACAGGATGAGGTCATACTTCCCTTAAAGGGCCAGACTTTAGGAGAGCTTTTGGACTCAGCACTGTGTATGGCATCAGTTGCCAGGAGCAGTTTTCACCATCTTAAGCTGGTTATGCAACTGTGGCCCTTTTTAAAGAAAGCTGACCTAAACCTAACAGTAACACATGACAAAGTTATCCACATTACATTACTATAATGTGCTCTGTGTGGAGCTGCCCTTGAGAATGCTTCAGAAAATGCATGATTGCAGAGTGCAGTAGTGCGTTGGAGCTAGGCATTCTGTTCATGTTATATTTATTTTGCACCGCTTACATTGGCTGCCTCTTTGTCTCCACAGCCAGTTGAAGGTGCTTGTTCTGGAATTTAAAGCCTTAAATGGTTTAGAAGGTGCTCACATCTGTATGAATCTCCACAAGCAATAAGGGCAGCAGCAGAAGCCCTGCTTTTTAGCTATCTGTGAGTACCTGCTACGGATACAGCTATCTCAGTGGTGACCCCACATTTTGGAACTCCCTCTCCAGAGAAACACAAACAGCCTCCTAACCACTATTTTAAAAAAAATCCTGAAGACATCTTTGTTTTTATCCGCATTTTGCAATTTAAAAATCTTTACGGCTGCTGCACTTGTGTGTGTTTTATTTATTTCTTACTGTAATTGTATTTTAATGTTTTATAATCTTGTAAGTTGCCTTGAAAAGCGTACTAAAAATCTTTTAAATAATAAATACATAAAGAGATTCGCCAAAAACATGACAAATTTTGAAGTACTTCCTAGAATTTTTGAATAAGCAACAGAGTCACAACACTCCTAGATTCGTGTGTGTGTGTATGAGAGAGAGAGAGAGAGAGAGAGAGAGAGAGAGAGAATAGCTGTGCTGCTTGGAAAGCATGAGAGCCCAACATCAATAATCTAATGCAAATATTAGCATAACGGGGCCGTAGGAACAGCCTGCCCACTTTTGAGGGTTGCCTCAGGTTTCAGAAACCTGGAGAAATAATGCTCTGTCTCAAATTTATTTCCTATCCTTTGCTTCTTACAATGTCTGGGCTCATTTATTTTGTATATTTTCCCTAAACCCAACCAATTTAACCAATTTCATCTATTCCTTAAGTGAAAACAGTAAAATATTTCATTTCTGGATGTTGAGGGAGGGTGAAACCCTCCAACTCACTGTCGCCAGTTCATCATTATCTGCAAGCTGCTTCTGTGTACATTTAAGTTCATTAAAGGCGTGCTGCTGGACCTCAGTAAGCAGCTCCAGCGCTCTCCATCATTAATGAAAGAGGAAAGAGAAAAGGCCTCATCTCCACAGGGTCATGGACTGAAAGTTGGTAGGGCCAATGAAACATACAAGTGGGCATGAGGGAAAGTATTAGGCAGAAGGGATCTAGCAGCCATGCAGTGGTTGAGCGTGCTATAGTCTCCTGTCTCATACTTGCCAGCGGTGGTTGTGAGTGTCTGCAGATAAAACCAGAGCAAGAGGGACCAAATCCACAAAACGGTCTCCGTTGCTCAAGTGATACCAAGGAGCTTGTGGTTCAGGCTGTTTGGGCCACTCAGCCTTTCTGCAGGAAGAGTGGAGGTAGCAGCAGGGGAGAGGTGGAGCAGTCAAGCCACACCTGCATTTCCAGCCTTTCACATGCATACCACTCAGCATGGGCATTCTGTTACTCACCTGAACCTTGGAAGGAGGCGGGGGGAGTCTCAGATTTCTAGCTTCCAAGAAGACCACATGCTCTGGTGCCACAGGGAGTGGCTCCCATCAAGCAATTTATAGCACAAGCTCAGGATGAATCCTACTTTGTCCGAGGACTAGCTAAGCATCTGATTCAGTAGAATCCAGGGGTCAAGATGTCACCTGGATTTTTCCAGAGTAGGGAGCCTGTTTCATGCCCAGGGTGCTAGGCAATAAGCCACACTGAGAGAGAAACACCAAAGTTTTATTTAAAATTTTGAAGAATGGAACACAAGGCACATAGCAAATCAAGTGCTCCCTGAACACAAGCCAGACTACATCTCATATGATCTACAAGGACGACAGGGTCCTTCCTAAGATAACTCTGCAAGCATAGGAAACTATGTCACGAAGACATAATTATGTCAGCATTCAAGCACTGTGCATGTGCATATAGATGGCCCAAAATTATAGTATCAAATCCCACCTTGAGGGTGCGAAATTTAATATTACAATGAAGCTTAATGAAGCGATAGGTAACTGTAGTTGAGCTCTTGTGGTTGCTCCCTCTCCCATTGTCCTAGACCATTTCTGCACTACACTGTTATAGTGCTATTATGCCACTTTCAACATCCTATGAGGCCCCTCCCTAAACTGCAAACCCCAGGATTCCATAGGGTGTTGAAAGTGGAATAATAGTCTAGTGTGGAAATGGCCCTAGAGGGTCCTGCAGCAGGGCCAGTGAACAAAACCCAGCCTGGCAGTGGCAGTGATGCGGTGAGGGTGCCCTTCTGTTTCTCCTGGGGTTCCTTCTCTCTGTTCTCAATAAAAGAGACATCAGACTTGCTGGGCCCTGTCTGCCTGTGCCGCCTCCTCCCAAGTATCTGTCTCACTACCATTATCTCTTACATCTGTTCCCAATCAAAGTGTAATTTAAATCAATTCAGGGAGGACATTTTCTTCTGCAGCTACCAACTGCCATTGGGTTTTTTTGCTTGTTTTTTTGTGAGGTGTGGCAGCCATCAGGAATGACTGCTAAGTAACTGCATTGCCCACACCATCTCCACTTAAACGCATGTGGGCAAACCCACAAGCAAACCCAGCTCATTTCTTTGCTGCAGGAGAAAATGGCATTGATTACATTTAAATGACAAAGCATTAAGCGTATTTGAGGATTTCTAGGAACAGGAATGGGAGTTGCCTCCCGAGTGCGGCAAGGAGACTGAGGAAAGTGCTCAAGAAATCCTCCCCATCCACCACCCCATTTGCTGCCTCATAGATAGGTTGTTCTTCCTTCCTTCCTCACCCAGGAGAGGAAAGGAAAGAAGAAGAAAAAAATTACAAAGGAGAGAATCACAGTTTTTCCTATGAGAGAAAGGTTTCTACGTTTTCCCCAAACCTTTACATCTCTATCATGTATGCAGACCAACATAAGGGCGAACTACAGTCCAGTTGCATAGGGACGTGGGGGTGGGGGGAGCGGTTCTCCCCAGGCGGCAATGTTTTTGGGGTGTCCCGGCCCGTAGCCACACCCCTGCAAGCCCTGGCCACGCCCTCACACACCGTGGCCACGCCTCCACGCACCACAGCCACACCCCAGTGCACAGTGGCCATGCCCTTCGCACCATAGCCCCCCCACACACACTTCAAGCTCCGCCACTGCTACAGTCTTTAGCTATTTGTTTAGTTTGTTCATCCGGTAATTGTGCACTCTTTCAACTCACAGCCCCAGCTTATAGGAGGATGCTAAGCTGTGATTTACCAGTAGTTATGACTTCCAGGTGAGCCGGAGATGGAGCACCTCCACTGAGAAAGTGAGCCTGTCCTTTTACCATGAGAATATTCCCGATAATGTGCTCACTCTCTTCTCTTTCCCACTCCTCCAGTATCAGCCAAACGATCGGCCAGTCGCACATACTCTGTCATAGGGACTCTGTTACCGCACACTAATTATTGAGCATTAATTGTGTGTAAATATGTTCCCAGCTGTGAAGGTTTGGTGAGAATCGAAACTGTTAAAGGTCCAGGCAAGAGAGCTTAGCAACTGTTGCTATGGATGGATTGTTCTCTGCCGAGCAGGCGATTGCGAAGCAGATCCCCAGCAATACGGCACGCAGTTCTCTGGTTATTGTACGGTACCCCAGGTATGCATACTTGGCTAGGCAAAGGTACCATTCACAACTGATTCAAAGGTATTGTTTTTCTACATTGTTCTTGCATTTGGAGTTTCTTTATGGAATAAAGGGTATCAAAAGCAAGGCAGAATACAGAAGGACAAAACAAGCCAAAGGCGTTAAGTCTCTGTCTGCCGGGTTTAAGGAAGCTTCAGTTACTACACTACCGAAGGGGGTAACACGCCTTGAGTCCTTTTTGCTCCAGATTTCTGTATATGGGAAGAGATTTGATGGTTGTGGGGGGATGTAGTCACCTGCATGTGAAAATAGGAGCATAGCTGAATAACTGGGGGCCATGCGTAACACAAGCTTTCCCAAAGGCTGGCAGGTATCTCTTGGGGTGAGGGTTAAACACAGTGTTTCTGTGTGGTTTCACGCTGAGTGTTGTCGACTGTGTTATCTTTTGATTCCTTCCCTGTTTGTGCTCACTTGCCCGAGGCCCATCTCTCCTGCCAGGCCCATTTTGCATCCTTTTCTCCCTCTTGCCCAGGCGAGCCCAGCCTGCTTGGAGTCTTGCTGGCTTATGCACAGGGTGGGGTGTGCCAGCCGGCTGCAGAACGGGCTCCTGGAGTGTGTCACATGGCATTGCAGCGCCACCAAGCCTCCATCTGCAGAAGCAGCAGGTGCAGCTTCAGCATCAGCAGCCAGCTTAGCAGTGTGGAAGCGGCTTAAGGGGAGGGGCACAGAAGAGGAGTCAGTCGGAGGGTCTGGGGGCTGTACTCCATCTCCTGCCGCTTGCTCGCATGTCTCCCAGCACCCGTTCTCCCCCTCCCTCTTGTGCCAGGGAAGTGTGTGCAAAGTGTGAAATAATGAGGTTTGGAAAGGTCAGAGAACTTGGCGGCGGCAGCGTTGTTTCTGTAAATGTTATTTTCTAGCTCACTGCCCTGTAACTCTCTCTGACTGTTGTGCTTAAGTAAAACAAACAGTGCATTTTAATCACATGTACATGCTGGCTCAGAGACACTTAACTCACCTTCCCTGTTGGAGCTGCAACTCTGCCTCTGCAGTGGCTCTGTTTGCAACCCACCATGAGCACCAGCCTTCTCCCCTCAGCCTCCCTGGAGCTTGACTTAAACACGGCTCTGAAGCAGGAAAAATGTCAATGAGTTCAGAATTCTGGCATGGGGGAGGTGGGATCGACAGGCAGCTGCCTCCACCAAATGACAGCAAATGCAGAGAACTCTCCCTGCTGCCAGATGAAGTTCAGGCCACCTAGCAGAAGTCAGGGTACTGGATTCTCTGGGTGGCTGCCTGTGAACTTGGCAGAAGCTCACTGGCCACAGATAGGGCCATCTTGGAAAGAAACAGCCCTGCCTTGGTACATTTCCCACATTAGTACAGCACTCATCCATGTTTAGAGACAACAGCTAACATCCAGGTTTAATCCGGATGGTGCCAAATGTGGAGGGGGGGGGTCATAGCCCAATGACAGCAATATGCCTTGCATGCAGAAGGACCTAGGTTCAGCCTTCAGTTAAACAGGCTCATAGTAGCAAGGTTGGGAGAAAAAGTTTTGCCTGTGAACCTGAAGAGCCACTTGCCAGTCAGAGTAGGCAAGTCAGGTGGACTCATAATAAGGCAACTTCATTCATCCATCACAGCACCTCCTTCTGCCCTCTACTATGCTCTCAAGAAATGCAGTAATGGCAGATCTCTTTTCAGGGTAACAGGAAAACAAGGACATCATTACATAAGAAGTAGAGGCAGTGAGATAATGCTGTCAGACACACACAAGCATCTTTTTTTTCTTTTTTTTCTTTTTTGTCCTCCAACAAAGGCCATTTCCACACTAGACTGCTATAGCGCTATTATTCCACTTGCAACATCCTATGGAATCCTAGGGGTTGCGATTTCGGGAGGGGCCGGGCGGCCCCTCCCGAAACTGCAAACCCCAGGATTCCATAGGATGTTGCAAGTGGAATAATAGTGCTATAGCAGTCCAGTGCAGAATGGGTCAAAGTCTATGGGGAAATTGTTCTGTGGGTTTTCAGCACAATTTAGTTGCATCGGGACTGGCCATAGTAGATGACAGTTGCTTGTTTCCTTTAGTATAAAAAGACAGAAAACAGGCAGCCATTTGAAAAGAGAAAGAAAGAAAAGAATTGCGGTACTGTACTGCAATGTACAGCACATGCACATGGGACCAAACAACAGAAAACATTGTACATATAAGTGCATATTCCTATTTTACGTTACTTTAAAAACACACACTCTTTGATGTATGGGACCACTGAGAAGAGAGGCTCAGCTCCTTGGAATGAGAAGGCTTTTTTCAATCCAGCATTTGATCTCTTTAATATCAGTTATGAAGGACCCATAGTGGCTCACTTTAAAATGTTTCACATGTCTTCAGAATAAGTGACTGGGTAAGGTCATCATATAGTCACAAAACTAGAATGGATTACAAGAACCATTTTGTCCAACTCCCTGCCATGCAGGAACACACAACTAAAACAGTCCCAAGAGAGGTGGTAGAGACAGTTCTTACCATGCCGTAAACCCCCAACCTATAATACAGTATAATTGGTGATTAATATTGTTTAATTGGCATAAAATAAATATAAATCTTACACTTATAGCTGAACGCCATGTGGGAAAAGGACTCTTGTTGGGAATTTTGTGCTAAGATGGATGACCTCAGCATGGCCAGGTCATAAAGCCCTGGCTCTGCTGGGCTTGCGATAATCCCCTCAACAACTCAATTTTCAAGTACAATGGTGAACAAAATTGCCTCACTAGAGCAGCCGATGGTCATGAACTTGTAACTTCTTCCCATGAAAACTCCCCTTTGTCCTCTCACCTGCCCAGACACTAAGAAGCTATCATAATTTCCATAAGCTCTTTGTCACTTGAAGTTAAGACCATTAGTCTGTTCTGGATCCCTTTTGTTTACTCTGCCAGAAAGCATTTAATACATTCCCTTTCAGTGCAGAAAGAGAGTATTTAAACCCTGACTCCAAACCTAATGATTCGTAGCATGTAGGTGTGTTGCTTGTAGGTGTGTTGCTCTGTCTGTTGGTTCCCCAATTTTCATGCCCTGGGCTACCCTCAAGCTCTCATGTTTGAGCCATCTCACTTTGATCCCCTGCTTCTGGAACAGTAAGTATCGCCCAATTCACCCCAAAACTCTCACTACCCAACCTTTCTCTTCTTTGCCTTTGCTAGCCTTGTGTGGTTTTTGACACTGCTTGATTGCTTGCCTGTGTGTGAATTTCCCCCAATAAAGACACTCTTTTGACTGTCTGCTGGTGTCCTATAGTCTCTACTGGTATATGCAGGTGAAAAAGTCCCAGGGTTATCCTCCTCTCGCAGGCCTCCTTTGAGCTATAATTCCCCATTTTTCTAAGGAGACGCTGGCACTGCTGGAGGACTTAAAGGTCCCCTACCTTTTGAGATAACAGAGTATGATGGAGGAGCAGTGATTTCTTTGGTAAGTATGGTGAAGTTTAGGATTTAGTTTAGGATGATGCAGGAAAGGCTTTTCAGAATACACTGAATGAATCTATGTACCACGCAGAAAATCCTCACGTTTGTTTCTATTTTGAAAAGGGCACATTACTTGTGCACAGTTCCATATATACACAAAAACTGGCCCTGCTCACATAAACGTGCTGCTATCCCTTTTCCTCCTCCCATCAGTCCCCTTCTTCTATATCTGCAGAGACACTCACCACTTATCCCCATCCATGCCCACCTTCTACCCAGCTTTGTGGTAAATACATTTAGTAAGATTTACAAGGGGATACAGAAAGCTACAGTTCTATTTTTAGGGGTGGTTTATGGATTTATCAGGCAGCACAGTCAGATTAAAATGAGAAGTCCTGGGTCAATAAGCTCTGCTGGGCTGGGTTCCCATCCTCTGTTCAGTGTATGTGGGGTGCTGGGATGCTTCCAGTGTGTTGCCTGCACTCTGGCAACTGCTGACATCACATTCCCCCAAGCAAGAACTTCACTTCTCTGCCAGCAGGAAGCTGTCCGGTTGCCCTTTGGCTCCCCGGCTGATTCTCCCTGCCTGCCATGCCCTATTCTACAGACAGAAGAAAAGATTAAGGTAGTGGCTCTGAGAACTCTATGCTGTGAAAGCAGAAAGGAGGCGCCAGGGTCCTGGGACTCAAATTCAAGCAGAGATGAAATTTACACACAAGGCCCAGCCTATAAGTTACTCTCTCAATATGTATCTCTCAGCACCTTAGAAGCCCGTATAACACTTCCACTTTATTTTGATCATTCACTCAAATAATGTAGTCTGAGACAACACAGTTTGTATGAGAGACCACAAGAAGTGGAATAGAAAGAAAGGGGTTGGAGAGGGGGACTGCTCACATACACAGGGGAACAGTTATGTTGATCCACTTTCCAGTTCCCAGCATCTGCCTCCCTGCTGTCTTTTTGTTGGTTGGTTTTTGGAAGCTGGGCAATCGTGCGTTTGCATTTACATATTGAAACTTGAAAGTCACCACAAGGCTGGTCTCAAGAGATAAAAGCTTCTTGGAATTACCACAACATCTTTCCCAGCACAGGTACACTGTGTGTATACCACACCCGTGCAAAAGACCAATGAAAGGCAGGGTCTGTCAGTCACACATCTATGACCATTTCTGCACTAGCCTGCTATGGCGCTATTATTCCACTTTCAACATCCTATGGAATCCAATTGATTTACTACATGTCAGCCTGAGATTAGTTGTTTAAAACTTGAAATGCAGGATTCTTGGCTATAGTTACATTATGAAATTATGAATCAGATCTCTGACGAAAATAGAGATCTCCATTATACCAGCCACTCATGATCCAAGTGCTCACTCCACAGTGATGAGATGAGGGATCCCCTGCTTGGACTGTAAGCCATCATGGACTGTATGGGTAGATTTTATAATTATTCTGTCCAAGGAAATCAAAAGGGCAGCAGTTTTGAGATTTCATAGTCAGTGACTAGATTGGGTAATCAAGAAAAAAATGCCAGGCACCTTCTTAAGCTGTCTCTTAAAAAAAAAAAAAAATCAAGAACCTCCTCCAACAGAAGCAACTGGACACAGGGCACCAATTACCCACAGAAATCAGTCTGAAGAATGCTAACCAGCTTGCTCCTGTTTCCTGTGTGCACTTGACACACAACAGCAGCCTTCAGGCTGATGGAAAAATCCTTCCTTCCTGACCAAAGGAAAGAGAGTATCTGATAAAACCTAACTCAATTTGTGATTGCAATGCAATTTGCTGCTGCAGTTGTCCCTGGACTGGTCTAGGCTGGGCTCTTTCATTGCTCATCAGATAATCTGATTATGAAGTTTACAACAGAGAAGACTACTTTTCTCTCTCTCCCTCCCCCCTGCCTGCTGTGCTCCTCTCACACTTATTCTGAAAGCTGTGTTCTTCATGGTTGTGGGAGAGAAAGAATTTCTTCAGCCTGATCTTCTCAACCAGTGGTAGAACACATTATCTAACTATCTTCCAATTAATCCTGCCTCTGTTAAAATAGGAATTATTCCTATTTGCCATCACTAGAGTGAACAGGCAACCACTCAGCCATATTCCAGGAACAGAACTGACTTTCTGTCTCCTTGCTGAAATGAGAGACATTAACCCTGGCCTCAGAGGGAACCTTTCTCCTTGAGGGGGTGGATTTACTTACAGCTGATGATCAAGTAGGACATGTCATAGCTTCTCCCATTTTTCAGATCTCATATAATAGTGCCAGGCCTGGGCCTAAAGTAGGAATCAAGAAACCAGCTTAGTATCTTGTTCAGGCTATTACTACAACAGAAACATATGGTTCTGTGTTTTTTCTCCCAAGCAGTATCTTTATTGAGCCAGAAATGGTTGGAAAGGATTCCTTGTAATTGGCTAGAAACCACATTTTCCCTATCTTCCTTCTCAAATATCCTGTAAAATTTGGATAAGTCACTCTTAGGAAATTCAGGTGATATACATCAGGTGTCACAGCCTGGTTGAAGGACTTCTGAATGGCATTGATTTACTCTCACCAAATCATCTTCAAGCTGATGGAGATCTGGACTCTGCTATAGTCCCCTTCAAGGGTGAGAGAACTGTAAAAGGAGCAGGAGACAGGCTTATGGGGAACTGAGGCCAGTGTGATATTCAGGCCCTCACTTTCAGATGATGCCATCTTAGCAAAAGCTATAAGTATACCTGGACTCTTTCTCAAAAAAGCTGTAGCTCCTTCTAAACAAGGAATCTGTACTTACTGTCAGTCCTAGTCTATGGTGGCCAAGTAAAAAAGCTATGCTCAAGAATTCATGTTTGACAAAAGAAGTCAGAAAGGCCGGAAAGTAATGTCTGTGATTTGAATGTTAATCTGTTTTTGTAATTTAATGTGCAATAAAAATAATTTTAAAAAAAACCCTCCAACCAAAAAAGAAGAAGAAGAAGAAGAAGTCAAAAGGCCTCTTTAAGAGAGAGTTGTGACCAAGCACAGTACAGTGTGATGTACAGAATCAGATACCTGGCATGATGTTGGTGTTCAGGAGAGGAGAGAGGCTCAGATAAAGGCTTCCAGAAGAAAGACAGATCACTGAATACAAGGAACCTTCTCCAGTAAAGCTCAAGTGCCAGTTCCCAAACCCCATAGCATGGATTCTGATATTTTCCTTAAAAAAAAAAAACCAGGTCTCTAGCCCTTGTAATACACACACACACATACACACACACACACACACAACATTTTGCTCAAGATGTCTGCTACAAGAGCTAGAGACAACATATAAATTGTGTGTGAGAAACCAGCTCCTGCCTTGGAGTCTGTCTAGCCAACGAGTGCATACAATTAACATCCTTTTTTTAACCTCTCATTTGGATCAGTTCTGTGAGTCAATGTTTCAACTTTGGAGGATGGTTTAACTTTTGGAGGAAGTTTTTGCAGAACTCGTCACAAAGACTGCACATAAAGCAATGAAGCCATTGGAAAGAAGGATGGGGGATGCAACAAAGCAGGATAAAAGCTGAATGATTAGCATTTAAGGTTTCATGAATTTTGTTGCTTTTCGTTACTTGCTTGATGTAGCACATAGGCAATTTTTTAGATGTTCAGGTGCAAAAAAATCAAATGACACTTTATGAAGGGCAGTTAAGAGTTCTTCTACTGCCTGATGCTTGAGGGAAAGATTCAGCCCCATTATTCTCACTTTCTCTCCACACCATCTTGTCTTTTCTTCCTTTCCCACTGCTGCCCCTGCTACTACCTCTCACTTTGCATTATCCTGTTCCCTGTTTTGCAGGAGCTGCAGTACCACTGCCTTTGTCTGTCTGCTTATCTATCTTCTTTTTAAAACATCATAAGCAGATGAAGGAAGGGTGGTGGAAGCTGCCAGATGGAAGTATCATTGTGCCCCAACGTTTGGCATGGCCAGTGGTCCAACAAGCCCATGCAACAACTCATATGGGAAAGTCTGCCTTGGCACGATTGTTAGACAAACAAGTATACCTGAATGGTCTCCACCAATTAACAACTACAGCATCGACTAGATGTCAATTATGTGCTCAGAATAATCCTTGCCAAGGAACTCCACAACCTCCCGGGGTACAGCATCAAGGAATAACCCCCTTTGAGTCTCTAGTTGTTGACTTCACTGAGATGCCATGAGCCTGCTGGTGCTTGTATGCTCATATACAGGATGGGTGGAAGCATACCCCACAAGAACTGAAAAGGCCAGGGAAGTAGCCTGAGCCCTCTTGAGGGACATTATACCTAGACACGGACTACCACATCATATGGGGTCAGATAATGGGCCAGCCTTTGTAGAAAAAGTAATCCAGCTGTTAACATCGATGTTCCATATTACCTGGAAGCTGCATTGTGCATATAGACCACAGAGTTCAGGGAAGATGGAAAGAATGAATAGGACTCTGAAAAATCAGCTATCTAAGCTCTGCCAAGAGACAAAACTTAAGCGGACCGATGTTCTACTTTTAGCCCTACGATAGATCCTGCCAACAGGCTGTTTTGTACTACGTTGGTAACGTGCTAATGTGCTAACGATAGCGCCGTTTTTTTAAAAAAAAACCATACAGTTGGCTGGACCCTGGGGGCTGCTGTTGTCTCCAGTGTGAGTGGTGACCCAGCCCCGGGGTGGCCTCTTTCGGCGACGTGTTGTGCAGTGTTCCCTGTTGTGATGAGGGCAGCGGCTGGCCTGCTGCTGGGCGGAGTGTCCCCTGGGAGTAGCTGTGTAAGGGACAGGCAGCAGGGACTGCCCACACCCTGCCCACTCCCGGGTCCTTCCTGGAAGTACACCGGACGACGGCTCTGCAGGCCCTCTGGTCGCACGACCGATGCGTGAAAGGGAGGTTATTTTTGCCTTTCAGGCGAAAATAAGAAAAAGCGCTATCAGCACTATCCATGGCCGTGATAGCACCTGGTTCGCCAGAACGTCATGTGGTACGGTGGCTCGTGAAGTGGGGAGGAAGCGTGCTGCTCAATTGCTGCTCAGAGAAATGCCTTGGTCACACACTTTGATATTACTACTGCCTATCTCAATGCTGATTTGCCAGAAGATGTCTACATGTTTCAACCCCCCGGGTTCAACGAAGGAGGAAATATGGTATGGAACCTTCAAAACTCACTGTATGGTTTGAAACAGTCTGCTTGCTGTTGGTATATGTGCTTAGACAAAGCTTTGCAGGAATGTGGCTTCAAACAGAGCAAAGCTGATCCCTGTGTGTATGTCAGAGATACAGGGGAAAAACAAGAGATCCTCTTGGTGTACGTTGATGATCTGTGTTTGATTTGTGACACACAAAAGCAGGTGCAGGATTTTGCCCGCGAGCTAGGCAAGAAATTCCAGATTAAAAACCTGGGGCCAGTTCAAAATTACCTTGGGATAGCAATACAGAAAACCAAGGGTGGCTTTCTCCTGGATCAGAAACAGAAAATTGTGAAACTGTTGGAGAAATGTAACATGACTGATTGTAAAAGTGTAAAAATGCCAATGGTCCAAGGGTTCAACAAAAACAGTGGAGATGCCTTGTTTCCTGACAAAAAATTGTACCAATCTGTGATTGGATCTCTACTCTATCTTGCTGAGACCTGTCATCCCGATATCGCCCTGAGTGTAAATATTTTGGGAAGGGCCAGCTCTCAGCCTACTCAGTACCAATGGCAAGGTGTGAAAAGGGTGTTTAGATACTTAAAAGGTACCATGGATCACTGTTTGTGTATTACTCCTGTTCAAACGTCAGAAATTGTCTGCTATTCTGATAGTGACTTTGCAGAGGATGTGTCAGATCAGAAAAGCACATCTGGCTGTGTTGTGAAGTGCAGTGGTGCTCTGGTTTACTGGAAAGTTAAAAAACAGAGTACCCTGGCCACTTCTATTGCTGAAGCAGAATTTGCAAGCTTGTCTTCCTTGTGTAATGAATTGGTCTGGTTCACACAACTTGTAAAAGATTTAAACGTGCCAGTTGAGATGCCAGTTAACATTTTCTGTGACTCCCAAGCTTGTATTCAAATGGCTGTAAATGAAAGAGTCAAATCTAGAACCAAACGTGTGGACATTAAGTATCAAAATGTAAAGCAATCTGTTCAAAACAAGGTTATGGAACTGACTTATTGTACTTCTATGGAGAATCTTGCGGATGCGTTTACAAAAGCTCTGTCTGCTATACAACACACACAAATGCTTAAGCGCATGGGGATGATAGGCCCTACAGTTCCAACACACGACGCAGCTGCAGAACAAGAGGAGGAGTGTTAAGTATTACACTGCTAGATCCCTGCCTAAAGGGTTAAATGTCTTGTTCCTCTGCTATGCTCGTAGTCTTGGTAACTGATAAGAAGTGTTTGGTATGTCTTTCAGTTCCTGTGGGAAATGAAGGGGTTGTTTGGAAAACAAACCTGCTGCCTGGACTTTCCCACAGCTTGCTTATTCTTACTTGGTAATTACTCCCTGTCCCGCTTGCTTGTTGTTGCAGTCTCCTCTGTCACGCTGTGAGAGACGCAGAAAATGGATTTTACCTAGCTTTTGCCTTTTCATGTTTTACTAAAGCTGCAATAAAGAGTAGTTTATTTTATTTTATTTTTAGCCTCACTCTGGTCTTTAAACCTGTGCTGACTTTTGTCTGCCTATTTTGAAGCATTGGCATTCTGTGGGTCATGCTGGCATTCAGCATGCCCCCTGGAGTCCCCCAACAGGGTACCCACTGGAATTCCAAGTATTCTGCTCCTTTCATCGCTTCGTACAGAGGCTTACTTAGGACAGCAAAATTGGGGATCCAGATACGACAAAATCCAGCTGCCCCCAGAAACTCTCGAACCCTCCTTTGTGCATCAGGCTCTGGCAAGGAGCATACAGTTTCCTTCCTTTCAGGACCCAATTCACGAGTTCCTTTTGACACATGGAATCCTAGATACTTCACCTTCTCCTTACACAATTGAGCCTTCTTCCGGGAGACCTTGTATCCAGCCTCCCGTAATAGATGGAGTAACTCCTTAGTGGCCTCCCAACATTCCTGCTCTGACATTGCGGCTAGAAGTAAGTCATCCACGTACTGGAGCAGGAACTGTCAGCGTGGTATTGACTCAAATCTACAGAGGTCCTGACTGAGGGCAGTGCGAAAGACCTGATATCAGCCATCAGTGACCCTTCCCCGTTGCCATTGCCCTCAAGTGACACCTTGGCCTCCTCTTTCCCCACCTCTCTGGTGATTTGGACATTCTCCTTTCCAGTGGCCTTCCTGTCGGCAAATTGTGCACTGGTTTCTGCCCAATAGGGGTTGTCCCCCCCCCCCCGTTCCTTCACCTCTTCTCCTGCCTCCATGACCTTTTCCCCTTGGGGCCCATTCGGTCTTTCTATCTGTTAGTTCCACTGCCAACAATTCTGCCTTTCGACCCATCCACCTATCCTTTTCTCGCTTTTCCTCCTGATCCCTGTTGACGTATACCTTCTGAGCAATCTCCAACAACTGGCTTAAGTTCATTCCAGCAAATCCTTCTTGTTTCTGGAGTTTCTTCCTGATGTCTGGGTAACTCTGAGCCACGAAAGCCAGATTTACTGTCCTATGGTTGTCCAGATCATCCGGGTTCAGAGGAGTGAACTGTCTTTACGCATTAAGTAACCTCTTTAAATGCGTTCCAGGGGATTCAGTGGCTCCCTGCAGAACTTCCGAGACCTTAGACATATTAACAGGTCTTTTCATCCCTTCTCTCATTGCCTCCACCAGTAGGGTCTGGTAATCGTTGAGCCTGGCCAATTGGTTGGGTCTATTTGGATCCCATCCTGGGTCAACCAAAGGGACCCTTCTCTGCATCCATTGTTCTGGATTAGCCTCTCCTGGGGGAGCCCTACTTCTGGCTATCCATTCGGAATGTTGAATTATTCGCCTACATTCTTCAGTGGTAAACAGAGTCATTAACAATTGTTGGCAATCTTGCCAATTTGGAACATGGGATGCCGTTATGCTAGAACAGAGTTCTATCCTTTCCTGGGGTTTGTCTGTGTACGAAGCGTAATGTGTCTTCCAATTGAGGAGGTGTGACGTAGTGAAAGGAGTGTACATATATGACTGCACTCGTCTGATGCCATCCTGTTCATTTGGATCTAGAATGGTCTGTGTCACTTGTCTTAAGGATAGTATAGGTTCTCTATCCCCCTCTGACTCTGACCGATTTCCGTCGCTATAATGTGCCTTTTGTCCATCCCTTGCCTTCGGCCAGCCCTTAGAGAGGTTTTTCTTTACAGTGTGGAACCTAAGATCATATGCTGGCATTCCCAATATCAACTGTCCTTCCCCTGAATTCTGTATCTGTATGGGTTGTTTTATTTTTCCCTCACGTGTATCATCATTAATCTGCATCTGATTTCCTGAGACATTGTCCAAAAAGGGGTCGTTATTTTGTGTTCCTGGAGTCACCTGGAAAGGGTTTTGCAAAGTCCTATACAGTGGAGGCGCCATCAGCTCTAATGCCTCTGTAGGAGACTCCGGATATATGGGCCTCTTTCCACTTTTATTATTTATTTTCTCCATTCATACAACCATAATCTTTGCTTGTTGTTCCTTGCATTTCTTCAACCACTGAGGGGCTTCTGTGACTACTGTGTCCCAAGAATCAATATATGGGAATTGATCAGGGTGTCCTGGATTTCCCACTATGACTGAATACACCCTCCTTATTAATGAGTGGTCTAAGGACCCTTCACTCGGCCATCCTACATTGAAAGAGGGCCATTCTACTTCACACAATGTCCTCAGTCTCTGTGGATTCATGGGTTTTCCTCCATAATCTCTTCTAAATCCCTTCTTAAAGTTATTCAATATACATTCCAGTGGAGTAATGTCTTTACTTCCACTGCCTCCCATGACCACCCCTTTCGAAGACAATCACAGACACAAAAGGATTTGGGGTGGGTGACTGTTGAGTAAGGGGTCTCAACGGTCGAAACAAGAAGGGAAGAGACACCACAAGCACTTGTCACCAGCCTAAGCACCCGGACACTCAACGACCTGCACTAGGAACCATGGCGACCAAGCAAGTCAGCATTCATGCCAATACACGGCCTCCCACCTCCTTTCCCTTTTTACCTCATTCAACAGTTTCACAAACTCTTTTCAGAGTCTGTTAATAGGGTTGAATGTAGGGGGTGATCAGGTCCCTCTTCTTCCCTTAGGGGAAGGTATACCAAAACAGTTCCAACAAGTTTCCACACTCATATACTTGCCCCACCAATGATGTGTCCTGGTTTCTTCTCCTGTGTCTGGGTTCCGTGGTGCACACATCAGCTTCAGCTATCACAGTAGTCTCAAGGCCTATCTTCCAACAAAAAGGCTGGTGGCGTCAAGATCAGAGTCGTTTCTACTGTGATCCCGAACACAAGATGGTGGTCAGGACGGGCCAAATGCCGCCTTTATCCCGGACGAGCCCCCAGAAAAATGTAACAGAAATCAAGTCCGGAATTGAGACCCACAGTTGAGAGAAAGCAGGATTTTACTGAACTGCTAGCAGGGCCTCAGAAGGATCATTCCACAAAATCTGAGAGCCCCACTCAAGTGTACAATACTGCCTTTTATACTCAGGCACAAACAAAAACAAGTAACACTTTCCTTATATGGTCATTGTTCCAAAACCCCCACACAACATTGCCCATCTAACTCTTTACCCGTGTCTTTATCTGATTGGCTGATCAACTCCTACAGCAGTTACGTGGGTACTGTAGTTTTTGGTGGTTTTCAACACACTACCTCAGTGGGAGATGCAAGTGATGGAGTTCAAAAATCAAGTTAGGGGAACATGTCATTAGTGCAATGTGAGGCAAAGGAGAGACAGCTGCAATGAAAGAGTAAGGGAGGGAGGGAAGGAGTGCAAAGCCACAAGGTAAGTCAAAAGAGAAGCTGTGAGCTGTGAAACTGTGAGAACTATCACAGAAGGATGAAAGGTACAAGAGAAATTGTCAAGGGAAGGACATGTGGTTTGTAAGTTTGAGGAAACTTAGGTCCTTTCTGCAGCCTACTTCTGTCCTGGTGGCATCTAGCGACAATGGTGGCAGCCGCTCTCCCAGGAGAGGAATGCAATGAAGTGCTCCCCTCTGCACCGGCTGCCTGCAGGAACCAGGAATCACGATGGCCATGTCTCTTCCTTCCACGGCACAGCCCAGTACTATCCCAGGCTGCTCTGGGGCAGGAAGCACAACCATTACGCTTCCAGGGCCTTCACAGTGAAGGCAAGTGCAGGCGCGTGGTGGGAGGGCAGCCTGATCACCAACCATTGACAGGGAAAACCTGTCAATGATTTGTGGTGCAATCACGCCACCTAGAGATGGGAGAAGGATGGGTCCAGGATGAAATTACGCATAAGCATTGTCCCAGCCCCCTCATTCTCTCATCTCCATGCTGAGTTGGGTGCGTCGTGCAGAAAGGACCTTACTTTCCTCTGATTTTTTTTTCTCCTGTGAATTAGATGGCATTCACTTTTGGGGGTGTCCTGTGATATTTTAATGGATCTGTAGCTTTTTGCCACCAGGAAAAAAGACAAAAATAAAACAAAAAGCCCTGTGTGTTTGTGTGTCTGTGTGTCTGTTTGTTTGTGTGGTGATCCGATAAGAATACTATAGTATTAAAAGTGCCTGTACATGGCAAAATTTTGTTTTTGTTCTTGTTACTACACCAGAAGGAATGTATATGGTTACTGAACATGGTTCCTATCTTGCTATTAATCTCCACCACAGTCCTGTAAGCTACATTTGCTGAGAGATAGTAATAGCCAAAGGTCACATGTAAATTCCATGTCCAAAGAAAGATTTGAACTTGGGTCATTCTGTTTCAAGTCCAGCACTTTAACCTTTACTCTATACTCATTCTGTCAGAAGAATAGTTACTGTTAAGATGGTGCCAAGGCTGAAACATAGTGGTAAAAAAAAGATTGTACCTATTCATAATTCAAATGCACATTAATGTACATAACTTGCATAATGTGAAAAATTGATGCCCAGGCTTCAACAACTGGAATATGATAACCCTATACTGCTTCACCCTCCACCACAACGTGGTTAGAATCTTAGAGGTCCTTAGAAGGATAGGTCTCAGGTTTAGGCTAGGGCTTTCACCTTTTTTCTGCATTTCCTGCCTAGTGTATTATTTGCAGCATTGACCTGCCATGGAGAGGCTGGACGTCTGACATGATGGGACTGCTTCTTGGGGCAGGAGGGGCAGTCCAGTATGTTCCAGGCTGCCAATCTCAGGCTCAGGATAAAGAACTTGGTCTTATTCATCAGTAAGGACAGACTGAGCTGGCATTACTCCTTGGCTGCTGCTCAGGACCATGACAGCTCTTCAGCAGTATTGGGACTGAAACTGCCTTGGTCACATAGAGAATGGCTTGCAGTAGTAGATGGACAGGGGGAGCACCACACTTCTGATTCTTTTGATCCTCTCAAAAGTATTTGATCGTGCTATCCTTATGGTGTTGCCTTGCAGGAATGAGATTGCAACACACCATTTTAATGTGGACTCCTTCATTCCTGAAAGGCAGAAGCTGGAACTGAGGGATTTTCATTATGCCCTTTAGCCTCTGAAGGGCTGTCATGGGTCTACTTTGTTCCCCAGGCTTATCACCACTTATACGTAGCCATTGTATGAAGCTGCCAGATATTTCAGCTGTGTTATCAGTACACCGCCTCTTGTCTCTAACTTCTTCAGTGCCTATGGAGGCACTGTGAACTGGTTCACCATGAACAGCAAAACATGAAATACTATTTGTTAACGGAGCACATAGTCTGTGACTAGGTGCACACCCTGTTTTGGAAAGGGTTGCACTCCATACGAAGGTTACAGTTTGGTGATTTACTTGATCCAGAGCTACATTATGGTGTGGTACAAGTGGTGTCTGGGTGCACCTTTTATCAGTATTGGTCAAGGCACCTTATTGTACATTTTCATAGGAAAATCAGACCGGGAGCCTTTCACACTACACAATTATAGCTGGGGTTGCCATATTCCATTACTCAAATCCCGACATGTTATGCAAATTATTCTAATAATCAAATACTAATCTAACCAGGCTCTGCCTTGGATCCTACATAAGGATAAAAGTGGGGTATTACATACATGTATACATACATATATACATACATACATACACATACAGGGAAAATATGTGTTCCAATTGGTAGGCACATTCATTGTTGCATCCACTATGCTTCAAATTTCATGCCATTTTTTATAATAACAATTGAATTAAGAGAACCAATATAGAGCAATGCAGAAGGTGTTGGAACTGGACTAGGGACACCCACATTCAAATCTCTGCTTGGGCACAGAATTTACCCTGTTATTTTGGCAGCACTATGGCCCTTTCCACACCTTACCTTTTTTCGGCGCTGGGGTGCGGGGATCGCGCAAGCAGCCTCCAGTGAGAGGCTCTCACATCCCCTCTGCTTCAGCTCCGTGTGAGCTGCCTGCTCCCAAGCGGGCAGCACGAGAGCCCTGCCTCTTCCCTCCACAGCGCAGTCTGGGAGTTTCCCAGGCTGCACTGGGGCAGGAATCACAACCGCCACGGCTCTGGAGGCTCTGCACACACGGCAAGTGCATGCGGGGCCTTGGAGCAATACACAATCATGCACCATTTTTGGCTGAAAGCTGAAAATGAAAAAGTGCGCAAGCGGCGCCTGCCCCACCCTGGAGCGTCGCGTGATTGTGAGTGCGTTGTGCAGATTGCTCCTCACAATCACGCTACGCTCCAGGTGCCCTTTCGCATGGAAAATGCTGTGCGAAAAGGGCCTGTGTTTCAGCAAACATACCTTCCTGGGAATTAATAGGAAGGCATATATGGTGTGTGTGTGTGTGTGTGTGTGTGTGTGTGTGTAGCATATATCGGTATATATGTATAGGTATATATATTATCAATTCAGTAAAATAAAACAATAACATAATTAATATTTTGTCTTGCATAGGGACTTTAAGTTGTATTCTCATGAGGTCAGTGTAATTTTTCCTCACCAGATTTTCACTTCTACTCCCTCCCTCTCCTCAGCTTGCACCCCTGCAATCTCTCTCTCTCATTTGTTTCTTGCACTCCACTGCTTGCACCATTCATTCACCTTACTCCCTCTCTTGCCTCACCTTGCATCCCTGAAACACTCCCCCCCCCCCGCCAAATCTTACCAGGTCTTTCTCCCTTATATCTTGCCATCTGCTGCTTGCAGCACTTATTTGCTGTTCCTTCCAGCTCCCTCCCTGACCCCATCTAGGGCACTTGCAATACCTCTCTCTTTTGCTTCTTGCATTGCTTGCTCACCCTTCTCTCCTACTCCATCCCTCGCCTCATAGAAACACAGAGACTTGTCAGGAGAGGTTGGACAGAACCTGAGTCCAAATAAAATATATATGATGTACATTAAGATTTGCACCTGGGAAGACAGTGGATGATGCAATCCCATGTAATACCTGCATGAGTAATTGGGTTGTGTAACCAGGGAAGAAGGTTGCATCATACAAGGGATGTAGCAAGGTTCGCTAGAGTTGCATCAGAAATGTATGCATATAAGGGGGTGTGTTCTAGCCAACTGTGCCCTCTCGATGTCTGATAGAGTGGCCGGAGGCTATGTTGGATGCTTATCTTCGCATCCTATGCTGAAACTCCATTGGAGGAATGTATATATGTATTTATCATAACTGGAAAGTAAAAGCCTCCTGTTGGAAGAGAACATTGCGTGGGAGTATTTTTTCTTCCTGGCTTCAGGGCTTTGCTGCTACTCTGCTGGGACGCTTCTAGCTGTGTGAGTAAACTCTGCTACATGATGGTTTTTCAAACACTTGACTCTGGTAAGCTGTTTCTGTCAGAGCTCAGTGCTAGAGGTAGGTGCTACCGAGGTTTTTGTGTAGCCACTTTCATCCACCATCCCTCTGACAAGACTGACTTTATTTCTTGGGAAACAATTGGGCAGATGAGTGATTCCAGTTTAGCTCTCATAATTCCATCCTGTGGAATACTGTCCTCCCTCATCAAACTACAACACTCAGGATGTCATAGGATGCAGCCACAGTAGTTAAAATGGAATCAAAGTGCTATAACCGCATAATGCAAAAGAGCCCCAGAATACAGTTATTGATACTCTAGCAACTCCCAGACTTGACTACTGGGCATGCTTTACATGGGGGGGGGTGCACACAGAAAGCATGTTGAAAGTCAGCTGTTGCAAAATGTTGCTCCACCAAATTGTTAGCTGGAACTGGCTAACCAGAGCCTATTTACTCTGTTACATTTGATCTCCACAGTTTGTCTGCTATTTCCTCACTCAGTAAAAGTAATGAGTCTTAAACATCTTGGGTACTATAAACTTAATGATATTAAAGTGAAGCCACAGGAGACTGAAGTAAGAGACAAACTTTCTTCAACACTGTGCAACTCTTAGAAGTACTGCTCTCAAAATGATTGATGCCCTACAATATAGATCTCTGCTGGTGTTCTCTAGAACGTCCTTATGTGTTCATCTACTTCTACGTAGTTCCTACTTTATTCTCTACAAAAAAAAAATGTGGGCTGTATGTGACCCACAAGGCTATTTCTGTCACCCTTGCCCCCATATCATTCTTCTGGCCAAAAGGAGGAATTGCCCCTCCTGGAAACCTCCAAGAGGAGCAGGTCATCTTTTAAATAAGCTCCATAGCTCTTTTGCACTGTTTAATGTTTTAAAAAGACTTTGAAAACTAGATGTGGACCTTTGGGTGTTTACAGCGGTTGCTGTTATTGTTATTATTGTTGTTTGCTTGTGTTCTAGCATTGGGGCAGTCTGTTACCCTGATTTCTGGGGTCCCGTGGGGGACACCTCAATGTGCTCCAAATAATGGGGAATGGGAATTGGCCAGAGCACAGACTGTAGCACTACAAGAGGCAGGGTAACCTAGCAAGATCTTTAAACCCAATTTTTACGGGGTCAGGCCAAGCCAAAAACCAAGCAAAATTGTCTAATAAAATGATTTTATTGAGGGGAATTCACTCATGCATGTACACAAGATACACACAGTCACACATTCATACAAGAGCTAGCTGAAAGAGAAAGGGAGGAAAAATTATAGAGAGGCTGAGGGATTTGGGGGGGGGGGTTCTAATTACCACTCCAGAAGAGTAGTGAAGAGTAGAAATGTATTTTGGCTTAGGCAGGACCTAAGCGCAGTTCTCATTCAGAAGCCAGATGGACAGAGTGACGGGTAGATCTTCAAGAGACTGCACTGGGCCTCCTCAAATCAGGGGTATTTATACCCTGAAAATGGCTTGTGACTGTGAAGGTTCCAGATGCAATACAAAAGGGAACCTGTTGTGGACAATGAGTCTTTCGCCTGTTGATGGCCTCAGTGCTTTGATTGACAAAGACATGATGGATGTTGTAATAGCTGTCTATTGTGGGTGCTGTGAGGACAGACGAAAGAATCCAGGTGTACAAGGGATGGATATCTGTCAATCATGTCCCGGTGGGCTCCTCACAGTTGGATTCCCTGGAAAATTCCAGCTTTATTTAAGCCTGTTATCCACAGGAATGATGTGTATTTGCCTGACAAATGACTCAGTCTTACCTGGAGGAATTTTGGAGTTGACCTATGCTTCTCACATTTACAGTCAAATTCTTTCCTTCGCTCAGTTTGACCTCTCCATCACCTTTCAGGCTTGAATTTGACATCAGAGCCAATAAAATGTGTTGCCAATTACATATGATGCCAGTTAGGTATGGTGCCCATCCAAACTATACTGATATTGGGGACCCCCAAAGCGGGGCCTTACAAGTCCATGCAGACACCACCCGGGTAAAGGAAAATGGTGACATTTGAATGCAGGAGACAGTAGAAACTGACATATTCACACATACACATATGCACAGACACACCAGGGATGGCTGGCAATTTTTGTTCAGTTGAGTTTTAATCAGAATGCACCAATATTTTCAAAACTGAGTCCGGAAGGAAGGAAACTAACAAATTTGCCCTACCACTGCTGTTTGGAAGCAGAAGAGAGAACAATTGGTCCAGAGACACACCAATACAAAAAGAGTTCATTGAGGGAGGAAGTCTGAGTACCTCTGATAATAACGTGGCTATAAACTACACATTTTTGTAATTTTGCATGGACTGTTTCATTTTGGTTTTTTTATATACACATATGATAGATGTGTGTCTGTGCGTGTGTGTGTGTGTGTATTATGGAGCATATCCAGAGGAGGGTAACCAAAATGGTGAAGGGTCTGGAAGCCATGCGCTGTGGGGAGCAGCTTAGGGCGCTGGAGATGTTTAGTCTGCAGAAGAGAAGGTTAAGCGGGGACATGATAGCCGTGTTTAAATATTTGAAGGGATGTCATGTCAAGGAGGGAGTGGGTTTGTTTTCCACTGCTCCAGAGACGATAAGGAGCAATGGATTCAATCTGCAGGAAAGGAGATTCCACTTGAACCTCAGGAAGAACTTCCTGTCTGGCAGTGGAATATGCTGCCTCGGAATGTGGTGGAGTCTCCTTCTTTGGAGGTTTTTAATTCATCTATTGGGAATGCTTTAATGTGTGTTCCTGCATGGCAGGGGTTTGGACTGCATGACCCTTGTGATCTCTTCCAACTCTATGATTCTATGATATATAGATATAGATATAGATATAGATATAGATAGTGACAAGGTGTGATCCCTGAGTTTACAAGATTCTTATGACTCGCCAAGATAGGTCATAGATCTATCCAGCTGAACTTGTAGTAAAAGGCAGAGTGACATAGGGAGAATGTGATGCAAAAGCCTCCCACCCCAGCCCAACCTGCTTCTTTCTTGGTCTTCCTACTCAACCTGCTGCCGTCTTTACGGAGTGCATGTTGAAAATGGGCAGAGCAGTCCCAGCATCCCAGGAAGCATGTTGCCAGGTAGCACTGGATGTAATAGCTGAACAATATGGCTACCAGATCAGGCTCAGAAAAAGCAAGGCAGACAGGAGGTGTCCCTGACACAGAGATTCCTTTCCCTGCTTACTAATTTCTCCAATTAGCCCCTGTCTGAGATATTCACGGCCAGCCAGTCTTCCACGCAGCTTATTCAAAGGCAGGCTAATCTTGCTTAGTAGCAAACAGGAGGCAGACTCTCTGCTCAATCCCCAGCACAGAGCCCCACGTTGGGAGGAAGTAAGCTGTAGAGCAGGAGAGGGGAGAACACTGACAAGAAGCCTGGAGGGGTGTGGAAATCCTACACAAGGATGAGCCGAGAAGAGCATTCTCTATCCCCTAAAACCTGTGTGTCACTTAGTCCAATAAAAGGCATTATCAGGAAGGTGGCGTATCTCAGGCCTCCAGCCCGGCGCTGTCTCTGCTAGCTTTACATGGGAACATGAGTCTTATAACAGGTGGAAGACCACCAGGTGCAAGGGGCTGCCTGCATTTTGCAAGAAATAGCAAAGCAGAAGACAAGAATGAACATAATGCTACAAAGCAATCCCTGACAGAGTGCCGACACACTTGTCAGTGTAGGTTTGTGTATCCATACAATGTGCGTGTGTGTGTGTGTGCGTGCATGCACATACGAGCACCCTCACTCTCTCACTGACATATTCTTATTTAAGTTGCTATAACACGCCTTCCGACATTTCACAGATGAAAACTGGGGCATTTTTGGGCAAGCAACATTTGAGTGGGCCCAGGCAACAGGATGGCCAGGCAACAAGGAACTAAGATTATAAATGGGAAAGAACAAGGAAAATGGCTATTTTAGGCAGAGAGGCCTTGTAATTTATGTACAGAGGTTAGGCATACCTGGAAAAAGAAAAAAAAAGACAAATAAATGAGTCTACTAGGAAGACCAAGTCTTCCCTCTCCGCTCCTTCTTGCAGAAATAACAAACTACTTTTCCACTTTGAATTCAGTTTGTAGCAGTTAAAATAAACTGAGGATGAAAGGGGCAAGCGGGGAGGGGGGGAAAGAAAGTGGGAATTCTTGTTTGCCTCTTTTTTCTTTCCTCCTTCTTCTTCTTCTTTTTTTAAATAAAGCCCCATGGTGTACTTATGAAGGCATCCTGAAATGAAAATACTTTTAAAGGTTGTTTTCATGGAGAAAAGAAATGGAGTCTCTTGTTTTTATCACTTTTGAAGAATTGCACTAATGCTCTGGGTTAAAAGAATATAGTCGGAAAGCCTTCATCCTTTAAAAAATGCCCCCACAATATGTATGCATGGGGAAGAAATTGTTCTTTCATCATTAATAATGTCAGACACACCGACCAATCAGGTATCTCTAATGATCATACAACCAACTTACTCACAGCATCCTATATGGAGATGGAGGCGCTAACTGTAGGGGGAATTGCGTTAAGAGAAGCCTTAAGTTATCTTTTGAGTTCTGAGAAAACAGTGAAGCAGTTGTGACCTAGAAAAAATTTCAAAGAAAAAAAGTGCACCTTGAAACGTTGGGTTTGTTTTGTTTTGTTTTTTTCTTTTGAAAATGACACAGATAACAGTACAAAATGGACGTTGTGTCACTCATTTGAATGTTTTCACAAGCACCACTGGTTATATGCTATTGAAACCAGCAGATCTGTAAACATGCAACACATTCCTTCAGTACTTGTAGCTGCAGTGGATGCATTTATTGCATTTCCCCCAGAAACTCTGACAACATGGTTTGAAAGCAGGGAATCCACTCTTCCAAGAAAGGAAACATTTATTCTGGGAGCCACTGCAATAACTTTGCAAGGGCTGCACTGTCCCTGGCCACACTTCATCTGCTAAGGCCCGTTACATACATATAGCACGTTATTCTCAAATATGAAAAGATAGAAAATGGTGTAGCATTATAAAAAGGAAGGTCTACTTCAATTACTGCTTCGTCTGAAGTGATAATTAACTAGGGAGTTGACTAAGAATAGCAATAAAGGCCAAAAACAAAAAATGTCACATGTGTATATTTATAAAGGACATGCTTTTTCTGAGATGGAAAATGATGTTCTAAAGTGGTCAAACTTTATAGCTGTATGGAGACCCACATGGTAACCCTGTTTCAAGCAGGATCTAAATCTTGTAATTAAAATAGAAAAACCCTAAATAATCCTCTGAGAGGAAGAGAAAGGAGATTAAGAGGCAGCAAGGAGCACCTCTTTGCCTCTTCCTCATAAGTAGAATGCTAGCCATTATGTTTCTCTGGCATTTCTCAGAGCCTGATACAGACCTCCACAAACACATTAGCCCATCTGGTACCCAGACTTGTAAGGTTATCCAAGAGAAGCACAACCACCCACTCCCTACAGTAACAGACCAGCTCTATGAAGAATGAGGTTGGATCCAAGACATGCAAACAGAAGGTGCCTTCTCTGTATGACCTGAAGCTTCCAGACCAGGTGGATGTTATTGTTCAGTTAATGTTTAGTTAATGCACACACAGCAGCCTTCACTGGATTTTTTTCTGCTTGCCCTGTTAACCCTTGTCCAATGTCTTGCTATTGTCTGCCCTAATCAGGGTGTAGTAGCCTTGAAGTCCACAGACCTGGGCCATTTCTCCACTAGACTGTTATAGTGCTATTATTCCACTTTCAACATCCTATAGAACCCTGGTTTTTGCAGTTTAGGGAGGGGCCCGTTTTGTTTAACTCACATCAATTTTCAGGTGATTTTTCACCCCACAAATAGCAAAATGTGCTCAAAAGTACCTGCAGAAGTGGCAGTATAATTTCCCTTCCCCACAGAGCTCCCCAAATCCCAAGAAACCTAACCAAAAAGGCTGAAAATTGTCCAAAATGGTGGACAAAGTACTGCCACTTCCAGCACACTGAAATGCTACAGTGTGGCTCACAGGGAGAGTGAGAGGGAAGAACCTCCACCCCCTCTACTGTTGCCCAGTCCAGCCTTAAATGCTAGGTTGTTTAATGATGCAAGATACTGGTGATCACGTTTTCAGAAAAGGGTCCCCACCAGTTTTTACATATTAAAAGTTTTCGGTCTGCATCTTTGAGCAGATCAATCCTGCTGAGCTCCAAAATGCCTAAAGAAGGAGATGCAAGGGAGAAAGTGAGGGAAGGTGTACATGTATACATGCATGCATTTGAGTGTTGCTGCTGTGAATATATTAGGGCAGCTGGCCAAGCTCTAATCCTCTGCAGGTTTAAGGCCTCAGTTATTGGAATTGATTTTCTAACTTCTCGTTAAAGTGTTTGCGTGATTTGCTTTGCCACCTGCTCCTTCCTGTTGCTGGACATTCTCTCACACTATCTCTATAATGGGCTCCTTTTGACCTTGTCGTAAGAAGTTATGAACTTCATCATGCCTCATAATGTGCTTAAATAAACGCAGACACTAGAGCAATGTCACTCCACAGACATCATCTGGAGCTGCTGAGACAGAGACAGGGCAGACAAAAGGAGACAGCAGAGGATGTCAGTTACCATCAAAAGATGCAGGTCCAGGCTTTGGACATTCATCAGTTGAGGCAACTGCAGCAGCTCCATCAAAGACCACGGTGTGTAGGGCCTTGTCTTAGGCTCAGAAAGAGCTTTGTGGCCTCATTAACATTAAATGGGAAGAATCCAGCAAAACTGATGTATTCCACAACTATGAACAGGACTAGAAGCCAAGAAATCCAGCGCGATTCTTGGTTGCATCAATAGGAGTATGGTGTCTAGATCAAGTGAGGTAATGGTACCACTCTATTCTGTTTTGGTTAGACCTCATCTGGAGTACTGTGTCCGGTTCTGGGCACCTCAATTCAAGAAGGATATCGACAAGCCGGAGTGTGCCGAGAGGACGGTGACCAAAATGTTGGAAGGTATGGGAGCCATGCCCTAGGAGGAGCTTTTTAGAGAACTGGGTATGTTTAGCCTACAGAAAAGAAGGTTAAGAGGGAACATGATAGCCATGTTTAAGTATTTGAAGGGATGTCATGTCAAGGAGGGAGAGGGCTTGTTTTCTGCTGCTCCAGAGACTAGGACAAGGAGCAATGGATTCAAGCTGTAGGAAAGGAGATTCCACTCGAACCTCAGGAAGAAATTCCTGACAGTCAGAGCTGTCCAGCAGTGGATATACTGCCTTGGAGGGTGGTGGAGTCTTCTTCTTTAGAGGTTTTTATGCAGAGGCTGAATGGCCATCTGTTGGGAGTGCTTTGATGTGGGTTTGTGCATAGCAGGGGGTTGGACTGGATGGCCCCATGGTCTCTTCCAACTCTATGATTCTATGGCCCTTTCTGCACCTTACCTTTTTTTGGCGCTGGGGTGCGGGGAGCACGAGAGCAGCCTCCAACGAGAGGCTTTCAAGTCCCCGCTGCTTCAGCTCCGCACGAGCTGCCTGCTGCCGAGCAGGTAGCACGAGAGCCCCGCCTCTTCCTTCCGCAGAGCAGCCTGGGAGTTTTCCAGGTTGCGCTGGGGCAGGAAGCGTGACCAACAGAGCTCCAGAGGCTCCACACGCCAGGTAAGTGTGCACGGGGGCCGGAAGCAATGCGCGATCATGCACCATTTTCGACTTCTAGACAAAAATGAAAAGGTGTGCAAGCGGCGCCTGCCGGTGCCTGGAGCGCTGCGTGATTGTGAGTGCGTCATGCAGCTCGCTCGTCACAATCACGCAACACTCCAGGTGCCCTTTCGCATGGAAAATGCCATGTGGAAAGGGCCTATGACTCTAGAAAGGAAGATTTTGGTCATGCAATAAAGGTTGTAGTGGATTCCTCTGCATTGTCTTCAATATTGTATTCTCACTCCCACCAATGGCTAGAAATTCAGCCTTTGGATGCATCAGTACTCTTGTGAGAAGGCATTTCAAGACTGAGCACTTTCTATAGCAATTAGAAGTCACCGTATGGCTTATGCTGCTTTCCCCCCTCCTTAAGAGATTTTCAATGGGTGGGAAGAAGCTGTGAAAAAAACAAACGAGGTTTATGAGTGGAGGACATCAGTGCCTGAAGCACCCATAAAACTGATTGAATTAAGCAGGGCAATGGTATGATAAAATACTCTTTCAGCATTGCTTGTTGTGTTTTTACATCATGTTTATTTTCAGACATACAAGAGAAATTTGAGGGAGTAGGCAAGCACACAAACAGAGAGTGCTGAACCTTAATGCAGCAACACATCATGGCAAAGCAAATATAGCGTGCTTTTGAAACTCCATCCTAGGCACCTCCTTGCCTCCTCATTCCAACCATTTACACCTTTCAGTCATTGCAGAATTCCTCAGCACCTTTCTTCCTGTGACTATATAAATGCCTCTTGCAAACTACTGAGGAGCTTTTTCAGACCACTGGAAAGAAATGAGAGGCCTCATAACAAAGAACCTTGCTTATTACCATGGCCATTTCCACACTAGACTGTTATAGTGCTATTATTCCACTTTCAATGTCCTGTGGAATCCTAGGGTTTGCAATATGGAATCCTGCAAACCCCAGGATTCCATAGGATATTGAAAATGGAATAATAGCACTATAACAGTCTAGTGCAGAAATGGCCCATCTGGTGTCTCTTCATGTCACTTCCAGATCCAAAATGGTTTTAGTTTCTATAAAAAGCTGTAAGCACTATAGGCGCCTTTGTTGTTGTTAACTGTCATCAAATCAACTTTAACTTATGGTGATCCTATGAAAGATAGACATCTAAGTCACCTTATCCTAAACCACCCTCGTCAGGTCCTGCAGATTCAGGGACATGGCTTCCTTGATTGAGTCTATCCATTTATATTGTGGTCTTCCTCCTTTTCTCTTTTGTCTTTGTGTTCCTGCTGAAGACTGTGGGCAGCTATGCTTGCAGTAAGAACAAGTTGGTTTCCCTGTTGCAAGAGAGGGTACCGCAACTTGAGGTCCATGTATCCACTATTCAGCATATTAGATTCCATGAGGTTTATCTTGGGCAGAGCAGAGCAGATGTTCCTGGATGAGGAACACAGAGGGGGATGTCTCTGAGGGGGATGTCAGTTTCCTAACACAGGAGATAGTCATTTGGAGGAAGGTGACCGATAGAAGTAGGACCAAGAATCTTTCTGTGAGCTACAGAATTGATTTGAAGACCCCTCCCTTATCAGTGAGGATAAGGGAAAGGAACAAGAGCAACAGTATCAGTCCTCAGAAAACACGCAGGGGATCATGGAAGATTCAGCACATAGACTGGTCCCTGCCAATCCCCAAAGGAGGCATGGGGTGATAGCAGGGGACTCCCTGCTGAAGGGAAAAGGAGCAGTGCTGTGAGCCTGACTGGATGTCTTGTGAGGTATGTTGTCTCCCTAGGGCAAAGACCCATGATATAACACAGCAGCTGACAAAACTGTTCAAGCTCACTGACTGTTGCCCCTTCCTTTTGGTCCACATGGGAACCAACATCACTGCAAGACTTCAAGGCTCTGGGTAAGAAGCTGAAGAATCTTGATACACAAGCTGTCATTTCATCTCTCCTCCTGATTGAAGGACATGTCCTAGGAAGGGAGAGAAAATAGTGGAGGTGAACAACTGGCTCTGCAGATGGTGCCATTGGGAACAGTTTGGCTTACTGGAGCATGGTCTGTGATTTCATAAAGATGGACTTTTGGCAAGCGATGGGTTGCAGTTGGCAGGACCATTTTTGCTAAGAGTCTCACAAAACTAATCAGGAAGCTTTAAACTGAGTTATGGTGGGAAGGGAGACAGTATTTTTGAGGGCAGAAGTCCATCAAGTGCTAGAAATAATAGTCCAAATGTTATGGAGAGAACCAGGCAAATAGTACAAGAAACCAACAGTGGGAGGGGAAAAAAACTTAAATAAGCAGCTAGGGGTACTGACCCATGGTCTTGGATTCTCTACACTAATGCACAGAGCATGGGAAATAAACAGGATGAAATTGAACTCGTAGCACAGCAAAGCAAATATGATATAATAGGTATCACTGAAACCTGGTGGGATGAGTCTCATAGCTGGAATGTTGCAATAGAGGGGTATAAGCTATTTCAGAGAAATAGACCAAAGCGGAAAGGAGGAGTAGCACTATATGTCAGCGATGTTTATGCCCGTGAATAGATCCATGCAAATCCTGTAAGCCAGGTTGAGTGCACCTAGGGCCATTTTCACACTACCCTGTTATAGTACTATTATTCTACTTCCAACATCCTGTGGAATTCTGGGGTTTGTAGTTTTACTGAGGCCAAAGAGCTCTCTGGCTGAGAATTTTAAATTCCCCTCCCCAAACTGCAAATCCCAAGATTCCATAGGATGTTGAAAGTGGAATAATAGCACTATAACAGGGTAGTGTGGAAATAGCCTAGATAAAAATTAAGAGGGAAAGAAACAACAACAATGTCATTGTGGGGATCTACTACAGACCCCCAAATCAGACTGAGGACCTGGATGGTGCCTTCCTGGAACAGATGATGAAACATTCAGAAAGGAGAGATGTAGTAGTAACGGGAGATTTCAAGCATCCTGATGTTTGTGGGAAGTCAACCTCTGCCAAGAATATAAGGTCCAACAAATTCCTCACTTGCTTTGCAGACAGTTTCATTATCCAGAATGTGGAAGAAGGAACAAGAGAATTAGCTGTTTTAGATTTAACCCTAACCAACAATGATAACCTGGTTAATGGGGTGGAAGTGGCAGCATCCTTAGGTGGAAGTGACCATGTTCTCCTGGAGTTTATTATAAAGCAGAAAGGGGAAGCCAAGCATAATCAGAAACATATTCTATACTCTAGGAAAGCTGATTTCAGTAAATTTAGGGAAATACTGAGTGTGATCCTATGGTCAGGAATATTAAAAGAGAAGGGAGTTCAGGAGGAATGGGGATTACTTCAAAGTGAGACATTGAAAGCCTAATTTCAAATAATTCCATTGAGGAGGGAAAATGGGAGGTGTCTAAAGAATCTGGGAAGGATGTCTAAAGAACTTTCAACTGATTCAAGATTTAAGGGACATGTACAAGATATAGAAAAAGGGGAAATCGCCAAAGAGGAATTCAAATAAATGGGCAGAAAGTATAGGGAGATGAATGACACCTGGCTTGACCACAGTACATGTGAAAGGGATCTAGGAGTCTGAGTAGACTACAAGCTGGACATGACTCAGCAGTGTGTTGTGGCGGCTAAAAAAGCCAATGCAACTCTAGTTTGTGCCAGTAGTGTCTAGGTTGTACCATTCTATTCTAACTTGGTCACACACACACACACACCCCCCCGAATACTGTGTCCAATTCTGGGCACCACAATTCAAGAACAATAAAAGCAGAAACATGTCAAGAAGAGAGTGACCAAAATGGCTAAAGGTCTGGAAACAATGCCCTATGAGAAGCAGCTTAGGGAGCTGGATATGTTTAACCTGGAAAAGAGAATGTTCAGAGGTCACATGATAGACATGTTTAAATATTTGAAGGGATGTCATATGGAAGGCAGGGTAAGCTTGTTTTCTGCTGCTTCAGAGACTAGGACACCAAAGCAATGGCTTCAAATGACAGGATTCCAATTAAACATTAGGAAGAAAATCCTGATGGTAAGAGCAGTTTGACTGTGGAATAGGCTGCCTCGGAGTGTGGTGGAGTCTCCTTCTTTGAAGTCTTTTAAACAAAGACACTGGACGGCCATCTGTCAGGAATGCTTTGACTGTGTATTCCTGCGTGGCAGGGATTTGGACGCAGTGGCCCTTTGTGGTCTCTTCGAGCTCTATGATTCTATGATTCCTACTGCCTTCCACCTTACCAAGCATTATTGTCTTTCCTAGTGAGTCATGTCTCTTCATGATATGGCCAAAATACAACAGTTTGGTTATCCTGCTTCTAGGGAGACCTCAGGTTTGATTTGCTCTAGGATGGGTTCATTTGTCTTTTTAGCAATCCACAGGATCCGTAGAACTCTTCCTCAGCACCACATTTCAGATGAGTTGATTATCTTCCTAACAGGTGTCTTCACTGTATAGCTTTCACAACCATACATAGAAATTAGAAATACGATGGCATGGACAGTCTTAACTTTAATGTTCAATGATACAGCTGTACACTTCAGGATTTTGTCTAGTTCCTTCATAGCTGCTGTTCCAAGTCCTAATCTTCTTATGATTTTGTGAATGCATTCTCTGTTCTGATTAATGACTGAGCCAAGGTATGGAAAATCTTGAACTTTTTCAATATCTTAATTGTCTTCTTTAAATTTATGTAAAGAATCTGTGGTCATTATTTTTGTTATCTTAACGTTCAGCTGTAAACCTGCCTTTGCACTTTCTACCTTGACTTTCTTCAGTAATCATTCCAAATCTTCGCTACTTTCTGCTAGTAGTATGGTGTAATCTACATATTTTAAATTGTTGACATTTCTGCGGCAGTTTTCACACCACCTTCCTCTGAGTCTAATCATGCTTTATGTTCAACGTCCAAGTTAAACAGATAGGGTGATAAAAGGCAGCCTTGCCTCAGCCCCTTGCACTTGGAAACCATTCTGTTTCTCCATATTCTAACAGTAGCCTCTTGTCATGTGTACAGGTTATGCATCAGGACAATCAAATGTTGTGGCACACCCCTTTCTTTAAGAGTAATCCATAGTTTTTCATCATCTACACAATAAAAATCTTTGCTACGATCTATAAAACACAGGCCAAGATCTCTTCTGAAATTCTTTGGTGTGCTCCGTTATTCAATTAATACTTGCTATAGGATCTCTAGTGCCTCTTCTTTTCCTGAACCCAGCTTGGAGATATACGGTAGAAGTCTTTGTCATAGAATTTTGAGCATGACTTTGCTTGCATGAGAAATTAATTCTCTGGTTCTCTGGTTACAGCAATCCTCAGTATCCCCTTCCTTGGGGACTGGAATATATATTGAGCATTTCTGTATTGTTTTCCATATTTGTTGACAGATTTTAGTTAGAACTAGAGTAGATTCTGTCTCTGTAGTTTTCACTTCACTTTTTAATACTGGAGATTCATCTTCATATCATTCTTCCTTGAATTAATCTGTCACCTTTTCATCTCTTTTCTACAGTTCTTCCATGTATTGTTTCCATTGTCTTTTTATTGCTACTTGGCTATTTAATGTGTTCCCTTGCACGTTATATAGCATCCTTACTAGTCATTTAAATTCTCCTTTGATTTCTTGGATCTAGTGAAAGAGTTGTCTTGTTCTTCCTTTTTATGTTGACATCATCTTATTTTGTTGCACTATTACTATATTTCTCCTGTGCACAAGTCATTGAACAGTTGCATTCAGGATTCTGACTCTATCACCTTTTACTTTTGCTTCTCATCTGGCCTTGAGTTCCATCCGTCAATCATAATTCAGCTCTCATGAAACTATAGGCAACTTGGCCAATCAGAATGCAAATCTCTTCACTGCCTTTGCACTCAGATGCAGTCTTTTTTCTTAAAGGAACACTGTTCTGAAAATCTTAATGAAACTGCAAGTCATGTTTGTTTCCTCCCTCTTCTCTAGGCAGCAAGGAGAAGGACTGGCCAAGGAATGAATCCCAAATATAGAGCTGTACAGTCCCTTGGGCATTTTGTTGTTATGATGTATCCTGGATTTTTTGAAAAGTGCCCTATTGGTGGGAATAAAATGTTGCTGTTAGTGCTGGGAATTGCCATGGATTGATCCATGACAATAAAAATGTCTCCTGTTTGGTCTTTTTTAAAAAATATCCCAAGAGCTACAACAACAAATGCAGCAGCCAATATGTTTACTCCCACCACCCAGCATTTCCTAACTTCTCTTTCATGTACTCTCCTTACATTGAAGACCCTTTCATACTACACTATTATAGTGATATGATTCCACTTTAACTGCTATGGTTCTATCCTATGGAGTTCTAGGAATTTTGTGTTAGGCTTCTTAGCTCAACAGTTTCTCTAGTGCTTCACCAAACTACAAACACCAGGGCCATTTTCGCACAGCATTTGCCATGCGAAAGGGCCTCTGGAGCGTTGTGCGATTGCAAGGACTGTTTCAGACAACGTCCTCGCGATCGCGTGATGCTGCCAGGGCCAGCAGGCACCAATCGCGCACTATTTCATTTTCAGCTTGTAGCCAAAAATGGTGCGAGATCGCTCATTGATCCAGGGCCCCATGCACATTTACCATGCACGCAGAGCCTCCGCAGTGCAGCGCTGGTGCTTCCTCCCCCAGTGCAGCCTGGAAAAATGCCCGGCTGTGCTGCAGAAGGAAGAGGCGGAGCCCTCATGTTGCCAGCTGGCAGGCAGCAGCTGCAGAGCCAAAGCAGTGGGGACATGAGAGCTTCTCGCAAGAGGCTGCTCGCATGATCCCCGCACCCCAGCGCCAAGAAAAGGTAAGTTGCAGAAAGGGCCCAGGATTCCATAAGATACTCACAAGGCAGTTAAAGCAGAATCATAGTATTATAATTCTGTACTGTAAATGGGCCCTTAATATGAACTATACCTTGAGCTGTCCTATTTCTATTGGCATAGATGTAGTCTTTAACGTAAGGTCCCTCCTTATTTTTGTTATTCTATTTTCGTCCATGATAGTGCTGGTGATCTACAGCAGGTACAGAAAACCTGTGGCTATAGGCTTCGCCATCTGTTCTGCGAGAACTCTTTGCATATTATTTGGAACACACCCAATCACATCTGATTTTTTGGAAGCTAAGTAGGCAAGATTAGTCCTAGTGCTTAAATGAGAATACCAGGGCTCTCCCAGTAGAACAAGGATACTACTTAACTCCTAGAGAGTGCTGCCAGTTGAAGGTGACAGTACTAGGTTTGATGGACCAATGATCTGACTTGAACGTTTCTTGTGTTCCAGGCCCCTCTTCCTCTTCCCAAGTGGAAAAAATTGCTTGTATCTGATCAGTTGATCTTCCCAGGTGCATTCAGTTCACAAGTGCCTGGTGCCAGTGGAGGATTCTTCAAACCTAATTGCCTTGCTAAGTGACATACAGCTCAGGTCCAGATTATCTGGAAGATGCCATCTCCTTATAGAAACCTGATCAAGTCTTAAGATCCGCAGTGGAGGGCCTTCTCATAGTCCCACCATTATCCAATGAGAGGGCCTTCTCAGTGGCTGTTCCCAGGCTGTGTAATTCTCTCTCGCAAAAGGTCTCCTCTCTGCTCTCTTTTCACCGACAGATAAAATGCCTTCTATATAAAGAGACGTTTGGTGAATTAATGGGTTGTGCAAAAGTATTTTTTTTAATAAGGATATGTGTGTCACATTTTTATCTTTATTGTCACATCTTTTTAAATGATTTCATATTGTTTTTAATTGTGAGTATTTTTATGTGATAACTATTTTACAGTGGCCCCTTGACTTTTGTGAGGGTTCAGAACACAAAACACTCACAAAAGTAAAAAAAAAAAAAGGTTAACAACTCCCCCCTCCCAAGTTGAGTGCTTCCCTTCCCATTCCTTTCTAGTGTTCCCCCCCATCCTCTTACCTTTTGCCTGAGCACATGTGCCTTCCTTCTCTGTACCTGGGCAAAAGGCAAGTGAACAGAAGAGCAGCCCAGCCCTCAGTGCAGGGAAGGAATACATGTGTCTCCCCCATTCTCCCCCTCCCATTCTCTTGCCTTTTGCCCAGGCATTCACGCCATCCTTCCACGTACCTGGGCAAGGCCAGGGTGACAAGCAAGGGCTGGGTGTCCTGCAAAACAGGTGTTTTGCACAATCCCTGGAGACAGGCATCAGGAAAGGAGCTTGCCACTCTCTCACCTCAACAATTGCAGGGCAGGAAGGAGCTTAGGTGGGGACACAGCAGCAGGAGAGGCCCATTTGTGAATAAGCAACCAGCATCAGGGCTACCATCCCTGCCAACAATTGCAGGGTGGGAAGGAGCTTCCTCCAGGGTGCCATTCCCAATCCTAGCTGCTCACTTGCAAATAAGCAACCAGGATGAGGACCACTGCCGCTGCCAACAAGGGCGGGGTGATGAGGAGCTTCATCTAAGACCTGCTGGCTGCCCTGGGATTGTTGAAGGTGTTGTTTCCAGTTCTGGTTGGTCGCTCATGAACAAACAACCAGGATTAGGACTGCTGCCACTGCCAACAAACATGGCGCCTAGGAGCTTTGGCCAGGAGCTGCTGACTGCCCTGGGGCTTTGGCAGAAACGTGGCAGAAGTGATTGCTGCTCCTCTGTGCCATTTTTGCATGAAAACATGCAATTTTTAGTATTCACAGGGGATCCTTGCAAATATGGTGGGCCCACTGAAAATATGCAGCCAGATCTTTTTGTCCCACCCTGGCAACTACCTTTCTGTGATGGTGGGATTATATGCGCCTGTGAGGCAAGAGGTTATGCTGATAGTAGCAGTGCTGCTGGTAGGGACTCCCATGTCAGTTAGGTTTTTGCTGTGAAGCCAGACTAAATGTGCCAAATAGCTACTGGACAGCAGCAGTAGTAGGGGGGTGACACTGGCAGAGGATTTCTCAGAAGCAATGTCAGTGGCACCACAGCTAAAGATTCTTAGCACTGCACAGAGGGAGGCATGGTAAACCTTCTTTTGAAGATCTTTTACTAGGAAAACCCTATTATGAGACAATGCAAAATGAAACAAGAGCTAGTACGAGAAGATGAGACTTCTAGGTCAGATGGCACTTGACAAGCTACTGGGGAAGAGCAAAGGACAATTACAAGTAGTACAGTGGCTAATGACACAACTGGACTCAAGCTGAAAGGACATTCACCTGATGATGTGCTCAGAGGTGAGAGGAAAGTCTGAAGCTGCACAACACATATTACGGGAACATGAAATGTGAGAAACATAGATCAGGGGAAACTAGATTTGGTAAGCGGAGGCTGGATGGCCATCTGTTGAATTAAGGGAGTGAGAAATAATAGGGATATTCTGGTGGGGGTTTACTACAGACCTCCAACCCAGACTGAGGACTTTGATGATACCTTCCTCAACCAAATGGCTGCACATTCAAAAGGGAGAGATAGAGATATAGTAATAATAGGAGATTTCAATTACCTGGATATATGTTGGCAGTCAAACTCTGCCAAGACAACAAGGTCCAGCAAGTTTCTTGCTTGTCTCGCAGACAATTTCATGGTCCAGAAGGTGGAAGAGGTGACAAGGGGATCAAATATTCTAGATCTGATCCTGACCAACAGGGATGACCTTGTTAATGAGGTAGAAGTGGTTGGATCTTTAGAAGGGAGTGACCATGCCCTATTGGAATTTGGCATTCAGTGGGAAGGAGAAGATAAGTGTAGCCTGACACTCATCTTAGATTTTAAAAAAGCGGACTTCTGTAAACTTAAGGAGCTGCTGGCTGAAATTCTGTGGTCAAGAATAGTGAAAGGGAAAGGAGTTCAGGAGGTATGGGAGTGCCTTAAAAGGGAAATACTGAAGGCACAGTGTAAAACTCTGCCAATAAGGAGGAAAAATGGAAGGCAACTGAAGAAACCAGAATGGTTGACTAAAGAACTCTCAGCTGAGCTAAGTGTTAAGAGAAACATGTACAGGAAATGGAAGAAGGGGGAAACCACCAAAGAAGAATTTAAGCAAGTAGCCAGGAGATGTAGGGAGAAGGTCAGAAAGGCTAAAGCACAGAACAAACTTAGGCTGACCAGAGACATTAAAAACAATAAAAAGGGCTTTTTTAAATATGTCCACAGCAAAAGGAAAAAGAAGGAGACGATAGGGTCGCTGCACAGAGAAGATGGAGAATTACTAACGGGGGAAGAGAAAAGGCAGAACTACTTAACACCTTCTTTGCCTCAGTTTTTTCCCAGAAGGATACAAACACTCAACCTGGCGGTTGGGGACCAGGTGAGGAAGCAGGGGAAATGAGACACATAATAGGTAGGGAGGTGGTACAGGAATACGTGGCCACACTGGATGAATTCAAGTCTCCAGGGCCAGATGAATTACATCCTAGGATATTAAAAGAACTGGCAGAGGTCATTTCAGAACCGCTTGCTATGATCTTTGAGAAATCTTGGAGGACGGGAGAAGTTCCAGCAGACTGGAGGAGGGCAAATGTTGTCCCCATCTTCAAGAAGGGAAAAAAAGAGGATCCAAATAATTATCGCCCAGTCAGCCTGACATCAGTTCCCGGAAAGATCCTGGAGCAGATCATTAAGCAGTCAGTTTCTAATCACTTAGAAAGCAATGCAGTAATCACAAGAAGTCAACATGCATTTATCAAAAATAAGCGATGCCAGAGTAATCTTATCTCTTTTTATGATACAGTTACTAGCTTGATAGCTGAAGGGAATGCTGTGGATGTAGCATATCTCAATTTCAGTAAGGCCTTTGACAAAGTTCCCCATGACATTCTTGCAAAGAAGCTAGTAAAATGCGGGCTGGACAGGGCTACTGTCAGGAGGATCTGTAACTGGTTGACTGACTGTTCCCATAGGGTGCTCACCAATGGCTGCTTTTCATCCTGGAGAGAAGTGACTAGCGGGGTGCCACAGGGTTCTGTCCTGGGCCCAGTGCTGTTCAATATCTTCATCAACTACTTGGATGAAGGAATAGAGGGCATGCTCATCAAATTTGCAGATGACACCAAATTGGGAGGGGTTGCTAATATGCCAGAGGACAGGATCAAAATTCAAAATGACCTGAACAGATTGGAGAGCTGGGCCAAGGCTAACAAAATGAAATTCAACAGAGAGAAATGTAAGGTCCTACACTTAGGTAGAAAAAATGGAATACAGAAATATAGGATGGGGGACACGTGGCTGGATAGCAGTACATGTGAAAGGGATCTAGGAGTCCTAATAGATCACAAGCTGAACATGAGTCAGCAGTGTGATGCGGCAGCCAAGAAAGCCAATGCAATTCTCGGTTGCATCAATAGAAGTATGGTGTCTAGATCGAGAGAGGTACTGGTACCACTCTACTCTGCTTTGGTTAGACCTCATCTTGAATACTGTGTCCAGTTCTGGGCACCCCAATTCAAGAAGGACATGGTCAAGCTGGAGCAAGTCCAGGGGAGGGTGCCCAAAATGGTGAGGGGCCAGGAAGCCATGCCCTATGAGGATAGACTTAGAGAGCTGGGTATGTTTAGTCTGCAGAAGAGAAGGTTAAGAGGGGACATGATAGCCATGTTTAAATATTTGAAGGGATGCCATGTAGAGGAGGGAGAGGGCTTGTTTTCTGCCGCTCCAGAGACCAGGACAAGGAGCAATGGATTCAAGCTGCAGGAAAGGAGATTCCACCTGAACCTCAGGAAGAACTTCCTGATGATCAGGGCTGTCCGGCAGTGGAATATGCTGCCTCGGAGTGTGGCGGAGTCTCCTTCTTCCGAGGTTTTTAAGCAGAGGCTAGATGACCATCTGTCGGGAGTGCTTTGAGGGTGTTCCTGCATGGCAGGGGGTTGGACTGGATGGCCCATGTGGTCTCTTCCAACTCTACATTTCTATGATTCTATGATTCTAAAACAAGAAATGGAACATATAAACATTGCAATACCAGAGATCAGCAAGCTAAAGTGGATTAGAATGGAACATTTTGAGTCAGATAATTGCATAGTGTTTTACTCAGGAAATGAAAATCTAAGAAGAAATGAGATAGAAAAAATGACATGCTGGTAATAGTGAGGACAGAAGTAGTAAAAGCAGTCAAAGGATACACAGTTGACCCGCCACGTTTTCAGGTTTAACTTTCAGAAATTTGATTATTTTTGTTTTTCTCCAATCCCTGCCCCCATCTCAGGTGCTCCTTTTCCAGGGGAACTTCCATCTTTGTGGCTCTGATCAGGTTGTGAAGCCCTATAAAAACCCACCTCTAGCCCTCCTCCACCAACTGCTGCCTGGCCACCTAAGAATGGTCACAGCCCTATTTTTGAGCACCACAAACCCTCTCCCAATACCCTCCCACACCCAAGGAAGGAGATGGGGGAGAGAGAGGAAGTATAGGGCTACCATGTCAACCCACCCCCTTTCCCTCTCCTTTGCCTGACCTGGGTGTTCTTCCCACAATGCCTCAGCCCCCTTCCCACAGACACACACACACATTTTGGTATCAGTCGCATAGGGAGGGAGGAGGGGGTGATTTGCCCCAGGTGGCAATGTTTTTGGGGCATCCCAGCCCATAGCCACACCTCCACGTGCCCTGTCACGCCCACACACACCACAGCCATGCCCCTGCGCACAGTGGCCACGCGCCTTGCACCATAGCCCCTTCCCCCTCCACAAACTCCAAGCTCTGCCACTATTTGGTATTTGCAATTTTTCCACTTTTGTAAGGGTCCTGCACTCCTACCCTAGCAAATGTGGAGGGGTGACTGCAATGCAAAGCTTATCATATCAATCATATCAATAAGACTTCAAGGGAAAACCATCAATATAACCACAATCCAAGTTTATGTTCCACTACAGAGACAGAAGAAGACAAAATTGAAAGATTCTATTCTAGAGGAAACTGATCACACATCAGAACAGGACTTTTTGTTTATCACATAGGCAATTGGAGTGCACAAGTAGGAAGCAGAGTAGAACAGATTGTAGGAAAATTTGGCATAGGATGAAGAAATGAAGCAGAAGAGCAACCAAAGGGGAAGAGTGTACATGGTCATCACCTGATGACCAATATAGAAATCAAATAGACTACATAATTGAAAGCAGATGGAGAAGCCTCATATTGTCCCCAAAAAAAGACTAAGAGCAGATTGTAGCGCAGACCATGAACTGCTAAAATCAAAAATTTGAAGAAAGCCAAAGAAGAACACTAAAAGAATTGTGCAAAAATATACCCAGAAGAACATCCTCTTAGAATGCAAAGACAACTGGAAAAAATGGCAGTATTAAACATTTGATTGTCCCAATGTGTAACCTGTATGCCTGGATAAGAGGCTACCCTCAGGACAGAATATGTAGGAACAAAATTATTTGCAACTGGTAAGGGGGTCAGGCAAGGCTTCATTTGATCGCTCTATCTGTTTAACTTGTATGCTAAATATATAATAAGTAAAGCAAGATTAGATTTGGAGGAAGGAGATGTGAAAACTGTAGGAAGTGTTACCCTGATTTCTGGGGTCCCTTGGGGGACACCTCAATGTGATCCAAATAATGGGGAATGGGAATTAGCCTGAGCACAAGCTGTAGCACTACAAGAGGCAGGGTAACCTAGCAAGATCTTTAAACCCAATGTTTACGGGGTCAGGCCAAGTCAGGACCACAACACGATAAAGTTATAATTTTGTTCTTTTATTTGTAAAGTCACAGCGCACTTGCGTGCTCACTCACACAGAACTAAGAAATACTGCGCACATGCGTACTCACACACACAGACCTAAGAAAATAAAGGGAGGAAAGTAGATAGGGGATTTTAAGAAGGATTTTTCAGGAGGAATACTACACCTGATCCTGTAGCCCGGGTAGCCTACAGAAAGTCAGTTGGAGCAGAGATTCTCAGCACGTGGAAGCTGAGGGGAAGGCTCAGCAAACGGAGCAGCAGCAAGGCGGGATGGAAGCCAAGAGCGATCCGAAGAAGCGCTCAAAATCAGGGGTTCTTATAGGGGAAAATGTGCCTGTAGGGCAGTCCATTCCCAGGGAAAACAATGGGTTTCAGGTTGGAGGCAAAGCCTCCGAAAGGTCAGTATTTAGCATGATTGGATTTTGACGGTGCTGTCAATAGCGCAGAGAGTATGCAAATGGGGGAGTGCTTGACAGTTGGCTATTCGGAAGCGCTAATCTCATCAAGCTGCTTGTTTGGGGCAGAGAATCTTTTGTATGCCTCGTGCATACTTAATGTAGGTGAAAGTGTACTTGCCTGGAGGTCTCCTGAAGCTGCATGCCAGAAAATTACTGGCCTGCCTGGATTTGTTTCCGCTTGTTCGGCCGTGTCCATGTGCGTGCTTGTCCAGGGGCCTCGCAACCACATGGAGGGGAGCAGTTTGGAATGGACAATCTTGTGATATCAAATTATATTTAGTAGACCTCGGTCTCAGACTACACACCACAGTAACAGAAGGAACATCAACAGTTTAAGATATGAAAATGATACCATGCTACTAGCAGAAAGTCGGTAAATTTGCCTGATGTGTTGGTCACATCCTCCATTATCAACAGAATATTCCTGCATCCATGTATAGCCAAGAATTCTGATTTTCTATTTATTGGTAGTCCTCTACAGAGTTGCAAGGCTGCCTCTCCCAGGCAGCAGAGAAAGACATCCACTTCAAATGGCAGATAGTGGTGCAGCAAGAGGAGCCCCTGCCCAGCTATTCCTCCAAAATGCAATCCTCCCATCTCCTCCATCCTCCTGAGCCAGACCTGCAGTGCTTCCTTGTTTCTGGCCTGGCCACCTATCTTGGTTAGTTGCCTTTTCCCAAAATGCTGCAGACAGCACCATTGGAAAATACCTCTGGCTGAGTCAGCAGGCAGAGAGGCTGCTAGCTGAGGCCATGATTCATGTATGGCCATACATTGCTCTCTTCACAAGACGCATGCTGCACCTCTGCAGCTGCAACACACACTTGTTTAAGCCAGCAGCAAGCAGATACAAGGCAGAACAATTAGTGAACTGTGTGTACTATGTAGATTGGCTGATGCACTAGTGGACATTGTTCCATTTCCAGTGCTGAAGGAAAACTCAGCTGCCAGTTCAAGTGGCCTTTGGTGCAAAGGAAGCAGAATATCTTGGGTTCACTGCAATTTGCCAGGTGCTGAAGAATGGAACAGTGAGTGAAAAATATATCCAGGAGCCTTTATTGTTCAGTTGCACACATACAAATCTGACATCATGCTTCATCTTCACTATGCAGCCTTTCCATAGGTTTGTAAATGTAATGGGATGGCACCCTAATTTTTCATGGCCTATGCTTTGAAGCTGCAACCACAATATTTGTGCCATTGGTAGTACTGTTGGGAGACAGGGTCCTCTTTCTGGCTTTTCAGGGAACCAGGAATACTTTATCATGAGAAGTGGTAGCATTCCAAAAGGAAAAACATTTTATTTCTCATCAGCTGGCTGGCACAGGTCACTGGCAGCTCTTCATTTTGTCATTACCGACTGGATACTGCTCAAGATGCAGAAGGCTAAATGCTGCGGCCTATTTTCCTTTTTCATGGACCTATTGTAAATGAACTCAGTGGGAAATAGTTTGGTCTGGAGTAAGCACAGAGAGATGATATAGTAGACACAGGCCCTTTCTGCACCTTACCTTTTTTCAGTGCTGGGATGCGGGGATCGCGCGAGCAGCCTTTTGCGAGAGGCTTTCGCATCCCCACTGCTTCAGCTCCGTATGAGCTGCCTGCTCCCGAGCAGGTAGCGCAAGAGCCCCCCCTCTTCCTTCCGCAGCGCAGCCTGGGAGTTTCCCAGGCTGTGCTGAGGCAGGAAGCGCGACTGCCGCGGCTCCAGAGGCTCTGCATGCCAGGTAAGTGCGTGCAGGGCCCAGGAGCAATACGCGATCATGCACCATTTTCAACTTCTAGCCAAAAATGAAAAGGTGAGCGAGCAGCGCCTGCCGGGCCCTGGAGCATTGAGCGATTGTGAGTGCGTCATGCAGATAGCTCCTCACAATCGCATGATGCTCCAGGCCCCCTTTCACATGGAAAATGCCGTGAAAAAAACCATGGTCTGGAAACAAGTCTGGAGTGTTTACAGCAAGGGGAATGGAGTATCTGTGGATGTGTAGAGCCCTGGTGGCGCAGTGGTTAAATGCCAGTACTGCAGCCACAAGGTTGTGAATTCAATCCTGCTGGGCTCCAGGTTGACTCAGCCTTCCATCCTTCTGCAGGTAGGTAAAATGAGTACCCAGCTTGTTGGGGGCAATTAGCTAGCACATTGTAAACTGTTTGGAGAGCACTTAGCTGATAAGCAGTATAGAAATACACATGCTATTGCTTTTGCTATGTGGTACATCTTGCTGATTCTCTTGTTACCCTGATTTATGAGGGTCCCAGGAGGGACACCTAAATGCGCTCTCAATCATATAAGTTGGGGAAATTAGCAACGAGCACAGGCTAGCAATGCGAGAGGCAGGGTAACGTAGCGAGATCTTGAACCCTATGTCTACGGGGTCAGGCCGAGTCAAGGAGCAAACAGATGTGAAATAATAATTGTTGTTTTATTTAAGCACAATCAAACAAATGTATGCAAAACACTCATGCAAGAAACTAAAGAAATAAAGGTAGGAGTGGATAGAGGGATTTTTGAGGAGGTTTGGTATGGGAAATACTATACCTGTCCTGAAGCCCGGTTAGAAGCGGAGAAGCTGGGGAGTGTGGATCTCAGCACGTGGAGCTGAGGCAAAGGCTCACTGGACAAAGTGACAGCAAGGCGGGATGGAAGCCAAGAGTGATCTGAGGAAACGCTCAAAGTCAGGGGTTCTTATAGGGAAGATTGTGGCCACAGGCTAGCTCATCCTAGGGGAAAACAATGAGTTTGGGGCTGGAGACAAAGCCTCCGAAAGGTCAGAATTTGAATGATTGAGTTATAGCCAAATTGTCAATAAAGTAGCCAGTATGCAAATGCGGAGTGCTTGAGCGTTGTATAGTCCGATCATCAAGCTGCCAGCGCGGGGCAGAGGATCTTTTGAAAGTTGCGTGCATATATAATTGAGGTACTTGTCTTGAGGTCTCCTGAAGCTGCGAGTCGGCTATTTCTGGCCTGCCTGTATTTGTTTGGAATATTACAGCGATTATTGGCCGAGCCTATGTGCGTGCTTGTCCGGGGGCCTCGCAAGCACGTGGAGAGGAATGGGTATAGGAGGCCAAATTATTGATATCAAAAGATATCTTTAATATCCCACAAGCTCAGGCTAGCAATGGCGGTAACACTCTTGAGCTGCTAGGAGCACAGATGTTTTCCCAAGGCCTAATATTTAGAAGCATTTCTAAAGATGCCCACCAAAAGTAGAGGGCACAGTAAGTATTCTGTATTGCTTCCTGTAGAAGTTGGTAGCATAGACAACATGGATGGTGGTCATTCCAGATCTTGGTGCAAAACTGCCATCCTCTGTATTTCAAGGATCTCTATCAACAAGTTCAACAAAAACAATGCAAAGGGAAGGGAGCAAAAGAGTTAATTATAGCTCTGTCTTTCTGGCCCAGCTCAGAAAGGTAGGTTTGTACACGGGCATATGCATACATTTGTGTAGAACTGCGCACACAAGCAAATCGCCTTCATTTCTTTCTGGAAGACATCATGCCAACTGGGCCCATTAAGACTGGTAAGCCTGTTTCTGCATCCCCAATATGGTCCTGCTCAGGTAAGTTAGGCCATTTCTGCATTACGCTCTTATAGTGTGATTATTGCACTTTCGACAGCCTATGGAATCCTGGGGTTTGCAGTTTGGGGAGGGGCCACTTGGCCCCTCCCCAAACTGCAAAACCCAAGATTCCATAGGATGTTGAAAGTGGAATAATTGCATTGTAAAAGCGTAATGTGGAAATGGCCTTACTTGCAAAGTCTATCTTCTGGGCTCTCCTCTGTGGACACTATTTTTGATCTCTCTCAGGGATGGATAAGTCTCAGTGCTCTGGAGTACTGCTTAAGGTATGGCTTAACCAGCAGTTCAGACATGCACCATTTCCGCACTGGACTGTTATAGCGTGATTATTACACTTTCAACATCCTATGGAATCCTGGGGTTTGCAGTTTAGGGAGGGGGCGGCCAGCCCCTCCCTAAACTGCAAACCCCAGGATTCCATAGGATGTTGAAAGGGCAATGATTGCGCTATAAAAGTCCAGTGCGGAAATGGTCGTGGAATCAATCTTCAGCACAAGAGATCAGCCTTGGACCTTATTACTGGAGATACTGATGCATCTGTATTTCTCCCAAAGGATAACCCAGGCTCTGACAACCCAAGCCTCAACAGCTCATTCTAACAGTATGCAAAGGAAACTCAGTTTGAATATATACTCCTGTTACAGCAAAAGCTCTTACAGATCCTCTTTGGCTAATTTTATGTGACTGGATCACTTCCTCAGTTAAAAGCATGGAACAAACTCCACTGTTTAATTTGAAATCTGAAGTCAGAAGCTGGTGTTTGGCCCCAAGCAAATAATGTACCACTGAAAAGTGTCTTTGGGCATGATACAGAGTACCCTTTGCTTACCAGAGTGCTCTCAGCAACTCCAGGATCAAGGGACAAGGTTATGGAATATGACTGTTTGGCCTATTGTAGCTACTGTTTACAAATGAAACACGTGCTACTGTGTGTCTATTTATCACCTAAAAGAAAAAGGGCAAAATGGAGCATGGCAGGCAGTACTTCTTCGCAAGTCTGTATTTGGTCACTTGAAAAGCAGCCAGTTTCAAACAGCTGAAAGAACTGTGGATTCTTCCCTATTCCCTTTCACACCATTTGCCAACCTAAGATTGTATCCTAAGCTGCTTTTCTCTTTTGAGAAGTAGGTCCTTTCCGCACAAGGCCGATACATCGCATTAGCATTGTATTGCCACTTTTACATCTGCACGTTAAACTGGTTTGATGTCGTTCTGTCCTCCATGGTTCCGCACGAGTTGAGGTTTTAGCGCGGTTTACATCAACATTAAACCAATGTATTGTAAAAACAGAAAAACTCCTATGTAAACAACCCAAACTGTTTCTGCTGCATTTTCCTATGTGCAGAAGCATTACATCGATTCACACACTTGCGCTAAAATGTAGCAACGGTTTCTACAACTTTTTCTTTAATTGACCAATCAGCGGTGGCAGGGTGGAGTGAGGGAGGGGGATAGGAGTTCCATGAGAATTCACGGTGCGGAAGCTACAAACAATTTTCTCTGCTTTGCTTCAATAGAAACCAGAGGATGCGCAGATAGAAATCGGGGTAAGTTGGAGTAAAAAACAATGCTTATGACACGTGGTGAAACACTCCTCCACTCTAGTGCAGAAATGGCCTTAGAGTCAATCTGAACAGACACACTGCAGGAAAGGAAAGGGTCCTCTTTCCCCTATACTCTCTGTTGGTCAGTACCCTCCAAAAACCAAAAGGACTGCACCAAACAATTTTGGGCTGTTCTGGGTTATCAAAACTGTCATTTTGGAAGACTAGAAGTGATGTAGCATCACTCATGGACACCTTTTCAGTCACTTGAGAATATTTTCCTCTGCTTTGGCCAATATAATTTGGGGCTGCATGGAATTTGTGAGGGTTGGCCTGGACCTCAAGGGCTGCACTGGACCAAAGGCCACACATAACCCACAGAGCACCCAGCTGTACTGGCAATTTCAACCTCCAGTAGCTGCTTTTCATTTTTCAAAAAAAGGGCAGAAGAATCACAGCCATCATTTTCTACACTGGCAATAAAAAGAATGGCAAAAGAGCCTAGAGCAAGTGCAATCATTTCTTTTGTCCTGATATGGCTTTTTGTCCCAGTGTTTTGCAGGATAAAAAAACTTGCAGAATTTGTTTGGTCAGAGACAATGGTGGAATGAGTGTATTTCCATAAATTATGGACAATAATCTGCCGTCTCCAGCGTGAGTCATCAGTTAATACTTGCTCAGATTACTATTCCAAGGCATATATTCTTTAGTGAATACAAATTATACTAAACTTCATGAGTCCACTTGAGTCAAGTACCACCATGTGGCTTATTTTAAGCCCACCCAGCAGGAGAGTTGCATGACATTTGGGGACAGTATCCTAAACTGCTTGAGCCACATCCACACAGCAGCTGGATAGTGTCACCAGATTGTCCATCACAGGGTTGGAAATGATAATCAAAAATTCATCATTATGGATGGCTGTGCTTCAAAGTGGAAGGAGATCTCAAGTGGTGCACTCAGGGTTCTATCCTAGGGCCATTACTCTTCAATGTTTTTATCAATGTTTTCACCAATCAGTGTTGGTGTGGAGGGAATCCTTAGCAAGTGTACAGAATATACAAAACAGGGAGGAGTGTCTTAACACTTTGGAAGATAGGAACAAAATTCAAAGACCTAGATAAACTAGAAAATTGGACTGTGGCAAAAAGAGAGGCTAGTGCATGACTGGGTTTTGCCCAGACATGTCCTCTTCTTCCCAGTACAGTGGAAGCAGTAATGCTGCCACCTACCCCTTCCTTGGTGATCCAATCTCCATTTCCTTCCCTGGGTTCTGTAGAATTTAAGTACTCAACACTCTCCTCCTCTCACTTATGTTTTCTGGAAGAAAGGGGGGGAAATATTTTACAAGTTCCTAGTAGATTTTGCCATGGAGATGCATGACTAGAGCTTCCAGCTGTCCTTTAAGGAATAAAGCAGGCTTGTTGTACGTTTAATTCTTTATAATAATAAAAAATAAGAAAATAGCATACTAAGAATTAACAGGAAATAGATCAAGCAACTCAAGCTTAGAAAACTGTCTCTCTCTGACATTGTATTACGATGCATCATGTATGGTGTGGTTGAAAGACTGGCTGATGTTTTGAAAAGAAAGAAAGGCTCTTACAATCAGAAGGCTTTGATTTGAAATTTGGCTGGCACGTCTTTTATGGTACAATAACATTAAAGTAAATGTAAATTTTAATAATTGTTACATAAGGTGATCGCTATTTAGAGTGCGGAACAAATATAAACGATTGTGTTCAAAGATGCCTTTGCGGGTTTCACCTCATGAATCTCTCTTTTCAGGAGAAATACTGTTAAAAATAAATGGATAACATATAATAATGTACAAAATGTGGAAGGACGTCAGTTGAAATTGAAAACAAATAAAGAATTGATTGAGAAAGGTTATGAGACAAGATGGTTTGCATATAGACAGTTATCTAAAAGATCTAAAATGGATAAAAATGGTTTAATTTTGATCTTGGTAAGTCAGAATTTTATAAAAAATTGTTAAAGGATGATGAACACCTAATAACTAAAGTGTGCAAAATATTGTTGAAATATGAGTTGGAAGATGAACAGGTAAAAAGATCATAAAACTAGATGGGTCCGAAATGAAGAGTGTCTGATTCGGATGGATCAATGGGAAAGGATGTGGTCTAAAAATCTGAAGTTTGTGTTGAGTTATGATCTGGAAAAAAAAGTCTATAAAATGGTGTATAAGTGGTACTTAACTCCAGAAAAAATTGTCAAAAATGTATAAAGGTTCTTTAGGAGGTAGACGTAATAAAGCAAAGAGGTGTTGGGTGATGATGAACTCCCTGATGGAAGAAATTTTAGAGATCAAGACTCAAACGAAACTTGCACTGTTTTTGTAGTAGATTACCAGATTAATAAGGACTCTGTAAGATTTATACAATATATTACAGCAGCAAGAATATTGTATGCACAGAACTGGAATGCTCTCACCATAACATCTCAAGATGACTGGATTTTGAAACTGTTGGATATGGCAGAGATGGAAAAATTGATAATTTTTATGAGAGAAGATTCTTGGAAAGAGTTTCAAAAACACTGAGAGAAGGTTATACGATTGATAAATGAAGTGAAGGGATAAATATTCATCAAAAGGATTTGAATGATGTCAGAAATGTAGAAATACACTGTAATTTAATAATACTGTAGAAATTTAGAGGGCATTTAGGAATGATGTAGGAAGAAATGTAAACAAGTGTTCATTTTCTAAGGAGTGAGAAATTGTAGACATACCTTCCTTTTTTTTATTTGTGTCTTTCTTGATGTTTGTAATGCTGTTAATTTCATTAGTGTTTAGTACAGTTGCTTAGTTAGTACAGGATACAGACAAGCAGATTCAAAGAAGGACAATAAAGATTTTCAAAGGTGTAGAGAACAAATCATATGGGGAGAGGTTAAAAGAACTGGACTTGTTCAGCTTGGTGAAGAGAAGACTGATGATTGCACTCTTTAAATACCACTAGGGCTGGGGCAGGTCTGTTCTTTGCAGCCCTCGAAGATAGGAGCAGGTCTACTGGTTTTAAGTTATGGGAGGAGAGAATGTTAGAAGGAACTTCTTGACAGCAAGAGTGGTTAGGCAATGGAATCAATTACTTAAAGGCATGTTGAGGTCTTCTTCTCTGGACATTCTTCAAAAAGAGGTTGGACAACTACCTGCTGGGGTGCTTTGGCTGGAGAACCTGGACTAAACAGGTCTAATGGCCCATGAGGCCCCTTCTAACTCTGTGGTTCTAATTTTTTAAATCCAAGCTGAGAATGGAAATAGAATTCACCAAGGCTACAATTTTAAGAATGATTAGCAAATTTTATTTAATACAGTGAGCACCACTTCTGAGTCAACTCACTTAGGCCATTTCCTCACTACACTGTTAGAGTGCTATTATTCCACTTTCAATGTCCTGTGGAATCCTGGGGTTTGCAGTTTAGGGAGGGGCATTTAGAATTCTCAGCCAGAGAACTCTTTGGCCTCAGTAAACTGCAAACCCCAGAATTCCACAGGATGTTGAAAATGGAATAATAGCCCTACGACAGTGTAGTACAGAAATGGCCTTATGCTCATGCTCATAGGAATACTAAATTCTGAACAGCTAGAATAAAAATCCAGTGAAATTTGGATGTTAATACCAAATATTTAAATTTTGTTTACTACTAAAATTCTTAGAGTGCATGATCTCAGCACACTGTAAGCAAGGACCTATGATCTACAGGAGAGCTTTCCAAACTTTTCATGTTGGTGACACACTTTTTAGACATGCATCATTTCGCGACACAGTAATTCAGTAAGTAATTCAATAAGTGGAGGCAGCCCCTCCACCCAAGCCTGGCCCACCGCCATCCTCTCTGGGGTATTCCTCAGCCCAGGATGGCAGCAGCAGCGGCAGCAGAGGCAGCCTCTTCATCCTGGCCTGGCTCTCCGCGACGGTGGGAGAGGCAGCCCCTCCACACATTACATTCATGTGACACTCCTAAATACTGCAGGCAACACACTAACATGTCGCAACACGCAGTTTGGAAAGCTCTGGTCTACAGTCTAAGCAAACATATTAAATAGTCATAAAGGCACAAACTCGTTGAGGCAAATAGATCCATGTCAAACACAGGATGTTTTGATCCTATAGACAGGTGGATTTTGTTATTATTTTGTTTTTCTAAATTTCTTGTTGTGTGTCTTCAAATAATTTCCAACTTATGGTGACCCTAAGGTGAACCTATCACAGTGCCCAGGGTCACCCAATGGATATCCGTGACCAAACAGGGAAATGAACTCTGGTCTCCTGGGTAATAGTTCAGTGTTCAAACCACTACACCATGTTGGTTTGTAAATTTAAGTAACTTTTATTCTCCCAAAACATAAAATTTGTTACAACCCTTTAGCAGGAAGGAGGATGAAGATCAATAAGGTGCTACTGTGGCCAAATATATAGCACGGCCCATCAACAATTCTGGTGGGAAACTACTGATTTAATGTGCCAAAATGAGAATTCAAAATGAGACACACACCCCTGTATTATAGTGTTAAGACTAATGGGTTGGAACTTGGAAAATCTAGCTTCTATTCCCCCGTAACTGTGAAATTCACTGGGTCACCTAAGCCAGCTACTTGCTTGCACCCTGATCTGTCTCAGAGGTTTATTGTGGAAGGAGAGAAGCCATGAACACTGCCTTGAGCTCACTGATGGGAAAGGCAGTATATAGGTATCATTAATAAAAATATGATCAAAATATTTACATATAGATAAGTACTAGAGTCAGCTGGCAATTTGTTGTAAGGACTCTAAAACCTAATCTGTACTAATATGATATCATTTGAAAACCTGTGGCATGTAGCAATAGTTTAACTTTATCATTTAAGTAGTTTTAAATCCTGAGATCTTCGGTGGTCCCAGCAGATCCATATCTAGGCCCTTTTCACACAGAATTTGCCATGCAAAAGGGCCCCTGGAGCATCACGCAACTGCGAGGAGCAGTCCACATGACACACTCACAATCACGCAATGCTCCAGGGCCTGGTAGGGGCCAATCGCGCACTATTTCATTTTTGGCTGTCAGCCAAAAATGGTGCGCGATCACACATCACTCTGGGGCCCCACGCGCACTTGCGGTACATGCAGAGCTCCGGAGCCTCAGTGCTCACGCCTCCTGCCCCAGTGCAGCCTGGGAAAATCCAGCAGGCAGCAGCTGCGGAGCTGAAGGAACCAGGACGCGAGAACCTCTTGCTAGAGGCTGCTCGCGTGATCCCCACACCCCAGCTCCGCAAAAAGGTGAGTTGCAGAAAGGACCCTAGAGTGGGGCAACTGGGATGTATGCCCTGGGCACCAATACCTGGGGGTGCTATCCTACCCACTGCTGCCAACCCATGCCTGCTTGTCACCACCCCATGCCTGCCTCTCTCCCCCATACCTGCCTGTTGCCCCCATGCAGCCGCCATCCCCCCTGTGCCAACCGCCTGCTGCCCTTGCCTTCCTGGCTCAGTGCAGCTGCGGTGGCAGTGCAGCAGCATCTAGGGGTGCAACTTCCATGCTTGCCCTTGGCACTGCTGAGCCTAGATAGACCACTGGGTCCCATATCACTGGGCCTGCTTGATCACAGATTGCTAACCTCCACTCTGGCAGCAGGGTAGGCAAACCCAGAGAAAAACAGGAGAACTATGAGAACAGAAGAGAAAAAAATCAATGGGCTCAGAGCAAGGCAGAGGAGAGAAGAGAAGGAATAGTTCAGAGGAAAAGAAGTGTAGATCTGGCTACCAGCAAGTAGATATGAAAGTGCATGTTGCATGTAATGCAAGGAGGCCTTTTGATAGCGTAATACAGAGCATGGTCATTAAATCAAGAAAAATTTTATTTTACTTTTTTAAAAAATTGGTTTGCTTGTTCCACTGAGATTAGTAAGCTCATGTCGATGAGGCTATTGTCCACAGAATAGTACCCTGCCCCTGCACACTATTTAATCATAGTGGGTCTAGTTAGTATACAGAGAAAAAGCAAAATGAAAAAGAGGTGGACCCTCAGAAGGTGACTGATTCTCCTTTGCTAGTGGTTTTTAAATAGAAGTGGTGTGGCTAACTATCAGGGATGTTTTACCTATGGATACTCTGCTTTGGAATGAGTTAGACTGTGCTACCTTTGGGATCCATTCCAATTTTACTATTCTACAATTCTGTGAAATACATCATCTGGAAGACCTGGCTATCTAGCAAGAGCCTCAGTGTGTCCTCTTCATGACCTCTGTGCAAATGACAGTATAACCAATGCCCTAAAAAACCCTGTGTCTGACAATTATGTTCCCAGTACGTGCATTCTAATCCCCTGTCAGGCCTTGAAATGATTAAGTTCTGCTCTGTGAAAAGATCTAACCCAGGTTTAATAGAGTTAATAAAAGATCTTGAATTTCAATGTATACATAATTTGATAAATGGTACATATAAATAAGTACAGAGCCAGCGTGGTATACTGGTTTGAGCATTGGAGGACAACAACCCTGGGGACCAGAGTTCAATTCCCTGCTTGGGCATAGACGCCCACTGAGTGACTCTGGGCATATCACACACTCTCAGCCCCAGAAAACCCTGTGATAGGTTCATCTTAGGGTCTCCATAAGTCAGAAACAACTTGAAGTCACACAAAGGCACTATATAAAAACAAAGGCACCCGAGGATCCACCCAGAAACCCCTGACTAGTGATCACCTTTCATGCAGTTCATTCCTCCCTTCCCTCCCCCAGTCCGCGTACTTGTTGAGTTCTTCCGCACTCAATCTGTGCTTTTTTACCTGCTTCCCTTTGCCTTCAGATCTGCCTTTAATTACACAGCAGCCCAGGCAGCCAGCTGCACACCCAGCCGAAGCCGCTTGCTTAAGCCGCTTCCAGATCCCCATTGTTCTCCCGCTTTATCCATGAATGTGTTTCACAATACATGTGGCATGAGCTTCTGCTATTAATCTCTAGCAGCGCTCAGGCTAGGGATTGAAGCTTTCCCCTGCCCCCTCCCTGTCTCCACCACGGCTCCCTTCATCCAGAGGGTGGGGCGAGACAAGTAAATGGCTGCAAGCTCTTACTGTGGCTGTAAGAAGCATTTGGATATCGGGGAGAGGAGCTGTACTGTGATCCCATAATCCTCAGTCAGGTGCTGTGACCACCTTTTGACTCACACTGCCCTTTGCTTTTATCCTCTTCACACTTTATTCTTGCTCCCATGCAATTTAAATATGATGGCCATCCTAACCTGCCCCTCCCAAACGCCTGGAGAGTGTGGTGAACAGCCAAAGTGCATGCGATCAGTCAGAACCAGCAATTAAGCAGCAGCTGCAACGGCAGAGCCCCTGGTACTGCCACGTCAATATCCCATTAGCCAGAAGACCCATCCATTATTTTCAATTGGACAGAGCCCAGGAAGGATGGGGGGGGCATACACACACCCTCCATGAGTCAACTGAAAATTCAATTGTGGAACAGAGGCCCCATCTGTCTTCTCTTGCACAGGAGTCAGAGTACTGATCCCATCCAGGCTCATTAGCACAGCAGCACCCCAGCTCATTACACAGGGACCAGCTCCAGACTGACTGCAGTGACCCAGCTAACTCACCAGACTGCTGGAGCACCACAGAACTACCCACGGGGACATGACCCAGGCAGAGGAGGCAGAGATAACCAATAGTCAGTGAAGGGATAAACCTTCACAGCCCTATGTTCCTCCAAATATTCCCAGTTACCACTGCCAACCGGGGTAGGGTGACCTAGAGACTTAGGCCATTTCTGCGCTAGACTGTTATAGTGCTATTATTCTACTTTCAACCTCCTATGGAATCCTGGGAGTTGCAGTTTAGGGAGGGGCCAACCAGCCCCTCCCTAAACTACAAACCCCAGGATTCCATAGGAGGTTGAAAGTAGAATAATAGCACTATAACAGTCTAGTGTGGAAATAGACTTAGCTTGCTCCTTCTTCCTTTGCAGACCTCAGAAGGTAAAGTTTGACTTGAGATGAACACCTGGGTACTCTATTCCCAGCACTCTTATCCTTTTTGACTTCCATTTTTCCAAATCAGACTTCAGAGCCAGCAAAGTATACCAACAACTTCCCTGAACAATGGACCAAAAACCGAGGTGGCTGTACAAATTTGTTTGGGGTCAACTGAGAGAGAGGAGCAGAGAAATTACCACCAAGTCAGAGATCTAATTTCCTTACAGAGCGAACACTGTATCTCAGCTATGTCTGTTCACCAAACAGCTCCCATTTTGTCATCGTTTTTGCTCCTTTCTTGCCTTTTTGAAGACACCCGCTTAAAGCTGTGTGAATGTGAATTGCTTGAGCTGTCATTCTTCAGGGCTTAGTTCTCTCCACAGGGTCTTCAGAAGCTAAATTGCTGCACCGATGCATCTTGCCATCGATGTGCCTTGTTTCTAGTACTCACGCATAGGACTGGGTGTGCTTGACAACAGCAGGGCTGTAGCCCACAATACGCCAATGGCCACTTATACCAGGGTGACATCAGTGTAGCTTAACTGGAACCCAATGCAGCTCCAGCAATAAAGTGGAGGATAAAATAAAAGTAACACATACTAGAGAAAAGCCAGGAGCTTCTGGCAGCTGCTCCCCCAGTGACCATGGCAACACTGCCAGGCTGCACACACCAATCAAAGAGTGGCAGGCTATTAGCTATGTATGGATTGAGCCAATCCACACGTGGTGACAGGGAGATGCCTCTGTGACATCACCATACCCTACCATGGGGAAGGAGATGCAGGGGGAGAGAAAGAGGGAGGGAGGCGGGGAGGGGGGAAGAGTGAAGAAGAAGGAAGGAAGGAAGGAAGGCAGGCAAGCAGCTGCCAAACATGGTGATGTCTCAGCACACTCCACTGGAAGTGCTCGGGCAATACAGGCACTAAAAACAGTTAAAGCCTCTAACAATCCCTGTACACAGGAGGTTTGAATCCTCTTAGACCACTCACAGCACAGCCTGCTAATAGCCTCCCTTTTGACTACAGAACACAAAAAGAGGAAAGAACGTGCCGCGTAGCCGAACACCCAAATAGCTCCCTCGGGCGGGGGCCTGCGCAAAACTACAGAGGCCTCTCTGGAACGAGGCCTCCAGATCCCCGGAGGAAGTTGGGGCGGACCCCATCAGGGGATGAGGAAGTCTTCCACCAAACGGAAAGGTAGATCAGGGACCTGCACTTTTACAGACACCCACCCAAAACACACACACACCTACTCCATAAAGCACCAGAATGGTAAACAGGTGCAACCACCAGCAGAACAAAGCCAAAGTTCACCTGGCCAGCAACTGTCCAAACTGGAGACAGAAGAAAGGGTGCTGCCTGCCCTAGGATTCACATAGCATGGAACAGCTCTTTCACCACCCTGCCCCTTAGCAGAAAGGCTTTTGCAATTCACCATCTCACTGTATACAGTAAAAGGAAAAGGGGCAAAGGAAGAAGTTTATCTTTGGCCATTGCTGCACTACACTGTTATAGTGCTATTATTCCACTTTCAACTTCCTGTGGAATCCTGGGGTTTGCAATTCAGGGAGGAGTATTTAGAGGGCCTCAATAAACTACAAACCCTAGAATTCCACAGGATGTTGAAAGTGGAATAATAGCACTGTAACATTGTAGTGCACAAATGGCCAAATTGTGGAGCAGTATGGGATTCACATGCAGAAGACTCACTGATCTTCCACCTAACGAAGCTGGGGAGAATGGGACATATCTGAGAAAATGTAGCATCAGAGCCAACTGGAGAATGCCAAGCAGGGCCAGAATGCCTGGTTGCCAGACATCACCAAATGCCTGTCCTCTCCTCTGGGCACACCTCTCCTATCTGAATGGCTGCCTTGCCTGGCTATTCTTGCTTCAGGAGAACATGCTGCCCTTCCACACAGACTGATTGCAGATGGTTCAGCCTTCAAAAGTAACCAGGAACCCCTGGAGCTGTTGAGAGAAGCCCCTCCCCCTTTTCAGAGCTCGAGCCAGGAGGCAGAAGAAGGTGCAGACCTGTAACCCTATCAGCAGAAAAGTACATGGGCCCCTTTGCCTATGACAGAAACCTATCGACTTCATTGAAGGTTACTCCTCAACTGCTAAAACCTTTGAGTTAAAAAAAATGTGTAGCAAAATGAAAGGTTGAACCAAGCAGCATCAGGTGGGGTAGTCAGTGAACAGTCAGAGATCAGAAGATCGTTGTCATCCATCTTGATCCAGCAGAGTTCCTATGCTTTTATTGCAGGGTAGACAGCAGGGCAGAAGGTGTGGCATTGCTCATTGTTCTCTAGCTAGCATGAGTGCGACATCACCAATATATAAGTGTCTCTTCAGTAATCTGCAAGGGTAGAATAGCAGCCCAGAACAGGATGGCTGACAATCTCATAAAAGAATAACTGGAAGTGGTCCTGGTCTGTGCCACTGTTCATACAAATTCAACAAAAGCCTTGCTACAGTTCTAGCATTTTTCTGTGCTGGCTTCAGGTCAGATGGCATTCTCAGTGAGAGGGAATCCAGGGAATTCTTCCCTAGAAAATCTGAACAGGGATTGGAATCTGTTTATTTACACCTGCAGCAGAAGTAACTAAGATGTGCTGTGTATATATCCTTTAGCTTACTGCAGATATGACAGGCTGTACAACTGGGGTCCAGGAAATGGAGAGTGAAGACAAGGAGGTGTATAAGAAGGTGTGCTGGGGCAAGGGAGGGGAAGAATATTCACCACAGTTTTCTTTCCTGACTGACACTCAAAAACTGCACTTTGCAGTTTTCACTCACTATTTGCACATCTCAAAGTGTTTTGGAAAATGGTTGTACACAAGTCTGTGGGTTCTTTGCATTAAAAAATTGCATTTTGGGAAAAAAAAACTATCCCCCTCCTGTTTCCAGCTAGATACAAGTAGAAGAACTTCCTGACGGTCAGAGCTGTCTGGCAGTGGAATATGCTTCCTCGGAGTGTGGTAGAGTCTCCTTCTTTGCAGGTTTTTAAACAGAGGCTGGATGGCCATCTGTTGGGAATGCTTTGATGGGTGTTCCTGCATAGCAGGGGGTTGGACTCGATGGCCCCTGGGGTCTCTTCCAACTCTATGATTCTATGATTCTAGGTTTTTTGTACAAGAGTACTTTTTCTTGTGCAAAAAACAGAAATCTTGAAGAAAAAAAATACATGCCTATTTGTGTGTATGTGTGTGTGTTTAAGACTGCCATTTTTATGCAAAATAACAGCAATATTGCACACACAATAAGCATGGCTATCTGGATATGGGGGCACAAAAAATGTCCAAAAACCTCATGATTTTTATAATTCAGTGTGGAATAATTACCTAAAACACTCTGAGATGTCAACTACCAGCTGAGAACTTGCAGAAATATAAAATCTATTCATCCTCCTTAGAAAGGACAAAAATAGTTGAATATCGCCTCTCAGGCTGAGGCATAAAGCAGCAGCTAGTGGCAGGTGATCAGAGTGAAGACTGTTGGGTGGGAAGGAAGGGCCTGGGTGATCCAAAGAGCATCCTGGACCATATGGGAGCTTGGTGTTGGTTCAGGCAGAAATCTTCCTGACTGGTGCAGGCTGTGCACTCTGGCTGTTTCCAGGAATTCCTGACAGTTTATTCTAGTTGAAGATCATATCCAAGCCCTGTTAGTCACCCCTAAAATAAATTAGCATTTTCAGCACTTCCCACTGATCACTACAAAAACTTCAAGGAGCTTTCCAAGTTTAAGAAGAGCGCTCATACATCTCAATTTAGCCGTCACAGTACTAGGAGTCCAAATTTCCCTCTGAACCCCAGTCTGGAACCTTGAGACATCAATGGGGGGAAAAGACTCTGACAGTGAAACTCAAGCTTAAACGTTCACACTTTATTGTCCTTATCACACACAGCATATGTTGTTGCAGTTGCTTTTGGCTTCCAAATCCCCTTGTTCTCTGGAACAGCTAGCACACGCTAACTATCTCCGTTACAGTAACATAAAACCCAGTGCAGCAAATTATGCTAAGCCTATTTCAAAATCTCACCACTCCAAAGTTCAAGTGAATCACGCCATGAAGTTCACCTGGGGAAGCAGCAGAGAAGGACACCAGATGGGTCCTTAGTGATCTGTATTAGAGCCTGCTTGTTCCATCTAGCTTCCTGCTCCTGGGAATACATTTTCCAATACCAAAAATACCTTGTCTCTCTTCACATGCCCTGTCTGTACATGAAGGGCATAACTAAATGCCATAGTAAGCAGATATAAACAAAAGGATAGTTAAGCTAATTGGCTTCTTTATTTTTCCTGTAATGGTGATTTAGTGATAATGGATTCAGCCACCATCCAAGGTACAGCAAGTGACTGCTAGAGGAAGGGCCTTAATAGCACTGGGCCTGCTTGCAGATGCTCTTCCCAGTATAATTCATCAGGCTTCTTCATTGCCCTCTCATGAGCAAGGCCCTTTCCACAGAACATTGCCGTCCCGCATTAGGGACAGGAGAAGTACGGGACCCGGACGACAGTTCTGCATGACGTCATCTATGTCCCATTGTTCTCCCACCTCCAGGTGGCACAACTGAACCACAAATCATTGACATGTTCTTCCCATCAATAACCGGTGATCGCACTGCCTTCCCACTGCCCTCCTGCACCTACCTGAGCTGCAGACGGTGAGGAAGTGCACTGGCTGTGCTTCTTGCCCCAGCACAGCCTGGGACACTGCCCAGCTGCACTGTGGAAGGAAGAGGCATGGCCATTGCACCTCCTCCATTCCTGCAGGCAGCCAGTGTGGAGGGGAGCATTCCTGTCATGCTCCCCTCCTAGGGCAGACTCTACCAGGATCCCCACGGGACACCGCTGAGATCCAGTAACCTGCAGAAAGGGCCCAGTAAAGTCACTGTTATTACTTCAACGTTCAACTTGATCTGCTTTATCTTGGGTGGATTTTTTTTTCTCCTAATGATTTTACTGTCTTTGGGGATGAGGAAGAATCATCTCCATGGTTGTTTACATCTGACTGTATTTTAAAATTTTGCAAGCTGGCTTGAGAATTTTTACTGAAGTGCAAAAAATAAATCCCTTAAATAAAATATGTAAAAGTCAAACAAATATTTATTAATGACAATGTTTGGAATTAGCCCTTCAGTGGCATGATTCAGTAAATCCAACATCTCTATGGTGAGGTAACATTTCATTAAAGACTGAGAGCTCCTTTAGATAGAGGAAATGGTCTTTTACAATATAGCACTATAAGTAAATATATATGTTTAACTGTTGTAAGTCACTTTGAGACCCAGACTGGGGAAAAGGTGAGATATTAATATAACAACAACAACTCAGAAAGGATAAAATTTCTCCTTTATGGCCATAATTACCACCTCAATGCAGATCAAAGAAACTATTGCAAACTGTCTCCAAAAAGAATTGAACAGGGAAATTCAGAGGAAGAAACAGTAAAACTCAAAGAGTTACATTGTGAGACTTCGTGCTTATTTAGGGCAATCTGGGAGAGCCATCAGATTCTTGTGCTGTATCCTGCCCTGAACCTGTATGGCCAGGTTTGGTAGAGGCCTGGAAACCATTTGCATAGCTAAAGGTACTGCATTGATTGTCCAGAAGATGTCAGATATGACTGTGTGATACACAGAATCATAGAGCTAAAAGATAACAAGGATCATCTAGTCCAAGCCCCTGCCAGTGCAGAAATCCACATCTATAGATTGCTGGTGAGTGGCTGCTTGAAAATTTCCAATGAAAGAGAGTCCACAGCCTTGTTACCCTGATTTTTGGGGGTCCCGGGAGGGACACCTAAATGTGCTGAAACAATGGGAAGGGAATTAGCGCAGAGCACTAGTTTGCAATACGAGAGGCAGGATAATGTAGCGAGATCTTGAGCCCTATGTCTACGGGGTCAGACCGAGTCAATGATAAAGCAGAAGTTGAAAATAATAATTGTTTTATTGAAACACAATCAAGTGTATGCAACACACTCACACAAGGAACTATAGAAATAAAGATAGGAGTGGGATAGAGGGATTTTGAGAGGAGATTTGGTACGGGAAATACTATACCTGTCATGAAGCCCGGTAGAAGCAAAGAAGCTGGGGATCGTGGATTCTCAGCATGTGGGGCTGAGGGGAGGCTCGTCAAGCGGAGAGACGGCAATTCGGGAGGTAAGTCACGAGCGGTCCAATGAGACGCTCAAAGTCAGGGGTTCTTATAGAGAAAATTGTGGTTGCAGGCTAGTCCGTACTTGGGGAAAACAATGAGTTTTCGGCTGGAGACAAAGCCTTCAAATGGTCAGTACTTTAGATGATTGAGTTATGACCAGATTGTCAATGGAGTAGCCAGTATGCAAACGCAGAGTGCTTGAGAGTTGTATAGTCCGCTCATCAAGCTGCCTGTGCAGGGCAGGGGATCTTTTGTAAGTAGTGTGCATACATAATGCGACACTTGCCTTGAGGTCTCCTGAAGCTGCATTCGGCAATGACTGGCCTGCCTAGATTGGGATTTGAATGGTTCGGCTATTGTTGGCCGCACCTGTGTGCGTGCTTGTCCGGGGGCCTCGCAAGCATGTGGAGAGGAATGGGTAGAGAAGGTCGAATTATTGATATCAAATGATATCTTAATATCCCACAAGCTCGGGCTAGAAACAGCGGTAACAATCCCCCCCCCAAAAAAATGGGCGATGTTGGGGACAATATCGATCATTTTCCAATTAAAAATCAAAAATAGTTTTAGAGCAAAATAGGGGTCTACAGGTTCATAGGTAGTATTTCTCCATAGGAAGAGGGAATTTTGATGAAAAGCAAAAGGGTTTCTATCTTATAAAAACATTCCTAACTAAACCTAAACACATTCACACAAATGCATAGCAACAATAAGCAATAAACAACAATAAATCGTCCCGTCAATTGGGAAAGAGCAGTAAATGAGCAGTTGAGGCAAATGGCAAAGTGCAAAACAGTTGAGTCTTTGAAGCAAAGCATCGCTTCCAATGAAGCACTGCAAGTCTTGAGCAAGGAGAAAGTGGTAGCAGTTACAATGTATCCAATTTTGCAAAACTAGCTAACAATCACGAGCTGACTATTAGCTGGGTTCATCTTGCAGCTCTTGGAGAAAGGAATAGTCCATGAGGAGCTTCTTCGGTGAGCAAGAAGGCAAAAGTCTTTTAAAATGTGGTTATAAGTCCAAAGTCCTTTGTCTCTGTCGGGAGGCATTTGAGGTCACACACACCCCCATGGTCCCCCAGCTGCTGCAGAGGGTTCGGGTATCTCCTAGGACTGACTCCCGATTGGAGCTGCGATTTTCTTCTCCACCACCCCTCGATACCCGGGGGAGATGGTCAGGTCCGGGTGGGCCTCCGGGTTCTCCGGAGCTGTCGACCTATAGCTATTTTGGCAACAGAACTGACAACAAGCTTATCCAACACATAGATAAAACGCAAATTACCAGCTCAGCGCCTGATGGGAGTTCAAGTTGAAACAATTTTTGCTCACTGTGATCTGAAAGCGTATGTGGGAGCGAGGATTTAAATAGCTCCCAAGTATAGAGCTGTTTTGGCCGTAGGAAGGCCGATACGGGCTGTGAGTCTGCGGATTCAGGACCCACATTACTCCATCGGCCCTTTGCAGTGACGCTAGGCTATTCAGGTAGCGAGGTTGCTAATTCGGAACCCGCATCCATCCATCAGTCCTGATGCCGATCGAGAAGCCATGCCAACCCGACCATGCCTTAGACCCCTCTGGCAGGCCAAGCACCTGAGACCCCCCTAACAGGATCGGGTTCTACTTGGCAGATGCTCGCTGCAGTCCCCCCATCACTCAGACCCAGAGCTTGGATCCAAGCCTGATGATGTAGACCAAGGGCTTGGGGCTGTTGCCCATACGGTGCTGATGGTTAGGTGTTGGTTCTGAGTGCGCAACTTCCCTACCTCACGAAAGCTGGATTCCAAGGCAGGCCTGAGAGACAGTTGCCTTCGGATAGGCTTTTGAAACCGGATGAGACATTCTAATCAAAACAATGCACACTAACAATAAACTATGTACAAACTACAAGCCTCGGAGCTCTCAATAAAACCAGCTAGCTTGTAGCTGGAAAATTTGTTTCTTGACCCACAGTGCAAGGCCAATCAAGCATATGGCTAGTATGACCTGAAAGACAACCAGAATTATTAAAGGGTGCAAAGCGAGGTGGGCGATCGCTTGCCCCATGGATGACCAACTGAAGGTGTCCCACCATGACTGTTGTGAGGTTGATTCTAAATCTTCAAATAATTCAACAATTACTTTGGCGGAGTGGTTAACTGTCAGTGTAATCTGATGGAGGGAGTGCAATACCTCCTTTATTCTATTGGCTAGGCAGGTGAGATTCTGTAGCCATGTAGACACGGGAATCTCATCCTCGATGTGGAATCCGACTAGTTCGGATTCCGTGGGCACATATCCATTCTCTAAGATATAATCTTTTATCTCCCACCTGAGATAGAAGTTGTTCCCAAAACAATCCTGTACATGCTGCGAGCAAAAGCACGGGTTGCCAGTGGTGCGGTTGATGCTTACTGTCACACCACTAGGCAATACTGTCACATCTGAACATGGGGTTCTTAAACAAAAGCACTCCTTATTGATCTGTGCCATAACTGTATAGTTTACTGGTACTACAACATACTCAGAGACATTGCTATAACTAAAACTATCAATATTGCGAAAACACTGTACCCAATGATGGTGAAATAAACAACTGGATAAATCAAATGAGTTCGTACCGTTGGACCAATGGTACATTTGTCAGGGAAGTAGGGTGGCATTAGTGGCTATTAAGGGTAGTCCTAAATGGGATAATGGATGTAAAATTACAGGGTCCAAAATCCTTTCATGTACGACTTCCACCTTGAGAGTTAGGCTCTCCCAAGTGGCATGCCGTATCTGCGCCAAAGCGGCGGGGTATTCTAGGGGCTCCAGGTAGTGCTCTCTCAGCAGGCTCAGGATCTCCGGGTGTATTAATCTCAAGAGGCTGGCCTGAATCACCTGAGTGGCAAAGGTGATTATGTTGCTTTGCAGTTGCATACACTGAATAGCAACTGACATATTGTGTGTCGTGGTTTTTAAAACACGACCAAAGTCAGACACTATATCTCTCTCTGCGCCAACCCATTGAGGAAACAATTGACTGATCAAATCCATTCCTTGCACCAGGTTGGTTAAACCAGGGGCGGAGGACACACCAATTTCTTTAGTCTTGGAGCCAATCATACCTAATTTCTTTGCCAATACCTCGTTGTCCATAGCGTTAATTATTGTGCCGCTCCTAAGACGGTCCCTAGGACGCTTCGCTTAGGGTGAGCGTGTGGGTGGGAAAGACAGCCACCGCTTTTCCCAGTGCTCCCACTGTGTCCATGCTAATTTCAGATAAGGCTGGCAGGCAGAAATGACCTTTGAAATATTAACTACTGTGAAATTTAAAACCATGGTGGTGACAATGGGTTGGGAGTTCGAGTACGCGACTACCTCTATATCCTTACGTATTAGGGTGCTCCCCACATACATGGCAAGGGAACTAATGGAAGGAGGAGTATAAGCAGGGGAATCTGGGCATCACATTTTGCCACATGTGAATTTGCAACCAGTCGGGGTATGGGTGAGGTTACAGCATGTGAATAGAAAGGTTTTCCACTCCCATGCCGGGTGACAATCATCATAGGTGAACCTAACCACAAACAGGGAGGCATTGCGGTGCCAGCTCCGGACCATTTTGATGGTCAACGGAGATGGGGCAATGGCCATTTCAGTGTAGACCTTAGCTTCACTACAAGCCACAGACATTCTTAACTCCAAGCTAAGTCTCCCTCTGGGTTGTACCTGTATCTGTGAGAATAATTCAAATGGGTATGTCTTCTGAACCCAAGGTAGCAGCTGTGAATTTTGTAGCAGGGCTTCTGCCTCCTGGTAAGGATTCCAATGGCAGATCGCCTGCACGTTGAATTGCCAATTGGTGGTGAATTGGGTGGTGTATTCGGGAGAGGCTCCGAGGACACATTTAATCAAAGAAAACAGTACCGCAATCCATGTGAATGGTCCCATTCCGTCTCCCTGTAGGGAACACAGAAACGGTAGTCCGTCACTATCTATAACTATATACAAGAGCTATTTACAGAAGCAGAAAGTCAGAGGGGGTGCCACTCCTCTCTGTCCCATTCATACAATGTTCATTTACCCATTGTCAAAGGCCTTGTAGATTGAGACAAGTGTCTCGGACAAGTTAACGGCTGGCACTTCCTTGCAATTTAAGGAAGTCTGACAAATCACTGGACTCACATTGGGCTTTTGGGCGCCTGGATCTTCCGGCTCGGGGATTGCCACTGAGGCGGGATTGACAGGCTGACCTCTCCATTCTTTAAGCTGGGAGATGTGGAAGAATTTAAGCCAGTCTCCTTTCTTCCTAGGTATGCGGACCTGGTAGACTGCGGGGTAAATCCTTTTCACAATGGGGACAGGACCCACCGATTTAGCGGCAAGAGAGTGCTTATCCTTATAGAAATTCCTATAAAGGACCAGCTGCCCTTCTTCCCACTGGCATGGGTCATGAACCCATCCCAGCCTTTTATCCATCTCTTGCAGGTTCTTACCTAGTTGTTCTGCTACCTGCCTGTGTATTTGACCTATATAATGGATCAGATTCTTCACCCACTCATTGTTCAAGACAACGGGTTCCAAATCTGAAGGCATACTAGTATCGATCCAGAAGGCCTCTGGCAGCATCATTTTACGCCCTATCGTAACCATGTGTGGTGTAAAACCATGTGATGCCACAGTGCCTCTGAATGCCATTAAGATAATGGGCAGTTTGACATTCCAATCCTTCCCCAAGGAGCGCACGACCTTCCGGAGTGCCTCCTTCAAAGAACAGTTGGTGCGTTCTATCTGTCTGGAGCTTTGCAAGTGATGCTCAATGTGGAATCGCTGGCGTATGCCCAGCGCCTTGCACAATTCTTGGGTCATCTCCCCAGTGAAGTGAACTCCAAGATCCGAGTCAAGGTCATGAGACACACCCCAGTGAGCCCAAACATTGTTGAACAGCAGCCGCGCAGCTGTGCTAGCTGTATTGTCTCTGCAAGGGAATGCCTCTACCCATTTGCTAAAGGGATCAATTACTGTCAAGCAGTACTTGTTCCCTCTAGGTGTAGTGGGCAAAGGACCTATAAAGTCTATTTGGATTCGGGTCCAGGGATGCTCAATCCGTTGGTGTTGAATGGAAGCTTTGGGTCCGGAGGGGTCAGCATTGACCATGGTGCAAGATAGGCAATTGTCAACCCACTGGTTAACATCTTGCTTCATCTGGGGCCACCAATCGGTTTCCCTAACTCTGTCCAACGTGACTCCTCATCCACGGTGTCCCTGCTCATGAGTGAAGTGGATCACATCTCCTAGGAGGTCCTTGGGCACTATCCAATGGCGCTGGCCACTGGCATCGATGGCCCAAAATACTCCGTCTAACTGTTCTATCTTAAAGTGGCCAGACTCGTCAGAGCCATTTCTGGCCAGTTCTGAAATCTCTGGGTCTCCTTTCTGAAGGGTACCTAAGTCGAACATAGGGGGAAGCAACAGCTGTTTGGGATTGACATCGATGGCCGCGATGGGGGCCCCATCGTCCATAAAAGCCGCGTCCCTGGCAAGGGCATCTGCTCGGTTCTTCCAAATGCAAGTAGCCGTGCCCTTCTTTTGGTGCCCTCAGACATGAGCAACCCAAATAGGGGCAGTCCTCTCTTCAATTTGGGCAGCAATGCGAACCCATTTGTCCAGATGGGCTATGGGTTTCCCATCTGCAGTTTTTAAGTCATTTTGGATCCAGATTGGAAGCCACACACTGGCTGCTTTAGCAGTCCAATCTGAGTTAGTGTAGATGGCTAATGGGCAGTCAAGTGGTTCGTGCTCTAAGATAGGCTTTAGAGCTTCTACTTCTGCTGCTTGGCTAAAGTGGGGCTGGGCTTTTCCCTGTAGGGTGAAGGAGTCTGTGACACAGATTGCTCCAAAGCCTGTCCGTGGACTACTGTCCACGTGCATGGAGGAACCATCGCACAACCAACATGTAAAGCCTTGCAACTGAGCCTCTTTGAGAGAAGCTCCCCACTCAACTGGCCAATTAGGTTGGTACGTTGGTGGCAAAGGACACTCATGCATGGCTCCGGTCACAACTAGGCCATAGGGAGCCGGTGGATCTTGTGGCTGTTTTTGGAAATCCACCCCATGGACACCAGGGAAACGGTCCATTTGGCTATCCATGCATTGGATACCTGGCCATTCTGGCCCTTTCCAGATAAAATGTACTTATGCGGTGTGGGGGGGGGGGTCTGGACAATCACATGGGCACCTCCAATCATAAATTCCCAGTGCGTTAGAGCCCAGACGAGTGCGAGGCAAGTTTTCTCACAGGGAGTTCAAATTACAGGAGGCGTATGCTATAACTCGCTGAGTGCCATTCAGTTGCTGCGATAGAACTGCTCCTACACTCCTATCCGAGGCGGCTAGTTGTACGAGGAATGGTTTGGACATGTTCGGGTGTGCCAATGCTGGCGCTTTCATAAGGTCCTCTTTTAACTGTGCAAAGCCTGTTGTTGTGCATCTCCCCACTCCCACTGGGCATTCTTTTTCAACAGGGCTTATAGAGGCTTTGCCTTGGCGGCGAAAGACTCAATAAAATCCCTGGAGAAATTGAAAGTCCCCAGGAGTGAGGGAAGAAAGTGCACGTCCGTAGGAGCAGGTAATTTTGCAATTACCTCGACCCTTCCGCTCCTAAAGGGTCCTTCTGGTCCTAAACAATATCCTAGGGATTTGACCTCCGTGGTCACCAACTGTGCCTTTTCTCTACTGGCTTTAAATCTGGTGTATCTAAGGATAGGCAGTACTTCATGGATAATGTCCCTAGTTTTGTCTTCCGAATCTGAATGGATGAGGATGTCATCCACGTAGGGCAAGATGTGGGCTCGTGAAGCTGGCTGCAGCCTAGACCACATCTTGACCATGTGCGCGTGGCAGATGCTGGAGCTCGAGTGAAAACCCTGAGGCATTCTTTTGAAAACGTACTGTTGCCCTCAGAACGTGAAGGTGAACTTGTACCAGCACGCTTCGTGCAGCGGTATTGAATGGAAGGGGTTAGCCAAATCCAATACGCTGTAGTATTTGGCTCCAGCTGCAATAGCAGACAAGATCTCATTGTATTGGCCACGACTGGTGCTACGGGGGGAGTGACGGAGTTCAAAGCTCTGAAATCTACCGTCATTTGCCACGTTTTACCATCAGCCTTGAGCACAGGCCACAAAGGCGCGTTACAGATGGACTGCATAGGAGTGACTACATCCCACTGGACAAGTCCTTCAATTGTCTTTCCTATGCCTTCCTCTGCCTCTGCAGGATACTTGTACTGCTTCTGTGGTGGGGGATCCTTGCCTTCGATTAACACGCAAGCACCCTTCACCTTGCCACACTCAATTTTGTCTCTAATCTAATCTAATCTTCAGGGAGCGCTTGTACCCATGGATCATTAGCCACACACTGCACAGGGGCAGGGGCCTTAATAGCAGCACAGCGGTGTACCGTGGAGATCTCAGGGGGTCCCTGGTCTAATTGCCACAAAAACCCGTTCGCGTAGTCCACTGTTAGCTTATTTCCCTGAAGGAATCCGATGCCCAAAAGGCCTTCGTCTTCCCCGTGGTTCTCACAAGCCCGTGGTTTAAAACTGAACGTGTTAATGGTCATAGGGATATTGGTCCATGCCTTAGCTTGGTGTCCCCCCCCCCACCATATCCAGTCAACTGGACAGTCTCGGGGGTGGGCTCACCATGTCTCACTAATTTGGGGTGCAGCACATTCAGCGCTGCACCAGAATCCACAAGAAGGGTGGCAGGAGTCTTGTCCCTCTCCGTCCCAATGCCTGCCTTCACCCAGAAACTTCCCCACTTATCCGGCTTCAGCCAAGCCACGACATTGCGAGGAAGCTTCCTGGACCGGGGGCACCCCTATTCCTGCAGGTCCAGGCTGGGATAGTATCCAGCCGGGGGAGGGCCGTTGGTCACGGCGCTGACTGGCTGCTTACTTCCTGCCTGAAGCTATTTCTCCAGAGCATCCAAAAGCTCAGATGTTGGCCTCTTGTCGAACTGGCTCATGTCCAGTCCGAACTTTCTAAGCATGCCCCAGATCTTTACTCTGTCTGAAGAGTAACTCTGGGCTGTGGGGTCATAACCTCCAGATGCCTCTTTAGGGGCACCAAGGTCCGGGGTCTGCTTCGGGGCTATGGGCGGCTGAGCGGAGTTCCCTATCCTGTTGGGCTGACTGCAGGAATCCCTAGCCTGCCACTGTCTGTTGTCCTGTCTGGGAGGAGGGAGCAAGTTCCAATTCCCCTTGGGAACGGAATTCAGAGCCGTCTTCCTGTGTTGGGAATGGGGTCCATAATTGGAGTATGTAACCTCCTGCATGGGCTCCCAATTCCCTAGAGGGGGCTTCAGAGAACCAGCCTCGCGGAGCAGGTCAGCAACCCGCCAGAGGTTGTTTCCAAACTCCTCCCAGCCAGTTGTTGTGGGGTCCACCAAGCCCAGGGCCATTTTGGTTTCATGGTTAAGACCTCCATAAAGGAGAGTCTTAAACTCTACCTGATTAAAATTGTACCCTCCTGGGGCCAAGGGGACTTTCTCAGCAAGTACGGCCAGAAGCTGCTTCCGAGCCACGTAAGCTTCAGGGTTCTCTCTGGGACCCTGTTGCTCCATGACATACAGAACGCTAGCACTCTGCCCAGGCCACAAAATCCTAATCATCTCCCTCATCCACTCGTGGGCCTTGAGCCTTACCAAGCCTCGAGCCACCATGGCAGACTCCAAAGTGGGGAGCTCAGAAGGGGACATGCACAACCTAGCCAGCTGGGTTAAGTCCTGGCCATTGGCTGTGGGGTGGGAGTGGATCACGGCATTAAGCCACATGATCCCTGTCTGTTTGTTAAGAGGACCAAGTTGATCTGCAATCGCCTTGGCCTCTGTAGCTCTCCAGGGGATCCAGGTCTCAATTTCTTGGGTCTCCCACACCTCTGCTCTATCTAAACTTCCTTCTCCCATAGAGGCAATCCTTTTTATCATGGAACGGGTCTCAACGAGCTGGACTGGGACTCCATGGTCGCTCCAGTCTGGGTTGTGGGGAAGAGTGGCCAGAGCATCCTCTGGCAGCGGCTCTTCAAGGGAAAATGATGGGAGCAGTTCAGGACAGACCGCAGAGATCAATGCCCTTCAGGTGTTAAGCTGGCTCTCCAACGCCTCTATCTGTTTCTGGCAAACCGTGTGACTAACAGCCTCTTGCTGTTCCTTGACCTGCCCTACCATGAATTTGGCCACGGACCTGGCATGAGCTAGCTCAGCTTCTAGAGCACGAGTTCTCTCCTCCCAAGTCTGGGCCTGAAGAGTGGCAGCACTCAATTTCTGTGCGGTGGTCTACGCGACAGACGCGAAAGTTACCTTGTCCGCACGCAGAGCCTCCATCTCAGCGTGAAGCCGGGCATTCTCTTTCTCAGACTCTCCTAGCTTCTCTCTGGTCTCTACCAGGGTTCTTGAGGCATCTCTGGCCATCAGCCAAAGTCCCCATGCGGCCAAAGCATCCTTAGATGGCCCGAACGGGTTCCTTGACTGGCGCGCCTGAGCATACGCCTCCCTCAAAGTGGCAAAGGGATCTGCCGTCTGGAAGCTTGTCTCCTTCCAAGGGGCATTTCCCCTTGCTCAATACCCACTTTTCCAATTTCCCTTTGACCTCCCTCTCTAGCATGAGGTCTTTCACTTCCATCTTGCTGCCTTCAGCTATTCTAACCTTACACATGGGACCAGGACCTGGAGGGATGGGTAGGATCACCGAGACCCCTGGGGGATTCTAGGGAAACAAACTCTATGGAACTCTATTAGGAAAAAGGTGAGGGAACCTAACTCCAGCCTGCCCAAAGAAAAGTCACTTTTGTCTGTCTAAGCCCGGTCTTCCACCTCGACAGCTTAGGGACAAAAGGACGAGGAAATGGTTCAGGGATGGGGAGAGTCACCTAGACTTCGGGGAAACCTTCACGAGTACTTTGCCTGCCAATGAAGGGGGGAAACGAACCCAGTGGAACTTACAGTGCCTCCTGGCCAAGCAGCAGGGAAAAAGGGGCGAGGAGCCAAAACTGAACTGTCCCTAACAGTTTTTGGGGTGAGGGGCCCCTTCCTCCACCTCGGGCAAAACCTTCCAAAACCCTTTTCTATGTCAGGACTCACCACCCGCACCTACTTTCTTAGCAGTTGGGATGCACCCGAATTCAAATTCAGCCAGGATGCACCCACGCTTTCTAAACTACAAACGGGACGAACCCGTGTTTCACACTAATGATGGGACGCACCCGTGTTACTCTGGGGGGGGATTCTTCCCTAAGTGCTTTTACTGCCTTGCCATGAATGTAAAGGGAGTATGGACTGTTCCTAAAGCCCTAGTGCTTCGGATCCCAGCTCACAATAGTCCCGAAGTTAGGGATGTGATTCCCAGGTCAGTTTGTGCACACCCCTTGCTATCGGTCTTGATTCACTGCCCGAGAGCTAGTGACCAAGCCGGGTCGGCTGACACACACAAACCAAGAGAGAAAGGGGTGCAGATTTCCCACCCAGATAGAATAGCTCCTAGAGATCAAACTCAGAGTTCACGCACACGTGTTCCTAAAATCACCTTAAGACGACTATAGCCATTGCTTAAGTCTGTACCAACCTGACTTGAGTAGGTTCGCGACTCCCACTCAAATTAGGGGTACAGGGGCTGCCCATGTTACTCCACCACTCTGTTACCCTGATTTCTGGGGATCCCGGGAGGGACACTTAAATGTGCTCAAACAATGGGGAGGGAATTAGCACAGAGCACAAGTTTGCAATGCGAGAGGCAGGGTAATGTAGCGAGATCTTGAGCCCTATGTCTACAGGGTCAGGCCGAGTCAATGATAAGGCAGAAGCTGAAAATAATAATTGTTTTATTGAAACACAATCAAGTGTATGCAACACACTCACACAAGGAACTATAGAAATAAAGATAGGAGTGGGATAGAGGGATTTTGAGAGGAGATTTGGTACGGGAAATACTATACCTGTCCTGAAGCCCGGTAAAAGCAAAGAAGCTGGGGATCATGGATTCTCAGCACGTGGAGCTGAGGGGAGGCTCGTCAAACGGAGACACGGCAATTCGGGAGGCAAGTCACGAGCGATCCGATGAGACGCTCAAAGTCAGGGGTTCTTATAGGGAAAATTGTGGCCGCAGGCTAATCCATACTTGGGGAGAACAATGAGTTTTCGGCTGGAGACAAAGCCTCCGAATGGTCAGTACTTTAGATGATTGAGTTATGACCAGATTGTCAATAGAGTAGCCAGTATGCAAACGCGGAGTGCTTGAGCGTTGGATAGCCCGCTCATCAAGCTGCCTGAGCAGGGCAGGGGATCTTTTGTAAGTAGCGTGTATACATAATGCGACACTTGCCTTGAGGTCTCCTGAAGCTGCATTCGGCAATGACTGGCCTGCCTAGATTGGGATGTGAACGGTTCGGCTATTGTCGGCCGAGCCTGTGTGCATGCTTGTCCGGGGGCCTCGCAAGCACGTGGAGAGGAATGGGTAGAGAAGGCCGAATTATTGATATCAAATGATATCTTAATATCCCACAAGCTCGGGCTAGAAACAGTGGTAACAGCCTTTTGAGGTAGCCGTTTCCACTGTTGGTTGCTTTTACCATCTGAAAGTTCTTCCTAATATTTACTTGGAAATGCTCCATAGTTAACATCCTTCAGCTGATGTAGAATGCTGCAGCCAAGGAATATGTGTCCCCTTGAAAGAAAAGCTTCACTGGGAATCAATGCATTTACAGTTACTGTTAAGAAATGTGAGAGATTACAGTGAAACTTTCTAGCAGAGTAATCAAATTGGCAAAGCAGAAGCTCAACAACAACCTGTCCTATACTTCCTGACAAGGTCTGGCAGAGAAAGAAATAAGCTTAGTATTGTTTGTAAAAAAAAAAAAGAAAGAAACAGAAAATGCAAAATCAGTGTTCAATACAATAAATCTAATGGGTAAGAGAGAGAGAAGCAGAAAAATGTCTGCATGCACAGTTGATGCAGAAAGACAGTGTGGCAAAGCAAAGAGACAGGGGAACTGCCAACATGCAAACCAGTGATTTCTGAATTTAGGCATGAAAAGGTTGCTAAGTCACCCCTTCAGTACACAAACAAAAAGGTTAAAACAAAATATAAGATGCAATTAATTCAAACAATAGAAAATGTTTGAGCTTGCTCAGAATTTCCCAGGACAAGCCCTTCTCTATTCCATCATCACTGATCTGGAAGCCATGCCCTATGCGAAGCAGCTTAGGGCACTGGGGATGTTTAGTCTGCACAAGAGAAGGTTAAGAGGGGACATGATAGCAATGTTTAAATATTTGAAAGGATGACATGTTGAGGAGGAAGCAAACTTGTTTCCACTGCTCCAGAAACTAGGACAAGGAGCAATGGATTCAAGCTACAAGAAAGGAGATTCCACCTAAACCTCAGGAAGAACTTCCTGACCGTCAGAGCTGTCCAGCAGTGGAATACGCTGCCTCAGAGTGTGGTGGAATCTCCTTCTTTGGAGGTTTTCAAGCAGACGCTGGATGGCCATCTGTCGGGAGTGCTTTGATCTGTGTTCCTGCATAGCAAGGGGTTGGACTGGATGGCCTCTGTGGTCTCTTCCAACTCTATGATTCTATTATTCTATGAAACACATTTTGCAGGAAAGCAAGAGAGGACTTTCCCCATAGCTGCTCCTAGGCTCCAGAACTCAGTGTGAAGGGAAACCAGATCAGCTCCATCTTTTGTTTTGCCTCCACTAGCAGGCAAAGTTGTGTGGAATTTTTTTCAGATACATTTGTGGCTGGTCATCTTGAGCTTTAATTATAGTGGTAAAGTGGGTTTTAAATGTAATAAATAATTGCAAGTAGTCATTACATTCTTTTCAGTCTTTCAGAGGCTTTGGCCATTTCCGTACTACACTGCTGTAGTGCTGTTATTCCTCTTTCAACATCCTGTGGAATTCTGGAGTTTGTAGTTTCCTGAGGCCAAAGATGCCCCTGCGTAAACTGCAAACCCCAGGATTCTAAAGGATGTTAAAAGTGGAATAATAGCACTATAACTGTGTAGTGCGGAAATGGCATTTGTAATCTCCGGAGATAGGGTGGGCAAATTCTGACTCCCCTGATGTTTTTCGACAGCAACTCACATAATTTATCTGCAGTTCCTAGCTAGAGCTGCTGAACACTGGACATGGTAAATTGAAAAAGCTCCCGGAGGGCCAAAATTTCCGACCCCAACCTAACAGCATGGTCAGGGCAGGGATTAACAGCAACAGTAAAAGAGTTGCATGCTTTAGGGGTGGATACCATATATTGTAGTTCTGGGCTCCTATGCCTAAGGCTATTTGTGTGACCACTGAGTCAGTCTCTGGTTTTGTCATTTTTATCAGCTTCCACTTCTCTGTTCTTCTTGTCACCATAACAATTCTCTTTTGTCTCCGGTTCCAAGGGAGGAGTATTCAGATTTCCATGGGACAAGTTGATAAACAATTTTCATTTTATTAAGAACAGCACACAAAATATAAAATTCTTCAGAAGCAAACCAATTTATGTAGTTTTCCAGTTGTTCCCATTTATGCAGAGAAGGTACAAATGAAAGCCACATTCATCTCCCACTAAGGATAACAGGCTTGATGGGAAGTCCCACAGTCCCTAGTGGAAAAGGGTGCTCAACATATCATTTAACGGCCAAGAAAGAAGCCATCTGGAGTTGTTGATGCCAGTCCTCTGCTCTCTACCTTTTTTACAAGGTGGGGATGAAAATTGTCTGGGAATAGCAGGCATGGAATATAAGCTGTCAATATGAGTAAAGCTGTGCTTTCTATAAATGGGACAATTAATTAATTAATTAATTAGATATGTGATATGAGGGTTTGTAGCACACACATCACTTTTTATTTCATTTTTTATTTATTCCATTTATATAACCTACCTTTCGTCAAAAATATTGAAGGCATAGTACACAATTCTCTTTCCCCCATTTTCTTTCCAATCCAGCAAGCTAGATTATGTTCCCTGGTTGTGATTGGCCCCTTCTCGCCAGTGAGCTTTGTGGACTGGGTGGGAACTTAAACCCAGATCTTCCTAGCTGTAGCCTGACAATCAAACAGTGGAGTCTCTAACAGGACAACAAGGCACCTCCCTCAGCACCCATGAAGTCCATTAAAAATTACATAATTATTATATTTAACTGGATGTAGAGACATATATGCCAGCCCTGAGACTTGGGCCTCAATTCCGCATCTCATCCACAGGCAGACCTTATACTATGTTGACCAATACACCCACCCACCCACCCACACACAGGCCCACACACATACACATGCACTTACTTTAAAGCCCCTAAGCAGCCTGACATGGGCATTCCAAGCTGCAATCCAGGACTGGAGAAGGTCTGATAACCCCTTCCCCATGCCTGGATGCACAATTGTGACATCAGCACTAAGGTCCACAGGGATCCTTTGCAGATCTCAGCAGTTCTGTAATTATTGTGCTTCTGAAAGGGGAACGTAAGTTGGAAGGGAAGATTTAGGTGCTGAACAGAGAGGATGGGAATGCCAACCTCTGCAGAGCCCGCAAAAAGGAATCCACGTGCATCATGGATACTTACATATGTAGCTATCCCTACTTGAATTCTGGCCATTGTATTCATTTCTCCCAAATGTTTTCAGGCTCAAGCACAAAAGTAGGTTAATTGTGCAGTGGCGGTGCAATTATGCAGGAGAAGGAAGGGCAAAGCCCTGTATGTTTTCCTCGTGTATTTTCGGGGGGGGGGGCAGTGGTTTGGGTATGGTTTCTATAAGCCTCTGTGGGGTGTTGGGTGTTTGAGTGCTTGCTGTAAGAGAGGGTGTTTGGGAACAAGTGAGGTGATCTGCCTATTAACGTGGGTTCAAATGAATGTTTTATGTCTGTGTTTGTATTTGATAGAGATTCAATATACCGCAGTTGTTTCCCAATTCGAGCATGCTGTCTAATGAGCTAAAGGAATACTTACATCTATAAGGGTGAAACTGCAGCTTCCCTTGTCCCTTGGGTTTGTTCTGTTCAAAAATTTGTATGAGTTGTAAAAGGGAAAGCAAACCATTATCCGCTCTGCAGGGATAGCTGGAGAAGATGCAGGGCTTTTGCTGCCATTACCAGAGTAGCTGGTAGTAGACAGAACCCTGTTGTGCCCCCTTTTTTTGGTGTCCCTTGTGACTGTGGGTGAGATGTTGTTTCTTTTTTATTATTTTTAGGATATCTTTATTAATAATTTCCAAAAAATGCTAAAACTCTACAAATACATAAAAGGAAAAAACATAAAGAAAGCACAAAACACATGAAATAGAAAATACAAAGTAGGGAAAAAGTGAAAAGAAAGAAAGAGAATCAGCTTCCATCTTCTCTTTAAATGGATTATAGCAACCTAATTATTCAACCCTCTCAAAGATAAGATCCAGCACTTCCCTTCCTCTCCTTCCCCAATTCATACTTCCCCCTGAAAAAAAAGATAAATGAACTTTCTTCTGTCAAAGGTTAACATATCTAGCATAGTATCTCAACCTTATTTTCCATAAAATACCATTACATACCAGATTTACATGATAAATAGCATGACATGATAATTGACATTAGTGCTAGGTACTACTTGCTAACTTGATTACCTAATATTTTCACTAGTTATACCTGTAGATCTATTACATTTTATACTAACTGCTTCTTGCTAACTTGATTACATAATATTTTCACAAGTTGAAACTGCAAATCTATTACAATTTATCATAGATCCATCATTTCTAACCCATTCCACATTGTAAAATCTTATATAACATTTGTTAAGCCAATCCAATTTTCATCATCTTATGTCTGTTATTTCATTTTGAATTTAACTCCTCACCTTCTTTGTAACTTTCCCATCTGTGGATTTCATCCTCACCAGCCTCTCAGACTCACTATTTCGGATTCCTTCCAACTTGTTATTTTTAAACAATTATCCTGAAACAGCACTCTGCTTTTTATCATCTTTCTCACACCCCCTTTCATCAAGCAGGTTAAGTCAATTTGGTTTTGTTCACGGGATCAGAGCAGTTTGATTATTGATCATACAAAGATTAGCTTCCTCCTTCTCTCCTTCCCTCCACTGGACTGTAAACTCCCTTTCACAAACCAAAGTTTCTTGGGGCCTTTCAGCACTTTACCTGCACCCAACAATGTCCCAGTGTCATCCCGGCAGTGCCTTTGCCAGTGTGGGAGCGTGTCCAAATGCTCCCCTTCACACCCAGCCAGCTGCTGGCAGATGGTAATAGTTGGGACATGTTCTTTCCTTCCATAGTGCAGCTGGCCTCTTCCTATGCTGCACTGAGGAAGGAAGTGCCTTGATAGCACTTCCGTCCTTTCTGCATGGCCCCCACCGACACAATCATCAGACAAAAGGGGCCTATTACCAGATTTTTTTTCCAGTAATAATATAATGCACTATCATGACAGCTGGGGAGACAATAGGAGTGGGACCATGATGACATTGTGCAGTAGTATGCATTGCAGACCGGCTTCAATGCATACCCATGCCAGGATGGGGCCATAGTGTGGAAATGGCCATGGTCAGACATCTTTCCCAACTCAATAACTTCCTCAATTAGCTCTACTTGAATTTGTCTCTCCATATAATTTTCACCCTCCTTCAGTTTCATGTTGTTAACTTCTATATCCCTCTCTTGTCTAAATCTTCCCACAGCTCCTTGATCTCGTTCCTCAGGGCCTCCACCATATCCTTCTTGAAATGTAAAAGTTCCATGTATAGCTCCTCCATCATCTATTGCAAAAAGTCTTGAAAATATTCCTTGGAAGGTTCCATTTTTCATTCAGTCCCATGATTCCAGAGTTAACAAGTCACTTCTCCCATGTCTAAACAGAAGCTGTCAGCAAGCTATCAACATTAAACAGATAATGTCCATACTTCCTCATGCTGTAATTTCTCTCATGCTGTTAAAATCCAATTCTGTCTTGCAAAGAACATCCAGTTCAATCTATTCACCAAATATATGCACTTAAATCCTTAATTATTCTCTTTTGAAGACATCAGCCCTTGATATTTTAATGTATCTGTCCCTGTACTTACTAAGTTCTTAATTGTAGCAATAAGGTAGCTGTTTAGGCTCTGATGTTCCTTTTTAATCAGAAGGACATTTCACCTTTTTTAACTCCAAAGGTTTAATTGTTTCTTTAAAAAAAAAAAAAAGTGCCAGTATAGGTCTGTCTGATCTTCAGATTCAAACAGCTATATTTCATGGCAAGAACAAGGGCCATTTCCGCACCAAACTGTTACAGTGCTATTATTCCACTTTCAACAACCTATGGAACCCTGGGGTTTGCCTCAAAGGCCCCTTCTTAAACTGCAAACCCCAAGATTCCATAGGATGTTGAAAGTTTAATCATACCACTATAACAGTCTACTGAGGAAATGGCCAAGATTTCGCTTCCTTGGTCCTTCCCATTCATAACATGCTTACTCACTAGTAAATACAAGTAATGGGCACTTAAGACCTTAAGGGTTATCCTCTGCTCTCCGTTTAATCCAAGGGGAATATCTCTAGCCAGAAATGCCTTTGGCCAGTACTTTTACTGTGAAAGCTTTCCTCAGTGCAGAGCTGCAGCCAAGAGCATCTGCATGACTGGCCTGCCAAAAGTTAAATCCTGGTGAGATGTTGTTTCAAAATACATTTTAGAGAAGCTGAATGAGTTCATACATGTTCTGAGTACACATGCCTATCAGGGATCTTGCAACTTTGGGGGTAGTGCACATCTTTAGGGAAACGGGATTGGAAAAAAACACATTCACATAGAACTCTCTAAAAGTGAGAGAGAGTTCTTTGTGAGAGTTCTAGGTATTCACAATAGTTGCATAGGGGGATAGCTAATATTAAACAGAACATGCAACATAGAACACAGTATTTTAGGATGGGAAGATACTAACTCAAAGTGAGCAAACTTGCAAGCAAACGTGTGAGGGTTTTGGAATGAAGCAGTTTGAAGGTGTAGGGTTGCTAAGAGGAGGTAGAGATGAGAGGGAAAAAGAGGTTCAAAAGTAAAATGAATATTAAAATTAATTCTTTCCCTAATCCACCCAGAGATACTAGGGAAAGAGGTACAGTTTGTGATGTCTGCAATGTACAGGGAAAATACTCCTTGAAATATAGATTTAAGAGATGTCAGACATTACCTCTCCTTGGCTTTGTTGGCCTTGTGAGAGACTAGGGCCTTTTCCGCACTAGACTGTTATAGCGCTATTATTCCACTTGCAACATCCTATGGAATCCTGGGGTTTGCAGTTTCGGGAGGGGCTGGAAACTGCAAGCTCCAGGCTTCCATAGGATGTTGAAAGTGGAATAATAGCGCTATAACAGTCTAGTGTGGAAATGGCCTAGGTTGCAAGGCAAGGAAGACAAGCTAACTAGGGTCCTCTAAGCCAGAGGCAAGACTTTGATACAGAATGAGCAAACCAGATTCTCTGTTTAAAATCTTGGAGCCTGAGGGTCTGAAAATGGTTTCAACTGGAAGGAGTGAGGTTTAGTTTGGACAGTGACTACAGTACGCCTAAGCTAGGTCAATGATTTTCAGCAAAGGGCCTCAAGAAGGAGGCAGGTTGTTTGAACTCTTGGTTCCAGTAGACACACACACACACACACACACACACACACACAAATACACCAAAGGACTATCATTGAATTTGGAATGCTTTTAAAATCATCTCATGTGGGAAAAATGGCTCAGAGAAGCACCTACTTAAGAAAGGCAACATAGAAGTGTTAAGTCAATCAACTTGTCCCAAGGGTGACATGTCCTGTCAAGGTCATGTCCAGTCTATAAGGCATTGTTTGCCAACTGCAGGACCACATGCTGGGAGAGATGGAGCATTGTCTGGGGAGGTAGTCACTGTTCAATTGTTTAATCAGGAAACTTGGGGATGATAAATAATGGAGTCCATCCTTCTAAAAATGAGTGCTAGCTACAAGAGTTGACTAGGAGAAGTTTTTCCAGCTTCTGTGTCCTTGGCCAAACAATCAAAAGATATTTCATTTTTGAGTAAGTATACATTCATCCTGGCAGGGGTGTTGTACAAATATGACAGTTTAGCCACAATATTGTGTTATCAGGAGGGATGGGTCCTCATTTGATTCATAGCTAGTGAGCATATCTGCAGCATGCTTCTTCAAAGCTGATGGTTTTCAGTGGTGTTGCCAAAGATGTTTACAGAGTGGCAATCAGAATGACTGTGTTCTGTGTATAAAGTGATATTGCTTTGCTGTTGACTTTGTTGTTCAGAACACATACAACCCCAACAACAAGTAAGCTACAGTGGAGCAAGCACCTGTTGATGTGATTCGAACCAATTGGTGCTGCCATTCTAAAGTAAGTAGCTCAAACTCCTGCTTTGAAAGAGCAATTAAGAGGGATTTCTGCAGCTGAAATGGCAGCAGGAATTCACTGGCATCAAAAGCTAGTTAGAGTTTTTTTACCAAAAACCACAGTGGATGAAGAGTGGAGGTAAGAAAGACAAAATAGCTTCATTAACTGGACACAGATTTTTTTTCCCTCTTCCTGCTTGGTGTTACCCCACTGACATACCCTATCCCACGGACTATAAATTTGATATCAGATATGCCCACCATGCCAGGGAGGTTGCCCAGATGGGCACGTAGGCAAAGAGGTTGAAAGGATGAAACTAGGCCAGGCCAGGAAAACCCCCAGTCACGTAGCCCCAGGAGACCTCAGGCAGTACACATCTACATAGACAAAGGGTCCTCAGCCAAGAGTAGCCATCTTGAGGGCATTAGTGTGTTTTCCCCAGGTTGAGCAACTTTGACTGTGGAAAAATCTTAAATCAATATTGCAACCTGACTTGATCGCAACCCGACTTGATTGCAACCCACTTGCCATTGTATGGCATTCCTTCCTTTGTTTTGGCCATTGTTCTTCCCAAGAGAGGGCCTGCCCTCAAGGTACATTCCACCCTGTAAATAGTCCTAGTTTTTGAGGATCTCTTCAGAGAACTCCCCGCCATGCTAGCAGACCAGCACTCTGTTAGTTGAGTGATCCCCTCAGCCATTTCTTTGCTGAGCTCCATTCTTCTCGCAGCTTCCCAGACCGAAAACTTCAGGATAGGTGCAGTATCACCACCTCTACAATCCCTTTGCTATGTCTTCTATCCATTTTTCACCTCTTTACTTTCTCAATAGGCCTTGTGTGTGTGAGCGAGTGAGTGAGTTGGTACGTGAGAATATATTCATTCAAAAAAATCCCTTTATTCAATATGTTTGGCTTTTTGGCTTGGCCTGACCCCATAAAGTTGGGTAAAAGATCCTGCTGGGTTACCCTGCCCACTTGTTTTGCTATTGCCAGTGCTCCGCTAATTTTCCCAACCTTTATAATTTGGAGCGAATCAGGGTGTCCCCCATGGGACTCCCAGAAGTCAGGGTAACATTGCTACCACCTTTGGGAGACTCCTAGGCATGAGCTCACATGTTAATGAAACCAGTGAGCTCCCTGAGTGTCATGCACCTCCGTTCTCATTGTCTCAGCCCAGCCCTGCCCCTTGCTGCTGACCTCCTCCTGACTCATTCTTCCAGAGGCAACATTCTGGCAGTGATTCCACTTGAGTCCTGATTTATGTGCTCATGAAGACAGGCCACCTCTACTCCACAATCTCTCTTACACAGACAAGGCACACACACCTTAACAAGTGTGTTGTATGCAAATGCAGCATACAGCTGGCATTGTGTGGTCTGAGAGAAAGCCAGTAGTTTCCACTCAGCTATTTTATGGCTCTGCCACCCACTGCACTAGCCAATAACTTCACAATGACATGGAGAGTTGTAGTGAAGGTTTCTCATGAAAAGATTTAGTAAGGTTTGAGATAATTGAACATCTCTCCCTTGAATACTGACTTCCAGATGAACACAGAAAAACAGCTACATTTCTCATAGTCCAGCAGCTAAATGGCTGCAGTACCTTCAGTGCTTGCCCACCTAACCTGAAAGGCAGCTCCTCTCCTACTTTGCTATGGTTGTGGAGTAAGTCATAAAAGCAGGGTGGCAGGGGATAACATGAAGTTCTTCCCTGGTGTATCCTTTTGCTAACTGTCCTTTATAGAAAGTTGAGATACTGGACTCTGAGCCCACAACTGAACTTTATGACCACAAGGCTATCCCCCACCCTCAGCACCTGTTCTTCCTGCAGTACACATCCCTTAGGACATAAAAAGAGTCCTACTGGGTCACAACCAGTCAGTATCCTGTTCTCAATAGTGGCCAGCCAGATCCCTAACATTTCTTACATTAATTCCAAAAAATACAGTTTCACACTCCCTGCTTACTTAAGCTACTGGTTGCATCAAAACAGACACACACACAGACATACAACGCCCATAAGTCAAAATACGAAGTACTTGTTTTTCCCTCTGAAATTCCACTTCAGGTCATATTCTTGGGAATGATATGGTATGTATAGCATCTTATGGCTCGAAATAAATATTTAAATAAAAAAACCAAACTCTTTTGTTTACCGAATCTCTACTGAAATTGTTCGTTCCATGACCCACAGTGTCCACAACTGCAATAGAATGTACCACAAAGCTGGTAGGCACAAAACAATAGGAGAGAAAAAGAAGAAGTAGTTGAATCCTGCTGTACAAGAAGGGGAATGGCCAGTTGGACAATGGGGTACAAGAGGAAAGATGAGAAAGGAAGCGTGCAGAGGGACTAGATCAGGCAGGCAGGCAGGCAGGCAGGCACAGTGGATGAGGAGACACACAGACAGACAAAGAAAGAAGAGGATGATATAATATATAAATGTGGAAGACAGGAAACATAATTAACATGCAAAGATTCAAAATACTAAATATTGAAAGATGACGGAGGAAACAGGACACAGGAGATGGCTAGTGATGGTGACATGATACGGCTAGAAATATAGGCAAAGATAATTACTTTGACAAAGGCGAGATGAGATGCTAAGGCCATTTCCTCACTAGACTGTTATAACGCTATTATTCCACTTTCAACACCCTATGGAATCCTGGGGTTTGCAGTTTAGGGAGGGGCCTCAAAGGCTGAGAATTCTAAATTCCCCTCCCTAAACTGCAAACCCCAGGATTCCATAGGGTGTTGAAAGCAGAATAATAGCGTTATAACAGTCTAGTGCAGAAATGGCCTAGGAAAAGGGGAGGAGAGACTAATGTTACCCTGATTCCTGGGGGTCCCGGGAGGGACACCTAAATGCGCTCTCAATTTATAAGTTGGGGAAATTAGCCAAGAGCACAGCCTAGCAATACGAGAGGCAGGGTAACGTAGCGAGATCTTGAACTCTATGTTTATGGGGTCAGGCCGAGTCAAGGAGCACGCAGAAGTTGAAACAATAAATGATGTTTTATTAAAAACACAATCAAACAGTGTATGCAGCACACTCACACAAGATAACTAAGGAAATAAAGGTTGGAGTGGGATAGAGGGGTTTTTAGAGGAGTTGTTGGTTTGGGTGATACTTCACCTCTCCTGAAGCCCGGTTGGAAGCGGAGAAGCTGGGGAGCGTGGATCTCAGCATGTGGGGCTGGGGGGAAGGCTCGCTGGACAAAGTGACAGCAAGGCGGGATGGAAGCCAAGAGCGATCCAAGGAAGCGCTCAAAGTCAGGGGTTTTTATAAGGAGAATTGTGACTGCAGGCTAGGTCGGACTTGGGGAAAACAACGGATTTGGGGCTGGAGACAAAGCCTCCAAAAGGTCAGAATTTGAATGATTGAATTAGAGCCAAATTGTCAGTAGGATAGCCAGTATGCAAACACGGAGTACTTGAGTGTTGTATAGCTCGATTGTCAAGCTGCCAGCGTGGGGCAGAAGATCTTTTGAAAGTTGTGTGCATACATAATTGAGTACTTGCCTTTGAGGTCTCCTGAAGCTGTGAGTCAGCTATTTCTGGCCTGCCTGTATTGTTTTGGAATATTACAGCGATTATCGGCCGAGCCTGTATGCGTGCTTGTCCGGGGGCCTCGCAAGCACGTGGAGAGGAATGGGTATGTGAGGCCGAATTATTGATATCAAGAGATATCTTTATATCCCACAAGCTCGGGCTAGCCAGGGCAGTAACACTAAGTCCCTGGAGAAAAGTGGGGGAAGGTTCAAAGATGTGTATTATTAAGGTTGACCTCAGGACAGTATTAATAATTGTCCAAATTGAGATTGAAAATCGTATATACCTAGTTAAGAAATCCTAAGGGGTATATGTGCATGTGTGCCTGCCTAATTATTAATTCTAAGTTCAAGAAAAAAGAACAAATGGAAATAAATGTCTTAGTAAGTGCTGATGGATATGAGAAATCTTTATTTTGCACATGACTAAATTATAACTGTTTATAATTTTGAGAAAAAAAGGAAATGGAAATATGGATTGGCTTAGCTGACTTATTTCTGGTATTGCTGCTGTTTCAGTCATCAAGAAAGAGGTTGAGGGTCACCACCAACCAGTCTTGGATTGAATTGCATGATGGTATGGGTCTAAAACTGTAACCCTTAAACCAGGAAAAGAAGGCCTGATGTAAAGTACAACTCTTTCCACCATCCAATACAAACAGTCATATTTGTGGTGCAAAGCTCTTTAAGCAACGTGGCTGAACATGAATAATAAGGAAATTGTTCTTGTTGCTTGTTGTTTCTTAAAAATTATATCAGAAGATTCTCTATTGTTGATAATAGGGGTGGGGTGGTTTTAATTTACACTTATAGAGAAAAGGTTTCGTTTCCCAAAACCTTTGTCTGTGTGTGTATTTCTTTTTAACAGCACTCATTCACCTTCAGTGACTGTGTAGATGGATGAAAAATGAAGTTTTCCAACACTGGTGCAGATGTTTCCTTTCCTCTCAAGCTCAAAGCAGGACCCAAGCAGAAGTGGACAGGAGACAAAGGCCCTCTCCGCAACTTACCTTTTCTCGGCACTGGGGTGCGGGGATCACGCGAGCAGCCTCTTGTGAGAGGCTCTCGGATCCCTGCTGCTTCAGCTCCGGCTGGCAGGCAGCATGAGGGCTCCGCCTCTTCCTTCCACAGCGCAGCCGGACATTTCCCAGACTGCGCTGGGGGAAGAAGCACGAGCGCCGCAACTCCAGAGGCTCCGCATGCATGGTAAGTGCGCTCGGGGCCCTGGAGTGATGCACAACCATGCACCATTTCCAGCTACAAGCCAAAAATGAAATAGTGCACGGTTGGCACCTGCCGGCCCCGGCAGCATCGCGCGATTGTGAGGATGTCGTCTGAAACGCTCCTTGCAATCACGCGATGCTCCGGAGGCCCTTTCGCATGGCAAATGGTGTGTGAAAAGGGCCAAAATCATGGACAAGATTTTTAACTTTCAGTCCAGCAAGGCTTTTAGTATAGTTTGTTGTTGTGTGCCTTCAAGTCCTTTCCAGCTAATGGCAACCCTAAGGCAAACTCATCGTAGAGTTTTCTGGGGATGAGTGTGTGTGATGCACCCAAGCTCACCCAGTGGGTTTCCATAGCTGAACAGGGAACTGAACCCTGGTTTCCATCATTCTAGTCCAGTGTTCAAACCACTACACCACACTGGCTCTTTTTAGCCTAGTACATAATTTTAATTATCACCTTAGAATTAATGTAAGTGTAATAAATATTATCGTTTCACTGTAAACATAATTAATGTAAGATATGTGGTTTGTTTTACTAGTGTAAACATAAGATAGGGATACTTTTGCACTAACTTTCCTATTCCTGGTAATTATGGCTATTTGTAACCCTTGATGGACCAATATTGCGTGACTGCTTGAAGTGGCAGAAGTGAATTTATTGCTCAGGCACCACATGGCCAAAGAGGCGGGTGCAAGGGCAGAATCATTTGTCTTTTCCCATTATGTACCGGAACTGCTGTTGCACAGAGAAATCGAATTTGCCTGAAGAGTATTGGATTGGGAAAGGCTGGATCCAGCAGTGCCCGCTGCCTATCTCACCAACCCCAGGATGGCCGCCGGTTGAGATGCCACTTTACTCTGCTTCCCTTCATTCTGGATCCTCTGCTGGAAGCCCTGAAGGCAGACACTTTCCTGCTGAAGGAGACAACCTTGGAGACTTGTAGTGCCTTTTGAAATAATCAGTTTAATTTTTAAAAAGACAATTTAAGCAGCTCATAAGCAAACAATTACAGACGCTCCTAGTCCTAAAGCTGCAAAAGGACTTCTGATGCTTCCACAAGCCAGCTCTAAAAATCCTGCCCATTTCAAACGGCCTCTCTTCATCAGGTCTCTTGGCTCACATCATTCATTCCAACTGAATAAACCAATTTCAGTTTCTTCTCACATCAAACAAATATTGCAAAAACCCTGCACAAAGCAATAAGGATTTTTACTTGAAGGGAATTGCTGTATTTTAAGGGAAGGATACATAACCCATGGCCAATGAGACATTCCACTCTCTAAGGACCTTTGTGTAGCCTCCATAAGCTTCCTGCTCCTGCTGCTGCTTCTTTTAACTCGTCCCTGTCAGCAGGGTCCAGCCTTGACTAGGAACATTGAGATAGGAAAAAAATTAAGTCTCCCACCATCTCAGTAACCTTGAGTCTCCTCTCTGCAGGTCAGTGAGTGCAAGTGCAGGCCCCAGTTCCTTAGCATATACCAGATGTCATCCTAAGGGCTGAAAAGGTTGTGCACTCCCATTGTAGAAAAACAGTCAATCATGATTTCTCCTCCTTGGCAGGGGTTGAAGCTTTTGAGGTCCTTTCCAGCAATAAAATTCAACAACTCTAAGTGATCCCTTTGTGCAGTCTGAAGAGCCCAGTCTTACTTCCACCTTCACTGTTTCTTCAAACTACTGCTATCTCCTATTGCTGCATGCCTTTGATCAAGAACCAACCTAGACATGAAACAAGAGATCCATGATCAGTGTATCCCAAGTAGGGATGTCAGGTTAACAGAATCCCATTTCCCTGAGATTTCAGGGCTAAAACTTAACCAGGGTGTGGTGGCTGTGATGCCACAGGGTTCTGTCCTTATGATGTTCCAGAAGTGAGACAAACAGAAGTTATGAGCCAGTCTGGAACTGCTTCTGGCCCAGACAAGAGAAGGGAGAGAGAGACAGAAAGTGATACAGAAAGAATGGGTAGAAGAACAGTGGGGAAAATTGTAAGAAGACGTAAGAAAAGGAAAAAGAAACATAAGAAAAGGAAATAAGGATTTATACCCAAAGAGTGGAGGGCTTCCATCTCGTCAACTCTGGGGGGGTGGGGCAGGAATTGAGGAAAAGAATTTGAGTAACTATTGTTTTTTTGGGTAGGACTTAGGGCATACCCTCCAACTGCCTCAATTTTTTAAGGACAGTCCCAGTTACTCTTCTGTCACCACACTTTTTTCATCTGCTTTTAAAATCTCCTAGATTCTTTTCTTCCATTTTGCTCTTTGTTCTCAGCTTACAGTAGGACCCCCGTATCCATGGGGGATTGGTTCCAGGGACCCCGCAGATACTGAAATCTGCAGGTAGTAGGGAACGCCCTGTCCCACCACGAGCCCCAGCCCGATTGCGGCTGTGGTGGGCAGGAAAAGAGCGGATCCCTTGGCGAGGGGCACAGTCTCGCAATCCTCACGCTTTTCCAGGTGGGGCCAGGGTGGGTGGTGGGAGTTGGTGAGGGGTGTGATCCCATGCTTCTCGCCCTTTTCCCACCACAAACCACCAGAATTAGGGGCTGGGTGGGCAGCGGGAGTTGGTGAGGAGCGCAATCCCGCACTTCTTGCTCTTTTTCTGCCACCCGCTGCCATGATCGGGGCCTGGGTAGGTGGCGGGAGTTAGCAAGGAGCGCGATCTCATGCTTCTCGTTCTTTTCCCACTGCCTGCTGCTGGGATCAGGCCTGGGCAGGTGGTGGGTGTTGGCGAGGAGCTCGATGCTGCGCTCCTTGCCACCTCCTGCCACCGGCCCCAGGCTCCCAGCCCAGTTATCCATGGTTGGCCTGATGGTGGCCAACTGGGGATAACTGAATCAAGCGGATAATGAATCCACTGATGGGGCAGTCCTACTTACTGCAGGTGCTATAAATTGAGTTCAAAGTGCAACAGTAATTCACACTCAATTAATAGCAGGAGGGAGGGAGAGGAGGAAGCCAAATCTTACCCTTCCTAGTAGGCTGAGGAAAAGCAAACTGCTGCAGCCACTCCTAGCTTGCATTAGTTCCTCCTTAGTAACTTTTGCCATCTTGATCACACTCTGATTTTTCTTGCTCACACATGTCCCAGTTTTCCTCTGTGAAATGTTGGAGGATATAAGAAGAATCCCTAAAAGCATTCTGAACACAGTGTAGCTAGGAAAAAAGCTTGGATTATTATGGTGGCACAGAACTACTGGCTATCCCCTTGCTCCTCAGAAGCAAAAATAGAGCCTCATATGGATGAAGGCAACAGTAGAAAGTGGCAGAACGCTCTATGGTTGTCTTGCAAGCCAGGAAAGACTCACTGAGCACTTCTTCCCACTTTCCAAATCCACTTATAAAGTTTGAATTCTGCTGCAAGATGAGTGGCCTCACAGAAATATATTTATCAAAAGTATATCTGAGATAAAATTTCTCAAGATGAGTTGCCTCTCATGACGAGAAATTGCCTGTCAATTCTCTTCATACAAAGAAGGAGTCATTTCTTCCTTCATTCCATTCCTTTGTTATATTTTCATTTCCTTCCATATTTCTTGTCTTCACAGTTTTATAAAGTTCTGGTTTAAGAGTAGTTCAACAATGGAGCCAAATCCCTAGAGAGGTGTTGGGGTCTTTTTCTCTGGAGGTCTTCAAAAAAAGGGTGGACCGCTACCTGCTGAGGATGCTGGAGATCCTGCACTGAGCAGGCGGTTGGACTCAACAGTCCAGGAGGCCTCTTCCAACTCTATGATTCTATGGGTTATACAAACAAAGCACACACACAAATGCACATACAAGCTCTGTTCACACACAGCAGCAATCCATGACTGGACATTCACTCCTGAGCCTCCTACACTTTGTCATCCCTCAACCCCCTTCCCTATCCTCACATTAACTCCAGTTTCCTTCCTCATTATTAGCTTGTTGGCAGAAACCATCATTTGGTATTCCATCCACAAAGCGACAACTACAGCTTGGCTGCAGATTTGAACTATGTGGCTCTGGCTTTGGCTAGCAAGCATTGTATGGTTCATGCAAGGCACAGTTTGCCTGATTCAAATGTAATGGTCGTCTGTGGTTTCTGCAGACAAAGAGCGAGGAAAGCAACTGGAGCACGCAAAGGGGAGGAGAAGGGGACTGTGCAAGCTTCAGTGCAATTGGACAAACCACAGAGAGAGTCAGCCCAGCTCAACCTGTCTTTTCTGCTATGAGTTGTGGATACGGGTGTGCTGGGCCCAGAGTAGCTGCTGACTGCAGTATTAGAATCTGTTTACTCCCCTGGCAGCAAACCTCAAGACTGAGTGTTCTTCCTGAGCAATGTAATTTCTTAAGTGCTTTCCTGCAAAATCACAGATAGCTCCCAGCAAGAGGTGCCATATGTTGCACAGAGATGGTTCTGCATCAAGAGTCAGCAAGCTGTGTATCTCAGAGGGGATGTGTGGAGTAATGGCACATAGGTGTGTTTCCAGTTGACACAATTATTATAGCTGTGCCTGTGCCTGTGCATGCGATAATTGTGACCTGATTTGTTTGTGTATCCAGTGTACAACAACATGCACAAGGTATAACAATACTAAGACAAAAAAAAAAAAGACAGTGATTGGACATATTGAAGGCACTATGTCAGCATTCCCATTTGAGCAGGAGTCAGATAAGACTGTTGGGTGGTGTAACTATTCACTCATACACATTAACATGTGTTACTCTGATTTGTGGGGGTCCCGGGAGGGACACCTAAATGTGCTCACAACAATGGGGAGGGAATTAGCACAGAGCACAAGTTTGCAATGCGAGAGGCAGGGTAACGTAGCGAGATCTTGAACCCTATGTCTATGGGGTCAGGCCGAGTCAATGATAAGGCAGATGTTGAAACAATAATAATTGTTTTATTGAAACACAATCAAACAAATGTATGCAACACACTCACACAAGAAACTATAGAAATAAAGGTAGGAGCGGATAGCAGGATTTTGAGAGGAGGTTTGGTATGGGAAATACTATACTTGTCCTGAAGCCCGGTTAAAAGCAAAGAAGCTGGGGAGCGTGGATTCTCAGCACGTGGGGCTGAGGGGAAGGCTCGCTGGACAAAGGTGGGATGGAAGGTGGGATGGAAGCCAAGAGCGATCCGAGGAAGCACTCAAAGTCAGGGGTTCTTATAGGGAAAATTGTGGCTGCAGGCTAGTCCGTACTTGGGGAAAACAATGAGTTTTCGGCTGGAGACAAAGCCTCCAAAAGGTCAGTACTTTAGATGATTGAGTTATAGCCAGATTGTCAATAGAGTAGCCAGTATGCAAACACGGAGTGCTTGAGCGTTGGATAGCCCGCTCATCAAGCTGCCTGCATGAGGCAGGGGATCTTTTGTAAGTAGCATGCATACATCATGTGGTAGTTGCCTTGAGGTCTCCTGAAGCTGCATTCGGCAATGACTGGCCTGCCTAGATTGGGATTTGAATGGTTTGGCTATTGTCGGCCGCACCTGTGTGCGTGCTTGTCCGGGGGCCTCGCAAGTACATGGAGAGGAATGGGTAGAGAAGGCCAAATTATTGATATCAAATGATATCTTAATATCCCACAAGCTCGGGTTAGAAACAGCGGTAACACATGCTTCATGTTGTGTCATTTAATTCCTGACAAATAATAGGCAGACTGATCTTTCCAGACTCCGTTACATAGGCCATTTCCGCACTAGACTGTTATAGCACTATTATTCCACTTTCAACATCCTATGGAATCCTAGGGTTTTCAGTTTAGAGAGGGGCCAGCCAGCAATGCTGCTTGAACCCAGGGTATGGCAATGCTGCTTGAACTCAGGGCCAGGTAGCACAGTGGAGCTTCACCTGCAAGCACTCACAAGAGTAGAAGACAGTCCCTTTACTCTTGTGGCTGCTTGGAAGTGAAGAAGCAAAGTGTCGAGTAGCCCTCCATATTTCAGTTATAGGACATGTAGTAGGAGTTAATTACCAGCTTGCTTGTAACAAGGTATGAGAACCAGAGACCGTTAGATAAACAAGGCTAGGAATGTAGTGATAAGCACTGCCAGGCTGAAACCAGAACTCCAAGGTCTCTTGCGGGCAGGATGAGAAACTCTTTGCTTTTAATGTTTTAGATTTTGCTAATTGCCTCCAGTTCGCTCACTGAAGTCCTGTACTCTGTATCACACTCCTAATAAATAGTGTATTCGCACTGTTACATTTGTGTTTGTGAATTCGGTTCCTGACAGAGTAAGCGAACTGCTGCAAAAATAATGACAACATGTATCAAATAAGTGAAGAAGATCCTGAAGACAAAGGAGCATCCGACAGAGCCATCGAAGCTTCAGGCGAGGAAATCGCCAAAAGAGACAAGACGGTTCCCAGCCGCGCCCCTGATGCTAAACCCAAGATACAAACTTCAGTTCCTCCATCCACCCTGACTGGAAGCGAAACCTGAGCCTGAGAAGAGAGACCAGAAACTGCTCAGCGCCAACGTCACTGGGCTACAAGATGGGACACATCTATTGTCAAGACCAGTATAATGGAACAACTTCTAGCCAGAGAAGAAGAAGTGGAAAAGCAAAGAGAAGAAATTTCCGAACTGAGAGCTCAGCTGCATGACTGGAAACTCGTGGTGCCTCAGGTTAGATGAGTGCCACTCCAGGCTCCAGCAGCAGCAGCTGCTCCAGTGGCTGTGGCACCTGCACCCCCCGGGATACTGGCACCACAAGTGGGGCCCCGACCTTTCCAAGAGTTGAAGACCACATACGATGGCGATGGAGCCACTCTAATATACTTTCTCAACGTGGCCTCTAATTACATGATCGACTACGGGAACAGTTTCCCTGATGATGCCACCAGAATTAGATACCTGAGCCAGCACTTCAAAGGAGAAGCAGTGGAGTGGGTCGCCAGCCTGTTCGACTCACAAGCTGAGGGAACAGCCGACCTGCAGCTGTTCATGCATCAGCTTAGAGAAAGATTTGAAGATCCGTTCTTTCAAGAACAAGCCAGATACCCACTGAAGAAACTGCGCCAAGGAAAAGGAATCATTGGCAAATATGCACGAGAATTCAGAAAGTTAACCACTAAGGTTCGAGAATGGAAAGATGACATTCTCAAGCAATTTTTCCGAGACAAATTAAATCCCATCATCTTGGATCGGTGCCTGACCCAAGGGGATCCTGCCGGCCTCCTGGGATGGATGAAACTAGCTGGAGAAATGGAAAGCATCATGGAGAGTATCCAGCTTGCCCAACAAAAGCAAGCGCAAGAAATCAGTCTCTGAAACCCGGGACTGCAAAAAACCACTTTTCTGAGCAGCGAGGAAAAGAAAAAACGACTCAAAGAAGGCACATGTTTCCAATGTGGGAAAAAAGGCCACATCACCAGCGAATGCCAGGGATCAAAGAAACCCACTGAAGAAAAGTCAGGCACCCCCACCTGCCAACCTGTATCCCGTAAAGCTGACACCCCGAAGCTGACAAACAAACAGCCCGCCGGCGGAAACGCTGCTGGAACTTGCGATGGTGAGGACAGCCCACTGACCACATCTGACTCAGATAGCGATGATTGGGACCCCAACGAGTCCACTAATGTAAGTACCACCAAAACTCATCATGTATATGTAACAGTAGCCTTACAAGGAAATGATGGGAAATTACAAATGTACAGGGCCTTAGTTGACTCAGGCTGCACAACTAGCTTATTGAATCCTGCTGTGGCAAAAGAACTTGCAGTAAAGTTTGAATCCCTAAAAAAGGCCGTGAAATTATCTCAAATGGATGGTTCACCCATGGCAGGAGGTCCTGTACGGGAAAGGACAAAACCTATCCCTGTTCAAGTGGGAAACTATCAGGGGCAATTACGTTTCCTAGTGCCCACCAAAACTGGGTTTCAAGTAGTCCTTGGGTATGACTGGTTAAAAAAAAACAATCCCCAAATTGACTGGACACAAGGTTTACTCAAGCATACCCATGATGTAAATCAAATGCCTGAACAAAACCCCCCTGACTCGGCACTCACTTTGAGTCCCGAGGAGCTGCAGAAAATTCCATTAGAGTACCGAGACTTGCAGAAAGCTTTTGAGGACCATGAAGCAGACAAACTGCCCCCACATAGAGACTTTGATTGCAAACTCAGATTAATAGATGGAGCTAAAATTCCCAAACCAAAAATATATCCGACGAACAACCAAGAACTAGATGCTCTAAAAAGGTTCCTGAACAAGAACTTACAATGTGGATTTATAAAACCCTCATCCACTCCTACCAACAATCCAATATTTTTCCGCAATACGGAGGAGAACCAAGGCTTATCGTAAACTACAATTTAATCAATCAGGCAGTGTTACCTAATATTTACCTGATTCCTTTAACTAAACATATCTTAAATCAATTGATTAAAGGCAAATTCTTTACAAAATTAGACCTCAAGGAGGCTTTCCACAGAATACACATGGATCCCGAAAGTGAGTGGTTGATTACTTTCTCAACCCCACTGGGAAACTACCAATGGACAGTTCCCCCTTTTGGATTACAAGCTGGTCCCGTAGCTTTCCAAATGTTTTTCAATTCTGTATTGCAAGATCTCCTCTACGAAGGTGTTGTTGTTTACCTAGATGACATTTTGATCTATTCGGAAACCCTTGAACAACACACCAAACTCATACACACTGTGCTGCAAAGACTCATAGACAATGAACTTGTTGTTAAACTCTCAAAATGTGAGTTTCACGCTCAGAGTTTTGATTATTTAGGGTACTGTATTTGCCAAAACACCCTAAACATGGACCCCGCCAAAACTGACACCATATTAAACTGGCCTGCCCCCAAAACTAGAAAACATCTCCAGCAGTTCCTTGGCTTTGCAGACTTCTGTCGTAACTTCATAGAAGGATTTGCAACTATTGCTCTCTTTCTCACTGACCTCTTGAAAAAAGCAACCGATACCAAATCTAACCGATGCAACCGCATCGTCTGGACAGAAAAATGCCAAACAGCATTCAACACCCTCAAACAAAAATTTACCTCTGAACCACTTCTCTTATTCCCTGATTCTTCCAAAGAATTTATAATTCAAACCGATGCCTCTGGCTTCGCCATGGGAGCTGTCCTTCTTCAACACGACATAGACAACCACCTAAAACCATGCGCCTCTATCTCCAAACAGTTCTCCGCCACGCAACACAACTGGCCAATTTGGGAAAAGGAAGCCATGGCCATCCATTTTGCACTCATCTCATGGAGACACCTCCTTGAAGGTGCTAAAATTCCATTTCAAGTCTGGACTGACCACCGCAATCTTGAGACACTAAAAACCACCAAGAAACTAACCCCTAAACAAGCACGCTGGGCTGAATTTTTCCAGCACTTTAGATTCAAAATTGTGTTCAAACCTGGTACAAGTAACACTTTGGCAAATCCTCGCTCAAGACTACCCTGCCATGAGCCTCCCTCCTCTTCTTCTCCAATCACAGAAAAACCTCTGTTCTTCCCAGACAATTTTGGATTACAAGTTACTACCCATGCACAACAAAAACCGCATGAAACGGCCTCAACACTACTTGATTCTGCCTTCCAACATTCTCTAAAATCTGCCTACCAAACTGACACTTGGCTAAAATCACACAAAGACTCGATCACCTGGGTTAAAGATTTGGCTTTTATCAGAACTAAAATCTACATACCACCATCTTGCCCCACTGAAATTTTGAAAAGATACCATGGTTCAAAACCTGCTGGACATTTTGGCTTTCTCAGAACTCTACATTCCATCAGGAAGCTTTTCCACTGGCCAGGCCTTACAAAACAAGTCCAAGAATATATAAAAAACTGCGCAGTTTGCAACACCTGCAAATCCTCATCTTCTAAGCAGCATAGGCTTCTCCAACTACTTCCTACTTCTTCCTCACCTTGGGACGTTATTTCATGGGACTTTATTGTTGGTCTGCCCAACTCACATGGTCTCCATACCATTTGGGTTGTCATCGATCATTTTTCCAAACAATCTCACTTCATTCCACTGAAAAAGGTTCCGACCACTGAAAAATTAGTCGACCTCTTCATCAGCAACATCTGGAAACTCCATGGACTTCCCTCCACAATAATTTCTGACAGAGAATCTATCTTCACTTCCAAATTCTGGACTTCATTCCTTAAATCTCTTGGCATTTCCCAAAAACTCAGCAGCTCCTATCATCCACAAACTGATGGGCAAACCGAATACATCAACCAAACCCTAAAGCAGTACTTACGCTGCTTCATCAATTCCAACCAAAATAATTGGGCACTCCTCCTCCTCTTACAACTCTGCTTTGCACTCCTCTACTGGCAAAACTCCATTTGAAGTTGTCCTCAGCAGCACCCCAAAACCCTTTCCTTCACTCCCCACCACCTTCTCTACAACTCAGCCTGCCTCACTCACCTCTTGGATTACAAAAATTTCTTCTACTTGGGACTCTGTGTGTGACTCTCTCGAAGCTTCAAAAGCTTCTCACAAATGCTTTGCTGACCAAAAACGACAACCCAATCCTACATACAAACCTGGGGATCTTGTTTACCTCTCCTCCAAAAACATTTCCTCAATGGCCCTTCCAAAAAACTGTCCCCCAAATACCTTGGTCCTTTCCCAATCAAATGTGCCATTAATGATGTCACCTTTGAACTTTCTTTGCCTAACACTTACAAACTTGTTCACCCTGTTTTTCATTCCAGCTTACTGAAACCAACTCCTTCGAATTCTTCTTCAAAGAATAACCCACCTACTCGACCTACTGTTCCTGCTTCCCGGGTTTCACCAATCCATGTTTAAATGCTGCATTTTGCATTTTCATTTTTATTATTGTCTTCCCCTTTTCCCCCTTCTTTCCACTCCCCGCTGCCTTTCCCTTTTCCCTGTTGATCACTGCTATGCCATCTGTTCTTTCATTTTTTTTCGGGACGGGCAGGATGTCAGGTAGCCCTCCATATTTCAGTTATGGGACATGTAGTAGGAGTTAATTAGCAGCTTGCTTGTAACAAGGTATGAGAACCAGAGACCGTTAGATAAACAAAGCTAGGAATGTAGTGATAAGCGCTGCCAGGCTGAAACCAGAACTCCAAGGTCTCTTGCGGGCAGGATGAGAAACTCTTTGCTTTTAATGTTTTAGATTTTGCTAGTTGCCTCCAGTTCACTCACTGAAGTCCTGTACAATGCATCACACACCTAATAAATAGTGTATTCGCACTGTTGCATTTGTGTGTGTGAATTCAGTTCCTGACACAAAGGGTTTCAGTGCTCCTTTGGGGTGAAATGTGAAAGAAATGCCATTTACATCTGAAGGAATACCAAGAGAACAGAGAGGGCAGGTGCTTTTAAAAGAAGTAGTTACCCTTTCTACTGTCTCAGTGCTCCTTTAGAGCATTTCTCTCATGCTTTTCCCCCAAAGCAGTGCCAAGACCCTTACCTTCCAGGTGCTGCTTTGGGGAAAAAGGCAAAAGAAACTATTCTTTAAGCCTGCTTCCCATTCACAACCTTCCATTAGGAAATTCCTGTTTATTCTATTCTCCTGGCACATGAAGGTTCTCAGCGTGCTACTCCACAAACCATTCACAAGCCTCCTTTCCTTTGCATTGTCTCCTGGAGGGATAAGGGATAAAGGGTGAGCAACTGATAAGCAATTTTAAACAAATATTTATTTAAATATATTATTTGAATACATAAATCTAAATTTAAATATTTAAATATTGAGTTAAGTCTTGAGGGTCCTTGGCACCAAATTATATTTATAGATCTCCAGTGAATAAAAGATTAAGAACCACTGTTCTAGCTAATTCTGCTTAGTACTGTAGAGAAGGAGACAATGATAAAAGTACTTCTGTGTTACTGCCCTGGCCAGCCTGAGCTTGTGGGATATAAAGATATCTCTTGATAATAATTTGGCCTCACATACCTATTCCCCTCCACATGCTTGCGAGGCCTCCGGACAAGCACGCATACAGGCTCGGCCGATAAGCGCTGTAATATTCCAAACAAATACAGGCAGGCCAGAAATAGCTGACTCGCAGCTTCAGGAGACCTCAAGGCAGGTACCTCCATTAGGTATGCACGTAACTTTCTAAAGATCCTCTGCCCCATGCTGGCAGCTTTATGATCTGACTATACAACACTCAAGTACTCCGCGTTTGCATACTGGCTACCCTATTGACAATTTGGCTATAACTCAATCATTCAAATTCTGACCTTTCGGAGGCTTTGTCTCCAGCCCCAAAACTATTGTTTTCCTCAAGTCCGAACTAGCCTGCGGTCACAATTCTCCTTACAAAAACCCCTGACTTTGAGCGCTTCCTTGGATCGCTCTTGGCTTCCATCCCGCCTTGCTGTCACTTTGTCCAGAGAGCCTTACCCTCAGCTCCACATGCTGAGATCCACGCTCCCCAGCTTCTCCACTTCCAACCGGGCTTCAGGAGAGGTGAAGTATCACCCAAACCAACAACTCCTCTAAAAATCCCTCTATCCCACTCCAACCTTTATTTCCTTAGTTATCTTGTGTGAGTGTGCTGCATACACTGTTTGATTATGTTTTGATAAAATATCATTTATTATTCCAACTTCTGCGTGCTCCTTGACTTGGCCTGACCCCGTAAACATACGGTTCAAGATCTCGCTACGTTACCCTGCCTCTCGTATTGCTAGGCAGTGCTCTTGACTAATTTCCCCAACTTATAAATTGAGAGCGCATTTAGGTGTCCCTCCTGGGACCCCCAGGAATCAGGATAACATCTGAATTTCTTTTACCATGAAAGCCCTATGATGAGATATTCCAAAATGAAGCAAGGGGAGGCACTAAATTATCTACTAGAGAAAAGCAGGGTGCAAGTACAAATAGCACTGGGTTTAGTGGTCCAGTTCGGCTAAAACAAAAAAGATCCTCAGCTGCTGATATGTTCCATTGTGAAAGTCCAAAGTTGCACAGTGCATATAACAGAAACGTGAATGTGTGAAACATGAATCAGGAAATCTAGAATGGCTATCTTAAGAAGAAATGGGGTGGCATTAACAGTGAGACAAGATGAAACAAAAGCAGGCAGGGACTATAATGCAAAATCAGACAGAATAAAATCAATGAGTATAAAAAACTCATCAATATAACTATAACCAATGTTATGTTCTGAGGCAGAAGAAGAAGAAATTTGTAACATTCTATGCAGCCATCCAGGCTAAATTGATCGCACACCAAGCAGGTCACGCTGACAATCATAGATGACCCAAATTAATTTGTAGAAAACAAAAAACAACCATTGTTGGAGAATTTGACTTGGGATCAAGAAAAACAAGAGAGTGACTTACCAAATTTTGTGAACTCAAGAGTTTGTTTATAACAAAACATATTATATGGGCAACAGATGACTGTATACATGGGCATCACTGGATGGCTACTATAGAAAACAAATAAACTATATTATTGGAAACAGAAGATGGAGAAGCTCCATTCTCTATTTAAAAAAAAAGATGTTGTAGAACAGACCATGTATTGTTAATATAAAAAGACAAAAGCTAGCAAAGAACATTAAACCAATCATAGTGGCATAATGGCATACAATCTAAAGAATATTCCTGTAGAATGTAGAAACCATATAAAGAAGAGACTTGCACTAAATTTGATCGAACATGAACCAAAAGAATCAGAGACCAAAAACAAAGACATTTTCAAGGAAGCATGTGAACAGTATCTATCTGTAGCCCAAAGAAAGACAAGCCTCATTTAACGATGGAAAAACATTTCAAACAGTTAAAGAGACAACAAACAAAAGTCGAAGGTGACTGAAATGGGCTCAGAATCCCGAACATAACTGTTCAGTGACTTGTACGAAGAGACAAAGAACTATCATAATAATCACTGAATAGAAAGAGAGGAAGAACAAAAATGGTAGACTAAGATACCTCTTCCACAGGATCCAAGAAATCAAAAGGGAATTTAAACCAAGGATATAAACCAAAGTTTATTTTGCTGTCAAATTCTTCAATTTCTCCATCCTTCCTTCCTTCCTTCCTTCCTCCTTCTTTTAAAAAGAACATTTCACATAAAACAATTGCAGCTATTCATATCAGATCTTTGGAAGAAATGAATCCTGATTTGTTCTCATTCTTTAAAATGAGAGTGGGAGTGCTTTCCCATCAATTTAAATGTTGTTGTGTTGTCCTAATGACATGATGTCTTTTCCACCTTCAGCCAGCACACACTCAGGGGTGGAAATCATTTAATCTATGAATAGCCCAGTACCCTACTCAAATTGATGGTGGGAATCGCAATCACTGGTGGTGATTGTAGATTGCTACAATGTCCAGCATGCCTTCTCTGATTTTGGTTGCTCTCTGTGGATGAGTGGAGCAGTTGCAGCACAGCCCTCAAGCGGATACTGAGAAAGCTTAATTGAGATGAGTGGGCATTTCAATAGCGACAAGATCAACCAACTGAAAATAAGGTATTGGACTAGCAAATTACATATTGTAGAGCTAAACAAAAGAAAAATAAAAGTTGAGGAATGCTTCTTAAAATGTTTACAAAAGTTGTTCATGGCAGACGAAATGGAAATTCTTACTGGTTATTGACAGTATAAAGTAAACAGGAATTTAAAAACTAGAAACTGATCAGTGCACAACGTAAAACATACATTGTAACTTTTAGCAGGTTTGAATTCACCAGGGATGGAGGAATCAACTAATTTCTGATATGAGTCTGGAGAAGAGCTCTATGGGTACCATGAACTGCAAAATATATGGATTTGAGGGCTTTATCACACTAGGCTCTTGTCTTACTAAAATAGCATTATTGTGAAAACACTGTTGAATTAGGATTGGTCTGCTTGGTTTTGCACCTTCAGAACCATTCTGGGATTACAGCACTTGTTTGTGCTAAAAGCTTATGTTGCTCCCTTGGTAAACTCTGTCCTGGGGTCTACAACTTTGATATAAAACATAACCTAAAATGCCAGAGAGGTCACCCAGATGAGCACGTTGGCAGCAACGGTCATATGATAGGAAAACCAGGTCAGGCCAGTAAACCCCCCTGTCACTTAGCCACAGGAGACCTCAAGTTGTGCCAACCCACAATGGACAAAAGGTTCTCACCCTTTGAGGAGCCAACTTGAAGAGATTGAGGTGTTTTCCACAAGTTGGGCACTGGAAGCAATAAAATCTTTTCAGGCAAGGACCATCTACATAAACTCACACCACAACCCAAATCAGCGGAAGATCCTGAATCTCTGGTAACACCTTGTTATCTTCTAATATCAAAGGAGGTGCCGGTATGGAGTTGTTTTTCCGTTGCTATCCCCTTTGTTCTCCCCGGGAAAGGATTTGCCCTCGAGGTACATTTTCCTACAAATAGTCCCCATTTTTGTATGGTTCTTTGGATAACTCCTGGTCATACCAACAGACCATTCCCCCTTCCAGGCAGCTGAGTGATCCCTTCAGTGTCTTTTCGCTGAGCGTTACTTCCTTTGCTGCTTTCCCAGACCAAGGACTTCAGGAAAAGGTGCAGTATCATCCCAAACTACGAATCCTCTAACAATCCCTCTATCCTATTTCCACTCTTTGTTTTTCTTTAGCCCTTGGATGTGTGTGTGAGTGTATGCATTGATGTGTGATACTTAGGTTTAATAAAGTAATTGATTGGACCTTGTGTGTGGTTTTTGGCTTGGCCTGACCCCGTAAAAACTGGGTTAAAGATCACGCTAGGTTACCCTGCCTCTCGTACTGCCATTGCTTGTGATATGTTGAGTTTACCTTCCCCATCAAGTGTAGCGCATTAAGGCATCCCTCGGGGACCCCCAAATCTCAGAGTAACACTTATCATACATGACATTTGGGACTGCCCCCCCCCATGATCTCATCCAAGACATAACTGTTCCTTTTCCTAGTTTGTCACAAACACATGTGTATGTGCATAGATACACACATACAGATCCCCCTCACCGAAATATAAGTGAAAATAGCAGTGATGTAGACTTGAGTGGATAGACTCGGACTCCAGTCAGACTTAAGTCGCTTCAGTGACTCGACTCAGACTCGACCCGGCCATAGATGATGCACTGACTCGATTTGACTCAAGGCTTGTGTATTTTTAATGACTCACTTGATGCCCTTTGTTCAGTAACATAATACTTTCATCCAGAAACCTTACAACTTTGAACATCGCCTCCATCTCTTTTTGCCTACTAGTCACACGACAGTCTTTCTCAAGCCCAAAGTGTGGGCACATTTCTCAGAGGCGAACAACAAACAGGTTAGGCAATGGGCTTGAGGCAGCGTTGAGGTCTGCCCAGCAGCCTGTTCCCACTGCATATCGGAGGAACCTTCTGAAACATTTCCTAAGACCAGAAGACAACACTCACCCCCAGAGTGCAGGATGCATTTCTCAGAGGGGAACAACAAATGTGTTAGGCAACCGGCTTGAGGAAGAAAGATCTTTCCTTTCAAAGCTTTTGAATCTTCAATAATGGCTGAAGCTGCAGATGGCAAAATTGCAAATGTGGAGAGCTGACTCTGCTTAAATTGTTAAAACTGAATTTATTTCACTCTATCCAATAATTCTGGAATTTTGGTTGGGGTATAAAGTTGGCTTCCAGACTTGCGACTTGACTTGAGACTTGACATGAAAGTATCTTCAAGGACTTGAGACTTGACTTGAGACTTGAAGGTTGAGACTTGACTTGAGATTTGGAGTAAGAGACTTAAATACATCACTAGAAAATAGTCTTACATTTTAAAAGTCTTTTATTTGGGGCAGGGGCTTCGTGCCAGGGAGACCAGCAAAAGATTCAGATTAATCATTGGCCTATGAAAGCCTGCAGCTACTGATCTAACTGCCTCACCGATGCCAGCTTTCATTTGTCAGTGATTAGTTAAGTCTGAAAGTAGAAGACCGGATGAATTAATGGATTACTAAAATAAATGCTTTCTTAAACTGTAATACCTTTTTCCATTTATATGTCTACGTGGGTATGTGGCTGGGTGGGTAAAAGAGAGAGAGAAAGAGCAAGAGAAAGAAAATCCAGAAGGGGGCTGGGAAAGGAGGTGGGAGGCAATGAGCAAAATCAGCATAAATGCGCAAAAGAACTTTTGCACAGGAAATCATAGCACAATAGAAGTGGGAGAGAAGGTCATTAATGGATTTTTGGTGTTAATAAAAAGAAACACTTTCCAAACAGTCTTCCACAGCAGAACAACAGAATAACAGCAATGTCATGTGATAAGTCCCGACAAAGACGTTATTATCCAGCAATTTCCTGTCTCATGTGATAAAGCCCTAAGAGCAAATCAAGCCTGAACTCCCTCTAGAAGCCAAAATGAATAAACAGAGTCTACCATATTTTGGATTTATTGTGAGACAATTCAATGGAAAATTATTATGAAAAATAATAATAGTTATTATTGTTGTTGTTGTTATTATTATTATTATGAGACAATTCATTGGAAAAGATTATAATATAATATATGGTAACTTTGAAGGCAGTAAGAAAAGAAGAAGATTGTATTATGGGTAGATAGACTCAATCAAGGAACCTTTAGTCTGCAAGAGAGATCAGTTAATAACAAGGTCACTGGAATGTCTTTCATTCGTAAGGTTGCCATAAGTCTAATCCAGCTAGATCACATCTAAGAAAATATGGCTGACTGGAAACAGAATGGTGGACTACATGAACCTTCAGCTTGATCCAACAGTTCAAATGGTAAATTCTCTTTTCTGAAGTATTTCCTGTTGTATTACCTAGTCCAGTGGTTTTGTTGCTGCTTGGAGCACTATTATGTTGCATTTGTTCACTGAGCTGCTCAGTACACTTCAGCGTAAGAAAACTGACCTTTTCTTCAGTGTGTCATATTTCCCCTTTCATTCATGTTCCTAAGTGCCTCATTCCCCTTCACGTTAATACTTTATGTTGTGCTCTCGATGTTTTCTTCATGTGTCAGCCAGAGCCTTACCACTGTATCAGAGCACCTTCCCTTTTGTGTTAGTACTTCTCCATTGCATGCGAATTCCACAACCCCTTAACCACCTCCTAGACCAGGAATGCTACGTATCTGTATTTTCATCAACAATAATTGTGCTGCTCTGTTCGTATGGACAAGAGCACAGCAAAAGAGCCTGCTGGATCAGATGAGGAGCCCTCCAGCTTAGCATTTTATTTGTAGTAGCAGCCAGCATGTGTCCAGGAACACCACAATTTTGTGCATGGTGGCAAAAGCAATCCCCAAGGTGGCCACATGTTCTCTTGTACAGAGCACAGCGCTCTGTTTGAGACCCTCCTTATTTGAAGGACCTGGTTTAAAGTCCCTTAAAATGAGAAATTGCCCCTCAGCTCTCAACATATGAACAGCAGACCAAGTAGCAGGCATACAGTCTTACTAACTACAATGAGAGTGGTTGTGTTTCCCTTTAAATTATAACAATAATTTATAATTTTGCATCCAAATAAAAGATAGATAGATAGATAGATAGATAGATAGATAGATAGATAGATAGTAGCATATTCAAGCATTATGCAGATCTGTGTTTTCTTTTTTTGGTGATAGATTTCCTCTTATTTGCAAGTGCATCAATGGCTACTCTAGCCCTTCCTCACTATCTGCCTGCCAGCAATTGGCATTTAGAGATAGATTGTCTTTGAACCTGGAGGTTTCATTTACCTACAAGTGTTGATTGGCTTTGATAAGCACAATTTTTTTGTAAGCCCATTTTGAAATCTAATAAGCATTTCATCTTGCAGCAGGTGGCAAATCCCATAAATTAACTGCATGAATGTGAAGAAGTCCTTCTTTTTCCCAGTTCTGAATCGGCTGCCAGCTGATTTTATTCCATAGCCCTAGTTTTAATGTTTTCAGAGAGGCAGAAAAAAAATCTAATCTATTCTTTCAATACCATGTATGATTACATAAATCTCTATCTGCCCTTCTCTCCAACTTCTACCATTTTGCCTAAATCAAAAAGTTACAGACATTTTTTGTTAGCCTTTCCTTTCATGGGAGATTTTTCTTTACCCTTGATCATTTTGAACAGGCTTTTCCACACCTTTCTCAGCTCTGGAGTACCATTTTGGGGGATAAGGCAAACAATCTTCCAAAATACAGCCTCAGCATATAAAGTCAATTATTTTCAATTTCACCCCTCCTTTCCTCTTTAGTACCTAAACAGACACTGTGTCATCTGGCTGTCTTTGCAGAGAAGGTCCTTTCAAAGGGGTGCTTAAGCATGGCAAGTCATCAGGGCTCTCCTGTGGCACACTGCCTCCAATTTCCCTAAGCAGGGCTTTTCTCATGCACCTCTCCATGCCTGACCTCACCTACTGCATCTCTTTCATTTATCATAGAAGGGAGCTTTTTGTACAGGGCAGAGGACCTTTCACCTCCCGATGTTAATGAACGATTTGCCTACCCACATCAGGCTTCTCAGTTGGGAGACTGGTTATTGATAATGGGAAATGGAATTCAAACAGTGCGTGGAAGGCCAGAGATTCCATAGGAGAGCCAGTGTACTATAGTGGTTTGAATGTTGGATCAGGACTCTGGGGCCTTTTTCACACCTTATCTGGTGCTGCTGGAGTTGCACGGGGATCGTGCAAAAATCCTCATCCGGGAGGCACTTGCGTCCCCTTCCGTGCTGGCTGGAAGGAAGTGTGAGCGCTCTGCCCCTTCCTTCCGCAGTGCAGCTGAGTACTTTCCCTGGGGGAGGGGGAGGAAGCATGATGGCCACACGTCTGGAGCCTCCGCACACAAGGTAAGTGCGTGTGGGGCACAGGAGGGACGTGCACTCGCACATCATTTTCGGCAACAAGCCAAAAATGAGCCGAAAATGTGCAATCGCCACCTAATGGCCTTGGGAGCGTACCGTGATTGTGAGGACATCATGTGGACCGGTCCTCGCAATTGCGCGACGCTCCAGCGGCCATTTCACAACAGGACTGGCATGCGAAAAGGGCCTGGGGGGGCAGTGTTTGAATCCCTACTTGGCCATGGAAACACAGTTGAGATCTTGGGCAAATCACACTCTGTCAGCCTCAGAGGAAGGCAGTGAATAGCAAACCTCCTCTTAATAAATATTGCCAAAAAACCCCATGATAAGTTTGCCTTAGGATTGCTGTCAGTCAAAAACATCTTGAAGACACACAACAACAACAGACGCAGGCCATTTCCACACTACACTGTTATTCCACTTTCTTTTTTTGTTAATATTTCTATGACAAATTTATTAAATGTAATGTTTTAGTATAGTTAACTATAATTGGCTATTATGTGAACAAATTAATACATTGTAAACACACACTCATATATGTAAAGATACTTTTATGCTGTCTAGATGCACTATTACAAATGCTGAGACAGATTTTTTTTAAAAAACAGGATTTAAAAAAAGAAAGAAACTAGACCCCCTGAAACTTAGCATGGATACTAAATGGTGCCTGGTGTATGTACCTTTGAGTTACTTTGTTTTTAAAAATAAGTCAATCCATTTTAGTTAAGTAAAATCCATCTGTTCTCTGATGTACCATCTTTAATCTCTAGGTGGCAGATTGCCTTGACTTTCCTTAGGGATAAAGCTGCAACCAAGGCCCTTTCTGCACCTTACCATTTTCTGGCACTGGGGTGCGAGGATCACGCGAGCAGCTCCAGCGAGAAGCTCTCGCGTCCAGGGTCCTTCAGCTCCACATCAGCTGCCCGCTCATGTGAGAGCCCCACCTCTTCCTTCCGCAGTGCAGCCTGGGACCTTCCCAGGCTGCGCTGGGGCAGGAAGTGCAACCGGTGCAGCTCCGGAGGCTCCGCACGCCAGGTAAGTGTACGCAGAGCCCAGGAGCAATGCGTGATCACGCACCATTTTCAGCTTCTAGCCGAAAATGAAAAGATGCACGATCGGTGCCTGCCGGCCCCTGGAGCATCGCGCAATTGTGGGTGCGTTGTGCGGATCGCTCCTCACAATAACGCGATTCTCCAGGCCCTCTTTCACATGGAAAACACCATGCGAAAAGGGCCCAAGATGGGATATTCATTCCTCAGGGGGTCTCTGAGACATTCCAGTGTTGTACTCTGTGGGCTTCCCAAATGCTTCAAACAGTTAAAAGATAACGAGGAAAGGATCCTCTACATGATAAAGTGAGAGTGAGAAGTGGAAAAAACTGAATGAACAGTGGAGGAAAAAAGAAAAACACTGAGAAAGAGTTGAGTGGGGAAGAATAAATCGAAAAAGAAGTATGTTACCCTGGGAACTGGGGGTCCCAGGAGGGACACCAAAATGTGCTCAACTAAAGTTGGGGAAAATTAGCTTGGTACGCTGCTTAACGTTATGAGAGGCAGGGTAACATAGCGAGAGCTTGAACCCTATGTCTACAGGGTCGGGTCTACTCTACTACTCTAAGGGGGGGGATTTCTTCCCTAAGTGCTATTTTTGCCTTACTGCTATGGTGTTGGATGAGTGTAGACTGTTCCTACCGTGCTAACACTCTAACTCTTCGGATCCCAGCCCACAATAGACCCCAAGTTAGGGATGTGATTCCCAGGACAGCTTGTGCACACCCCTTGCTATCGGACGACGGTTCACCGCCTAGTGCTAGTGACCACGCCGGGGCGGCTGACATACACAAACCAAGCAAGAAAGGGGAACAGATTTCCACCCAGATAGAATAGTTCTAGAGCTCAAACACACAGACTCCACACACACGTGTTCCTGCCTAACAGCGCTCTAACAACTTGACCGACCGTCACCTAAGTCAGTACCAGCCTGACTTGAGGAGGTTCGCGACTCCTTCTCAAATTAGGGGTACCGGGGATGCCCGCGTTGCTCCACCACTCTGTTACCCTGGGAACTGGGGGTCCCGGGAGGGACACCAAAATGTCCCCAACTAAAGTTGGGGAAAATTAGCTCGGAGCACTGCTTAGCGTTACAAGAGGCAAGGTAACGTAGCGAGATCTTGAACCCTATGTCTACGGGGTGGGGTCGAGTTAAGGAGAACACAGAAGTTAAAATAATAACTGATGTTTATTAAATACAAGCAAAGCGGCAGCAAGGCAGGATGAAACTTGGGAGCGAGCCGAGGAAGGTCTCGGAATCAAGGGTTTTTATAAGAGAATTGTGACTGCAGGCTATGCCGTACTTGGGGGAAAACAATAGATTTGGAGTTGGAGACAAAGCCTCCGAAAGGTCAGAATCTGAATGATTGAGTTATTGTAGCGGTTCTCAATAGAGTAGCCAGCATGCAAACGCAGAGTGCTTGGGTATTGCATAGTTTACCCATCAAGCTGCCATCGCGGCGCAGAGGCTCTTTTGTAAGTGGCGTGCATACTTAATTAGAGTACTTGCCTGGAGGTCTCCTAAAGCAGTGAGTCAGCTATTTCTGGCCTGCCTGTATTGTAGTTTGAATATTACTGCTATTAACGGCCGAGCTTGTTTACGTGCTTGTCCGGTGGCCTCACAAGCACGTGGAGAGGAATAGAGAAGTGAAGCCAAATTATGATATCAAGGGATATCTTTTAATATCCCCAAAGCTCGGACTAGCCAGGGCAGTAACAAGTAGCATGGCTGTACCTGTGCCTATGTTTCTGCCATGGCACCAAAGCCATTAAACTTTGACATCTGAAATTTGACGTACAAATTCAGGGCATGCACATTGTGGTTATTTGGGATTTTTTATGGATTAATTAATGTTAATTAATTGAAAATTGTTATTGGCAGTACATTTTGACACAAGATAGCAAACTTTGAGCCCTCCCAGGAATTCTACCGTGTACAATTACATGGGAGCAAGCTACACTGAACACATGAAAAGTATTTCCACACTAGTCTGTTATAGTGTTGTTATCCGACTTTCAACATCCTGTGAAATCCTTGGGTTAGCAATTTAGGGGGGAGCTTTTAGAGGAGCTCAATAAACTACAGACCCCAGAAACTACACTATAACAGTGTAGTGCGGAAATAGCTTCAGTGTTGTTACTTTTCCTATGGGTAGGGATTTCTTGTTTAATTGATTTATCAGCTAAGCTGTTAAAAACATTTTTGATTGATTAAAAAGCTAAATATTATTTCAATTGCTTATTTAAAAAATAAATGGCTGCTCCAATGCACATTATTTAAAAGTAAGTATTTTTCTTTAAATCTGTTGTCTGGTCCTCATTTGCAGATTTATATGGTCCTCATATGCAGATCAACTAAAACTCATATGATTTATCAACTAACAAAATGGTGCATCTCCACCTGCACTGTCTGGAGTGCTCTAGGATAACAGTGAAGTCTCTGGCACTAGTAGATCTTAGAAATTAATGATCATAATCCTCTCCTAGCACAACTCGACTGGAGAGAGGCAAAAAAATTGGGAGCCTCATGAACACATCAGGGCAGAGACAAGACAGTTAGAATGTTAAGCTCAATCACATCTTACTCAGGAGCGTTACATGTATATCTGCACAAAGAAGGCCCTACACTGTTATAGTGCTATTATTCCCCTTTCAACATCCTATGGAATCCTGGGAGTTGCAGTATAGTGAGGGGCCTTTAGAATTCTCAACCAGAGAGCTCTTTGGCCTCAGTAAACTACAAACCCCAGAATTCCATAGGATGATGAAAGTAGAATAACAGCGCTAGAACAGTGTAGTGCTGAAATGACTGTAGTTATTGCACTCAATACCACTAAATACTTTATAAAACTACAAATCCCAGGGTTTTGTAAGATAGCCATAGGACCATCTTACAGAACCCTGGAATTCGTAGTTTCACGAAATACTTAAAATTCTCAGACAGAGCACTGCAGTTTGAGGCAGTACGCTAGAGAATTCGAAGTACCTTATGAAACTACAAATCCCAGTGTTCCGTAAGATGGATCCATAGCAGTTAAAGTGACATGAAACTGCTTCAGTTATGCAGAACTAATACAACTTTATGGCAGGGTAACGTTACACAGGCAAAAGAGGTAGAGGAGATCTATTCACACTGAACTCAGCAGAGAGGCAGATCACATTCCCCTCCCTGAATCTCCTCTTGCTCCACCTGTACACCAGGCCTGGAGCATTAGACTACAGCAGAATGTATACTCTTGACAGGGAAGCAGTTATTCAGATGATAGCATGTGCAGCAAGCCTCAGTGTCCTTTTCCACTTGGTTTGCAAAACATTCTATAGGGGGAAAAGAAAGTATAAATAGCACTTGTTTCTAGCATGGAGCAGTTGACATGAGCAGCCAGTGCTAAGAATAAAGTGGGACAGAGTATATGGCTTGCACTTCTCAGAATTCTTACAGGTAATCCAGCCCTGCGATGCAGGAAAAACACCGGCAGCAACTGTGAACGGCCATTTCCACACTACACTGTTATAGTGCCATTATTCCACTTTCAACCTCCTGTGGAATTCTGGGGTTTGTAGTTTCCTGAGGCCAAAGAGCTCTCCGGCTGAGAATTCTAAAGGCCCCTCCCTAAACCGCAAACCCCAGGATTCCACAGGATGCGGAAAGTGGAATAATAGCCCTATAACAGTGTAGTGCAGAAATGGCCAGTGTGTAACCAGCTTGAATGTGTAACCAGCTTTTTCCCAGTGGGGCTCCTACACGTCTGTCAGAAAGGGGCTCTGTTCATTTACAAGCCGCTTGACAAGCTATAGGCAGTAAGCTGTGCCTAGTAAAGGAATGGCAAAATGGCACAAAAGAACCCTCCCTCCTGTCACAGTGCTGTCATCTGTCATGCAGTTTCGAGGGCGCAATTGGCCCTATTGTAATGGAACAATTAGCAGCCCCCCCCTGCTGCCGTCTCATCCCACTCTGCCATTGCTTGCTGATACCGTCCAGCGTGAAGCCTGTCATTTGGAGGACGAAGGGAAGGTAAACAGGGGCAGACTCAGAAGCCGGGGCAGAGGCTGGCAAGTAAATGGAAAAGAAGTGGGAGGATCTGGGGAAAGGCAACCCAAGTCAGACGAGAGAGAGTCTATCAGTGGCTTGGTTACCAAGGTAACCATAGCACCTTGTTGCCTTCTGATTAGCACTGTACTCTCGGCCTCGCTGTGCTTGCGGATGGGGAAAACCCAGCTGCTCTGTCGCTCTGCATATAAGGTTTAACTCTGGGAAAGCAGCCAGGCAGAACCTGCGTCCTTTTCCCTGCTATGTCTTACCATATAGTCACCCGTCTCTTTGTATCTATGGACAGATCCCAGGCATGAGCAGGTGGGAGAAGAGCAAAGGCCAAAGCAGGTTAAAATCCCAAGGGAGCAGGAAGTTGTGTTTAGTTCATTAGAACAACGGCGGCGGCGGCATTCCAGGTCATGCTGAGAATAGCGTGTATAGAGAGCGAAATCCTTTGTCTCAAAAACGACAAAAGGCCCATGTTCGGTCTACTCTACATTATACAATCAGAGTGTCGGGTGAAATGTGTAGGTTTTAGCAATGTTTCTGTTGTCCAGATATGTAAAATACAAAAGGCAAGTTCTGCCTTAACAAAGCAGTTTCCCCTGCCAGGATCCCACCATGCAAAATCTGTTTGGCAACCTATTATTTCCTCACCGTGTATCAATAAGCTTTCTTTCAGTGAGCAGTTGTGGCCTCTCTACATACATTTGAAAGTTCCTCCCATTTCTCCCATGACAAAAAAATTTCTTAGTAGTAGGTTTGTCATTTCCTTATGGGCGTGTGTGAGGCAGCAGTCACTGGGAGAGCAGTCAACACTCATGCCCTGTTCGTCATGGTTTGGTGGACTACCATTTTATTTTCTGTTCTCTGTGCACAAGAAGAATGTGGCTCTATTGTTAGTGGGCTGCCAGTACATTGGAAGCACTGGATTGCTTTGTAAAGTTTTGTTTACTGGGTGGCAGCTCTGCTTTAAAAGTTCCTTTCCTGTGATTGTAATAGCATTCCCACTGGCCCAGCAGAAAGCAGCAATTTGCTCCAAGCCAGCAGGCGCACTTTGTTCCTGTATCTTCCTGAACTCTTGGGTGAGGCCAGACATTCCCTTACACTCACTGCTGCACCGTAACTGCTGCACCATAACAAAACCTCTTGTCAATCAGAAAAACTATGCCCACGAAGACTCATTTATGCCATGCACAGAAGGGAGCTGGCAATGAGGCTGCTCTCCCAGTACAGCAGTGCCACCTAGCAGCACCTCTGCAGCACATTCAAGATCTCTTTTCACTCCTTTTGCTTCTGAAGGGCAGAACTGGCTATCTGAAAAAGAAAGCATAAGAGAAGAAGTCTCTGTGTTTGCACATTTTTAATGTCTGCATGTAAGGTTATAGAAATACATGTACCTTTCAAGTGTCCTTTTTCACACTGCACATTCTGCTTGCTTTTGTTGTGTATACACTGTTGTGCTGATGAAGGGAGCTACCCTCCTGAAGTAATTCACTAGTAGGAATCCTTACCCAGGTATCCTGCCTCTGTGGAGTAAAGCAGCAGTGGAGAAGGAAGGACAGCAGAGGGCAGGGACCCCAGCACTGTTTGCAAAGGGCGGCTCAGCGCAGGCAGCCAGGTGGTCATTAATTTTGCATAGTTGCAGGGTTTGTAGAGGGAAAGCAAGATACTTTCCCCATCCATTATCACCTGAGACATCTTTAGGTATGAATATTCCCACAATCACAATATGTTACAACAAATTCTTTCCATGTGTTCAGTGTAGCTTGCTCCCATGTAATTGTACATAAAGTAGAATTCCTGGGAGTGCTCAAGGGCAATTGCTGTCTTAATATTTCTTAGCACTTGATAATTTAATACATTTTTGATTGATAATTCCTCAGAAGGCTCAACTGCGTAGGAATCTTGGTGATCTAATTTGTGAAATTATTTCTGGAGAGTTCAGTCTCCCCAGTCTAGTCCTGAAGAGCTTGAAGACCCTCTGCCCCCACCCCCCATTCCAGGGTCCACAGTAGAGGAAAATTTCTTCCTCTACCAAGGAACATGGGAAAGCAGCAGTAGCGTGGAGGATTTACTTTGTTGTTCTTGACTGCTGGCAATTTGACTTTGACTAATTGCAACCCTACGAACAGACCTGTGCAGGTCTTGCATACTCAGGGCCATGGCTTCCTTGATTGAGTCTATCTACTGTAATATAATCTTCCTTTCCAGGCATTATCGTGTTTTCCAGTGAGTCATGTCTTCTCATGATATGGCCAAAGTACGACAGTCCAGAGAGAGTTCAGGCTTCATTTGCACTAGGACCCAATACCACTATGCCAACTGTTGCTGACTGGGTAGGCACTTGCCCTGGCATTGGCAGCCCACATCTATAATAAGACCAGCTATCTACTCAGCAGCTATGTGCCTGCACATTTCCTGTTATCTCCCAAATAAGTAGAATTATCCTTTCCATCATTCTGCAGCAGCAACAAAGTTTGCACTGGGGAACTGCTTCTCTGACAGTTACTGTATAGGAATTAACAGAGAACATTTTCTTGGCATCTGAAAAACTAAATGGAGTCACATGTAATCTCTACCCACACTTCCACTCCTATAAAAGAACCCTTGGGATTTCTGAAGCCTACTTTCTGTTTGTATAGGATCTCAGAACAAGTCAAATTCCTGAGGAGCAATATGTGGTAGGGGTACAGGGAACTGGTGTTCCTCCAGGCTTCTAGTCAAGGAGGCAAATCAACGAGCAAGCAGCCCTCGAGGAACCTGCTCTTATGTGAGATAGCATTATAGCCCGGGCATCCATCTCCACCCAACTGTAGCTGGTACCAGTCTCTCTGGTGCAGCACTACAGGGCTTGTATGTGTTGCACTACTGGAATGCAAGCCAGGAGTTGAGCAAGAGAATGAGACTAGGGAAAGAGATCGTAGATTCAAGCATGAACTCATTATGTCATTAAAACAATCTGAGGGCTGGCAGAGAGCTTTCCACAAGCCCCAGCAGTGCAGAACCAGGAAAAGCTCCACATATATCATATAGGCTGGGATATACAGCCATGGGATGTGAATCCTAGTAGGAATGGTGGCCAGTGCCTTAGAAATTGGCACATTTGACTGCCTCTTGAACGCTAAAAATTTTTTTTTTGGTATTTTCCTTTTGCCTCTGAGGTCTTCATATTACCTGGTTAGTTAGATTTTATCAAATGCTGGCACTCATTCACCCAGATTGCCCTCTTACTTGTTTCCTCATTCAGCTTTTCCAGGATGCCTGCCAATCTTTGATTGCCACATTTGTGACATCACAAAAACCCACCCATATGAAATTGCAAGGGCCCAATCCATGGTTCCAGGTTTTGGCCCTGAAATCTCAAGGAATGGGACACTGCTGACCTGGCAACTCTAGCATAGATCCCAAAACAGGGGGAAAGGGGTGGGGGGGGGCTCAGCCTTTAAATGACTGGAGCATTAGGACTTCTGTGTAGCTGAACACACCCAGGATGGGATGACTTCTGTCAATCAGAAGTGTGCTAAATGTTCAAGCACACAATATTAAGAGACCTATTGTAACTGTGCCCACTCATAAATAACAAAGGCCCTTACCACACTATGCCTCAATAGAGGGTTGTTCTGTTTGAATCCCACCAATGCCATTTCCGTGATGTATTGGGTTATGAACATTCTCTACTGCACCCTTTCAATTTAAGCAAATGAGTAGTGTTATTGCCACCGGTGTTCCCACCGGTGTCATTGGTGAGTCCTTTTCATCACCTTTTCCCTGCCCCACAGCTCATGGTTGGTCAGGGTGTTTGTTTGTAAGCTGTACTAGCTTAGCAAAGTTGTAACATCATGATATGCCCATACACTTTTGCATTTTTGCACTATAATGCTAAAGAATATATTTAAGAAATTAAACATTTTAACTCAAAGGAGAAATTTAAAATAGATAAGGAAAAGTGATAGATTTCAAATTTAGCACGCCATGGGAACAGCTGAGGGAAAGAGAATCTGGGCATGCCCACACACCACCCACTCCTGGATTGCCCTCGACAGGAAGAACGATCAAGCACTAATGAGGAACAGCACTTGCCGAGCTGATGGAATTGTGACAGGAAAGGAAGACATCACCGGATTTTTTCCAGTAATGAAAAAGGCTGATTTGGAATATATTGGGACAGGAAAGTGGCTGGTTAGGGACAATGTCATGTGATAGCATGGGTTCTGGACCGGGAACACTGCATGACTTTGCCAGAATGACGACTTCATGCAGTAAGGGCCAAAGGCATCCTGCAATCTGTCCTGTGGATTTGGGAGTAATCTATATGGAATACATGGAGAGGATTTCTAAGTACACATTGTGCTTATAAGAGTCTTCATATTTAAGGATGACTGAATGATAATGAATGGGAGAAGTAATTTGCCTTTCCCCTGATTTTGCCCTACACCTGATTCTCTACAGCTCCAGCTTGGTAGGTGGATAGCTGGATAGCTAGATTTCATTTTCTTTTGAGAGTATTATGTGTGCATTCCTGTATCTCCCAACATTTACTGCTTTTGCTTTGAAAGTAATGAAGTGGAGGGACAAATGTGATAGGAGACTTTATAGGCAACTTTGCATTCATTTAATGGGATCTTACACATTTCCCCTTTACGTGATATTTTGTGTATTTTGATTTACTTGTTTGGATTTTCATTGTTTTCTAAAAGTATACCTGTGACTAGGCAAAACTAATAACAACTTGTTGAGGTCTCTCTTGATCTTAGAAACAGTTCTGGAATTCCTGAACCTTGGTGGTCTAGAAACTGTGGAACACAGTTCCAAAATCTTGCTGTTCCTCTGAAATTCAACATACAGGTGCCTTTGGGGAATCCCTTCTCTAACCTCCAGTCTCATAACACAGATTGCTTAAATGTTACCGAAGGTCTTGGTGGCACTTCTAGGACTTTATTCCTAGGAGTATGCTGCACCCTCTCCCCTTGAGGAAAATGGGGGAGGAGAAAAGCCAGATTATTTTCATTCCTAGAACCACCAACTGAGAGATCCAGCTTCCCTCTTACCTTTGGGACTCAGCTTCCTGCTGCCTGCCTTTGAGAACAAGGTCTGTGGTCACCCAGAACTCTGTAACCACGTTCAGCTTCCTCATTAATATATGGAGGCTGAAGATAGAGTGGGAGGCAGGGCACACAAAACTCCCGTACACAATTAGGCTTTCTGACCTCCTTTTCAGCATGACTAATCAGCTTCTCTCATAAGTGCAGAAATAAGATTGAGATGAAAGTAACCTTTGCCCTGGAAAGAATTCAGTATTTAAACATCTATCGAAAAAGACGTTGTCACACACGACTGTAAAAAGAAGGTGCCTTTGAACCTCTTTAATTTCTTCTTGTGCATATATGATTGTTGTTAAGACCACAAACACAGAGATCAATTTTTCAGTCAAGAATACTCCAGAGCCAATCTAGGTTATACAAAAATATTTTAAAAAATTGAGTGCTATTCTGAAAATGTCTTGTGAAGGACAAGCTTATAAATGTTTACTCAAAAGTAATACCACTGTTAGTGAGATTTAGTCCTAGTTAAGTATGTCTAGAATTGCAGCTTTGTATGTTCCAGTCCTTCTCCCGCATTGCCTCTCACCTACCCGTAACAACATAATCTTTGCTTTATTGATCCATTACATTTGATCTTTAACATTCTCCTTTTCTTTCTCTCTCTTTTGTTGTCACTCTCTTTTTTGTTGTCACTCTCTCCAAATACACATGCCTCACAATAAAAGCTTGAAAACTAGACAGCTAAGGCCACAAGCTTATGCGTTTGACAAGAATTATTCCCACTGAATTCAATACAACATACTACCAAGTAAATAAATATAGTGTTGGGTTGCATCAAGTGCTTTAAATAATTGTTGGTTTTTAAATAAATTTATAATAATAGTGGGCAGCTTCTGCAAGCCAGGGGACCCAATGTCCACCCCACCATGGAAGTTGTGAGGGGCCACAAGTAGCCACCACACCTGAAGTTGTAGTGGCAACAAAAGCTAACCATCCCTCCCTTGTTTTTACTTCAGAAAACAAGATGTGTGCAGACCACATACCTTGTCTCCCAGGCTAGCAGCACTCCAGAAAACCTAGGAATGCAGTTAGCTTTGCACCTTGACAATAGCCCCCTTCAAAGCCTCTAGTCTTAAAGTAAAAACAAGAGGAGGAAAGTCTGTTTTGGTCATTACTATGGAAAAAATTCAGCAGCAGAGTGCAGGATCCTTGAAGAAGACCATAATACTAGATGAGTATTGCATGTATCCCATGGGTTGTGTATCCCTACCTGTGATTTATAACATTGGTCTTCAACCAGTGGATCTTAACTAACAATGTGCTGTGCTATGGAGTAACGTCACAACAGATGTTCACTGCAGTATAGAGGTCTGAGTGGACTGGAACTCTGGGAGACTAGGTTTCAACTTTCTGCTCGGCTCTGGAAACACACCTGGTGACCTTGGGCAAGTCCCATGCTCTTGACTTTGGAAGAGGGCAATGGCAAACCTCCTCTGAATAAATTTTGCCAAGAAAACCCTCAGATAGGGCCATCATTACTTGGAGTCAGCTTGAAGGCACTTCTTAACTACTTGAATCCCGAGAAAGGAACTTGGCTTTCCTCAGCTAAGGCACGCACCCCAGACTCTGACCAGCTGGATTCCACTGTACTTAAGAATCAGACCAGGACATCTGGGGATCAGCCAGTTCTGGAGAACTATTTTCCAGAGTGGTGAGGGCCCTCCCAAGACAGGAGAACCCCTCAGTTCACTACTTCTAGTGGATCTCTGCCACGAGTAAGCTCCTAACTGAGCCAAATTGAAGGGCCAGCCTTGACTCAGAGGATTTCTATAAATGTGTGGGACAAGACATGAGACCTTGTACATCTTATGGAAAGAGCCCGGTTTCTTCCCAACAGAGCAGAAAGATTTTTTTCATCCCTTCTCATCAGTAAGAGCAAGCTCTCATTTAGTAACTGTACCTTTGCTCAAAGATATTTTCACGGGAGTATATTTCTCTTCATGGCATTTTAATATTACAGGAGCAGTCATTTTGCATAAATATGTAGAATGTCTTGTAAGGATGTTATATGAGGTAATTATTAGTTGTCTCCATGCTAATTGTTCAGAGAAAATGTTTAATTGTATGTTAAATGGATCCAGTGTAGTTTGCATTTCATGTAATATTGGCATACTTTTCATACCTAACTCCCCCAATTTGAGTTACATCAAATAGATGGATGAGTGGGAGCTTCACACGACTTGCCCAGATACCAGAGGCAAAATTGGAAGCTTCACACAAATTGCTTTGTGTTTATTGGACTATGGTTCTGATTGCTGTGATGAAGAAATCTCTTGCACAGGTAAAAATGATATTAATGGGACCCTAAACCTACCAATCAGTATTTTCTTCCTGGTTTATTATTTACTTGTTAAAATTATAATGGTGGGGTTCAAATTTTCATGCCTTTAAATACCATCTCTGTCTTTCCACAAGGAGGGGATTCTGTGTAGCATAGTGGTCAAAGTACCAGATTAGGCCCAGGGAAACCCAGATTGAAATCCTCATGGCCATGAAGGTCACTGGGTGCCCTGCCTAATTATCTCACAGGATTTCTCTGAGAATAAAATGGGGTCATGGAGAGAGAAGATATATATCACTTTGAGTTACTTGAAGGAAAGGTGGAATACAGATTTTGTAATGAAATAAACTATTCTTCCAAACTGCTTCTGCCTTCCAAGTGCTACCTTTTAATGTACGCAGGGTTTAAAAAGGAGTATTAGGTTACATACTGATCTTGAACAGACACCCCCCCCCATTTTGATTTGAGGTACAAACCATCATCTTATGCTTCTTTGTTTCGCCTTTGTTCCTTGCACCCAATTTCTACTCAAGACTCTTTTTGTCCTTCTTGTGTCTCACTGTCACATTCTGGCCCGTATCAGTTTTTTTAATCCATATATTTTGATACAGACTGCGTTGAATCATAGGCCCTTTTCGCACGGCATTTGCCATGCAAAAGGGCATCTGAAGCTGTTGGGGGATGATAGGAGTTTCAGCCCCACGGAAACGCAGCGGAAAAACTGGAGTTCAGCGAGCCAGCAGCAGCAGCCTTGTTCCCCAGTGAGGATACTCACACACGGAGGAGTTTCTTCCAAAACAGGAGGCACTTTATCTTGCAGCAAAGTTCCGTTATGTACAAAACATAGGACAGACAGACAAAAGCTTGCGCCAGGCACCAGCTTTGGTCAACAGACAAATACATACTGGCGTTGCTTTGTTATATGCATATCTACAACCAGTCAGGTAGAGGTTTGCACACCTCCCTCTACGATCTGCACACGACCCCAGTTTCTTATGCAACCTTGCAATTACGCACAGCTGGGGCATGATGCGACATCTTTGCAGTGGGCTGATCATTTTCCCAGGGTTCCCTGCCTGGAATCCCTGACAGAAGCATCACACAATTGTGAGGAGCGATCTGCACGACGCACTCACAATCGCGTGATGATCCAAGGGCTGGCAGGCGCCGATCACGCACCTTTTCATTTTCGGCTTGAAGCTGAAAATGGTGCGTGATCGCTCATTGCTCCTGGGCCCTGCATGCACTTACCGGGCACATGGAGCCTCCGGAGCCGTGCCGGTCATGCTTGCTGTCCCAGGGCAGCCTGGGAAACTCCCAGGCTGCACTGCAGAGGGAAGAAGTGAGACTCTCACGTGAGCAGGCAGCTCATGTGGAGCTGAAGCAGCAGGGATGTGAGAGCCTCTCGCCGGAGGCTGCTTGCACAATCCCCGCACCCCAGCACCAGAAAAAGGTAAGGTGCAGAAAGGGCCATAGAATCATAGAGCTGGAAGAGACCCAGAGGCCATCCAGTCCAACCCCCTGCTATGCAGAAGCACACATCAAAGCACTCCCAACAGATGGCCTGGATGGAGGCTGGATGCCTCTGCTTAAAAACCCCCGAAGGAGGAGGTAATGTAGTGAAATTGCTGCTGTTTCCAGTTGTCCCTATTACATTTCATATGCATTCACTCTAATACCTATGTACCACCAGAATGAAACAGACCATTTCTGCATTACACTGTTATAGTGCTACTATTCTACTTTCAACATCCTATGGAATTCTGGGTTTTGTAGTTTACTGAGGCCCAAGAGCTCTCTGGCTGAGAATTCTAAATGCCCCTCTCTAAGCTGCAAACCCCAGGATTCCATAGGAAGTTGAAAGTGGAATAATAGCACTGTAACAATGTAGTGCAGAAATGACCTCTCTCACACACGCACACATTCTCTCTCTCTCTCTCTCTCTCTGTCACTCACACACACAAACACACACACACACACACGGAAGAAAAATTTTAGCACAGTCCACTTCCTGTGCTTAGCTTCAGAGGTTAGGAAGGGCAGGCAGATTTCAGTTTTTGTTTTTCTGCTTAGTGCTGCTCACTGAGTGGTGTCGAACTTTCACCTCTGGCTGGCTAAGACTAGTAGTGAGCCATCAATGGGGAGATACGGGCATGCTGAGTGATCTGGGCCATTCCTTTCTCCCAAGAAAGGCCTCTGGAGAGCACAGGAAAGAACTGCCACCAGGTAGCCCCACCTCAGCAGGCAGCTACTAGGACTGTTAGCTTTGGAGAGGTCCATGCCCTTATGCTTGGCAACCCCTGAGGATTGTCCCCCAGTTTTGTAACTCCCACCTGGAAGAGCTTCAATGGAGATTTCTGCTGCTCCTCTCCTCAGAAGAACATCTGTTCCTCTCTTCCACAACTACTCTCAAGCAGCTCTTTAAACATGCCACTCAGCAGTGTCCTGGTGCAGCCTTGCTCCTCAAGGTCCTGCTTGGTAGGAGATTGATTCACAGCACCAGTACAGAATCCTGCCTGGAACCGCTGCTCTCTGGACAAAAAGTGTCCCAGAGGCAAGCATAACATAGCAGAGCTTCAAAACAGCAACAAGCGTGTGCAGCAGACTACAACTACAGCATCAGCTCTGACCCCTCTACCCACTGATTAGTAAACTCACGGACACAGCGTTTGTCATCCAAAATACCTGGAGGCTTTAATCTTCACAGTTGCAGTATATACATCTATACACAGGATACGCAGATCCACAGGCAGAGATTCAGCATCAGAGTTTCAGGATCAGAGTGATGGGATGCAGAGATACGCGATGCAGAGAGTCAGAGAGAGAGTAAGCATTCCATCTCCTCTTTTATACACACCTGCTTCCATGTCATCACTCAGGGCCTTTGGCTGATGCAACCCCTTGTCATGATTTCACTATGATGACTCAGGCTTTACTTCATGTCCCCTAGGGAATGAGTCATACTTTGTCCAGGCATTCCCCAGGTGCACTACATGCTCATCAAATGTATTTTCAACTGGAGCAAATGTCACCACATTTTTAACTCACACTGCTGTGGCTCCATCCAAGCCTCAGCTGGCAAGAGCACTGTATGGAGCATGCTGCCGATGCCACGCGCATGTTCCATCATCCCTGACTCCTTCGTTGGTTGGGCAGCAGCCATACCAGATCCAAGATCCTACCACTACCAGTCAGGTGCAAGTACCAAACCCAAATTAAAAAGTAAACTATCAGTTTCTAATTGAAGAGCTACTAAAACATCACTAGAGGGGAAAAAACCTGCCTTACAAGCAATGCTGTACAAGGTGTCAGAAGAAAAGCCAAGATGTACTATTGGAATTTTGGTATTTTATACTGGCAGAGTACAGTGCTTTGGTGCTGAGCTTGTGTCTACTGAAAGAAAATAAATATTCTGGGAACTGGTAATTGGAAAACAGAAAGGTACACTTTATTGTTTCTGGAAATCAATTCAGAGATAAATCAGTAGGAGAATCATTAGTTTACAAAAACCCCTAGAGCTGGCTTTTATGAGAGTGGGTGTGTTCACAGCTATTATGGAGATATTTCACTGCCTTTTTCAAACAAAGGACAAGAGCAACCCTTTGGAGAAGAAGCAGGAAGGAAGTAAAGCCAAAGCATTACAATCTATGTACCAACAACAAGTTTTTAAAAAGAGAGAGAAGGTGAATACATATAGGTCTAACTGGCTAGCACTCTGTCTATTCCCCCCTCCCTACAAATGGATCTAGTTATTTGTTTTTTATTATTATTAAAATTTTATAGAAGCACATACCAAGAAGAGAAAAACAAGAAAACGTAACAGATTACAACCACAAATAAGTATGACAATGAAATAAACCAATAAAGAAAAATATAAACAGGAAAAAAAATACTAACACTAAATACTAAACTCTGGAGCGTCGCGCAATTGCGAGGAGTGATCCACATGACATCCTCGCAATTGCGCAATGCTGCCAGGGCCAGCAGGTGCCGATCAGGCACTATTTCATTTTTAGCTTGTAGCCGAAAATGCTGTGCGATCACGCATTGCTCCAGGGTCCCGCGTGCACTTACCATGCGTGCGGAGGCTCCAGAGCCACGGTGCTCACACTTCCTGCCCCAGCGCAGCCTGGGAAAATCCCAGGCTGCATTGTGGAAGGAAGAGGAGGAGCCCTCACACTGCCTGCTCGCTAGCAGGCAGCGGCTGCAGAGGCGAAGCAGCGGGGACACGAAAGCCTCTTGCAAGAGGCTGCTCACGCATTCCCCGTGTCCCAGCGCCGAGAAAAGGTAAGTTGCAGAAAGGGCCTAAAACTAAAATAAAAATAAAACAACAACAAAAAAGATAGTAAGTACATTTAAAAGATAGGTTCCAGCTTCCTAACTTGGATTTTAGGTAACACTGCCTCAAAAGAAACCTTCTAATACCAGTTACCTGTTAAAAGCATTGGTGCTAAACTTCTAACAATCTACAACTCATCTCCTCTAGTCAGCAATTTCCATAGAGTTTATGTTGTTACCATAAAAAGGACCTATTAAGATATATTAGCTTTATAAAAGACCAGTTCCAAGTATACAGTAAAACTGGTAAAATCAGTCCACTGATCAACACATCTCCTACAGTTTTGGAGTCTCCTTGGGAATGTGACTATGGGGAATGTCATTACACTTCAGAATCTACCATTATACCACTAGCTAGACAGGTAATATGTGGATATATGGAGGGATGGATGGCTAGAATTTGTTTATTTCACAAACCATATGGCACATAGAGAGAAATGATATGAAATCATGTATGTATAGGATGGCATGGCTATACCTACAGACATACTACCCTGAACACACCCAATCTCATCTGATCTTGGAAGCTTAGCAGGTCAAGACCTGGTTAGTTCTTGGACGGGAGACCACCAAAAAATACTGGGTGCTATATGTATAGACAAATGCTCATTAGATTAATCTTCCCTTCTTGCTGCACTCTTCATGTATTTCCCTCCAGAAACTGCAGGCCCAATGGAAGACAATGACCAGAAAGAAAGGCAGAAAGAAAGGTGAATGATGGTGGCCGTTCCACTCTTAATTGAAACAACAGCTGCAACAACTACACCTAGAAAAAGATGAATGAGCCAATGGATTTTTCCATATTAGAACCATTTATTTCTTTAAATTACAAATAATTATAATCTAGTCTTATACTAAAATTAAAACTATACCCAGCTGTGTAGTAATATCCACTGAAATCTTCCTTAACCCTCACAAAAACCTCACAACTTAATTTAATAACAGTCAAAATAATTACCTGTGACCCATCGCCATTATGGGTATGGATGGCCAGGAATAGAGCCTTCTTGGTGGCTGTTCCATACTGCTCCCTCCAATGAGAGGCTAGGTTGTCCCCCTCCTTTTATTTCATTTTGCCAGTTGCCGGACCTTTTTATTTAAGTAGGCCTTCTGTCTACTGAGTGTGGCAGTAGGGCAGTCACGGGCGGGGGGGTGGGTGGGAGGGCAGGGGGGCAGGGGGCAGGGGGCGGGGGCCGATTCACCCTGGGCAGCAATGTTTCTGGGGTGTCCTGGCTTGTAGCCACACCCCCATGTGCTGTGGCCACGCCCCCACGCACTGCAGCCATGCCCCCACGGACAGTGGCCACACCCCTCACACTGTAGTGCCTCCCCCCCTCCTCCACACACTGCAAACTCCACCAGTGCAGTAGGGTTTTTGAATCAGCTGTGTGATACCTTTATCTTGTGTCTTTTATGCATTTTAAACTGTTTAAAATATTTTAGCATAATTGTCTATTTAATATTTTTAAAACTTTTTTACCACATGTTCTTTTAACTGTATTTTGTTTAATACTACACTACAATCTCCCTTGGTTCCTTTACTGGGAGAAGTAAATGATTGTGTTCCTTATTTTTTATTCTGTTCCTTATTTTTTTAAAGTTCCTAGTTAGACACAGCTAGCTGCAACTTGTCAATATAGCACTTTCTATTTCTGGCCAAACATTTAACTTGGAAATCAATTATACTGCTTACAAAATGTTCCCTGATTTTTATAATTCCTCTTACATTCTGCTTAAGGCACTGTTGACCCTGACTCCCTGGACCTTCTTGGCTGTTCAGTCTCTGTTTCTATCCTCCTCTGGGTTATTTGGAAATTTTTGCATTACAACCACTTTCTACTGCCAGTGTCCTGTTTTCTCACTATCTTCCACTTAAGAGCTCTTCTGCTTAAGAGCTCTTCTGCTAAAGAGCTCTTCTGCTTAAGAGCTCTTCTGCTTAAGAGCTGTTCTACATGTTGCACAGACCTTCTGTTCTCCAAGGCTGTCTCCATACCTTCTGTCCCCCTTCCCCTTTCTGTCTGCCTCTTTTCTCTTTCTGTTCCTTTACTGCCTCCTTTACTCATTCCCCCACTTATCTCTCACTTTCAGATCTTTTTGTCCATTTCTACACTGTTTCTCATCTCTGCTCTCACTTTTCCTTATCTTTTCATCTGCTTCCTTTCTTTTTCTCCTTCTAATTTCTCCTTCTAGTGTCCATGGACTTCCTTCTTCTCCTTCTTCCTCCTCCCTTCCTCTCTTTCCTTTGGTGTCCTGCACACTTGCTGCCATCATTAAGTGAGAAACTCCAGCAAGGATAGCAGTGTAGGCGGGGGATGACATAGCAAATCAAATACTGTCCCCACATTGTTTCCCCCCAAAATACCTCCAGTATTATTTTACATTTTGTTTTGAAAGATATTTTAAATATAAAAAAGTAAGTAGCATAATTACTATTAATGCAGTTGCTGAAGATGGCCATTCCAGACAGAAGCAGGGTACCATTCTTCAGTCAAGGGGTTAGATGGCAACAATCTGTGCTTTGAACTAATTGTTTACCTGCAAAAATGAGCAAGAATGTGTATAATGTTGCTCTCTTTGATACAGCCCATCCTAAACAAAATATAAAATATGGAAGTTTTGTATTTATTGCACTTATGAGTCAAAAAAGACAACAAATAAAGTACATGTCAATAGTCCACATCATACATGCTTGTCTCTTACTTGTTCTTACCTCTGTTTTACCTGCCCTAGTTTAAAAACTGCATTTTGCAGGGTGCCAGAGAGGTCACAGGATGGTGATGATTATCTTTCACGAGTCTCTGAACAAAGAATGTGGCCAGAAAGACACTGAAACACAAATCTCGCTTTTTTATTCATCGTTTTCACATTTGTCCAAGACACTTTCAAATTACACAATTATAGCAATATAATTTAACTGCCATGGTCCCATCCTATACAACTTCTGGGGAGTTGTAGTTTACAGAGGGATATTTAGAATTCTCAGTCAGAGAGCTCCTCTATTACCTTTTCAAACAACAGTCAGCTCAAAAGTGGAAAAACTGCATATATCAATGTGTGTGTGTGTGTGTGTGTGTGTGTGTGTGTGTGTGTCTGGGAAGACATCCGAGGAATGGTGGGGAGAACGAGCACCCAGGGTCCAAACATGTCAAGGGAAAGGACTGAGAAGGGAGGGTGGGTCAACATCCTTTCTCTTGCCCATCTCCTTCCTTGAGTGTATGGGGGAAATTGTAAGAGGGTTTGTGTTGCTAAGAAATCAGGCTGTGAGCGATCTGTCCTTAACTGGTGAGTCAGTGGCTGGTGGAGGAAAAAGAAGACCAGAGGTGGGTTTTTAAAGGACTGCACAGCCTGATCGGAGCTTCCAAGAGGAAAGGTTCCCTGGAAAAGAAGCACTTGATGGATGGAGGGCAGGACTTGGAGAAACTCAAGTAATCAAATTCATGAAAGTGAAACCTGCAATTGTGGAGGGCTGACTGTACAGATCCCAAGATTCCATAGGATATTGTCATGGCAGTTAAAGTGGAATCATATTGCTATAATAGTCTAGTTATGAAAGGTCCCCAGATTATTAGGAGTTTGGGCCATCAGTGATTTGGATTCTATTGAAGAATCTAGAAAATCAATGAGGTATTATCAGATAAAGTGGCACATTCCAAGCAGTATTTATATGTCAGCTTCCCAGTTCAGGATTCAAAGTGTCTTGCAACAGTTAAAACAAACATAGCTAAAAATTCACTTTGTGTAGAAACTGAAACTAAAATTAAAATCAGTTGAAAATATAACCACTAAAAAGAAAACAGATGACAGACAATACAGCATATCATGCAAAGGAAATGCCCCTTTACACCTCTCCAAGGGTAAAACTTTTTTTAACTACATACTCGCAGGAATCAATCACATTCTTCCAGATATCAAGTGGTCAGTTTAAATTTCCCCCTCTGGGACCTACCCAGGCAGCACAGAAATGTATCTTCCAACTATCCCAGTTTAGCAAGGACTGCCCCAATTGATCCTCTGCTGTCTCGCTTTATAACTGTTTTTAAAATGTCATAGTTTCTCTCTCCTCCCATTTTCCGCATATGTCCTCAGATTAGTTCAGCTGGTGCAAAGTGAGTTAAAAAGCAGTTTCCACTCAGCTTAGGGAGAGAAGAGTGGAAAAGAAGGGGGCAAAATCTTGTCCTTCTCATTACATTAAGGCAAATTGCTACAGCCTCTCTTAGCTTGTGTATTCTTCTTCATTCATAACTTTTGCTGTCTTGACTACACTGTGATGTTCTTTGGCCACACGTATCTCAGAGAGTTGGAGGGTATGAAGGATACCTTTGTTGGAGGGTACCTTTGTTTTAGGGGAGAGGGAAGTAAGCTTTTCTGGTTTTGTGTAGCTAACAAAGAGCTAAGACAAAACTGAATTATGTTATAATTTTCCAGGTTTGTCCTCCCACCTCCTAGCTGATCTGGTGGCTTAAATAAACTGTAGCTAGCCATCCATATGTTTCATTTTATTTTTAGAGGCAACTGTTAGGAATATGAAGAACATTTGACAGATTTCTCATTGATTCAGGCTGTCTTAACACAACAAGACACCTTGATGAGGGATTTCCACGTGGTGCGAAATTTCCTAACTCCAAACAAGAGCATGACAGGACATGCTTGTTTTCCCCCCATTTTGCATAATTTACATGAAATGTCTCTGCATAAAACTAGTGTCCTTTCCTTTGTGAAGCAAAGCAGAGACGGAGAGATCACAGAATAAAGATGGAAACAGCACACTTGATATTTCAGATCCCTAAACATTTGTACAATCAAAATAGTGCATGCCACTTTCTTTTGTACACAGTTGCACACTTTGTGCAAAAACTGCCCTCACCAGTGCAATGCATTTGCACTGGCAAATATTTTACTCTTTTACAGGGCATGAACGTTTTTAAGCATCTCATCCTTGGACACAAAGAAGAACCACTGAAGATTAACATCCCTAGCAAATACAAACAGCCCTGAGCATACACATGGATTTTTGTAGTCACAGTAATGGAGGACCAAACTTGCCCTCCTTCTTTGTTCCCATCAAGCAGTGCCACATAACATCATAATATCACATGATACAACCCTATTTAGATATCTACTTCCTCTTCCTCATCCACAATATTTCAAGCTACGATCAGTGGTAGCGGGGAGCACACAGACTTTGCAGGTCTGAAAGGTTTCTTTCTCTGGCACATGCTCTTTTATGTGTACCCTCACTTTTACAATATCTTGCCTGATGAAGACCATGAAAGTTTAAACACTTTTGTGAATTCCTTTTGCTTGGTCTGGTAAAGATATTGCCCTAATATGTATTTTGACCATTTTCCTATTTCTCTCTGCTTTGTTCTTTAATAACTGTATTCTTTTGGAAACTGGAGCTGATTTTGGTTCTTTTCCCTAGTTGGAGGCCATACACATACACTGGATTGTTCTGCAAACATAATGACTGGGACTCCAGGAAGTCAATATGTCAAAATAAAATAAGGGAGGAGTAAAGCTATGCCCTGCCACATTGTTATAAGCCACATTGGCCTCCCTGAGTGAGAAAGAAGTGAGAATGTTGTTTGTGAGCATTAGAGACACTGAAAGATAGAAAAGATAGAAAAGTAAAGTAGAAACGTAGAGATGGTGTGAGACTACATGTTATAGAGACACAAAACTGGCATATCTTTGTCTTTCTCTCTTACATTGTGAACTGCAGCAGAACCATATTCTGGTGTACATCTCCTGTGCAGCTTGAAGCATTGACTGACAGGGATATACAGTGTGCCAATATCACGTTATGAATCATGCTATAACTATAGGATTGCACTTGCCACCCTATGCTAAAAGTGGGAGGGATGAATCATTCATTCCATCATTCTAGCCAGAGATGGAGAGAAGGAAGATCAAATTTATACATTTAGAGAGTGGCCCTGGTGATTTATCCAAAACTTGGTAATATTATCCCAAAACATGGGTGTCTCAGGGGTCCACCTACAATGGTAATGCCTTCATGAAAAGTTAGGGAATATTAGCTCAAAGAGGAGGCTTGTCAGGGGAGGATAACCTTACAAGATCTTTTACACCTATGTCTACCAGCACTTAAGGCAGGGAAGAACCAGCTGGAGATCCAAAAGTAAGCTTATTTGTTTTATTGGGGGAATTGCAATCACACTAACTGAAGGAAAAGGGAAGAACATTTTGGATAGTGAGATTTTTCAGGGTGAAATGGGTGATATTTACCAATCCAGTAGAGAAGCAAAGGAGTGTCATGTCCGAGGCAATCAGGCAGTAAATCCCAAGCAGCACAGCTCGTACTTATAAGGCAAGAGTCAAAGAGTATCCAAACAGAAAGGTAGCCTAGAGCAAACAAATCCAAAGGGGCAAATCCAAACCGTAATCCAAACAGGCAGAGTTCCAAGACAACCAGATCCAAAAGCACAAGATATCAGGACCAAAGAGACCAGTTGCTGACCCTGGGAGGAAAGGCCAGCTGGAACTCTCTTTTATGTATGGCTGCTGTCACCACAGGTGTTCCCTCATTAGGGCTCACTTACTACTTAAACAGGCCAAGCAACACAAGTTCTCCCTTTCACGGTATCTCTGCTGCAAGATAGGTGTATCAGCTATGTCTTCCTCTATTTGTTCCCCTGGCTCAGGCCCTTGTTGTTGTTGTGTATTATCTCCCTCCAGACCAGCCTCCAGGGACACTTCAGCCTCTGGGGAAGCCTCTGCCTCAGAGTCAGAATCCTCCTCCTCGCTGCCACCGTCTCCAAGGCAAGGCATGATGAGGAGTCCAAGGATAGTACACAAATGAGAATCAGAGCAGCAGAGTGATGACCAGCAACCAGTGTACTGCAAGTTGGCTAGCCAAAAACTGGGGTTTAAATACTCTTTTTCTGCTTGGAGGGCAAAGATGCTAATGGCTCTCTTACAGAGTAAACAGTGGAGCCTGGAAGGTGGACAATGGGTTCCAGAATAAGCTAATGGTCTTAGTCTTGGGTGACAGAGGACTAGTGGAGGTCTGACAGCTCCTTAATTGCTGGACAGGTGTGGGGACAAAAGGGAAGATTGTTGGTCAAAGGAAGAGGGGCTTAAGGCAATCAGCTGTCCTGTGGGAACATTGCAGACACTGTTGTCCCTAAAGGTGGAGATGTTGAAGGCTAACTTTAAGTTTATTATTGTTAGAGCTTCCTGGTGATTTCCTAACTATGACCTGGCTATGCCTTGAGGTCTTACCTGACCTGGTTTTACCATGCATATGTTCAGCCAGATTTTCCTCTTAGCCAGCATAGCCATGTAGCCATCGCAGGGTATAATTTATATTTATGCTAATTAAAGATACATTTTACCAATTAAACCATATCAAAGCATGGGGGTGTACAGCCTATTAACAGTAGTATATAAGAAGTAGATCTGAAGTTGATCCATGCCATTCTTGATAAAGCAAAGATTTTTAAAAATGGCATATTTATTGGGACTGAAAATTTGATGATGGGTGTTGTCTGATTTGTTTTCTCTTCCGGAGTGTGGGGATTAAGTTTTGTCAGCTAGTTTCTTCATTTCTAGATTTTCTTCTGGGAAGAACTGTTTTGTTGGGTGAAGGAGCTATCTAATACATATTTCCCCCCTGTAGCAGTGAAATCTGCTCATTTTTTTAATTAAAAATTCAATTTTTCAGCACATTGCAGTCTCTATTAGTGTAAGGTATCCTTATGCACATGCTCAGTATGAACCTGTGTTGCCTAGCAACAGCTTACAAGCTAGAGAAATGGTTGGGTGGGTAGTTTGTGATACAGTTTGTAAGCTTTCAGATTAGCCTTGGAAAGAGCTGAGAAGGGCTTCTGTCAATGATGGTGAAATATGAAAGGGGAGAAAATGCAATCCCCAGGAAGAACAAATGTCTTAAAAATTAGAATTTTCTAAGAAGCACTTAGAATTTAGCCTTGGTAGTCTGAGAAGGGCTTCTGTCTGAAGTGTTGACATATGGTGAAATCTGACATTCCCCGTCTGGAAGGAAAAACATCTTGAAAATCAAGGGCAACAATTAGACACAAATGGTTTATCTCACACCTATGAGATAGGCTGGGCTTGTTTCCAACCAGAACTTGGAGGCAAACATTATTTCTAGCATATTTTTTTCTTTTGACAATGAAGTGAAAGGATATTTTCTTAGTTTAATATAACTCTTTTAGCTATGTAACAAAACAGGGGCTTGACTCATTGTTTATTGCAGGTATATAGCCACAGAACAAGGAGGAATATCACACAGGTCATTGAGAAGGAGGGATCTGCAAAATGCAGTGAATCCAAATACTTTTTCAAATAATATTCCAAATAGTTCCTGACATAAGACTTGGCTCCTTAGTAGTAGTAGTGGCAAAACTTTCGTCGGTCATTCATTTTACCTCAAAACTGTTAGACCTCTGAGGAGTTCATTGGTTTTTACCAGTCTTTGCACTTGTAGCTTATAAAGGAAAGGGGTTACTAAATTAATTGCAAAGGGCATAGAGAACTGTACTCTTACCAGGGACACTTTCACTTTACACAGTTATTACACTATGGCCATTTCCACACTACACTGCTATAGTGCTATTATTCCACTTTCAACATCCTATAGAATTCTGGGGTTTGTAGTTTACTGAGGCCAAGGAGCTCCCTGGCTGAGAACTCTAAAGGCCCCTCCCTAAACTGCAAACCCCAGGATTCCACAGGAACAATAGCACTATAACAGTGTAGTGCAGAAATGGTCTGTGATTCCACTTTAATTGGCGTGACAACATCCTACAGGATCCAGGGATTTTCAGTTTAGGAAAGGACATTTAGAATTCTCTGGTGCCTCCACAAATTATAAACCCCAGGATGACATAGGATGTTGCCATGGCAGTTAAAATGGAATCATAACATAACTATACAGTGTGAATGAGCCTGGGTTTCTGACAAACTAGAATGTTGTATGCGCAACTTAACCCAGTATCGAAGAGGCCCAACTGTTTTCTACAAGCTGCCTTCCCGTTAGGTCAGCACGACCCTACTGGACCATTATGTTTCTTTTTGTCAGCAACAGCTAAGCAAAGCATCCTTTTCTCCTGCATAATTCATGAAACCTTTTTCTCTGTCTTTCTCCCTACCTTCTCCAAACAGCTTCTGAAACAACCATATTACTGTAAGGCAGCATTTCCCAACCTGAGGTATGTGCACCAAGACATTTAGGAGTACATGAAAAGAACTGAGTAATGGTGGGAAAAGGCTGCAGTTCTCCTCTCCTTTACGGGGGCAAAAGGACACACATGCAACACACTTTGAGGGTAGCACTGGCCGGGCTGTGCTGCTCCTCCTTGCTAGGTTGGTGGGTGAACTTTTCAGGGCAGTCTCGAAGGGGAACCAGAACAGGAGGCTGGTGGTGGGAGCTCTGAGGGGACAAAGCTCCGAGTGCAAATGGCACCTTTATCTAAGCACAGGCCAAGTGATGGGGAGCTGAAGAGGAGAATGGTGCAGGGTAGGTGGCTTCTTGCAACAGGTTCCCCGCTCCACCTCCCCAGGCCCCAGCCATTGGTCTCTTCCTCAGTCCTAGAGAGGGAAAGCATGCACAACCTGCCTCAATGTGGTTCAGGGCCAAGATGACAATGGCAAGTGTGTGTGTGTGAGAAAGATGGAGAGAGGGAGAGAAGTGTGATGGAATGAGTGAGAGAGAGAAAAGCCAGTGATGGAAGGACAAGTTCACCAGAGGAGGGAGACTACACTGAGGGCTTGGTTTTTTGTTGTCTTCAGATAGCTGTGTTTTCTGTAGGAGTAGCATGGATGGGGCTGGTTAACAGTGTCCTTTCCTCCCAGTTCAACTTTCTCAAGAGGAAGCAGTTGGGTGAGGAAAAAGCTGGGGAGAGGGGCATGTGGTAGAAATGTTAAGCTAAAGGCAGTTGCATCGTTAATCCTTCACTGGCCTCAGTCAGTGCTCTTATCCAGAGCAGGGAACGTAGCTGGTCATCCTCCCTTGAGAAATCTAAGATGGGGCAGCTGAAGCTAGGGAGATGCAGAAGAATTGGTAAATGGGAGCTGCCGTGGTGCCTGTTGTTCATGGCAGAGCTCATTGAGAAAATGGAGAGCTAGACTATTAGCAGTGGGGACCTCAGTCAGTTTGTGGGCAGTATTCAATGTGTGAGTTTTTCTATGTCTCTTTGTACCCCTATATACCTACACCTATAAAAGGCCGAAACCCTTAGCATATCCCAGCCAAAGTTTCAAAGGTTGTGGGAAGGGAGACAGAGCAAAGAAGAAAAGGCTGTAGAGAAAGAGAAAGAAGGGAAAAGTAGGGTGACCATTTCATCCCCTTTCTCCTTCTACTAGCTACAGTGAAAGAAATAGAGACAGAAGAGGACAAATGTAGCCAGGAGAACTGGGAGAGAGGAGAATGGGGAGGGGGAGGATGAGAGAGGGAGAAAGATTAACTACTGAGTATGAGGAGGGACATAATGGGGAAAAAAGGGTGAGAAAGGACAAGAATTAACTTCTGAGCCCAAGAAGGTCCCCAATGATAAAGCATTCCAGGCCCAGTAGCAAATCATAATATTAAGGTGAGGTCAACACACAAGTGAGTTAAGCAATAACATGAAGAAGGTGGAGCACACAGCTCCTTTTCATGTTCTGCTGGCAGATAACTGAGTTCTCTGGGCAACCAAATCAAGAATTAAATGAGATATAATATATTCCATCACATAAAATACATATGTATATATATATATATACAGCTGTGAAGTAAAACGTCAGCAGGTTTATTCTTTTAAGGCCAAGATAGTTGACCTGGAGAAGTTGAAAGAAGCAGAGGTTAAAGAATGAGGTCCTCAAAGATGTTGTAGTGTCACTGCACTCCAAATGTGATAGCTTTTGTACTGTTACAAAGACTGACAGACTGTGAGGCAAACGTTATCACTACATGAGAGTGACCTTTTGGAAAGGTACCATCCCTTGATGAATGGACAGATATCCTCTTGCACTGAGGAGTTACTTCCAGTGAGGAGCTGGGATGTGGTGATTTGATTAAAAATGGAGATAGCTGTGTTTATGATGGGCGTGTAAACTGTATGTTGGATCACCTCCCAGGCATAAAGTTTTCAGACATCATACAGAATCTGTCTTGGAAGACAGTGCTTGGTAAGGGTCAGTTGCTGTGATGCATGTTGTCACCAAAGTTGCACAACGCCAGTTAGACAAGCAATGCTCAGGTGTCTCAAAGCACAGATGAGAAAAGGCATGTAGGGATTTGTGAGGCACTAGGAGAACATTGTGGGACCAGCCAGGCCTGTGCAAAAGGGATGGGCTCCACCTGAAACAGGATGGAACCAGACTGCTGGCACATAACAAAAATGTGACTGTTAAATGGAACAGTAAGGGAAAACCTGCAAGATCTGAGGAGCATCTAGTTCTGGTTGAATCATCCCGAAGGGAAGAAAATGAAAATGTTTCTGATTGCCCAAATGGGGATAGGGTAGAAATGAATCACGACTATCCAGAAAAACATGACAGCCAGTCAAAAAGATCCAAGACTGATGCATCAATGACAACTGAAGAGGGACACTGTGTATTTCTATGTTAATGCCAGAAATCTCCACAGAATTATTATGGTGACAGTAGCAGTTATCAAATGTAACTTAGTTCTAGAATTATCTTATCATTACCCCAGCCAAAATGCTTAGAGAGATCTTGAGAGGGAGAATTAACTCAAGGAAGGATATAAAAGAGATAATGTTTTAATAATGGGTAGCCTCATTCACCCTCTCGTGGACTACATAGTTGTATGTTCCAGCCAATGCAAAGTAATTTCTAGATATACCAAACAACCATACCTTAGAATAAATGATGATCAAATCAACCAGAAGGCTGGTGACCCAGCACTTAATCCTAAATGGTACATCCTGAGACCAAATTCAATATGTGGACATGGTTAAACTGATAGGACATTGTGAGTTAGGGCTGAGGTGTGAAGCACTGTTTGTGGACATCGAACTAATGACACTAAAACATTTAGCATGGGGAGAACAACAATTGAGCTCCAAAGAGATCTAATCAAACTGAAAGAGCAGGTAGTAAAATGGCAAACTAGATTCAGTGTAAGCAAATCTGAAGTGATGTATATTGGGGCAAAAAAAATCCCAAATTCACATATACATTGGTAGGACCTGAGCCGGCAGGGACTGACGAACAAAGGGACTTAGGAGGTATGGTAGACAGCTTGAGGAAAATGTAAAACCAATGTGCAGTTGCTGTAACAAAGGTGTGTTTTATGTTGAGCATAATATGAAGGGGAAGTTAAAATAAACCTGCCAATATCATAGCACTTTAAACAATCTATGGTGCAACCACATCTGGAATGCATTGCACTTAGAATCATAGGATCAAGGATTTGTAAGGACCTACAAAGGCCATCTAGTCCAGCTCCCAGATATGCAGGAATCCATTGCTAAAGCACCCCAGAGAGATGGCCATGTGATCTCTGCTTAAAAACCTCTAATGAAGAAGAGTCCATTAACTTGAAGGGCGTACTATTTATTCCACTGCTGAACAGTTCTTACCATCAGGAAGCACTTCTTAATGTTTATTCAGAATCTCTTTTCTTGAAATTTGAATCCATTGCTTCAAGACCTATCCTTTGGAGCAGCAGAAAACAATCTGATTCCATCATGTGGATGACACAGACCTTCAGACATTTTAGCAATAGCATGTGTATTTCTATACCACTTATCAGCTAAGTACTCTCTAAGCGGTTTACCATGGATTTTAGCTAATTGCCCCCAACAAACTGGGTAATCATTTTACTGATCTGCGGAAGGATGATAGGCTGAGTCAACCTGGAGCCCGGCAGGATCGAACTCACAATCTTGTGGCTGCAGTACCAGTATTCAACCACTGCACCACCAGAAGTCTCTATTTTAAGATAGATGTCAATTTTCCCTTCTTCAGGCTAAACATACTCAGCTCCCTCAGCAGTTCCTCATGCAACTTGGCTTCCAGAGTTTTTGCCATTTTGGTCACCCTCCTCTAGACACTTCCTGGTCACCATGCCTAAAAATATATCTAAAGCTTGAAATGGTGCAGAAAGGGGCAATCAAAATGATCAAGGGACTAGCATAATTGCCCCCCCACCCACCTAGAGGGGGACTCTTTAGATTGGAAAAAAGTGAGCAAGGGGAAATGTGATGTTTGTAAAATTTTGCATGGTCTAGAGGAAGTAAAGAAACCCTCTCTCATAACAGAACCTAACATCATCCACTGATGCTGGATGATGGGAGATTCAGAATAGATAAAACAAAAAGTACTTCTTCACAGAGCACATTAGGTGTGGAACTCAATACCACAAAATGAATTAATGACTGCCAACTTGAACACTTGTATAGGTGTACTATATGTTCATGGCTGTTGGGGTGCTCACCATAGCATGCATCTTACTACCCTGGTACAGAAGCTACATTGGAAGACCACAAACCCCAAGAATGATGTCACTGGCAGATGATGCACATCTCCAGTGCTGGCCAGAGCATGAAATTGGTTAGGGGAGGGAGCAGCAAGAGGGAGGAGAAAGATTCAAAACAGCCCTCCTACCCTTATGCCCAGCAGCAGAGGCATATCTAGGATGGGGCAAGTAGGGTATGTGCCCTGGGTGCCAAAGGAAGGGTGGAGGGTGGAAGTAGAGGTAAGAAGATAGGTACCCAACTTCCATGCTTGCCCTAGGCATTGTTTGTGCTAGATAGCACCACTACCCAGCAGGGAACATGCAGGTCCCAGGTAGGCCAGGCCTCAGATCTGAAAAGTCTCAATGTGAATCTTGTGCATTCCTTAAATTCTCCTGGAAAATAGTTCTGCATGAGTGCAATTTATTGGACCAAACTGACTGGGTATACTTCCTCTAATGTTCAAAGATTTGTTAGATTATTTTCAGAATATGTGCAAGTTTGTACTTACACAAAACTATGCGAGCATGCTTGTGTGAAAATGTGTTTGCAAGAATATGTTTGTTGCCTTCACATTTTACATTAACCTTGTTAGATATTATTCAAATGAACACATCACATAAGTTCTGAAGCACAGCCACAGCTCTGATTCCACCCAGGAATTTGGCTTTTTCCTTGTAGATAGCCATGCTTCAGAGCCTCTAGCCAGGTGTAATGCATGGCAATGGGAGGGGAACATGATATCATGCTCCAACGTTTGTGAGACATCTTCTTCATGCACATAATGCAGGAAGGGAGCTATGAATAAATGCATAAACATTTTTTTAAAAATTGAGGCCTACCTCTCAGAATGCCTAGAGCACTCCCAACTGCCCCAATTTGGTCAAGACAGCCCCAGTTAATCCTCAGTCTTCCCATTTTTCCCATTCCTCCTCCGACTTTCCCTCCTTCAGTTGTTGCAAATTGAGGGCTCTCCACATTGCACTGTTATAGTGCTATAAAGTTTAGGGAGTTTAGGGAGGGGCATTTAGAATTCTCAGCCAGAGAGCTCTTTGGCCTCAGTAAACTACAAACCCCAGAATTTCACAGGATGTTGAAAGTGGAATAAGTGCAAGAGCAGAGGAGAGAGGAGGAGGAAAGCAAACTGTGGTAGCCTCTCCTAGCTGGGGTGTTCTTCCTCATTAATAACTTTTGCCTTCTTGACCTCACTCTCATGTTATTTGCCCATGTGTGTCCTGGTTTTCATCTGTGAAATGTGGAAAGGCATATACTACCCTAAATTTAAATCTCCAGCTTTGCCAATATCAAGACTGTCATGTTGTTCCATGGCTCTCATGCAAGGAAATTTAGGAGGCTTGCTTTGCAAAAGGCTATGAGCAATTTTCAGGGTATCAGGCAATACCTTTCTTGTCAAGGGGGATTGGGAGGAACTGTGTATCCCAGCAAGTGGATTCATTAATATTTCTTTTGTTCACTGAGTTTGCAGTATGAACCTTGCAGCTCCCAACACATCCAATGGTCAATCCGCCAGGCAATACTTTTTTGGTTCTTCTCCATCCTGTTTTGTTTTTTGTTTTTTTTTACGACTTAGCTGGGTGAAGAGTTCCTGAAAATTCAAAAGCCAGTTCAAATTACGGGCCACTTTTGTAACATCTTAGTAGTCCTAATAAAAAGTATTATATACCTCTGTTTTTTGTTCTGCCTTGCAACTTGTGAAGAAATTCTGCAATATGGGGTACTGATCACAGGGACTGCACTTCAGTTTCCAGAATCCTAGCACCTGCTTATTTTTAAAAGGACTGTTTTTCCTACAGAGCCAGAAGTCCCAGAATACATATAAAAGTTCATAGGTTTCTTCTCTTTCTTTCTTCTTCCCCTTACATAGCAGTGACTCACTGATAGATGTGAGAGAAAATATTTATAAAACATGAGAACAATTTTATTTTTAGATGATTTATCACTTAGCAATTTCACAGGAGCAAAAAGTTAACCAGTGCGACAATATCTTTCTTATAGCATATAGGTGACGTTCCAAAAGTTTAAAACAAGTAATTAATTAATTAATTAAGTAGAAATTGAATACATTATCCCCTCAATTAAGTGAACAACTTTTCCTATTGAGTTTAGCAGATACATGTCTAGCCTATCTAAAATTTTGGTTCCACCCCTTGAAAAGTTATTTTGGCATCAGCTGGTGTTTATGTTGATGAAACTCACTGCTTTACCCTATCTTCTGTCTGTTAGACTCTCGATGGAAACAATGCAGCATCTTTGAGAAAAGCAAAAGCTCTTTTTGCCAGGATGAGAAAGCCAAGTGAGAGTCTAGAATGAGTCTGAATGAAGGCTGAAAGCTTGGAAGATGTCATAATTGATATAATTTCTAAGAGAAAGCAAACAAAGAAGGAAGGAGAGAGAGGGAAAGGAAAGAGGAAAAGAAGACAGTTTAGGTCGGTGGTTCTCAAACTTTTTACCCCTGTGATCTCCCTTACATCTACATGTGGATGTTACCCCCATGTAGTATGCAAATAAAAATATTTTGTTTCTTTTGTATGTGTACTTTCATTCACACATTTATGTATTATGTATTCTAGTCCAGCTAGTGGCCGGATGTATCTGGGGATCACCACAAGGCACAGTCTAGCCAACAACTTTGACACAGCCCCACCTCCTTAAGCTTGATTGTGCAGATTGGGACATCTTGCACAGTGTGGATGCAGAGAGACAGAAAAAGTGGGATTGACAGCTCCTCCACCATCCTGGCCGGGACATGCAACATGACACCTTGCTCCTCTCAGGCATAGCAGCCGAAGGCGCAAACCCCATCTTTCTCCTGCCACCCCAGTCAATTTGGTACAAGCTTTCTGCAGCCAGCAGTGCTACAGTTTCCTAGACAACCAGCCAGTCAGCAAAGATGTGTGTGTGCAGTAATGATGGTAACCACCACCAGCACCAAAAGCACTGCTTTATCTGACTGCTTCTCTGGGTCATCCTGGAACTGATCACCTTCTATGAAGGAACAACCATGCAATGTATCTCCTTTCCCATGCACCACACTCTCCCTTGATCAACTCTAGGTTTCAGTGTGCCCATGTGCATATGTGCATGCCTGTGCATACACGTGTGTGTGTGTGTGTGTGTGCAGACGGCAGTCATCAGTCAACAGCACACCTGAAGGCAGAAAGGTTCCCATCGCAAACCTTTCCCAATCATCCCCCATAGAAACCTCCAAAAGTATCAATTCCCTGTGAAAGTGGCTCACACAGGCATTGAGGCAGGTGCTATGCATGCCAGAGCCAGATCTGATGGGGAAACCATCCAAAGAAAAGGAGGCAGGAGGAAAGGGAGAGAGAGACAGGGAGGCACTGTGGTTTTGACACTAGTAAGGGTACGCTAAGAAAGTTTCTGGCTGCTGATGGAGCAAGGTGCCTACTTTCTCCTCACTTTAGCCCCAGGCAAGCAGAGCACACTGTTTGATTCAACCAAGCCCCTCCCCTCTCTGGAGGGTGAGTGAAAGAGTGCCCAAGGTATTAGTCCTTCCGCTCAAGTGAGATCGTATGAGGCAGAACGAAGGTGGGTTGCCTGTAACCTGAACTCCTTGGATTGGTTGTAATTTCATTAGAGTCCATATTAGGAGCCAAAAAAAATTATTGCATCCCATCTTGAGCAACTATCATGCTCTCCCTGAGGGTTTCACCCACAGTGTGAGAACCGCTAGCTTAGTGGTGCAGACTGAGAAACCTTATAGTGCAGTGAGGACAGTCTGAAATTCAAATACTGACTTGAATGGGGTTGCAATATCTCCGATATGGCCAGACTTTACCTGGATTCTAGGCAAGCCGATGGGGTCCATTTGGATCACCATCTGGTCTGAATTCCAAGCTTTAATTTTTATTTTTATTTTAAAAAAGGTCTCCACCCCCTGTATTAGCTGAGATCTACATAGATGCACTCTTGTGTGAAAGAAAGCACTCTGTTCTGTGCGAAGCAAGTCTGCCCTGCCTTTCAGGCATGAAAGAGAGTAAACCCTACAAGCAATGGAGATGTGCATCTGATGAGGCAGGGAGGGACCACAAGCAGGGAAGGGAGTGTTAGTGGATGCAAGTGGCAGAGTGCAAGAGGCAAGGGAGGGACACATTGAGAGAACGCAAGGTGAAGGGAGGAGGAAAGGAAGTGAGCAGTACAAGTGGTGGGCTGCAAGAAGCAAGGGAGGAGCCCATGGTGAGGGTGCAAGGTGGGGCATGGGAGGGATCAGCAAGGAAGGAGAGTGGATGGTGTAAGCAGCATGTAAGAACCAAGGCAGGAGCATAATGCGAGGGTGCAAGATGAGGTCTGGGGGAGAACAGCCGGGAAGAGGAGCGGGTGGCGTGAGTGGCGTGGCACATAAGCACCAAGGGAGGGACACACTGCAAATTGAGGTGCTGGGGTATTAGAAAGGAAAGGGGAGTGAGCGATGAGAGTGGCAGAATGCAACAAGCAAGGGAGGGGCACACTTGGAGGGTATGAAGTGAATGCAATGGGGAAATTAGGAGGAAGGGAAAGTGAGCAATCTGAGCTGCGGAGGGCAAGAAGCAAAGGAGGAGCATGTTGTGAGAGCATAAAGTTAAGGCAAGGGCGAGCGCACAGGAGAGGAACGAGAAGTCTAAGCAGCTGAGTGCAAGAAGTGAGAGACAGACGCGTTACAATAGTATGAAGCAAGGTGAGTTGAGGAACACAGTGAAAGAGAAGGGAGAAGAATGAGTGTGAGCACTGGAGTGGAAAAAGCAAGGGAGAGTTGCATTGTGAGTTTGCGACATGAGGCAAGGGAGGGTTAGGCGAGAAGGGGAACGAGTGGTGAAAGCAGCAGAGTGCAAGAAGAGGGCAAGGGAGAGGCCTGTAAGGTTTACTGAGAAACAGTGATCACCCAAGGTCAAACGGTACATGCCATGACCAAAAGGAGATCTGAACTTGGGTCTCCATGTTCCAAGTCCAGCACTTTAGACGTCATTCCGTACAGTGGGCCCTCGTTATCCGCTGGGGTTTGATCCCAGGACCCCCCATGGATACCAAAATTTGTGGATGCTCACATCCCATTGTGTACAATGGTCTAGTAAAATGACATCCCTTAAATAAAATGGCAAGATCAATGTTTGCTTTTTGGATTTTTTTTTTAATATTTTCTTTTTTCTATTGAATAATAAAAAGAGAGATCAACAACCCAACAAAATAGAAATATTACAGTGACACTACACACACACACACACAAAAGAAATTAGGCTATAAAATAAACTGCACAACAATGCATTATCCAAAAAAAAGCAAAACTACAAATATCAAACTAAATTACAAGACAAGTACAGAACTACATATGACTAAACATTGGTTCTTGCCCCTCTTGCAAACAGTAATCCAACAGTAACAATTAACAATTAGATCATAGACTAAAATTAAAGTAAGTACTTGTTGCCTATTATTTATCTGCATAATAAAACTAAACTTACAATATGAGTTACTAGTTAATGATTCTAAGTAAATGACTGATAATAATTCTAATTTAATTATTAGAAATCATATTTAAAAATGTACTAATTGCTTAATGGGTTTAATTATTAGTAACTTATTATTCTATTCTATAATTAAAATTAGAAATTCTTAAAATAATAATTCCATGTATAGTAAGTATTTTTTAAAAGCAACAAAGAAAGTAAAGCTATTTTCCAATTACTCTTGCAGTAGTAGAAGTACCAAATTTAGAATTAACATTTTGAGAGAAAAAAAGAGCTATCTTTGTCATCATCAAATACCTCAGTCCCTTCATAACATCTTCTGATAGCTTATAATCATAAACCATTTTCATAAACCTTTCTTCCTCTTTAATTCTTTCTGTTTTTCTTTTTCTCAGGAACAGGGTCATATTTAAGTATACCTAGAAGGCTTTTATCAGGACATCTATACATAATCTGTGTCTTTTGTCCTTATACAGGAAAATTAATTCTTCAAGTCTGTCCCAGCTGAAAAGAAACTTTTTCCTGGAAATCTGTCCATCAGTAAGTCCATCAGTGAATTGTTATTCTCCTTTTTGCCAAAGAAAACTTCTTGTAAACTCTCGGGTCAATTGTCATAAATTCTCCAAGGTGATGTCAGTTCCACATAATTTTGAGTACTCAACTTCACAGCTGCTGGTTGTATCTTTCCAAAATCATCTATGTTCCTTTGTCCATCTCTTTCTGTGTATTTATCTCATCTTGGAACATGATTTCCGAGTCCCACGTCATCCCTTGTAGGGGTTGTGTTGCATCTTCTTTTTCCTCTGCTTGCCAACATGTGATTTCAATCATTTATTGTACTTTAGGATCCTTATCTTAATCAGATCTATCTTTAGGCTCTTGTGACAATGGTGACAATTGTGTTCTGGGGCCGAGTGTGTGTGTGTCACACCCAAAGTCATCCAGGGGGTTTCTATGACTAAGTGGTGAATCGAAATCTGGTCTCCAGGGTTGTAGTCCAACACTCACACTACTATACCATACTGGCTCTTGATAAGCTGACTAAGCATGTTATAATACTTCCAGGCATTGTTTGATGAGTTGTTCTTCCTCAAACTATTTCCCCTAGGCTTCTAGTCTAGTAAAGCAAGATGGCAGGGTAGACGTAACAAGTTGTAGCTGTTACATAGGTCCTGTCTCCTTGGAGAGAGCTGCCTTTCACTGAGCCGTTGTATTTTAATGTAGTCATCTCATAATTCAGACAATTTAGCAGGTGCAGAGTGGTATCACTCCTGTACTAATGTATGTTCGGAGGCACGCACATACAAATGGTATTTGGCTGCCTTTTTGCTGCTGTGCACAGTTCAGGGTGCTAGTACTAGAAATACTTTGCAACCTAGCATTCTCCTCCCTTTAAACTAATCCAAACCTTGTTTCCAGCACAGGTGGTCCAGTATCATGACTTTTTATTTTGGTACAAAGAGGAGCTCAGCAATACTGAGCTTACTGAATAAATTTCATCATTGAGATTTGCTCCCCCTCCCCAACTCCATCTTCAGCAAAAATAACAAGATCTATTCTAGTTTGGTTTAGACTGAAAGGCTCTTTTGCAGGGTAGTAATTTTAGCTACAGACTGTTGCTACTGACACTGTTGAGTTCTATTTTAAATTTATTGTTGAATTATGTTTTATTATGGTTTTATGTATACTTCATCCTGTATATAAGCTCTGAAGACAAGAAAAATTGACATAAAATGTTTTCAATAAATTCTTCTTCTCTCATCATAATATTAGAGCCCAGAGTCAACCAACAAAGCTGAATGGTAGGGGATTAAGGATAGATAAAATAAAGTCCATATACAGGCACTACACAGTTAAAACTGTGGAATTCTCTGCCACAAGACGTATTTGTGGCTTCCAACCAGGATGGCTTTGAAAGAGGATTAGACAAATTCGATAAAAATTACACTATCAATCACTACTAATCATGGTGGCTATAAATTACCTCCAGCATATGTCAGTGTACCTAGTTGTTGAGGAACAGGAGAGAGAAAGGTGCTAGTTTGTTCAGGTTGCCACCATGAGAACAGAATGTTGCCCTGGGAAAAATTGCCCCCACATCTGGACTCTTAGTAAATATGACAAAAGATTGTTGCTTGCTTTTTCAAAATGCTCAGATATACTTAGAGCGTACAGAAGCACACATGCAAAGAATTGACAGTGGAACCCTCGTATTGTTTGCAGCAGGAAAGAAAGTGCAATCCTTTGTACCCTGCCCTAAAAGTAAATCAACTTAACATAGCGGGATTTCCAAAGCAATGTTTACTTGGCCTTGGTGGGACGACAAATTTTAATCAAGGTAGAGGTTTTGCTTGTAAATGAAAAGGAAATTTCGAAACAGACTAAAAAATATATTGACCATGTTAAAATTCCTACTTTAGTTAGTCATAATAATCAGATAACGTTGCTTTTGGCCTGCAGTAGGGTTGAAAACCATATGACCCTTCAGATATTATTTGAATTACAACTCCCAGCATTCTTCACTATGGTATACTCTGAGTTGGGATTGATGGGATGTGCAGACCAACCACATCTGCAGGGCCACATGATTCCCCACTCCTGGTGTGCAGCAAGACAGGGTAGTGTCAATAACATGTCGATATAGAGAAGTATTGGCTGTAATGATGTACAGGGAACCCGGGGGAGGGGACTTAGCACCAAGAGGAACTGAGAATATGGGGATTTGTTGGCAGGGCCCAACTGTGCAGACAAATGAACAACAGAAAGATTATGAAATTAATCTAAATATATCTCAGGCAAGGTTACTAATGTAACCCAAACTTATTTTGCCAATCACAGCAGAGGAAAGATTGTACTTTAAAAATTCTTAATATGTTGCTTTTGGTTATTCTTGCATCCGCTGAGCAGGTTAGAGCTAGGTGAACATTTAGCAATGTTCCCTGTCATGATTATACCAGAATAACTAATGAGTAAAAGGAAGGTAGCTGTAAAGGAGAAAGGTAGGAAGATGGACAAAACTAATCAGGGATAGGATCTAGCAAGGCTAGGACAAACTAACATGACCAGAGCCCAGAAATTAACTGTACATAGAACTAGTAACACAGAATCTTAGGCCATTTCCGCACGAGACTGTTATAGTGCTATGATTCCACTTTCAACATCCTATGGAATCCTGGGGTTTGCAGTTTCAGGAGGGGCCGGCCGGCCGGCCCCTTCCGAAACTGCAAACCCCAGGATTCCACAGGATGTTGAAAGTGGAATCATAGCGCTATAACAGTCTTGTGCAGAAATGGCCTTAGAGTTGGAAGGGACCACAAAGACCATCTAGTCCAACTTTCTGCCATGCAGGAATACACAAGTAAAGCACTCCTAAAGTGCTTTATTTTGCACCCTCTGAAGCAGTTCATTCCATTGTCAGACAACTCTTACAGCCAAAAGGCTCTTCCTAACGTTTATCCCTCGAGGTTTTGTAGCCTCCATGCATGGCAGGAAAATTCGTGAATTTGGGAATAAAAGCTAGTGGCAGAGGGGAGATTTGAACCTCACCCACAAGCAACAGTCCCAACAAGACTGCAGGTATTTCCTTGAAAAAAGAAAAAGAAAGAAAGAAACTGATGCGAAACTACAAAATTAAATTTAGAATGCACTTTGGACTTGACGACGTCAGTACAACTCTATATGATTTTTCAGTTATCTCTTGAAAAATATAAAGAGACTACTCACATGATACTGGTCTAACAATATTCATTCCATGTGGGCCACTAACAATATTCATTCCATGTGGGCCACTGTTGTAGCTATCAAAGAAGTTGACTCCTCTCAGATGATAACAACTTTTAGGGTTTTCTTGCCTGTGTTTTGAATTCTAGGGACATTACAATTAATTTGCTCTTCATTTGTCAAGCCACAATACCTTGTCATCTGAGTCAACCTTATGGCTCTCTCTTTTATTCCCAACACACCCTGAGAGACTTAGCATTTGCCTATTTATTTATCTGATTTATATTCTGCTTTACTCACAAAACTGGGGCCATTTCCGCACGACGTCGCTATAATGCTATGGCAGCAGATGATTACTAGTCCAGGAACCGTGCTTCCACGGTAGCTATCCCATCCCCAAGCATCACCAGATTGCCACATTATATTTCCAGAAAAAATCCATTAAGAGCCTCCTATAGCGCTTCGATCACATCAGCTGTCGTAGTGCGGTACCATTATAGTGCTCAAAAGTGCTTCCTGTTATGGCGGATCTAGGAGTAGGTGGGCTGTGGGCATGCCCAGCTCGTCCCTCCCTCAGTGACTCCCATGGCATGGTAACTTTCTGTCACATCTCCCTGTTTATTTTAAATGTCTCCTTTGAATGTATTTTTTTTATTATTTTTTCAATACATTGCAAAAAGTGCAATAGTGTACTGGCATGTCACGCTGTTACAACATTGCTGCACTGGTACGGCTTCAACCCCCCCCCCCAAAAAAAATGACCAGTCAGGAGTGGCAGGGCAGGGTGAAGGCGAGGCACAAGAGTGGCCAAGGATGCTGCAGTGTGGAAGGAACACCATTGGCAATACTGCTACCCATCCGCTCAAGGGGGAAGAGTGCAGAAAAGAGCATCCCTAACCCGATGGCATTACACGAATGGTGATGCTGCCCTTACAATGGTATAACGTGCTAATGGCCGGTAGTGCAGAAATAGCCTGGGAGTCAAGGAAGCTCACAAGCTTAAAAAATAGATACAAATAAGGCCTCAATAAGTTACGATACTAAAATACAATTGCAAAGATTGTCACATTAAACTACAACCGGATTAAAATTTTAAAAGCACGTGAATGAAAAATTTTGGCCCGTCTTATCACCATTATAAACCTGTTCCTCAGGTCAGTAAGTGGAGACTGCAATTTGGCAGAGCTTGAATAACGAGATTTCCTTTGGGGGTGGGGGTCACTGTTTTAGGCACTTCTTCCATAGGGGAATGGTTTACTTCAGGACTTAACAGAACTACAAATAGAAAGATGAGCACCTTGATTTTCCAGCCAGGATATTCAGAAAGGAAGAGATACGCAGATCAGACTGTTCTTTTATTTGATGGTTCTTCATGAGTATATCTTAGCCACGAGAAACAGAGATAGGCAAGGTGTTGAAAAGTCTCAGTGTTTTCCTCTCAGAGTTTTCACTGGCAGATCAGATCAGGAATCCCTTGGATTTGGGAGGCAGCATCTGGCCTGTGGCAGAGAAGAACACATTTGCATTTTTCCAGAGATGCTTCCTTTTAGACAAGGATAATCCTAAATTAATTGAGAAGTCATATTGACTCCAGTAGTGCTCTGCAGTGTACCCATCCTATCCTCTGCTGTAGTTGCTGTAGAAACTGAGAAAAAACCAGAAGACTTGCTTCTTCAAATGAGCCAGCCTGTGATGCTGACTGGGAGGCGCACACACACACACACCAGTGATCTTTTATTCCATGCTGCAAGACTTCTCTCCACCCTTTTCTCCAGCAAGTGTGAAACAGGCCTGTCTCTCCTAACTGCTAGCAGCAGCATGAAGCAGAGGAGCTGTCTGTACAAAATCAGTGAGAAATGGTGGAGAGGGGTTTGGTGTGAGAGGCAGGACACCTCTGGAGTAACATACTTAAGGCCTCAGGGGTGCATGAATAAAATCCCAGTTGTAGACTAATAGCTGACATATTGTCTAGATTTCAGAACAAAGAGGCCATTTTATTCTCTTTTATAGTTCTTGGCTGACTCCAAGTGGCCAGAGTTTAAACTGAAAATTATCTTCTCTTTTCTTTTTTTTTTAAAAGAAGGAGATCACTTCTCAAACCTTAGAAGAGCTTTCTCCAAAATAATATTATTAATTTGCTTTCATTTGGATCATTTGGACATTTGAAGTTTTAATGGCTTGTTTATGTTATCATTCTGGAAATAGACCACACGAAGAAGCATTGTTTACAAGGGATAAGTAAGAAATTTGATCCAGTATGTTTTTTAAATAAGAACTGACCAACACTTACAAATTTCTTCATATTAGATCTGATAATATCTATTTTACCCTTCTTTCAGATTCTGTTAATGAAATTACTCTTAAGGTGGCAAAAATTTGTGTTCTCAGAATTACTTGGAGCCAGATAGTCAAAATTCGCTTAGTAATTTTATCAGACATAGCAGACCTCACTAGATTCCTTACCAGAGAGACATTTTCGTCACCGCTTGCATACAGGCTGGAATTTTCCTAGACTGTTATTTGGAGCCTGTTCATTTTATATGTATCTTTTTATTCACATTAAAAAAGGAAATAACCTCAGATTTTAAAAAATTGAATATAGGAGACTGGTCCATTTATGTAGACTTTGGCCCTCTCCGCACGATGCTGGTGAATCGATTCGTGCTGTTTCTTACCGGATTTTCTGGGCTTGAAACAAGGCAGACTTTCCCTCATTTTCTTCTGCACAGCTACTGCGTATGTTCCATTCTGATTCGGAGGAGTGTGAGTTCATGAATCTACACTGCCTCCGCCAGGGCCACTCCCGCTACTCCCCTCACTCCGCCCCATCGGCTGTGATTGACCCCTTTTTTTTTTGTTTTTTTGCATGGTTTAGTACGTCATTGCATACGCCCGTACATCCGTACTACCCCCTGGCCCCTCCCCTGAGCTCTCCCCTGACCACCAATTCACATTAGCGCGAATGTACGTGTCTGCACCACTGTGAAAGTACAGATTGGATCGATCTGGAAAATTGGAAAACCGATTTCTTCCGGTTTTCAAATAGTACACTTTACCACCACATGGGGGTGCATCTAGTCGGAATTACGTGAGGAACGAAGGTAAATAAACTGAACCTAGTCCGCTCCAAGGTGCAGAAGACCTCCGTGGCAAGACGCATTGGCCCGCCTTAATAACAGCGTGCGGAAAGGGCCTAGAGTGCCAAACTCTTAGAAGTCTCCAGCCATTTAAAACTGTTCAACTATACTAGTGCGGAATTAGCGCTGCCATTTTTTTTTTCCTAACGTGCTCTTTATCTTCAACTCCTACATGGCAGTGAGGTACAAGATAGTCCTCTCCATGCTGGGAATATTTGCAAACCAAGCCTGAACTCTCCCTAGAACCCAAAATGACCAAACTGGGGCTATCAAACATTGCATATGTTATGATACAACATGCCTCATTAGAAAAGATAATGCTTGGTAAAGTAGAAGCAATAGAAAAAGAGGAAGAATCTGCTTCAGCAAAATATAAAGAGGGGGCCAGGACAGGCTTTAGCAGTGAGTTTTGCCAGCCTCTGGCATCTGCTCAAGAATACCAGTGTTGACACTAATCCTGAAAGTGGTTGGTTCTTTCTTGAAGCAAGCCTTGATGAGCATCTAGAAAGAAAGGAAGGTGCTGTAGAGTGACATAGACATTGAGTAGTAACTAAAAATCTGAGTTGTAAACCAAGAAGTCCCTGGCTCAAAATGCAGCTTATCCAGAAATTCTGGGATTGTTAAGGCCAGTTGTTTTGTCCCATCAAAGTTTGAGGTTCACAGAGAAGCTGGGCTGCAGCAGAGGCACCTGCTGATAGAGCAGAATCACATCAAGTAAGGGTTATGCTGGTCAGAGTCACAGCAGGGTCAGAGTCAGAGTCACAGTAGGGATGTCAAAGTCATGTCTGGCAAGATAGAGTTGTGTTCAGGCAAGGCAGTCAGTTGGGCAAAGCACTGTGGAAGGGAACAGTGAAAGCATTCTCACTTGCAGAAGGAAAATCTCTGTTACTTCAGCAAGATTCTGCAAGCTTCCGTGCAGCTGGCTGGTCTGGTCCTGCTGTGCTCGCTGCTCTCTCTGAGGAGCTAGTTGTGCCTTCATAGAGGCAGTGCCTAATTCTGTGGCCACTGGCTGCTAAAGCTATGGGGAGAAGTGGTGGGGAGAAGTAACTTCTCCCTGTGGGTGTTTTTCTCTGATTTTAAAGGGTCTTGAGAACATAACACCATACCCTCCCTCCCATATATGCACAGCCACACATTCAGAGAACAGGAATCTCAACTTGGCAGGAGAACACCGGGAGGGGAGAGGCATGAATGTGAGCAGCAAGGTTCTCCATGCAGCATTCCTGTCTATAGCTCTTCTTGATAAGGTATTATGTATCTTGAAATCAGTGATGGCCAATGCCTCTCATTCTTCCTTCTGAGTGACCTTTGTAGGGGGCAGACAAGCCTGGAGGAACTGTACTGGAGCTGTACTGGTTATGGAAAGCCACACAAGCTCCTCTACTTTAAGGGTGGGCAAATTGTCGTTTTGTGTCAGCATGGGTGCTATAGGTGCCCTTGGCCTGGTCTAAAAGTCTTCTGAGGGTCAGTTCATATGGTCCATAACTCTTCCAGGTATCAGCCCACCTCATGTTCATTCATGGGAGAGCAAGGGAATGGAAAATAACTAGAATAGGAGATAAAATTAGTTTTAAAAACTGGATACAGTGTAGAGAAATTAAGAGTTTTTGTAAGCGAGCAGTGCAAATGGCAGTATTGTGCCCCCATTAGCTTGCTGGCATGTTTTCCAACAGCATAAAAATTGCTCTAGGTCTAACTGGTACACTCTACATCCCCATCTAATGAGATTGATGAGTGAAGAAGAAGTGCATTTCCATTTGCACTGCACAAAAGAGTTCCTTCCCAAATCTCACAATGAACTGAAGTCTGTAACCAGGGACTGTGGGAATCTGTTGTGGAATCTGAAAATGGGATGTAAATACGTACAGTTTTGTCTCACCTGCTGTCAGGGTGCCTGCAAGCTGCAAGGAAGAAGTGAGACATTTTGATGAGCATGGTGCAGTTTAGAAATAAAATCAAATGTGATCATATTCCAGGGTCTATCTGGAATGGACAAAGAGAGGATTAGATGCTCTGGCCAATGGGCTTGGTCTTTTGTGTGCATGCATGTCTCATATCTTGTGACTTACCTCTTCCCTCACCCAGGGCTTCCAGATGTACATAAGAGCTCACTGGAGAATTTTGTATGGCTGCAAAAGTGGAGTTATGGCACAGCTAAGGAACTAAAAGATGGGCAGCGCCACCCAGAATACAGACATAGGAGTATAAACAAAGAAGGTCTGTATTAGCCCCTCAGTAGGAAATCCATTCCCCTGATGATGGTGCAGATCTAGAACTGGGTTGGGCGTAATTTTATAGTTATCCTGGGCAGCAGCTGCAGGATTCTGAGGAGCAGTAAATGTGTTTGGGATCTTCCATTCATGACCTATGTATATCTGAGTGTACGAGAGAGCATCAGCTTGATTGCTACCCCAAAGTGTGGGTGATTCTGGGGTCCACCCATGATGCCAGTACCTCTCTGTGATAGTGGGGAATTAATTAGCTCAAAATTAGGAGGCCTGTGAGAGGCAACTTAACAAGATCTTTCCATCAGTGTTTACAAGGTCACACAGAAAAGAAATAGCCAGAAATTCCAAAATAAGCTAAAATGTGTTTTATTGAAAGATTCACACACAAACACAAAAGATCCAAATACTCACACTCACATAAGAGCTAACTGAAGGATAAAAGGAGTAAAGCTGTGGATAGAGGAATTTCAGGGTTTGGGTGATAATTACTGATCCAGGGAGCAGCAAGGAAAGCTTAGGTCTGCACCTAAGGACAGTTGTCATTCGGGAATTGGAATGACAATATGGCATTCAGCAAGGCGAGAGACTGCACTGAATCACTCAAAACTGAAGGCTTATACCCAAAAACCACCCTGCAGGTGTGGGTGTGAATGGATCTCCTAGCCGAGTGGACAATGGAAGTTGCAACACGGACAGTGGGATTTGGACAGAGTTAATGGTCTTAGTGTTTAGGTGACAAAGAGGTAATGGCTGTTGTAATAGCTCTGTATTGTGGAGAGGTTTAGGGGACAATGTAGGGAAACATCCAGGTGTGAGGGAACAGGGTTGAAACAATCACTGTTTTGGTGGGAACTTCTTGGACCATTGTATGACAGAGATGTTCCAGCTTCAGCTTAAGGCTATTATCTCCAGAGTTGCTTGGTAATCTGCCTGACAATGACTTCAGCTACACCTAGAAGGGATGCTGGCTGATCTGCCTTACAATCACACATTTTCAGTCAATAATTTTCCTCTGCCCAGCTTGACCTTCCAGTCACCTCAGATTCAATCTTATATCAATGCCAATTAATGCAATTGCCAAGTAAATAATATTTTGCCAATTAAACCATATCAATCGGGGGGGGTACATGGGGCCTTAATATGATAGTTATGAGACTGTGGAACTTGGAACTTTGCCATTATATCAGCCAGTTCTCATAAAGACAAGCTCTGATCAAACTTCTTGTTATCCATAAATATTCAAAATCCATGCATGCTCCTATACAATGGGTCCTCTAGATCTGCAGGGGCTCCATTCCAAGAACCCCTACATAAAAGAAAAAACATGAGTGCTTGTGTCCCATAATACCTAATGGCAATGGTATGTATTAGAATAGTGCAACAGCAAGTGCAATCAAGGGAGGAAGTGTAGTCCATGGTAATTATCAGCTTATCTCTACTCCTGAGCAGATTTGAATGCAGATTTGAATTTGAATACTACAAGATACGAACACAAATTTTCACAAATTCCATTCACATGGGCAAAAACAAATAATTTAGCTTGTTTTCTATATACTGCAAGAATGTCCTCAAAAAATTGCACTCAAACCTGGGAAACATGCAGCTCTTCAAGGTAGAAGCCCATCTGTATTAGGGACTGATGCAAACAGCTGTGAAACAATTATTGATCTCCCCAGAACTTTTTTGGTGGACTGACTAGCATCTCTTCCTTTGCATACTTTAGTAAACTGAGCTTCTGCAATAGCTTCTTTTAGGGGACGGGCCTTCTAGCAAACATCGTGCAACTGACACTTGAAGAGCTTGTTTCATTAAAGACAACGTCTGATGTAGTGTTGCTCACAAATGTGGACATACAGGAGAAAACCACATTGCCCTTTCACAGCTCCAGTCTTCGGAGACTGAATGAAGCTGAGACAGAGACTGGAAAGACACATCAGGTACTTACTTATTTACTTGTTGTTGTTATACGCCTTCAAGTTGACTCTGACCTATGGTAACCTTATGGTAGAATTTTCTTAGCAAGACTGATTCACAGGAGGGTTGTGATTAGCTTTCTCTGAGGCTGAGAGAGTATGACTTGCTCAAGATACTCCAGGGGTTTCCAAGGCTGAATGAGGATTTGAACTCTGATCTCCCAGAATCCTAGTCCAATAGTCAGATCACTACACCTTGATGAATCACACTTACTTACTTATTGTATTTGCTGGCATACAAGACTCACTTTTCTCCCTGAAAAATACTGTTTGAAAATGGGGTGCACCTTATACACCAGTGTGTCTTGTACACCAACAACTTGTATTTGCTGACATATAAATAGGGTGTCGTATACGTCAGTAAATATGGTACTTAATTTGCTCATTTAATAGCCTATCTTCCTTCCAGCATAGGACCCAAGGCAGCTTACAATATATGTTGAAGAACACCTAAAACAATATATAATATATACATTTTTAAAACCATTAAATAAACAATCCAGATAAAATATTACATTAAAACAGTTACTTTGTTGTCACATTCAAAGGCACAGCAGGTATGACAGAGTCACATCCAGAAAAGTGTTATATTATTCTAAGGCAAGCCAGACTGTCAGAACCCTGGACAGAGCAATGAGAGACAAGGAAGGCGATGAACCACTGTGTGCTGCAGATTCAGAGCAGTACTGTGCAAATCATTTCCTGTGCCCAGGGACCAACTTTGCAACCATTTTAAAAAGAATTTCTTTAACCTTCAAACAGACAGGCAAGACATTTTAGTCCCTCAGATTTCCTGTATGATTGAAACAGAATTAGACCTACAAGGAAAGCATTTTACAACGTTGTCATCTAAAGCGTTATAAGCTACGTCCCTGAGTTTCAGCCTCCTGCCTTGAACAGTTTGTTTTGAAACAGACAAAAGGAATAATTAAACAAAACAAAACATCACAATTGTATTGGCTATACAATCCTATCAACTGAGGCTATACAGGCCTCAGTTGGTAGGAACTGAGAACATTCCATTCATATGAACACATTTTCCGCCTTCTGGATTTTTGAGTGTGCGGTAATATCCTTGACTTTTGACCCACACAAACACTCCTATAGACATCGGCATTTTTATACTCCTGAATACCTTGGAATTCTCATTCGATTTAGAAAATATTCCAGACAAGAAATTCTAAATGAGTCACTAGAACACTTTGAGATCAGAGAACGCACCTTGCCTGCAAGGTTCTCAGCTCTCAAAGGTTTTCTTTTATTTAAAAAAAAAAAAGGCAGACACACTATTTAAAAATAGAAACCCAGTTCTAATATGCTGCTCTTTCATTTCTTGTGCCTTGTGATGGAATTTGTTCCTCTCCTTACTCAAAGTTTTTTTTAGCTCCCCCGTTGAGTATAACATTTTATAGGAGTCAGAATTATAATAAGCATTTAGGAAGAGAAATATTTACATAAAGTATGTGCAACTGTTTAAGAACCACATTAGCAGAAATGTTCAAAAGTGTGTTAGGAGATATTAACACCTACTCTGGGGAATGGAGTTCTGGATCCTTTAAAGGCCAATTTGAAGATAAAATAATCTGCCTTTAACAGCTTTGATGCTGTTACTGAGACAGATGCAACAAAGGTGTCCAAAGCTGCGTGTAGCCCAGTTATTTGGGATTATACCCAAAGGAGATCAACAAAGTGCTTCCAAAATTGCACCTGACCATGTGTTCCCCTGATCCTTGCTCTTCACGGCTGATTAGAAATCCCAAAATGGTATGGCTGAGTGAATCCAGAATGTGATAATGCTTCTTATGGAATCATGAACTGTAGAGTTGGGAGGGTCTTCATGGTCATCTAGTCCAACACACTGCCACTGCCAGAATCTAAAACTAAAGCATGACTGAGTGATGGCCATCCATTCATTAGAGATTTAAAAATCTCTAATGAAAAAGAGTATGCCACTTTCTGAGGTATTCAGTTCCAATGTGAAAAACTTCTTACTCTTAAGATGGTTCTTCCAAATGTATAGTTAGACTCTCCTTTCTTGTAATTTAAATTGTTTCTAGTCTTACCCTCTCTACTAGCATAGAAAAAAAGCTTTGTTTGATCTTCCATAAAACAGCCCTTTAAGTATTTGAAGATGGCCATCATGCTACTTGTCAATCTTTTCCACCACATGTGAAAGAAAGTCCCTTTCCAACACTTATCCGAGAAACTTTTATACATTTTGGACAGTTTCTCTGGGATCAAATACCATCTGCTTGAAGAGTTCAATCTGTCATCCATTGAGGCTTGTCTTTGTTTATGGCTTCAGATACGATCTTTTTGCATTCCTTCCTGACAATGCTGCCCCACCCTCCCCCCCCCCCCGCTTCAATCCAGAGTTCTTTTGACTTCTGGTCAATAAGGCTTAATAGTGCAAATCTATTCTTTTACATTATCTTTACATTCTACAGAGGTGTCCTTCAGGTTGTATTTTGGTATGATGATTGGGTTAGTGTTCTTCAGCTTTACTCTAATTTTTGATAGTAGCAGTTCATAGTCTGTGCCACAATCTGTTCTTGATCTTGTTTTGCAGAGAGAATGGAGTTTCTCCATCTTCTGCTTCCAGTTATGTAGTCTGTTTGATTTCTATATTGATGATCAGGTGATGCCCATGGGTACAGTTGCTTCTTTGGTTGCTTGAAGAATGTGTTTGTGATGAGCAAATGGTTGTCCTCACAAAATTCAATCAGTTGCTCTCCAGCTTCATTTCTTTATCCTAGGCCAAATTTTCCTACAGTCTTTGATTCTGCTGTGTTTCCCAGTTTTGCATTCTAATAGCCAATGATTAGCAAGAACTCCTGTTTTGGTGTGTGGTCAATTTCCTCTTGGGCTATAGCATAAAATCATTCAGTTTCTTCTTCTTCTGCCTCTATAGTTGAAACATAAACTTGGATTATGGTTATATTGATAAGCTTTCCTTGAAATTTTATGGCTATGATTTGGTCAGATTTTGTATTATATACTTTGACTGTCTTTATTACATCTCTCCTCGCTATTAAAGCCACTTCGTTTGCTCTTAGATTTTTATTTTCTGAGTAAAACATTGTGTAATTATCTGACTCAAAATGTCCCAGTCCTATCCACTGTAGCTTGCTCATCCCAATTACTGCAATGTTTATACATTCCATTTCTTGTTTTACTATGTCTGGTTTCCCTTGATTCATGTTTTTTACACTCCATGTTCCTATACTATGTGTTGTACAGCTTCAGACTTTCCTTTCACCTCCGAACATGTCAACAGCTAAACATTCTTTTGGCTTGAGTCCAGTTGCATCATTAGCCACAGCATTACTTGTAGCTGTCCTCTGCTGTACCCCGTAGCCTTCCAAGCTGCGAGTGTCATCTTTTGGCATTATTTCTTATTTTATTTTGGATCATAGAGCATGCCTCCTTCTGTCCAGTACTGGCCAATATTAGCTTTGGTGCTGCTACCTTTTCTCTGAGAGATCCTTTGCTAGTGTCACCACGCACTGCTGCTGTTGCCCAGTAGCTGTTTGTCACATTTTGTCTGGCTTCTCAGAAGCCTATCTGACATGAGAGCTCCTAACAGCAGCATAGCCTGCCCAGCTAAACCTACCTTTTTAAGCCATCTAGCCCCCACCCAACAAAGGAATTTCCAGTGTGCTGAAAATCAGGGCAGTTAGCAATGATGTATCCAGCCCTCTCCCCTTAGCACAGCACATTGCAACTGGTAGTAGAAGGAACCCTGTGGGGTCCTGTTACAGTTTCCTGTTGCAGCCCACCCACTACCAGGAGACACTGCTGTTCTTACCATCAGGCATTGACTTGCTGAGGTAGTTGCCTCACTGTGCCTAAAGGTAGGGCTAGTCCCAAATGCAGTATCTTCCTATCAGCTTCTCCATATTTTCTCTAATCACCATTAAGGATTGCACAGTACCTTACTAGTTGCATCATGACTCATGTGATTGATGGTGCACCCAGACAGTTGGCTGCCAGCACTATGTGAGCCCTTTTTAACAACTTCATACTGACCATGCCACGCTTATTAATCTTTAATAATTTCTAGATTCCGCCCATCCATGAAAAATAGTCAGAAACTTCAGAGTTGACTGGGGCTGCCAGAAGGAAATATGTGACTCTGATACTAGGCCAGTACCATAGTGTATTGTTTTTCAGGACTAAAGTTTACTTGTGCAAACAGTGATCAACATATGTTGATAATTCCTGAGTTGAATGGTGATAAACTACCAGATTCATGTCTAGAAGACAGTTTTATGTCTCCTATATTTGGATGATAGTCACGTGTTACCACTTCCACCACCAAATCTAACAATCAGCCTTAACAGGAATGCTCATTCTGCCCCTTAGCCCCAGAATATAATGATAGGGAAAAGCACATCTCTCATTTCTGCAGATTCTGACTGGCCCACAGCTCTGCCTCTAGACTGCATCCTGCATGCCATAATAGAAGCCGTCATAGAAACTGGCTGGGTGGCTGCTGCGGCTGTTGCATTTACTGGCAAAAACCCAGCTGGTTCTGTAACTGAGTGCTGCAAAGTCAGATGCAGGTTAAGTAAAGCAGAAAGCAGAAACGGGGTGGAAGAGGGACAGAAGGGAAGGCTGGAGGCTACTGGGGGGTAGAAAATAGAATCGCAAGTCCATACACATGCATGCATGAGTATGTGTTATCTGCTGAAACATAGAAGATTACTCAGGAGAACTCAGTACCCTTTGGCAAGACAGAGAAGACATCTGAGCTCCCAGCAGCAGCAGGAGGAATGATTGCAGGAAAGCAGCCTCTCTGTCTCCGCTGAACAGCCACATGATGCAGCCTATGAAGGGAAGAGTATAGCTGCAGACGTTCCTTCTCTCGCAGGATCAAGGCTGGTATAGAGAAAAGCTCCTGGTAGATTTTAGGCAAGAAGAGGTGTGAGAGGGACATGGAAGCAGGCAAGGTTGCTATGCACAGAACCAAGCAGAGCTGAGCCCAGTAAAACTTTGTCAAAGCCCCGCAGCAAGGAGCCTTTCCTGCCCATCTAGCATCTGTACAGTTCAGGTGGCCTACTGGGTGGGGCCTGGTGGTCCTGAAGAAATCTGCATCCATGTCTAAGGGAGGGGAGGTAGCATACATCCCAGATGATTCTGACTTCAGCAGTTTCCGGCACCAATGTGAGAGCCAGGACGGCTGGAGCCGACAGTACAGCAAAGGAGGAGTAATTGTATGGAGCCAGGTGCAGGAGGAGAACACGACTGTCCAAAAAATCAAGGTAAGGACCGCATTCAGGATACATGCTGATATCACTAGGGCTGAAGATGTACAGATACTGCAGCCCAAGCCTACCCTGTCTGCTCGAGGGCCTTTCCTCCCAGCTCCTTGTCCCAGACACAATAGTCTATGAAGCAGAAATATGCTCCCCACACTTTGGCTCCCTTTTGCTGCATTCAGTTCTGGAATTATTGCTCCATCCAGGCAACAGAAGGTGCAATATTTCAACTCAGCTACTGTTGTAGGAAGATACTTGGGCCGCCTTCTTAGAAAAAAGTCCTCTCTTCCCCTGATCTTTTTGTCTATGAGATATCTTTGCTATTTCAGTCTTTAAGCAGATTCTTCAGATAGAAATCTCCCCGTTCAACTTTCTTTTTAAAATTCTTTCTTTGTACTCAAATTGAAAGAGAGATAAAGAGAACCAAGAGGAGAATGCACAAAGCTCATTCTCTGTATTTTTAAGTGACTTGCCCCAGGCTTATGACAATGCAGCCTTTTCTGTTTATTCTATTGCCCTGAGCTATAAAGAAGCCCAAACTTTTGAGCTATGGTTGGTCTTCACAAAAAGTAGAAGCTGGTTCTGATCCCCACCCATTGAAGATACTTCTTTTGGGGTAGGCTGCTACATATTTCCAGTAAAAAGATCAGGACCAATAAAAAGCAAAACCTTATTTACCTGTGCATATGAGGACAAAAGAGGATGGAAAATTAATTAACCCATTGAAGGTTGTGTAGAAGAGGATATTCTGCCATTCAAACTTCTTCCACAAACTGCATCCACTAAAATGACCATTTCTCTAAAACCCTTAGGTACAAGTATTTTTGATGTTCTGCTTTTCATTTACACATGCTACCATCAGGTTGAAAATAGCAAAAAAAGAAGTTTCTGTGGGTTGCCAGGACTTCCACTCATTTGATTTCCTTGGCTTTTGGTTGGCTTTTTCCAGATTCTTCTAACCAAAAAAGTTGGGGGGGGGGATGATATTGTCTGTTGGCAATGACATGACAACCTTAGCAATGGCTTTAGATATTTTTTTACACCTTTGCAGGTGTGGCCTATTCCCTCCATATAAGGTGTGTAGGGAATCCATTCTGGGTTTTATTCCATAACTCAAAGGAGCTATCTGAGGTGCTGACACCTATCCCCCCACAAATAATGTCAGTGCCTTGGATGGCTTCTTTAAATCTGGAATAAAATCTTATTGAGAGCTGCTTTTGGCTCCCTGACAGGAGAAAGGTGGGATACAAATTAAAACATACATGCAGGCATGCATACATTCATACGCAGAGTGGATTTACTGCACTCCTGACAGGGAAGCCTCTTGTCACAAGTGGATCTTCAACCATGGCCAGATTAAGGCCATTTCTGCATTACATTGTTATAGTGCTGTTATTCCACTTTCAACATCCTGTGGAATTCTGGGGTTTGCTGTTTACTGAGGCCAAAGAACTCTCTGGCTGAGAATTCTAAATGCCCCTCCCTAAGCTGCAAATCCCAAGATTCCATAGGATGTTGAAAGCGGAATAATAGCACTATAACAATATAGTGCAGAAATGATCTAAGTAACAGGCTAAGAGGGCTGCAGCCTTTGATCTACTATTTCAGGCTTCAGAGATCCCACTTGCTTACTAAGTGCTATTATTCCACTGTCAACATCCTATGGAATCCTGGGGTTTGCAGTTGGGGGCGGGGGGGCTTTAGAATTGTCAGCCGGAGAGCTCTTTGGCCTCAGCAAACTACAAACCCCAGGATTCCACAGGATGTTGAAAGTGGATAATAGCACTATAACAGCACAGTGCAGAAATGGCCTAAGATCCTCAGCTTTCAAACAATTTTTTTTAAAAAATCCCAAATCTCTAACCCTTGTAGAACCCAGGATATGAGACAAAAAATCATGCACAATTCTGACCAATAGTTTCCTGAGAAATAAGGCTGCCAGCACCTTTCAGTGTGTTTGGCTAACAAGTGAAACCTTTGCCATGGCTCAAGCAACCATTTGCTTGTAAAAGAGGCTTTCTTGTTCACTATCCACAACCTCCATACGTTCTTTTAGTCTACACTTTTGGAATAGTATTTACTTCCCAATGGAGAAATCCAGAACTTCAGGGAAGCTGTGACTGGGCAATTCTATATCCAACAAGCAGCAGCAATGAGAGGAGTTTGTGTTCTTTCAGGTTTCAGTATTTGCAACAAAAAACAAATGAATAATTTTACTGCATTTTTCAAAACTTAAAAAAAAATCAGTTCAATGCAAATTAAGTCCACTATTATATCTATGATGAGTGTGCGCGCACAGACAGAGATGGGGGTGGCATTCTGGCTGAAGCCAGTGTGAGTTTCATGGGCCCTACAAAGTAACCCATTGTTGTTATCTACACATTGCTGGAAAGGATTGGAGTAGGATAATCCAGTGCACTCTGCTAGTGGGTGATGGTGGTGGTGGTGGTGGTTTTAGGAGAATGGAGTAGATGGGAGTGGGGCTATGATATTAAGTAGTAGGAGAATGGTTGTAGTTTAGTAACAGTGCTTATCCCCTCCATATCTAGACCTAAGTCCCATTTTGCTCAGCTAATGGGATACAAGGTGTACCCTCTTAACTGGCAATAAACCCCATTCAGCTCAAGGACAATGTATTTTTCTAATTTTAAAATCCTAGCCTGAATTCTAAAAGTTGGTGTCAGTCCTCAGGCTCCTTCCTGAGCATCTCTCTAGTGGATATATGTTGTCTCTAGTGCATATGTATGTAAATCCAGACTCAAAATTATATAACCTCCCATATGTTGTTGAACTGCAAGTCCCAGGAGCCCTAGCTAGCATAGCCAGTGGTGAGGAATGCTGGGCACTGTAGACCAGTGATGTCTGGAGGGCCATGTACTTCCCTCACCGATGTTAATCTTACATCCTCTCCAGGCAGCAGATGGGCAGTTGCGATTAAGTCTAGAGGCAAAGTATGACCTGACACCTCCTTGCTTGCCCTCCTGCTGAGTGGTGAAGAAGTTAATAGCCAAAATATGCTTGCTTCTTGAAGGAGCGGCTACTCTCTCTCTCCCCAGTCACTGGGCGGGTTAGAGGTCCCCCACTGCTTTGCCACTCAGAGATAATGGTTGTTCCCACACTTAGGGCTCTTGGTGCTACTGATTCAGCAGAAAAAGATGAAACTAGCTGCTCAGTGCCTTCTAATTACACTCCATCACAAAATGCTCAGATCTTCTTGGGGGAAAAAAAAGAACAAAGAAGCAGTGGGGAAACATGGGAAGGTAATAAATTGAAGACACTGATGTCAGGAGCCCTTGTAAAATTCCATGAATGATTGCACCGTTAAAGCCTCATTTGGAAGCATGGAGACAGTGCAGGTGACTAAGGAGCTGAGGTGGCAGCTTTTTCAATGACTACGCCCACTACGCTTCACTGTCCAGAGACAGCAGTGTCAGCTGATATAAAGTCGAAGGCTTTCACGCCAGAATCTATGGGTTGTTGTGGGTTTTTCAGGCTATGAGGCCATGTTCTAGTAGTATTTGCTCCTAATGTTTCTCCTGCGTCTCTGGCTGGCATCTTCAGAGGATCTGGAGATATAGAGGTGGAATGGAGTATATATACTTGTATGATCCCTGGGGGGGGGGAGTGATTTGGACTAACCTGGGGGCTAGTCCACTCAACAATGGGCTATCTCACAGGCCAGCTGCATCACTAATGCATCACAAATGCAAATCCCTCCCACCCGGGGATTACACAAGTATATATACTCCATTCCACCTCCATGTCTCCAGATCCTCTGAAGATGTCAGCCACAGATGCAGGTGAAACGTCAGGAGCAAATGCTACTAGAATATGGCCTCATAGCCCGAAAAACCCACAACAACCCAGTGTCAGCCAAGCTCTACAGGGGTGGGGGAATGGAGGGAAGGATTACCTTAGGTAGAGTCAGCCTTTTCTAGCATTCTCCGCATCCTCCTCTCCTCCAATGACCCTAAGGATACTTAAGCAATGCATTACAGTTAACTAAGCTGAGGAGCAGTTGTTGAGAAGGGTTGGCTGTTGTTATGTTTGATTCTGTTCTCTGCTGAACAAAAGCCTGGATGGCCTCCACCCCCTGTTACAGCCAAGCTGATCTTCTGGTTATTAATCCCACTCCTGGAGCAAGAAACTACCCAGTAAAACTACTATGACTAAGATTTTTGCATCGGAATAAAAATGGTGATGTAAACACCATTTTTAGGTCATGTGTTCAAAGTCATGTATAATGGGTTACACATTAACATCATCTTACCAAGCAGCAGGAGGTCTCTGGGGCCTAGTCTTTATGAAGAAATGGAAGCCTTTTGCTGTTTGCGTGACACAAGGTTTGTTTCTAACATATATATAGACTGAGCATAAGGTGGGGCGTCACAGCACTACAGTAGATTCCTGTTCCCCATTCTTTGTCTAATGCAACCCAGAGTACTACAGGATTTCCTTGAAATTTAGTTTATTCTCTCCTTTTCAAACTGACTTTGAGCACAGACTATCTAGGCACTACAAAGGCCATTTCCACACTAGACTTTTATAGTACTATTATTTCACTTTCAACATCCTGTGGAATTCTGGGGTTTCTCTCTCTGGCTGAGAATTCTAAAGGCCCCTCCCTAAACTGCAAACCTGCATTCCATAGGATGTGGAAAGTGGAATAATAGCACTATAACAGTCTAATGAGGAAATGGCCGAAGTCCGCTTTTATTGCTTTCACCCAGGATTCAATTAGTGCATTTCTAAGCACCTCTAAGTATCCCTGACCTCCCAGCTCTGCGCTATCCCAGCTCTCATTAAAAGAGTAACAGAATGTTACCAGCCATTGGCTATCCATTGTTAGATCCTTGAGGAGAGTTGCTCTGAGCCTCTCCATTAGTAACTCTACTGAGTGAATTCTTAGCATAAAAATTTATAGAGTTGGAAGAGACCCTGAATAGATTTGCAGTCAGAAGCACTGGGTTGTAAAGACCTCTTGAAAGGTCATTCAGTCTAAATCCAAACATATACCAGTTCCAGACTTATAGGTCACTCTTATTTATTTTTTGTATCTTTGTGAATGGCAGCAAGCCCCTGATGTCCTAATGAGAGAACTCTGTGACTGCTACCAGTCACACTGGAGACAAAGAACTTAAAAACTCTTTATCTGTGCTAGAGGAGAAGAGTTCAGAAGCAGAGGGAAATAGCTAGTCCTGAAGACCATTTGGGTCAGGTCACCCAAAGATCATGTGAGGAATAGCAACAGGTCTAGGGGCCCAGTAGAAAAGAAGAAGTAGAGGAAGAATTTCTCCCAAGGAATGAAATCACTGAGTGAGTGATCAGACATTCAAGAGAAGTAGCTGAAGGCAGAGTTACAGAAACCCAGAGCACGAAAGAAGTTATTCACAAGAGGATTAACAAACATGGGTTTATTTGGACACACACATACATGCACACAGCCCTGGAGCTTATCTGTGCAAAGAACTCATTAACAGAGCACAGCCTCATTTTAGTTATGTCTGAGTGCCAGACCAATACATCTCCACAGCTGTGCATCAGGAAGGATGGCTGGGATGATTATGGATAAAGTACTGTGAACAAATGCAGCAGCACACAACACATGTGGATAGAAAATGTCCATGCGGAACATGGTCTTCTTTGGTTTTTGTCTCCCTCTAATCTTTCTTCTAATCAAATCAGGCCCTTTTCGCACGCTATTTCCTATGCGAAATGGCCACGGGAGCGATGCAGGATCGCAAGGACGGCTCCGCATGACGTCCTAGTGATCACACGTTGCTCCCGTAGCAATCACACGGCAATTGCGCAGTATATCATTTTCAGCTCTTTGCCAAAAATGATGCGTGATTGTGTGTCCCTCCCACACTTACCTTGCGTGCAGAACGTCAGGAAGCGTGGCCATCATGCTTCCTCCCCCAGTGCAGCCTGGGAAAGTACTCAGCTGCACTGCAGAAGGAAGGGGCAGAGCTATCGCACTTCCTTCCATCCAGCACGGAGCTGGTGCAGAGGGAAGCACAGGGGAAGCGATTCCCTCCCAGAGGAGGCTTTTCACGTGATCCCCACATGATGCCAGCGGCACCAGGTAAGGTGTGAAAAGGGCCTCAGACATCCCCTGCTATGAAAACAATTCCACCTCCTCTCTGTGAGAAATCTGCAGGACATTTCTGTCCTTTTATTTTTTATTGTATGATTAGTGGTACTTACTTGTAAGCAAAACTACTCTGGCCTTAAGTCCTTCAGAGAACTGGTTGCATTAGAGATAAATACCCATCCACCTGCACTTATCTCAACACATTCCAATGACAGTTCCACCCTAGAGATTAGCTGCTCTTGTAGCTTTATTGCATTTTTAATGAGGCGCTCACCAGATCCCAAGTAATTAGAGAAGTTACGTTTGTAAGTTGGCCTTTCTCCCCTTTCATATTTGTTTTCATCCTACCACTAGTATATTAAAGGACTCATATATTCTTCCATTATCAGTCTGTATACCCATAAAAGCTGCCTTTGTCTGTAAATTAGATGCTGATTCAGTTCAGGTGAGTTATTCCTTGCTGTCTGGACCAACACATTTCAGATATTTGGTATTGTCATCTACTGTTACATGCAAATACATACAAATTCCAAAGTATCACCTTTCTCACCAAAACAACAGAGTGTTGTGGCATCCTGCAGAGATTATGGCCATTTCCGCACGGGCTTAAAGAAACGGTGCAGAGCGTCCTCCAGGGAGGACGTCTGCACCTGAGAGCGGACTGGGTCGGACCTACTTAGTTCCGCACCTCAGCCCACTCCAGAATGACCCAAAGTGGTCGTCCAGCGTGCTTTTGAAAGACTGCTTGAAACAGGTCTTTCAAAAGCATGGAACACGCCACTCCGTGCCCATGCTCTGGTGCAGATTTGCAGGCTCGCACCAGTGCGAGCCTGTGATCTGCCAGGGGCAGGCTTTAGGCTGGCGAGCTTCAGCAGTTGATGGACAGCCTCAACCAACCAGAAGCCACCATTTTCGTCCCCGGAGCAGTGCGGAGCAGCGGCCACGCACTGCTCCGGACCAGCCTGGACCCAAGCATGGAGCCAAGAAGTCCGGTAAGTACTGGCACGGCGCGATTCCCTCGCCCCGTGAGGAAATGGCCTATGTTACATTAAATCTGTTGGTCTTCCACACAGCATCCCTTGTTGGGATTTGGTTAACAGTGTCACCATTGACCTGACCTTCTTCATGGATGAGCAGGCCCACTTGTATCAGAGGAGCTAACTTATGAAATGTGGCCCCTTTAACTGTATACTGCTGTTGGTATATCATCACCACGTACACAGACTTGTGGCCATTATGGCCACCTTTATGCCAATGGCAGTTACTCCAATCATGTAAGCTAATCACACTGAGAACTTACTATGTGGTTAACTCATCTTGGGCCCTTTTCGCACGGCATTTCTGAAGCGAAAGGACCCCTTGAGCATCGCTTAAATGTGAGGAGCGGTCCATACGACGCACTCACATTTGTGTGACGCTCAAGGGCCTGACACGGACCATGCACGCATTTTTTTTATTTTCGGCTCAAAACCAAAAATGCTGCACAGTTGCGCATCTCTCCGGAGCCCCGCGCGCAGTTACCTGGCGCGTGGAGCCTTGGGAGCCGGGCCGGTCATGTGTCCTCTCCTCAGTGCAGCCTACAAGGTCCCAGGCTGCACTGCGAACGGAAGAGGTGGGGCATTCGCGCGACGAGGAAGGAGCTGCGGAGCCAAAGCAGGAGGGATGTGACAGCATCCCTCCCAAGCCTTCATGCGTGAGCCGAGCAGCCTGGCACCGGTAAAAGGTAAGGTGCGAATAGGGCCTTGGATTGTGAGCATGCATCTCTTCAACTGCGAACACAGATGTTTTCTATGGCTTCCCAAATCTTGATGTTGCATTCATTACCTAATTACTACAGCATCAACTGATGACTTTCATGGGTCATCAAGGCCATGATAACAGACTGGCCATGGTATAAACCTAAGTTTTATATTTTTCTTATTGGAGATTCGGCTGAAAGTGAGGAAGCATGAACTATGTAGGAAGTGCAGGTTTTTGTGTGCCTAAAATGCTGAGATTGTTTTGTTGTATTATGCCTTCAAGTTGTCTATGACCTACGGTGACCCTAAAGCAAACCTATCATGAGGTTTTCTGGGGCTGAGAGTGTATGATGTGCCCAAGGTCATAGTCCATAGTCCTGGTTTCCAAGGCCATAGTCCAGTGCTCAAATCACTACAACACACTGGCTGTCTTACTCACTCCTAATAACTTACTTGCACAAGGGTTTAAAACACATTAAGTGGAATGAGGCAGTAGTCTCAGATGATGGTGTACCAGCTGAGCCCAGATGACCACAGATAAGGACATAGGGTTATGAAACCCACAACAAGATTGAGGAGCCCTTTCACATTACACAATACTAGTACTATGATTCCACTTTAACTGCCATGGTTTCGTTTCATTCTACAGAAACCTGGGTTCTGAAGTTTAGGAAGGGATATTTAGCACTTTTGGCCAGAGAAATCTAGTGCCTCAACAGACCTTGTATCCCTGGATTCCATAGAAGGCAGCCATGGCAGTTAAAAATGGAATCATAATACTTTAACTGTGTAGTGTGAAGGAACCTTGGGGTACTCCAAAAGATACACCTAGACCCAGCTCCATGTCTGTGTTCTATATGAAATAAAATTGAATTGTGTAGGTCCCAAAGCATTCTTTTCTCTATGAGCAGGGAGTTATTATAAGTGGAAGCACATCAGCTATAGTCAGACAACGTAAAAAATAAAAAATAAGGAATTTGCTCTGTCCTCAGCCCAATAAGCTCTGGCCCATCCTAAGTCATATATGCCAGTAAGCAGTTTCAACCATGTGTGTGTGCCAGCCCAACCCAGTGTCACACAGGTGTACTCTCTGTTCATTCAGCCCAAAGTCTGAAAGGAAGTGCAATGATATGAATATACACTTAGAAGGATCTCTACAAGTGATGATCCTGATAATACTATGTTCCTGATTATTTGGAAGCTATTAGGCCATTTCCGCACTAGACTGTTATAGTATTCTCATTCCTTTGAGGCCCCTCCCTAAACTTCAAACCCCAGGATTCCATAGGATGTTGAAAGTGGAATAATAACACTATAACAGTCTAGTGCAGAAATGGCCCATGTGTGTTCAACTGAATCCAGTTAGAATGTTCCTTCAGAGGTGGAGCAGCATGGCCAGAGTAGATAGCAGACTGGTGATGCATCTAGCATGCGTGATTCTTACACTTTCTTCACATGTTATTTCAAAAGCAAATCCATGCCAGTTCACAAAATATAGTAATCGAGGGGAAAAATCATACAACATTCAGGAATATATGAACCAGCCTCTGGTCACATGGGAAACCATTTCAGCATTGTTGGCAGCATAGAGGTGAGTACCACCTACCATGTGCCCACAGAGAAAGGTAGGGGGATGTTGCAAAGGTGTAGGTATTCCCCTTACTCATCTCTAACTAACTTCCACACACAGTGATCATTAGTTTGATTGCATAACACTTGGGTGAATCTTTTGCTCTGTCTGAAACAGTTCTGTGCAGCTCACTGGCCTGCATACTCTTTAATCAAGGCATTGCTCTAATAAAAGGAATTGCCATCCCCACTTAAACATGGGGTGTCCACAATGAGGAAGGTTTAAGGCCAACAGAATCTCCATCGCCATTACCAAATTAGTCTGACAAAAGCATTTCCGCAAGAGACAAGACAGGATGTCTCATTGGCTCATTATCATCAATCTGTAATTAATCAGTGATGAGATTCAGTTTTTTAAAGATCAGCCATGGTTCACTTCAGCCAAGAATAGGACTGAAAGAAAAGTACAGAGCAGAGGAAGTGAAAGACAGAATGTGGGGCTATTATATTTTTTTAACTGTGCCAATCTCCACCATAATCCACCTCATCAAGCATATGCTGATCACAGTTTCCTTTTGTTTCACAAGAATTCTGCTGTCTGAGTAATGTCTTAAAGAAATGTCAGAAATGATGTTTGTGAGACATCTGCTGATGTAATAGATAATAATTTAAATAATTTAAAATGGGAAAAGTTTAAGTAAAGGATATCTAGCAGTTCTAGCCTCCATGCTTCCAGACAAGTTTTCTGGGGGGAGAAGTCACGGAGTCATTCTGCTTCAAGGACTAATGACACGTGACATTAAAGACGTTTGAAAAAGAGTGCTTAATGCTACCACTCCTGTTTCGAAGGAAAATAGAGTGATTCAGTGAAGAGAGGCGTTCAAACAGTGCACACTAAATAGCTTTCTTTCTCCTTTAGCAGAAGCTATAAAAGAACAGGAGAGAGAGACTCCTTCACCATGAAACCTCCAGCCTTTGCTACTCTCATTCCTCTGAGTATTACTGCCAATGCTGGAGGCAGATTGGGAAGTAGCTGCCATTCTTACCTATGAGTAGACTCTGCTACTTGTTCACTCCCCCCGCCCCCAGCTTCGAGGGTTAGTCATTGAAAGCACAGCTGGCTCATCCTCTTACTCATTTGTACTCCTTGGCAGAGTCTAACAAGTAACCGTATTACTTGTATGCCTTATTTTTTGTGGTAACAAGGACATAACACCTCCTTTCTTTTCTTAATTAAATTAATGTCAACACATTACGGTTTGTGACATCCTGAGTAATATACATTTGCCATTTTTAAAGAATATCAGCACATAAGTGGGACTTCTGGCATTTTCCTTTTTTAAGGCCTCAAAAATAATTTTAAAATACTGCATTAGCAGCACACTAGCAACATTAACACATTGCTCTGCTCCAAATGATTCTAAGTTTAATGTGTTAGAACTGATTTTTAAAAAATGGTTCCTAACACTGATGTGCTACCACATTCAGTATTACGGCCAAGCTTTCCGGTCTGGGTGTTTCCAGAGGAGAGTTTTATTCTGCAAGCACCATGTACAAGTATTTATGGCATTTTACAGACACCATTACTGTCAGTGTATATTGCCTTTCCACGGCCATTTCCGCACTACAGTGTTATAGTGCTATTATTCCACTTTCAACACCCTATGGAATCGGGGTTTGCAGTTGAGGGAGGGGCCTTTAGAATTCTCAGTCAGAGAGCTCTTTGGCCTCAGGAAACTACAAACCCCAGAATTCCACAGGATGTTGAAAATAGAAGAATAGCACTATAACAGTCTACAGCAGAAATGGCCTGTTTTCCTCCATTGTTTTTTTTTTTTCATTTTTTTCCCCCTTTGAACAGAAAATCTACTCAGTAGGAAAAGAATAGCTGCGTAGTGCCTTCTGTCTGGAAGTGCTAGCAATGGAAGTGCCATCAGGAAGTGCCCACTCTCTCACTTACCGGCAAGGCAGCAGGGAGAAGGAGGGTGAGCAAGACAGAGGTGGGCCCTTTTCGCACAGCATTTCTGATGCGAAAGGGACCCTCGAGCATCGCGTAAATGTGAGGAGCGGTCCACACGACGCACTCACATTTGCGCGACGCTCAAGGGCCTGAGGCGGACCGCGCGTGCATTTTTTCATTTTCAGCTTTAAGCCGAAAATGCTGCGCGGCTGCACATGGCTCCAGGGCCCCGGCCACACTTACCTTGCGCGCGGAGCCTCGGGAGCCGGGCCGGTCGCGCTTCCTGTCCAGTGCAGCCTGGAAAGGTCCCAGGCTGCACTGTGAAAGGAAGGGGGGGCTCTTGCGCGAGCAGGAGGCTCATGGGGAGCCAAAGGACCCCGGACACGGGAGCCTTCCTCCAGAGGCTGCTCGCGCGAGCCCCTCACCCCAGCACCGCGAAAGGGTGAGGTGCAAAAAGGGGCATGGTTGCTGTTCCTTCAAAGGGCAGCCGCATCAGGGTCCCTTGCTTCCCTTCTTCCGCACCATCCAATGGCATGGAAGGGAACAGGTTTCCGATTGGACTCTGCCTCTAGGCAGCATTACAGGGAGGAGGTGCCAGGCCACCATGTTTGACACTCGCCACCTACCAAGGTGCCCCGGGAAGACTGGCAGGGGAGCGGATGCAAGAGCAGCACCAGCTGCCTTCTCTTGCTTACCCATTTCCCTGCTCCTGCCTTTCTACCACCTGGGAGCTCAGGAGGAGGCAGAACGGGGGGGCGGGCATGTTACAAGGGAACTTCCTGCTTCTTTTATAGCCTGTGCTGGGTAGAGGAAAGGAGAGGAGATTGCTGTTCACTCTTCACTGTCTGGTGGTTTCTCATCACCAATGGGCTCATCTTCCTTTTACATAAGAGTGGCGGTGTTAAGCCTCTCAATTCAAATACATTTTTAGGGCCATGTGCAGTTCAGTCCCGTTTTTGTGCGACCCTTTCCTGAAGCCCCAACTGTTTCTCTTGCAGAGAAGTACTTGTCCAAAAGTGCTGCTTACACCATTTGAGCTGGTGGTTGCTGCAATAACAGAACTCCAACCATTTTTAACACTATGATATTTGAAAAGAGCCTGAGCCCGATTTCTTCCACCATTCCGCAGTGACCAAGGCCAGGCTGAATCAAGGTCACGGTGAGCCATAAGGCCACCAGTCTACAATGGCTCCCTTATTCTACCCCTGGTCAGGCAAGCGTGCATACACACAGAGTCAAAGAATGTTATTTTATGTGTAACAATGCCATATTTTTACTCTATATTTTAACAGAAATTATCTTCCATGATTCCCAGAAACAAAAAATGAATACTTCATCCAATCCATGGTGAAGAATTATATTCAGACCTGTCCCCATATATTTCATTCCCTCATTTACATTATATGATCATAGGAAACATGAGAAGATTTTTTTTCCCAAAACATGTACTTAAGAAACAGACACACTGGCATTTAGTGGTAGTGGTGATGGTGGGGGGTGGGGGGGTGAGTGTTTGCAAAGACTTGCACACAACTCCTTCCCTCCCTGCACACAGAAATGAGTTTCTTTGGAAAAAAGGTTCTGGGCTTTTCCACCTTCACAACCCAGGCCATTTCCGTACTAGATATTAGGATGTTGAAAGTGGAATAATAGCGCTATAACAGTCTAGTGCGGAAATGGCCCCAGCCTTTGTGCCATCTCTTGTTGAGTTTTTTTGCCTCAGTGTCTGACAATCCCAGTTTCTCTGCTCCTTAAATGTTCTTCAGTGTATAACCGTACTGACTCCCTGCCACACAGATGCAGATCACTTGCAAGGATGTGTCTCCAGAGACACTGTATGATGTTCTACATGACACCCATTATCGCAAGAAATGGGATTCCAACATGATTGAGACCTATGACATCGGGCGCCTGACTGTCAACGCAGATGTGGGATACTACTCCTGTGAGCACCTCTTTGCTTCTTGCACTTGACTGTCAGGGAACTCCATGCTTCTCCAGTATGCTTTTGCCCTCTATGCTTCTCAAGCATCTTCCACATCTGGGCCTCAAGCAGCTGCTGAGTAAGGGACTTGTGTGTTTTCCAAAAGCCATAGGGATATTTAGACACAGTAATTCATTAAATCCTTTGCAGCACAACAAAAAAATCAGCAGTAGTTCTACATTCAGACTATATCATATTCCTTGATTAAAGTGAATATCCACTTAATAAGTGTCATTTTGGAAGCAAATATGACATTAACTTTTCTTAGAAAGCAGTAGTTGATGTAAGGCGATGATGGTGATAATGATGATGATAATGTTTATATCCAACCTTTTTCCTGGTTTGGATTCTAGATGGCTTAAAACAGCTAAAACAAACATAGTTAAACTTCAGCATACAAACATTCTAAAGTAATTTATAAAAAAATTTAAAACCAGTTAAAATGAAAACCTAAGAGCAAATCAATGGTGCACATCTAAAAAAAAAAATCGTTGTTCCATGGCAGACAGATAAGAGCTTGAAATGTACACATTACTGCTTCTTCATTTAACACTAATTTTTTTTAGAATTTTTAGAATTATGTGATGCCATGTAGTTCAGAAGTATGCAATGTAGTGTAAGATAGCTCAAAATTATATCCCCAAAATAGATAAGGGAGAGGGCAAGGCAGAGATTAAATGCAACTGCCTTTTTCAAAGTCAGTGATAATTTCATCACTGAACCAGGGATTCGACAGCCTTGCTCTTAAGCTGGTACCCCAGTTCCATTTCAGGCCTTTTTGAGTAGTCAGCTTATTTGAAATAACTATGCATTTGTCTTGTATTTGCTGCTTTCTGATATGTCTTAATTCAGTATGGTGTACCTGTCACAGAAAGATCAAACTGCTCCAGAGGAGAACCTGTAGTATGTTGTACCTGGGGAAATACATTTATTTATATGGAAAGCACATTCATTGCCTTGCAAAATTTATTTCTGTAGGCATGACATTCATAACTGTAGGGCAGGTTTGTAATTTAACTAATGATGAACCTCCGCATGTTCCTCCATCACATATTTTTGGACATACATTTATCAATATAATATATGTTTCCGTTTCTTCCCCACTCCTGGATTTATTCCTTGGAAAAGATGTCCTCTTCCTATCTGACATGTGTATGTTAGCATTGCTAATGGACCCAACTCCTTTATTTCATTATGCAAAAGTTCAGTGGGAACAGAAATGCACCATAGCTCTTTGCTGAGGAAGAAATTATCTTGGCAGGAGAAAGAGAAGGAAAAACATGAAACACAGGGAAAAACAACAGCTGAGCCATGTTGTCATTCAGATTTCTCTGAATGATACATTATTTCCTCATGGACTTTTTATTTCATTCTAGTCAACGGAAGTTCATCACATTATATACTAGTAGTTAAGTTTTCACTAGACTTGACTTATTTTTAACTTACCACATTACTGCTAACCGTCTTTCCTGTCCCTCTCCCTTCCTGTCTGTCTGTCTGCCTGCCTTTCGCAGGGAGGTGTCCAAGTCCTCTGAAGAACAGAGATTTTGTTACACTGCGCTCCTGGCTGCCCCTTGGCAATGACTACATGATCATCAACTACAGCGTCAAACATCCAGTGAGCTGCATGCTCTTTGCTCCTAGCAGCTGATCTTCTGTTGCCTGCAAGTCCTGCTACAACTCAATGAGAAGCAGGGATGCTTATTATCCTTGGGTTGGTAACTTGCTAGCAAGGGGGAGGGGGAGCAAGAGGTTGGAACAAGCCTGAAGCCCATTTAGTAGAGGTTATAATGATCACCCAGATCTTTTTTCCTCCAAGGTTGTCCTTTGACCAGGAGGAATCATGGGTCTCTTTTATCATCACCCTCTTATATAGGGCTCTCTCTACATACACTCCACCCCTCTTTCCCAGCTCCCTCCATAACCTCTTAAAATCTCATGAGAGGGTTTGTGCATGAGAAGCTGTCATGCCAAGTCAAGGGTGTCATTCCAGGCTACCGTAGCAGGTGGATGTGTTTCACTTTTTTTCTCCTGGGCCAGCCAAAATGTGGAAATTGCCACCACCACCTCCACAGTAGAGCTGCTCTCTCCGCATCACTCCCCTCTATGCTTGGCTCTCCCCTGCCTTCCTCACTCCCCATCACAGCCCCTCCTCAAACCTCAAGGGCTTTTGGTGAATCAAAAACCCGTGATGCATGTTGAACTACTCCAAAAATGACTCAGCAGGTGGGTCAGTGCCTGCAGGGCACCCCTGATGGTGACTGCATGTAAGAACCAGGCCTTAGACTCTGGGTCTCTTTGCAGAAGTATCCACCCCGGAAGGACTTTGTGAGAGCCATATCCCTGCAGACAGGCTACCTTATCAAGGCGACTGGCAACCGAGGCTGCATTCTTTACTACCTTACCCAAGTGGACCCTCGAGGTTAGTATTTTCAAGACGGTGGTTGGATAAAGGGAGTGTGTGACTAGGAAAGAGAAAGGGAAAAATATTAATTACTGTCCAGCTCAGTAAGAAAGATTATTTCATTTCCTTTATTCATTATATCTGCGTTTCATCCTTCTTCCAAAGAGCCCAGGTTTGCATGTGTGTTCACCTTCTTTCCATTACTTGCCTTCTCTAAAACTCTATGATGTAAGCCAAGATGAAAGATAGTCACTGGTTAAAGGTCACCCAGCATATCAGCTTCATGGGTAACTGGGAATTGTTAACTCAAATATATTGGCTGGAATCCTGTATCAACCTATACTTAACTACAGTAGGATCCCATATCTGTGGATTCATTATCTGCTGACTCGGTTATCCGCAGGTCCGTTCCCGGTGCTGGCGGGCAGGGGAGAAGCGAGGAGCGCAGGATTGCCTCTCATCACCACCTCCCGCCCCTCACCGCAGGCAAATCGCGGTGGCAGCCGGCGGGAAAACAGCAGGGATCACGGGATCACGCTCCTCGCTGTTTTCCCACCTCCTGCCTCTGGCCCTGAGCCAATCCCGGTGGCAGCCGGTGAGAAAACAGCGGGGATCGGAGGATCCTGTGCTTCTCGCTGTTTTCCCGCTGGCCGCTGCCGCGATCAGGCCTGGGGCCAGCGGTGGGAGAGGGCATTCGGTACTATCTGCGGATTTCAGTATCCACAGGGGGCCCCAGAACCAATCCCCTGTGGATACAGGGGTCCTACTGTACACTGTTATAGCACTGTTGCCATGGCAATTGAAGGGAAATATCGTGCTATGACATTGTAGGGTCATGGGGGCTTTGTAACTTCTAAAAGTAGGTTGAAGGAAGGAGAGTCACAGTCACGGCAATGGTGTCAAAATCATGACTTAGTAATGATGGTGAATACAAAGCAGTTATGGAACCGTAACTATTTTGCATTGATGACCACTACTTAATGCCATATCCGCACTAGACTGTTATAGCGCTATGATTCCACTTTCAACATCTTATGGAATCCTGGGGTTTGCAGTTTCCCCTCCCGAAACTGCAAACCCCAGGATTCCATAGGATGTTGAAAGTGGAATCATAGCTCTATAACAGTCTGGTGCGGAAATGGCTTAAGTTACGATTTTGACTCCATTGGCAAAATCGTAATTCACCCCTCAACCTGCTTTATGAGGCATGAGTTACATGAGTAGAAGGGCCATTCTCCTGACAATCAGTGTACAGTTGAATGATGTTTTTGTCAGATTTTCAGGGTTTGAGCCAGGAGAAGTTACTTATTTAAGTACATAGTTAACCATAAGCTGATACAGGATTCTGCCACTCTGAATATGAGTCTACTACCATCTATTACGTCTTACTAAAGAACAGGTTACCTCATTATCCACGGAAGTTGGTAGAATCTCTTTCCCAACAACAGCAGTTCAAGAATTGTTACAAGGCACTAGGCACCAGATCTTGTCTGATCTTGGAAGCTAAGCAGGGTCAGCCCTGGTTAGTACTTGGATGGGAAACTGCCAGTGAATACCAGGTGCTGGAGGCAATATTTCAGAGGAATGAACTTGCAAAACCACCTCTGAGTATTTCTTGCCTAATAAAACCCTATGAAATGCATGGAGTAGCCATAGGTCAACAGACGTCTTGAAGGCACAATCACTTTAATCAATGGTAAAAGCCCATGCCAAACCAACAAGTGTATGTCAGTAGGAAAACCAGAGAGTAAATTCAAGAAGATGTGATATGATGCCAAAAACACAAACCAGGCATAAAGACAATCCTGCAGAGACAGCTGTTCTATGAGACTAAATCGCATAACTGGGATGCCATTAAGGATGGCAAAGTGGGAAACAGACCCAAACCATGGGTCATAGTTGATTAGGATTTTCTCATAAGGCAACGTCTAATGAAAATGAGTGGGACCTATGCAAAAACACTGTAATTATCATGCAAGAAGGGTGCACAAACAATATATTAGTGACCAAAGAATCTGGCTTGCTTCTAGGTTCATTACCAAAGTGGGTGGTGAACAAAGTCTCACAGTATGTGGCACCAAAGGTAAGCTGTCAGTGTGCATGGGACTCTATGTGATAGCAGGGTGGCAACAAAAGGGAGACAGTACAAAAGCAAAGCGCACCAGGCTTGAAAGAAAGGTTTGGTTGCCTCTATTAGCTGACTTGTCAAGTACCATAGCTTTGTACAACCTAAACAGGGCTCCATGCCCCTCCCAACTCCCTGCTGTCCAGGTGATTTGCATCTCTGCATTAACCCTGGGTCCTCCTCTTCCAAAGGAATATATGTTCCATATTCCTTGTGTGCAGACCATCAGATTTTGTGGAAATTCTGGCCTAGGTTAATATTCCTACCTTCCTCTTGCAGGCTATGAAGAAGATCTACAAGGCTGGGCTAAAGTATCCAGAGTGGAAACAGAGGCATGAACCTGGTTTTAAGCCTTGGGTATATCCAGAACAGAACAGTTTGCCTAACATCAGCTTAGCTGAGCTCTCCCTGCAGCATGCTGACTCACTGGAAAACATTGATGAGAGTGGCCTGACTGAGGACAGGATGCACATCAGTGATGAAGAGGCCTGAGACCAGCAGCATTGTCTGGATGAGCTCATCCTCCTCCTGTGGTCTGGATCTGGGCCATCCACCATTCAGAGCATAGGGGTCCTCACAGTGACACTCCATGCACTTGGGCATACAGCTCTCTGTTCTTGCTCACTTCTTACTCCAAGACACACACACACACATGTGCACACATCAGGGTGCCACAGAGCACTACTGCATGTAAGCAATACAATCTGTTCTGAGGACTACAGATTAAAAGAAAATTTGTCCAAATCCCTTTTGGTATAAAAGGTCTTCTTCCTCACCTTGTACATTTAATGCTTTATCCATTATAAAGGTAGTATCCCAACTGTGCATGGCTCTGAGGTTCTTGGGTAGCCACAGCAACTTCTTAAACTAGGAAATACATGGGAAGAAAAAAAAACAGCATAGTTGTGGTGCCAATGGAAAATTCTGAAATTCAGACACTCGTCATGATAGTCCCACTAGTTATGCCCCCAAAGAGAGTCTCAGTATTCTGGCTCATGTGCTGCAGTGGTTTGAGCATTGGGCTATGACCCTGGAGACCAGAGTTCAGTTCCTTGCCCAGCCATGGAAACCCATTGAGTGACCTTGGGCATGTCACATATTCTCAGCTCCAGAAAACTCTCTGATAGGTTTGCCTTAGGGTTGCCATAAGTCAGAAATGACTTGAAGGTACACAACAACAACAACAACAACAACAACAACATGCTAATTCATTTCAAAATCAGTTCTAGAAGTTTTCACCCTCAAGAGAAGCAGGTCTTTTGCAAAGTTTATGGGTCTTGATTACCCATTCAAAATATAGCCAGTTCTAAATATGCCTGACATTACAACAATGTCAGATGAAGGTGGATGACACTGCAATAGAGAAAGTTCCTAGCAAAATATTATAGCTGGGAAAATTCATTTTCCTTCAGCAACTCTGAGAAGTGCCTCTGATCACAAACTGAACAGGAGCCAGAGCTGAGTGGTCAGTTATGTTGTTACACCTGCTAATCTAAACACCTGGGCCCTCTGATCCTTTGGGACCACTATGCTACATAACTGACTTATTGTGGCATCCTTTACAAACTATAGTGCAAAGAGCTCATGAAAAAATACATAGGAAGTGTGTGAATGTTCTTTCACTAGCTACATTGAATTCTGGGATTCTGGATCTTCTGATGAAATTTGGGGGAATATACTCGCTAGTGGGGTCCCAGAAAAAGCCTCAACTTTGACGTTACATTGCACATTTACACGTATGTGGGTGGAACATTCATTGTGGATCACTCGGTGTCTTTCAGCTCCTCCTCCTCTTCATCCATGCCTCAGCATTTCTTGCTTCATTTTGACCTCAGCACAGCTGAAATCCAGTCTGAATTTGGTTGATTTGTCACCTTTTGCAAATGGCTGACCTAAAGTGCACACTGAAATTTGCTTAGGAGCCAGATTGAGCTCTTGGACTGCCCTCAATGAATGCTAAGAAGTTAAAATATTGTAACAGTGCTAATGATGTTCCTAAGGTTCTTCATGAAAGTAGGATTCTTTAGGAGCAGTGCCAGTTGAATCAATGTGAAAGTAATTTCAATTTGTTGTGTAGTGCAGCAATTTTATTATAAAGAAAGGACATCCCAGAGCCACTGAGACCTTTTCTAGAGCAACGCTGCCTTTTACTTATGAGGGGGTTATGTTGTACATTGATAAGAAAGCAAGGAACAGCTGGAGTGTGAACGTGCTTGAAAATGCCAACCCACTGGTGGGCGGTCTCTGCCGCTATAGCTGCGTTCTGAACCCATGAGGCAAAGAAAGCTTGAGAGCAGAGCCTGGAAAGCTGTCATGGTCACAGACAGAATCTGATAGGAAGATCAGTCTGGTTGGACCTGTGGCTTATACTGGCACTTACAGTAACTGTTCACAATATGAACTACCTGCATATGGCGGCAGGTGTGAGAGCAGTCTTTACAGCTGCATATTCTCCAACATTTCTTCTTTTTGGCAAAACCAGGAATATTATCGTCATACCGATGATCATGCCCTAAACATATATCTGTCTGTCTCGCTGTCCTCTCAATCCAGCTTAACTGGATTTGTCCTTCCATACAGAGCCAAAATGGTGTAGTGGTTTGAGGATTGGATTATGACCCCGGAGACCAGGGCCATTTCTACACTAGGCTGTTATAGCGTGATTATTGCACTTTCAACATCCAATGGAATCCTGGGGTTTGCAGTTTACAGAGGGGTCTCAAAGGCCCGTCCCTAAACTGCAAACCCCAGGATTCCATAGGATGTTGAAAGAGGAATAATAGCACTATAACAGCCTAGTGCAGAAATGGCCTATGGTTCAATTCCCTGTTTGGCCATGGAAATCCATTGGGTGACCTTGGGCACATCACATACTCTCAGCCCCAGAAAACCCCATGATAGAGACTCCTTAGAGTCGCCATAAGTCTAAATCATTTGAAGGCACATAACAACAACAATAATTTACCAGAGACAGTCTCTATTTTCCAGTATATTGGGGAATGTGGTGGTGTGAACGCAGCCACCACAACAGTTATGAACAGGTAGCAAGGTGGAAAGGGTGCAGAACAGAGGATTTCTGTAAAATCTCTACCCGCCCCAAGACCCAGAATTACCTGACTAATATGATCAGAAAAAACATGCTCAACAATTCCCCATTTCTCTGCCAAGTGATGAATCTGAGTCCGATTATTACCCTTATAAACAGAAAAAACATTTGCAATTTCTCAGTTAAAGGATTTTTTCTCCCTTGAAGCAGAGACAGCAAATTCTTTTAGGATAAAGAATTTGTTCACTGTACTTTTGCAAAATACTTCATTTTCTTTAATATTATTCTTTCAAAGGGAAAAAAACTTGTTTTGCTTTTTAAATCAGAGTCAATATTTAGGGGAGGAGAATCTCTCATCTGTTCTGATGCATTTGTTGGCTAAAAGTAAAGTCAAGAAGCAAAATAAAAAGCCCAGTTAGAAATAAAAAAAAAAATCTTGGTAGTAACACTGCATGCATTTTGTGACAGCATCATGATTTCTTGTCTTCAACACAAGATTTGACCCAAAGCACAGAAGTTGCCTGTTTAGCTAAGGATTAGCACTCTCTGATGGGAGGAGGGGGGTCTTTTTCCAGCGCACCAGTAAAGAGTCAACATCCAGGAAATGATGCAGCTTGTGAACATGGGAGGGGTTCCACCTTTAGCTGGACAGGTTTCCTGTTTGGCCAGTGGCACAGGGAGCCTCCCATGTCCTGACATTGGAAAGGAAACAGGAAGCTGCTGCTAAGCCTGAGATTAGTTAAGGCATACATCATTCATTCAGATTCAAAATCCAAATGTAATAGTCCCTGTTCCAACAAAGAGACAAGTTCCTGCTGTTACATAGGTCCAATTTTATTTTATTATTTTTATTTTCACATTTTTAAATGTGTAAATGTGTAAAATAAGTGCATGCAAGTCCGTGGAATATGAGACTTTTGTATGCAACTGAGCACTGAGGGAGCTGACCTTTCTTATAACCCAAGGAATAATTTGTATGTACAATATTGATACAAGACCACATTATATTCTGTCTTACTCTTTCAGTCTCAATCTTACCCACAACTTGTACTGTTAACAATGCACTGTCAGCACTGGACTACACTGAAGGGTACCTGTAATCCATTTTGTCACTGTCTAAGCCCCATCCCCACCTGTGACATAGGTCTGATAGAATGAATTGACACTGGTATTTGTATACAGCTATTTATTTTTTAAATGCTTAGGTAATCAAACATTTAAATGTGTTACATTAAGGAAGGCTCTAGGTAGAAAGAGCAAGAACTTTTTATTACTGCCTGTTCTTTCTAAATCACCAGTGTTCGACGACTGCTGCATAAAAATTTAGATCAATGGAGAGATCTATGAGCAACTCACACTCCTGCCCAGAGGTGCATGACAAAATTGCCTTCTCTACCTTCTGAAAACCGTCTGTACAAAAAGTAAGATGTGTTGGAATGAACCATAAGAATATCGGTTGTAAGAGTAACATCAAGAGTTGTTTAACACTTTATAATGTTTTTTAAAAAAATTGTAGCAAGTATTCTGACTCGTTACATTTCACAGGTCCTTACGAGATTGAACTGAAGCCTATTGGTGGAAAGGCTTAGATGGGTCTTTTGTCTGATGCAGCAGGGTTCCTTTTTCTGCTTTCATGATAGTGCTGCTCAGGGCCTGTCATCAAAATATAGGAGCCCTGCTAGTTCAGACCAAAGGTTTGCAACCTGTCCTCATGGCAACCAAGCAGGCCAAGGGTGCCAAGGCAGGCGATGCCCTCCTGTTTTTCTCCTGCAGGTTATAATTGGCATGAACCACCTAGAGCTCATTGCTTTTTCTACAGGTTTTTTTTAAAAAGGTTATCATATATTTTTGGTGAAAATACTGTTCTTCTTTGGGGTCTCTGTGATTCACACAAATGGGTTTACTGTGCCTGCACAGTTCATCATTCAGAAACTTCTAGAGCTGCTATGCAAATATTTTGGCAATAGCCCCGCCTCCCCCGGTCCCATGTGAAAAGCCCAATTCCCGCTCAAATCTTCAGTTTTGTCTGCTGCAGCTGTATTTCTTCTTTCTTAGCATTCTTGTTCTTAATTCTTAGTCTGCATTTCAGCTTCTTCTTTCAGATTTCAATTTGGCTTTGGCTTAGGACTCTGTCTTCCTTGGACTTGGATTATTTTTCAGTTGATCATCCTGTCAGAGAGTGGCTATTTGCAGCAGAGCAGTCATGCTGATCAAGGAGCAAGATGGCTTAAAGGAAAATGAACTAAAGCTTTATTATAGGAACTCCATACTAAGATAGGAAAGTTACTGGGGGTTATCTAGTCTAGCTGCATTCTCAGGAAGGACTGGGAAGACAGAAGAGGGGTCTTGAGAAGGAGCAGAGAGACATCCCTAAGAGTATCAGTTTATATCACAGGGGGATCAGGATAGGTAGAGCCTAGAGGGAGAACACTTTGGGTCACCCTAACTAACTAACTCTATTACTGCTGCCCACTGCAAGGCATTCTGGGTTCTTCAGTGCTAAATGTTGTTGCACTTCTAACACTTCCACTGGTACAACTTTGTTTAGTACAGTATGCCTTCTGGGTCCTTCAAGAAGTACACTTCTTTTGGCACTAAGATCCCAACTACTGATGGGTATTTGTGCTGTCATTCGTGCCTGCGCATTAGGTCTTGTGCTCATTGTAAAGCCATGACACCTCATCACGTCTACAGGCTCTTCTCTGTTAGCAGGCTCTGACTTCTACAGAGACACCCTCTACTTTGGACAATTCTTTGGTTCTGCGCTCCTTGGCTTCACCTATTGCCTTGGGCTCTTCGGTCCAGATCACAGTCGAAAGATCCTTGCAGCAGTCCAGCTCCAAAGACAGCTCAAACAGGCCAGCTTCTGACTTGGCCCTTTGATCTGAGAGCTCATCAGTGTCAACCTGATAGGTTGAATTTCAAGCTAGATCTAGAGTCCCATTGACAATGGGTTGGTCTCTCAAACTGGAGGTTTCCTCCAAACATCATTCTGAGAGATGCTGCCTTAAGAAGAAAACCAAAGATACCCCTAGGCCTGTTCCTTCCTCTCCAAATATGTCAGCCAAGTCTCATACTGGCATGGACAGAAGAAGGAACCCTCACAACCTCAGCATTTGCCAGTGGTCCAATTCCATCCTAGTCCTTCTTTGCACAGATATCCAGAAGTATTCATGTGGCTACAGCCCTGTAAAGGAAAATAGCGGCATCTGCTGCAGATATTCTGCAGTTGTCTCCCACACTGCCTGTGCAGGCCTCAGGGGCTCATTCACCTGTTCCTTTGGCACACCCAATGAAAGAGATCCTGTACTGCCTCCTTTGTGTTCTGTGTCCCAACGATAACACTCAGCACCATCCTCTTCCTCAGATTCATCCTTTATATCATAATCTTTTGCCTCTACATCTGGTAATTGGTCTCCTTGGTCCTCACACTGGCACTATAATCACTGCTCCGCATGTTATTGGCATGGGTGTGATCCTGGGAATTAAGGCTGTAGGCATCAGGATTGACACGACTGACGCTGTTGCTGCTCACTCTGCTACTGGCATGAATAGTCTCCCTCTCTGACATGGACTGTGGGGAGTACTATGGTGATAGAAACCATCATATCATCACCACAATCCTGCAGACTATTCTCACTATTGACACTCTCCACCATGCTACTGATGTAGTTAGTATTGTAGATCACACTCTAATTTGAGCCCTTCTTCAGTTCAAACAACTACTGCCTCCAGCCCAATTACATCCCACTGTCCACACTGAAAGTGCTCAGATTTACACCACCCTGGTTCTCTCTCTGTTGTTCCTGTCCAGATTTCAATGTCTCAACAAATGGAATCTGGTCCGTTGGCTGAGGCCACCCACTCCAATACTCTGCTTCCTCCTTCTCCTTGAGTTTAGTCTTTATCTTCTAGGATCATACAGCCCAGTCCATCTCTATCTCATGTTGCCAAGCTTTTTCATTTTGACTTCTCTACCTCTGCCAACTCTGACCTGGAGTCATCCTCTGCTGCCTCAGATATGCCCATGATACAGGCCATTTCCACACGGGGTTTTTAAAACAGGGCAGAGCGTCCTCCAGGGTCAGTTGGACCTACTTAACATAGATCCGCACCCCAGCCCGCTCCGGAACGACCCCAAGTGGTTGTCCAGCGTGCTTTTGAAAGACCGCTAAAAACAGGTCTTTCAAAAGCACGGAGCACTCCATTGCGAGCCTGCTGCCTTGTGTAGATTTGCAGGCTCGCACCAATACGAGCCTGCGATCTGCCGGGGGCGGGCTTTAGGCTGGTGAGCTTCAGCGGTTGGTTGAGACCCTCGACCAACCGGAAGCTGCCATTTTCGACGCTGGAGCAGCGCAGAGCAACAAGCACGCACTGCTCCGGAGCGGCGTGGACCGGACCAGGGAGACGAAAAGTCCGGTAAGTAGCATCACAGGGCGATTCCCTTGCCCCGTGCGGAAATGGCCACAGTCTCCACCAACTGTTTTAAGAGAATATGAATCGATCTCTCCAACTGACAACATCCACTCTTTCACAGAACAAATGATTTGGATGGCACATGTACTACAGCTACACATCAGGCAACCTGAAACTGAACCCCAGGACCTTATCTAGCATAGTTCAGTCAAAAGTTGCTGCACCTGCTTCCATCCTGTTAGTTCCTACTTTATTGTAGGCCATTTCTGTACTAGGCTGTTATAGTGCTATTATTCCACTTTCAACATCCTATGGAATCCTGGGGTTCGCAATTTAGGGAGGGGCCTCAAAGGATTCCATAGGTTGTTGAAAGTGGAATCATAGCACTATAACAGTCTAGTGCAGAAATGGCCATAGATAGCCTACAGGTCTTGCTCTTGGACAAGTTAGAGCATACACATAAAATGTGTACTACTGCTAGAAAATTCAGGTTCCAACCTCAAGCTCACTTGTCACCTCGATCCCATTGCAGATGGTCCAGACAGCCTTCAGGACTGAAGTGATGTTTCAGCACTTTGGCATGCAGACATGCAAGAACATCAACACTCTCACTGTCTTCTGTATGGAAGTCTTCAGCCACTCATTACCATATGCAGTCGTACCATAAAAAGTCTACCAACCATGACAAGTGCCATCATTGACTGCCCTGCTGGCCCTCTTCTTTCCAGTGCTCCTCTCTTTGGAAACAGGCTGTGGAATTACCACCACAACTGGGTTGTTATAACTTTGACACCTGGGTTCTGGATCAGGAAAGGCTTTGACACTGAGTTTTGAGATTATTCTCCTGCAGAGGTTATCTGCATTACTCCTCAATTTATTGTCAACAATCATTTGAGATAGGTCAGGTAGAGCAAGAATGACTGGTTTGAATAAAACTCCTTGGAAGTACAAGACAAAAATATTAATCCACTATCATACTGAGACTGGCACCAGCAGGCATGCTGCAAAATCTACCTATGGTTATTTAGAAACATGCCTGGTAGGGATAATACAGGACAGGTGTTATGGTATTGCTGTTGAAAAGAAGCAATAAATGAAAGGGCTAAGCATCCACTTCCAGTGTGCTATTTCATTGCCTTAAACTGAATCCTTCCCAAATCACTTTGAAAAGAAAAAAAAATGTGTTGTTTAAGGTCTCTGGGGCCCTTTTCACATGTCGGGGGGGAAACGGGCGAAAACGCCCAAAAACGGAGCTTATCTCCAGCCGGGTAAGTCCGTCGCCGCGTGGAGCATTGCGAGCTCGCTGCTCCACACTCCTCTGGCGTCGCAGATGGCAGCTTCCAGTTGGCGGAGGCTCTCCACCAACCGGAGAAGCTTGCCAGCCGGAAGCCCGCCCCCGGCAGATCTGCAGGCGCGCACTTGCGCGCACCTGCAGATCCACTTTAGAGCCGGGCGATGGAGCGGCACGGGGCTGCGCGCTCTGTGCTTTTTAAAAACCTCTAAAAAGAGGTTTTTAAAAAACACGCAGCCCGGCTAGTTCCGGCCGCTCCTGAGTGGATTCTGGTGTGAAACTACGAAAAGTAGTCCACGCCAGTCCACTCTACGGTGTAGACAACCTCCGTGAGAAGTCGCTCTACACCATTCCCCACCCCACATGTGAAAAGGGCCTGGGCTCACTTGTCTAATGTGGAGTGCTTTCAGATGGAGGGCTTCTCACACTAGCTGTCAGAAAATGTGTGGCTTTTCCATCTTGTACTCCTTATAGATCAAACAAATCTTTTCATTTCATTTTTTCTCTTCAAAGGCTTTTACTCCTTGATGAAAAAACAAAACAGGAGAAGCAATGGAAGAACCAGGGAACTTCTTCTGTGTAGATGGTGACATTGTCTGAAATCCACATAAATTTCAGTGAATAAGGGCAGTGGTAGAGCTTGGAGCATGTGGAGGGGGGTGGGAGGGGTGGGGCTATGGCATGAGGGGCATGGCCACTGTGCATGGGGGCATGGCTGTGGTGCATGGGGGCACGGTCAGAGCACGCAGGGGCGTGGCTATGGACCGGGATGCCCCAAAAACGTTGCCGCTCGGGGCAAACCATCTCCCTCCCTTCCGTCCCTACGCGACTGAATAAGGGAGAGAGATGGCATCATCAAGAGTTTGTCTGAAACTGCTCTTGGTTTTATTCTAAGTCCCTCTGAGTATGTTATAGAGACAAAGAGGCAGTGGCCTCCAAATGAACTGAAATATAAATAATTAAGTAACTCATTGTTGTTCAAAATCAGTCATTCTCTTCCACCATATCATGCACTTTTTCATAGTAACTCTTAAACATCTATGGAACTGCAGGATTATTGTCAAAACTTGCTTGGACATTTCTGAACCTGAATCAGTTGCAGTCGTGCTAGGAAATAAGTACCACAGCCCAAGTCATTGCCAGCAGTAGCACCATCAGCTCTGCTAGGTCATCTTCCACAACTGAACTGTAGTATAATCATGGGCCAACAAAGAGGCATGGGCCAACTCACAAGAGGATTTCTCTAGCAATATGGTAAGGTTTTGATGTTAACCTTACGTATGAATGGACTGACTCACCTGTTAAGGACCATTAACATGTGACAGAGCTTTTGTGGGATGTTTATGTGCAGATTCTCATTAACCATTCGTATAGTCATGTTAACTTTTGTTTAACTTTTGTAAACTAATATTTTAGCTTAATCTTTTTTAAATCAGTGTAAGCTGCCTTGAATCCCATCTTGAAAGAAAGGCGGGTTATCAAATAAATAAATAAATGAAATGAAATGTCTGTTTTGATGGACTGAAACAGTGTCAATATTAGGTGCCCCTGAGCTGCAATTGCTTCATTCCTAATGGAAGGCAGCTAGTCGTCATGGGCCACGGGAACAGCATCAACAGCAGAAGAGTTAGATTACAACTGATTCTAATCTCCAGGCATAATGACTTCTGGAAGTTCTCCTCCTTTCTAAACTTCAGGCTGTGGACTGCATGAGCCACATCAATGCCCATTTCTCTGAATGTATACCTTTCATGATTTAAGAAAAAATGCAAAACAAAATAATGCTCTGTTTAAAGCAAAAGAGAGTTAAGCCCTTTGACTTGTGTGTTGTTGCAAGAGAAGGTAGGAGTATAGTCTGCCCATTGGCTGACTGAAACATAACCCTCCTCCAGTCTCCCAAAAATTTCACCAAGGAGAAAGAAGCCCCAGGATCACTAATGAGCACTAGAGACAAGCTTTTGTAAGGCTAAATCTGCTTCATCAGATGCATGGAGTGAAGTGCCAAGGAGCAGACTTCTATTGCTATGAATGAACAGCTTTTATGTGTGAATAGCAACAGAAATGCAAAACTTGTGGGTATGGCAATGGCATAACAAGTTAAGGCCCTGCCTTCCCTTACTGCACACCCTGCAATCCAGCTTCTCACCCCACTTCTTCTGCTTCTTCTGTCTCCCAGGGGGGCTGGCGCTGTCAGAGAATGGGAGATGGGGACAGGGTGAGAAGTGAAGTGAAGAGCTGGATTGCTGAGAGTGCAGTAAGGGAAGGGAAGGGCTGGTGCTGTTGGGATGGGAGGAGGGAGAAGGAGAAGTTGGACAAGGAGTTGGATCGCGGCTGGCTTGATTCTAAAACTGTGCTGAGCTTGCCAGCTCTGAAAATCTAGGTGAGGTGTTGTTTTGTGAGATGGGGTGGGGAGAGCTACAAACATGAATAATCCAATTTGCAAAAGAGAAACCCATGAAAATGGAAGGCCAGCTTTAGAAGACAGTGGTGCCTGGGAAACCCCTTTAATTCTGTGTATCAGGTACGGCAATTGCAAAATAAAAGCCTTCTCTGGCAGTATCCAAACACATATGAACAGCATGCAACGAATTTAATCTTTGCCTGCTAAAAACACTGGCAGGGCAAGGGCATGGGTGAGTGTGATACCATCTCCACTGGAGAAGGCTAAAATCAGTGCCTTCAGTTCAGTACCAAGAGAGCAAAGGGTTTTCTCGGACTGTGTACACAAGGCAATAACATTTGTATTATACATTCAGCTGGAAAAGCTACTGTCCCTTAGTTAGGTACTCACTATCAATACATAGCAAAATTCTTTCCTTACCTTAGTTATCTATCTGAACCTAGATGGGGATAGTGGGTGTAAGAACTAACTGAAACAATTATAAGTGATTTTGCCTTAAAAAGCTGGGATGTTCAGTAGGCTGGTATAGAGAGAGATAAACAGGAATCGTTGGGCTACACTGAACGACATACTCTTGTTCGGAACCTGGGACCCTTTCATATTGCACAGTCATAGTGCTATGACTCTAGTTTAACTGCCATGGTTGCACACATGGAATCCTGGGGCCCTTTTGCAATTATGGTGCTGTGATTCCACTTTAATTGCCATGGTTCCATGCTATGGAATCCTGGCATTTGCAGTTTAGGGAGGGACATTTAGAATTCTCAACCAGAGAACTCTAGTGGCTCTCCAAACTACAAAACCCTGGATTTCATAGAATTCATCCATGGCAATTAAAATGGTATCATAGCATGAGAATTGTTTTGTGTGAAGGGCTCATGGTATTTGTAATCTGGGGAGACATAGTTCTCTGGCTGAAAATTCAAAATAGGCTTCCCTAAACTGCAAAACCCAGGGTTCCATAGGGTGGAGGCATGGCAATTAAAAGTGGTACTGAAGTGCTATAATTGTTCAGTGTTGATACACTCATAGTGCTCCTGCATAAGATGTGGGAGCCCGTGATCTAAAATAATCGTAATATCCTGCTCAGAAAAATGCTCCATTAAGAACTCCTCACCAAAAGGACGCATTATTGATCAGGATTATTAACAAAGCCACAACACTATTTTAACCATACTGAGAAAACTTGTAGGCATACAGGATCAAGGTTATATGTTTAATAATAGACAATAGATATCTGTAAAGATCTGTGATTTTTCACAACAATTTTAATTTGATTTTTCCCCAAGTGTTCTTACGGGGGAAATCTTTTACACCACATTTCCACCTTGGTCTTATTACTCCTTGTTTTGTGAGGCTGTGATCTGCTTGGATTTGGTTGTGGAGAGTTTTCTACAAGAATTATAAGAAAGAAAATTAGCACAGGATCAAATATTTCAACACTGTTGCCTGAAATACCTGACTTTCTAACTAGTATTAACCACTTTTTTTTTCCTGTTTGCTGAAGACAGGAGGCAGTGTGAGTGTAACATTAATTCGATTAATGCTTCACATGTCCTTTTGGGTTAATTGGTGTTGCTGAGTTTCTATTGCCTTAGGCTATAATCCTAAACACACTTTCAAGGCAGTGAGCCTACTGAAGACACTTATTCCTGTGTAAACTAGCATATAATTATGCTGTTAGCTGTTGTACCATTAGCTGATTAGTTAATATGTATTCTGTTATTAATGAACATGTAGACCTCATTATACATATCCAAGTCCATTTGTCATCTTGACAGCTGGCTAATTTTAAACCCATTTGACATACAGACAAATTGTTATAATTCATACCCACTGCAGAATTTATTTTTGTCAATTGCAGTATAGATTGGGGACACAGGTCATTCCCACACTAGACTGTTATAACGCTAATATTCCACTTTCAACATCCTGTGGAATCCTGGGGTTTACAGTTTAGGGAGGGGCTGCCTCCCTAAACTGCAAACCCCAGGATTCCATAGGATGTTGAAAGTGGAATGATAGTGCTATAACTGTCTAGTGCAGAAATGGCCACAGTATAGATTGAGGTGACTGGAGGCAGCAGTAATTCACAAAGAATCCTAAGCCCCATTCCCTGTTCCTGTAGCGTTAGTCACTTGAGTGCGTTAAATTGTGGCTTATGTTCTCTTTCTTTCTGCTGGATTAGACCATTTGGAACAACAACAGGCTCTGCTTTTCCTGTCATCTTTATGATTAGTTACATATGGGAGGACTCAAAGCATGTGACTTTTGGCTGGGTTGGGGACTCACAGTGACTAGGTTCACAAATCTCTGCTTTGCCATATTTCCTTATTTGTAAACTCTTTGACACTATAGTGTATGTTGACCCTTGTAACTTTCTGTCTCTGTACTGCAGAAAATGAAACTAATGTACCTTCTTAGCCTCACAGGGCTAAGGAAGAATTCTTTCCCTTGACATCCAGAATTTTTTTTTTCTGACATGTTTGTACAGAGACTTTTGTTTATGGAGAAGTGCACTCGATCATGTGAAGTTTTTTTTTTTTTTTTTTTTTGCCATCTGAAAACTTACAGCCAAAGTACAAGTTTACTGAGAATAACTATGTCTTTTATATCCTGCTAAATGCACACTGGAACTCTACATATTACATGAACAAACTACCTGCAGACACAGTATCAGCAGACACATGCACATACAGTGTCAGGCTGCATGGTTCCTGAGGGGTAGGAGAGAGCAACAGGAAGGAAGCCTAATCTGAACAATGGGAGGAAGTGGAGGAACTGGAAAAAAAAGACCCAGCAACAGCAGAGTGAGCACATATGGCTTAGTGTCGAGCGGCTTGATTCATGGGAAAGACACTGCCCTTGGCTACTGGACAAACAAGACTGCTGTTGATATCTTTTAGCTTTTCTCTGGTACCAGCTGCTGAATCCCAACATGAGTGAGGAGGAGGGTAAGGAAGGGTAAGCATTCTTTATATTACAGTAGTATCCATAGATTCAAGGTGCCCTGGAAGCTGTATTGATCAGAATTTTAGAGCTTTCTTAAATCTGGTGGGGAGGCTTCCAAAGGCAAACTGAGGAGCCGATCTAGAGTTATAGCTGAGAGACAATCAGAAAACCTTGATTTTGCCAAAGTTCTGCTAAGTGGTCCCAGCCAAACCATGTTGCTTCATCCGTTAGCGTGCAATACAGGAATGGGTCTTACTGACCTACCTGATATAGGCGTAATGTAATGTGATATAAGCTGAACCAAGCTAATGTATGTTAAGCTCTTTGACCACATAGAATTGGTATTAAAAGACTAGGTTTTATTGTTGTCACCACCATCAAGATATTAGGGTGAAATCTGAGTGCTAAAGTGTTTTAAAAGTTTAACTGGTTTTGTGCCATCTCAGGGGGATGTTGGCAACAAAAAGATGCAGAGGGCCCCTCTATCTTGTTTTAAAAGAAAATCACCACTCCTGCAGCTTCTAGCACCAGAAAATATTTTTTGGCAAAGGAAATTGGCCAGAGGTTTTAGAGGAGGGGGTTAGGAAAGACCCAAAGCTGGAAGGAGGCCCTGTGGCCACACATGGGCACAGGATCCCCATGATTGCTTTGAACTATGAACACAAAGTAGTTGTGACCTGGACAAATAAAAAGCACACATTCTATGGGAGATATTTCCCCATATGACTGAAAACAGGGATGGGCAGAAGGCGGACAGGCAGTCAGACTAAAACAATAGTAGACCATGGATGACTGAAGTAAGACAGTGTACTTTAGAACAGAGGAATTACCTTGATTGGTGGTTAGAGCAAGGCCCATTCAGTTCAGGTTTTCTTTATCAACAGTGTACACAGTCAGATGCCTCTGAGAAGTTCATAAACGAGGCATAAAGCTGATGGTCATTCTTCATTGTTTGTCCCAGCATCTGATGTTGAGAGAAATACTGTAAATAACATACTAACAGCACATTTGTAATCCACAGTACTGATATCTGTGAAAGTTGGAGCAAAACTGGGATGAAACAGTTATGCATTCTTTTCCCTTCCTTCCACCTGTGTCACCTTTCCTTCCCTCCTCTTTGCTGCAATTTCCTCGGTAGAGAGAAGCAGTTGCTACTGGCATTTGCCTGATACATTTGGTTTATCGAAGACTATCTTCTGGTAGGTGTGTAATGGTCTGAGGTATTTGTCCCTTCCATAAACGGTGGCAGGACTTCTGTACAAGAGCACTACGAAATGAAACAGACTTAATCCAGTAGAGAAAGATAAAATAATAGGTGAGGCCTAGAAGCCAGACAGACAAATAAGAAATTAAGTTTTGCTTTGTCATTGTTTTTATGAGGATATTGATTGATTAGGCTGGAGCTCAGACTGCCTTAGGCAAGAGAGCTGGCAGCTTCAGGTTTAACTAACATAAGACAAATGTATACAAACAAAAGCCATTGGGCTCCATCTAGCAGCAGAAAGCAGAGAGATTTTTTGAGAAGAAAACAGAAAGTAGGCAGGGATTTTGTTGGCAAAGTAGTACAGGATGAGGAGGACCTTTCCACCCTGACTCTGAGTCTGCTCAGCAGCTTGGATGCTGCATTACTTGCTGGCTGGGCTGGCTGTGTGCAGGAGATTCTCACTGTGCGTGTGACTCACAGTACACTGACCTCTCTCATGCCCTCAGACACCACAGCAGTACAGTAAGTCAGATGACAGCAGTGCCTTTTCAGCTACAGATTTGTGACCCTGTATTTGTGACTATAAGAATTCCTCCCCCGGGAAAGTTTTGTTCTAGCTGCAACATGGTTATTGTACTCATTGCTGACTTGTGCTCCCACAGAGAAACAGAAAGAGTGAAAGCTGATTTCTTGGTCCAGCAAAGATTGCAGATGATCAAGATAAACTGGTTTGATGACAGGACATGGCACAGGATTTGCCTTTGTGAGAATGCAAGTTCTTTCCTCAATTCTGCTGTTGGTCCTCTCGGTCTGGGGCAGGGAAGCCTCTCTGTGAGATCAGTACAACTTTAATTTTTTGTTTATGCAGCTTCTGGCATGAATGGGATGCTAGGAATGGGAGCTACACTAGAGGAAGAACAGTTTGAAGGATGGTTATGAGATCCCTTTTTTTTCCTCCACAAACTGGAGACAAGCATGGGAAGCATGATGTAGAGTGAGGAACCAAATAGGATTACTCTTCTCTCCCTTGCTCTCATTGCTACCACAAATGCTTTGCTGCTGCCTGTCTTTACCAGAGTTTTCACTGCTTTCCTTGCTTCCCACAGATGGTAAACTGAAAAAAGTCCTTCCTTTCCTGCCAAGGGGACATGCACCACCAGTGCCATGTGGACTCTGAAATTGCACACTGGCTTTCTGCTATACATCTGGAGAGATATCAAGGTACTTTCAAGCGGCATGGATATGTCTCCGTCAGAGATGTGATCTCGCTCAGTAAAGAGGACCTACAGAAGCTTGGCATCACTGCTACTGGGCATTGCAAAAGGATTCTGAATTTAGTACAACAAACCTGTCTGCTTGTGGGGGACAAAAGCAGGCACATGGCAGGTGATGCCCACTACAGATCTGACAAATGTGCAGATTCTCTGGAAGGGCCTAAAGCTGAAGAGAAGAATGATATTGGCACAAAGAAAGAAATCATGACAGAAACTGTTCCTGGCCCTGGAATTCAGCATGGCTCAACAGATCAGAACCAACACCCACCATCAAATAAGAAACCAGCTTCTCCAGTGGCCAAGCCAATACCCAAACCCAGAACTGTGTTCCCTCATGCACACCGCACAGCCAAGCCAGAGCAGGCTTTGTTGTTGCCACCACAGACATCTGTACCTGTTGGTAAACTGACTTCTTTATCTGAACAAAATCTAGGAACAATTATTAACCTAGAGGGGTTTGATCCAGGTGAAAGTGCCACAGATGCTGGGAATCTTGAGATTACAACAGGATCCCAGGCTGGGATGAGAAATCAAGTCCCAAGCACCAACGTGCCACCTCAGTGTGGGGATGGGATGCACAATTCAGGATCTGCTCTGCAGTCTTTTGCTTCTATGAAAAAAATGAATAGTGAAGTCAAGAGTGTTGATACAGCCTCCTTTTCCCCAATCCCTACACATTCTGCCTGTCAGAGCCAACCTGCAGACAGCAGTCCATCGGAGTCACTTTCAACTGCTACCAAAGTACAGAGAGGGCCCTTGCCACTTTCTCCTGCCCTTACCAAGTCTTCTTCCCCAGAGGACAGGAAGGGGATGGTATCTGATGTTCCTGTACTCTTGTCAGTGCCAACCAAAAGTGTGGATGTAAAGGAGTCTCCGAGGCATCAGCCTAGCACACAGCCTCCTGGCCTAACCATGCAAAATGGGATTGTAGTCTTGGAGAAGGAGGCCAAGTGAGTATATGTACTCCTCCTAACAGTATAGTTTACCATCTTTCAGGAAGCCACTAGAGGAAGTTTGGATAGAAGAGGAAAGGGTGTTGTCTATATATGGCAATCACATGTAATTTCCCTGGTAAATTATGTACACCACTTCCTTGAGAATTACTGAATGGATCCCTCTTGTTCCTTACAGCCAGACAGTGTGCCTTAGATATGTATAGATTTAGGGCACGGGTGGAGAACATTTTTGATCCCAGGGCTGGATTTTGTAAAATCATTACAGTTATATATATTGGCATAATGTATTCACACATCCATGTGGTTCTCTTTCCCTACTGAAAAGAAAGCTATAATTTCTTCTTATCTCCCAACAAAGAAAATACATTCTCCCCCAGCGATCCTGATATAGATAATTCTTTCCTTGTTGCTAGCAGCAATATGGAGTTGGGGAGGCATTCATGGCAAATAGACCAAGAGACCTATGTGGGGGTGGAGTTATATGGGCCAGAATAAAGGCCGGTAAATGTTCTAAGAACACCAGCTTGCACTGTAAATGATCAACATCCTACAATTGCAGCAGAAGTTTGCAGTCTCACCTATTCCTGATAAGTTTGGCAGTAGAATAGTGTGGAAGCTGCAGTACTTTGCATCCTGAGGGCAAGGGGGATTTGATATCTTTCTGTCTCATTTGGCTCCACAATTGGAAAGAGTACCATAGCAAGGAAGTTCTAGGGATCAGAGTCCCATGTGAATATTACAAATGGGTATTGGGCGGGAGTCTCTAGATCTGAACTTACAAACTTCTGCTACATGTTCACAGTGCAAGAAGCCTGAGACCCTGAGTTGTCACAGGTAGATTGCTTCTAAAAGGGTAGTTAGGAACATGAGACACTCTCAGTTTTGTTGCTTTTCTTTCAGTCCTACTTACATTTTCCTTCTGTCTTTGTCTCGTGTTGACTTGCAAGACTTTGTTTTGCCTTTCCACATGGAAATTCGTATGCATTTTGGCATAGTGTTTTAATACACTTTTCTTAAGAATTTTTCCTAGTATATACATCTTGCATGCATTTTTCCCATTGTGAGCATTTTCTCAAAAGATACTAAAGTAGTTGTGTGTATTTTGTATATACAGTTGGCCCTCCATGTTTGTGGGTCTGATTTATTTGCGAGCATCTCCAACATGTGCACCCCCATCTCAGGCCCTTCTTTTCAGGGGAAACCTTCCCTCTCGGTGGCTCTGATCAGGCCATGCTGACCTTTAAAAACCTGCCTTTGATCCTCCTCCTCTTCCACCAGTCACTACCTCGCCAGCTAAGAATGCCTGCAGCCCAATTTCTCAGCACCCCAAACCTTCTCCTTGTGTCCCCCACCCCACCCAAGGAAGGAGATGGGCCAAAGAGAGAACATATATGGACACCACACCAACCCACCCCTTTCCTTCTCCTTTTCTTGACCTGGTTTGGACCCTGTGTGTCTTCTCTCCATCATGCCTTGCCCCTCCCTTCCCACAGACTCACACACATGTTTTGATATTTGCTATTTTTCCACTCTTGCAGGAGTCTTGCTCTCCTAGCTGTAGCAAATCTGGAGGGCTAGCTGTAAATTGGAAAGGGATAAGGAGGGGGAGAGAATTAGATGCCTGTGGTTTCCTGCCAATGATGAGAAACTGTGAAGAAAAAAACTTCAGTCAATAGATTCGTAGACCATTTCTTCCCATCCCAGTTAAGACTATTTGTTCCCATCCCTAGATATGGTACTGTAGGGAATATATCCCCACAGGGTCGCAGGCCCAGTCCAGTAGTTCAGACACTATAGAATGGGACAACTACAAATTAAAAGGAATTCTTGTTGAGCTATCTGAGTTGTTTTCAGTAAAACCAATTAATTGTATTTGGAAATTCATAAACAGAGAAAAATGCAAGACTTAATATATTCGCATTTTCTTGAATGATTTTTGTGGATGTACTTTATTTTTAATTTTTGTAATCTCCTTTGAACAGTGTCAGACCAACTATTGCCCCAAAAGAGGAAATATATCACCAACAAAGGGAAAGGAGCCTAGAGGTTTGCATAATATTTGCATATGTAAATTATACATGTATAGTGGCAAACAAGGAAATGGTATGTGTGACAGTTTCCGAATGTGAAGTATAGCTACTTGTCCAGGGTTTAGCATGAAAGGGAAGAGAAGAAACAGCATAGGTAGTGTTTTCAGGATTACATGGCTTCCAAAATGTAATCAAAGTACAAAAGATGTCTGTAATATGCCTTCCCATTTGGAATTTTCTCTCTTTATTCTTGCAGCTCCATGGGACAGCTCTGCCAGGATCTAGACCATATGCCACAGGGATCAACCGGCAGCTTAGGTGAGAAAGAAGGCTGCAGTTCTCTTGCATGCCTGTAGGGAGGAACAGGGGGAAACAGACCTCCTATTTGGCATTACTGCAAACCGTAGGAGCTGGGGTGATGTAAAGGTGCCATGCTTCCTGTCTAGGAACAGTTAGTTCAGAGCATGAGGAGTTACATTTTGGACTACATCTACCAGCATCCTCCAGCCAGCATGGCCACTGTGCTGCATGGGGGATTGTAGGTATATAATGCAAAAATTAACTAGTATAAGGTCTGAGCTGGCATCATATCAAATTCAGGAACATATGATGAATATGGGAAGGGAACAGTAAGAGAACAGAGTGGCCTTAGGGTTATATGGATTTCCAAATTTGAAAGTTTCTGGCTGGTCAAAATACATCTCCTCTGTAGACCTCTCTGTATACGTGAACAAGAGTGGGGCTGTAATACTTTAGGAATCTGGTGTTGTTAAGGATGCTTCTACACAAGACATGTTGTGTAGGGGCATTCTCACAACATATAACATTCAGGAGACCAAAGGTCAGGTCTCCAGAGGTTTTCATTTTTATGAAGAAGTCTCTGTCACTTAAGTGCTCCTTATTGCTCTTCCATCTCTGGGTTACCTACAGATCTAGTTGAGGAGTCCATCAGCCCCTACTGTGAGAGCATGTTTGGACACTTTTGGTCTTCTCAGGTAAGAATAGCTGGCACCATTTTCCTCACTATGTTGCTTCCTATATCTCCAGCTAGCCTACTCCCCAAGATTTTTGAGTCCCTCAGACTGCTTGCGTACAAACAAATAGAATTAAATGAACAAACTGGGGCAAAGCAAATCCTAACCACAGATTAGTCTGTGGAGTTTGAAGAAGCTGTGGCCATCACACAGAAAGAGATCATGATGTTGTTATGTCAGCTTGTGGAGAATGTCAGCTCAGTGTTTTGGGGACCAGGGCCTTCACTGCTTGAGGTAGAACAGAAAATGATGTCTGCCACTCACTTAAATCTTAGTTTGTAGGATCTAAAGCCAGTCAAGGTACTTTGGCAGCTCAGCTGGGAAACCTCACAAGCTTATCTATCCTTTCATGGAAGTAGATGTTAACAATTTTCTGATCTTTCATGATATTCACATTCTGCTTCCTGAGGAAGCTGCCTCACTGCCTATAAAATGGGAAAATACAGCCCATAGGCCATGTACAACCCCCAGGTCACATTTGTGGTCCTCAAGGACCCTCCCACTTCTTCACACAAACAAAAATGGGGTGTTTTGTGTTACCTTTGCTGGATCTCCAAATGGCCAGTATGATCCTCAAGCTTCTAGAGGAAGACTCCTGTTGACTATTAACTGCATTTGGGGGCATGTTTACCACATCATATTTGATTTGCACAGGACTTATTTCAAACAGAAATCAACCAAGTGCATGTAATTTCCTGATCTGATAAAAAGCCTATATAGACTTAAAAAAAAAAAGTGAGGACTCCTCAACACCTAAAATGTCATGAGATGGCTGTGAGCATTCCCACTCCCAGACTTGATGGGTACTATTGGCTATTGGGGAGCAAAAATAACTCAGTCCACAGTTTGGAAGGGAAGGCACAGGTGAGGGGGGAAATGAGAGGACTAACCTTTAAGTAAACCCCAACCCCTGGTACTTACCTGTCCCTTTTGTAAAACTAGTCCTATCTGGGGTGATAAATAATATAAATTAAACTTTAGAGACTACTACATCGTTGTTGTTGCTGCTGCTGCTACTACTGCTGTTGTTGGATATAGCCAAGACCTTCATGCTGTATTCATGAATTCCTGAGACATTTGACTGTCCACTTTTGGAAACATAAAGCTAGACTAAGTGGTCTCCAGCAAAGCAATTTAATTAGCATCCATTTGTGCACTATGCCTAGAGTGCTGTAACTCGCTAAGCTACAGACCACATGAAAACAGTCAGTGCTCCATCTCTTAAGCATTCTGATAACATTCTTCCAGGGTGCAGCTTCCCTTGAATGCCAGGAATATGAAGAGGTGCCAGAATGTATGTTGAGCCAGAGAGAAGAAGGGCCCACGTAAGTGGCTTTATTTACTCTTCTATCTTGTTTCTTTTCTCTAATTCATGAAAGAAAAATGTGGCTGAATAGAAGCAGGGTCTGTGAAGAACAAGATCTGAGAAGGCAGTTTATCTTCTTTTTATAACCTATAAAGATACTGCTCACAAAGGCAGGGTGAGAAGATGGTACAGTTCAGCACTCACGGTGGTTGCCTGTCTTTGATGTAAAACTTAGGGCTCTTCCCTGTGCAACATTTTATTGCAAAACCCAAGCAGGTTACTTTTTAACTCCAAGACGTATCAAAACAAAACAGTCTCTTCCTCCTCCTTTCTCTCCTTCTTTTTTTTTAAAAAAACAACTTTTTAGAGTTATGGTGCACGAGTGAAATGCCAGTTTTATATTATAGCACTATGACTCTAAGGCCATTTCTGCACTAGCCTGTTATACGCTCTTATTCCACTTTCAACATCCTATGGAATCCTGGGGTTTGCCATTTAGGGAGGGGCTATAACAGGCTAGTGCAGAAATGGCCTAAGAAAATAAAAATTCATAGAAGAGAGAATTAGTCCTTCAGATCTTAGTACCACTGCATCAAACCACACATGATTTTTTAAAAACCTTTGGAAGATCCCTAAAATGTATCCAAGAAATCAGTACGGACGGTGCCCCAAAAGAATGAAATGATCAGAGGCACAAGTGACAACAATCAGCAGAACTGAAGGATGTATAGTTCAAGAACTCCTGCTTCTTTAAACCTGTCTGAGAGACCCCTTAGAGCAGGGTTTGGCAGCTGTGGAAAGCTAGGAGGCCATATTAGATCCCTAGGAGACCTTGAAGGACCACTTTCTCACAATCCCCTAAAAAAATTTTTAAAAAAGTTTTGCTTCCCAATGCCACCATGTTTTTTAGCTCTCCCCTGGGTCATTTTAAGCCCAGGAAATCCTAATTAAAAAACAGAAAGTCATTTCTGGATTACTTCCTTTTTTTAAGAAAAAGCCTCTCCTGGTCCTAAAGTGGTCCAGAAGGAAATACCCCTGAATCCCTACAGAGCATTGAGGAGCAAGAATTCAAAATATTGTTATACCTGGGGAACATGGGGGCTGCAAGCAGCCAGTGGGCTGTACTTGCCCACTCCTATTGTAGAAGCAGAGAGAGAAAGGTAGCGCCATTGCTGGCTGTTTGGTGCGGAAAGGGAGGGAAGTGTTAGAATGAAGAATTTAAAGGGAGCAAGAGACAAAACCTTCCAGTGGAGGCAGGATTTTTCTTTTGATAGGTTCATTTGCACCTCATGAAACAGCCCTATCACCTGTTATTTCAGGAGCAGGAGCACCCGGACAGAAGAAAAGAGCCCGTGGGCTAAGAAGGAGTCTGCCCTCAGCAACTGCATAGCCCAGAGTGAGAATGAGAGCTACTCTACAGTGGAGGCTCCATGGGCCCAAGGCACCCCCTTCCGACTCTCTGACCACCTGTATCCGGATGAAGCTTTAGATGACTTGACCATCTCCCCTTATGCCAGCTACACCTCGTTGTCAGAACGGCCATCCACTGTGCTCAATGGCTGGCTAGACAAGCTCTCTCCGCAGGGGTAGGTGACTAACTGGAAAGGAGTAGAGTAGAGAGGAACACGGTTGGGCCCTGAGTAGAAATGAAGGAATTGTCGGCTTTGCGCCATTTATTGACCTCTTGCTTAAAACAATTAAGGTATCAATAAAAACAGCAGAAATCAAACAATGTAAAACCACTACAAAGCTTGAATTAGGAACAGCAGCTGAAATTTGATACTTCTATTTTAGCATTTGGCAAATGAAAACAGTCCTGGTTAGTAACTCCACCTTGCTGGGCTGGTTTATTTTTAGAAGGCGATATCTAGGAATCACACATGCCTAGGAGCTGGGATTTCAGGCCGGAAGCCCTCTCCCCTGTGAGTGTAGGCTGTGGTCCCTCTGTGAGGGAATAGTACTCTGCACTTAATTAGAGCATGGCTGAACACTTTAATCATCAAATTAATTCACCGAAGTGCTATTGGAATTATTAGCAAGAGCAAATGTCAGGCCATTTCCGCACTGGACTGTTATAGTGCTATTATTCCACTTTCAATATCCTGTGAAATCCTGGGGCTTGGAGTTTAGGGAGGGGCCCTTAGAATTCTCAGCCAGAGAGCTCTTTGGCCTCGGTAAACTACAAACCCCAGAATTCCACAGGATATTGAAAGTGGAATAATAGCACTATAATAGTGTAGAGTGGAAATGGCCTCAGTCAGGTGTTAGAAACACAGCTTATTTAGTCTTTGAGAACAGTTTGGTTCTGATATAGAAGAAATGAAAAAAATGAGATGTTTAAAGATGTGCTTTCCTCCTTACAGAGAGTGGTGTTTTTATTTTTGCTGCTGCTGTTGTTGTTAGGGCTAAAATGCACGTTATATGTAAATGTGTGTAATGAATCACCTGCCAACATTTATTCCAAACCAAGAGGGCCATCAGGAATGGAAAAGCTAGAAAGCTTAGAGTACTTCCCCTTCCTACTGTCACCCCCCACCAATAATACTTTATTCTAAATTGTCCCCGCCTTTGCTTAGGAAAAGTGACCATTTCTGAGTAACATGTACGTAGGTGCTAGGACTATACGTTTTCGCTTTAAAAAGTCAGACATATTGAAGTTTTGATAATGTTTTGATTTCAATTGTTTTTTTAATTGAAGAATACACTGGTAAATTTTGGTTGATCAAATAAGTAATTAATCTTCAACGCTAACTTTGTGTAGGGAAGGCAAATTTGTCAATTTTACTTTCTTACACATCCACATTTTCTGAATTGTGTTGCATTCTAATCGAAACCAGACTTAGGCCCTTTCTGCAGCCTATCTTCTCCCGTGGTCTTCCAGGCACAATCCTGGCAGCGCCTCTGCTAGGAAGGGAGTGCAATGGGAATGCTCCCTTCTGCACCAGACTGCCTCTCTGCAGAAGAGAGCACGATGGACATACCTCTTCCTTCCGCAGTGCAGCTGGGCTCTTTCCCATGCTGTGCTGGGCAGGAAGCACCTCCATCACGCTTCTAGGCCTTCTGCAGGGCAGGTGAGTGTGAGACCATCACACAGTTAGTGGTCATTGACAGGGAAATTCCATCAGTGATTTACTGTGCAATGACGCTGACTGGCAACGGGAGAAGGACGGGACTGTGACAACATCCTCTGGAAGCATCGTCACAGTCCTGCTCATCTCACGTCCCCAAGCCAGGATGCAGGCCTCCTGCAGAAAGGGCCTTACTCTGGCCCATCCCTATTTTCAAGATGCTCTGTTCCAGGCCTGGAACTCTTCCAATGATAAGCCTTAGAGGCAGTTTCCAGGACTAGATTCTCGTGATTTTGGAACTGGCCATGGTCCCAGCTGTCCTTTCATGAGCTCCTTCTCTGCAGAGGGATTTCTGGGCCGAGGGATCTGAATTTAATGGGTTCCTCTTTCATTCTTGATAGGAATTATGTGTTCCAGCGACGCTTTGTCAGATTTGATGGAAAAAACATCATGTATTTTAACAACGAAAAGGTGGGAACAGAATTCTTCTTGCTAAGCCCTGTATGTTTGGGAGGCTAAAGTGATTGGTGGCCAGGAGAGAAGTAAACAAGCTGAGAAAGTGGAGTGGGGTCCTAGTTAGTTAAGGAAAGAAAGAATGAGGGAGGAAGCAAGACAATGAAAGGAGGTATATCACCTTTGGGCCTAGAAACATGCCTTGCCCCCTCTGTCTATTTCTGAAAGCTTTTGTTACCCCATCCACAAGCAAAAAGAGGTAAAACTAAATGATCACTTCAGTCAGTCTCAAAGTTCACTGTGAAAATGTCAACGCTCAACCCCTTGCTTCCTTGGCTTCTTTCAGGAGCCGTATCCGAAAGGAATGATTCCTCTTTCTGTCATTGACATGGTGCGGTCCACCAAGGACAGCAAATTCCAGGTTGTCACAAAGCACAGGATCTTTGTCTTCCGGGCTGAAAGTGAAGGTGAGAAATCCCGCCTTGAATCAGACAATCCTTCCCTCTTCACTGTTACAGCCTGCTGCACCATTCTCATTTTCCTTGCTCATCGTTCTCTCTTTTATTTCTGTTCCCTTTTTGTTGTGTTCTTCATTTACAAAGGTAGGAAAGTACAGGGAGAAATCACTTTTCCTTGGGGGGGTCTATACATGATGCTTCTACCAGGTCTGGTAAGAAATAATTTTCCAAACTGTCTTGCAGCCCTCTGACCTTTTGCTATTGTCCCCTCCAGCACAGCGAGATGAATGGTGCAACACCTTGCAGAAGAAGGTGACTCAACAGCGATTGCTTTCTTCCCAGCCATGCCTCAGTGGCAATAACAACCGCTTTCAGAAGTTTGGCTACCTGGAACTGAAGGGCTACAAATCCAAGGTCTTTGTGGTTCTTATCCTGGCAGAGATGTGGCTGTACAAAAGTGAACAGGTGAATATCAAAGTTGTTCAGCACTTCTTTCTCCATCTTCAGGAATGCACACCTGGTGCTGTGCCCTATGAAAGAGGGGTTGTGATTTCCCCCCCTTCTCCTGCATTAAGAACGGGAAGATATTGCCACTTTTTTTTTATACTGACTTTTTTCTTATGGACAGAATCAGAAAGAAGACAAATCCTCTCTGCTTTGCTCTAGGAATAATGGACTGTACATAACTCTGACTAATAATGGAACAAGGATAGGGGTATATCAGTAAGACATGCCGATCATTTCCAAGCCCTACGTGCTGCAAGACAGCTATTATCAAATGTTGATATTTGTTTTTTCATTGTCTCTCCTCCTTCTTACGTCTTCCCCCATTTCTTAGTGGAAAGGCAAAGAGGGAAATTGTATTTTCCCATTGTTTTTTCTAAGGGGATTTGGTTGGGGGGGGGAGCAGGGGTTTCATGCTAATGGGGGTATCATCACAGCCATGAGCTGAAATTGCATAATTCTTGTCCACTTATCTGTTCTAGTTCTTTAAGATGGGTGTTGCCATCTGCCTGATTGAGATGCATGGCACCACCATTCGAGAAGCCAAAGGCCGCAGTTTTGAGCTCATCACCCCATTCAAGATCTTCAGGTAATACTCCAGAGATTACAAGGCAGTAGCACATTCAAGTGGAGTGCTGTTGGATTCTGGGCAGCAACAGCATCAATGGTTGGCATGACTAAGGTTCCTTGACCCCAGCCCAATAAGCTGAGCCAGCTTTCCACTTCCAGATAGGAGAGATACCCAGGAGCCATGGGATAAACAGAGTGCAATGAATTTGTATTCTGCTGCCTCTTCCAGGCATTCCTTCCATTGAGAAGTGGGAGTGCTCTCCCAAGAGGCCCCAGTGACATCATAGGAGCAGAAGTGGACCCTGTACTATTTTTAGCTCTGCTGGCTCCCTGGGGTCCAAGAAAGTCATGCTTCACTGATGCTGGGCACTCCTCCCACCCAAAAATGATAGATCCCTACATCAGTAGGTCAAGTTTCCACTCCCAATGATGAAGGACTCCTGGAAGGAGCTGAACAGCAACTTGCAGGGGCTCCTTGATGGGCAAGAAAGTTTCTACTCCAGTTACTCTTCTCATTGGAAATGAGAGCTTGTGCCAAAGGTCTTTGGATCACAGAGACACTTGGGAGGACCAGTGCTTCCATAGCAAGAAAACCAAGGAAGCTGCTGCTCCATTCCTTCCAGTTATTCTCATTCTAGTTATCCTCCCAACTGAGGAAAAGGAGCTCGCTCCAGGGGCCCATGTTTAATTGGAAGGAGAAAAATATGCTGTGGCTCCCTTCAGAGACCTGGGGCATGGGGTGGGGAGGGTGCTGAAGGAATCTCTGGTGGAGGGCAAGGATATCTTGTGGCTGGGAAAACTGGCAGCCATCCTGGATGCTGGAACCCCACATATACAAGTTTATTCTCTCAGCAGGGGATAGGAGCTATGAAAGGCAATGAAAAGGGATTGCAATTTGCTTGGAGTACTGGAACCAGATCTTCTTTAATGCACTCACATACATACTCATGTCAGTCGTTCACACTCTTAGCGGAATAACAGATAATAACTTGCAGTATTATGCCCATAAGGTCAGACCCAAAATATTGAAGCATATTTGGGCTGTGGGCACCCCAACAGAGTGATTATTACTTTAAAGTGTGTTTGCTGTTTGAATCCCTCAGTTTTGTTGCTGAGTCTGAACGAGAGAAGCGGGAGTGGATGGAGGCCCTACAGAACTCCATTGCAGAGACACTGTATGATTACGAGGTGGCTGAGAAGATCTGGTCTAACAAAGCAAACAGATTCTGTGCCGACTGCCATGCCCTGAGCCCTGACTGGGCCTCCATCAACCTGTGTGTGGTGATCTGCAAGCAGTGTGCAGGCAAGTGCCTACATGTGCCTGGTATGCAAAAATGGAGATGGTGTGGTTGAGCGGAGTGACTAATGAGCTAGTGCTAAGTGTTCTGGAACTGGATGCAGACCCAAAATATTAGACTGCAACCAAGCTTTGGGACTGGAGCAGTCACGTGCCCTAGAATTATCTGTTTTAATTCTGAAGTGAATGAGTGGCTATGTGTGAAGAGCAGGAGGGAAGGGCTATTTCCATGGCCACAGCAGATGTTTGGAGGCAGCTGAATTATTCACCTGCCATATGAAGTTTATGCTCATAACCTTACTCTTTCCACAGGTCAGCACCGAAGCCTAGGCTCCAGCATTTCTAAGGTGCAGAGTCTGAAGCTGGACACAACTATTTGGAACAATGAGATGGTTCAGGTATGAAGCCTGTCTTCAAGGAGATTGGAAAGTGGTAGGCCCTATATCCAGAGCTGTAGAAATTCAAGAGGTGTGGAAAGGAAAAACTGGGGAGGCCAGTTTTGAATTTGAATCCTTAGGGTGCAAGCTCACTTAAGGGGCAAGCTCACTTCTCTTTTTTTAGCCTGCTCTGGAGATATGAAGAGCAGGCTTCCTGCAGGAAGTCTTGTGGCACATTAAAGATGAATAAATTTTATTTGTTGTAAGCTTCCATGAACTCCCATTCACTTCATCAAATGCTTGTCACACCATCTCTTGGGGACAATGCCAAAGTCACTCCATCTCTCTTTCCTGAAGTTATTCATCATGCTGGGGAATGAACAAGTGAACAAATTTTGGGAAGCACGTCTCCCGCCTTCTGAGGCCTTGTACCCTGATGCCAACACCGAACAGAGACGAAACTTTATCACTTGCAAGTACCAGTACGGACGTTACTGTATGCCACATCCACACTACAGCAGCCAGGAAAATATTTTGCAGGTATAGTCACGATACAGTCTTCATAAATTGAGGAATCAGATAGAACTATATGCTGGCTGATTCCCAAATGGACATTCTTGTGCACTGCTCCCTCCTCAGTATTGGACCTGCGCAAGCAGGAGAGGAGAGACTATTCCTCACCCTGTGACTGTCTTATTGCAAGTTAGAAGCTATCTGGAGGGCTCTCGGCATAGCCTTCCCATTTACTTTAAAGAGCTGCACTAACAGCCATCTTTTTCTCAGGCCCTGTGTACAGCTGTGTCTGGGCCTGGACTGCTGAAGACAATGTTGCAGTTCTTTGCAACCACCATGGAAACAGAGGTGGGATCTGGTGGCACCAGCTTGGAAACCAAGCCTTGGTGCAGCAACGGCCAGGGTCAACACGGGATCTCCCCAGGTAACTCTCTCTTTCTCTCTGTCTCTCTCTTTACTTATGAAAGGGGAGAATAATTCTTTCTTTGATCATACATTTTTAATAGTATCCCATCTTTTATGTTTGAAGTTCCAGTATGTTGTTGCTATAAAGTACATTCTGACATCTGCCTCATTCAGCAGGAGATCCTGTGTCCGAATGAGCCTTTCTGTGTTTTTGAATTTACATCACAATCTACAACCAGAAAATATTCCGTCACCAAAAAAGTCAAACCTTGGAAGTTTAGAAGTGTTAAAGCAAAACCTTTATTTGAAGAAAGACAAGTTATGATTAGTTGCAGATTTTTTAAAATAAGTTTTTGTTACTTTTTAATAACAAAGAAAGTCAGTTTTGCTTGTTACTGAATTTCCAGTGAGTACTACAGATCATGATCCAAGTATGTAAGTACTTACTTGCCTCATTCCTGGAATTCTTTCAGTTAAGGCAAGCAGGAAAAACAAAGTTTCTGGCATTGTAAGTTCTGATTTTCTTAATAAAATGGACAGCTGCTCAGGTAATGATCTGATATGTGTGTAGTATGATCTACTTGATGAGTTTTACAAGTGTGAAAAATTTCAAACTGATCCTGTAAAAAGTTACTGGTACAGCAAATTCAGAGATGCTGGAAACTAATACATTTACTTTGATTTTCAAATAGGCTTATCATACGCAATTCTCCCTCCACATTTGTGGCTTTGACCTTTGTGAGTTTGATTATTAGCAATGAGCCCATTCCTCCCCTCCATTTTCCTCCTCTAGTTTCCTTGCATTTTGCTAGGGCATCTGTGCCTTCCTTCTCCACACCTGGCCAAAAGGCAAGAGAATGTGGGGGGAGCACCACACTTGGAGAAGGAAGGCACACATGTGCCTCCCCACCCCAAATCCCTTGTCTTTTGCCCTTCTGCAGACAAGGCATGTCCAGGCAGAAGTCAAGGGAAGTAGGGGGGAAGGCATGCGCACGCCTTCCTTCTCCATGCTCCTCCTCCCATTCTCTTGCCTTTTGCCAGCCATGCATTCCTTCGTTCTCCGCACACTGAGGCAACAGGCAAAGAAATGGGAGCGGGGAGCACCGTATGCGAAGGGAGAAGGTGTGCATGTGCCCCCCCCAATTCCCTTGCCTTTTGCCCAAGCGTGAAGAACATGCACTGATGCAAAAGGCAAGAGAATGGCAGGGGAGGTACCCACATGACTTCCTTCTCTGCATGCAGTGCTCCTCCTCTCATTTCCTTGCCTTTTGTCTTAGCACCCAGGCAAAAGGCAAGGCAATGGCGGGAGGCACACGTGCACCTTCCTTCTCTGCACACAGTGCTCCCCCTCCCATTCTTTGCCTTTTGCCTCAGTGTGCAGAGAAGGAGGGCATGCGCACAAGGACAAAAGGCAAGAGAATTGGAGGGAGGAACCCCAGAAGGGAATGAGAGGGAGAGCATGGGGGGAAGTTATTCACAGTTTTTCCACTTTTGCAAGGTTTCTGTGCCCCTAACCCTCATGAAATGAGGAGGGGGTACTGCACTGCTATCAAAGCTGGGTGAAAAATAATGATACTCTTTAGTCACTTATCAAGGAGGACAGCGTTCATTGGTTTGTTGAAGCTGAAATAGGCATGGTTACTCCACTCCACCTCCTCATCTTGAGGGATTTGCAGGTCTGCAGTTGATGACAAGGCAAAACCACATCTGTTCGTAGTCTTCATTTTTTGTTTCCCATATGACATTGGCCTCATTTACTAGGCTCTTGTTAGAGTCATTATTGTCTGGATCTAGCATGGCATCTAATTATTATTTTCTTATCTGGACCTTTTTGCTATATCTTTTATTTATAGCTAAGTGATTGACCATGCATGTGCCTATTATCTCTGTGAAGGCACTGGTCGTAGAGCAAACCTTTTTCTTTGTTTCTTCCCAATGTACAAACTTGAAGGCCATAATTTTTACAAAATATATAACAAATATAGTGTTCAACCTAATAAAATTCTGACTTGCAATCCGAACGTTATTAAGTTTCTCCTGTTCTATTAAACCCCATGGCAGCAAACTGCTGGCCCGGTCATACTGTAAATGCTCAGTTTTAATCTGAAGCTAAAATGTTGCCTGTACTACAGTATTTGCAAAGTGAGCCACCTAGTGGATTCTTTAGTATAGTGTGTAAGGCTGTCACAAGCAGCTATAATCCTGCCTCCTATTTCTCCAAAATAAGTGCAGAAGATCCCTTACCAACAGAGGCCTTGGTGTGGGCATTGGAGAACTTCAACTATTTGACTTGTGTTGTAGTCCTGGTCCTGATCGGGAGCTCTTCACTTCAATTTACATTGTCAGAAGAAAGAGATCACTTTTTGACAATATAGAATGAATATATGGAAAAGGAAATGGAGATTGAGGTCAAGATGACAACATGAGTCAAAGGGGAAAACCAACAAGTCACATCCTTTAACCTTATTTTAACGCAGTGCAACGTACAATGTGCTCAGAAGGCACTACATAGGCCCCAGTTCTTTCTTCTATGTGATAGGAAGGAACCTTTTTGCCATTATCTTTCTGAAAGCAGAAATAAAGCAGGGGGACCCAATCACTGCTGTTTCTTTCTCTGTGGTAAGAAAAGGAAGTGCAAGCATCAAGCTTTACAGTGTCTTCAGAAAGAAAGTGCCAGTGGAGCATGAGGAAGGCAGACAAGGTGTGCAGTTGGAGCAACAGGTAGAGAAAGTTTTCAGTTGCCACTCCACCTGTCCATCCCGTCTTGCCCCTTTGGCCTGTCTGTTACTGCCTTGGGTAGCCCGAGCTTTGGGGGATATAAAAGATATCTTTGATATCACTGATTCGGCTTCACATATCCCTTCCACGTGCTTGCGAGGCCCCCGAACAAGCACGCGTACAGGCTTGGCCGATAATCGCCATAATATTCCTAGATGATACAGGCAGGCCAGAAACAGCCGACTCGCCGCTTTAGGAGACCTCAAGGCAAGTACCTCCATTAGGTATGCGAGCAACTTTCAAAAGGATCCTCTGCCCAGCACTGGCAGATTGATGATCTGACTATACAATGCTCAAGTACTCCGCGTTTGCATACCGGCTATCCTGTTCATAATTTGGCTGTAACTCAATCATTAAAATTCTGACCTTTTGGAGGCTTTGTCTCCAGCTCCAAATCTATTGTTTTCCCAAAGTCCGACCTAGCCTGCGGTCACAATTCTCCTTATAAAAACCCCTGATTTTGAGCACTTCCTTGGATCGCTCCCGAGTTCCAGACCGCCTTGCGGCCACATCACTTGGCGAGCTTCCCCTCAGCTCCACGTGCTGAGGTACATCGAACCCCAGCATCGCTCTCCATCTTCTTCCGGGCTTCAGGACAGGTTTCGTATCACTCGAATCAACTATCCCTCTGAAAATCCCGCTGTCTTACTCACACCTTTATTTTCCGTAGTTATCTGTGTGCGTGTGTTGCTTACATCGTGTGCCTGTATTTAATAAAGATCATTCATTATTTTAAAACCGGTCTGTTTCTTGACTTGGCCTGACCCCATAGACACTGAGTTACAAGATCCTGCTACATTACCCTGCCTCTCGTAACGCTAAAGCAGTGCTCAGAGCTAATCTTCCCCACCTATTGTTGAGCACATTTTGGTGTCCCTCACGGGACCCCCAGTAAACAGGGTAACATGTCCCTGGCATACTGTAATTGAAAGTCTGCAACTGGGGAGAGGCAACTGAAGAGGGAGAAGAGAAAGAGTGAAATGTACAGTAAGCAGATGACAGAAAGATTACTTTAAGCTGTGCATGCCCACAGGAGTTCTCTAGCATTCTGACCTGGATATGGGGCCCTTACACACTACCCAAATATAATGCCAAGATTCCACTTTAACTGCCATGGCAATATCCCATGCAATCTTGAATTAGCAGTTTAGGGAGGACAATTAGAATTTGCCTCCACAGATAAATATAAATTCTGCCATTTACCTAAATCTTTTCTTATATTATCCCATTTTACTTTACTTTATACTTTAATATAATTATTCTCAAATAACTCTTGATTGTTAGTGGGTAAGCTGATACCCAAATACTTTATTTTCATTATTATTTCAAAATTCTCTTTTTGCTCTGGTATTGACTTTTTTTTGTCAAAATTTTTGATTTATTAGAGTTCACCTTGAAACCTGAATATTTACCATGTTCTCTTATCACTTTTAATGAATTTTCTGCATTTGACTGAGGATCTTCTAATATAGAGACTATATCATCTTAATTTTCTTGTCCAATTTAATTTCTCTACATAGTGTTTCCAATGCTAAAATAAACAAGAGAGGAGATAACAGATATCCCTGACTTGTTCTTTTTTCTATTTGTATAAATTCTGATTCATTATCACTGATACTCAGTTTGGCTCTTTGATTCATATACGTGACCTTAATCCAATTATAGTAATTATCCCCAATCTCAATTTCTTTCAGTAGATTCAGTAAAAACGTCCAGTTTAAATTATCAAGTAGCAAGATAGGCAATTGCATTTTTTGATGTGCTGGCTTCCTAATTTAGCATTTGAAGCCAACCAATGTGACAATTATAGTGACCTAGAAGTTGTCCCATTATAAAAGTTAAAACTTTTTTTCTCCAAGGTATTGTTAGAAGCGAGAGTATTAGGTATTTGGTAGGAGCTTTAACTTTAACAATATATCCATTATAACAATGGATATATTGTGTTTTGTAAATAGCCAATACTCTGTTATTCACTGAAATTAGGTGCGTGTTTGTGTGTGTGTGTGTGTGTGTGTGTGTCCATGCGTGCAAGTGTGCTTGTTTGAGAGCCAGTGTGGTATGGTCATTTGAGTCTTGGACAAAGCTTCCAGGAGATCAAGGTTTGACTCCTTGCCAGCCATGGAAAGTCACTGGATGACCTTGGCCAAGTCCTGTTCTCTCAGTTCTGGGAAAAGGAAATGGTAAACCTCCTCTGAATAAATCTTGCCAAGAAAATGCTAGGATAGGGATTTTAGGCCTGAATTTGTTATAGATGAAACAATTTATAAATCATCCTGGGTGCTTTTGACAGGCAGTCTTGGTGTAGAGGAACTGAGCCCAGAAGGAGTCTACAATGAGGTCACACAGCCTATTGCCCATTGTGGCTATCTCTACAAGGCCCCGTCCGTGACAAAACTCACAATGATCAAGAAGAGTAAAGAGGGTAAGTGTCAAGTAGGATTTACTACTTGTGAGTAATGGAATAATTACTATTGCTGATGTGTTCTCTCTCTCTCCCTCTCACTCACTCACACGTAGACTTTCAGAGAGTCTGGTGCTCACTAGAGAAGTTTTTCCTCTTCTATGAGACTGACAAGAGCTCTGAACCAGTGGGGAAGATAGAAATGGTGGATGTGCTTTCACTTGGTGTGAACAGAACAGATGTGCAGACTAATCCTGGCTCTTCAGACAGGTATGTGTATATATGTGTATATGTTTGTGTATATATGTGTCTATGTAGAAATATGACATGATCAGTGTCTCTCTCCCACCCCTTCTTTTTTAAAGTTATCTGTCACATTGATCCTTGCTGAAGTGAGGTTACATTTATATACATGTTGACAGTGTCACACAGTGAGTTAACACTAGACTCAACCCTGTTGAGCAAGAGAGAACAATGTAGCAACCTGAGAGCCTGATCTGTGCGTACCACAAGCTTCAAAAACTTTCAGAAACCATGGCACTTTTCCATCTTCTGTTGTCTGGGATCCAAGAATATCTTTAAAATTGGGACTCTCCTGATGGTAGGTGAGCTGGAATGTGCTCTCACTGGGTACTAAGCTTAGCTTGGAGATACACTGATGGTTGAGTCTACTGCTGGAGGTGAGTGCAGGAGGGGGGCAGTCATTGACTTTAATTTTTTTTTAAGCTTTATAAGTTGTTCAGGTACTAATTACAAAAATCAAATTCTATCTGTCTGATAATCAATTATTCTAGATTTTAAAAAAGGGGAGGGCTTTACCTGGGAAGATTTTACCAAGCACTAATAAATGCTATAAACACAGAGGAGGGGAGAAAGCCAGTAGTGAGGGATGGCCAAATGTGGCCCCCCAGGGCCTCCAGTCCAGAAATAACTTGTTGTTTTGAAACATACATACTTCTGATCCAAAAACCATTCTTGGGAGAGAAACAAAATAAAACTCCCTATGCCCCCATTTGGGGAAGAGGCCTTTGCAAGTCAAAATTGTTTTTAAAAATAGGGGTGGAAGTGGGGGATGCATGTCTTTGTGCAGCCTTCTGAGGTTTGTAGAAGGTGTGTGCAGTTCACATAATTCTGCCCACCCTCCCATAAGCCCATGGAGAGCTCTGAAGGCATTCTTCCCACTGGGAGTCTCTTTCCTAAGGTTCTGCTCAGTTCCTGTTTTCAAAAGAATCCCAATATTATCTCAGTACTGAATTGATCTGCTGTGCCTGTAGCAGGAGTATGTAGTGGTTGAGAACACAAAGGCACAAACAATATGCAACTGAAGTAATACTGAATTATTTTAAGGTGATCAGAGTTCATGTGGCCAAGAAACAAATATAAAAGTGTGAATGTGTTTGTGAAGGGAAATCTACACTGGCAAAAGAATAGAAAAGTACAGGTGGGGGGGGGTACATGTCCTACATTAGACTATTACCAGTTAGGAATTTTCCTTCAATCTCCTGATGGACAAAGGACAATGTGTAAGAGTTATCTCTCCTTGTACCACCTCCTGTTTCATGTCCAAAAGTTCGCAAACAAACAGTCCCTAGAGTTTGGAGGCTGTTTATGAGGATTCCAGGCTGACAGTCTGGCACACAGAGACAAGGCTTCTGTGCTGGATACAGCAGTTCCATCTTTGCTCAAAGCCACACACAGGGCTCTGAGACAGCCAGGTGCTGGATCTGTTCCTGAGAGGGCTTTCCTGACATTGTTCCTTAGAGCGCATCATCACCCATCACCATTCTATTTATTTATATCCCACTTTTTCCCCAGTTGTGATGCTCAAGGGGTCATAGAAGACTGAAAGCAGATGCAAGTAAAGGTTCACATTAGTGAAGCTATAGGAAAGATATAGTTATACTGTTGATAGGATTTTTAAAAATTTAGAAACATATCCATTAACAAGCAAGAAATAAAGACAGTGTAAAACATTATGTAAAAACCCTTCTCCATAAACCATAAGTTTCCGAAAGGCTGTCAAAACAAAACAAAAAAAAGTGGGGGGGGGATTTCAGTCATATTGGCCAAAATTTAGCTCTGTTTTCTGCACCAAGTTCTGAATTTTATCTCTGTGTGGCACTTCCATACCATCTTGTGAGATCAGGACCTCCATTCTTCTTGCTGTTCTTGAAAGAACTGAAGTACACATTTCATGGGGATTCTTAAGAGACAAAGTACATTTTACTCACAGCTATATCCCAGTACTGTGGGCAATAACTGCTGTCCCTGACAACTACGAAGAATTTCATGCCCCTACTTGATATCGATATGATATCATTAATTTCCAATGTATTTTTGGCCCTCTTTATTGAGTAGCCATTGCATAGCCACAATGAAGAGTGAGTCACTCTCATTCCTGTTTCACGCGAAGGGAACTAAAAAGAAAGGGCAGCTGAAAGGGCAGATGGTACAATCTCGTATCAAAAACTGTAATAGAATATCTTGTGGAATCTAAAAGGTTTGTGTACTGAAGCCCACTTTATCAGATGCTTCTAATTAATTAGTCTGCATGCCAACTGGTGTCTATGAAAATTTGTGCTGAATAAAACTTGTTAGCCTTCAAGCTGTGATTATCCTGTTTGTTGTTTAAGCTATTGCTGCGATAGATTGATACAGCTACCTCTCATTGTAACTCATCATCATACTCTTTCAGGAAAAGTCCTGGCTTTTCAGTATTTGATTTCAAGTTACTGTTCCATACACACCTATATATATACTTTGCATGTAAGATGAAGACAGTGTAACATTTTTAAAGATTTTGGGTCACTTAATCCAGTCTCTTGCACAGACTTCTTTTAAAAAGGGAGCCATCCTACATGTAAGAAAATACCTGTTAAAGGGTGAAAACTATGGGTTGATTTCACCATTCTTGGCTGAGTGTGTCATCTTGGAATATTTACTCCTTGGTGACTGGTATGGCCTCTTGTAATTGTGACAGAAAGGGAATTTGAGGCCTAAATGCAATTGTTAGTTCCAGTCAGGACAGATCTATTGAAGCAGTGATTTAATGGGTTTACTTTGTCTGAGGCCCTTTCCACACCTTACCTTTTTTCAGCATTGGGATGCGGGGATTGCACGAGCAACCTCCAGCGAGAGGCTCTCACGTCCCCACTGCTTCAGCTCCACATGAGCTGCCTGCTCCCGAGCAGGCAGTGCGAGAGCCCCGCCTCTTCCTTCCACAGTGCAGCCTGGGAGTTTCCCGGGCTGTGCTGGGGCAGGAAGCGCAACCGCCGCAGCTCCAGAGGCTACGCACGCACGGCAAGTACATGTGGGGCCCTGGAGCAATGTGCGATTACTGAAAGCCAAAAATGAAAAAGTGCACTAGCAGGGCCTGCCCTTCCCTGGAGCGTCACGCGATTGTGAGTGCATCATGCAGATCGCTCCTCACAATCGTGCGACACTCCCAGGCACCCTTTCGCATGGCAGTGCCATGCGAAAAGGGGCTGAGACTAACAATTAGATGTAGGCTTTAGTATTTAACCAGGATGTTCAAAAATAAAATATGCTTGAGGCAAGAAGAGAAAGATTTATGGCTGAGCCGGCTGATTGGTGTAGATGTCTATTATTTCATTTGTCAAACCAGAAAATCTGGGCTCCCCCTGAATCTGAGGAATGTTCAGTGAGTGCTCTCCACATTCTTACTTCTGTCTTTACTTTTAATTTTTTTCTTGTGCTTTCATTCCCTATTCTTCATGCAAGAAAGGGACGGTCAGGGATATTTGGAGTTAATTTCCATTTCTTCCTTGATGCAACCCTGTGAAATAGGCTAAGCTGATTGTGACCAGCCAATGACACCCAGAGAGCCTCATGACTGAGTAGAGAACTGAAGCCACATTTTGGTGCTTCGCATTCCACACTGCTGCCACTACACTACTGTGGTTGGCCTGAGCTCTGTCATTTCTTCTAATATTCTTTTGCATTAGTATAACCTAGAGAATCTTGTGGGTTATTTATTGAGAAAGGATGCTTTTCACTTTAAATAAATCCTACAAGTTTCCTGTTTGGTTATGTTCCAGGCTATGATCAGCTTAATTTTTTGCTGGGGACAGTGAAATTATTGTCCACATTCAAGAAGATTAGTACAGTAAATTAGCATGTCAGTAGGTTAGTTTCATATTCAGAAGCAGGGTACCTCTGAATGGTTGCTGTTGGAGACAGCTGGAGGCTTTTTCCTTCGTAATGGGTTTGTAGACTTCTTGAATGCTTCTGGCTGATCACTGCTAGAAATGGGTTGGTTGCTGGGTATCCCATACAGGATAACTCTAGCCCCAGAGGGAGATAACTAGAGCTCATCTGATTCCTTACATTCTCCCTTTGATCTCCTTCTGTCCATGATTCCACAGTTTGACTAAAGACCAAACTGAGCAAGATGCAGGAACCCTATGACCCTATCTCCTGACATCTCCATTTGTTCTAACCACAGCTGAGATGAGGTAGAATTTGGACTGTGATCATGGAGCTGAGTGAATGAGGTTTACTCTTGCGCCTGTACAATTTTCCCAGTCCAAATTGTTCCATGAAAATGTTATTTGTTCTGTTGGAGAGAATTGCGACCAGCAGCAAAAATACTGGCTAGGTGATAGGATCTTTACTGGGAAATGATGTGAGGTAAGAGAGAAAGAGAGAGAGAGGGAGAGAACTAGTGCTGGGGGGTCTCATGTCTCATCTAAGTAAAAGTGTTGCACTTCATTAGGACAGCCACATTCCATAACCCCTCTCTCTGCCATAAACAGGTTCCGCTTCACACTGGAGCTGTATCTGAGCAATGAACGAGTACAACAGCTGGGAGCTGACGGTCCAGATAGTCTGCAGTCCTGGGCCAGTGCCATTGGGAAGGTAATGACAGGCATGAACAGCTCTCCCCTGGCAGCCTAAAAGCACCGAGTTATTCACGTGCTTTTTGAGCATAAGCATCACAGTTCCATCTATGCTATTACTGACTCCTAGAAGTCCCATTCGTTGACCTCATGTCTAGGGCCCTTTTCGCACGGCATTTGCCATGCGAAAGGGCCCCTCGAGTGTCGCGCGATTGTGAGGAGTGATCTGAACGACACACTCACAATCGCGTGACGCTCCAGGGCCTGGCAGGCACCACTTGTGCACTTTTTCACTTTTGGCTTTCAGCCAAAAATGGTGCATGATCGCGCATTGCTCCAGGGCCCCGCATGCACTTGCCATGCATGCGGAGCCTCCGGAGCCATGGCGGTCGCATTTCCTGCCCCAGCACAGCCTGGGAAATTCCCAGGCTGTGCTGCAAAAGGAAGAGGTGCAGCTCTCACGCTATCTGCCCGGGAGCAGGCAGCTTGTGTGGAGGTGAAGCAGCGGGGACGCGAGAGCCTCTCACTGGAGGTTGCTCACGTGATCCCACACCCCAGCGCCGCAAAAAGGTAAGGTGCGGAAAGGGCCTTGGGTGTGACATGAATTTTGGTTACGTTCTGGAAGAGATGGGAAAAATATTTGTTCCCAGCTTTAAAAAAATAGGTTTCCAGACAGTCAGAAAACTCCATAAGGAAGACTTTTTCCTCACCAGGGAGAATTTTGCACAATTTTCTCCTGATAATTAACACCCTGTAATGTGGTGACAGAATTACCCTGTGGAGAAAACCAAGGGGGACATGGTGCACAAAAGAAAATCTGATTACTTTTTGGAAAATGGGTCGTTTATGGAGAAAACACTGCTTCCTGCACAGGAAACATTCCCCCCCCCACAGGAAAAAAAAATCTTTGTGCAAAAAAACTCCATGTGCAACCCCCCCCCCCCCACAGAACAATTTCTTTGCAATACCTCGGGACATCTGAATGCAAGGAGAATACTGGAGAGGGATATTTATTTCTACTGCCGTAGAAAGAAAACTACTATTTGTAGCTTTAACAAATATGTTAATTACTTGTCATATGTGAGAAAGAAATAATCAGGGATTTACCTCCCTATCTTATGCCATAGCTATTTCCCCTGTGTCATGGTTGAGAATCACACAGCCCATGGGGTACATGCACCACTACTACTCTGTTTATTTGTGTGGCTGCAAGATTGCTTTTAGGCTCTGATGCTGTATTTTTTTTCCAAAAATGGAAAATTGCACCTCCAGAAGCCACCAAGGAAAACAAGTCTCTTGCAAAGCAAACTCACTTCCTCTTGTTTTATTTTTATTTTTTTTAACCATCTAATAAAGACAAATTGGAAGTGATATTCTGGTTGCTTCTTGTTTTGCTAGAATGGGGTGGTACATTCTGAAGCAAGTCAGTGTATGTGGAAAATGGTCCCGAGGCCCTCAACAGTGGCCCACCCATCCTATGTATAGATCCCTCGTGGGTTCATAACAAATTGATCTCACACGTGAGTTCCCTGTAGCCCTGTGTCACAAATCTATTTCCCCATAATCTTGTATCCTTCTGTCTATCTATATATTCTCATCACCTACAAAGAAAGGTTGATTTTGTTTATCTGTACTACTGCTACATCTGTTCTAGTATTCTTTTTTTTTTCTTCTATGGATTTTTTATGCTGAATTGGAAAGTGTTTTAGATTGCTGCTTTAATTATGCAATGTTAAATTGCTGGTTTTTTAAATTGTCATTTATATTTTAATGTTCTATGTAAGCTATCTTAGACAGGCTTTTTGTCCAAAAAAAGTAGCACAGAAATACAACTGGCAAATAACAATAATTCAGTCAGTGTGCCCATGTCCTGCTTACATGTTCTGACCAACATTCACAGGGCCTGTGTATCCATTTCAAGTGCCTCTCCAAATCTGACACTTCCTTCTGTTGCAGTGGTTCACACCTCTCAGTTGCCATTGCCTGCTGGGCTACGAATTCCAGAGAGTGGGCAGGCTCTGCTATAAGTCCATGGTAAATCCCAATCAGTGGCTGCAAGGCTTCTTCATCCTCCAGAAATCTCACCTCTTCATCTGTCCAGGGGAAGAAGGGGCAGCTGAGGACAGCATCAACCTGCGGCAGCTTCAGGAACTCAGTGAGTTCAGTCCCTATCCTGACAAAGTAGAGAAGGGCTATGCTCCATGTCTGCTGCGGGAGAAGCTATATCAGTCCTATTTTTTGATTGTTTGTAAGTTACTAAGGGATATTTTTAAGCTTCTGTTGATTCAACTTGGGAGCCCCATTTGGGCCTACAAGCTATTGCACACAGTTTATATCCAATTTCTCATTGTTCTTCTTTTACGTAGGTGTTGTTCCCCTTGCTGAAGGTGCAGAGAAGAAAGAGATGCTGGTCCTGGTGGAGATGGGGCGGTAAGATGCATGAGACACCGGACAGGTCCCTTCACTTCCCTGTGAAGAAGCTGCTAGCAGGGATAAAGTAATAGGAGCTGGGTCTGTGTCGAAAAGCTGAGCAGACCTGCAGCAATCTGTCCTTCTTCAGTACCTTCCTCATATTGCATAGAAAATACTCTTTCTCTCCATTCTGAAAGATTCGGATCTTATCTGCAGGTAGTGTCATCATTGCTGCTGCTTGGTATTTAGAGGAGTGATGGGTAATGGTGAAGCAACCCTGGGATACTCTTGCCCCAATTTTTGCCCACTTTGCTTGGCTCCCATTTCAGACCTGACAAAGGAAGAGAGTTTCAAGGCCTCCTTAGACAAACAAAATGCTTGAATCCCACTGATTTGGGAATAAATGCTACTTAGTAAATTACAAGTTCTATATTGAACGAGAGTCATGACCTATGAATTTCTGGCCCTTACTTCTTTGCCCTTTTCCTGCAGTGCCCACAATTCACCTACTCAAAATGTGGCTGCTCACAGCATCTGCTTGCTGTTCTACAAAATCTGAGACAGTTGCCAGTCATTATGGCTAGTAAGATAGTAGTAAAACCCTGAAAGTGTTGTAGACCAAATTCAGCTTAGGTTATGGTGAGCAATCAGTTGTATCAAGTGATGAGCCAGGCAACTGTCAGCAGCAAGAACACTAATGCCCCTTTACATCCCTTGAACCTTTACAAACTGGTTGCTGTAGTGCTGCCCTCTGGTCATCTGCCATTGTACTCAAGCACAACAAGGAGCAGGCCAGCTGCTCCTCTTCCACAAAGCTACCACTATGGGCCGGAGAATAAAATGGCCAATCTTTGCTTTGATGCTGCAGACACTTTCCATCAGTGTCACTAACAATGGTTACTTAACCGTGATGCATATTAGCTTTCTATCCTCTTCCAGATCTGGAGAATGGAGTCTCTTCTGGCCATCTAAATTTCTTCAGAAATATTCTCTCTTTTTGTTTTCTTCTTCTCCTCCCTTTAGAAACCGTATTAGAGCAATAGCTAGGATATGTGTGAGTTCAGAACAACCATTCCCAGGGATTTCATGGTGGCAATTCTCTTAAAAAATGCCAAAAAGAAGGGTTGGTGTGGGGAAGGGATAAGGAACTATGATATTCCTGTCTTGCAGAAGGGCAGGTGATTCTCAGAAAATCCAGACTTGTAGAAGAGCTAGTGAACTAGAGTGGACTGTAGAAGGAATAACACCATAGTTCTAGAGACACTGGAATTTGGAGGATGAAAATCCTAGGGTAAGAAGGGGTGATGCCATGGTGGATAGTAAGACCAAAAGCCTAGACACAGTCACATGGGTACCAGTGGCAGAGAGGAGGAGGAAGCAGCTCACCAGCCCTCCCAGTCCCACTCACTTTGTGCTTCATTTTTAGGACTTTCTGCCTCCAAGGAACATGCCGACTAGACTTTTCCACCTGGTGCATGGCGATCCAGGCTTCAGCTGGTGGCCAGGGAAATGCCTTGCGAGATCAGCAGCTCAGCAGGAGTGGCACCCCCATCATTGTGAACAGCTGTATTGCTTTCATCACCCAGTATGGTGAGTTACTCAGGGCTTCTTCCTATTGGCCAAAAATAATACATTCTTTATTGTAAACCCAAAAAACAATATGGGGCAGAGTGGAGTGGAATTGCTCTATGCCTTGTCTGCTTGTTATCACTGCAGTTGTTTGAAAAAAAGTGAAAAGCTGTGCTGCTTTTCAACTTGCAGACTGCTTCTCCAAGAGAGAAGTTTATTCTATGGAGTTTAGCGTACAGCAGAATTTTGAAACGGGGAGCATATCGCCACTGCTATCTGCTATCACACCAGAAGAAGAAATATTCCACGATAATAGGAGCTGTTCATCTAGCAGCTCTGTGGCTGATCAAAGGAACATGTCCATCTACTCATTGACACCTATTCTGAAAGAAGCAAACAGATACCATTAGCCTTAGATCCCCACCAACCCTGGCCTCAGCTTCAGTCTAAGTTGAACTGACGGGCAGCTCTAGCTCTGGAATTTCCTGTAGGCAGAACCTCTATGAAGAGATGTTCATCAGCTAATATATTTGCTAATGTCTGAGTTGGATAGAGGGCTGGCCGTGCTGCCTTGCTGGGTGGATGTCCTTGGATCCAGGCATAGCAGTTCAGAGACACCAGGTACAGTAAAGTCCAAATCTTTTGGTAGTACTACACATTCTATTTGTTTTGCTGCATCTGTGGCTCAGAGTTCAGTCTAGAAGGGCCATTACATAGGGGTCCACATCAGTATGCTCCTGGCCCTGGACTTAACATTTAAATTACATACCATATTCTGGATATGAATCAGCACTCGTGCATTCAAAGCTATGGATCATTGGACACAGTCAAATATACACAATGGCAATATATATACAGTACATGGTTTATACTAGCTTATCATGCAATGTGATCTAAAGGAAAGCAGTACTGTATTACAAAAAAATGAAGAACAGAAGTTTGTTCATTGTTCAGTAGTGGATTCTGAACCTTTAAGACTTGGCTTCTGCAAAAATAACTATTTATAACAGCAGAAGGGTTCTAGTATTCGAATTAGTTTTGCAAGCCTTTCCAGATTTATATATCAATGTTCCTTCCACAGCAGGGCCCTTTAGTACTGCTGAGATACCACTTTTTCACAGGCTTCTGAAAGCAGAATTAAAACAGTAGTTCAAAATGGCAGTTCATACAGCACTATATTATCTGGCAGTTCCCATCGCTTTCCAATATTTTCTGCAACTTTAATTAGAAACTCTTCGCTTGCATCTTCTTCTCTTATAATTGCATTGTGAGAGGCTAGTCTGTCAAATTTTCTTCCACTACAGCAGTTTTAACACTGGATAGGGTCAAAGTATTTCAGTTTTGGCTATCAGCAGCACAGTGCCAGTGGAAGTTATTTGCACATAAAGGCTTGCAAATTACCTGAGCATCCTCACACAGTCCATATAGAGCAGGTAAGACTTCCAAGCCAATTAGATCACTGAAAAGTAAAATTACACAATAGCATCTTTTTAATAAAAGACTTGTGATAGTACCTTAAATCCTTTCAATATTCTGGATATACTTGATGAATATTCATCAAGTATATCCTTATCTTGCCAAAGAAAAGGAAAAAGCTGGTAGAAACATACAACTGAGACTTCTGTGTACTGTAAGCCTAGTCATAGACTCATGGGCAGAATAGCTTGCTTTCATTCCACTCACCTATCCAACTGGGTATATCTGTTAGTTCCCATTCTTTTCTATGGTGGTGGTGATGAATAGGCTGGGTTTTGTTTATATCAGGGGCTTCATTACTGCTGCTGGTATCCAGCAGAACTGCTATATTGAAATATTGTATCTTAAGCAAAATCTCGTTAAAATGTTTAGTAATTAAAGATGTTTTAAAAGGCTAGAGGGAATAAAACCAGCTGGGTTAGATTTTATTCTGTTCTCCTCAGGTAGAGGGAGAGTTGTCTTCTATTATCCACCTCAAGCCATTGGGATGAGATGAGCTATAAATATAAATCAAGAACTTTTCAGTTGAAATTCAGTTGAAGTGCTAGGCTCAGAGTCTCAGCTGTTTCTGTATTTTGTATTGGATTTAGCGTTTCTGTCCCCCAGTATCTTTCCTTCAGTACATTGCCTGCTCTGAGTTAACCTTTTTTGTCCATCAGGTCTGCAACATGAAGGTATTTATCGGAAGAATGGAGCTAAGTCCCGCATCAAGCTTTTGATGGAGGATTTCCGTCGGGATGCCCGAAATGTCAAACTCCGCATCAGTGATAATTTCGTTGAAGATGTGACAGATGTGCTGAAGAGGTTTTTCCGAGAGTTGGAGGATCCTGTTTTCACAACATACTTGCACCCCCAGTGGAAGGAAGCTGCAGGTACTGTACTACTCTTTTGTGTCTTGTTCCTTCATTCCTCCATGCAATCAGCATTTAGGAACATTAGATTTAACATTGATGCTAAATTAAAATATTCGTTCATGCACTTTTAATTGTTTTAGTGAGAATTATAAAATTACTATGTTAATCATCAGTAGCACATTGCCACCATTTTGCTTTTAATTAAAAAACAGGAGAATAACTAAAACAACCACCTAAATCAAGTTCAAATAACTAATTAAAAAACATGAAATGTTAACATTTTTCTCAAATGATTAAATTCTTTGCTGTTACTGTATAATGGTCCAAACAATAATTTTTAAGCTGTAATTTTTAAAAAAAAAAATAACAAATTTGGATAACAAATTAATTTCAATGAATTATTTCCAAGCTCTGATCCAGATGTTGAACTGTAGCCTGTCATCGTTCATTACTGGCTGTATTGGTTAGGGCTGGTAGAAGTGGCAATCAAGCAACATTTGGAAGTGCCCATGTTAATTGCTGTGGGCACTTTTCTGAGGAACATGCAGAGATATCAGCTCACTGTAATGTTATTGTTGAGCCACTAATTGCAGAGTGGTCTTCCAATGCATTATCCTATGATCAGATTTTCAGTTCACCCTTTTTTATACTGATTTCTCTGACTCCTATGAAAGGGGGAGTTATGAGAGGGAGTTACACTAGGAATAAAGCTACTGTGGATGAGAAGACTGCAAGGACTATCTCCTCTGCCTTGGAAGGGATGACAGCTTCTAGAGCTAAGCCTCCTTGCCAGCTGAGTCTTTCGCTGAGCTGGGTGGCCCAGGAACAGGGGCAAGGGTTGAAACCGCAGAACATGAAATCAGCACGTGTCAAATGTACAGGCTACATTCACTCAGTAAAGACTATACAAATAACATGTAATAATATCTAGAATTTATAAACCATATATCTACCAAATCATTTAAACTATTTATTAATTTTAACACAAACAGTCAGGTTCACAAATAAGAACTAAAATTAAACTAAAACTAAAACACAACACTAAAACACTAAACTAAACCACTAATCACTAACTAGCTAAAATCCAAAGAGGCTCTGAACCCACCCTAAGCCAATCTGTAAAGAAAAAGAAAAAAAAAGTATATTATTCTACCGTTACAAATCCACTAGAATTACTAGTAAGCATAGCCATGGATTATTGCACTGTTAGCTTTTTACTGCTCAAAAAATAGATAAATGGTTTCCAATTTTTCAAAAAATCTTCAGTTGGCTTATCCTTTAAAACCCACATTAGCTTGGCAACTCAGCAACCTTAACAATCCATTCTTCTGTTGTCAATGGTTCAGTCCGTTTCCAGGTTTGAGCAAAATACTAAAATAAGAATTCTTTGCTTCCTCCTTCCAGGAATCTTCCAGAAGTCCCAACGACTGGAACGATACAAGGAGCTGATAAACCACTTGCCCCACCTCAACCGCAGGACACTGGCTGCTCTCATTGGCCACCTGTATCGGTTAGTCTGTCCTCTCTGTCCTCAGGTCACTGCAAAGAGTTTACTCCTTCCTGGCCAGAATTACTATAGCATATGTTTAATTAAAGCTAAGCTCATCTGAGATATTTAATTTCAACTAATGCCTCATCCAGATGGCTGGTTTGGATATTCTCATCTCAAACTATCTAAGGTCTAATATGTATGTTTCACAACAGCATGAAGTATATTGAAGAATGTAAAGTTATTGTTGGAGTTCTACAAAGCAGATTATGATGATAAGCCTGATTCAGTTTTAATATTCTGATATTCTAATTGTGAAAAGATTATTTGATTCAACTGTATACACGTCTGAAGAAAGTGATTCTTAACTAGATAGAGTGTTCTGCACGTTTAAACATTCAAAATATCAGCAATTTTGGTTTCTTTTAAGTAGCACCTAAAAACATACCATTCTTTCTCTAGGCTAAACTAAAGAGAACTCAGGCTTTGTGATCAGATCTCCCAGAGTCATTTTCAGGTATAAAAGTAGCCATTGGGTGGGCAAGACTAGATCAGGGCTGTGGCACTAGGAGGCAGTGAACTAACTTTGTCGCTTTGTGCCATTTCTGTTCTGATGCTGTCAGTAGCCGCAGACACAAAAAGACGGGGGTTCCTGTCCTGTTTCTCCTTCACCTAATCTGTATCTAGTAGTTAGGGGTGGCTGAAATTGGGAAGTTGAACCACAGGGGAAGGATCAAACCCCTTCTTGTAATGCCACAGACCCAGTCCAGATTCCTCTCCCTTTCATTCCGGTTGTCCTTAAATTAGGTATGGGCGAAATATGCTCCATCCCACCCCAAATGACCAAAATTGTCCCCAAAATGGCCAACAGAACCCACTGAAACCTCTGGGAGCACATTTTGCCATTTTCAACTCTCCCCTCTTAGTTGTTCTAGTTCTCTGGGGCCTTTTTTCAAAATTAGATGTGGCTATTTGAATTCTGGGGTTGCTGTTGGCCTTTTTTGATGGGAAAAAAGTACAAACTTTTTGAGGGCTCAAAACAGGGACAGGAAAGGCAGCCCTCCATGGTTCTGGGAGTATGAATGTAGCCCTCAGCCCTTGAAAACTGCCTACTCCTGTTCTAAATCTTAAAAGAGGATGCCCCATCTAGATGGCACACAACACATTCAAATGACAGATTATCTCTTCCAGACTCAGTTAAGGAACCCAACTTGTACTTGTCCCATGGATCACTTTGAAGTTCTTCACATAGTAACTTCAGTCAGTACAGTACCAAATTCACAGTCGGTTGAAATCAGTGAATGAAGGGCTCATTCTGGATGGCCTCCTGAAAGTAATGCAGTTAAATTCATACAGTTCCCCCATTTTTCAAGTGTGTGTATGTGCGCAGGCACATACACACAAGCACACAGACACTTATTTAGTCTATTCATGGCAGGAAAATGTACATGGTCTGAAAATTAAGACCCCCAGATATTTGTTGCCTAATTTATGGATAACCTTTTGAATGTCATTCCCTCTCCTTAACAGTTCCTCATATCTTGGAAATGGGAAAAACTGGGAAAATGGTGCTGTTTTCCAGTCCTCAAGGAATATATTGGGAGAGATGGAAGATATTTCAAAGAGCAGAAGGTCTCTCTGCAGGATCAGAGAGATGGACAATAGAGGGCAAGCACATCAGTGTATGAGGGGCAGTGGAAAATATATGCATAGGAAAGTCCTAAAAATACCCTACTTGGAAGTTTGCCTGATAGTGGAGCTCTTGCTGTCATCCCTGCCTACTTCTGATGAACACAAGTGAAGTTTTCACTATGTCTTTTCACCTTCTATGCCAGGGTACAGAAGTGTGCTGACCTCAACCAGATGAGCACCAAGAACCTGGCTCTCCTGTTTGCACCCAGCCTCTTCCAGACCGATGGGAAAGGGGAACATGAGGTCAAGGTGATGGAGGACCTGATTGACAACTATGTCTACATCTTCAATGTGAGTTCCTTGCCTCCTCGTCCTATGTTTCTTCCAGTCCTGCCCTGCACAAGTTTCTCCCTTACTGTGCATTCACTGCATCTCTCTTCTGCCCCATAGATTGATGAAGCCCAGGTATCACAGATGGATCTGGAGAACAGTCTGATTACTACCTGGAGGGACGTGCAGGTACTGCGGCTCCTCCTGCCCATCCTTTCAGCATATTGCCCAGCAGGTATGCTGGCAACTGGAGCAGCCAAAAAAAAAGACATCCTTTAAGGGATTAGAATCATTGGATGACTAAAAGCTTGATAATCTGTAGCCAAATTTGGAAGCTAGCCCCCTTGTAAAGCATGGGCTGAGATCCTACATCACAGTTGCATGGCATAAATCTCTACTTACGGAGCTGTGCATTGATTGTGCTTTGCAAGCCATTTGTTGAATGTCATTGTTGTGCAACTAAACAGCCAAATTTGCAACTGAATGTTCATGTGCACCTCTACATGCATGCATATTTGCATGCACAAGGACACAGCACACCTAAAACACCTTCAGGATTCTGGCGTGTGTGTTTGAAGTAACACTGGATGAAGTACACTCAGTCCTTAGAGTGATAACTCATCTATAGCCCACAGAATCATTGTGGGACATTGCAGTCATCCAGTGATAAATATGCATCTGTAAATCAACCCTAGTAGTGGGTAATAATCAGATATTACTGAGGGAGCTACCACTCCGTATTTTATGTACACCTCCTTCAGGTGGGTGTTGGACAGAAACTGTGGTGGACACTTCCTGTCCTCCAAAACAATTTGTGAATGCATTCAGATTTTCTTTTTGACCAGCTAGGGATGCTATCTGTCTCCATTTTTTTTCTCCCTTTCTTTTTCTTTTTCTTTCCTTTTTGTTGTCCTTGCTTTTTTTTTTTTTTTTTTGTGCTGCCATTCATGGCTGCCATGTCTTTCTGCCTGCAGCTTTCACAAGCTGGTGATATCATTCTTGAGGTTTACTTGGAGCAGAAGAATCCCAACTGTTGTGTCACTCTTAAGGTGAGCAAGAAGCCTTTCAGCTATCACTGTCTCTGTGATAATGGGGTTTCCCATTATCCAGGTAACAGTGCTTAAGGGAGATAGTTCTCCCTTCAGTCATATAAAGGGTTAGTGAACTCCTAGGGTTAGGTTTTATTGGGGTTAGCATCATAGGTCACGAGAGATAGTTACCCAATCAGGGGGAGAGAAAGGTGAGATTTTTGGAGATGTTTTGATGGAGAAGTTATAAAAATCCTTGAGAGACCTTGAAGTAGAGCCAGAACAAAGGAATGATCCAAGACAGCAATAAAGGGGCAAATATGTCGGTGGCAGACAGGCCATGGGCCTGAGTCCTGACTGTCTCAGCATACCATCTCAGAAATGACGAACTGATGCGAGTAGCTTAGAATGTTACCTAGTTAGCTTCATTAGGTTTTTCTGTTATTTTGAAAGTTTTGGCTGATCTGAGGAATCTATCTGTTCTTGTAACTACTAAGCATACCTGGGAGGAGGAGCTTCTTATAAATAATATATCTCTTGTTTACCTTGCATGTCTTAGAATAAATACTTTTCTATAAAAACCTCTCTGTTTCCTCTCCATTCCACGTGTACCTCGGCAACACACATAGATAAGATTTCCCTCACCCAGAAGGGGGGATGGTGGAAGGAAAGGGATCTCTCAGCACAGAGATTAGCAAGTCCCAGGCAACAGCCCACTGTGGTGCTGAAGCTTTGGGGTAATTTGGTGGGTGGTGGCAGCTTGTAATTTAGAGAATTTGGGAGAAGTTCCTGTCTCCTGTTCAAGGAGAGAAGTCAGCATTGAATGGGAGAAGAGCCTCTCCAGCTCTACAGACTCAGGGTATCTCTAGGCTATGTGAGGCAGTTGGTCTTTTCATGCAGGAAGAGAAACCAGTCCAAGAAGAATGGATTTGTAAGGAAATCTCCAGAGCAGCCAGAGCTACTGTGTCCTCCTTTACTGGGAGCAAGATGTGGGCCCATTACAGTCACTAAAGCATAGAGATTCTCCTGCCTTCCTAGTGGTTGATTTTCAGCTAGGGTGTATCGATGGACTGCAAGTCATCCCATTGTGTTCTGGATTGGCTGACCTTGGATTCTTCTTGCCCATCATCTTGCAGGTGTCCCCTGTCATGAGAGCAGAAGAACTTACAAATCAAGTGCTGGAGATGCGAAACATGCCAGCAAGCCAGGACATTTGGCTGACTTTTGAGGTCTTAGAGAATGGGGAATTGGGTGAGTGAAGCAGTACTTTTTCTCTTGTGTGCGTGTGAATAGGTCTGCAGAGGTATTTCAGAGTCCATATATCTAAGGCATATATATTTTATTTGTATATTTGTTTAGCTATTTTCCATTAAGAATCCACAAAGCTGCTAACAATAATTGAATTTCACTGCCTCTGGAGTGCTATGGCCATTTCAGGGTTCCTCATTTTAAGAAGGATGTAGGCAAACTGAAGCATGTCCAAAGACAATGACTACAGTGGTGAGGAAACCAGGTCCTATGAGGAAAGGCTGAAAGAGCTATGTACACTTCCTTCACCAGAGGAAATTAAAGGCAATCAGAAGGGTGAGAGATCTGGACATCTTGTCTTACAAGGAATGATTGAGGCAGTTTTGCATGTTCAACCTGAAGAAGAGAAAATTCAAGGTTTACATTTTCTTTGATATGGTCTGATGGGTATTTTAATTTTGTAATCTATTTTTCTTAATAGCTGCCATGAGTGGTATTTTCAGTGGAAAAGCAGGACATAAATTGAATAAATAAATAAATGAATAAATAAGGAGAATCATGACAGCAGTCTTCAAAAACTTGAAGGACTAGTATGGGGGAAGATGGAGCAGGTCAGTTCTCTGTTGCTCCAGAGCACAGGACTAGAACCAGGGGATGGAAATAGCGAAGAAGCAGATTTTGGGTAAACATTTGAGAGAACTGTCCAAATGGCAAGAGCTGTTCAGCAGTGGAACATACTGGTTTGGTAGGCAATAGTCTCTCCTTTGTTGGAAGAAATTAAAGCAGAAGCAAAGCAGTCTTCTGTCTGAGATACTGTAGTTGCAATTCAGATCCTGAACTGAGCAAAGGTTTATATTAAGTGGCCTCCAAGATCCCTCCCAATTCTAAAATTCTATGATTTTATAAAGTATAGAATATATTCCCTGGAGTCCTTGTGCTTGTACCAACTGGCCAAACCACAAAGCAAACTTGACCCTCTAGATTTTCTGGATATGTTCTGTGCACCACCACCCCGCCAAAATATGCATCCGGTGAATTCTGACAACATTCTGCCCCTAATTTTTCAGAACGCCCTTTGCATCCCAAGGAGAAGGTTCTAGAGCAGGCTTTGCAGTGGTGTAAGCTCTCCAAACCCAGCTCTGCCTATTTGCTAGTGAAAAAGGTGCCCATCCGGGAAGGCAGCTGCCTTTTCACAGGTAAGTCAATTTGCCCTTTGGGGAGAGCCCAATCTATTGATGTTGCTGAGACAAGCAAATCAGAGCCCTGGCAGATGTTGCCTTTTGGGTATATAGTGGCAGTCTAGTATGTGTAGTTAAAGGAACAGAACTGGGAATGGATGTGTGTGCTGCTAGTCACAAAAGACAATACTGTCCCAGTGATCTTATTCAGTCTATGGCAGCTTCCTATATCATTAATAAAATGTCCATATGCATATAGTCTAGAGAGTGGTAGACCACATGCTTTGCACTCAGAAGTTACCAGGTTCAGGCCTTGCTATCTCTGTTTTAAGCAGGGTGGAGAAATTTTGATCCTGAAGTTTGCATTCACCTATGAGCATACTCCTGGGGGCAGAGAACTAGAGAGAAACTTGAATAGAGAATTCAGAAATAGGCATACACATACACACATACCGTATACTGTGGAATCCCTTTTCCTCACCCCTCTGCTGTTTTCTAACCATCTAGAAGGTGGGGACAGGGTGAAGATTGGGCAGTTGTTTCCAGGGCCTCAGGCCCTGGAAGGATCTCTGGATGTAAAGGGTGTAAAAGATTTTAGTCTGTGTAGAGCATTTGTCAGAGTGTTGGGCAATACAGATACAGATGGATGGATGGATGGATGGATGGATGGATGGATGGATGGATGGATGGATGGATATGTGTGTGTATGTATGTATGTATGTATGTACACACACACGCACACACACATACAAACATGACGCAAGCTTTGGAAGCTTCGTTTCATTGGTAAAACTTGCCAGTTGTGGTCCAAATGGAAGACTTTGGTTGGAGAAGAAACCTCAACAAATTAAGTTTTTCCTATGCCAGTTTTACTTAGACAGTACAGAAAAGGTTTTTCCAGATGTAGCGATATGGAGATTTCTTCAGAAATTCAGTGTTCTCTGCCTCAGAAGGGGCCAGTTAGCCTCACACAGGACAGAGATTGCCTGGATCTCAATCGAAGTTACTTTGCTGCTGTTACTGGACTTGAAATTTTATTCCCTATGTTTATTACTTTTGTGTCCTGTCTGCATATGATCTATCCATAGCCAAGAAGGGGAGTGGCCTCTGCCTGCATTCATCTTAAACCCAGACTATCTTATTTGACAACAGAAGTAACATCTGAGACAAAATGTAGGCCTATGACTCTAACATAGTCATTTTTAATTCTCCTCTATGATTTTTAACATCTTTGCCCAATTGAGAAGCCAGTGAATCTTTAAAAGCTTGCATGATATGCTTTGTGCATGTTGATTGGCCAATGAAGGTACTGCTGTTTTGTGGACTTTGGATATTGTTGTACTTTGCTGGGTGGCGAGCATGGCTACCTCTGAATATATTTACCACAGAACCTGGATGTGGAGGGAACTGTGGTGTGTCTGTTGTTTAACCTCAGAGTCCTGACTCTGTAGTTCCTCTGCCTAGTACTTTTTTTAGGAAGCCATGCTTTCTTTCTTCACCCCTGAGGTCCTGGTTTCATTGCAGGCATCAAACGGGAGAGCCCAAAATGTGGTCTGTTGAAGTGTCGTGAAGAATGGCCCAAGCTTCTGGGGAGCAAGTTTCAGGAGCGCTATTTTGTCATCAAGGACCACAAGTTGCTCATGCTGAAAGAGAAACGGGTATAGCAACTTAACCAGTTCATTTACATGCTTTGCATTTTTATTTCATGCCTTGCTTTGTAAAAGTAACCTTATTTGGCTTTTTAAAACAGTAAACAGGAGGTTTTGTTTTGTTTTGTTTTCTGTATTTTGACTCTTGAACAACTGCTTTAGAAAAAAAGATCTGGCTTGAGGATTAACCCTAGGGGCCAGCCAATCTGTGTTGGGCACAACCCTGGTCTTCTGAGAGGGGCAAGATGGCTATAGGGAGGCTAGTCCCATAAATGCGAGCCACTAATTCTGTGCAAGTCCAACTTCAGGTGTAAACTGGAGGCACATGTTCTCCCTGAGTTCAGTCTAGGGTGATTGGCACATCACATCCAGTTCAGAGAGCCTTTCACTTGAATGTTGCCTCTGCCATGATTTCATAAAGTTTCCTCTGCCAAACTGGAATTATAACATTAAGCAATCTCACAGAGTTGTTGCAAGGATTACAACTAGTCCATGTATATAAAACACTTTTGATAGTGTGTGCAAAGTACTATGTAAATGTCAAGTATTATTACACTGGTAATAGCAGTCAGTTGAAAGAACCAAGTGGCCATGGAGTTAAAAAGAGAAAAATAGTGCCAGCTACGTTAAGGTATAGTATTAGCTTTTGATACCCTGAGAATTCCTTGAGATAGATCAGAGATGTTTGAATTTTTTTCTGCATGGAGTCAATGAAGAGCACCTAAATGAAGGCATTTCTCCTCACCTTCTGTACCCTTCAAACTACAAAGCACATTGAATTCAGTTTGACACCAGCAAATGGAAAATGTATTAATTGGGATGTAATCATATTTTCTGGATGCAATAAAAGAACTGTGAACAAAAGGAGGGCTAGTTCAAAGAGTAAAGCTTGAAATCTGAACTTCCTTTATGTTGTGGTGATGCTAACACCACATTGTGTCTTTGGACTGAGGATTTATCTTGCTCTTCTAATTCCTAGAGTGTCAAACCAGAGCGGGAGTGGCTGCTGGACACGGCCAAGGTTTATATGGGGATTCGAAAAAAGTTGAAACCACCTTCACAGTGAGTGACTACAGCATCCTCACAAACTGAGAAGACTAAAGTAGCTTGCTTTATAGCTTCTCCCACAACCACTGCTTTTTCATTGGTCATGGAATCTAATAAATGCCACCTCTACCAGAAGCCCTGTCACCAAAGCCTGATTTACATATAGAAAGCCCCAGTCAAAGAATCTGAGTGCTGCCTGAGAAACACAGTCTTGAGACTGGGTTGCTGCTTTGGGTCAGAATAGAAGTAGCAGGCTAGCGTAAGTAACAGTGGTCTGACAGAATATATGGCAGCTTCTGCCAAACCTCACTCCAGTTTTGGTTGATATATTGGGGCTATTTTACACTCCACATTTTAGACATGCGCCTAAGTGTTTATCGCATAGGAAAGACAAGAATTGTTTCCCAGTTGTGTGTATTGTAAAGTTACCTGTGACAGAGAGCTAGGATGGACTGTGATTCCTGGTCATGTGCACACACAGAAGTACATGTTTACTACTACATGAGAGTTGAAATGGTATAAAGAAGAACAACAACACTGAAAAAGGAAAAGTGCAGGAAGCCCCAGAGCAAGCAGGGGAAAAGTGAGTAATTCCTTTGCAAAGATCAGAGCCTGCCCCAACTTTCTATATGTAGGAGCATTACCACAGCAATGTCTAGTTTGTTTCTCAGTCTTTTGAAAATCTTGACTTATTCGGTAGACTTATTTGGTATGCATCTCTTCTCTAGGTGGGGTTTTACTCTGGCCTTGGAAAAACAGCAACTGTGAGTACCCTTTTTTTGTTGACCAGGGAGGGTAGGAAGACAGGCCATTTCTATCATTCAGCTTAGCCCCTTTCTTCCTTGTATCTTTCTCATCACAAGCAAGGAGGGATAGAAGAAAGTTGTCAAAAATTAGCTGTCTATATGTATAAATGACAGTATGGTCCACAAAAGCCATCTCATCTCCACTGCAGAATAGCTAGTAGCATAGTTACACTTTCTGACTGGCTACAGTTCACCCTGACAGTACCACTACTCAAGGTGGAATAAAGGACTTGACTTTGTTTTCATTTGGGATGGGCACATTGGTGGGATAACTCCTTAGTTTTTGCCCACCCTCTTGTGGCCATAAGACAGCAGTGGGGAGAAAGGGAAATATGAATCACAATTGCTCAACCTTTGTTCCTAGGAAAGTTGATGATATGTCATTCTGCCTCCTGTTGTGGTATGGCTAACAGAACGTATAGAGATTTGGGTACAAGGAGTTCCCTGTTGGGTTCCAGGTGGGAACTACAAAACTTCTCATTCCTAATAGCTATGAGCCGCAATAGCTAAATGAGACCACCATGTTCAATGACAACTCATCTCTGAGATTCTAGGAACAAACAGTAACAGATAGCTATATTCCCTTCACATGCTGCTTGTGAATTTTTTGAAGCATCTGGCTCGTTGTCAATGGAAACAGAATGCTGGCCTTTGGTATTTTCTACAGGGGCATTTCTGGTGTTCCTATAAATCCTTTTCCTGGAGAAACTTCAGGTGTTGCTCTGAGAAATGTTCCACTGTTTGTTGAGCTAGAGAGAAGGATGGCATGGGACAAAGATAAATAGGACTTGCAGTAACTGGTAGTGTCTCTTCCACAGGTATTTGGCATGTACAGGACAATCAGAGCTGTGGGACTGGACCACAAGCTTTCTGAAAGCCCAGGTGTGTAATGAAGAAAGGCATTGCACCAGAATCATAAGTTTCAGTCCAAACCTTTAGGTGCTTTCACATAGCATGCTAGTGAAATCTCTGTGTGGAGAACCATAACATTGATGTGAAGTGAGGGTTCTGCTCTGATATGATTGTTCATCTCCTCCAGTGATGTTTCCTGGGTTGTATAGTCTTATCCCTTGTGATGACATGCCTTCATTATGAAAACATCCAACAGTAAGATTCTCATCTGAAGAGATCTTTGAGTAGGAAATGTTATGGTTATGGGCCATCCCATGGTCAAGCTCAGCTAGTCTTCCTTCACATAAAATTCTGGTTATGCTCACAGGGACAGATCATTCCAGATTTTTGTGTACTTAATGGACCTAGGTAAGATGTCATTCCTCTCCAAGGCTAGTGGGAGGAAAGGACCATCAGTGCCAATTAACTCTGCAGCAATTTTCAAATATAAAATGAGAGGGCCAAAGAAGGAATCCTTCCCTCCCTCTTAAACTATATGGTTGCGTGCATATATTAGTCTGAGGACAAGCAAAGAATTTTGCTTCTTGAGGGTTGAGATAGGAGGTTTATAAGCTAAGGCAGTGGTAGCTGATGGCTCAGTGTGGTGGTGAGTCCACTCCAAGTGTTATTGTAGACTTTAAAGGAGCTCTCCAAGGTGCTCAACTTGATTCATTTATTAGGCTTTTACAGGAACCTCTTGGCAAACTTTGCTTAGAGAATCCTACTCTGTATCAATTAATTAATTTCCTTAACAGTCCTGAGCCTTGCTTCTGGACTATCTGGAGACATCTGTCTGACCATTATGGGAAATAAGGAGCAAGGCCAGATGAGCCTTTGGTCTAAACCATTTGGGCTTTTCTGATGTTCTTTTTAGAGGCAGGAGTTCTATCATTGCTTTCTTTTGTTTCTTAATTTAAGTTGGCATCACATTTCATAGTTAGAAAAATGAGAAGGTACAATTGGATCCTGTTGCCAAAAAGTTTGTTTCAACAGTATTTAGTGTGAGGAACTATTTTTGTTGTGGTTGTTTTTATTGAACAAAGAGCTTCTGCAGCTTTCTCCTCCAGGGCTTTCATTACAAGTGTGAAATTCCCTGATACATTAATTATCACATTCAGGTAGGAATTTCAGAAATGTCTTCAAGGATCCCTTCCTTTATAACATAATTTTGCTTTGTAACAGTTTTCTGTCTATATCAGTAAGATGGAAAGTCTTTGATTTCAATTCAAAATTTGAAAAAAAAAGCATTTAGGAGCAGCATACTTTGTAACCAAAGCTTTGAACCGTATATTACTTTTGTCCCTACCAACAAATATGTATGTGTCATGGCAGGAGATTATCGTTCTTCTTTAATTTTGCAATAATTTTATGTAATTAGTTGGTGGCCAGGTAATAAGTATGTATCTTGCGACGTAAGAACATTTATTCAACAGCTGGTCATTTAGAGTTGCTACTCAGCTACCCATACTAAAATTGTACAGACTAAAGTCTTCCTTATACTAAAGTTCAACAGAGAGAAATCTTCTGCAGTTCTAAAGTATAAGATACTAAAACATTGTTCTCTACCCAAAGTAATCATAAAAAATGCAGCATCTGGCCAAATTAAATTTGAATGTATGAAGCAGCCTATTTGATATTCATGTATTTTCTCTCCAGCTCAGCTAAGCTCGGCTCACTTCCAGTATCAGAGCTAGATGGCTAGGAGAAGTGTCTTAAACAACAATTAGATCCCCTAACTACTGGTATAAATATAAGTGGGCAAACATATATAACAAATCATATTGAAACAAGCATAGTTCAGAAATTAGTTTGATCTTGGTTTGTTTCAAATAACTCTAGTTTTTATTCCAGCCATAGTTTGTCTCTGTTTAGACATAATGACTGTGGCAGATAGAGATGTGTACCTACACAAGCAAGACTAAACCTTATCTAGGTAGGGCAGGGTGCACAACACATTTTGTCTATATTCCGGGGTAGGGTTGCTATCACTCTTGCAATTTAATATCTCCTTTGAATAGGCAAGACAGTATAGGTCATTAATAGTATGGCAGCTTGGCACTAAAATTAAATAGAACATCCATGTTTGGATGTACTCTACCTCTTAATATCACATGATGGGGACACAGGAGAGTGCTCTTGCCTTCATACTCTGCTTGAGAGCTCCACAGCGGTATCTGGGTGGGCCAGTTTTACAAGCAGAACATTGGGCTAGAAGAAGCTCTGCGAGGGCTCCGGGAGCACCTGTGGCTGCCACGACTGTTGCCTTATCACCACAAGTAAGTGGTGAGAGCAGGAGAAGAAGGTGGCACAGGCAAGTGTTTCACAAGCAAGCTGAGCCATTTCTAAGCATCATTCCCTACAGTGAGGACATTGCAGCAATTTGGCAGATGAAGAATGGAAATTTCAGCACATTTAATGTCACATTATTATAATATAGGTGTTTAAAAGTATCTGTTTGTAGAAATAAAAGAAATTCAGTGCTCACATGGGCAAACTGAATAAGCTATACAGTTCCATGGATGGCACGACATGCTGAACATGCCATGCTGTGAATAACAATAATTAATCACTCTCTTTCCTTCTTACAGCATGACAGCATCCATCCGGTCATCCTACGTCGACGCTCTTCTTCTGACCTGGCCAAGCAGAAGTTTGGCACCATGCCTCTTATTCCTCTACGTGGAGACAGTACAAATCCCACAATGCTCTCTGCTAATCAAACCTTGGTAAGCCTACCTCACCTGTATTCTGTTGAAACCTACCTCTTCTGAGAAGCAAGACCTAACTGCAATGTGTCACAGTTATTATGTACACCAAGCAGCCATTTTGAGTTCATGGAGGATGGGGCTATTAGGGGCTACCAGTCATGATGGTTATATATTACCACCAATGTCAAAATTACCACCATGTCAGTGTCAAGATTACCAGCAGTGTTTCTTAATACTGGTTTCTGGGGAATATGTACAGGAGGAAGTGATATCCTGCTTTTAGGCTTCCTGTATGCCTCTCACCACTGTGGAATCAAAATGTAGCACTACTTGCCATTTTCTGTGATCTAGCACAGCTCTTCCTTTGTCCATGTATAGCTAAGAAGCAAACGCTTATGCTATAAAGATTTCTGTACATTTACAGATACAAAGTGTGCAACCAAGGTAGCACCTACATGCTTGGGGCAGGCATGTATCATGTCAGTATTTAGACAGTTCACGTTAGCAAGGGAGAAGTAGGGTAAATTTTTCCTGCAGAGAAATGTCCTGAGAAAAGATGCTGTTCATACCACATTCCAGAAGGATCTCTGTTCTGTGTCTTTGTTTAGATGCACGCATGAGAAAAGCACTGCCTCATTACAAGAGATTTTCATTTCCACTCTATCTGTCCTAGGAAGTAGGAGCCTACTTGTGAGTGGGACTGTGACGAGAGCTGTTTACTGGTTTGGGGAAAAGCGCTTCCAGGCACTAACTCTCTCTCTCTCTGCAGAACTTATACACTGTGGGATTTAAAAACCCACAATTAAGCAAGTAGCTCTAAAAACAAGGAAGGAAAAAGGAATCAGGTTGAAGACAAGCTGATTTTGAAACATGAACAATTATTTCTTTATTAAAAGACAGAAAAATGAAGCAGCAGAACCCAACAGAACAATCTGTATTCAATACAAGCTGTTTCTCAAAAGCAAAGAAGAGGAGAATGGCACAGGTGCTAAAGACCCTACATCTGACCAAACTAAGGGAGCTAAAGCTTAAGGGAATGCAGACTAACACACACACACGGATTCTCTCACCCTACAATGGGAAGAAGAGTCCAGTTGGCTGGGTGGCTGAAGATCAGGGTAGCAGGTTCTTCTCTTGGGGGACTTTTATGAGTCTCCCAGGCTCTTTCTGGTCTGTCACCACAAAGTTTCTCCTTTGGCGTTCTTCCAGGCTCCTCCTTCTCAGCCTTTTTCTACCTTGGGTGCATGTCTGCAAGTCTGTGTCTGCAAGCAGGATCTTTTCTTTTCTTATGGAAATCAGAAGCTACTCTAAGTCTGTGTCTGCCTGTATTTAACCCTTTCCTAACTTGAGGGCTGTCACCTAGATTCAAGGCTACACCTTCTAGGAGGGACTAACATGACCTTAATATTATTTCAAAATTTCAAAAAGGTTCAAAAGTTTAGACTTGAATATGACCTCTGCTCATTACCTTCTGGATACTGGTAATGACTCTTAAGTAGCCTGAGGATATGCAAACAATAGATTTCACACACATCGGACAAAGCCTGCCCCATAGAGCCATTTGTTCTCTTTTAAATTCAGATGGGGTTTCCCAACATCTCTGGACAATGCACATTACCTTACAATTGGAGTTATACCAATCTGAAACAGTTTTGCAGGGCCTCCATTCAGTGGAAGTGAACAAGTCAATTACGTACTGATTGTTCTCCGAAACACATCAAGGAGCCATTCCCTTGTCAGCACTTGGGAATGGGTTTTTGGTGGGAAAGTTCCAGCTTATACTTTAAAATGAGGCCTGACTTCTCCAAGATGGGTATGGGGTCCTTGGCAACTGCATATTGCCCTACCCTGCAGGTGTGCAAACTATGGCAAGACGAAACTCTCTTCCTGATGCATCAAAGTCTACTTGCAATTAATATCTACCAAGCATAACTCATAATTTGCTCTTTCAAAAAGTCCTTCCCAGCCAGTAAACTTGCTTGTAAACCTCCTATCTTTATCAGGCGTATTACTGGTTGCTGGGGTGGAAAGCCACCTCACAAACAATGTGTGGGTGTCAGCTGCATACTCAGAATGAGCAACAAGCAAAACAATCTGAGGAGAGGACAGATGATGAAGAATGCCTTGTCCTTCCTCCTCCCAAGGAAGTACAGAAGTAGTAAAAACAATGCTCCATAATCTCTGCTAAGTTTCCCACATTAATGCATTGGTCATGATCATTCTCCTCTCTCTTGTCATCTGTACTGTGATGTGAATTTCTTCATCTTTTCTTCCTCATTTTTAGCACCGACTGCATACACGAAGGACATTGTCCATGTTCTTTGTAAGTACCTGTTCATTTTCTGCAAATTAATCAAGGCCTATTATACTATAAATTCTATGTTAATCCCAAAAGCAAGTGTCAGATGCCATGAGGGCATTCCAGACAGCCTTTCGTTTGATTGGTTTCCTAGGAATTTTTCTGGGTTCTTCTTTTTTCCCCTTTTCACTTAAAACGGTGTGTTCCTTTCAGCCTGGTTCATAAAATTACAGGCCCAGCACAATTTGACACATGGTAATCATGGGGTCATACAGGTGCTGCTCTATCATTAAGCGGGATGAAGCAGCTGCATCAGGAAACACCATTGTCTCATCCTTACTCATGGCCATGAAGGAAATAAATCTGATCCATGACAAACAAACCCATATCATCTACAAAAGGCCCATTGTGGAAGAGTTACCTTTCTTGTTCAGTTCCCCAGTGACTTCAATGAAGTTTTCACAGAAAGAATTCACAATGGATGATACCACAGGTTAATTAATGCTGGGGGAGTGCCCGTTCATATACTAATTAAATTTTTTGTCTCATCTTGACTCAGCCCTGAGAGCATAAGCAAATCTGAGGGACAAAAAACCATAGCCAAAAAGCATTGTCCCATAGCCTAGCCTACCAGGGGCTTTATTTAAGATGACAGCAACTGAAAAAGAAACCCAGTTGTGCTACAGAATATATATTGCTTTGGCAAGCACTTCCTATTTAACTCTGACTGGATCCACTCTATCCCAGAATGGAGAATAGTGAGGTTTTCTCTTCCCTGAACCTTTTTGGAGGTTTAGCCCTACCTGTTGAGTGTCAGATAAAATACTAAGCCAGGGCAGCCTGGCAAAGCTAGAAGACACCAGCCTGGGCCTTCAGTTAAGATAGGGCATGTCAGGCAGACATATTTGGCCCTTCTTATCAGCTTGCACTTAGTTTGCAGTTCGCCAACTTCCTCAGTGTTTGAGGAGAGCTGTGGCTCACCTGCACTTAACCACAAGACCTAATGTACGGACAGTTGAGGATTTATGAGAGGCCCTGGACCTGGGCACTCTGAAACCTGAAGCCAAGTAGGCAAAAGGTTGACCAAACACAAGCAGAGGCCATTTCCATGGGTTTTCACTAGCCATGACTGATCCAGAGGCTTTGCCAGGTTCACTTGCCAGCTTCAGAGACTGACAACCTCAGGTAAATCATTTGGCTAGAGCTCAGTCCCAGGCAACAAGGTTCTGAGGTCAAGCTTCAGAGTCTCAGATAGTTAGAACAAACAGGAAGTGTTTATCCATGTTTCAGGCTGAAAACACAGAGAGGCATGCCCCCTCAAATGATGCCTTTTGTCTTGGCCTTCACAGCCAATGAAGATCCACCAGGGCTCACTAGAGGAGCATCAGGAGGCAGCGGATGAATCAGAGCCTGTCTATGAGGAGGTTGGCACTTTCACAGACATAGGTTTTCTGGAACTCAGTCACTCCCCACTACCTCCTGTGGATCGGACCAAGAAGCCAGTTGCTGCTCCAGAGCAGCGGATTTCAAACTCTCTGCCTCCCTGCCCAGCCCCCAGAACATCAGGAGGCAACTTAGTGAAAGCAGGATGCCTGCAGAGGACCTTTGACCTGGAGCTGGATAAGGAGTCCTCTGCAAACAGACAAGGAGCAACGCCAGGCACCTCTACAGAAAAAGAGCCTGGGCAACTTCAAGGACCACCTGCCTCAGACAGGGAGCAGGGCCAGCCAAGCACAGTTGCAACCCTCCATCCAGAGTCTCTCACTGGAATGGAGGCTCAGTTTTGTGACACCAGGAGAAAAAGCTGCCAGACAGACATATCCATTGGCGACAAGCTCATGCAGGAGCTTAGTGCAGCCATCCTCCAGAAGAATGAATGCCAGACTCCATCAGTGACACCAGAAAAGCAAAAGCTCCTGCCAGAGGATGGGGTCCAGGCTGAGCTGGATGGGTCATACAGGCTGAGGACTGAGAGCTCTTAAACTAGAATTCAGTGTCAGTGCCAAGGGGACCTAAAAATGAGTCTGTTTGTCGGGCTGTACAGCATTTCTGGAGCACATACAACCACATGTCCTACCTGGAAGTGTGATTTTAAGAAGTTCCTCCCTTCACTGTCCCCTAGAAATAATTTACCATTAAGTTCCCATTCACTGCTACAACTTGGAGAAGTGGCAGAAGGTGAGGTGTGGAAAGGGGAGTGTTACTGGGCTGAATGGTGCATCCCTGCCCTGACCTCAAGCTCTACAGCAACACCAGCTCATATCCATGTGCCTTACAACTGTGTACATACTCAGGTCTGTATGTCATGCCACAACTCTTTCTCCCAATGGGGTACTGAGTGCAAGACCCAGCTTCCTGAGAATCTCAGCTTACAATGTAAATGGTTTCCAGCCCTGGTGCTGAGAAGATAGACTTGCAAGTCTGCATGTAATGCCTGTTGGAGGAAGCTTCTTCACCATCCAGCCAAAACAGCATAAGTTATGTAAAATAGTACAAACTGCCACCCCACAAAGAAAAATAAGCAGAAACTATGCAAAACTTGCTCAACTATCATAATTTGTACGTTTCACCAGACTTCAGCTGCTATGGCGTAGAATTTGGATTGCTTGGCCAGAGAGTTACTTAGCATAAAGTATACACAGGCCTGCACACATTTCTAACAAAGGCCTAAAGAATAAGCGCGATTACAAGGATAAGTAAATCCTCACTGCATGAGGCAGATTCAGTAATATTTATACTACTAATTGGATTAAAGTTTTTTGTGATACAAAGCAAAAGAGTTTTCTTATAACAGATAATCTCAGAAAGACTTACGGCAGTGCAGTAGAACCATGGAGCACATCTGTCTAAGAGGGAGATGACAGTGAATGCTGAATCTATGGGGTTGTCTGAGCATTGAAGGGGATGAATTTAATAAGTCATAAGTGTTTAGAAGAGTTCTTGAAAATGCGCATGCACCCACCAAGACCTTCCCACTGGCACACAGGGTCTCTGAGTCAGGAATCTGGCTCTTTTTCTGTCTCTTTGCTCTGCCATTGTGAGGGACAGGAAAATTCTGAATTCAAGGAAACTGAGCTTGGAAATTCAAAATGATTATTCAGGAGCATTGAGGAAATAACAGCACATCTTGGCACTGCCAAGACTAAAGGAACATTTAAAAAAAAAATAGTTTTTCAGTGCTTTTTAAACTATTACAGTTCAAAATTAGAGCACACTAAATTGCATGTGGTGGTTTTCCCAAACATCACATTTCCCAGGCTTAATGTCCCACACTCGTCCACTGTTGAACAATGCTTACCATTCAAGTGTTTCTCTCAATAGTTGACCCAAAATCTGCTACTCTGCAATTTCCACTCACTGTTTCTAGTTCTGTCCTCTGGAACAGCAAAGAATAGGCCTGCTCCATGTTTCCTCATAACAGCCTTTCAAATTTTTGAAGACTGCTGCCATGGCTCCCTCTATTTTTTTATGGTATGATAAATATAAAAATAATAAGGATTTTATGGATCATTACATTAGGAAAGCAATTTTGAAGATTTGGCTAAAAGTTAGAAATAAATTATATTTAAAATTGCCTTATTGGGTCTCACCACATGAGGCTTTCTTTCGATTGAAAAAGATACAAATGAAAGATTGGGTGACATATAAAGATATATTAAAAAAAAGAAGGGATTAATATAAAATTAAAAAACAGAGAAGAATTAATTAAAGAAGGTTATACATCACACTGGCTCTTATACAGGCAGATAGTGGAAAAATTTAAATTGGATAATAAAAACAAGGGAATATCATTGGAAGAAACTGAATTTGATAACTTGATGAAACCAGGAGTAAAACGTCCCTTATGTAAAATTTATAAAATGCTTCTAAATTTAGAATTGGAAAAAGAGACAATAAAAGATAATATGATAAAGTGGGCTCAGGACCTAGGACATCCAATAATGTTACAACAGTGGGAGAATGCTTGGAAAATAAATCAAGAGTTCACGAGAAGTTATAATCTGAAGGAAAACTTCTTTAAAATATATTATATAATGGTATTTAATGCCAGTACAAATTTCCAAGATGAATAAAATTAAGAAGTCTGCTAAATGTTGGAAATGTCAAAAAACTGGATCTTTTTATCATAATTGGTGGCGGTGTAAAAAGGCAAGGGAATATTGGCTACAAATACATGAACAAATAATGAAATATTTAAAAATCAGGTTTCCAATGTTACCAGAGATATATTTATTAAATATTTTTGACATAATAGATTTGGTTATAAAGATACACATAAAATTATAATTAAAATAGCAATCCAACCACATCAATAAAAAAGGAAAATATGGTTAATCTTTAATTTTCTCCTCTTTAGGTTAAGCATACCAAATTTCTTCAACCGTTCTTTGTAAGACAGAATTTCTGGATCTCTCACCATCCTGCTTGCCTTCTTCTGGGTACGCCCCTATTTGTCAATATCCTTCTAAAAATGTGGTATTGAAAACTGGACACATTACTTCAGATGTGGTCTAACCAACACAGAAGTATGATGAATGCCTGATCTACAGTCTGGATGCTGCTCCTGTTAATAAAGCCTAAAGCAGCCTACTTAACTTTTCCAGCAACTATAATGCACTGTTGGTGCGCATATTCAGTTTGTGGTCCAATAAGCTTATGTAGACTCTTTGGCTGCATACTGCTGTCAAGCCAGGTCTCCCCGATCCTAGACATATTTTTCTGATATTTATTTTACCTAAATGGATAAGTTTACATTTATTTCTGTTGGTTTTAGCCCTTTGTTCCAGCCTACTGAGACAGTTTTGAACCCTGTTTCAAAGCCATTTCAGGGCAAGAAATGCTTCTGTTCAGTCTGGAAGCTGCCATTGCTCTACACCCACATTTTTATGGGACACTACTTTAAGACCTCTGTCCTGAAGGATACTGAGCCTTGAAATAGTATTCACTGTCCATGGTGCTCAAATGGCTGCAGATCTCCCCCAATTATAGTCTGTTTCTGGGCATTTTATTCTCTTGTCAACCTCCTTGAGACATGAGGTCTGGCCACAGTGACACAGTCCGTAGTTACATTCTGGATAGATTGCTGTAACATGCTCTATGTGGGGCTGCCTTTGAAGAATGCCCAAAACTTCAACTGGTCCAAAGAGCTATAGCCATATTTGCTAACTGAAGCTGGCTACAGAGAATACACAACTCTTTTGTTGCAACAACTCCACTGGCTGCTGGTCCATTTCCAGCCACAATTCTAAATGCTGGTTTGCCTGCGTGAGGTCTTCCAGGATTTCAGCTGTTCTCCATAAATTCCCCAAGACTACATACAGATAGTGGCTCTGGGGGAAAAAATGCCTACAAGCTGTTTGAGCACCTTGGGGGGGTAATTCTTCTGGTGCTGAATTCACTGAAAGTAGCTAGGTGTTCTCCAGCCACTTCCATAGTTCATATGGGCTACAGATTCCTCCTTATTCTGTTTGCCCTGCTTTTACCAGGTTGAACACAGTTCCTCCAGTAGAAGACCAAGTGGGAAATAGGTAGCTGAGAATGGGAATAACAGGATAACATAAGCCCACAAGGTGGTGCCAAAACTCCAAGTCTGAGTGCAGGAGATTTTCTGACGCAAACAGGAAGGCAAAGTTCCCATCTGTATTACTGCTACCACCCCTACTGTTCAGTCCAACTGTGTTTGGGAGGTCTGACATTTAGGAAATGTGCAGCTAACCAACCAAGTAGTTTTCCAGGAGTGACCAAAAGACTCATGAGAAATCTAACTTCCTCTTCTTGCAGCATCAGACCTGTAAAGGGTGAAACTACACTTGCAGTTGAATCTTTCATTTTTCCCAGTAGTTTGTCTTTAGCCAAAGCTGGTAGAAAAGAATAAGGAACTGGTGGTTGGCATTAGTGCACCCACATATCAGGAGAGTGTCTTCTGCCACAGCAATGAATTTCATATAGTCCAAAGCTTTATCTACGCCAAGGTCACTGTCAAACATGCTACAACCTTACAATTATGGCCAAAATGGGAATAACAAAATAAGAAACTCAGGCTCTGTGCTTCACAATCAGCTGTGGGCCACCCCCGCATCACACACCCAAGAAAGTGTCTTCCAAGGGATACCATGAAATTGCTTCCAGCCCAAAGCTTTCTATTCATAGAAGAAACTCTGAAGCATGGGATCCCACACTAACTACAGCAAAAACAAGTAAAAAAGAATAAGGAATTCCTTATTTGTTGCTATGCATCCACAATTAGCTTTGGGTCACCCTATATTGTATACCACTATGGCCAGAATAGTGCTTGTATCAATCCTGTCCATGCTATGTACATGCTAGGCACTGTCAAGCCAGGCGTCTGAGACCAATAGTAACCAATACAAGTAAAATTAAAATAAAGAATTGGGCCAAAATGAGCTCTAGACAGATGAGACGTATTGCCATCCATTACAAGAGACTCTTCTGGCCCCCTGGTTATTTGATTTTACCTAATCCAAACCTGGATTGAGCCAGTGTGGTAGAGTGGTCTGAATGTTGGACTAGGACTCTGGGACATCAGGGTTTGAATCCCTGCTCAGCCATGCAAAGCCCCCAGGTGACCTCGGACAAATCACACTCTCTCAACCTCAAAAGAAGGCAATGGCAAACCTCCTCTGAATAATCTTGCCAAGAAAACTGAATGTTAGGTTCATCTTAAGGTTGCCACAAGTCAGGAATGACTTGAAGGCCCCACATAACAACAAACTCAGAACAAATGGTACAGCAGGAGGACTGCAGCCCAGAACAGGTAAAGAGGTAGTACAGGAATACCTACCTATTCTAAATGAATCCAGGTTTGCAGTGGGTGATGAACTCCACTGAAGAATATTAAAGGAACTTCCAGGTATAATCTGAGTCTATAATCTTTCAGAATTCTTTGAAAACAGGAAAGCTCTTAGCAGGTTGAAGGAAGGCAAATGTCATCCCAGTCTTCAAAGGATGAGGAAGAAAAGAGGGGCCAAACAACTACGGGCCAGTCAGCTTCAAATCAATACCAGGATAGATTATAGAACAGATCATTAAACAGTTGAGTTGAAGGGAATGCTGTGATTACTAAGAGGTAGCATGGATTTCTCAAAAAAAAAAAAGTCATGGCAAACGAACCTTCTCTCTCTCTCTCTCTCTTTCACATACATATACACACACCCACACATCCTTTTTTTTTTTTAATAGAGTTACACACTTGGTGGATGAAAGGAATGCTGTGGAATGTAGCTTATTAGGTAACTGTAACATTTCTTGTGACAAGATCCCCCTTAATATTCTTGCAAGCAAGTTGTAAAATGTGAGCTAGATGATGCTACTGCTAGGCAGATTTTTCAGTGGTTGACTGACTAAAACCCAAAGACTATTCACCAATGGTTTTTCATCATCCTGAAGAAAAATGACTGGTGGGGTGACCTGCGCCTGGTATTGTTCAAACAATATATAATTATAAACAAATTGGATGATGGAATATTTATTTATTTATTTTACATCATGCTTTTCTCCTGTAGGGGACCCAGCTAAAAAAACTGGCATAAAAAAATTCAAAAGCAATAAATATAATCCTCTTAAATAAAAACATTAATTTAAAACAACTAAAATCCACAAAAAAACCTACCTCTTCCCTCGCCTTAAGCAGATTATAAACAGAAGGCCTATTTAAATAGGAAGGCACTGGCCTCTCAGTAGAAGCACAGCTCAGAGAGGCCAACCGAACTTCCCCTGGCAGAGGGCCCATGGTCTCAGAGCAGCCACTGAGAAGGCTGCCTCCTGGGTCCTCACAGACATATTTGTGAAGACAATGGGACCAAGAAAAAGCTTTTTCCCCAAAAGATCATAAAACTCACGTACGCTCATATAGGGAGATAAGGAGTAGAGAGTGTGCTTATCACATTTGCCAATGACAACAGATTAGGAAAATTAGCTAATACCCTAGAATAGAGACTGGGGTATCCAAGAGGTACGAAGCAGGACACTTAGGAGTATGCAAAAAAAAATTCAATAATCATGGGGAAAGGCACATATCTCAACAGTGTAAGGCAAGAAACAAAAGTTTTGAAATTAATTGAGCTTTATGCTGAGTGGCAGAGTGGGTTTCCTTCATTATTTGACCTCAAGAAAAGCCCCATTCCCTTGCTTGGTTGTTTTGGCATATGGTGGGGAGTCTCTCCTTAAACAATGTGTTGTGAACAAGCCACTATAGTGGGCATGCTCAGTGGAATACCCCTTACAGGCTCAGGTTTCACTTTCCTCCGCTTTGTGAACATTTGAGTGCTGTTGACCCAATACCGCTGTATATATACATGGACAATACATAAATCTGAAATAACAGCAATAACCGTATTAATCATAGAATCATAGAATCATAGAAATGTAGAGTTGGAAGAGACCACACGGGCCATCCAGTCCAACCCCCTGCCATGCAGGAACACCCTCAAAGCACTCCCGACAGATGACCATCCAGCCTCTGCTTAAAAACTTCCAAAGAAGGAGACTCCACCACACTCCGAGGCAGCATATTCCACTGCTGGACAGCCCTGACTGTCAGGAAGTTCTTCCTGAGGTTCAGGTGGAATCTCCTTTCCTGCAGCTTGAATCCATTGCTCCTTGTCCTGGTCTCTGGAGCGGCAGAAAACAAGCCCTCTCCCTCCTCTACATGGCATCCCTTCAAATATTTAAATATGGTTATCATGTCCCCTCTTAACCTTCTCTTCTGCAGACTGAACATACCCAGCTCTCTAAGTCTATCCTCATAGGGCATGGCTTCCAGGCCCTTCACCATTTTGGTTGCCCTCCTCTGGACCTGCTCCAGCTTGACCATGTCCTTCTTGAATTGGGGTGCCCAGAACTGGACACAGTATTCAAGATGAGGTCTAACCAAAGCAGAGTAGAGTGGTACCAGTACCTCCCTCGATCTAGACACCATACTCCTATTGATGCAGCCGAGAATTGCATTGGCTTTCTTGGCTGCCGCATCACACTGCTGACTCATGTTCAGCTTGTGGTCTATTAGGACTCCTAGATCCCTTTCACACGTACTGCCATCCAGCCACGTGTCCCCCATCCTATATTTCTGCATTCCATTTTTTCTACCTAAGTGTAGGACCTTACACTTCTCTCTGTTGAATTTCATTTTGTTAGCCTTGGCCCAGCTCTCCAATCTATCCAGGTCATTTTGAATTTTGATCCTGTCCTCTGGCGTATTAGCAACCCCTCCCAATTTGGTGTCATCTGCAAATTTGATGAGCATGCCCTCTATTCCTTCATCCAAGTCATTGATGAAAATATTGAACAGCACTGGGCCCAGGACAGAACCCTGTGGCACCCCGCTAGTCACTTCTCTCCAGGATGAAAAGCAGCCATTGGTGAGCACCCTTTGGGAACGGTCAGTCAACCAGTTACAGATCCACCTGACAGTAGCCCTGTCCAGCCCGCATTTTACTAGCTTTTTTGCAAGAATGTCATGGGGAACTTTGTCAAAGGCCTTACTGAAATCGAGATATGCTACATCCACAGCATTCCCTTCAACATTTTGCTAATATGAAGGGTACAATTTATGGAAATGGACTGCCTAGGGGTAGGCAAGTGAAAAAAAGGTTGAGAACCACTGCTGTAGAAGACAGAATCAGTATTCAAAAAGACTGAGAAAAGCTGTAGTGTCTAAATCAAGGTGTTAGGGTGGATAAACAAATCACACCTCACCATATCCCCAGATGGACACGGAGCTGACTTGAACCCCCAAACATGAGGTAGGAAGGTAGAAAAGAGAAGGAAAAAAAGACAGACACACATATTACCTTGGCCAAAGAATCCCAGGCAGGATCGTTTATTCTTTCAGGTTTTCCTTCTTATATCATTTTTATGTTTATATTAAAGAATGCTTACAGAAAAGAAAAGATTCATGCATCAGCATTAGCAGAGTCACAGCATGTACACGTATTACATTCTATCTGACCTTTAACCTTCCTACGTCTGTGTTGTTCCAGGCAACATCCTGGGTCATTCCCAAAGACATCCTTCACAATAGCAGTGTCCTTTGCTTGTACGTACGGATTATAAACAGGAGCAGAACAGAATAAACAATTCTTAAGCAAGGTTGCTTGATGAGCCCTGAGTGTCTAAAATGCCAATTAATATCAGAGTTAATGATCATCAAGTATTAATTCTATAGCAAGTTACAAAAACCAAATTTCAAGTCTAACAAAGGAAATTAATAAGACCACTCTATTCTGCTTTGGTCAGACCTCGCCAGAAATACTGTGCTCAGTGCTAATATCCAATAAGGATATTAACAAGCTGGAACATGTCCAGAAGAGGGTGGTCAAAGTCTGGAAGCAAAGCTTAGGGAGCTGGATATGTTTATCTTGGAGAAGATAAGATTGAGGAAGAAGAACGATAGCTGTCTTTAAATAGCTGAAGGGATGTCACATCAAAGATGGTACAATCTCGTCTTCTGCTGCTGCACAAACCAATGGACTTAGACTATAAGAAAAGAGATTCTGCCTTAATGTCAAGAAGAACTTCCTGACAGCAAAAGCTGTCTGACAGGAATAGACTGGCTTGGAATTTCACTCTCCTTCTTTGGAGATCTTTAAGTCAGAAAGGACTTAAGGCACACACAACAAAACAGGGGCTGGATGGACATGGTTCAGAAGTGCTTTAGCATGGCAGGGAGTTGGACTCAGTGATTCTCAAACTTTATTCCTTCAGATAGCTGGAACTTTATTTCCCAGAATTTTTCACTATTGCTCATGCTGGTTGGGACTTCTTGAAGTTGAAGTACAAAAATTTGGAGGCCTGAAGTTTGAGATGCACTAAATGGCCCTTGTGGTGTCTTCAAACACTATGGTTCTAATTGGTTCCCTATAAGGCACCAGTTCCTTTTCTACTTTAGTTCATTTGCCCGGGATACTATTTTTCACACAGAGAAAGAGTAAGAGAATCAGTGGCAGATCAAAGAGGAAACATATTCAGGGGCAGACCCGTTAGCTACACAGCAAAATGCATCAAAATCTAAAGGCCACGAAACAAGAATACTTTTATTGGGCCAACTGTATTTTGTGCTTTTTAGCTGGCTCAATAAAGATATTATTTTATGAGTTTTGGGTTTTGTTGTATCACAGAGGACACTCTCTTGAATTTAATTTGGGGTGGCAAACTAATTGACTACAGTCATCCCTCCACATTTTCTAGAGTTAGGGGCACAGGGCCCCCTGGTGAAAGTGAAAAAACCATGAATAACTCCAGGCCCTCCCAAACCATATTCAACACACAAAAAAAGTCTGATCACCATATTCAACCCACGGTGGATTCCTCTGAGGCACCAGGGTGGCTGGTGGGGCTTACTGCCACCTCCGCTGCCGCCCCACAATATTTTTAATAGAGACTTACAAGCCTCCTTCCCAGTTTCTGTCTCACAAGGCTTGCAGTCCCTCTTAAAAATGGCCTAGGGAGGCAGCAGGGGTGACAGCAAATAAGCCGGGAGTAATCAAATCTGCAAAAGTGAAACCCGCAAATGTGGAGGGCTGACTGGAATGGTCCTTTGGAGAGGTAGACTAATTGTCTAATTGTGGGGTGCTGGCCCCAGTATTTGTCACCCGGATTTACAATCCATGTGCTTTGCAGACAGATGGTGGGAAGAAGAGAGCTTCTTCACCACATATGGTGGATCTATGAGGGACGTATCCCTAAGTGTAGAGCGAGGCCCAGAGCCCTATGAGCGTTAGGTGCTCGGCATTCCCCTCACTGACCGGCCTCTGTTTCGAAGTTCGGGAAGGCCTGTCCAACTTTAGCGTCGTCTGTGTCCTCCTTCCAACCTCGACAGAAGGCAGCAGCGACCTCGCTCCTCCTACCCCTTTCAGTTTGTGGCAAAAGCCGGGAGGTAAACCGTGGAGCGAACCAAGCCAGCGCCGCGCTCCCGCGCCGAACCTCGGCTGACAGGAGGCACGGAAGCAAGGGCGCCTCGTGGGAAGGGAAGCTGGGCGCCTCGTGGGAAGGGAAGCTGGGCGGCTGCTAAGCCGTCTTTCCACGGCACGGGGCGGGCGGGCGGCCCCCTCGCGCGCCACAGAGGGCCCCGCGGCTGCCTCCGTCGCCCGGGAGACCCGCTCAACAGAGGGGCTCCCCGCAGGGCGCCCGAGCCCAGGTCGGAAGGGCCGCCGCCACAGCCAGGAAGTGGCCAGGTGGGCGTCCTCCGGAGGAGTGATGCGGACCCGGGGAGGAGCCAGGCCGGGCAGCTCGAGGCAGTTCCGGGCTCGCTTTCGTCGCAGTCTGTCGGGGCTGGTTGGTTGCCGCGGGAAGGACGGCGGCGGCGGCGGCGGAAGAGCGGAGTGTCTGTCCGGGAAGCCGGGACGATGCAGCCGCCACCCCGCAAAGTAAGTCCCCTCTCTCTCTCTTTCTCCCCCGCGCAGCCTCCTGGCCGGACCAGGGCTGGCAGGCGGTTCCCCCCGACTGAGGTGGGTTGGCACCAAGGAACGCCGCCGGCAAGAAGGCGGAGAAGCTACAAGCCGACGGGAGTAGCAGCCCAGGCAGCGCCGACGGCGTCCCTCAGCTGTGTCCGCGAAAAGCCCCGTCGGACGGCCGCCAACCCGCCCCGCACGCTTCGCAAGAAGAGAGAGGGGCGCCCCTCTCACGAGGGCGGCCGCCGGCAACTGGTGGCTCGGAAGCTGGAGCCGAGAAGTTGGCGTCAGCTTTGCCCCTGGGTTCCCCCTCAGTGCCTAGGGAGGCTTCTCGCAGGAGCTGGACGCCCTCTTGCCCAGAGTGCCTGTGCGTGTGTGTTTCTCCCTGAAAGCTCCTAGTGGAGTGCTGTAACTGACCGTGCCCGCACTGGACTGGTATAGCGCTATTATTCCGCTTTCAACCTCCTATGGAATCCTTTGAGGCCCCTCCCTAAACTGCAAACCCCAGGATTCCATAGGAGGCTGAAAGTGGAATAATAGCGCTATACCAGTCCCGTGCGGACATGGCCTGTGTCTTCCTGCAGGGCAAGGGGTTGGACTCCATGTTCCTTGCAGTCCCTTCCAGATTTAAATTCTGTAATTCTAAGTAAGCCACATGGTGCCCTTCAGATGCTTTGTGCTGCTACTCCTGTAACCTCTCATTCTTTGGCCATGCTGTGGATGGGAGCTGTCTTCCAAAACATCTCTTGCCATCTCCCTCTTTCTGTGTGGACTAGTCAGGGCATCAAAATAATTCTTAGCCATTTGTATTGGTTTTACAGTGTTCAAGCGGCTTGATTCATATCATCTTGCAACTCTTCCACTAGCCACTTTTGCAGAAGTTGGGCAAAGAGTCCCATGCCAAAAATTCCTTCCTTTCACAGCAGGCAAGGTTTGAACCAGGGTAACTTCTGATGTTTTGTTCTGTCCTTAACCACTACTGGTATACAACCACTGACCGATGTCCTTCTAGGCTCCCTGGTCTTCTGCAGAGGGAGGTTGCTGCTGTTTTGGGCCCCTCAGTGTGTTGGTGCTTCTCCCTCGATGTTACAGTCCATTCCCTCCCTGGCTACCACTGCTGTGCATTCTCACACTGGGTTCCTGTTCATGCTGCTCTTGGTAGAACCCTTGGTGCTGCTTCCGTTTCTGTTGCACTGTAGCAAGGGCCAGTGCCATGACACTGTGCCAGATCTGTTTTCTTCACAGGTTAAGCTGACCCAGGAGGTGAAGGCACATTTAGCAGAACAGCTGTCCAGTCTGCAGAATAAACAACAGAGTGAACTGGAGCTCCTTGAGGACATCAGGTAACAAGCTATGGCAGCAGGAGATCAGAATTTGAGAGCAGGAGAGACAGCGAAGGACTATGTCACATCTCACAATATGTCTGTGGGCTACTCTTTATTTTTAAATAGGAGGAGAGATGTGTTGGATAGCCATCAACAGCTTTCTTCTTATGAACTTCAGGAAAGGGAATCTAGTTGGCAGGGGTGGTGTGGCTGCTTTGTTGTGGACTACCCAGCTCCTATATGCTATAGCTCCCAAGAGCCCACCGTTTCTTTCTCAAAGAAAGAAACAGTGCCATTTCAAGGGCAATAACCTTAAGGCAGAGAAAACTGTGTGCCTGCTTACACCTATCCAGCTCTACCATATGTGTGGATGCTGTACCTGAATCTAGTCACAACACGATCCTGGTGAAATTGGTCCAGTCAGGCAGCACAGGCACTGGGGTCTTATTTAAATGCTGGCATCAATGTATCTCTTTATCAGTAAAGCAGGTTAACACTGAGTTCAAGCTCAGGTTATTACTGTGCAAAACTGTGACACTGTAAAGACAAGCAACTGTGACCATTGCTGTTCTCCACAAACATGCACACACCCAGCCATACAGGTTGAAATGATAAAGGCTGCTGGATTGTTTAGGAAAACTTTGCTTAGTTGAGATCTCCTTAGGGGTGTTTCTTTTGCCACATATACTGTATAGTTTTGTGAGTCTCTCATGAAACTCTTATTGTTAAAAAAGTTAAAAGTTTCGTAAGTCTGACATCTGAGGAGAGACATAGGGCAGCAGAATTTTTAGCTTTTACTCTTTGATCATTTTCTAGCTGATAATTACATATTACATTAAAGTTATTTCTCCTGCTGGGAAAAAGATAGCAATGCTTGTGCCTTTTATGAATGAAAGGTAAAATGTCTTGAGCAGTGACTGTACTGTATGACAGGCTTGGTGTTTTGGGCTGGAATTCCACCACTGCTGAAGATACAAAAAATTTAGGCAACTCTGCCCTGTACACACCCATACCCACACCACCACCTGTATACACACACACACACACACACACAGCATAGCTTGATAGCAGAAAAGGGCAACTGTTCAAGATTTCTCAAGCAAGTATTTCTTTTTATCTGTACCACACATCAAGGGTGTAAGCAGAAGTGAGCAGAAGCATTTTTTTTTTCAAAATACATGACTTAGACTCAGCACTAGAATTATGGGGCTGTGGAATTGGTCAATTTCTATTGTTATCTGTTTTCAGGTCCTACAGCAAGCAGAGATCCGCTATTGAAAGGGAATATGGACAGGTGAGTCAATGAAAAGATTCTGAGCTGCCTGTTTGAAATATATTTTGGGTTCCGATTTAGATGATGGTCATGATGGAGGAAACAATTGCTTTACAAACACCACAGTTGACTGCAGCCATTCCTGCCCCAGCCCTAACTTAGGTTTCTAATTAACAAGTTGTTTCAAGAAATGGACAGAGGCTAGGCTTAGTCCATCCATTGTAGGCCAGCACCTTTTCATGGTTGAAAGAAGTGAGCCAGAGGGCACAGACATAACAGTCGACCTCCCAGCCAGTGAATCTCAGGTCAGACATGATAATCCCTTAATGCTTAAGACTTTAGCTGCTCGCTCTAACAGGGGTTAGTTGAACGTCTTGAAGCTGGTGATCCTAAAGCAGGTTGCAGCTATTTATTAAGACTCCTCAAACCTGAAGGTCAGATTCCTAGTGATCAAACTAAGCAGAGTCAGCCATGCCAGTGCAAAGTTTCTTGCAATCAGGGTGTCTAGCTACAGTACAGTTTGTTGTAATAACTACATGCTGCCCTTAGCTGAGCAGTGGCACAGATTCCTACCTGTATTGTGTTTTAGAAAGGCCTTCTGAGCTAGGCCTTGGACTTCAGGAACACGAGTTCAACCCATCATGACTAGAATGCAGAACTTCATTTGTAGCAGAGCTATGAGAAGTTTTTGGCCTTTCCATTTTATATCCCTATCTTACTGAATGCCGTTGACAGAATCCTATCCTTTAATATGCTTGCACCTGCCTAATCACCAATTGTCCTTTGGTTGCATCTGGATACTTTTTGTAGAAACAGATGACTTTCCTTAGCTGTCCCTCCAAGGGCCAGGTCTTTATCCTCCAAGGTTCCAAACTAGTATTGCCAGAGTGAAAAGGTAAAGCAATCTTTTTCTGTTGTATATCCCTCCTGCAAGTTTGGTTTGCTGGTATCCTGTCCAGTACCCACTTTCTGTTCCTCTCAGTTTTGATTCATAGGAATATTTTGCTTCCTATCCAATCTTGGCTCTTGAAACACAGATCACTGTCCTTACTTCTCCCATATCACACATATATGAATGCCAATGAGCATTCAGAATTAACCATTTAAATCTTAATTCCACACTTGAATGATGGGTGTGCTCATAATCTTGAGCTTACTACTAAAAAGAGATGGCTCGTGAGTGTGTAGAATCTTTTAGTTATAAATCAAATCTTCTTTTAAGTTTCTTGTTGTGCTTCTGCATTAAATTCTTCTTCTTCTTCGTGTCCTGTGTTGAGGATAAAGAAGGGATGGAACAGAATAAGTGGTGCCGTTCTGTTTCACCCTGTGCAGCTTCCCCAAGAAGGGAGCACATGGTCTTGAGAGTCCCCAAACCAGGAAGTGGCCAGGCAAACACCGGATGAAGACTCAGGACTGTTTTCATACTAATCCCTATTTTATTGGTAAAGATTTTTCATTATAATAACTAAATAATAGAAATTAAGGAGAAAGATCAAAAGCATAAAATGTTCTGAGACACACACTCCTTTTGGGGGGTACATAACTGCCTGGAAGTAAAAAGAGGCTGCTAATGACTAAATAATTTCGCTGACAGTGCAATCATGTGCCTCAGCAAACTGACTTAAAATCCAGTCTCATTTTCAGTTAGGGGAACAGGAAGGTAGGAAGCAAGAGAGGTGAGAATGAGAGAATGGATCGTAGGTCTTTGGACATGAGCATAGTGGGTTATTATTATTTCACATACCGTTGTGAACAAAAAATGGATGGCATCCTACTCATGTAATTCTTCACAAGTAAGAGGTTGATGGAATTGTATACTGGAAAAGATGTTTCTCAGGCTGATCAATTCTGCACCAGATTCCAGATTTTATACTGGTCCACTGAAATCAAGAGAGGGCTGTGTGTGTGTGTGTGTGTGTTTTCTGAGGTAAGGTAGGGGTGATCCTGCTTGCAGAGACCTTGGCACGCAATAGACAGGATTATTAAGTATTCATTATACTTTAGTCTTGCTCTTACTTTAAAAAGGGAAGATAGCCCATTACAGAGGATCTGGATAGTCTCCCATCCAAACATTGGCTAGATTTGTTTAGCTTCAAATATGCTGCCTGTCTCGTCAAAACTGGTAATGGAAAAGGTGATAGCAGGGTGTAGCAGTGGGAGGGAGGCAAATGAGAGCAGTGCCTCTTTAGATAATTCTGCCCTCCAAAATGAAATTTTCCTTCGATTAAGCCTCTTTTGTAATGACCAGTGACCCAGCGCTTTTGCCTCCCTATTTTTGTCTGTGCTCCCACCTCTTCTGATAAACCCTCTGCACACACTAGTTGGAACTGCCAAGGAACAGTCAAGGGAACAGTCAGAGACCATCTTTATGTTTATGCTTCAGGTTTTCTTGGTGGCCATTTTGAGTGGGAGTGCAGAAGAATACCCAATGATCATATTTGCAGGTGTTTCAGTGAGAGGGGACTAACTCATGATGGTGTTCTCAGTTACTCATTATGAGCCATGTTGGAGAATTACATGGATTTAAAGTTAGGTTGGAAACAGTTAATGAAAATCAACTATGTGTTTATTTTCAGGCACTGCAGAGACTAGCAAGTCAGTTCCAGAAGAGAGACTGGCAGCGTGGCTGGAGTGTCACCAACAATTCCAGGTTGGAAAGTGCTTTTGTAGTGAAATGACCTGGGCTCATGGGAGAGGGTACATATGATTTAGCAGCTAAGAAAAGAGAGAGGGATCACTTGAAGACGTTCTGGTAAAACAGAAACTATGGCCCTTTCCGCACAACATTGCTGTCTTGTTTCTGCCACAGGATGGAAGCAGTTGGCAGGTTGCGCTTCCACATGACGTCGTCGCTGTCCCGCTGCCATCCTGTCGTGGAGCATCGCACTTGTGCAGTTTTCGCAAAACAGAAAAAATGCGTTTTGCGTCTGCGATCACACAGCGCTCCCATCACTTATGGCCACGTTGAAGCTATGGAAGCGCATTGGCAATGCTTCCTTACGTAGCACAGCAATGCAAAAAGCTCGGCCACGCTGCGGAAGGAAGATATGGCGCCATTGCGTTCTCTTCCACACAGACCGAGCGGGTGAAGAGGGGAGTGTTGCTGACGCGCTCCCTTCTGGACCCAGGACTGCAGCGAGACGACGTGGAAGGGCATCATTGTGCAGAAATGGCCTATTAATGTTGATTTTTGCTTATATTATTTTGCCTGGAAGAAGGGGCATATACAGAACTTGGCTTAGGGAAGCAACTTGGTTTCCTGAATCCATTTCTAGTTATAGCTGATTTTAAGAGAATATGTTCAACCGAATAGCAGTATTGCTGCCTTTAATTTCAGCTGTGGTTTTGGTGAGGTATATATTTGGGAAAATATGACCTTATTTTTTCCTGTTCCCTTCTTTGAATGCAGCTGGGGCTGAAAGCTACCTGTCTGCCTTTCGTGCCATCTCTTTTACCTGTAGTGTTACTGGAACCACCAGAAAGTGTGATTGCTTTTGAAATTAAATTCTGTTATTTGTCTTCTATACCAGTATGTTTGTGTGAGTGTCATTTTGGGTGCAAGAAGCAAGGGTGCCGTGGATTACTTTTCCTCTAAACATTATTAGAGAGAAAAGAGGTGTTATTAGCTGGAAGCTGAAGAACCCAAGGCCAGGATGAAGAACATAAAGATGGACTGCAGTGCGTCCTAACCTTGCTAGGAAGAGAAGACACCAGTACAACAGTAATTCTTAGGCAAGAGGGAAGGAAATCAGCAGAAGGAGAGAGAGATCACAGAAGTATATAAAGAACTTGATAAGAGAGGCATGACTTGCAGAAAAAAAAAGCAGCCAGACCTTGAAACAAGACCTGATTGTCTCAAGAAGCCATTCCCTTGTGTTGCCTTCAAGCGGCCGCCTTCAGTTACAGCTTCCTGGAATTTAGCCCAAGTGGCAGCAGCAAGTTCCCAGAGCTTTTGGGGATGGTCTAAAGATAGAAGGGTTGATGCAGTAGATAAAAGGGTTGGTGCAATAAAGCATAAGCAATGAGCCTGGATGGGGTTTTGTGGACAAAACTGTTAGACTGAAAGCTCAGGAAGTGGTTTTATTGCTTCAAAGAGGCCAGTGAAAGGAATCAACAAAACAACATATAAACAGTCATGAGATCCTTTAGGGACAGATCTGAAGCAGCAGACAAGCAGGCTGTACTTTCTTTAGCTTGTTTCTGGATAGTGAAGAAATGGGAAACCCTAGGGGCCCCTGGAAAACAGCGTTCTGTTGTTATCCCCTGGAAATTGCTTCAGGGGTTTGTGGGAACTGGTAGCATCTTGGCTGTCTGTGATATTTCTCCAGAGGTATTTTTGCAGTCTGGAAGAGCATGATGGATGGCACCACTTCCCTGGGCCAGGCCAGGATCACTGCCTCAGACAACTATCGTACCGTGAGCACGGAAGCAGCTAAAACAGCCCGGCTGTCAAAAGAGCACTTGTTCAAAAAGGTACCCTGGGGTAGGACGGGGTCAACCAAGTATTGCAAATAGGCCTTCTAGAGGCTGGGAAACTATGCAGGACTCTGCAAGGAGTCTAGAGACCCTTTGAATTGGGTCTTGAGTCCTGAGAAGCAGCTGCTGGCAGAAGGCAGGGTGATGCCTCTAAGCTGACAGTTTGACCTCCTACACCCCCCCCACCTTAGGGCATGGAGCAGTTGCTGAATATACAGGCTGAGCTGCAAGAGACAGTGAAGGAAGTCAGTAAGACCAAGAAACATTACACACATATCCAGCGGGCCAGTGAAGTAGCCAAGGAAAAGGCTGCTGATGTGGATGCCAGGTGAGTCTCCAGTGCTATACGCAGTAGGCAAGAGAATTCAGGAGTGCAGTAGAAAGGTTTCAGTGGCGTGAGGAGCTATCTTCCTCTCCCAAGTCTACTGTTTTCCTGGGACCTTCTTGTGCTGCAGCCTCTGTGGTCTGGAGATCTGTGGAAGTTGATGTCCATTCTTTCCCCCACAGGCTCAGGAAGAGCGAACACGGCATATTTCATACCAAAGCCAGCTTGCAGAAGCTCAGTGCCAAGGTCAGAGGCTCTGTCTGCCAGCTATTGCAGAAAGATAAGTTGTCAAGGCCTGAGTCATTCAGATGTGGAGGACTGGGCTGGCAGGGTGTTTGCAGGTGTGGGTTGTGGGACTGATGAAGGACTTTCAAAAATATAGTGTGCATGGATGTTTGTTCCTCTCATTGCAGTTCTCTGTGCAGCTGGCAGAGAATTCGCAGCAGCTGGTGATGGCACGAAATGAGTACCTCTTGACTCTGGCAGCTGCTAGTGCCCATCTGGGACACTATTACCATGTGGAGCTGCCAACTGTTTTCAAGGTAGGAACTCTCTTCATAGGCTGCACACAGTCCCTCTCACTTTCCAAGCTTAGAATCGTAGAGTTGGAAGGATCCCCCAGGCTATTAAGGCTAACTCCCTGCTCAGTGCAGAAACTCCAGCTATAGCATCCCAGCGAGTAACTGTCTACCCTCTTCTTGAAGACATGCAGAGAAAGAGACCTCGACACCTCACTAGGTGATTGGTTCTACTATCAAACTGCTCTCACCTGCAAGAAGTTCCTTCTGATGTTCAACTGAAATCTACTCTCCTGTAACTTAAAACCATTAGACCTGATCCTGCCCTCTAGGGCAGCAGAGAACACCCTCCTCTCTGTAAGTGCTCTTCAGATATTTGAAGAGTGCAATCATATCATACCATGCCTTCTCATACCCAACTCCCTCAACCTTTTCTCATAGGTTTTGTTCTCCTTATATCTTATCATCCTTCTCACCCTTCTTTGAACCTGCTCCAACTTGTCCATATTCTTCTTAAAACAAGGCAACAGGAACTGAATACAGTGCTTCAGATGAGGCCTGACTAGTGCAGAATATAGTATGTTATTTCCCTTGACCTGGAAACTGTGGTTCTGTTAATGCAGGCTAAAATATTATTTCCCTTCTTTGCTGCAGCATCACACTGCTGGCTCATGTTCAGTTTATGATCAACAGTAATCCCAAAGTTTTCACATGTACCTGTGCATTTGGTTTTTGTGGTCTAATGGTAGAATTTTTCATTTATCTTTGTTAACTTTCATTCTGTTAGCTTCAGCACAGTTTTCTAGTTGATCATGGTCCTTTTGAATTTTGTTCCTATCTGCCAGTGTTAGCTACTTCTCTCTCTTTCATATCATCTGAAAACTTGATAAGGAGTTCCACTACCCCACAATCTAAATAGTTGATAAAAGTTTTGAGTGTCGACCCCAGGACAGAACCCTGTGGCACTCAGCGCAAGACTGCCATCCAGTCTGGTAGTATTGGGAAATGGGGTTGTTTATTTCTTTTATTATCAGTCCTTTACCACTCAGAATCCTTTCCCCAGCTACTTTTCTACTCATCAAGAACAAGGTGTGGGGGCTCTCTATTCCCCCCCCCAAACTCATGGATAGAAAAGTGTCAGTGGTGGGTAGGAGTATTTTTGAACAGGCAAATTCTACAGTGGAGAACCATTACACAGTCTCTCTCTTACACTAGTTTCTGATAAGGAACTTGTTGAATCTGCTTTCTGTTTTAAAAGTATGTGTGTGGTGTGAAGACTCTGTGTATCTTCTCTCATCTCTTAAAAGGCTTTGCCTTATACAGAATATTGGTTTATTCCTCTTGTCCTAGTACTTTACTTCATTCCTGTAACGCTTCCAGTTTCTTGAATATCAGCCCTGAAATAGATCTCTGCCCTCATATGGACCTGCTTCTACTTGGTTTGTGTTTTTCCTTGGAGTGTGTAGAGAGTTCTCTTCTTTCAGATGACAGTTGTCCAGTCTTGGTGGAACAAGTTCTCTTCTCCAATCTACTTCCTATCTTGTCTTTGCACCAGCTAACTTGCTTTGATCTCTTCTTTTCCAGGTGCTTGATGGGGATCTTTATGAACGGCTCAGAGACCAGCTTACCCTGATTAACAAGACAGAATTAGAAGCCTGCCAAAACACTCAAGAATTCTTTCAGGTTCTTTTAGATGAGTCTGCACAGGTAATGAATAAAATCACTGTGGTATATAGGGCCAAAATAGTCTCTGCAAAGCTGTTATTTGCCTTACTGTGAGAAAAATGCAGATGTAATTTTATATCTGGAAAACCTCAGGTTTGTTCTTCTTTTGTCATATTTTTAGTCAACATAAGTGCCATGTTTATTAACTTTAAATCTGGCAAGAATTCCGTAGTCATTTAGACTCCTGAGCAATGTCTCTGCATCTTCTAAAGGATCTTGCTAAATCAATCAATCAATCAATAAATAATCTGCAAATGCCTTAAACATTTGCTTTTTTATCACCACACCTTTAACTTTTTCTTACTGTATTGCTCTATTAAGAACTTCAAAGTCAGTATAAAAAGTAATAGTAAGAGAAGACATCCTTGTCTACTCCCTCTTTGTATATCACAAATCTTTGTTGTCTCTCCATTAAATCAAAATCTGTGCCTTCTATGAAGAATGTGTTGCTTTAATCCATGTAATAAGATTTTGTCCAAAATTCATCCTGTTTAACACTTCAATCATAAATGACCAATTCATGTTATCAAAAGCTTTTTCTGCATCCAAAAAGAATTAAACCACTTGTTTTCAATTATGAGCTTCAAAGTAAGCTAATACGTCTGTCACACATCTTGTATTGTTCTGCATCAGTCTTTTTGGCAGAAAGCAACATTGATCTTCATGTGTTAATTCTTCAAGAATCTTCTTCATCTTTTCTGCCAAAATTAGTGTAAAAATCTTAACAGTCTTTATTGAGAAGGAAAATAGGCCTATAATTCTTAGGCTGTGTTACATCTTGTTTTTCTTTTAGTATCAAAGTTTTATTAACATCACACCAACTATCTGGGATCTTTCTTGTAGTTCAAATTGAATTCATTATTTGATGAAATGGTAGAAACAACTGCTTTTCCAATCTTTATAATAAATTGCCTGGGAGCTTTCCCTTCCTTAACCTCATTAAAAGTTTCCACCATTTCCACCACTGTAATAGCATTAAATCTTGTTCTTTGGTTTTCTGACATCACTAGCAAATTCTGCAAGTCCAAATAATTTTCAGTCTTCTCGACTGAAACATGTTGTTCTTTATAAACAACAGATTTTTTTAAAAAAACTCTTCTTTTTCTTTCCATTATCTGATCAGTTCTTTACCATCTTGGATCTTCAGGATTAATTTCATTCCTCTTACCTTGTTTTAATTTGTAGGAAAGTCATTTTTCCTGGTTTATTTGAAAACTGGAAATGCTTTTGTTTGGCATATCTCATCTTTCTCCCAGTTTCATGAACCATACTTATAGAAATCTGTTTGGGTACATTTTTTATTTCCTTCAACAATGATGACTTATTTGGATTCTTTTATTCTTCTTTCTTTTTAATCTCATCCAAATACTTTGATTCTTGTGTTGTCTTTTCCTTTTAAATTCTGCATTCTGTTGTGTAAAAAAATTTCTCATAACTGCTTTACTAGTGTCCCAAACCACCTTAATGTCTGTGCCTTTAAAGTCTTTTTAGCCTTGTGTAAGATTTCATCATTTCTTAACAATGCCTTATTTAATCTCCCATTGAACTGACTATGTCTGTTTTTAAAAGTTAACATTATTGGATTATGATCTGGAAAAAGTCTTATGAAGCTCCATATCTTTAATTCTGCTGCTTAGCAATTTAGATATCGAAAGCATATCAATTCTGGAAAAGGATTTATTCCTCACAGAAGCATATTCTCATGCATCTCCATATTTTAATCTCCAAGCATCCAGTAATTCCAAATTGTCCATCAGAAAAAATTTGGCAATTTCCCTTAGTCATGCCTTCTTTCTTTTTCAGGCATACTATCAGTTCAGGGGTTAATTACACTGTTCCAGTCACCAAGAAAAATCCACCTCTCATATGAAAGTTGTGAAGCTTTTTCCAATATGCCAACGAAATTTTAGGTTGAAACTTTCTAGCTGTAAGAGTCTTGTATTTTCCAATTTTGCCCAGTCTTTTATCCAGTCTAATCAGGCCACATGATAATATAATTTGAAGTCTGGGAGGCGTGAAAAATTCCTTTCCCTTGGTGGGTGAATTTTACACTCTTATATTCCAATAGAGATACTTTAAATCCTTTTCTAAGGCCTTAACATCAGAGTCCATCTCTACTTTGTCCTTAACTTGTAGAGCTTTTCCTTCCTCATCTCCACTAGTCTCCTCTTTAGAGCTTTGTTTAGGACCCTTCTTTCTTTCTCCTCTCTTGGAGCTCCTCTTTCAAATCGCTAAAAAAAAAAAATGGACTGGGGGCTTTCCCTACCTTAACCTCGTTAAAAGCCTTCTTTAGAAAGAGTTCTGCAGGACGTCTTTAGCCTTTTGTATCATGTTAAGATTGAATCTTCTCTGTCTTTAGCAAAAAACAACCCCTTCCAGTTTCTCTCACCTGAAGGGAATCTCAGACTGGGATACCTTTAAAAGTTATATCCTGCTTTCCACCAATCTGCATTTTATTTAAATAACACACTTGGAAGACTTGGTCTCTCATCTGTCTTCTCACATTGTAGACAATTACTACTCTAGGCAAGTTTCTCTGCCACACCACCCAAGAGTCTAATCTGTACACTTTGTCCAGTGCCCAACGAAGGCTTTCTCTCTATCTTTTCAGAAGATCGGCGAAGTATTAGTCATTCTTGCATATATGTCTTAATTTTGCACCTTTGGTATTCTTCTGAATCTCTCTCAGGCATCTCTCTCTTTCCTTGAGATCAAGTAAAGCCATTGCATCTAAGTTCTTTTCTTGGTCCATAGGTAATTTCTCAGTAACTTCTTCCAATCTTCTTCCAATCTCTGTATCTTATCTTCCAGTAGTTCCATTTTTTCATCCCTCTGTTTGATCTCTTTGTTATCCAAATCAAAGATTGTCTTATATCCTTAACGTCAACCTTGAGCTTAGTCTTCAGGTCTTGTTTAAAACTTATCTCATTTGATTCGTATCTACTGTCCTTCATTTAATTTCCTCCAGGATAATTTGGTTTGAATCATCGTCCTTAGGTTGTTCAACAGATCCTCTTCTTGAACTTTTCACATTTGCTGCCTGTGTCTGCTGAGATCTGAAGCCATTTTGACAGCTGTCAAATTCTTTACTTTAAAAAAATCTGTTGTAATTATTCCACTTCACTTCTGGAGGTCAGTACATGTCTCCATAAAAGTCTCTTTAGCTGTGCTTCCACACTTACTCTCCAGGAAGGTGAAACTCAGATCACCCTGAGTTCACTGCCACTGCACTTCCTGTTTTTCACCTGTCAGCAGCATCCTTGAATCTTTTTTTTTTTTTGGAAATATTTTTATTAAATTTTACAATACAGATAAAAGAAACAATCCCCCCCTTCCCCACTTCCTTCTTTTTCCAATTGTTTCTGCTTGTTTATCTTAATGCATATGTATTTTTACGTACATTGTTGCTCTTGCTTTGTTACATTGCTGCTTAATACATATCTTTTACATTGTTTGTTATTTCTTTATCCAATTCAAAATTTCTCTCCGTTCCCTCTCAAAGTTCTGGATAGGCTTATTTCTCAATAAAAATGTTAACTTTTCTGTTTCTAACATATCTATAACCTTAAGTTTCCATTCTTTTATATCTACATATTCCCCTTTTTTCCGGTCTTGCGCGTATGTCAATCTTGCAGCAGTTATCACATATAACAATATCTTCTGGTGACATGTTATTTCTCTTTGTTGTCCTAACGTTTTTAACAAATAAATTTCTGGCTTCATTTCAAAATTGAATCTGTAAATTCCTTGAATCTCATCATGGATTTCTTTCCAAAATTTCCTTGCTATCTAACAGGTCCACCACATATGAAAAAAGGACCCCACCTTTTCATCACATTTCCAACATCTTACATTTCCTGTTTTAGTCATATTTTGCAGTCTCTCAGGTGTCATATACCATCTATAAAGCATTTTGTAAAAATTTTCTCTCAATTTTAAATTTGGTATAAATTTTATATCTATCTTCCACGCCTTCATCCATGTGTCATACTCTATAGGATGACCAATATTTTGTGCCCATCTTATCATATTATTTTTTATAGTCTCAGATTCCATTTCTCTTTGCAACAATATTTTGTATAGTTTGGATATTCTCTTTTTCTGGTCCCCTTTCATCAATACATCTAGCTCATTTTCATTTCTTTCAAATCCATATAACTTTTGGTCAATCTTGAATCTTTCTTTTAGTTGTCTCCATGGGAACCAATTAAATTCATGTCCTAAAACTTTTAATTCTTCTTCTGTGCACATTCTTAACTTTTCTCCTTCCCATTTCGGCAACTCTTGATAAGTCAATAAATTCCCTTGTTTTGTTGGGACAATTTTATAAGCTTCTTGGGGTGAAGACCACATCCGAAGTCTTCTATAAAATTTATGCTTTATTTGTAACCACACTTTCAATAATGTCTTTCGAATACAATGATTGTTAAACACTTTGTTTACCGTTGCTTTATCATAGCATAAATATCCATGCAAACCAAATCTATTATTTATTCCTTCTATTTCTTTTGTTGTTGTATTCTCCACCTGAATCCAGTCTTTAATTATATCTAAACAGCATGCTTGATAGTAAATTTTCAACGATGGCACCTCAAATCCTCCTCTCTCCTTTGCATCTTGTAATATTTTAAATGGTATTCTTGGTTTTTTTCCCTGCCAAATAAAGTTCCGTAACTCTTTTTCCCATTCTTTAAAGATCTTCTCACTTCCTATTATTGGTAAATTCTGGAAGAGAAACATTAACTTAGGTAGTAAGGACATTTTAAAAGCGTTTATCCTTCCTAGGAGAGACAAGTTCAAGTGCGTCCATTTTTTCATTTCACTTTGGGTCTCCTTCCATGTCTTCAAATAATTGTTATCAAATAACTCTTGATTTGTTGCCATACCTTCCCTTCTTTATTATTAAATATTCTCTACTTCTCTCTTCCAAACTTGATTTTTATAATAAAATAACTAGTACAACATATTAAATCACATATGATATAGTATATAATAAAATTCAATATGTCCTTTTTTTAATTCTTCCTTAGCTTTTCTAAATCATTCAGTTATGCAAAAAGGAGATATCACCATTGACCTAATGATTTTTATATATGATCTTATCAAAGCTTATACTTCTACTTATCAAGTTCTACAGATTCAAATAATATTTTCTTATCTAAGTTATCAAAGGGAAGAAAATTATAGCTATTACTATTATAACAATTTATATTATGACCACCATTGATTCATTTCTAATCAAAGCTCAGTATAAACCAATAAAAGATTTTAATAAACCTGTGTTGTCCCTCAGTCTTCTTTCTATATTTCCTGCCCTAGATTTCTAGGGCTCAAGTCTTTCTTTCTTATTTAATCTTACTCCAGTCTTTTTCCAAATCAGTTTACAAGTCTTATTTTCTTAATCTTCACCTCTCTTCTTGAGGTTAATCCATATAGCAGATCATATATCAGCCTCTTTCAGTCTCTCTAGGTCCAAAATAAAAAAGTCTCTTTTGCATTACTTCTTCTTTCAACAACCCCCCAGAATACAGTTCCTTCTTTATTTGCTTCACCTCACTTCCTGAGGCTAATCCACTTTTAGTACCATAAGTTCTTTAACTTCACCTCACTTCCTGAGGTTAATCCATATCAAGTTTTAAAATGAATTATTCTTCACCTCTCTTCTGGAGGCTAATTCAGTTTTATTTTGTAACAACTTTAAAATCCACAGGACTGCACCATTTTTTTCCACTCAATTTCTATTACGTCTCTATTATGTCCTCCCTTTATCTTCTGTTTTGTCTATCCTTTCAACAATGTCCTCCCTCTTTCCTTCCTCTCCTTTGCTGTTGTTCAGTTATTTTTTATGTCCTTTTTTAAAATCCTCAGTAGTTAAACATCTTCCAAATTTCTTCTATCAATTATTCAAAATGAAAAGGAAGGGGATTTTTAATAATGCTTACCAAAGTTTCGAGTCCTGCATGTTCTCCGTTCATTCGTCCAGACCTTCGTTCGTCCGCTCCTCCGCAACTGCGCACTTCTCTATTTTCCCAATTTCCCTCCTTCCAAATCAAAGTTCCTTTTCTTTTTAATCTTTATTGTGAAGCCTCTTAAAACCTAATCTATTTTCCCTGCAGATTCAATTGGATTCTTTTCTTTTTATGTTCTCTTTTTTTAAAAGAGGTCACTTGCCGGCGCTTTGCAGTTTCCTGGCTGCGAATCCATGGCTTGGCTCCGTCCTCCCATCCCGTTTGCGTCAATTCCTCCCCACCTTCTATTGGCGCTGGGACCATCTTGGATTCTGTGAGCAGCTCTGCTCCCCCCTATCTGCTAAGGGGATACTTTTAAGGGGGACCCTGGGTCCCCTGGGGGGTGTTTCCCCTGCGGATTTGCAGTGGCAGCCTGAGCCAGCTGTTCAGGCTACCTACCACGCGGACATCTTGCCAGAAGTCCAGCATCCTTGAATCTTACCTAGGTACGGTGAACACACTTTTTGTTCTACAGTTAGAAATTATTAGAAATTTTAAGTCGTTAGATCTTTTAAATTATATTAAATAGACCTTTTAAAAGATCATCAGTAGAATTAAGGGAATTAAAGCTTCTGAGGTTGCCAGTATGTTTAAGGCTTCTCAGAGCTTTATTTTTAACTCAGTTCCATGCTGTCTCAGTGTTAAAGAACAGTTAAATTCAGATGTTTTCACCCACACTGAGGTTGAGGGAGTATCAGTGATGAAGTTTACTGTTCCCATCAGCTGGAGGGCTTCCTTAAATGTAACATCTTGTATTACTTGGAAGTTAGGACAGTTGGTTTCACATTGCTGATACTGAAGAATGATTGCTGATAGGTTGCAGGGCTTGTGTGCTTTACCAATCTCCTCTGGTCTGCTCACACTTCTAGGGACACATTCTGTGTTCCCTAGGTGCTAGGATCAGGAATCCAGACTATGTAGGTAATTCTCTGAGTATCTCATGCCAGATAGACAATAGTAGTTTATTCCAGTGTGACAAACTGGCTCCTACCACATCCAGTTCCTCTTCCTTTAGCAGAGCTAGTTAAAGGACCAGGCTGCACGATGCCATTCCAACTTGGAAGTCCACAGAGAATCTAATATGAGTTGAAGGATCTGATTACAGAAAACAGAATTATAGAATCATAGAGTTGAAAGAGATAACGGCCATCAAGTCCAACCCCCTGCCATGCAGGAATACACAATCAAAGCACTCTCAACAGATGGCCATCAACCTCTGTTTAGAAACCTCCAAAGAAGGAGACTCCACGCTCTGAGACAGCATATTCCACTGTCAAACTGCTATTACTATCAGGAAGTTCTTCCTAATGTTTAGGTGGAATCTTCTTGTAGTTTGAAGATATTGCTCTGTGTCCTAGTCTCTGGAGCAGCAGAAAACAAGCTGGCTCCATCCTCCTTATGACATGTCTTCAAATATTTGAACATGACTGTCATGTCATCTCTTAACCTTCTCTCCTTTAAGCTAAACATACCAAGCTTGCTAAGCTGCTTCTCATATGGCATGATTTCCAGGTCTTTTACCATTTGGGCCCCTTCCCTCTGGACGTGTTCTAGCTTCTAAAATATACTTCTTGAATTGTGGTGTGGAATACTACACCTGGAATACACAACATTATTCCAGGTGAGATCTGACAAAAGCAGAATTGTGTTGTTGCTGTGTGCCTTCGAGTCATTTCTGACTTGTGGCAATCCTAAGGTGGACCTATGATGCAGTCTTCTGGGGTTGAGAGAGTATGATGCAACGAAGGTCGCCCAGTGGATTTCCATGGCCAAATGAGGAATCGAACCCTGTTCTTCAGAGTTGTAGTCCAAGGCTCAAATCACTTCACCACACTAGCTCTCCCCAAAGCAGAATAGAGTGGTACTATTACTTCCCTTGACCTAGACACTACACTCCTGTTGATGCAGCCTAGAATCGCATTGGTTTTTTTAGCTGCTGCATCACACTGATGACTCATGTTCAGCTTGTGGTCTGCTAAGATTCCTTGGTCTTTTTCACATGTACTGTGATCAAGCCAGGTGTCACCCAACCTACTTCTGTGTATTTCATTTTTTTTCTGCCTAAGTGTAGCACATTACAGTGCTCCCTACTGAAGTTCATTTTGTTAGTTTTGGCCTAGCTCTCTAATCTGTTAGGGTCGTTTTAAATTCTGACTCTGTCCTCTGGAGTATTAGCTGTCCCTCCTAATTTGTTGTCATCTGGAAGTTTGATCATTTGAATGCCCTCTCTTCCATCATCCAAGTCATTGATAAAGATATTGAATAGCGCTGGGCCTAGTAAGAACCCTGTGGTACCCTGCTAGTCACTTCTCTCCAGGATGAAAAGGAGCCATTCGTAAGCACCGCTTGGGTTCAGTTTTGTCAACCCATTGCAGATAGCCTAACAGCATTGTCTAGTCTAAATTTTACTAGCTTGTTTGCAAGAATATCACTTCTGTTCTCCAGGAATTCTGAAAGATTATTGCCAGCGGTTCTGAGATTACTTCTGTCAGCTCTTTTATTACCCTTGAGTGTATGGATATCATCTGGTCCTGAAGACTTGAATTCATTTAGAGTAACCATGTATTCGTTTACTACTTCTTTACTTATACAGTGCTGCATTTCCCCTACCACATCATCTGCTCCATTTTCCCCAAGTCAAGCACTATTTTCCTTTTGGGATAATCATAGAATCATAGAAATGTAGAGTTGGAAGAGACCACACGGGCCATCCAGTCCAACCCCCTGCCATACAGGAACACCCTCAAAGCACTCCCGACAGATGGCCATCCAGCCTCTGCTTAAAAACCTCCAAAGAAGGAGACTCCACCACACTCCGAGGCAGCATATTCCACTGCCGGACAGCCCTGACTGTCAGGAAGTTCTTCCTGAGGTTCAGGTGGAATCTCCTTTCCTGCAGCTTGAATCCATTGCTCCTTGTCCTGGTCTCTGGAGCAGCAGAAAACAAGCACTCTCCTTCCTCTACATGGCATCCCTTCAAATATTTAAACATGGCTATCATGTCCCCTCTTAACCTTCTCTTCTGCAGACTAAACATACCCAGCTCTCTAAGTCTATCCTCATAGGGCATGTCTTCCAGGCCTCTCACCATTTTGGTTGCCGTCCTCTGGACCTGCTCCAGCCTGACCATGTCCTTCTTGAATTGGGGTGCCCAGAATTGGACACAGTATTCAAGATGAGGTCTAACCAAAGCAGGGTAGAGTGGTACCAGTACCTCCCTCGATCTAGACACCATACTCCTATTGATGCAGCCGAGAATTGCATTGGCTTTCTTGACTGCCACATCACACTGCTGACTCATGTTCAGCTTGTGGTCTATTAAGACTCCTGGATCCCTTTCACACTTACTGCTATCCAGCCACGTGTCCCCCATCCTATATTTCTGTATTCCATTTTTTCTATCTAAGTGTAGGACCTTACACTTACCTTACACTTCTCTCTGTTGAATTTCATTTTATTAGCTTTGGCCCAGCTCTCCAATCTATCCAGGTCATTTTGAATTTTGATCCTGTCCTCTGCCATATTAGCAACCCCTCCCAATTTGGTGTCATCTGCAAATTTGATGAGCATGCCCTCTATTCCTTCATCCAAGTCGTTGATGAAGATATTGAACAGCACTGGTAATGCTGTAATAATGCTGAGGCAAAGAAGGTGTTGAGTAGTTCTGCCTTTTCTCTGTCCCCTGTTAGCATCTCCCCGTCTTCTCCATGCAGATGCCCTACCATTTCCTTGTTCTTCCTTTTGGTATGGACATATATAAAAAAAAAATCCTTCTTCGTTATTTTTAACCTGACTAGCAAGCTTGAGCTTGTTCTGCACTTTGGCTTTTCTGACCTTCTCCTTACACTTGCTGGCTATTTGTTTGAATTAATCTTTCGTGATTTTCCCCTTTTTCCATTTCTTGTACATGTCCCTTTTAAATCTTAGCTCAGTGAAAATTCTTTAGGCGTCCATCCCGGATTCTTTAAACACCTCCTATTTTTACCCCTCATTGAAATTGTTTGAAATTATGCCTTCAATATCTCACTTTTAAGAAATTCCCATCATGAACTGCCTTCTCTTTTAGTATTCATGACCATGGGATCACACCCAGTATTTTCCTTAGTTTACTGAGATCAGCTTACTTAAAATCTAGAACGTGTGGCTGACTACTCTTGGCTTCTCCTTTCTGCTGTATAAGAAACTCCAGGGGAACATGGCTGTTCCCACCTACGGATCCCTCTGCTCTCATCTCTTTAACCAGATCACCATTGTTGTTTAGGACAAGATCTAAAATAGTTGATCCTCTTGTTGCTTCTTCCACCGCCTAGACATTGAAATTGTCTGCAAGGCAAGTGAAGAATTTGTTGGAGTTTGTATTCTTGGCAGAGTTTGACTTCCAACAAATATCAGGATAGTCGATATCTCCCATTGCTACTATGTCTCTCCTTTCTAAATGTCTGATCGTCTGTTCCAGAAAGGCATAATCCAGGTCCTCAGTCTGACTTGGGGGTTTGTAGTAGACCCCCCACAATGACATCATTGTTGTTTCTCTCCCCATTAATTTTTACCCAGATTTTCTCAACCTTGCTTCCAGGAGTTAAGTCATGAATCCTTTCATAGGTATAAACATCCTTGACATATAGTGGTGCTATCCTTCTTTCCTGTTTGGTCTGTTTCTCTGAAATAGGTTATACCGCTCTTTTGCTTCGGTCAAATCATGAGACTTAACTGACCAGGAAAATACTAACTTGAAAATCTGGCAGAAAATGAATGGTTTTCTGTGGCCAATATTATAGTCTGGCATTCTTGAGTTTGTTTTTTAAAGTAAAAGTGAAGTGAGCGTTGGTGTTTTGAGCCCTGTCCCTTCCCCTCCTCCTAAATTTGCCAGGGCACAGATTAGAAATGGGTTCTTCAATCTCATTTTCTTCATCAGAAGTAAATGTTTACAGCATTTTCTAAAGATGTAGCTTGGCAGGTCAGCTTTGTCATGTGCTTTCTGGAACATAGAGAAGCAAGAATGCTTGAGTTTAAGCTGTATCAAAAGCAAGGAGAGGCTTTTCTGTAACACAATTGATGCAGCATTTTCTTATTTGAGTGACATCTCTCAGACGCCTCTTCTGGACTTGTTGTTCTAGTTCTGCTTGTTCATGCAGGTCTGCCGGGAGAAAGATCTCCGCCTCTTCCTGCAAGACAATACTGCTTTCACACCAATGGCCATACCATCTTTCCAGCCATCAGGAGCTGACCAGGTGGTAAGCAAGACACCAGTTGTGTTTTCCTCACCCAAGTCTTAGGGACAGAGTGGTGTTTTCCAATAGGATTATTAAAATAAATTTTCTTCCCAGACATCACTCCTGGATACAAGTGGCAGTAATGCTGGAGATATTGGACTGGAGAAGGAAGCACGCCGCTGGGCTGCTCGGGCAGCCAAAGATTATAAGATCCAAACTGTCAGCCAGGAGGTAAGCACCCAGGGAGGAGATGCCTGTGAAATTAGAGCATACAATCCATTTTTCTAATGAGATTGGGTTAATGGATGGGTATGAAAGAGAGAGAGATGTCCGCAACTCAGGGTTTCTCTCTAGGAGTAGGAGGACATGCTGCAATGAGTTGATTGACTCATCCATCTTGGGAGGGAGGACTAAACTAAAGCTCCCATCTCCACTGATGGGGAAAGCCCCACACCTATTATTTTTCCTGCCTAGATTAAGAGTGTGAAGTTTCTATAACAGCTCTGATCCTTGGGAGGCACTCCTACTGCTTCTTGCAGATTACAATGACACGTGTAGGTGAGCCAGATAGAATATATCACTTTTGCTTGCAATTTTGGTTGACTTTTTTGCTAGTTTTCTGTTTTTTGAGTACTAGGGGGTTTTGGGGTGTTGGTGGACATTTTTGGTGCATTTTTACTGGCTTTTAGGCAAAAAATATGGGGTTCTTGGTGGTGTTCCAAGATAAGTGGACATTTTCAGAGGCTTCAAAACTGATATTTGGGGTCCACATGTAGCCCATGGCTATATTTCACTGTCTTTGCCTTGTTTCGACAGAACTTTGCTTCAGTTTCTGGGTCTGTTTCTGGGACCAACTGGACATGCCAGTCCTAACCTTAAAGTTCTTAATGTCTCAGGCCAGATTGTTGAAAGGAAAACCTCTACCAATATGTACCTATCTGAACATTTTCTGAACCTCTTCACCATATGCCCTCACCCAGTGTGCTGTAATGGTTGACTAACAGGAAGGGAGAGTCTTTTCAGTAATTGCCCTTTTGTCCCTACAGAACTCACTAGCCCCCATGTTTTGGACTTTTCAGTGCCATGTGAAGACTTTTTTAATTTTCTGGTTTTTGAATCTTAATGTCTTCTAATGATCTGCTGACATTGGAAATACATTTTTTTAAATTCTGATACTAATATATCTTTTGCTGCTGGCTTTTATCTTGTATGTAAATTTTGTGGTTTTTATTTTTCATATGATTGTGTCTCCTTAATTGTAAGATGTCTAGAAAATTAGTGGTTGTTTGGCATAATGTTGATCTTGAAAATGACTGTAATGAATGACTTCATGACAGCTACAGCAGTAGCTGAAGATAAACTGTGAGTCAGACATTGACCAGTGGATTCCTCATTTAAAGCTAATATAGCCCAAGATCATTCCACCCTTATAGATAGAAATCCTTCTGGACTCTACTTCAGGATAGCCTAGTTGAAATGAAGAGTAAGAAAAAAACCATAACATATTTCACAAAAGGAGAGACAAAGACAACCAGGCAGACCTTGGGAGCGTTTTGCTTTTCCAAAAATAAATTTAAGATTCTGAAACTTCAAATTCCAGTCCTGGCAAAGATTCCACATCTTTGTGAGAAGAAACAACTTCAAGCTCTCAAGCAGTGAACAGCCTGAGAGGAACAGAGATTGGCAACAGGCTGAACAAGGAATAGATATCTACAGGGTTTCTTCTTTATCAGTTTCTCAGATGAGATTTCATCAATGTGGTAATGACTGTGCTTGCACATCTCATAGTGCAAAGTGCTCATATCTTTCTTTCTTTGGACAGTTTGTTGATCCTACAAGACAGTGATGCAAATGAATGACTGTAACATTGTTGCTTTGTGTTCAGCTAGCCAAAAATTCCTTCATGCCTGTCCGGCACCTGGAGTACCTAGTTGTGATAAGAAATTACTCCTTTCATCACATGGGAAAATATTCACTGAACCATCTGCCAGATCTTGCAGTTCAGGATTGCAGATTTTATGACTTTGGACCATTTCAGGGAACCGTAGAGATGATACCTTGGGCGTGCTTTTGTTCCAGCAATGGCTTCTTCTATCACATGACTCAGCTGTGGCTGGCTGTCCACATCTGGAAATCCAGGCTCTAGCAGCTGTCTGAAAGAGTGTCCAGTGGTTACTTATTGGAGAGTCATCTGACAAAGGACTGGATTTTTACATTAGAGTGGTAGGAAAATAAACTGGCAGAACCCTGGCTACCTAGGAGCACTGGACTTCAAAAGAACCAAGTCACAGCATTAGTTGGTTGGAGCTTTGTGTGGTGAGTTTAACTCTAGAAGTGTTTCTACCCTGTGCTCCGAATACTGACATTCTCTTTAGACAATGTCACAACCAAAGCTGACATAAATAAATATGGAGCTATTGGATCCAAAACACTTCTCAAGGGAAAAATAATTTCTTCTGTCATTTGTCTGTCATGAATGTTATATTCTCTGTTTAATTACAACACATAGAAAGGAACTTCCTAATTCCTGTGAAGCTACCAGAATAAATTGAGTGTTCATCTGTTGCCTTTTGAGCCATGCCTGTCACAGGTTCACCCTTGGTTGGTAGAAGGATGGGAGATCCGCCAACAAATACTACAACCAACAAATGCTGTAGGCTGTATTTCAGAGAGAGGAACTGGCAAAATCACCTCTGAGTGTTCTTTGCCTAAGAAAAAAAGCCTATGAAATGCAAGGAGCCACCTAAGTTGACCATAAGTGACTTGAATGCACACACTCACACTGTCACAGTTCCAATTATGAACTTGTCTAATAAACGGACAGTGCTGAACTCTGAGATAGTTGGATAGGTTCTAGTCAGAATGCACTGAAAGGGTAGATGCCCCTGTCATGCTCCTGGTGCAAAAAACTGCTTCATGAGTTCCATTGCAAGTAATCTCAAAAGGTTTTATGTGGAGCTTGGTTAGAATGAGCATACATTCCCATTAACCACAAAGATCAGGGTTTCTAAAGTTGATCCAGAAGTCAAATGGCCTTTTTGATGACCTCCACCTTTGCCAGACTTTGGAATGAGGGCCAAATTTTCAATCACTATCTGAGATGGTTCATTCATTTCAACTGGAGATTGAACAGCACAATCTTCTATTCTGTGGTGACAAATAGTGGGTACTGTGTTGGTGACCGTGGTGTAGTGGTGTGAGTGTTAGACTACAGTTCTGGAGACCAGGGTTCAAATCCGTGCTCAGCCATGAAAACCCACTGGGTGACCTTGGGCAAGTCGTTCTCAGCCTCTGAGGAAGAAAAAGGCAGACCTCCTCTGAGCAAATCTTGCTAAGAAAAACCCATGATAGGTTCTCCTTTGGATGACCATAAATTGGAAACGATTTGAAGGCAAACAACAACAACAATAACAACAGCAATGGTGACCAGATCCTCTCTGAGAAGTTTTTCATTGCTGTTGATGGAGAAGGAAAATTCTTGCTCCTAGAACATTATTTTCCTGAGTCCTGCTTTTTCTTCAGGCAGGTTTGGATCAGGGTCTTAGACATAATTAGGCTGAAAAGACAAGTCCCCATTCTTTCCAGCATTGTGAACAGCAAAAAGAGGGATCTTTTTTCAGGTTATAATGTGAAACATTTTTTCTCAGGCACTGATAGTTTGTGTGTTTCGCTCATGGAAGTATCACACAGTGCTAAAGTTTTAGTAAGGATTTCTTTGAACAGCCTTTTTGGACTGTTCTGATGTAGTTATTTTCTTAAAAGAATCTCTCTTGGTAGCTCTAACATCAGCTAGGAGAATGTCAGAAATAGAAGTCCCATTCATACAGCCCCATTTATATACCTTTTATGAGGATAAAGTAACTTTATGCATAGAACCATCTATTTTTGGTGAAAATGAGCTCTGTTTTTATTAGTTTCAGGTAATTTGCTTGTTGCTCTTTGTTTTGTTTTGTTTTGTTTTGTTTTGTTTTGTTTTGTTTTTGTTTTGTTCAAGACCTGCATATTGCAGGGAAGAAGAAAGGCACATGCTAGATATTTGGAGGGCTGTGTATACTATTTTAAGAGATTAACATAGAGATCACCATCAATTTTGCTTTTCATAGCCTTCCATCTATCTAACAAGAAGGGGAGGGTTTTTTACACTTAGAATGGGGTGGGCAATTGCATGGGAACCAGGGGCTTATGTCCCCTACAGTTGCTGTACAGTGGGACAAAATACCTTAGTTTTCCTCTGCAGTCCTTCACAAAAAGCAGCAGGAAGTGATGTTGCTTCACTTCCTGTCAACATTTTTAGAGATGACTCTAAAGGGAAAATAAATATATTTGGATACTTTATTTGTTGGGGGGGGCATTTTGGGGGGGCATGTTTTCATGTGCTTGGGTGTCTTTTTGCGTTTTGGGGGATGAATGCCCCAAAATATGGCAATTTTTTTTAAAAGGGTCTGGGGAGCCTGGGGCCAGAATGGGGTCTTGGGGGTACAGTATGCCTATCCTTAACTTAGATACATTCAGCAGTGTATAAGCACAGCCTGCCAAGCTCAGTATTTACCAGCCCTTGAAGGTATTACAGCTCATGGAGTAAAAGATGATGCAATTCCAGCAGTTCTTGATACCCTGCACCATGTTGTAATACAACTGCCAAGGTCTCACCTTTATTTTTTGTGAAACACTACAAAGTCAAGCTTTTTGCAGCAACCAGTGTCATTGTTTCAAGGCAGGTTTTGCTTCAAAACAACTAGTCTTATCATAAGCAATTTCTTACCTCAGATAGAGGGAATTGCTTTTATAAATCCCCTTTCAGGATGTCTTCCCACACCAAGCTAGAGTGGAACATTGGATTTACTATGAAAATTCCTGTGGTTTGGAGGTGAGAGGACACTCTACCCCTACCCAGTGAAAATACTAGCAGGGATAACACTCTTGGACTTGTATAGATTTCTATTTTGAGATTCATTCAAGTGAGTCAATTTCTTTAATTTCATTTCTAACGCTTTTCTCAACTTAATTATTTTGTTATAGGCTATTTCCAGAGCTTGTGTCCAGCTGGTATTTCAGTCGGTCGCTGTCTTTGTTCAGTGATTTTAAATACATATTATGCTATGCCTCAAGCTGGTAGTTCATCCAGAAACTGATGAGTTTATTAACCTTTTGGAGAATGTCCTGCCACTTTCAAGTAGAAAGAATACTCACTGTAATTCTAATCTTGGCTTCTAGTCTCTTCTTTTGGGGGTGTGGGGGCTACTGTGACTAGTGACCAAGGTGTTTGGGTTGATTGAATGTTCACTGTGGGGTTTTATAGGTTCTACAGAGAATGGAAACTAGGATACAGCAGGTCCCTGAGGCAGAGATGACCAGCATGGAGAAAAGGATAGAGGAAATAAGAGAGAACATACGGAAGGCAGAGGTATGTCTGACTGCACACTTCTAGTCCACCTCCTGAGTGGTCTTCAGTGCCTGTTTGCTTCATATGTATTCTTCGTACCATAGTGGGCTGCTTGTCATTCTTCTCTATTTCTGCGTGTATGTGCACATGCTTTTTGATGCTATTGCTGGCTTGACTGCAAATATAGAAATAGGGGAGCTCCATCATAATCAGGAAGTTGCTACATCTTTCTTTCAATATATGGTGAATGTTCATGTCCTCACATGTTGAGCAATTTCTGGTTTCAGGAAGATGTGAAATCTCGATTGCAGTGTGACATAGACAGGCCTTTGCTTTGTCCACTTGAGAGCTGGGTGGCTTATTCCTTTCTGGTGTGTTTAGTCACCCATGGTAAGATCTGGAGTGGGAGTGAGGAGTGTATCTCAGCTTTCCATCTCTGCCTTGCATGTGATCAATCCAGATATGGAAAAAAATTAACTCTTGTACTGAAAGAGGGACAATGGATATAAGTTATGCTGTAGAGAAGATGAAAGGTTAGTGGGTGGAAAGGAACTGAAAGCAGTAACTGAAATATTTTTCTAGGCGTAGTACACAGACTCTATTGCTAGGAGTACCTGGGGTATCCTTTTAAATCTAAGAATCCCAATTTTACCTATTTTGCAGATAGACGCCATTATTAGAACCTAGCTTACATAATATAAATGTCACTACAAGTGTAAGTCAAGAATTTGGACACCCAGTGGGGTTTGTTTGTTTTCTCAAGCTGCTTTGTTGTTAAAATGCAAAAAGTGGAAGCCCAAATAGAGAGATATAAGGTATTGGTAGATCAATTGGTTTTGGTGATCTAGTTCATTTTTTAAAAAAAAAAAGTCTAATATTGATGATGGGATGAAGGTCTCTGTCAAGCCCTTACAGCCAGGGCAAAGGTTTATGGATGTTGGAAAGATGATATCATTCATTCACGGTGCTGAATTGCACTTCCAGAATATAGTTTTCATTGGGAGCAGCTGCTTTCCTTCATTAAAAAGCCAGCATTGCCATTGTCTCTTGCCCCTTTGCCGTTATTTATTTGAGGAAGGAATTGCTGTTTGATTTCTTGGTTTACAAGGCAGTCACTGTTCTCCTTTCAGATCAGCAAAGTGAAGGCTGAGGCACGGTTAATACTACTGCGGGAGGTGGGCCTCGATGTAGACACTTGGCTGGCAAGTGCCATGGGGCAAGTTCTGGATGAAATGGAGCAAGAGCGGCGGCTCAGTGAAGCTCGCAGGTCTGAGCAGGGGTCAACGCCTACAGTAAGAATTGTTTCTCCATCTGTTCTGATAAAGATCACACCACCCAAGAAACCCAGATCTATGGAACGAACAATTGCCTCCCCCTCCACATGCAGTCACATCATTTGTGCTCCTCCTCCCAGCACAGATACATGTGAAAGGATGTAGAGACTTGGAAGTTCTTTGATTTGTAAGTGCTTGTGGTAATACCTAGGCCTAGTTCAAGGAGGGTTGGATCCCATGTTGATTGTTTGCAGTGCTTGCCCAATTTTTCAGTCAATAGATTTTCACATTCTGGCAAATGTATATGTATGTGTATCAAAAGGGAAAGAGAAAGAGAATTTTCCCTCCTGGAAGCCTCTAGCAGTGGTCATCCTTCTTTAAAACAAGGTATACCCCACCCTCAGCCTTGTTCATCTCAAAAGATTTTTTTACTAGACTGGAAGCAGACTTTGGCTGGAATCCTCATGGTGACTTGACACCAGTGTAACACTCCCATTATGCTAACAAAAGGCACTTTTTGAAGTGGTGCACAGCAGTAGCAGACAGATGAAAGAGAAAGCCACCTGTATTGTGAGAGCAAGATGCACTGCCAGCTCTTGAACAACTGAGAAGCCAGCAGGGAAACTTTAGTTCTTGGCAGCAGGGACTTCCTACGCTATCCTTGCTGCTGAGGTGATACCAGCGGCTCTTTTTCTCCTGCTGTACTGATGTCACCTATGTTGGTGTGGTTATGCTGGCCAAGCATAATCACATCCTTAGTATTTCAGTTTATTTTTTGTGGGGTGGTGCAGCTCAAAGGAAGAAAGGGAGTGATCCCTTTAGAGTTTATAAACTCCTGTTGTACAGAAGGAACGAACGTGTTATGGTGGTGAAGTTTAGATGGATGCACATTTTGGACATCATCTGTGTCTTCTCAGCTCAACTAAGGAACAACTTCTTGTTGAAATGAAGCCCCTCCCAAATCTTCAGTTGCCAGTGTAAAGAAATAAATATTTGCCTTGGTTCTCGCCTTCTCCTGGTAACCTGCTTTTTTCACTGAAGTGAGAATCTCCCTGACCCCACTGACCTGAGTCTCTCTGCATTTTGTCTGGAACTGCCTCTTACATGTGCTTGAGCCATCACTACTCTGCTGTAGGGTATTTCTGAGAGTAATAACTTAAGACTTTTCAATAGGCAGAAGATTTTGACCTTGCTGAGTTTGAAGATTATGATGACAGCACAGACCTGTTTGAAGACACAAGGCCAGGCCCCAGCATGGCTCGAGTTTTTCCTTTTTCCTGCAGAGTGTTCTTCCCCTACCAGGTAATGCCTCCTTCCTTCTCTGTCTTACTGCATGCCAGTCACATCATAATCGGTTGTGTAAAGGCTTGGAAATCATCTCTGGGTGTTTTTCAGGAGTGTGGACAGGGATGCCTCCAGAATTTTAAGGTACCTCAGACTGGAAACCCATTAAGTGACCTTAACAGCAAATTAATCTACAAAGTGCTTCTTGTGCCATAAAAATGGAGGGTTCTAATTTCTTCACCTCACCTGTCAAGAGAAGGAGAAATCATACAACCTTCAAGATTTGCTGCCATTATTTCTTGACCTTGATTTATCATTGTGGCAGAACTGCTCCAGTGTGCAGACTACTAGGGGCATCCTGTGCTGGGAGCCCTGGTGTTTGTCTAGCCCAGCTAAACTCTGACAGCCTGCCTTCAGTAGGAGCTGTCTTGTCAATGCCAGGCTAATGCACAAACCCAGTTAATTAAAAGGCTTCTAATAAATACAATTTTCTTTACAAGTGTTATCATAGTGTCATAGAATTATAGAGTTGGAAGAAACCGCAGAGGCCATTGAGTACAACCCCCTGCTATGCAGGAACCCACATCAAAACACTCCCAACAGATGGCCATCCAGCCTCTGCTTAAAAACCTCCAAAGGAGGAGACTCTACCACACTCTGAGGCAACAGATTCCACTGCCGGGCAGCTCTGACCATCAGGAAGTTCTTCCTGAGGTTCAGGTGGAATCTCCTTTCCTACAGCTTGAATCCATTGCTCCTTGTCCTAGTTTCTGGAGCAGCGGAAAACAAGCCTGCTCCCTCCTCGACATGACATCCCTTTAAACATGGCTATCACGTCTCCTCTTAACCTTTTCTGCAGACTAAACATACCCAGCTCCCTAAGCCATTCCTCATAGGGCGTGGCTTCCAGACCCTTCATCATTTTGTTCACCCTCCTCTGAACACATTTCAGCTTGTCAATGTCCTTCTTGAATTGAGGTGCCCAGAACTGGACACAGTGTTCCAAATGAAGTGTAACAAATGCAGGGGTTAAACCTTTTGTTGTTCTTTCTGTTAGGATTAACACATCCAGCCTACCCAAAAGTTCCATTCTGTTAAGGCTGACATAGCTTTGGGCCTCAGCATGTCTAAAACCAGCCCTGAATGCTGTGATACTTGAATAACTGCTGCTGCTGTTGCTTCTTTGTTGTGACATCATGTGCCTTCTTAATTGTCAGGCCCGCCAGTCCGATGAGCTGACCATTGTCCAGGGAGAGGAGTTAGAAGTCATTGAAGATGGTGATGTGGAAGAATGGGTCAAGGTTGGTGCAAGAAAGCTAAGTTAGGTTTCTGTCAGCTATAGTACTTGAATAATTTGGCAAGAAAAATCTATTTCTAGGGTGGTGATCAACAGTATGAGTGGGTGCTAGACAGTATACAGTATATTGGAGATTATTTCACCATCCCTAGTAGTGATGCTGCTGCCTAGGTCTAGATGCAGATCCTTCTATTCGCTGGCAGAGCGCTAAGTCCTGCAGTTGTATTTATGCAGTGGCAGCATTCTGGTGACCATTCTGGTATCTTTTCTAGGTCCTGTGGAGGGTGGGCAGATCTATGCCTGCACCAGATGGGGAAGTGCTTGTAGAAGAGGGTACTGGGTGTCACCAACATAACCTGGAGTTTTTCTGGAGTAATGACCCAGCCACAGCTCAGACCTGAGAGAGAAATGAATCTAGATTATTCCCTTAGGTGGAAGATGGCTCGTTGCAGTCTGACCTGGGTGTCTAGTTCTTCCCCAATGACACATAAGAGGAAGGGACCATTGCAGGCTTATTGAAAGGTGTTTTCTGATTGTTGTTTCTCCCACTTGCCTTCAGGCACGTAACAGTTCAGGACAGGTTGGATATGTCCCTGAGAAGTATCTCCTCTTTCCGGATTCAGCAAGTAGAGAACGACCAGCTCCAGAAGGGAACAGGCAAGAAGGGTCCTCTGATGTGTCCTTGGAGAGGGAACTGACGAACATCATGAGCATGGACTTGACACTGGAGCCTGGAGGTGTGTATCACTGAGCTAGAAAGAGAACTGGGAGCTGGGGAGGAGATGGATACACATAAAGGGGGGCAGCAAACATGTGCCCCAGCTACCTTTTCATCTTTGCCTATTCATGTTATGTGGACAGAATCCAAGGGAGCCTCTGCTGAACCTGACCCCTGGTAGAGGTGCTCCGCCTGTGCCTGAAAATGAGTTTATTATGGTTTATTTAATTGGTTCTGCTCTTTCTCTATGGGTATAGATTACAGGTAGAGAATGGCCCTACAAATGTGGCTTGACAATACCTCCCATCAGCCCCATCATCAGCAATAGCGAGGGATGATAAAAGTTGCAGTGCATCAACATCTGGATGGCCACATATTTCCCATCTCTGATATAGATGGTATGGAACCCACCTGCGTTATTAGAAGACTGTGTCCTCTGTTTGCCTGCAGTTTCACTGGTGAGAGCACTCTACGACTATGAGGGTCAGAGCTCAGAGGAACTCAGCTTTCCTGAGGGAGCCATAATCCGGGTGCTGCCCAGGGAAGAGGGAGCTGTAGATGATGGCTTCTGGAAAGGGGACTTCAATGGGAAAGTTGGGGTTTTCCCATCACTGGTGGTGCAAGAAATAACTGGCATTCAGGAGGGAACTGAGCAGGTGAGTCCTATATGTCCTGGGGGAATAGTTCTGTTTCTCTGCCAAGATCCTATCCTATTTAATATGAGTGGAGTGGAAGGTTCTGCTGGTGTACATACAGAGAGATCCAGAAGGGCAACACTGGCAGATCTCCCATCACGAAAGCACACAGCACCAATTGGTGGCTTTTTTGAGTGGTGGCAGGAGGGCAGGGGCTGTGCCTTGCACTGGCTAGCTGCCATTATGTAGATGCATAAAACTGTTGTATAGGGAGGTAGTGGATAATGTCTTGTGGAACATCTGCAGAAATATGTGCTTTATGTATCCCTTAGTTATGCTGGCATAAGTCACAGAGAGGATTCTGGCTACTGTCTTCTCCTGGAAACAAAGTCTGGACCCATTATAGGCACCCATGTGCCTTGTGAATATTTTACGAGGGGTACACAACTTTTATCTCTGGTGAATATGATGAATCCCAGCCCTCCTCCCAGGCTTGGGAAGCAGGAGGGAAATCACAGGAAAGCTGCGAGTTTGTAAATGAATTTGGGGACAGTTTCCTCCATCCATTTAGCTTCAAGCTCAGAAAAACACTGGGGCTGCTGCATTTGTGTTGAGATTTTGGAAGCATTCCAAGCCACACAGCCTTCCTTCCAGCCTTCCCTCTAAGCTTTGAGCTGCAAGTTTCACTGGACAGTTGTCCCTGAATGGGTGGTGTGATTTGGAGGCCTTGGGACACCTCTTCAACTCAGTGTGAAGTTAGCATGCTTGTTTCTTTCCTGCTGGTGGGTGGACACAATCCTATCTGGTTACCAAAGCTAGACAATCTGATTGACATGACACTTCCGTGAAAACCATTTAAAAAAAACTAGCTTCCCCTTTTATCCTTTAGCACAGTAGATGTGGCTTTTGGCAATGTGGCCTCTTCTGAAAACTCAGAAGAATGTGAATAGGTTGCTGTTTTGCACCGTTTGTAAAATGAGAACTGTCCAGTGCTGAAGCCTGTGTAGAGTTGCAGAGTTTGCTCTGAAATCTCTAATCTTGGGGGTTTGTGGTGGTAGTTTAATGGTTACACACAGGGAAAGGCACTTATACTTGCTCCAAGGAACTACAATCCATGCTACATATATTCTGGTGTAAGGCTTGTTGAACCCCATCTCAGTTTAGGCAATGGGAAATCGTTTTAAGCTAAACACACAGCCCTAGGAGCATGCTAGCCACCAGTTTTGTCACCCGATACACATGGAAGGTGATGTCCTGAAGAGGAGAATCTCTCCTATCCATGCAGTTTCTGAGTGCTGTTAAAATCATTGTCTTCCAGATTGTTGGGAGAGCCTCCATTATATCGGAGACTCTCTTTGAGAAAAATCACCTACTCAGGATAGAGAATGGTGGAGAGAGTGAAACTAGTATACTCCCCTACCTCACAGATTTTGTGTAAAAGTGTTTTCTAGGAATTGAAAAGGAGAAATCACGTCTTTTTCTTGCTGGTGTCTTGAAGGTTTCTGCTTGTCTTCCTCTTTTCAGTATCATCTAAAAATAGCTTGGCTTTCTTGTTTCAGGAACTACTTTCACCGTCCCCTCCAGCCTTCTCCCCCCCAATCCTTGATCATGGCATAGTCTCTTTTCCTGACATTCAACAAGAAGGTGAGTTACTTGAGGATAATCAGGGTGCACTAAAGGGTATGGATACATTACAGATTCCTAGCATTGTTGCAATGGGGCTGTTGTAGGTTTGAACCAGATCTCTAGTATAGCTTACGTATTCTTAAAGAGAATAAGAGAGGGTGTGTTTGTGTTTTCAGAGAGTAAGTATAGAGGTTAGTCCTACACTTTCTACATAATAAAAGCTTTGGCATTGGTGTTTTGTCTGCTTCTAGGTGGCTGGCAAAGAAACACAGCTAGTGAGCACAGTTCACCTGACCTGAATGCACCGCGCATTCGCCCAGTAAGTTCTTCCTGCATATACAGCATGATGAGGTGGATCAGAGGCTTAACATCCCTTGTTTTCATTGTTTCTGTTCCCAGGCTTGCATGTGGGTGGGTGTTCATTCATGTGTGCACAGCACAGAATTAGGCTGTGATCTATTCTTTAACAAGTTTTCTTGTTCTTCTTGTTATCTTGCCCCTCAACAGAATTCCTGTGGGGTAATAGTAGAATGGGCATGTAATTTATTTTAATCTTGCAAACCAATTGTTACAGAGAGAGAGAAAGCCAGCTTATTACAAGTTTGAATGAAATGTAGAAGACAAGGACACTTGGATCTTGGATCTGAGTAAGGTGTATCAGCCAGCCTTGGCTGTTATAAGCAGTTTCCTATGAATCTGATTTTGTGGGGATGAGGAAGCAGAGCAGGGTGGAAGATACAGAGCTGAAAGGATGAAGAAAATGAGAAATGGGGTTTTGCTGAATTTTGGGGAGAGAAGTCAGCATTTATTGAGGCAAAATCTTTTATGATTTTACTGCATTTTAGATATTATTTTGAAGCTCTCCTAAAATGATTTGGTCCTCTCACCTGCCCACCCCATTATATAAACCCATAACAAAAAAAGACAGAGTTGAGCCTCCATTTTCTTGGTCATCTAGGTTGACCAACTAGTTCTCTCCACTGCAAGAGAGAAACTCTAGGATTATTTAAAAGAAACAGGTCACATTTTAAAATCACCCATTCCATGCGCTAGCGAGCTAGCTAGCTAGCTATATATGTGCACGCACGCACTGTGTGTGCGTACATGCACATACACGTATACAAATACGCATACATACACACAGTCCTTCCTCCACATTTGTGGGTTTGACCTTCACAAATTGGGGGAGGCATGCACAAGTCTTCCTTCTCCCTTCCAGAACTCCTCCCTCTTATTTCCTTGCCTCTGGCCCTGGTGCTGAGAACTTGCATGATGGAAAAGGCAGGGGAATGGGAGGGGAGGTACATGCAAGCCTTCCTTCTCCCCTCCAGAGCTGCCCCCTTCCATTCCCTTGCCTCTGGACCTGGCATGCAAAAGGCAAGGAAATGGTAGGGAGATCGTGGGGGGGAGTTATTCACTTTTTTGCAAAAGTGGGGAGGCCACTGTAGTTTAACAAGAATTGCTTTATCTGTCTGGCTTTGACAAAGGACACAGATAAAGTTCACTCACATTTCCCCTACTTTGCCACAGGGAGCACTTAACAGCACTCTCCCTGGGCTGTTAAGCTGTAGTTTGTATTCTTCAGCTAGATGCTGAACAGACAGAGGCTAACTGTCTGCACTGATCTTAAAACCTGTTGTCTGGTTTTAGAACAAGTGTTTCAAGTTTGTCCTAGATCTTTCTGCAGTGGGTTATGTTGTATTAGGCCTTGCATTTAAAAACATATTTTACTGTGATGCACATAATGGAAATGATGAAAATTATGGTAAGGTTTATGAGAAAGTCCTTTGTCTTTCATCTTGAGTAAACCTTAGCAACACTTCAAATGGTACAGTAAACATATAGTGTGAACGAAGCCTTGTTCAACATTTGGAAGTTAGAAGAAGGGCTGTCTTAGCTAAGTGATTTCAAATCCTGAGTTTAAGTTAGACTGGCCCCGGCTTGATAAGCTAAAGGTGTGGTTTCACATGGTCTTCATTGGGAGGATGGCCTTGTGTTAGGCCTCCAGTAAAATGTGATATAGTTTAGAGTTGCTATAAGAAGCATCTTCCGGGTGGTTCGTCCCCCACAGACTGAAGACACTTTTGAGCTAGGACAGCTTTCCTCATCACCACGAACAGAGATAATACATATTTTAGGGCCAAACTAGACATTTGAAGGAATTCTGTTACTTCTTTCTCTTCTACTTTCTCTCCCACTTTTTGGTAAATAATTCTGGGCAGGTAAAACTCAGGAAGATCAGGAGAGGAGCTTGATTGTTTCCTTTCCTGGGTTTTTTTTTCCAGCTCAGACTTTCTTTCCACGTGTTGTATGTATCTGTGGGGTTCCCTTTGTCCTCCAGAAAAAGTGGTAGAAAGAATCTTGAAATTCTTTTTGATGTGTTTGGTTCTTTCTAGAAGATTCTTTTAAGCTAAAGTGTTCTTTTGCCTGCCTTACTGCTGAAGTATGTGGGCACAAGGCATAGAGTACACTTCACATATTCTTCCTTTCTCTTCCTTTCTGCAGGTTCGAGCTCCCCCACCTCCACCATCTAAGGCTTCAGAAGCTGATACAGTGTCTGGCCTTGATTAATCCTGCATTTCTCAGAGATGAGAGGCTTCCCCACAAAGGTTTACATCCCCTGGAAACTGGTGGTGACCCTAAGCAAAGCTGTTTCTGCTTCAAGTTCTTGGGTGTTAGTAGATGCTTTGGAGGCTGTGCCTACATTCTAAGCAGGCAGTGCTGTGGGGATGCCGAGAGGAACACTGCCGCTGCTGTGATGAGCTTCTCTACCTCAAATCAAGAGAATATGCCTAAACAGAGTGACTGTTCCAGAAGAGTTTGCCAAAGAAATGGGCACACGTGCATATGTGTTTCCGTATGTGTACTGAGCTTCAGCCCTAACACCTAGACATGGCAGGCTCCCCCTGCTATGGATATTCCCTGGACCATGACATGGGGTTATGCAAGCAGCTTTCCTTTTTGTGGGTCAGGATAGGAGCTGGTCTCTCCTTTTGCTTTAAATGCTGCTAGTTAGCATTTGTTTGCACTATTATCTATGAACTATTTTTGCCCTTCCAAATTGGGAAGACAGGAACTACTGTTCCCTTAAACTGCCTCTTGTTCTTTTACTGCTCCCTGCAGTCAGCTGGGTCCTGTGCTGCTTCCCTGGCAGGCAATACACAATGGGTGGGTGTTGACCCAATAAACAAACACCATTCTGCACATTTTCAGCGCCTTTAATTGATTTTGTTTACACTGTATTTGAACATGAAAAGATGGAAGGGGAAGGAAGAGTGTCATGGCTTATTGACTGGATTATACAGAACAGCATGACAGGAAGGATCTGGAGGAGTTCTTAACTAGCTGGTCTCCAGGTTCAGGGCTCTGTTCCTATGGAGCAATGCCTGCCCAGAATTGTTCTGAGAATCTCCAAAGTTTGTGCTATACAAAGCTGCTCCATCACCACTCCACCCAAATTGACGGCATGTACTTGGTTGAAGACCACACAAATGTTCAGAGCAAAACACTTACTTAGCTGTTCTTTAGGGGATAATGTGACTAGTGACAACCAGAGCACAATCTGAACCACCAGGCAGGGAAATACTTATTTAAGTGTTGTTATTGCAGTGCAGAGAAAAGTGCCTTTCTGCTGAACTAAGTGAGACAGAACTCTATACAAGAGACCATGGAACTGGAGTTTCTGAGCTGTGATAGCTGCTCTTCTTGCAAATAATGAGAACTTTTGGGCTCATCCTATTTGGGTAGAGCCTAAGGCCTAACTACCAGCCTAACATAGCTTTCAGGGACCCTTGTTTCCTAACTACAGTGCAGTCAAATAACTTTAAAACAGCCTGGGCTTGCCACTAACATCTGTGTTCCAGCTGCCAGTAGGGAGGGCAGAACTCAGAACCTATTCCCCTTAAGTGAATACTCATTTCACTTACATTGGCCCAGTTCTGATTTCTCTTGCTTTTGCACGAGTTGCATTTTAACTTGCAATAATGCCTTCAGAAAGAACCTTAACTAGCATGCAAGAGGATGGTGCTGTTGCAGAAATGGTACCATCTGGAACAGCATGTGCGTTTCCTCTAAAAATGGCCTAATCACAAACTGAATGATTCTGAAGAACTTCAGGGCTGGGTCACCCGGAATTGCCAGGGAAGGGTATATTGAGGAGATGAGCAATGAGATGAAACTGTTTCACTTAGTCACTTGCCTCTGTCAGTGGCTGAGAGCTTTAGGTTATGAAACAAAAGTCTGATATTCTTGAAAGCACCACATACTGAATCCAACCATAGTGAGGAAGAGGATTCTGACTTGTGGAAGAATGCTGATGGATCCTGACCTCCCAAATGTCACATGGGCTTTAACAAAGCTTTCAAGAGAACAGGAAGGCTGGATTTTCCAGCTGTACGGACAGCTGCACAGCAAGATTCTGTCCCTATGGATAGCATTTCTTCTGCTGTTTGGATAACTATTGTGATGGGGATGAGGCTTTTGGCAAGTGCAGTAGTCTTATTGATTGAAGTAGCACATTGTGGTGCTGTTGGTCAGGCCATACCACGTACTGTGTAGCTCTTCTTGGCCAGGCCTGGTTTGATCTGATCTGGTTGTTTCATTCTTGCAACCCTGATGGCAGTTCCTTTGGCAGCCCTGAACTGGGAGCAGCTACAATCTGAAAGAGAAGTGAGGGTGCAGGAGAGAGCAGGAATCATGATCATTAGCTCCTGCAAAAACAAATGCAGACACACAACGTCAATTTCCAGCTGATGTGCTAATTTGTACACACCAGTACAGATGTGTTCTATAGACATGAGAAGATTTTGTTCTGGCTGCTAGCTTTACTGCAATTTTTTTCAGAACTTTTCCTTCAAAGGTTTGGCAAACTGTCTGATAAAAATTTGAAAAAAGGAGAAATATATGCCGTTAATGTCTGAAAGATAAAAAGATTAAAAAATATGGATTCTTGTATTACAGTGCTCTCTACATCTTCAACTCAGCATAAGACAGGGTCTCAGGGTCTCTCCAGGTGTAGATGAACTAATTTTCCCATCATCCCTCACCATTCACCTGGCTGCTTTGGTCTGATGGAAACTGGAATGCATCAACATGTGGATGGCCACCTTTTATCCAGCCCCAAGGCAGAGAAACATATTATTCCTCAAATAGGAGCTTCAACCCTATGCGCTGTTTATGCTGCCTGGACAGCTTTAAGATACTGACTGACAGTATACTCTGACACATGTTTATTCAAAAACAAATCCCACCAAGTCCAACAGGAATTGCTCCCAGGTTGGCTTGGTTAGGACTGAAGCCTAATCCTGGTGTATCTTAATTTGAAGATACAGCCATGCAGGGACTCTATATCACTATATCTCCAGATTTTCACTAATACAACTTAGCTAATGTTGAACCAAACAAGCTGTTGGCATTATGGGCAGAGAAAAATGTACAGTTACAACCCAATATCGGTTATTCAGAAAAGCAGTTCCATTGAAATCAATAGAGACCTAGAGAGGGGGCTGACCTTTAATTTTTATTGTACTGTGCAGCTAAGAGTGCAAGCCTTTCCTCAAATTAACATCAGATAGATGAGGAAAGGATTACATTCCTTAACACTCATGTAACTCAACCTTACAACAGTCAAGTGAAATTATACTAGTGGTATCAATAAAGATTTTTTTTACAGTAGCTACATAGAATTCAGCTGTTTTATCTTTTCCTCCCTACCTTTTTTCTTCTTCCTGAGGAAACACTCAGAAATGTTAAGAAAACACAGTGAGATTACAAATACATAATGACCTTGGCTGCTTCTATATGTGAACCTTTTTTCTTTTTTGTTTCTTGCAGAACAGCAGCATAGTGTCCAAAAACTTAATTCCTTTTATGTTTTATTGCAAAGAAACCCATGATATCTTATCCACACCAAAGAAGTGAATCATGCTGAGTTGCACTCAGACTATTACATATCTGTTCTTCTCACTGCATTTTTTTTCTTTTGCATACCTCTATACTGATCTTCTTGTGAGCATGGCTGCAGAAGCTTCATACCTGCATGGGCACCCCCTCACGATGCCCTTACTCCTGGAAACATAGTTCACCATAACATTAAGAATCAGGTTTCCCTGGTAGCACTTTCTCATTTTCAAAAGATACCATTTCATTTTTTAACCAAAACACGTAAGAAGCTCAGAAGCCTCTATTTTGCTAATCACTGTTAAGTCAAATATGTTTAGTTTCTGGAATAAAAGTCTTTTGAGTTTTGAAAGAAGAGGAGGAAAAAATGACACCAGAGTATTTGTTCACAGATTACCCACCTCTAAATATGCACAGAAAAAAAAATATTTCTTACATTCTAAATTGGAAGGCTTAACAGATAAGCAAAACATGGGGGAACAAATCCAAAGTGGCAAGCCTGAAGCATTCTGTAATCCCCAAATTCTGGCATAATTTTTAAAAACTGCATGCTCACAACATCTGGTATACTCAGAGAACTGAACAGGGGAAGCATGGGAGGGTGAAATGGCAATGACCATCTTCTCCCAAACCTCTGGGAATGAAGCATTATGGAGCATCCACTTCTTTAAAGATTTGTGCTTCTGATCTGGGTCTTTCTGTCTGATCATATTCCTCCTGTTCAGAGGGGAAAATCAGGGAAAAAATGACTAAAGAGTGACAATGTCATCTAGATGTCTTGTGAAATTACATTTTCCACCATGCCTAATGCGTATTGAAAGGTCCATCTTGAAATACCCAACTTCATGACCATTGCTAGAATTTTATGGATAGGGCAAGATGACTACATAATTTTGAAAACTATCTAGAAGCACTGAAACAGAAGACCAACAAATGATGCTTTTCAATCATACTGCCTCATTCATGAAATTTCACCAGGTGTCCAGACATCCTCTTCCATTCTTTCCCACCACTTTTTCTGTTTTTACATTCAACAAATATCTGCTAAGAGATTTCAGGTGCCATCGTTGAAAGTTTATTATCAAGCATGTTGCTTAGATATAATTAAAGATTGGATACAAGTAGAAGATACAACAACAAAAGAGGTGGAAGGAATAAATAATAGATTTGGTTGGCACAGATACTTGTGTTATGATAAAATAAAAGTAAATAAAGAGTTTAGTAATCACTGTATCCGAAAGACATTATTAAATGTTTGGTTACAAATAAAGCAAAAATTTTATAGAAGACTTCCTATATGGACTTCACACCAAGAAGCCTATCAAATTGCTTCAACAAAATAAGGGAAGGTATTGACCTACCAAAAATTGTTAAAATCAGAAGGGGATAAGCCAAGAATATGAACAGAAGAAGAACTAAAAGCTTCAGGACATGAATTTAATTGGCTCCCATGGAGACAACTAAAAGAGAGATATAAGATGGACCAAAAATTATATGGATTTGAAAGGAAAGAAAATGAACTAGATATACTGATGAAGGGGGACCAGAAAAAGAGAATTTCTAAATTTTATAAAATATTATTGCAAAGAGAAACGGAATCAGAGATTGTAAAAGATAATATGATAAGATGGGCACAAAATATTGGTCATCCTATAGAGTATGATACATGGGTGAAGGCTTGGAAAACAGATATAAAATTTACACAAAGTTTAAAATTAAGAGAAAACTTTTATAAAATGTTACACAGATGGTATATGACACCTGAAAGATTGCAAAAAATAACAAAAAGTGGAAATGCGAGATGGAAATGTGATGAAAAGGAGGGATCCTTTTTTCATATGTGGTGGACCTGTAAGATAGCAAAGAAATATTGGAAAGAAATTCATGATGAAATTCAAAGGATGTATGGTTTTAAGTTTGAGATGAAGCCAGAGTTTTATTTGTTAAATATTTTGGGGCAGCAAAGAGAAATAAGATGTCATCAGAAGATATTGTTATATATGATAACTGCTGCAAGACTGACATACGCACAATACTGAAAAAAAAAGAGAATATGTAGATATAAAGGAATAGAAGCTCAAGGTACTGGATATGGTAGAAACAGAAAAATTAGCATTTTTAATGAAAAATAAACTATCCAGAACTTTGAAAGGGAATGGAGAGAAGTACTGAACTGGATAAAGAAATAATACAGAATGGGAAGTAACAATGAAAATAAAGAAAAGTAATAATGTATAAGATATATTACAAGTAGTAATGTATTAATGCAAAATGTAACAATGTAAGACTTCTGCAGTGGTGAAGATAAATAAGCAGAGTCAACTGGGACAAAGACAGAAGTAGGGAAGGGGGGGTTGTTTTATGTCTAATATAAACTTTAATTAAAAAAAAACAAATATCTGCTAAGAAATGGAGTAACTTCACAGCATCTTTTAACCAGTGCTACTAGGAATCCTTTGTCTGGAATTATGCTCAGTACTACTACTTTCTTTTTTCAACACGTGTGGTTTTTATATATGGAAGCTGATGGAGATCTGGAAGGGTAACGTTCCCTTCTCTCAGCTGCAAAAGTGTAACTGGATCTTGCTTGGGCACTTCCTGATTTCCCCCACTGCAGTGCACTCTAGTGTTCGAACGGATGGCCTTTGGATGTGGAACTAGAAGACAGAGCATCATGCTTTGCCCATACAATGTAGGATTCCTGCCCAGATTTTCTCTCCCATCCAGCAGAATATTGCCAGCAGTTGTCCCGGTCCAAGAAGCTAAGGCAGCCTCCTGATCCCAAGGGCACTTCTATAGGTTACCCTAAACTGTTGTGAAGTATTGTTAGAGAAACGGATGAGGAAGTGAAAAATGGTTAATGCACTGTTTCATTTTGAACCTGTCCAGATCTTAAGATCTTCAAGATATCCTCCCTTGAGAATCCTATTACTTGTGGAGACCAACTTGACATGTATGTAGGAAAGAGCTTTCTCTTATATTGCTCCCAGATTAAGGAACGTAACAGCTTGTTGCTTGCAATGCTTTCATAAAGGTCTGAAGATGACATCTTTACCAACAGGCCTTTTAAACTGCTTTGGTGTTCATTAGTGTCATGGTTTTAATAGTTTCAATTACTGCAATTACTTTATTGTGTTCTTATTTTATTGCATAGACTTTCTAGTCTACTTTTTTAAAAAAAACTGTTTACATTATTTTTATTAGCTACCTTGGGTGCTTTTTTTGGCGGAAAGACAAGATAAAGATATAACAAAAGAAAAATAAATTAAACGAGGTGAGGTGTGCCATTCTTTCAAGAGGTGGCATTCTATTCTTGTTCCTCACATGGCTCCAGAAGGGTTCTGGAGGTGGTACAGGCACAACTGTGGTCCTCTGTACTCCCAGTACTTAGTGTTGTGACTGCTAGAAATCAAAGAGGAGCTCATTATTTTCTCACATTAAGACAGCGCTGATGCCAGAGAGCAAGTAAAAGTTTACTCAGTGCTGCTTAGAAGAGCAGTGGTCTTCATATGAAATCAGCATGCCCCAAAAGCACACAGTATATTGTCAAACTAAAAAGAGTGGCCCTAGTTCCTAATTACACATAAACATTTATCCATGAATTCTGTCCCCCACCCACCATTAATCTGAGAATAGATTTGTACAGATACCCACACCCTCAGTCCCTGATGTTGACAGCTTAGAGCGTGTAACTTACGTCAGACAGAGGCTCCTGGGTCCTGCAGCACTGAGCTCTGCTCCTGGGGGAATGGAGGCAAGAAAAAGATGCAAGTAAGGGGTTAGTCTGCATGAAAAGAAGCCCCCAAACAGCCGTGCTGTAAGTGTTACAGAATGTACTAACAATCCTGGAATACCACTTAGGGTTCTCTAGGACTGTACTGGTTCAAAGTAGGATTTGGCAAGATTTCATGCACTGCTAATGGATTAAAGTGGTACAGATAGGCAAATGTAGAGCAAGAGAAGAGTGCTGCTGCTGCTGCTACAGACTGGTGGGCACGAGTGGTGGGATACGGAGTCTTCCAAGAATCTATGTTTTCCTTAAGAACCAGGAAGCCCCAAAACAGTTTTACAAGCAGTGCTTACTTAATCCTTAATGAAGCTTTATGAGGCAGATGAGGGATTACAGAGCAAAAACAACGAATTTAAGCCAGGAAGATTTTACTGTCTAAGAGCTATTTTACAATATGTATAGCTCCCACTGACCTACACTATGTACTCGCTAAAATGACTGAAGAGCATAATGCCTCCTTCTCTCCCCCCTTCTCTCTCTTTACCACACGTATGCCAGAAAAACCCATCTTTTAGAAAAAAACATCAGGGCTGCCCCTACCTACAGCATACCCTCCAATATTTCACAGATGAAAAACTGGGAAATGTGGGCAAGCAACATCGAAGTATGACCAAGATGGCAAAAGTTACGAATGAGGAACAACACACACAAGCCAGAAGAGACTGCACCACTTGGCTTTTGCCAGGCTTACTGGGAAGGACAAGATTCTGCTCCCTCTGCTCCTCCCTACCCCTGCTGAATTAATGGAATGAATGCAAGCTGCTCTTGCACTCTGAACTCAGTTTGTGGCAATGAAATAAGCTGAGGACAAAGGGAGAAAGTGAGAGAAGGAGAGAAAAAGGGACATTTTAAAAGCAGCTGAAAAAGTGGAAAGAGAAAGGATCAACTGGACTGTCCCTGCCAAACTGGGATAGTTGGAGGGTATGTTTTTAGTTAGGCAGTAAATATAGGGTAACAGGAAACTGTCAATTACACAGTTCAGTGACTACATTTATACCACCATGGAAGTAACTTTGGGATGTTTCTGCCTCATCCATCAAAATAACGGCATTGCTTTTCAAAATGATGGTTCAAGCTGGCAGAGCACACAGTGTTTTCTCCTGCTTCACCTAGACCAGCCCCTCTAAAATTGTATGCTGCATTTCCCTTCCCCAGTAAACCACTTCTCTCAAAACAAGGAAAGACTGGCTATTTCATAACATCATGTTATTCTGTAAGAACAAATATGAAGCAATCCAGTTTAAACAGAAATAATACGCTAGATACCTAAGCACCCTGTTTCAAATAGTGGGCACTTGTTCTACTTTTCTGCCACTTTGAGGATAGGCTTTAGATGCTTTGGCAACCATTTCTGATAGCCTCATTTTCTGCAGCCATCTTAAATACAACCTCTCCTGTTTCTGAAGTGGTTTCAGTTTTCTTGGTTATTGAAAATGTTTGTTTCCTGACCTTTGACCAACAGCAAGCAGATCTTTAATATAGTTGCCCTAGAAGTTATTAAGCCAGGCCTGGTAGATTCCACTAGGCTTTGCCAAGGTTTTTTTCCTGCCTCTTTGACCTGCATTTATTTCCCTTCAGTCTTTTATATCAGCACAAGTTCTGACAGCTTGGGAGCTTTTTTTTGACCACCCTCAAACCTCAGACAAATTAACACTTGAGATATCCCTCCCCAGAGAAAATAGTTTTTGCCCTGCCACAAATGGCAAACCATACCTCCAGAAACCTCTATTGCTTCCAGTTTCTAAAAATTCCTCGAGGAGGAACTAAAACAGGGCCAGGGGAACAAACTTCATTTGAAATTGTGCTCCCCAGAGGCAGTGAATTTTTTTTAGGGTGAGGTGTCATTAAAGGAGTTGGAGAGGGTATTGGAGGGCTGGGAGCCACATTGGGGGCCCTTGGGTACTGCATGGAGCCCAGACGTCACATTTGCTCCATCCTAGCTTACAATAATGAACTTGAAGCAAAAATACTTCTGTCTCATCAAGATGTCACATCCTTTTGATAACAGAACAAATATTTATCTTTTCCTGCTTCCAGAATTTATCTAACAAAAAATGTAAATGGCTATGCACTGGCTATTTATCCCAAGAAACCTTGTAAAAATCACAGCACAGCCTGTTCCGTGGCTTCCAAATAGTGCAACCGCATGGTTATGAAACCAGGACCAAAACATAATTAGCCATCAAAACTGTTTGCACCTCTGTAGTGCCTTCCACTTCCCATCTACATTCTTCCAGTGCCTGGTAGACAATAAGAGAAACAGAATATTTTGTAGAACAAGGAAGGAAGGATGTGACAACATTTACCTGGAGTGCTATGTTGTTTGCACTATTGGTCTCATTGCCAGATATATCTAGTCTGATTCTGTTTTCTGATATTTCATTAGCTGCCCTTTGAATACCGTCTTCTTCACTGGTCCCAGCTTTTTCATTTAGTCTCTTGACCTTCTCCAGGTCTTCTGACCAAGGGCTTCTGGGTCCTGCAGAGCAGTTAGTCTCAGATGTACAACTTTTTGCAGTGTCTGGGAGGCCTGCCTGTTGCAATGAACTCAATTTGAGAGATTCTCTCCCCTCTGGTCTCTTCATTAAATCATCTGTATTGGTTGTCACAGTCAAAAAATTCTTCCCTTTAATTGACTCTTCTGCATGATCTTCCTTTAGTCCTTTTTGACACTGTGAATCTGCCTGCTGAAATGTTTCTTGCTGAAGACCATCGACCTGAACTATTCCATTCTGAGACCCTTTCCCCTGGGATCTTTCATTGCTGCAAGTATCTTGGTCTGCATCAGTGGAGCCGAGGTTCTGCTTATTATCAGAGAAAGACTCTTCCTGTGATTCCTGAGAAACAGGTTTCTTCTCAATGTGGGTGACATGGAATCTAGAACAGGAACAATAAAAATGAGATCAGCCAATGGTGGCAAACTACTCTGAGGAGTCCCTTCGCTTGGGTTGCTGAAGGAAGACACCGAAAGGTGAAAATCTTGCAACCCAGAAGCAGAGCCAAAGGGCTTTTGGGTAGTATTTCCAAAGCAGAAAGCAAAACAGAAAAGCACTTGGGTTTATTGTTTTTTAAAAAAGAAAGAGATCCCAATCTTCTTCTAGCTGATCCTCTAGGAGAGAATTATTAGATATTTCCCCAGATGTCTTCCCATACTTTTGAAACCTGTATCAGTATCCACCTTTTGTCATTTTCCCATAAGAGAGGGAAAACTACTCCCAATGGAAGAACATGCTAGGGAAAGGGGGTAATTTAAGCTTCAGAATGGGGAAGAAGGCTGGGACACAGGCCCTGAAGAATTCAACCTTTCCATGTAGTTCTGGTTCCTCACTTCTTCCCTCACAAACCTGAGAAAGAAATGAAAACTTGAACACTTCAGTCATGAAGCCACCAACTCCTCTTGTCATGCTGGTATTCTGACCCCCGTCTTCTCATCTCTTTGGTCTGCCAACACAAATATTGGATGCTCCTGCATTTCCATACCAAAAGTAAACTTTTGGCACTTGCCTTCAACAGCACAGACACACAAACCAAATACCGTTGGCCTATTCCCATGCCATCTTTTACTTCCAAATTTAATCTTCTGTTAGTATCATTCCATCACCATAGCTTTCTAACCGCTACTACTTCTTCTCCTTCCCCTTCCCACCTGACCCTTCAGAATTCATCTCCATATTTGATGCTTGAGCAGTCTTGCCAGTCCTATTCTGGTCCTCCTAACATACGGCCTTTTAGCGTACAAACACACATGCACTTCTAGATAATCCTTCTGATTTTACTAGGGATCAGGGCAGGCTGGAATATTCCTGAGCAGAATTACATTTAGTGAGGAATGAGAGAATGCCAGAGGGGTTGCGAGGGGTGGAGGTGCTGTAGGACTTTAGGTAATTCTTCTGCTCAATGGGAAAAAGCTTAGTACTCCCCAACATACGGATGCCTAAATATAGCATATTTCTCAGAACACTTTTGGTTCTAAAAATATTTCTCCACAGATTTAAATAATTTCTTTTAAACTTCAGTGCATACTTTACTGAAACTGAAAAGACAAGTTTAAATGTTATTTAGCTAGAAAACCATATGCACCAGAAATCAAATTTGAAGAAATATACGGAAATTTGAGAATTTCCCATTTTGTGAAGCCACTGCACTTTATTAAAAAGCATAACCACTTACTGCTGGAATTTCACATCAAAACTGTTAAAAATAAAAATTGTATAATTAAGCAGTCTGAAAAGAAAAACAGAACACTACTTAGACACTCTGACAGCCTAAAGTCATTTCTACATTACTGGCTTAAATCAATTTAATGATATTTGTTGTTGTTTCAAGTCATTTCCAATTTACAGCAATCTGAAGGCAATATCACTGGGTTTTCTAGAGTTTTCTAGGGTTGAGAAGTATGTGACACACTTAAGGTCACCCAGTGAGTTTCCATGGCTCAGCAGGGAATCAAACTTTAGTCTCTAGGGTCATATAGTCTAACACTCAAGCCACTAATCTTCAATATTATCTTAATAAATCTAAGCATATTTTCTATGTTTTAGACCAGGGCTTTCCAAACGGTGTGCCACGACATGTTAGTTAGCCCGAAGTGTGTAGGTGTGTCACCTACAATCTTGGAAATGTATGTTATTAAAAATATATGAAGAGTTTTCATCAGATACGTTGTGTCCCCATACATTTTATTATTACAATTTATGTATGTGTCTGTATCTCTTATAAGCAGTTAGTTTAACCTCTGATTTGCTAGTAAAACTGAATTACCACGTCCTGAAATAATGCATGTCTAAAAAAGTGTGTCACTAACATGAAAAGTTTGGAAGCTCTGTTTTAGATGTTTTTTTGTTTTTTTTTAAGGTAGTGGAATGTTTTTTGCTGTTTATTTGGTGGCAATGAATGTATTTGCAGAACTCAGAAAATTAAATATCAACATTATCCATTTCTTATTTTTCTTTCATGTCAAATTCCACGCAGATGTCCATTACAGACATTCCTGTTTAGGTAGCCATTTGTTTTATGAATGTATCTGCCATGCATGTCTGTTTCTGTCATAATAACATTTTCCTGTAATTTTTCCAGTATTTTACTACTTTTCATTATTGTTGGTCATCCTGAGTGGGGTGAAAGCACAAGAAGGGCGGAATATAATTTCGTATCTCAATAAATAAAGCAAACACAATCTCTCCTATAGATCAATGGCAGATACTACTTATGTTGATCAGTTATCAACAATAATAACTCCTTCTCTACTCAGTGATGTGGGAGACCCACCTGCCAACAGAGAACACAGTGGTCTCCCCAGGATGCATCTTGCTTTTGCCTTCCTTGGACCGTCCCGGACGATTCAGCGAGTGCCTCTTTTTCCTACTGCAGTGAATGCAAGGTGCTTGAGTTGAGCCCAAGTGCACTGTGTGGTGATGGGGTAGTCCACCATCTTGGCTTCGGCGATGTGGACAGAGGCCACTAGACGAAGAAGATAAAAGGCCAATCATTGTCACAGCACTAGAACTTGGAACAATCAACCTAGTCCCAGAGATCTACTCAGAGGCAGTGAAAACTAATCAGCCACCACAGAGAGGTAACCACAGCAGGAGGTAAGGTCAGATTTTCACCTCACCCAGAAAGTTTTGGGAATCATTAACGGTCCAACAGGCAAATATGATCCTTGGGAATCTGTATACCATGTACTTATATTCCTGTTTCCCCAGAGAACTAAAGAAGTAAAGACAAACTCAGTATAAGGTTGTGGGAGGCAAGACTGCATTTTGATTTTCTGCTTCAGACACTAGCCACACTGAACTGCAAAAAAATGCCAATGGTAAGGGAGCCATATAATTGAGGACATCTGAGCTTAGGTTTCCTTTTTACAGAGAAGGAATGGTTTTAATCTTTTAAGCTCCTCCCCCTCCTCCTCACCCAGGTGTATGTGGGACCTCTCCTCACCTGGGAATAGGTATGGGCACTGGAACATCAGCATCACCTTCCCCCAGCATTTCCTTCAGGACTTCCACGTTGGCTAACAAAGTGGGGGGAAAAAACCAGAAGTGTGTCAAAGCAAAGGTCTCAAGGCCTGGGGATTTCCAATAATGGAGCCAAGGTTAAGCCCACCTTCATTTTGAATGATACACTTCACAATCTTCTCTACGGTGTCCTCATTCAGTTCTTCATCCTCATCTGAAAAAATAAAATATGGTAGAAAAACACCTTAGGCACTCTTATCACACCGGATCAACAGAACAGGAGGTATGAGGAAATAAAATGAGAAGAACTTAACTGCAAAAGAACACTGGCATGGTCTAGATAAACAAACAACAATCCCAGTAGAAACTGGAATTAACCTCCTGAATGCAGGAGGTTGCATATATGGAGTCTAGGGGAGGATAGCCGTTCCCCCACCCATATTTAATTCCTGAGGGTATTTCTTGCCAATTTACCACTTCCATACAATGAATGGCTCTCATTACAAACAATTAGATGAGCCAATGTATTAAGTTTACATGTCAAACAATATTTATGTATGTATTTATGTGTGTATGTATTTAATTTATATGCCACCTTGTGCAACCCTTGAACCTTTTATGTTTTTACCCCATTCCTTGATCTAAACATGAAATGGTGCCCTTATAGAAAACCCATAAAGATGACTGAAGAATGGAAATTTACAAAATAAAATAAACAATTCTGAAGCAAGGATAACATTGCCATGTTCTTCTCTGTCTGTCGAACAACAGTGCTCTGGGTTCATTGTTGTTAACTTTTGAGTTCTTTTGAGTCAGGGTGGGTGTTCTATAACACCCACTATAAGCTGAGATGCGGGGGAAGTCCAAACATCATCCTGGTTGGATGTTACAACCATTGTTGCTGTTGCTATTTATCATCCAGTCAACTTCAATTTTGATTAATGACTGAGACAAGGAACAGAAAATCTTTAACTATTACAGTGTATTCATTATTTTAAAGATATATAACTTGTCTGTGGTCATTATTTTTATCTTCTCAATATTCTACTGTAACTCTGGTTTTGCATTTGCTTCCTTGACTTTGCTCTACAGTCATTCTAAGTCTGCTATTTTCTGCTAATAGTATGGTGCCATCTGTATATCTTAATTTTTTAATGTTCTTTATTCTAACTGTAATACCTACTTAGTCTGAGCATAATCCTGCTTGCCATATGATATGTTCTGCATATAAAATTAAAAAGGCAGGGTGATAAAATTCAGCCTTGTCTAACTCCCTTGCCAATGGGAAACTCTTCTTTTCCTCTATGGCCAAACTCCAGAATTCCACAGGAATTCTGGAGTTTGTAGTTTACTGAGGCCAAAGAGCTCTCTGGTTGAGAATTCTAAATGCCCCTCTCTAAACTGCAAACCCCAGGATTCCAAAGTGAAATAATGATACTATAACAATGTAGTGCAGAAATGGTCTTAGTTTTCTTCTAAATCTTTCTTTGCTCTAATTTTTGATCTTAGAAGTTCACGGTCTGTACCGTAATCTGCTTCTTGTCTTGTTTTTACAGACAGAAAGGAGGTTCTCCATCTTCTGCTTTCAGTTATGTAATCTATTGGCCTTCTAGTGATGTCTACATATACAGTTGTTGCTTGAACAATGAACAAACTGCTGGCCTCACAACATTCTATAAGTTACTCTCCTGCTGAATTACTAGATCCTCATCCCAATTCTACAATGTTCAGTTCTGCCCTGTTTCCTATTTTTGCATTCCAATTTTCTATGATTGCCACCTGTCTGGTGAGTGATCAGTGTCCTCCTGGACACCCAAGTAGAATCTTCTGATTTCTTTTTCATCAGCCTCTGTAGTAGAAGCATAAACCTTGATCACAGCTACATAGATAGCTTTTTCCTGAACTCTTATTGATATTATTTTGTCAGACTTTGCATTGTATCTCCTGACTGCTATTGCTACATCCTGCCCCACTATTAACACCTCTCTCTTTGGTTGTCATTTCCAGAGTAAAACATTCTGTACCTATCTGACCGAAAATGGCCCATTCATGTCCGCTTTAACTCACTCATGTGTCTACGCATTCCATTTCTTGTTTTATGATGTCTAGCCATTCTTGAATTATGTTGCTCACATTCCATGTTCCTACTAGGTACATCATGCAGCTTTGCACTTTTCTTCCCCTTCTTTGCATGTCAGCAGCTGAATGTCCTTTCAGCTTGTCCAGTTGCTTCATTAGACACAACACTATTCTTACTTGTTCTCTGCATTTGCCAGCAGTTGGCTGACTGCCTTCCAACCTGAGAGTCTCATTCTCCAGCACCATTTCTTGCTTCATTTTAGATTGTCCCATCATAGGGTTTTCAAGGTAAAAATCATCAAGAGGGGTTTACCACTGCCTTCTTCTGCACAATGCTAACAGGTATTAGCTATGGTGCCACTGCCGTTGTTTCTGAATCATCCCCCTTCTCACTACTGTTACTGCCCAGTAATTGTTTGGCACATTTCATCTGGCTCCTCAACAAAATCCTTGATGACTTGGGAGAGTCTACCAGTAGCAATGGTATCTTCAGTATTTTCTCTTATCTCAGTGGAACATATAATTCCACCAGCATGGAAAAGCAGTGTCAAGGTACAACCTATATTAAAATTCCCACATAAAGGCTGCAGGCTTAAAAAAACAGCCTGAGCTGGTGATGTATCAAATTTCACCTTCAATGATGCAGAGTCAGTTGCCTGTCCCCATGTATGTAGGCTAAAGGCTGCTTCAGCTTGGGTTTGCACGACCCTCAGTCGCTTGGAGATGGGATGCAATGAGCCAGCAACAATGTCATGCAGAAGCATGACCAGCCAACCACTGCCACCCTGTCCCCAAAGCAGCACAGCCCTAGTGTGCAGAAATGGCCCGAGTGAGCCTCTGTAGGCAAGAACTGCTGAAAGAGTAGAATCCCTGTCAAATTAATGGAATTTCGAAGCATCAAAAGAGCAAACTGTCAGATAACTGGCCATCAGCAGACGGGGGCTTCCTGTAGTTCCATGCCACATGGCCTACCACCCTAAAAAGAATTCCATGAAAACCAGTTGGAATTCATAAGCCCAAATGGAATGCTTCCTAGCGCAAAGGAACTCCCTGATTAATTGTGCCCAAAAATATTTCAGTGCTGAAAATGTGTGTGTGTTTACTTATATACACTCATTCACACTCACACACACAATAATGGTTATCAACTTACAGCCTGTTTCATAAGCCAACTGTTTAACAGTTCTTATTTGAAGATCTCTTAAATTTTGTGATGACATTACAAGCCACTTTCTGTAGCTTGTCTAGAAGATACATCATCACGAAATCTAACATTTAAACTTACGTTAACTTCCTTTTGGAAGGATAAATAAATAAATGTCAGGTAATATTAAGAGACTGTGATTTTGCTGTGACTGCTGAGGAGTGAAATTATATCTACCAGGTCTCCTGCATTGCACATTAGCATTGGTCAGCATTTGAAAATCCAAATAAGAGAGATGTACAAAGAAATACTATGTAGGCCTGCTGAGAAGGAAGTCCTACTAAATTCCATTAGTGCAAGCCTAACATTTTGCAGGTTCTTAGAAGTGAGCTATCTATGAGCTCCGCTTTACTAGGTTATTTTAAGTAATATGCAAATAAGATGTGGAACTGCAGAGCTGACAGGAAAGCTGAATGCATTTTTGCTTTAATCTGGGAAGCTCAATTTAGCTTTGGGTCAATTTATCTTAAATAAGAAAAAGATAGCTGATGGCTGCAATCCAATACACATTTACCTATGAATAATCTTCTACATTAAATAAGTAAATAATTTCTACTGAATATAGAGAGATTTCTTTCTGAGTGAGCATGCTGTCCACTGGGGTACAAAGAAAGATGAACATAACACTGAACAAAACAAAAGCAGTCAAGTAACTGAAAAGAGAGAGAACTGCTGAGCGGGATGAGGTTCTGGCCCATCTGAGAACTTGAGCAACTGCAGCAACTCACACGCAGTCACTTCAATTCTTCAAGAAAGCCATCCTGACATAATGTAGGTTGGGAGAATAAACCATCAACAATTTTGCAGTAGCATCCTAAATGTCAATGTGAAGCACTTCCCTTACTTAAACATGAGGTCAGTAGCAGCTGATGGCTCCTATATTAGTGAAGCAGTGAATCCACTCCTGGTTTTAATCCAGACTTTACATGAACTCTCTAAGCTGCTCCTAAATGGGTTCAGGATCCCAAATAGCTCCTTCAAATTTAACCAAAACCTGGAACAGACTCGCCACCTCACTGACCTGGGAGCTACCACCTGTCATCACATGAGGTGCCAGAATATTTTTGATATAGCATTCTTGAGGTCCTACTTACACCAACTGCTCTTGGCTTCTTGACTTCAGAGATTACTTTGGACCTCAAAAGAACTAATCGTCCCATTGGCTTTGGGTTTTGGGAGAAGAAAGAAAGTCTGTGGCCCAGCGCAACTCTTTCCCTCCTTGTTACTCACCATCTTCCATGGGGGTCAGGGATTCCTTGTTGTCAGATTCAAGCTCATCGCGGAAAGTCCGGCAGCGGTAGCCTTTCTTCTTCAGGACATGGCAAATGAGGAATCCCACCAGGCCCATAACAAAGAAGACCAGGACCAGCAGGAACAGCATATACAAGCTGTGCTGATGGTGATCCTCATGCTCATCCTGAGTGCCGTTCTGCTCTGACATTCGGATCTGGGAGAGAAGGAGAAGGCTCTGAGGTCTCTGGTTCCCACATGCTGTCTCTGCTCATCCAACCCAGGACTCCTCTTGTCCCAGGGTGCCCTGGGCCAGGCAGCTGACACAGGTCTCTGTCTCCTTGGTCCACCCACCACCATTACCACAACCATCAGCAGTCCAAAGGCCCTGCCTGGTGAGCAGCCGTCTGCTTTTACTTAGGAGGGGTCACTTAGCTCTTTCGGGACAGCTTTCACGCAAACCACACAAAAGGTCGCACCGTTTATCAAGCGTCTCTCATGGCTCTGAGTCCCAGCAGCCGGGTGAGCTGCAAGGACCTCCAGAGGTCATCCTCAGACAGTGGCTGCTAATCCCAGAGACGATTCTGCCTCCCTTTGGAGAGAGACGTGGACAGATCTGTTCCTGTTCCTGCCCTTGGTGGTTCCTGGTCAGCCCCCTACTGCCTCCCTCAATCCCCTTCCTTCCTTCCTTCCTTTCTTTTTTTTTTTTAATGTCCTGCTGGAGGTTTCCCAAGGACACTGCCAGCCTGGCCAGCCCCCCGCCGCCTCTCCATCTCTCGCGGGGAGAAACCCCCCCCCCACCAGTCGCGCCCGCCTTGTCCTCTGGGCAGCAGTCTCGGTGGCGGGAGGGCGCTGGCGCTGGGCCCACAGACTGCCGCCTCCATCTGCCCGGGCGCGGGGGATCTGCCGCCTGGGCTCCCTGATTTCCCCCGCCCTCTCCCTCGGAGCGGCGGAGCCTTCCCAAGGACGCGGCGCTCCTGCCTCTGCAGCACATCCTCGCTTCGCAAAGGCGGCAGGGCGCCGCCGCCGCCGCCGCCTCCCTTCCTGTCCGGCGACCGCCTTTCCCCGCTCACCCCTCTCGCTCGCCGGCGCACCTTCGGCCGCCCGTGGCCGCTCGATGCCGCTGCCGCTGCCACCCAGCACCCCCCCCCGGGTGCCCCCCTTCGCTGCTCGTCGGGGGCACCGGGATGCCCGAGTCGAACAGCCGAAGAGGGCACGAGGGCTGCGGCGGGCTGCCCGCTCTCCTCCCCGCACGCCGTCCCCCGGAGCCCGGGCATCGCCTTTACCTTCCTCTCGAGCTGTCTGCCAGCCTGACCTTTCCAGACTCTGCATTGATTTCGGGACCCGCACGGCTCCTTCTCCCCGGGCGCTCGCCAGCACCAGAAGCTCCGTCCCTGCCCCGGCGGCCGCCTCCCTGCCTCACCACCTGAAGGGCTCCCCAGCCATCAGGCGCGGCGTCCTCTCGCCTCCTTTGAAGGGCACATCCCGCTCCGGGAAGCGGCGGCGGCGGCGGCGGCGGCGGCGGCGCGATGCTGCTCCTCCTCTCCTCCTCCTCCTCTCCTCCTCCTCCTCCTCCCCGAGTACCTGAAGTCCTCTGCTTTTGGCCAAAAAAAGAAAAGAACGCCACCCAACCCTGCACCTGTCTCCTAGCAACCTGGCATCTCCTGCTGCCAGGTACCGCTCTGAACCTCCTCCTGCGTTCCCGAGCTCACACCGCACGCAGGCGGAGGAGCGAACCCAGCGAGGCTGTTACGGGCCAGAGCAGCGCCCCCCTCCCCGTCCCCCTCCCCCAAGAAATCTATCTGACTCAGGGAGACGCGGCTGCAGGAACTCCTCCCCGGCCGAGAGGGCAGCAGCCGAAAAGAGCCCCAGGCAATGGGGCGGCGCGCTCCTCAGAAAGGGGCCCGGAAAGAGAAGGCGGATCGCAGACTCTCCAGCGTCCCTTAAAGTTACTTCTCGGACCGCGCGTCCCGTCTGAGGAGCTCCGTGCGAGTCTCAGTGGATTCGCCAAAGCACTTTTGTGCTCCTTCTTGCTCAGGTCTGGCTTCCACTGCCCGAGTCAGCCTGTGTGGCAGCTGGAACCCCTTTAAACTGCGATTGAATTAATGGAGGCTTGCGTTAATTAATATGTCGCTATAAGCAAATAATATCTTGCCACATAGAAAATGGCCATCGGTTTGGACTGTGCCTTCTTCCTGATAGGACTGCTTTGTGGACAGCAGCATATCGAATTATGTGGGCCCCGGCTTGCCTCTAATGAGGAGCAGCCCGGATACAGGCTCCCCTCTCGGTGTGGAGCCTCTGAACAAAAAAGAAATGGTATAGTCAGCATCAATGGGATTACCCATGTGCATGGCTTTCCCGTGGTAGCCTATCCGCATAGATTTCCTATCTAATGGGGTTTTTAGTTCCAATGGAAGCTTATACATGGGGACGTTCATGCACATGGGCTGCCTCGCTCCTGAAATCCGTATCTAAGGTGGCTGTCAAGGTGGGGCTAGTGGCACAGTGCAACCGTACCTTTTAGTGTGTAGGCCCCACTTGCGAGAATAACGTGAAAGTAGCTATTGCAAACGAGGGACCCCAGAACGATTTTTAAGATGGTGGGGCACGTAAGTTGTTATTAATTTTGCACAATTGCAAAGAGGGCAAATTACTTTCCACATCTATTATCTCTGGAACATCCTTAAATATGAAGATGGTTACAAGTGCAATGTGTACTGAGAAGTGTCCTCCGTGTGTTTATTGTAGCCTGCTCCCAGATAAGTGTGCATAAGTTTTATTGGTCTTGGGAAGGCTCAATGACAATCGTGGTCTTAATATTTCTTAGTAATTGATCATTTAGTACATTTGTGATTCCTGAGGAGGAATCATTCTAAATAGACTCCACTTTTGCCAGATCATTTTAGGGAGGGCTCAGCTTCCCCTAGCCCAGTGGCTAGGGTGACTCTCATTCTGGTGTCCATGCCTGTTACATTCATATACTTCTGTTGTAATACTATAAAATATGATGAATTGAAGAGCAGTAGAAACAATCTTAACAGAATGGGACCAGTGCCTGGAAAAAAATAATAATGTGTCCAGGCTCTGAGACTTACTTGTGTATATTGCATTTTCTGTATGTGTCTTTTCCTTACATAAACAGGAGACAAATGCCCTGATCCGTGATACAAAGAACTTCATTCTGGACCATTCTGGACACTATGATCTGCTTTAAATATTAAAGGACTGTTTTTACTTTTCTGTTTTTGTTGTGCTTAGACTTATGGTACAATATATATGAGTACTCAGAAGTAAATACAGTAAGTAAGTAAATATAGTGTAAGTAAGTACACTAGTAGCTACTCCCACAGCATTTCTGGCAATTCTGCTACTACTCACTATGTTCCATAATGCTGGCCCCCATCCTCTGTCATGCAGAGACAACACCATTGTGTCAGGCTGATAACCCTGACACTCCCTAACTCATCCCACACACAGTTCTTCAGGGTGCTCTATAGCTAGCTTTTTGACTCTGTCAGAAGCATCACATCTATTGAAGAATGTGTGTAGTTATAAGCTTAGGTCACCCCACAGCAAGAGTTTCAGATCTCCCATTGATTCACACACTGCAAACAAACATTTTGACAGAAGCAGACAAAAGAAGGGGTCTTACCCCAGTTACATGAAACCAGCCCATGCCAAAACCCAGTAGGAAGGAAACCATCACAAGAAATTCGTACACTGCCCTGTAGGTTTCCTAACCACCACTTCATAGGCAGGGGGAAAGTACAGTGGAATCTTAATGGTTGTTTCCTTAGGCAGTGCACGTAGAGGTGTGTGAACTATATTCTGTAATATCACCACACATTCGTTGGTACCTCTGAAAAACCTAATTGGGTAAGCACTGTGCAATGCGGTGACTTGTGGGCGATATAGCATAGTTATCAAGGGCCTTGCAGATCATGTGGATCCACAAAAGATGGCAAGTATTGGTAAATCCACATTGTACAAATATAGCAATTAGATCCACTTTATCAGCCATGGCTTTATCTTATACAATCCTGGGAAATGTAATTTGGTCAGGTCCTTAGCACGGTACGGTATACCTTAGTTAATGAAGTGGATATGTTCTCGGGCATTACTTCTTTAACAGAAAATTTGGTAGTAGAATAGCAATGACATGGAAATACAGTCAGCACTCCACATTTGCTAGGGTCAGGGGTGCAGGACCTCCACAAAAGTGGAAAAATTGCAAATGTCAAAATGTATGTGTGTATGTGTCTGCGGGAAGGGGCCGAGGCATGGTGGGGAGAACAGGCACCCAGGGTCCTAACTGGGTAAGGGAAAGGAAAGGGAAAGTGTGGGTCAGCTTGGTGGCCCTCTATGTCATCCCTCACACCCATCTCCCTCCTTGAGTGAGTGGGGCATTGGGAGAGGCTTTGTGGTGCTGCAAACCATCCTTAGCTGGCTAGGCAGCTGCTGGTGGTGAAGGAGGAGGACAAGAGGGAGGATCTTAACAGGCTGCACAGCCTGATCAGAGCTACTGAGAGGAAAGTTTCTCCTGGAAAAAGAACACCTGAAATTGGGATGGGGGCAGGAATTAGGAGAAACTTGCAAATAATCAAATCCGTGAATGTCAAACCTGCAAATGTAGAAGACTGACTGTAATAGGGATAGGTTTCTGCACTACCAAAAAGAAGAGAAATTCAACATATTTCAGCAAATGTTTTATTTGAAAATAACAATTTGCATATGTGAAACAATCAGGTCAGCCAGGCCTTGCCTAGGTAATTTCTTCCTAAATGCATAAACTGAGTTCTTGACATTTCTATTTTAGTGCACAAAATTCTAGGTCTATAGTTTTTAACATCTGGGGAGAGCTACTGAGGCAGACTTACCTGCTCTCTCTTTTTCTCTCTGTTTGTTCTTCATGCATGCTCAGTGGGGGATTCTGGAGGCAGGTCCTATTTACTATGCAAGTACAGTAGGCCCTCCACATTTGCGGGGGTTAGGGACACAGAACTCCCGTGAAAGTGAAAAAAATACAAATAACTAAGGCTGGGGGAGATCTTCCCTCTCCTTCACCATCTGCCTGCCCCCCACCCCATGCGCGATTGCCCAGGCAGCGGGGACAAGAGCATGGAGAAAGAGATCTCTCTCTCCCCTTCGCTCTGTCCCCCCCTCCACATGTGCAATTGTGTGGGCAGTGAGGAGAAGAGCGTGACGAGAGGCAGCGGAGAGAGGAGAGGCAGCGGGGGCAGAAGAGCATGAGGGGGGAATCTCACTCCTCTTCAGTCTTTGGCTGCTGCTGGCACTGGGCGCTGGCAGCCTTGGGCAGAAGGGGGGAGGCAAGTGGGCACTGCAAATAATCAAATTCGTGAGTGTCAAACCCATGGATTTGAGGGGAGAACTGTATATGTAGGCATGCACAGCTATAATAGGATCAGCTAAAGTAGACTCCCATTCTTTCTCAGCTAAAACTTTATTGCATTGCTTACTGCAGGTGTGCTGGTGCAATCCAACACTGACAGTCTGTGTTTCTCCAACTCCTTTCACCATCTTCCTAATGCCAATGCTGCTTTAAAAAAAATGTAGACAGACTGAGGGCAAGGAGGTAGGGAGGACTGGGTAGGTGTTAAAAGACTTTGTAAAAAGGAGCTTCATTGTTAACTGAGCCATGCCTATACAGTGGTTTGAAAGTTGAAGAAAGACTCCAGGAAACCAGAATTTCAGATCTCCACTCTGCCACTGAAATCCACTAGGTGACCATTAGCAATCCATACAGTCTCAGCCTTCGAGGAAGGCAATGGCATACCTCCCTTCAATAAATCTTGCCAAGAACACCCTAGGATAAGTTTGCAATAAGTCGAAGTTGACTTAAAAGCACATAACACACAATAGATCTTCAGAATGTTTTATTGCCTTCTCCTCAATTACAGAATGAGCATTCTTTGGCAGAAAATTGTAAGCACCAGACAGCAAATCCCAAGATGCTACAGGAAGTAGCAATGGGAGTTAAAGTGGTATCAAACAACAATAAATGTAAAAGATGGATATATCCCAGGTTGTCCTGATAGTAGCTGTGGTGTAACAGCCACTTATCATATTGGTACCACAGGAATTTCCGTGTAAAACTACAAAAATATCCATGCCTACTTGGCAGCAGAGCTCTGGCTAAGCAGTTAAAAGAAATGAGGCCCTAGCTCACGTGTAATAAATCTTACTTATGCTAACTTATGTGCACATGTGGAAATTTATAAATAATTACTAGAATTTATATTTTACAGAAGGCAAGCAAATTAGACTCTTACTTGTGTAAGGCCAAATACCTTTGCAATAAATTTGCATCCCACTCCTCTATAATATCCACATCAGTTCTATTAATGTACCCATTATTCCTGATTAATTTCTTGCCCAGAGAGAAATTGATTTCTCTCCAGTCACCACCACCCACTAGTTATCATATCATTCCATGTCCCTCTACCATATTCAGTTCAATTTAAAATATGGATGGGTGGTGGGAAGCTGGGGAGATTTCTCTCTCTCTCTTTCTTTCTCTCTTTCTTTCTCTCTTTCTTTCTCTCTTTCTTTCTCTCTTTCTTTCTTTCTTTCTTTCTTTCTCTTTCTTTTTTAACTTGCTTAAACTAGAGGCAGGCTGTAAGCTGAGCAGCTGCTGATTCTGTTTATTCACTTTGCATGCTGAGAACTGAAACAGCCAATACATCTGAGAAGGGAAACAATGTCACTTCCGTTTCCTTTCCAGGGATCTTCCAGAGAATGTGGGTAGCCGCCTCTTCCCTTTGCTTAAGTAAGCACTGATAAGTTCACTGAAATTAGTTTGAAGTGAATATACACACAACTGGAATGTCCTTCTTGTTGTTATTGTTATATTTCCACATGTCCTCATATTATTACTCATTGCTTCTTTAACTGATGTGTTCTCTCTCCCCTCATTCTGCTTTTCAGCTTCCCCAGACCAACTTGGTATCCAGCTCCTCTTTACAAATTGCATATTTTATTGGCTTTTTTCCTTCAGTATTTCCTTCATTTAGAAGAGACTGTTGTAATATTCTGATGAGTTTCATATCCAAGGGGATATGACAAATTGTCTTAAGCCCTATTCAGTCATCTCCTACCAGGGTTGACAGAACAAGCGGCAGGAGTGAGGCCATAGGCGTACTCGTCCTGCTCCAACATCGTCATCCCAACAGGAAGCAGTTGCGTGGAGAATTCTAAGTGTATTCAGCTGAATGTACAAAGCATCTGGCTTCAGACCTTCTTGATCAGCAAGAGAAGGTCTAATGTTGGAGCTCTGGGGATTGGAGCGCAACTCGCATGAGCTGAATTGCTTAACAGGACTTTAATATTACTTCTTAGGTATTTACATATGCATACCTTTGTTGAATTGATTTTTGCTCAAGCTATTTTGCTTTCTATGTATTTCCTCATATTTCTCTTTCCTCCTCCGATACTAGATAGAAGATCAATCTGCAAAATGGTAACTATGGTCATTTCCGCACTAGCCTGCTATAGTGCCAGTATTCCACTTTCAACATCCTATGGAATCCTGGGGTTTGCAGTTTAGGGAGGGGCCTCAAAGGATGTTGACAGTGGAATAATAGCACTATAACAGGCTAGTGCAGAAATGGCCTATGTTAGGCTAGTTCTTAAATTAGTGTTGTTGTTTACCTCCCAGTTGTTCCTGACTTATGGCAGCACTAAGGCAAATCTGTCAAGGGTTTTTCTGGTGCTGAGAGTGTGTGATGCAGCCAAGATCACCCAGTGAGTTTCCATGGCTGAGTTGGAAATCAAACCCTGGTTGCCAGGGTCATAGTCCATTGATCAAACCACTACATTGTGCTGGCTCTTTATTTCTTAAAGTTGTACTAGCATATGGACTGTGGCCATTTCTGCACTAGACTGTTATAGCGCTATTATTCCACTTGCAACATCCTATGGAATCCCGGGGTTTGCAGTTTCGGGAGGGGCCTCCTGGCCCCTCCCGAAACTGCAAACCCCAGGATTCCATAGGATGTTGCAAGTGGAATAATAGTGCTATAATAGTCTAGTGTGGAAAGGGCCTATGACTCTGGAGACCTGGCTTCAAATATCCCTTCAGCCATGGAAATGCACTCAGCGACCTTCCACAAGTAACACCTGTCACCCTCAGAGGAAGGTGAAGGGAAACCCTCTCTGAATAAACCTTGCCAAGAAAAAACCCTAATAGGGTTGCCATAAGTTGGAAACAACTTGAAGGCAATTCCACCCCCCCCCCAAATATATGCTATGTTGCAGGAATAAAGATAACTGGCTTTGTAATGTTCTGTAGCTGGTGTTATCCCAGTCATAGGTGCTACTTTTGTTTTCTGGGCTTCCCTGCGAGGTAGAATGAAGCAAGTGCGTGATGTTAAGTACCCCATCACAGCCATGCTTTCTGCGCCCTCTCTTATGCAGTAGTTTTTATTCTCTTGAGATGGCAATGGCAATTTATTTGTTAATTGTTAAATGTTATTTATATTCTTCAAAAATGGCTTCCCAGTTACATCAATTAAACTAAATTAATCAATTAAAATAAACTAACAGCATTTGGAGCCATGGAGAAGAAGAACTGACCGTGTCTCTGGACCATCTGAACAACATCCACCCGAACATCCAATTTACCATGGAAAAAGAAAATGAGGGAAGACTACCATTTCTGGATGTCCTGGTCATCCGCAAACCTAGCCAACAATTGGGCCATACAGTTTACAGAAAACCTACACACACTGACAGATATCTATACAAAAACTCCAACCATCACCCAGGACAAAAAAGGAGCACAATAAAAACTCTGGTAGACGGTACAAAAAGAATCTGTGAACCCCACCTCCTGAAAGACGAACTGAACCATCTAAACTGGGCTCTACAGGCCAATGGTTACTCTGGTTCTGACATCAGAAGAGCCTCAAGACCTGGAATAAACCACAGCAGTGAAGGTAAGCAGCCAACCAAAGGGAATGTGTTTTTACCATACGTCAAAGGGGTCACTGACGGTATAGTGAAACTGATGAAGAAACATAACTTCCAAACAATCTACAGACTGACCAAGAAAATTCAACGAATGCTACGTTCAGTAAAGGACAAGAGGGATCCTCTAACTTCTGCAAGAGTTTACTGCATACCTTGCACCTGTGGGCAGGTCTACATAGGGACTACAAAACACAGCATCCAAACACCAATCAAAGAACACGAAAGACATTGCAGACAGATCGACCCAGAAAAATCAGCACTAGCAGAACATGTTATAAACCAACCTGGACACAGAATGCTTTTTGAAAGCACAGAAATTCTGGACCATTCGGACAACTACTATGTCAGACTACACAGAGAGGCCATTGAAATCCATAAACACGTGGACAATTTCAACAGGAAAGAAGAAACTCTGAAAGTAAACAAGATTTGGCTACCAGTACTGAAGAACACTAAAATCAAGACTCAAAAACATGCCAATGAACACCACCCAGACTCTGGAGGTCCCTCTACATGGAACAATACAATGGGTTGCTAATGTACTTAACACACTGTTATGCATATCCCCTGACTAACAATACACCCTGGGGGATTTCCCATTGAACAATAGGCCATCACACAGGCCCACTGTAACACATGCAAATTGCTCTCTCCCACCCGGGAACTACACAAGTATAAATACTCTGTCTCACTTCCATGCCACCAGATCCTCTGAAGATGCCAGCCACAGATGCAGGCGAAATGTCAGGAGAAAATACTAATAGAATACGGCCTCAAAGCCCAGAAAACCCACAACAACCTATAAATTAATACACTCACAGCAGTATAAAATGTAAGTCATCAAGGTCTTTCCCACATGTCAACTGCTGGTGGATGACCCTGTGGAATCTGGATCAAGCTCTGAAGTGTCTTTACCTTCGTTCCTTCTTTCCTTCCTTCTTCTGTCTCTCCTGGAAACCTTCCCACACAGGAGCCACTGGTATTGTTTGTGGAGAGAACAGTACAACTGGAGTAGACCCTAATGTCATCTTTGCCTACATCCCTCTCTGCCTGCCTCTCTTGATAGTTGCCTTGCTTCTCGCCAGGCTGACGTCTTTCAGTGTGTCTCAGAGAAACTCTCAGACTAGATGAACAACCAGAAAGGCAGCCAACCCAGGCCATATACTCCAGTGGTCATGTATCACTCTGCTCATGTGATGCATGCTGGCACCATCTCTCATTTCAGTAAGCAGGAGAGTGGTGTATGAATGGTAGAGAGCTGTTGCTGCCAAGCAGTCAAGCCTCCTTAAACTAGATCTGGTACCTTGTGCTGGGCTGTAATCTCCTTCATTGTCAGTGATGGAATAAGAGCCAATTGCCCATCTCTTTTTAATATGAATTCACGCTTCACCTATTAATTGATGCCTAAGGGGCCCTTCACATTACACCGTTATAGCAGTACGGTTCCACTTTAATCGTCATGGTTCTGTCCTATGGAATCCTAGGATTGGCAGTTTAGGGAGGTGCATTTAGAATTCTCAACCAGAGAGCTCCTCTAGTGCCTCTGACCAAACAACAGATACCAGGATGCCATAGGATCTAGTTATGGTATTTAAAATGGTATTGTAGTGCTATAATTGTGTGTTGTGAAAGGGCCCTTTTTCTAAAGCCATCAGCTTATTCTTGAAAAAACATGGTCCACGTTCTGTTAAATGAGAATAGAACAAGCAGGGTGCACCACCACCTGAATAACCTCTTTATGTTATTACTATTTGTAATATGTGGAAATAGCATAATTGCATTGGCATAACATTTTTTGTCCCACTAGCCCTTAGTACAATCTACAATCTGTTGGTCCAGCTTGATCTCACCCAAATAAGCAGGTCAGTCCTAAACACTGTTAACATGCACATCCAATCATGTCCCTATAAAAAGAACTCTTTTTCCACAGCAGATTTAAAAAATCAAAACACACATCTATCACAAAGAAAAAATTCTGGAAATTCAAAGGCTTGCTAGTATTTTACACTATATCAGTTTGTCCTAATAAGGCTATTACTCCACAGTCATTCTTACTTTTTTCTAATGGATCAGAATGACTACCTACAATTTTTGTAGATACTAGAAGAGTTTCAGCTTCATTGTAACTAATCAATAAACAAGATTTCAACAACAAAATGAGATATGTTATAAGAAATACATATTGCTTACCTCTGTTCCTGGCAGTGGAAATACATCAATCACTCTCATGGCGCAGTTGGCTTTCAGAAAGTATGGTGACCTTATCTCACTCTTGCACCTTACAGATCTGAAACACCACATTGCATAAAGTCTGAACAGCAGCAACTACAGTGAAGATGAAATGAAGCACAAACTCGTTTGTGCTACCTAAGCGTATACACAGTTTGACATTTCCAAGTCAATTGAAATCAATGCATCAACATACACATATTTCATTCAGCAAAAGATCAACAAATCTGACTTCACATCAATGTTATTGTTTCTTATATGTTACCATCCAGTGAAGAAATTACATTTTAAGTAAATGTTTGGTATTTTGGGGCAATAATGGGCATTATGAAATATAACTGGTCTGGTTTAATTCTTACAAAACTGACTTTTCCTGAACTAATAATTGTAATTCAACCAATTACAATTACAAATAGTTAAATACAAGTTTTGAAACAACTGTGAAATAATAAAAACCAAAGCAGAGTAGCATTAAAACTAAGAGCTGTACAGAGCACTCAGTAAAAATGGAAAGCACCGAAAGGCCGAATGAGTGAAAACTATTCCAATCTGACAGACATAATATTAAAATTGGCACCCAAAATAGGAAACATATGACTTGGAAATTTTTCTGGAGACAGCTGGATTGAATACCTGGGGCATCATGACACTGAAACATTGCCCTCTCTTCTCAGGCCATTTCCTCACTACACTCTTATAGTGCAATTATTCCACTTTCAACATCCTATGGAATCCTGGGGTTTGCAATTTAGGGAGGGGCCGTCCAGCCAAGCTTTGTCCAGCACTTTGCTAGATCCAGAAATGGACAGAAAATCAGGACTATTAATGAAAATAGCTGAGATGTGTCCCATAATGCCTTCTCCCAGCTAGGAACCCAACTACTGCAGTTCGTCCTAGATATAGTTTCTAAACTATCTTTAAGGGTAGCCTGGTATATAGCAAGTGTCATAGAATCTTTGAACTAGAAGGGATCACAAAAGCCATCTAGTCTAACCCTCTGCCATGCAGGAATCTACAACTAAGGCATTTCTGAAAGATGCTCATTCAGTTTCTGTTTGAAGGCCTCCAATGACAGAGTCCACCATCCTCTGAGACTCTGAGTCTATTCCATTATTAAACACTTCCTACAGTAAATACATTCTTCCTAATGTTCAGGTGGCATCTCTTTTCTTATAATTTGAATCCACTGGTTCATGTTTTAGTCTCTGGAGCACCAAAAATCAAGCATGTTACATCCATTCATATATTTAAAGATACATGTGTAGCTTCTCAGTCTTCTCTTCACCAAGCTAACCATGTCCAGCTCCATAAGTTTTTCTTCATAAAATTTGACTTCCAGACCAGGTCTTGATTGCTCTTCTCTGGATATGTTCCAGCTTGTCATTCACCTTCTTGAACTGTGGAGCCCAGAAGTGGTCAGGAAGAGGACTACAGCCCAGGATATATAAAAACATAGCAAAGGAATATCTAGCCAGTCTAAATGAATTCAGATCTCCTCAGTCAGTTGAGCTGCATCCATGAATACTAAAGGAGGATCTATACTATAATTACATCAGCAATGGGAAAAGTTAATTTTAGGACTACATCTTCCAGAATGCTGACTGGAGGTTCTGAGGGTTGTAGTCCCAAAAGTAACATTTCCAACCTCTGATTCATATATGACATGCAGGCATGTCTGAATAGGAATTGTTTAACTATAGTGATTCATGAGCAGCAGTATGTTTTATGTAGACCTTGAGGTCCAGAAGTCTCAACTGGCACACCATTGAGGATCGAGCTATATGACATCAGTTCTGAAGAAGCTAAACCAACTTCCTATTTGTTACTGAACCTGGTTTAAGGTGTGTTACTAACCTGTAAAGTCCTAAACAGCTTGAAACTTAAATATCTAAGGGATCTAAACGGGATTTGCCTTTGCTCACAGCTCTAGAAGAAATTAGAAGACCAGGCCAGGTGAATCAAGTATCCAACTTTATTAAGGAAAAAAATGCATTTCTCTTGGCTACCCTGACAGACCAGAATTTGACGAGAATGGAAGCCTTGAGCCAAGTCACTACTATAAAGTGCACATGCTGAGGAGATTCCATCAAGCTAACACATTTGATAGGAGTTTTGACTATAGCCTCGACATCAGTTGGCCATGTAGAACCTCCTGAGATAAGCAACCATTCCCTAGTCTTTGGTACATAACTCATTCCCCAAACCCTTGGCCTCCTAGGGAACATGATATACCATGTAACATTTACATTGTCAGCTTGTTCTTCTGGAGCAATACCAAGGCAATACTTAGTCCATGTGAAACCATGTTAGTGTCTCCTTTAGAAGCACTTTCTTCCATATCAACCTAGCCATGTCTTAAGATCATCAGACCTTTCTGTATGTGTCTTCTATAAGTGAAGTGCAATGATCATCTACATAAGAAAGGGCCTTTTCTCGTGTTCTAATATATGCTGATGTACAGATTTTAAACAATGAGAATTTAAAACAATGCAACAGCTAACAAACAGATATTTTCAAAAGTAACAGAAGAAATTCAGGATTATAACTATGATAAACAGGATACACAAATATGCCTTCAGGGATGCATATAGTCCACAAAATGTGGCAACGGCAACAGGGACTAAAATATTTTCACAATTTGCAAAAGAAAGTGTTACATACTGTATGTTGTTCTGTCTGCCTCATTTCAAAAAAGATACCAGCACTTCCTACTACGTAGCAATGGCTGTTGTTAGATAGAGCGTGGTGAGTGTGCACGCCTCACTCCAAATTAAAGCGGGGAAGAGTCCTTTATTCCTCAGTCCACAGAGTACCAGTGCCTATTACTCAGATTAAAACTCTACTAATTGTACAAAGCTGATCAACTGGCTACTCATATCAGGCAACAAATTGAGCACATGATTTATCCATGGCTGCATCCTTCTTCTAAAGAAAGCACAATCTATTTGTGTATCTAAAAAAACCAATGCCATTCTCTAACTATCCTGCTTGCTTGTATTTAGTCCTTTTCTATTTTTATTTCTTCTGTCTTCACACATACATATCCTTCTGTGTTTTGTACCGTGGTGATAAAGAATTTTTAAAAGCAAGGAGATCCTGTGTTGGTATTACTAGTAACTGAGTTTATCAATGGTTCTACCAAATTGTTTTGATTTATTCTGCTGTGGAACTTAAAATTGCACAAGAGAAGGCCCACATCAGAATGCTACTTTTGAGAGTGAGATTTTGAGTATAAACTAGAGCTTGGAAAGTTACTTTTGAAAACTAATTAGTTGTCCTTAATAGTTGGCCCAATACATCATAGCACACATCACATCACAGCTTGTTCACATCATAGCTTGTTGTTGTCAATTGCTAGCTAGTTAGCTTCTCTCTCTATGAATGAGATATCTTCAAGACAGCTCTGCTAAGATCTTGCAAACTCAGGGCTGTGGCTTCCTTTATTAAGTCTATCCTGTAATGCAGTCTTTCTCTTTTTCTTCTGCCTTTGAATTCACTAAGCATTATTGTCTTTTCTAATGAGTCATGTCATGATATGTCCAAAGTAAGATAGCTTCAGTTAGTCAGTTGGTTTGGCTTTTAGGGAGAGTTCGGACTTGCTTTGCTCTTGGATCCATTTGTTTGTCTTTTTGGCAGTCTATCCATAGAACTCTCCTCCGGCACCACATTTCAGATTAGTTTACCTTATCCCAGTCAGCTTTCTTCACTGTCCAGCCTTCATACTCATACACATAAATTAAAAATAAAATGGCATGAACTCACTTCAGTGTTCAATGATATATCTTCACTGTTAAAGATCTTACCTAGTTCCTTCATAACTGCCCATCCAAGTCTTAAGTCTTTTTCTAATTTCTTGACTGCAGTCTCTGCTTTGATTAATGTCTGAGCCAACGGACAGAAAATCTTTTAAGTATTTCGGTATCTTCATTACCTACTTTAAAGTTGTTTAAATTATCTGTTATTTTGGTCTTCATATTCTGCTATAACCCTGCTTTTGCATTTGCTTCCTTTACTTTTATCAATAGTCTTTTGCTATTTTCTGCAAATAATATGTCATCTTAGATTGTTCATTTTCCTTTCCCCAGTTTTCTTCCCTTCTTTCTCTGAGTCTAACCCTGCTTTCCCTGTGAAATGTTCTGCACATAACTTGAACTGATAGACTTATAAAGTGAAGCCTTGATTGATCCCCTTGCCAATGGGACACCATTCTATTTCTCCATATTGTGCACTGAGAGTGGCCTCTTGTCCAGAGCATAGGTTATCCATCAGAACAATCATATGCTATGGTACACTGATTTCTTTTAAAGTGTTCCATAATTTTTAAAAAATGATATACAGAAACATGAAAAAATATAATCTAGAAATCACTAGTTGCTTTTCTTCTGAAATTCTTTGGTGGCTTCATTAATTATGTTTACAATGGGATCCCTACTATTTCTTCCTTTTACTGTTATGGCTACCATTTTTAAAATGACTGAAAGTACCGATTTTAATTCCTTTTCTGAAAAATCAGAAAGTAATCCATTTAAAAATGGTAAACAGCATAGCTACAATTTTAAAATAGTTAACTTTCCCATTTTTCAAAAGAAAGTAAAGCAGGTAGTTTTAGTCACTTAAAAAAAATTCTGGATGATACAAGCTGCCAGTCTGTGCTCCATAGGACAGCCTTCTTCAGCCCTTCTTCTCACACCTAAGCACCCAGAACAGAGCATCGACCTCCAGCAGAAGGCACAGTATGAGCCACCACTTGAGCCATGTGATATTTTTCCTTTAGCGTTTTGTGAAACAGCACCTCCATAACAAGAAACGTTACAAAAAATGAGTTTATTTTGCACCAGAGGGGAGGAGTGGTTCACTGTGTGTCAAGAGCGGTGTTTTATACTCCGATTCAGAAACTGTGCTGTCTTCACACCCCTGCTTATTAATCTCATACTACTGCAGAGAACAGCGGTTGCTGCATCCACAACAGCAAGTCCCTGGCCACTCCCATTCCCCTCCCTCACCCTGCCCTGCCATCGCTGATTGGCCTGTTGTTGTTGTTGTTGTTTTTTAAAAAAAACACATTTTAAACACATTTCTGTGTTGCTACATTTGTGCGTAGGTATGTATGTTCGTTCATACGTGGAAAAAAACACATCTTAACAGTCCAGTACCAAATCCACTCTCTTCCTGCGGTCCGTTTAACGCATAAAGACAGTAACGACAGCATGGGTGGAGAGAGATGGGGACAGAAATGAGAGAAGGGACAGCCTGGGAACGCCGACAGCCGGCCACTTCTGCACTGTGAATTGATGTTGCACTTCTACAAGTAGGTGAAAAATGAAGCAGAACCGGTTGGGGAGATTTACATCGGAGTTTTTCCAGTTTTCAGATACAGCGGTTTCTCGTCATAGTGAACAGTACTAGGAGCTGAAAACGTGCAGAACCACGAGGAAAACTACGACGCTAAAATGCTACAATGTGCAGAAGGGAGGGTAAGAATTCGAGGCGACTACGAAGTATCAGCCTCATGCAGAAATGTGTAAAAGACTTCACGCTAAACCTTGTTAAATTTTTAAGGCAATGCAGTTATACTTTCATTACTGTTAAAAGGAATTAAAAATAACTATTTTAATTAAGAGTCAGTGTGATGGGGTGGTTTGAGCATTGAACTATGGCCCTGGAGACAAGAATTTGATTTTCTGCTCAGCCATGGAAATCCACTAGGTGACGTTGGCCATGTCACACACTCTCAGCCCCAGAAAAATCCGTGAGAGGTTCACCTTAGGGTAGTCATAAGTTGGAAACAACTTGAAGGCACAACAACAAAGTTATCTTAATTAAAGTCAGTTCCATGCTCTGGGAAGGACACAACCTGCATATGCTGCTTGCTCTCCTATCTGAGACTGGACAAAAATGATTTTGTTATACTAACAGATGAGTCACAAATGCAAGTATCTTATTTGGCTTCTTGAGATTTCAGAATGTGAAATCTATATTCTTGACCTGATGATTGTTTCAGTGCGAGTGAATCTAATTATATTTGTGGAGCTTTGGCCCATCCAAATATGCACGTTGGTTCTTGATGTTTCATAGTCAACAAGTTGAAACACATGCACACTTAAAACAGGACATCTTATCCTTTCCTCACATAGCTGAAACACTGAGACTAAGACCATTTCTGCACTTGACTGTTAGAGTGCTATTATTCCACTTTCAACATTCTATGGAATCCTAGGGTTTGCAGTTTAGGGAGGGGCCTTTGGAATTCTCAATCAGAGAGCTCTTTGGCCTCAGTAAACTACAAACCCCAGGATTCCACAGGATGTTGAAAGCAGTGATGTAGACTCAGTCGATAGTCTCGGACTCAAGTTGGACTTAAGTTGCTTCAGTGACTTGACTTAGACTCGACTATAAATGATGCACTGACTCAATTCAAGTCGATTTGACTCGAGACTTGTATATTTTTAATGACTGACTTGCTGCCTTTGGTTCAGTAATATAACACATTCATCCAGAAATCTTATGACATTGAATAACACCTCCATCTCTTTTTGCCTACTGGTCGTATGGCAATCTGTCTCAGGCCCAGAGTGTGGGTGCATTTCTCAGAGGGGAACAGCAAATGGGTCAGGCAAAGGGCTTGAGGTCTCTTCAGCAGTCTGTCCCCGCTCATTTGAGGAGCCTTCTAAATTTTTTCCCAAGAGCAGAAGACTCGCCCTCAGAGTACAGGGTGCATTTCTCAGAGAGGAACAGCAAATGTGTTAGGCAAGGGGCTTGAGGAGAAGGGATCCTTCTTTGTAAAGCTTTTGAAGCTTCAGTAATAGGGAGTAAGAAGGATCCTGTTCCCCACTTTTGAAGCTGCAGATGGCAAAATCACAAATGTGGAGATCCAACTCCGCTTAAATCGTTAAAACTGACTTTATTTGGCTCTGTCCAATAATTCTGGAAGTTTGGATGGGGTATAAAGTTGACTTCCAGACTTGAGACTTGACTTGAAAGTATCTTCAAGGACTTGACTTGAGACTTGAAGAGACTTGAGATTTGGAGTAAAAGACTTAAATACATCACTGGTTGAAAGTGGAATAATAGTACTATAACAGTGTAGTGCAGAAATGGCTTAAAACACTCAGAGATAGGAGATGTGGGAGATTTCCAGCCAGTGTGATCCTGTAACTCAGTTAAGAGGAAAAGTACCTGTTAAATGTTACTTAAGACCACCTGGGTACCAGTGTGCGGAGTGACTAAGTAGGCAACTATTCTACATCTTATTAAATAAAATTAAGCTATTTGTAATTTTGTTAAACTGATCCTGGACAGCCTCATTAACCAAAAAGGAACACAAAACTAACACACGCAGTAGTCCATAGCGAAGTCACTGGAAGGCCTAGGACTTAAAGGAGGAGTTTTAAAGGGACACCGAAGGGCATGGCAAAAGTGACAGACTCATTACCACCCATTGCCATTGGCCAGGCTTTCTAAAGCTGATGGGATTTGGAGTCCATCACCATCTGGAGGACAAGCCCCCAGTATGTGGAAAGTCCCAGATGAAATTCGTAAAGAGAGCGACAGGCTGGTTAGATAAGGAGGAATGAATGAATGAATACCAACTGTGGGGCCAGACTGGAAAGGGATCTGTTACATCCAGAGGTATCTGTGTTCAGCTGCAAGCAATGTGTGTAAAAACCTGCTAATTTCCTTTCATAAATGTTTGTCTCTTTCTTTCTAGAATAAAAACGTCCTCCATACTTTACAGAACATTCTTGCATACTAAAATGCAACTGAAAAAAAAATACTGAATGTTTACATTCATTCTTCCTTATCTAGGCACCTCGTCTCTCTTTTAGTTTCACCTGGGACTTTCCACATACCGAGGGGCTTGCTGTCCTGCAGATGCCGACGGACTCCAAATCCCATCAAGCCTTCAGAAGCCTGGCCAATGGCAACAGGTGGTAATCTAAATTATAATACTAAAAATAGATTAATAAAATATCTAACCTTTGGAAGAATGCATTACAGCTATAGTCATTGCATTTTATTTGAACTAATAATTAATAATAGCACCACCAGTAATTTTCACAATTAAAGGCCATTTCCGCACTAGACTATTTTAGCGCTATTATTCCACTTTCAGCATCCTATGGAATCCTGCGGTTTGCTAGCGTGGAGACGGCCAAAGGCTAGAAAACTAATTCCGACGCACAGACAGAAACAAACGCAGACAACCACACGTCCGCCCGCGCCTCTCGTCACGGAAAAAAGTATCGCGAGAGCTCCCGAGAAGTTACAAATATTCGCGGGTGAGAGCCAGCACTTCCTTCCAGTTTCCGAGCGCTGCCTGCGTGATGACGTCGGCGCTTGGGGGCGGGCCGGGGGTCGTCCGTTACTCGGGTCATTCCGGCGGGGCGGGAGGCATGGCGAAGACGGTGGCCTACTTCTACGACCCCGATGTAGGCAACTTTCACTACGGTGCGTGCGCGACGGGGAACTGGGAGAATGGTGGTTTGGGGGAGCGGAAGGGAATGAGGGGGCCAAAGGACGCTGTAGCTGCCGCCGCCGTCCGTACGTGGGGACTCCCGGAAAGACGGTGGCTCGTCGTTGCCAGGAAAAAAAAAAAAAAAAAAAGACCCCAAACACCTCGCTTTTGCCGTTGGGGGTGGCGGCTGTCAGCGCAGGAACTTGCACGAAGAGTTTTCCTTGTTGGGGTTTCCGTTCTCCCCCCCCCCGCTCCTGGAAAGAGAAGGCGGCGAGGGCTGGGCGCGCTCGGTGAAAAACACGGGGGTTCAGACGGATGCGGAAGTTCGTGTCCAGATATTGCCGCTGAATGCACTGTAATTGCGGCTGCCGTCAGCCCCGTTGTGAACTTAGAGAGTCAAGGGGTGGCTGGGTTTTGTGCGGCTGGTTTTAAGGCAACCGGCGGGATTTTTCTGCTGGCACTGTGGCCGTTTCCGCACTCGCCTGTTGTAGCGCGATGATTCCACTTTCAACATTCTGTGGGATCCTGGGGTTTGCAGTTTAGGGAGGGGCCGACCGGCCCCTCCCTAAACTGCAAACCCCAGGATCCCACAGAATGTTGAAAGTGGAATCATCGCGCTACAACAGGCGAGTGCGGAAACGGCCTGTGTCTATCATAGTGGACAAGTGCTGTTGATGCCAGGAGAGCTGCGAGGTGTTTTTCAGGCAGAACTCCCTGTTGTGAGAACAGAGTCTCACTCTTTCTCTTCAGTGAGCTGTTGGAGGGAATGAGTAGGTTGGCATGGTTTTTATAGGCTCAGCTTTATGTCTGACTACTCTTCTGTGTCATTTTATTGTGTATTGCTTAATTGTACCTATAAATGTTTTTTTCAAGTGTTCTGAGAGCTTGACATAATTTGGGATCTCCCTTTTAAATACATTTTCTGTTTATAGTCAAAAGCAATCTCAGTTACAAACAATAATGTTCCAATAGAACAAAAAGAACAAAAGCAGGCAAATAAAAACACGAAGGAAAAACAACCACCTTAGTTGTAAGTTTCTATAGAAGAAGCTGACCAAATGTCCAAATAGAAGTCCAGCTGTAAATTACAATAATTAGAAATTGCTATACATCGTTCTTTCAAATGTTGCAAAGCTTGTTAGGTCTTCTATTCATTGGATCCCAGGTGGGGAAAAATTATCTTTCCAGTAATGAAGTATTACTTTTATCAGTCAAAAAACAAAAAGGCAAAACAGTCTACTTCCATTGGCCATTTGTTGATTTACAAGAAACTGAAAAATAATCCAAAGAGTATGCATGTCCCTGCATATCAAAGAACTTTCCCAAACCAAATTTACTTCTGTGATTACTTCCTCCCAAAATGCAGTTACTGTGTGACAACCGCAAAACAATCATTAGGGAAGCATTAGCCATATTAATCTCCAAAAGTAATACAGATTTAGAAAGTATTTTCTTCAGTAGACATTGTGATGACCAATCTACTCAAAGACCAGTTTCTGCCGTAGGCAGAGATCTATAGCCTTACTCGTTATAGAAATTAAAACCAATGGCCATTGATTATTTAGAATGAGATATTCCAATTCTCTATCCCATTCTTGCTGTTAATCTTACATGTCATATTTATTTATAGATAACAGAAATTTACACACACACACACACACACACACAGATATAGGTGTGTGTGTGTGTGTGTGTGTGTGTGTGTGTATATGTGTGTGTATAAATTCTGGGTTTGGATACTTGATTAGCCTCAGTTAATGTGGCCCTTCCACTTTTGCAAGGGCTTGGGGCACAGAACCCTTGCAAAAGTGGAAAGAAACTTGCAAATAATACCTCCCCTGTGCTTCCCCTCCCATTCTCTTCTGGGGCTACTCCTTCCCATTCCCTTGCCGTTTGCCCTGGCACACGAGCCTGCCTTCTCTGCGCTGGGCAAAAGGCAAGGGAATGGGAGAGGGAGCTTTGAAGGGGAAAAGGAAAGCACATGCATTCCTCCTCCCATTCCCTTGCCTTTTGGCTGGGTGTGCTTGCCTTCCTTCATTGCGTGAGGCAAAAGGCAAGAGAATGGAGGGGGGTTGAGGCTCATGCATGCCTCACAAATAATCAAATTTGTGAAGCTCAAACCCCATGAATGTGAAGGGAGGACAGTAATATTATAGGAACCTCAGATGCACTTAAAGCTGCAGGGCTGAGTGTTCATTGTAACATACTTTTCAGTTGTAGATATTGCCATTTAGCTGATAGAGGTAGTTTAATCTGTTCTTGTAAAGTCAAAAATTAATCATCAACACTATCTAATTTAAGGTATCAATCCCATTGTCAACCCATACCTTCCATAAAAATGGTTCCTTACCAGTTTTCAAATCTGGATTCCCGTATAAAATCAATTTGGTATGTGTATATGCAGTTGGTGAGACAGTATTTGCCATACAGTTCTAACTGCTGAAAATGTTGGCAAAATGCTGGCCTTTTTAATAAAATGAGAACCAAGTACTGTCAATTTGAATAGATGTGCCAGAAATTAAGATTCTAAGTCTGGCCATGGTAGTGTACTTTAAGTAGAAATGTCCAAAAATTAATACAAGTTAACAGATATGTCTAATATGTAAGAAAATCTGAAAAGCCAAACTGTACCTCTTTGATGAAATTTGCCTCCATTCATTGAAATTATAGGGGGAGATGAGCCATCCCATCCCCTAAACAGTGCATTTCATTTTTTGAAATTCTAGAAAGATATAAAATAGAGGAATTCCACAAATAACATAAACAATTCTAGGTATAATAATATTTTAATAGTGTTTACCTTATCTCACAGACTCATCTGTAAGCCCACTCATTTCAATTTGGGACCATGTTAATCAAGAAACTGCCTTCGCCTCATGTGGCACTTGAGATCATCTAAAAGATGCCCTTCTGGCAGAGCCACATACTTCTATGATATGCTTCTGAGGTCACTTGGAGCAAGGCACTTGACCCAGTGGCTACTGGTATGGAGAGTCAGAATGGTGCAGCAGTTTGAGCATTGGACTAGGACTCTGTAAACCAGGGTTTGAATGCCCATTTGGTCATGGACACTCACAGGGCAAGCCCGGGCAGATTGCGCTCTGTCAGCCTCAGAGGACGGCAAAGGCAAACCCCCTCTGTACAAATCTTACCAAGAAAATCCCATGATAGGTTCATCTTAGGGTAGCCATAAATCAGAAACAACTTGAAGGTATGCAACAGTTATACTGGAATCACTTGGAGCAGGGCATTTAGTGCAGTGGTACCTACTATATGTAAAATAGTCTTCTCTTTGATAAGATTATTATTATTACTACTGCAAACTTTATGAAGATCCTGCCTTTCCCTTCCAGAATTAGAACTTAAGGTGGCTTATGTTATTAAAACAAATACAATACAAATATCAATACAATACAATACAAAGTGTCATTGTTAAAAAAATTAAAAACATCTTAAAGCCTGTGTAGAAAAGATAACAGATCTTTTGAGATAGTGTGGGCATGCTACTAAAGCCCTGTCTTTTAAAGATCTTGTTTTTAATAATTTTGCAATCTCAGAAACTACATGCACTAACTGTTATTAGGAGCTTATTGTCTCTGTTCATCAGCCTCCATTTGCAATCTATTTCATATATAATGTACATTTCTTGACTCTTTTATACTATGTATTCAATAACTATTGTGCAATGTTCTGAAATTATCAGATGTAAGATTTTACAAATACTTGTAAATAGAATAAATAATATCCATAATTAATTAAGAGAAATTACAGAATTCTGAATTAACATAATTAACAGAATACTATGAGAGGAGGTGGTGGGGATGGGACCAGTTGGTTAAATGGCATTAAACACTGTTAAAACAAATCTGTGGAGGAAGACAACCATTTTTAGCAATTAAAATATTTAAATCATGTCGCTGGTGTTGTATATGCATATATCTCTATCTTTTCCTCACACAATGCCTGGTGGATACTGTACTGTTTATCTTTGTATGGGATGTTTGCTTTGTGAACCTATGTTTTCGGCTGGATCCCATTCAGTTGACTTGTATTTTTGGTGTGCGGATGTTAATTATGTTCTGTATGCTCTTCCCTTCTTTTCGTATTAGGAGCAGGACATCCTATGAAGCCCCATCGTTTGGCACTGACTCACAGTCTCGTGCTGCACTATGGACTCTATAAGAAGATGATTGTAAGTATTGCGTTTGCAGGGTTCAGCCCAATTCTGGTTTTAGGGCATTAATATTCTTTTAAAAGTACTGTTACCCGTGTTTTGCAAGTATATTCCAAAGACTGCATATAGTATAGAAAGAATAGTCTTCAGCCATGGTATTGTCTCGTCACCGCACAAAACAGAGAGCCACTGAGGGCAGAGATCCGCACTTTTGATTGGCCTTTGTTGCCCAGGGAAAAATTGTGGTGTACTACCCCCGTTTGTGCCAGTTTAATTCAAGGCAGCTCTAATTTCAACTCTTTCTCACATGAAAGGGGAGGTAAAGATGTTTCATGCCTGGCTGCAGCTTGGAAGAAGGTATGGATCATCATGTTAAAGGAACTTACCTTGGTGAATGAAGGTATAGGAGTTTAGGAATAGGTGCATCATTTATGGACCAGCATATTCAGGAAATATGAACCCTAAACTTGAGAGCCATCTCTGTATGGAACCTTTGGGAGAAATGATTTGAGGGTTTGGAGTACATTTCACAGCTCCATTTCTCTTTTTCATTTAATGTCATGGAACCTTCTGTGGTTTGAATGAGCGGATAGAGGTAGTAATGGGTTCATTGGTGGCATACGAGGTGAATCTTAATTGGGGCAAGACAGGTATGTTCTTTATCTGAATACAGACTGACTGTTGGATGAGGATTCTACCTGTTCTTGATGGGGATGTACTCCCCCTGTGGGGAAGGAAAGATTGGCAGTGATGGGTTGCTCTTCAATTCAGCTTTACATATTGATGACTAATTGGCAAAAGTAGCCAGGAGTGACTGCTTGGATTAGGCTAGTGTGCTAGTTGCATCCATTACTGAGGAGATCAGTAACATGTTTTCGTTAACATCGAGATTGAATTATTCTCCTTCACAGCCCAGTTAGTACTGGAATAGGCCCCTATTGGTGCTGGATTAAAATTTAGCTCTTTGTCCAAGCTTCTGGGCTTAGTGACTATTGTGGATTGTGAATTTCTGCTCATTATTTTTATCCTCTTGAAGTGTTTAATTGTTTTATAATTGTTTACTTTGTTTTATTGTTTGTACCCTGTTATGAATCTTTAGATGTAGGGTGAGGTGTGCATATTTTAATAAATAGATGGCTGCAGTGAGGTTTGCAGACAGCTATCTTTTGGTTCAGAATGCAACATTTAAGGTGCTAGTTAGTTCATTTCCACAGGGACATATTGCTCCATCCTTCAGCATCTACACTGGTTGCCAGTTTGCTTCCAGGCACAATTTAATGTTTTAAAGGTTGTTGATTACCTTAGATGTTTTAAGTGGCTTGAGTCCAGGATAACTAAGGGATAACTTCCTCTTATGCCAACATCTTTGGTCCATAGGACTAGAAAGAACAGCTAATGTCTGTACCCCACCTAGGGCAGAAGCACAATTGGTAGCAAAAAAAGATGGTTCTGACTTACCAGTTTTGTCAATGCTATAGAATCTCTTGCCCTATGAAGTGCATGTGCACCCCTTGTCGTTTGCGGCCAGAATAAGACATTTGTATTTCAGAAGGCTTAAGTACTAATGTTTTAGATTCTTTTACATGTGTCTTCTGCATTTGTTTTCATTTGTTCATATTTTTTTTGTATTTTTGTTCAGTGTAGTATTTTATATATTATAGTTTGAAATTGTTTTAAGTCATTTTGTGTGGTTCAAGGTATGAGGCAGATGGGAAAGAAATCTCTGTCTAGATGTGGTTGAGGGGAATGGAAAGGAGCAAGGTGAGAGGAGAATGAAGTGTAGAAGGAACAGATAGCCACTGTTACATGAAAACAAAATATTCACAGTGGTCATTAAGAAGGTAGCTGTGACTCTGCCAGCTTCCTCCATGGAGGGGAGCACATTGTAGATCTCCAGCTCCATTGTCTACCAGTCAATCACCATGGAGGATTCTAGGTCCACAATTCTTTGATTTCCGAGGAAGCACATTCTTCCCACTAGTCCCACAGTTCCTTGGTTTCAAGGAAGCTCTTCTTTTCCATTGGATGTTCCTTCACAAAGTAGGAATATCTCTCTATTCTGGCTATCTCCCTGGGACACATCCCTGGTAGGCAGAACTGAAACCTGATGTGAATCAAGAAGCCCACCTGTGGATATATAGCATCCATATTCAGGCCTGAAAGAGCCTTGAGCCCTGAATGGAGCAGGCCCAAGCTGTCTTAAGTGGCAACAGGATAAATTCCTTGGAGGAGTCCACTCTGGATTGGGCCCCATAGTCATGGGTCATTGAGATCAGAGGGAAGTATGTAAGTTTTGTATAGGTTCAGGCCCTTTAAAACTATCCATCTGACTGAGGTAGAAGAGCTAATGCTCTAGCAGTTTCATAGGCTGGGCCAGTTCTCTGTCTTGCTGGTCTGCAGAGTTTTCTTAACCAAGTCTGGCAAACCATTATTGATGGTGGTGGGGGTGGAGTCTTTGGAGCTGCCCTTGAGAGGGAGAGAGCTGGGGTTCTGGATAGTATAAACCCATCCTGATGAAGTCCTCCTACTTGGCTTCCTCTCATTCCCTTTGGAAGGAGCTTCTGCCTGCTTGGCTGTTGGCAGGCTGTATCTTAGCTTTCTGCCCTTGCCCCCCTCTCCAAAGTCCTCCAAGGCCATGATCAATCTGAAGCACTCTATATACTCTGACAACCTCCTCCTTTCTCCCCATCCCTGACTAAAGTGCCGACTCTTGCTTTGTATTGTCCCACACTCCTGCCTGCTGATTTTCTAATGTCTTCTTGTTGCTGGGTGCCTGGTTGCCTCACAGCTGCTAGCATTTTTCTCATCACTGAACGTAATAATAGTCTACAGCTTCACCAGGTCAACTGGGGAGAGATGGCTAGTCATCCCCTCAAAGTAATCAGAAACTAGGAATTGGACAGTGTTGGTGATCTACTATAAATGACTTAAGAGTTCTACCAATAGATCTGGATCCACTTTGTACCCTCTCCTGATTTACAGTGTTTTTAGTAGTTTGAAATGCTCTTCTACTGAATGTTGCCAGTACTGATATTACATTTATACTCATTTATTCCTTTGAAACTGGCTTATTCAATTAAGATGTAGTAGAGAGAGGCGGTGGCACATATCTTATTGGAGGTTATGTAACGGTTGGTGAATGAATCCTTAATGTGGTTAACATTGTTAAGTGATTGTACCCTGGATATTGCGTGAATAGATATGGGGACAGAGTATAAATCGGGATTTGTCACAGGGATGTTTCCTGTGATTATCTTTGTTATGGTGGGGTGCTGCTTTGGCCAGACAACTGATCATAGGTCCAGGTATCGCTGCCTGAAGGACTTCCAAATACAGTTCTCACACGTATAGTCCATCGATTTGGAAGGGACCACAAAGGCTGTCTTGTCCAACCTGCTACCATGCAGGAATACAAAACTTGAGCAGTTGTGTGAGATGCCCATCCAGCTTGTGTTTAAAGACCTCCAAAGGTGGAGAGTCCACCACTCCTTGAGGCAGTCTGTCATTTCTTTTAATATTTTATTCTTCTTTTTCTGGAATATTTTTTATTGAAGACAATTTTAGAAAATATAAAACAATGTATATGAAAAAAAAATACACAGAAATCAGGACAAACTATTTAAAGAAACAAACTATCTAAACAAACACAGTGCAAACTGTTTAAGGAGACAAACTATCTAAACGAACATACAAACACAAAGGGGGTGAAAAGATTGCACGCATGGCTTCTAATTCCCTAGAGAACATTTATTTATTCCTTATTTGTTATACTTCTTTGAAGTTCAATAATTGTAGCTAATCAGTCTCATTTAAGATCTGTTATAAAAGATTATATAAAATTGATCTGTGTTCATTCTTGTACAGTTAGTCTTATGCTTATATTAAATGTAGTAATGTACTAGTATGATAAATGTAACATTCTACTATAAAGTTTCTAACCATACTGTTCAAATTGCACACTTGCATTTCTCCCTCAGCCATCCCCTAAGTACATTTATAACCTTCTCTCATCTCTTCTTGAACTCATTTAAATACAGTCAGCTCTCCACATTTGTGGGTTTCACTTTTGTGGATTTGATTATTCATGGATCATTTGCTGTTACCTCTGCTGCCTCCCTGTGCCATTTTTAATAGGGATTACAAGCCTCATGAGACTAAGAAACTGTGAATGAGACTCATAAGTCCCTATTAAAAATGGTGTGGGACAGCAGTGGAAGTGTCAGTAAGCCCCACCAGCCACTCACTTCTGCCGTATGAAAGAACTCTGATGCCTCAAAAGAATCCATGGTGGGTTGAATATGGTGATCATACTTTTTTTTGTGTTAAATATGATTCGGTAGGGCCTAGAGTTATTCATGGTTTTTTTTCACTTTCACGGGGGTCCTGTGCCCCTAACCCTAGCGATTTTGGAGGGATGACTGTACTCTTCTTTAATTAAAGTCATCAGCTTGTCCATTTTGGCTGTATTCAACAGCTGCATTGTCCAATCATTTCGAGATGATATTGTGTGATCTTTCCATTTCTGAGCATAAAGTATTCTAGCTTTTGATATCTTGCTTCGTCTAAGTCTTGGAATGTTCTTATTTATACTATCATCCATCAGTCCCAGCAAAAACAGTTCCGGTTTCAGTTGAGTTTTTGTTTTCAGGAAATCTCCCATTAGTCTACGTATCATCACCCAAAATTTCTTTGCTTTTTCACAAGTCCTACCACATATGAAAAAAGTTCCTTCTGTCTGATTACACTTCCAACATTTATCTGGGAACCTCTGTATATTTTAGACAATTTTTCTCTGGTAATAAGCATCATTCATACATCATCTTTAAAAAAATGTCAAATCTTTCCACTCTAGCTGCTGAATTCACTCCTTTAATATTCCAAGAAACTTCAACACCATTTTTACATTTCTTCATTTAATTTCATGTTCACCTTTGCCTGGACCTGTGCACTTTTGCCTTCTTCTCCATTGCTTCCTTTTTTAGCGATCTGATCTGAAGTCTTTCCTTCCTTTCCCAATCTTTTATCTCTCCTTTCTTGTGCTGCTCTCTTTCCAAAATCTTCTCCTCCAAAATCTGTTTTCATAATTCATCAAAAACTCTCTTGCCTTTGAAACTGTGTTTAGATTCAGTCTTCTCTGTCTATAGTGCAGAATCAGTCCCTTGATGCTTCCCCACCTGAAGGGCATTCTCTGTTTCTTTGATTTGTTAGTCACGAAAGTGTAATCTCTCCTCTTTCTTAGAACTTGAGGTGGCAAATCCTTAAAAATTATTACATCTTTCCCATCAATCCATAATTTGGTTGAGAAATGTAGTTGCAAAACCTGGTCTCTTATATTTCTTCTTACAAAATAAACAATCACGTCCCTTGGTAGGTTTCTTTGTCTAGCTATTAAAGAATCAAATCTTGTACACTCTATTCAGTTCACAAGCAAAATTGTTCCTTTCTTTAAAAAAAAACAAAACAGCCAAAGCTGCGTTTGCTCTTGTGTATATATTTTCATTTTGCATTTCTGGTATGGCTCTTATTCTCAGGAATCTTTCTCTCTCTCATAGAACTGTTGCATCCAGATTTTTTTTTTCTTATTCAGCAGTTAATTTCTCAGTGACTTCCTCCAGTTTTTGTGTTGTGTTGTCCATATTTTCCATTCTCTTCTTCATTTGTTTCATTTCATTCTTTGAGCTGATGAAGTCTGATTTCCTTCAGTTCCACTTTTAAACCCTGTTTTCTTGCTTGATTTACATCAGCCCTCACTTGAGTCATCTCCTTTGTTATTCTCCTCATCTCTTCCAGATAATCTGATTTGATTCTATTTCTCTAGACTGGTCAACTGAAGGGCTTCTTTGCACTTGTTGTGCTTTAGCTTGTGCTGCTAGTGCTGCTTTTGAAGCTTTTTTCCTCTGGATTTTAACAGTAGGTTAAGTATTTGGCCATTGCTAAATTAAATTAGAAGCTTTTAAGCACAGTGTCCACTTCCACCACTAGATGGCAGCACTTCACAAGAGGTCTTCTCTAGCACTCTGTTCAAGGTCTATACACTATAAGACAGTTCATTTACAATTGATAAGCAATTCACTTCCTATTGTTATTATAGCCAACATGACTTTGAGTCTTATCAGACCGTCTCCTCAGCTGCCCCTAAACCGCAGAATGGCCTGCTGGAAGATATGACAGCAAAATATTCTGTCTGAATTTAAAAAACTGATAAAGACCTATCTCTTCTGGCAGGCCTACCCCGTCTATTTTTAATCACAATGTATTTTAATTATGATATATTTGTATCTAAATGTTTTAGTGTATTTTAGTATATTTTAATTACAATGTGTTTTTAATTGGTATGCTGTTTTTTAATTGTATTTTAATTTCTGATGTACCCCACCTTGAGCTTTGAGAAAAGGTGGGTAACAAATACTTTTTTTGTGATTATGATTATATCAGATTCCTGTGGTAAGCAATAAAATTAATTTTAGTGTTCAATTTCCTTTAAAGTCTTTGCTTAATTAAGGTGTATTGTCTCTTTAAATCACCACTCATTGCCTGCTGCTGCAAGGCAGCACTTATGGACAGTCTGGGAGGTTAAGAAAATTGGGTTGATGAAGTGTTGCTTGCACTCTCTGTTCTTTCCTTACTTCTCTCTCTCTTCCCATCCTTGCCCCTTCAGCAGGCAGTGGTGCCTTTCCTGTATCTCCTCTCATTTCAGTTCATGTGAAAAGAGCACAGAGTCAGATATATTACAGAGGAAATTTCAGGTGCACTTTCTCTGAAGAGCTTTTAAGTGGCCACATAGGTACCCAGAAGGAAAAATCAAGATGCTGGGTCCAGCTAACTTTTTTGCAAAATGCACAGCCTTTTCTAAATATTGAAAGAAGAGTAGTCAGAGAAACAACATGTACTACTGCCTAGTACTAATGGGAGGAAAGTAAGTTCTGAACTGTCTGCAAAGTGTCATACAAATTCTGTGCAACGGTCTGTTGATTGGTTAGAAGTCACTTTTGGCAGAGAACATAAAAAGCTCCTAACCACCTGAGGAGGAGGACAGTGCCATGCATCAATGTCAGACATAACATTCCAGTTTATACTACTCTCAGTTACAACACAGGGAGTGACCATGCTAGACTGGTATAGCAGACAAGTAACAGAGCCATACAACGGTATGAAATGTCCAACAGTTGAACAAACTGCCTCAAAAGATGAGGGATTCTCCTTTATTCAAGGTTTTTAAGGATCCTCTCAGGGATTCATTAAGCTGTAGATTTTTGGCAGTGGCTGAACTGGATGACTTATGGATCCCATGTAAGTCTACAGTTTTGACTTGATTCTGATTTAAAGATGTAGCAGTGTATTATGATATAAGATTTCACAATGTAGAGTCTATTTCATCAGATTCACAAAAGGTTATCCTGTCACATATACATATAATGAAAGGGGAGAAACAGGAAGGAGCGAGGTCAGAAGAGAAGAAAATGTATCAGGAGAGAACTGACAGTGGTAATTATGTAAAAGCAAAAAAGTTACAGTGGCTATTAATAAGACAACCTCTAAATCTAGAACTACTCAGCAACAAGACACGTAAGAGCAGTGGCATTGCCAGAATTTATGGATTCTGGCCCAAACTCCTGAGTATTCCCACTTGTTTTGCTCAACCCCAGTTCTTTCCTGCTTGCCCACCTTTTCTTTCTATTCCCTACCTCCAGTCTTCTCTATCACTCCTCCCCTGCCCCTGACAACACCGGCCAGTTTCCAGTATCCCAGTCTTGGGCTAAGTTCTGTAGTATGTGGTGGCCTTCCAGCCACTTCTAGGTCCACTTCAGGCTTGCTTCAGTCCTGGCTATGAGATGGAGATGGCTTCGGTTGACTTGGTGAATGATGTCTGCTGGTAACTGAACAGGAGGAACATATCCCTGTTTGTTCTGCTGGACTTCTTGATGGCTTTTGATCCATGGTGTCCTCCTGGTGCACCTTGTTGAGATGGGACTTGGGAGTTGTGTTTTATAGTGATTCAGGTCCTTCTTGGAGAGGTGAATAAAGATGGTAGTGCTGGGGAATAGCTGTTCCAGCAGCACTGTTGGCCTGTGGGGTCTCAGGGGCTCAGTTTGGCTTCCATGCTTTGTCTGAACCCTGATAGAGGTTAACTGGAGTTTCGCTGACTGATGACACCAAACGCTATCTCTCCTTTCCATCCAGTTCCAAGGAATCTGTTTCAGTGCTATTGCAATGTCTGTTGTTAGTAGTGTACGGGATGGGAGAGGACAAATTGAAGCTTTATGCAGACAAGACAGAGGTGTCCCTAGTCAGTCAAAAGACATATCAGCGAACAGCAATTCAGCCTGTGCTGGATAGGGTTACACACACTCCCTTCTGAAAACAAAGGTGCTGAGCTTGGCACTGTAAATAGGGCTGCCTTTGGTGTGTACACGTGATCATCCAGAACCACAGTTACAAGACAGTGGCCTATCTTCCTTTGTGGTATCTACAGCTCATACATATGACCAAATTAGCAAGTTAGTTGACCAGGAGAGGACAGATACTACACCAAAATGGAAGAAAGATGGCCAAAGGTAATGTCCATCCTCAGTTTGGTGTTCAACCAGGAGCATCTAACAAATGCAAAAGGACCATATGGCTCCCTGGTACAGGTTAGGTAGAGCTATCCCTCTTAGAAATGGGTTGTGCTGTATTGGGTGACACTCTTCCTGAAATCTCAGATTTGCAGCTTGGGTTAACTCCTGGATTCACCCCTCAGCCTGGATGCCCATGTTTCAGCAGTGACTAGGAGTGTGTTCTCAAAGTTAAAATCAGTGTTAACAGTTGTGCCCATTCCTGGAGATGTCACATCTGGCTTCAGTGAAAAGTGGCCTTGATTACATAGTACTTGGGATTGCTGTAAAACACACTATGTGAGACTGCATTTGGAAACTCTGGAAATTTCAGTGGGCCCCAACATGCTGTGAACAGAGAGTTGATTTGAACTGGTCACAAGGAATCTGTAACTCACTTGTTGAAACAACTTCACTGTATACCAGGTTGTTCCTAGGCTCAATTCAAAGCATGGGACTTAAAAAGGCTTATAGAGCTTAGGTCCAGACCTTACTTTACTTACTGTACCATGCTCACAAACTGGTTTGGGCACATGAGAAGGCCTTCTTGATGGCTGTTCCCAGGCTGTGGAATTCTCTCCCATGGGAAGGCTGGGCTGTCTCCCTCTGCTCTCCTTTCACAAGCAGCACAACAAGACCATACTATTTACACAGGCATTTGGTGATTAACAAAAGGATTTTTAATGGGACATGTGCTGCATTTTAATCTTCATTCTTATGTTTTATAAATGACTTGTGTTAAAATATTATAGCTAATTTAATAGTTTCTATTAAATTATAATAGTGTCAGGTTCTTATTTTAGCTTGTGTCAGCTTTATTGTGAGCTGCCTTGGGTTCCATGAGAGCCAGCATGATGTAATGGTTTTGAGCGTGGGACTATGACTCTGGAAATCATGATTCAAATCCCCACTCAGCTATGGAAACCCTTTTATGACCTTGGGCAAGTCACACTTTGTCAGCTTCAGAGGAAGGCAAACGCAACCCCCTTCCGAACAAATTTTACCCATCCACCCCCGATAAGTTCACGTTAGGGTTGCCATATGTCTGAAGTGACTTGAAGACACACAACAACAGCTTGGGTTCTATGTCAGAATAAAGGCAGGATCTAAATTAAACAACTACCTAAATAAATGGGAGGAATTTATCCTGCAGGTTTTTAAGCCATACCAAGCATCCCAGCATGACATGTGCCGCTTTCACTCAGAAGATTACATTGATTTCCTTCAGAGAGTGAGTCCCAACAACATGCAAGGATTCACCAAGAGCCTCAATGCTTTCAATGTAGGGGATGACTGGTAAGTATTGTCTGGTAAGATGTATGGTAAGATGTATGGCATCAGCAGCTTATGTATTATGGAGGTCAGATTGGAAACATCTCAGAGTGATAGGTTCAGTAGTTTATATGTGTATTATTGAAGATACACTACAAACCTGTGGCCTAAGTTTTGTCTAATTAATTTAACAAAATATGAGATATTCAATTATCCACATGATGAACCTTTTTAATTTTAATCATGGCACAGTTTCCTTGCCTCTCATCTCCATTCCCACAAGTTGTGTACATAACCCCCATCCTTAGGTTTTATCCAAGCCCCCTTTCTGCTTTTGTGCCTTGTTTCAATTAGACATTGACACTTGTCAGTTTTTCTGTCCTAAATAAGAGATGACTTTGAAACCAAGAGTAGAAGGGTGACATTTAGAATTTGTCTTTTATCCTTTCTGGTGTTGTGTGTCAGATATACTACTTTTTAATGATGGAATGTACAAACATAAGTTCTTTTATCAAATGAAATAATCCTGGCATAAGTGCTGGCATGCTGGAAGATTGTGTGATGCCAAGTGTCCTGTGTCATGTGTAGCCAGTTTTGTTCTCACTGCTGGCATGACAAAAATACGTAGTCAAGTACAGTGACTGTCCAACCATGAATGACGAATCTCAGATGAAATTTGGAATATCCAGAAACTTAGAGTCACAGGTGTTGGCAGTTACATAGATATGATGGTCAGTTCAAGTCAAGCTTGACATATGGTGACGCTATGTATAACAAACCTCCAAAAGGTCTTGTTATTAACAGCCCTGCTCAGATCATGGAATCTTAGGGCCATGATTCCTTTACTCAGTCAGTGAATTATGCCCACGTTGACAAATGTTGAAATAGCATTTATTTTTGGTTATTCACAAAATTTGGGGACATTTCTGTACAGTATTTACATTTAGGATATTGTGATATGTTTTCATGATTCAATGTTTATTTGATGTTATGCTGTTTTCAGTATTTACTTTCCCATCAGTCACTGTCTATGTGGTAATTATTATTAGAATATTTTGTTCTGAAATCTGTTTTGTTGTACCTTCGGCAGCTGAACATGTTACTTAGAAATTGTCACATACTGGCACAAGTTGAATATACTTTAGGCAAAAATAAATATGGGTACAGAGAATGATGAAATAAGATGGGATCAAAACAGTACGTGCTAACATGGTAGGAGATGAGCCTGTCAAATTTGGGAATTTACATAGGATTTGAGAAGTGATAGATTTTTGGTTCGAATTACTGTCATGGAATATACTCTCTGGAAGAATAGTGAGCAAAATCTAAGTTCTTATAGGACTTTCTAGGCTTTATGGCTAAGACCAAGTATAATTATTAGTGCAGCAGGCAGCTGGGCTCTGTAGTCTTGTAGTTCAGAAGCATTCCTTCCGATTGTGTTTTGATGCTATTGTAGAATTCTAAACTTGCTTTAAACATAGTCTAATAAACAGTTAGCTGGTCTTACCAGTTTAATGTTTTGGAACCTATCCTCTCAACTTACTGCAAGGCAGATACTGTTTGCAATTTATGGGCTCTAACTCAGTTGTAGTATTCAGTATTATGCACAACATAATAAGCCAAGGAACCGCAACAACTCATTGTGGATTTGAAGTGTCATAGTTTATATTGCCGTGATATTGTTGAAGCAAGAGAGGCTAAATAAAAAACTAAAAAAAAAATAAAAAAAAATAAAAAAAGTGTTGCTCTGTAGTTTGTTTATTGTGTCATTTCAGTGGGGGCAATTTCATATCTCTTGGTTTATTTGTCTTGCAACAAAGGCTGATTGTTTTGTTTCTCCAAGAGAGCCTGGCTGTTAAATGCAGTTTGGGGTCAAAAGGTGAAATACAGCTAGTTTACACAGTGGAAATATTTTCATGGACAAAAGTTGAAGTGCTAACAGAAATGTATCTGCGAGAAACATTACACTATGTGCATCTGAGAGGTGTGTAGAGTTCCATTCTGTCTAAACAGTGGTCTACAAATTTTTACTGGTATTGTTAGCTAACCTAGAACTTCACTCTTTGCAGCTCTAGTTTTGGGGCTCGTCATTCTCATAGTTTTGCTGTACTTCTGAGACCATCTAATTATATGAGAAGTGCAGAAAAAGACAGGGCAAGTTCCAGCCTCCTTTTGAGCTTGGGGCTTTGTAGGAAATTGTTCTATACTTCTGCTGCACTTTGGAAGCCCTTAAGAATATCTGAATACAGTTACTAAGATTATCTCCACATGTTCTCTACCTCCAAGCTTGAGAGAGAAGTTGATGCTTGTTGTTCTGCTTCATAGGCATTTTGACACAAGTAGAGATAGTTCTCTAATCCTTACACCATTTGGAAGGTGCTTGTCTCACCTAACAGAAGTTATGTCCAGTGGAATACTGAACTGCTACTGAGACAGAATAATTTGAAGCCTTGTGTGCGGCTTCTTCAACTGTGGCTACCCAAACAAATGTTGTGTGGCCTGATTTGTGCTTCTTAAATCACTTACAGTATGGAAGTAACCAGATCAGCCAATACCGGAATGGCCACTTAAATTGTGATGTGTATCTGTCATGTAATGAGCCAACATGATATAGGGGTTGAATATTGTACTAGGGCTCTGGAAGACTAGGATTTGAATCCTCCCTTGGGCATGGGAACCCACCGGGTAGTCTAGGGCAAGTCAAATTCTCTCAGCCTCAGAGACAGGCAAGGGCAAATCCCCTGTGAATGAATCTTGCAAAAAACAACTAAAACAACCTGTGATAGGTTCACCATTGTGTCATCATAAGTGTGCTTGGAGGTACACGGCTACCACAGTCTGTCACGTTACCCTGAAATCTCTATAAAGTTGTGTTCTGTCTTTCTTCCAGCCCAGTGTTCCCAGGTCTATTTGAATTTTGTTCTCGGTATACAGGGGCCTCCTTGCAAGGAGCAACACAACTGAATAATAAGGTAAAAAGGCAATGCTATGTTTACCCTCTTCAGAGCCTTAAAATACATAGACTGCTGGCTGTTGTACAAGTCATTCTAAGAGTTACTGTCCTGTATTTCTATAAAATGTTAAACAGTTTCATGATTTCATAACTCTTAACTCTGAAGAGACTTCATGAGTACTAGTGTATTATAAAGGCCAACAAGCTAAACCATGATTTGAGAAATTCCTCTGCTGTGAATTCACTAAGTGATCCTAGGTAAACTGTAATTTTTCAGCCTTACATCCCCAGTGTGGCACTAATCTCACCCACATTATAGGATTGAAATATGTATGCATAGTGCTTAGAATTCTTGAAAGTACTATATAAAAGCTGAGAGTTATTAATTCGGGTATACTATGCAAACAGTAGCACAAATGTTTTTACCAACTTTGTGAAAAGGAGACTACAAAGATTGAGGAGTTAGCTCAGAATGTCGAGAATAACCAACTTTTAGCAGATTTTATTATTTTGGCACTGTAGTGCTCTTTCGTTTTGGGTAACACGATACCTCTCTTCTTAGATTTGCGATATTGCAATAAACTGGGCTGGAGGCCTGCACCACGCCAAGAAGTTTGAGGTAATGAGGCAAGTCTGGTCTTCTTATTTTGGTGTGTTGAGAAGGCTCAGTGCTGCTTTTCACCAAAACCACTTATTTTATTTTTCATTTTTTGTGCTCTAGGCTTCTGGATTTTGTTATGTTAATGACATCGTGATTGGCATTTTGGAGCTTCTCAAGTAAGGAATTTATGCAAGTCTCAATGTATTGGGGAGGGAAAGAATCATTACTATTAACTATTCCTTGAATAAATAGGCCACACCACGTAATTAATGCTTTGTTCTGTATAGTTTCTTTGGTACTCATGGTCCTTTCCATTTCTGCTTTTTGGAAGCTTACATTTTCAGATATTATGATCGTGTTGCCATGTCTGGTTGCCTTCTGACATGGTACAGTTTTTACCTTTTTGTTGTTGTTGTTGTTGTTGCTGTTGTTATTTTCAATTTAAAACAGTTGTGCAGAGATGTTTGGTCTTTGGCGCAATAAGGAACTTGGCATTCTGTAGATGTAATGCTGATCAAGATGAACAATACATTTTTGACCTTAACTATGTCTGGGGTTTGACCAGTTTGTCGTCTTAGTCACTTGCGGCCACCTAAGCATACCCTCCACTGTCAGCTCATCTGTATAATTGCTAGAACTGCTGCTTATTGCCTCAGCAGACTTGGGTTTGCTGCTTTTGTCCTCCACTTTGCAGCTTAGCTGCATAGTTTGCTACACCTACAATATCCAGAGGGCGCCACAGACTTGTAGAGACTTCCAGTTTACTCTTGTTGGAACAGAAGACAAGATAGAGAAAATGTGCACCCCGAGCTCTCTTGTGATATTGCAGTAAAGAAACTATTAGACTCCATCCTGTGAACAGTTGATGTGAGCTGCACAAGGACAGAGACAGAAAATCAGGGAAGCTTGTTTGTGTTGAACTGCATGATGAAGTGAATTCCGAATGAGACTTCCAGTCTTCTTCAAGCTGGGTTCCTGTACTTTTGAAAACTGCGTGATGGAGGGAAGAAGCACAAGGTCAGCACTCCTTCTTACTTAATTCTCATGCTGGTCATAGCATCATCCATAATATAGCTGTCTTGTTGAGCAGCTTGCAAAGGAACAGGACCCAGCTAGAACTGAAAGGTTGCAATGATGCAAGCGATTAGCTGGTTTACCACTGGTTGCTGATGATGATTTTGATGTGTCTTGGTAAGAGTTTGAGTTTTGGCTTATCAGGTTTTCCTATCTTAAAGAGCAATATCAGTACAGAAGGGTTAGAGGTGCAATGTATGAGGATAGGCTCGTCCTTAGCTCGTCCACATTTTACACCACCTGATATGGTGTTGTCATATTGATGCTAGTCCAGTGGCTTTGCCTCAGCCTTCCTCCTCTTCATTCAGGAGGTTGTGGTTGTTCAGGTGTTTGTCACCCTGTCCTGTAACACAGGGGTGGACATCGTCTTTTTGGTCCTAAAGAACCATTGTGGTTGCACCACACTTGGAAGTGTAAAGCAAGAGCAACTAGCATGTGCAAAAATTGAAACTGTGAGATACTGGAAGTCTACTTGTTATTACTTTTTAAAACTTTGGGGTGTGCAGCAGTGGCTGCACCCATTTAAACCCAAAAGCACTGCTTCCAAAGACATCTAGGAACAGAAAAGCCCCTTTTCCCCTGAAATCCTTGTGTATTGCTCTTCACGTACCCAAGCTATAGTACTTTAAGACATTGTGAATATTTAGCCAGCAGTAGCAATTGTAGGAGGGGAGTGTCTATTATTTCTTATCAGAAAACCTCCCTGCGTATCAGGGTCAGGGCCACCAGGCCCTGCTTTTTTTGTACAGTGATGTGTACTTGTCCTGATAAACAGTGAATAGAGTAAACAGTCAAAGTAGTGGGTTGGGAGGTGGAATTGGTTTCAAAAGCTGGGCTAGAACTCTACCTCACAAAGCCAGACAATGTTGGTTAGGGTGCCTACACCTGCTGATGTCCCAAGCTCTTGAGTTATAGAACTGTTATTGGCCCTCCCCACTTGCAGGTTTAACTTTCACGGATTTGATTATTTGCCAGTTTCTCCAATCCCCTGCCTCCCCTCTTCAGGCACTTCTTTTCCTGGGGAACCTTTTCTCTCAGCAGCTCAGATCAGACCATGCAGCCCTTTAAAAACCCACTTCTTGTCCTCCTGCCTGGCCAGCTGAGCACAGCTCGCAGCCTGATTTCTCAGCACCACAAACCTTCCCCTGATGCCCACCACACACTCGTGGAAGGAGATGGGCAAGAGAGAGAAAATATAAGGTCACCATGCTGACCCGCCCTTTTCCCTTATCTTTCTCTGACTCTAGTTTGGACCATGCTTTGGCCTCCTTCCCACAGACACACACATACATTTTGATTTGATATGGGAAAATTTTCCACTTTAGCAAGAGTCCTGTGCCCTAACCCTAGCAAATATGTAGGGCTGACTGTAGTTGGAGCTTCTGACATAGCTGTACACAGACTTATGTGCCAGTGGCCAGAGCACTGCTGGGAAGTTTTGCTCTGGGAAGTTCGCCTACTCTGGGCTCTGTCTCTCTCTCTCTGTCTCTCTCTCTCTATCTCTCTCTCTCTGTCTCTCTCTCTGTTTCTCTCTCTTTCTCTCTGGGAGAATGCTTGGGAGTGGGGTAAAACAGTCCAAGTCCCAGAGGCAGGTTGCAAGAACACTGAATTTTCGAAGCTTTTTTTCGCTCTTGCTTTACCCAGTCAGGAGAATGTGGGGCAGGCAAAATTCCCTGCTGTTCTGTTTTGTTCTGAGTTGGAAGACAAAAGTGGAGTCCTCTGAAGTGTTCCTGGCTCTTGCAACATGGGGAAGGGGGCATCTCCATCATTTTCTTTCTGATCTAATCAGAGATGACAGGATTCTGCTCTCTCTGCTCTTGTATCCAGTTAGGAGGATGGGTGAGTGGAGTAGGATAGGAAGTCCCTGGTATCTCCCAGAATATTCACGGCCAAATCGGTATGGCTGGTGCCTAAAGATTCCCATTTCCTGAAGACGGCTGACCTTCGGAAATGCTTGCAACAAACATGTTTTGAGGCATGGTATTTCTTCATGTCATTCAGCTTTTCTTCTCTGTGTGGGGGGTTCCCAGGCTGGATGGAGGGATTAGAGTGTTTGGGGCTCTAAGGGAAAATAGTTGTAAGAATTATTAGAAGGAAAGCATTAGTGGTATGTTTCTCTGTATTAATTCTGGGGTTAGGTTGTGTGTTGAGTGTAGTGTCCTTTCACCAAAAGTTCCTCCTTATATACTCTGAGCATGTACAGTGTGAGGGAAGAAGAATATAGCACGATGTCGTATCATCTGAGATAAAAGTTGCCTGTCTGGGTTTCATAAATTGGTTGTGGCATCCAGTGACTTGCCTCTTGCCCTGCCATCAAAAATTCAACCAAACTTTCTGTTCCACTGTCTGAAATATTGGTAAGAAGTTTGGACTGGCAGGAAGAGGCTAAATTGTAAAGGGTTACATGTGACTACTCTCTCTTCTAACATACCTTTTGGTTTGTGCTCTCTGATAGGTATCACCCACGTGTGCTTTACATTGATATAGATATTCATCATGGAGATGGCGTTCAGGAGGCTTTTTACTTGACAGACCGTGTCATGACGGTGTCTTTTCATAAATATGGGAATTACTTCTTTCCTGGGACAGGTGGGGAACATTTATTATTGTCAGAGAGCTAGAACTAAGGCTAGTTACAGGATCTTCATCAAAGTGTGACAAAGAATCAGCTTTGAGTGAGTGCTTCAGTTGTTGAGTGTTAGCAGGGTATTTTATTACAAGGTATGCATGCAGGAGTGGCAGTCATTCTGTAGTTAACTGAAAAGTGAAACAGAGGCTGGTATAGTGTGAATTACAATGGCTTGATTTGGACTTATGCCATCACAACTCATTTTTGTGGTGGGTGTGTAGGTCAGAATTCTCTGCTCTGACCATGCAACAAGCAAAATCCTCTCCAACTCACCTTGTAGGCAGCATAACCTCACCCCAACCAACATGGTCATTCTGTGGTGTTAGAGAATGGAGGGATGAGTGGAGATGTGTCCAGCTGTTTCCTTATAGCTGGATGTGCTGCAAGAATATCCTCTGCAGAAAGCTTGCAAGGAACCCTGGAGGTCTCTGCACATGACTGACCCAGTGTGTCCAGCTACATGAAACTACATGAAGCTACATGTCCTTGCTCATCCCCCCACACTCTGACAATATGGAAATAGCCTTATGGGTGTGGGCTGTGCTGAATACGAGGTGAGTTTCTATGGGGTAGCATTGAGAGACATAGCTATGGAGATACGACTATCTGAAGTAGAATCTCAGCCATAACAACTTCAGTTTGTGGATAAGGCTGGCTTGCAGAAAGTTGGAATTTTACTATACGACACTTAGAAAAATAATTATTTGACTTCTGCGCTTTGGCCTACTTTCCCATACTAGGTGACATGTATGAAGTTGGGGCAGAGAGTGGTCGGTATTACTGTCTGAACGTTCCTTTACGTGATGGCATTGATGACCAAAGTGAGTAGAAGACCTTCCCTTGGCCTTGTTAGAAGTCCTGTTTTCTGTGCACATTGGAGCAGAGGAGCAATAACAGCAATGTTTGTCTTGTCTTCTGAAGGTTACAAACACCTCTTCCAGCCAGTCATTAATCAAGTTGTAGAATTCTATCAGCCCACATGCATAGTGCTGCAGGTAAGAGAATGGAGCATCTCATCAGCAATCATTGTCATTGGACCCCTAGTGTTGTATTGTGAATTTTATTTTATTTTTATTTTATTTATTTGGACATGAGGAAGAACTGGGCTGCCTCAATCTGTCACATGGTTTAAATTCTGTTCTGAATGTTTTGGGCTCTTCTGATATCTCTAGAACAGCAGTGGAGAACTTCCATCTCACAGGTTGAATTTGGCTTGTCAGGTTACACCATGTAGCCAAAATACACTTGAGTAGGCCCCCTTTCAATCCTGCAACGGATTGAGGTTAGAGAATGATTGTGCTGCTGCCTTGAGGAATGTTCCAGGAGGCCACACCTGACCTTGCTTCCTTTTCTCCTCACCTTCCCCATGTGGTGAAGCTGAGCAGAGCTATCTGTGTACTCATCTGATACTTGGAGGAGACAATTCTACAAGTGCCAGCTGAGTCTGCTTTGTCCACCTCTTGCTGTCAATAGGGAAGTGAGTCAGATACTGTTCTTTAGTTCATGCATTTTTTAATACAGATTTCTCCATGCAGATGAGGGCCAGAGCGATCATTCTGTGTCTTTCTCCGCATGGAGAAAAGTGTGAAACATGGATCTTGAGAAGAATCTGATGTCATCTGGCTCCTGAAAGATATCTTGGGTGGGGCGTCTATCCTTAGAGTGAATTCAGTCCCTTTGGCCCTGCTCTAAAAAATAGTTTTCAGCAGACAGACTTTGCAATATTTTCATTTTTTTCCTTCATTTTTAAAAATTGTTCTCTTTTCAGTGTGGAGCTGACTCCTTAGGTTGTGATCGTTTGGGTTGCTTTAATCTCAGTATAAGAGGACATGGGTAAGCCTTTTTACAAACTGACAAGAGTAAAGGGGGACATTAGGGCCAAGGGAGACCTGACTGGATTTTCCAAGTTTTTTCTTCCTTTTTAAAGCAGTTGTGGGAGCTCTGACTTTGTTTGGGCCGGGGTAAGTGGGTGTTTGACTCTCTTTTCCCCTGCACTATTTTCACATTATAAATTGCCTTCCCAAAACTGCTGTTATATATTCAGCAATAAAATCCAGGCATGATACAGATACTTATGTAGACCTAATTGTTGTAAGCAATGGAGAGGAGAAAAGGGTTTAAAAACCTATGAATACTGCTGTTCCAGCCAAATCTAAATACACATTCCAGTTCTTACAAACTGAGAATGAATATATGGAGGTACTGCTTGTAATGTATTTTTTTTCTGTTGTAAGATAAATACTTTTGGAGTATGTGGTACATATTTGGCAAATAGTGCTCCTAGTATGATCAAAGCTACAGCCCTTGTGGCTTTGTCAAAATAGAAACAGAACTTTGGGAAATTTGATCATGTGTCTCTTGATTCCCCTCTGTCATGTCCCTTAAAAGTGTTTCTAAAATTGCTGGCTTTCCACTTTAAACAATTTGTTGTGAGCAAGATGTTTTTCTGATTTCCTGAGTGATGAGGTAGTTTCGAGTCAAACTTTTGTTCATTTGAGGCTAGGCTCCTAAAAGCCTCTTCTCATATTTGTTGCACTTAATAGCCACTGATCATGCTGAGAATGATTGCCAGAACAGAGGGGTTAAGAGTACAGTGGGCCCTCAACTTTTGTTGGGGTTAGGTGCACAGGATCCCTGCAAAAGTGGAAAATCACAAATACCTGGGAGCCCCACAAATGGCACAAGGATGTGTCTGCCTAGCTCAAGGCTGCCTTGTGGGAAAGGACCTAGGAAGAGGACCTAGATACTCACAGGGGTTGATTTCCATGTGTCTAAGTCTCTTTTTGGACAATCTTTCATTATCCTTCCCTCCTCCTGGGAAGCAGAACTTCCATATGCACAAGTCCTTCTTCAGACATTCCTTCATTATCCCCCCTCCATGGGAAGCAGAGTTACTGGCTTCCATATGCACAAGTTCCTTTTTGGACAGTCCTTTGTTATCCCCCCCACCCAGTTTGGAGGAGTTGCACTTTGCTATTCCTCCTCTAGTAACACTTGACAGTCTATAGTCTGAGGGGGAGATGCCTCACTTTGCCACTGTGAGGCAAGTCACCTTCCCAGTTCTGCTTGGACCACAGAAATGTTGTTGCATCCCTTTAGCTTTATAAAGAGATGCAGCTCTATTAGTATTTCAGTGGAGTCTATTATCTTTTTGGTAGCAATTCGTAGGTTTCCTTGAGAATTTCAGCAGCCAGTTGGTGATGGATTACAATCACTGCAGTCCTCCCAGAAAAGTCCAGTTTATATACAATACTTGGATGTAAGCTAGTTTGAAAGTTGTTCATTTCTGCGTTTTATAACTTTGCATTCTAGGGAGTGTGTGGAATATGTAAAGAGTTTCAATATTCCTCTTCTGGTGTTGGGAGGAGGTGGCTACACAGTTCGCAATGTGGCCCGATGCTGGTGAGTCCTTTGGAAACTTACTGTGGTAGTCTCTTTTACTTAAAATAGGTTGAGGCTTTATGGATCTTAGTTACAAGGGACTGGTGCACTCTAGATTGAAATGTGATCTCTCTAAATTTTCAGGACTTATGAAACATCATTGCTTGTAGATGAAGCTATTAGTGAGGAGTTGCCGTACAGTGGTAAGTCAGAGACCCCCAAGTTAAAATATATTGATACTTGCTGCTACATCTTAATTCATCTTTTATTATCAAGGTGGATACATATTAAAATAGTAATTACAAATATAAAGTAGTAACTATATATTGCAAAAATATAATAAATGAAAGAAAGTATTATATTTGTTAAAGAACTTCAAATGACAAGTGGATGTTAAATGAGCAAGAAGTCATATCAGTGATGCTAGCACTTGTCTCACTTTATACTAGGTCTAATCTTATTTCCAAAGAGAATAAATAATTCCATTTGTGCAGAATTTTTCATTTGCATTGTACAGTTGGCCCTGCATGTTTGCAAGTTTTAATTTCACTGATATGATTATTTGCAAGTTTCTCCAACCCCTGTCCCCCCACCTCAGGCACTTCTTTTGTGAGGGAACCTTCCCTCTTGGCAGCTCCAATCAGGCTGTACGGCCCTTTAAAAATCCCTCCTCTAGTTCTCCTCCATCAGAGGCTGCCTGGCCAGCCAAAACAGATTGCAGCCCAATTTCTCAGCACCACATACCCTCTTCTGATACCCCTACAAACATCCAAAGGAGATGAGTGAGAGAGAGAAAGTAGAGGGCTGCCATGCTGATCCACCTCTTTCCTTCTCCTTTTTCTGACCTAGTTTGAACCCTGGGTGCCCATTCTCCCCAGCATGCCTTGGCCCCCTTCCCACAGACACACACACACATTTGATATATGCGATTTTTCTACTTTTGCAGGATCCTGCATCACGGTCCCAGCAAATGGTGGGGAGCTAACTGTACATCTTTCATAAAGATGTGTATATGTTACTGATTTGTTCACCAGTAACATATTCCAGGTATCCCCCGAATTATCAAGTTTATTTATGAAGAGTGCCCAGAAATGGTAATAGACTGATAAAGGGCCAATAAACTGAAATTTAGTCCAGAGGGGATAGGTTAATACTGCTGGGTTGTACATCTGTGTAGTTGAGTGGCATTCATCCTGTTTTGGAGGAGTTTACATTTCTTTTAAAGCGGGAGTGGGGAAGAGGCCAGCCTGTGGGCCACTTATTTCCTCTAGGCCATTTTTTGACTCTAGGGCCTCCCAGTACCCCCCATTTAAAAAAAGAAAAAGTGTTTCCCCAACCCGCATAGGAGTGTCAGGTGTTTTGACCCTTGGCCTGTTTTAGGTCCAGAAAAGGCCTGTTCTTTAACAGGAAGTGACCTGGAAGTAAATCTTCTGCTCATTTCGTCTTGAAAAAATAAGCCTTTCCTAGGTCTCAGATGACCCATTCCCCCTACTTTCTAGGGATATTTATGAGGCATTTTATTAAAAAAAAAATTCAGAATGGGGGGCGAAGGACAGCAAAGGTGGTATTCTCCCCCTTCCACAGGATCTCCTGGAAACTTCCAGTTTAGTCCAAAATAGAGCTGTGAGCTTGTTTCCTAGACCTGGATGTTTTGATCCTATCATACCTGTGCTTTGTTGCTTGGATTGGCTTCCAGCCTTTTTCTAAACTCAATTCCGAGTGCTGGTTCTGACATTTGATACAGGGATAGGCAAAGTGTACCCCTCAGTGGCTTCAGAGCTGCATAGATGTGCCAGATATTTTCCCTTTCTGATTATGTTTCTAATTTAACAAAGGGCAGAATTTCAATACAGACATTAAAGACACAACACACCACTGTGCAACTCACTCTCCACTGATGTTTAATTGTTTGGAGGATAGGTTTCATGATGGCATTAAAAGCATCATAGATGAAACTGAGTTCAATTCCATATGCTAATTATCTATAGATGATTAGAAAGCAGCAGGAAAATCTAACAAGTAATGGCATTCTATTCTCTACCCTTCCCCCCAAATTTTAGAGTGATGTTTAGCTGATACATAGTTCTTAAAATTTGCCTTGTGAAGAAATCAGGTGTGCATTCTCAGTGTGTAGAAGGAGCAAAAGGTTTGAGAACACAATGGTGCCTCAGGGAAAGTGCTATCTTTTGGTTAGTCAGTCACTGCCCAGGCATTCTGTGTGACTGAAGTGGGCTATGCAAGGCTTTCCTTTTTGTTTAAAGTGTACAGGTATTTGGAATAGTACTAGCGGCAATATATTTATACACTTCATCTATTTTTGTGCAGAGTACTTCGAATACTTTGCTCCAGACTTCACTCTCCATCCTGATGTCAGCACTAGAATTGAAAATCAAAACTCAAGGCAGGTGAGTACTTCTGGATACATGTAGTTCCAATTAGCCATCATCTCTGGGTGGTTTCAGAAGATACACTAGTAGTGCCTGTGGTTTCCTCCACACCATTTTAAGTGGCATGAGAACCTTTACACTGTTGGCATTTATGGCGGTCAAGCTGGAGAGAGGGCAACAATTGGTAAACATTATAGTACTGGTTGACTGATGTAACATGACTTTGCTTCTTTCTTCTCTCTTTTGATTAGTACTTAGATCAAATTCGGCAGACTATATTTGAGAATTTGAAGATGCTGAATCATGCGCCCAGTGTCCAAATCCATGATGTTCCTTCTGATCTGCTGAGCTATGATCGTCCTGATGAGCCTGATCCAGAAGAGAGAGGGTCGGAGGATAACTACAGCAGGTATGTTTACCTACCAAGTGCCCTTTTTTCCCCCATCCTCAGTACAGTTAGAGAAGAGGTGGTTATTTCTCAACCCATTGTCTAGGTTCAGGCCCTGAGGCTCTCTATCTGAGTCACCAAGGTCATCTTCCTAAGAGGCATGCCCTTTCTCACTGAGAAATAGAAGGGACATATAGAGACAGCTTCCTTGGGAGATGCCGCTCCAAATTCCTATGAGTACTTGAAGGGGTTGTTTGTTTGGTAGGAGCTCCCTCTCCACTGATGCTGCAGTGGTGAAGTAGAGGCTGCTCTTATTGCATGCGTGAAGACAGATGTTCCTCTCCTCTGGGATACTGATAACTGCTGGCATGCCCTTCTTCCCATAGTTGTCCTAAGTGGCAGTCTGGTTCTTAGTGCAAAAGAGAATCCTAATTCTGAATTTAGAAGAATGATGAAAGGTGCCTTTCAAAATAAGCCTCAGGTTGATTAGGTCTTTACTTATTGCCAAAAACTCCTTTTTTTCAGAGGCGTGTGACTGCTGCAATTTCTAGAGGACAGATTTCATGTGTGTGCTTTTAATTCTGAACTGTACCACCTCCCTCTACTTCTATTATCAACGCTGTGTTAATTTATTTCCAGGCCAGAAGCTTCCAATGAGTTCTATGATGGCGAACATGATAACGATAAAGAAAGTGATGTGGAGATATGATGACTGGCACAATTTGGACTGTGTGCTACTGCTTGGATAATGGTGCTCTAAGGAAGAAGCAGGTTCCAGTAGAAAACATCTGTTCTTCCAAGCTGTTGCTTGAAGCCATGGCAGTGGAACTGCTGAGCCATGAGAATATTGGGGTGCAAAAGGCAACAGGAAGACCCCCATTCCCCACATGATTCAGCTGCCTGGCACTATTTGTGGAAATAGATATTCACAGTATCAGGTTCACACAAATCTCTTTTGTTACTGTGTAAGCAACTTCAGTTGTCATTCTGCAGTAAACTCCATTGTTTATGGGAAGACAGGGATCTGTTGCACTGAGAATTTTTATTGACTTGTTTTGATACAGCTTTTCATGTGTGGTATTCTGTTGAAACAGTTGATTTAAAGTGCATAAAAACTAATAGTGAAAAGTTACTTTATTTACCAATTTTTCATCCAGTCACTATCCCCTGTTGTAGTAATTGGCATGAAAGGGAGCACTAGATAACGTTTATCAATATTTTTCTGATCTGTAATGGAGATGGGAGAGGTCAACTTTGGAGCCAGTGCAACAGTGCAGGTTTGTTTAGTACATAGCTTTCTTCCTGGGTTATTCTTGAAACAGTTTTCCTCTGCATTTGGGATGTGCTGAAACTCTTTAATGGATAGATTGAGAGAGGAAAGGCTTAAAGTTTTGTTCGTAATGTTTTTTTGCTTGGTTACACTGTATACTTGGATGCCTGTATGGTGCCAAAAATCTTTTCAATGAAGAATTGAAACCTGCGTGTGTGATAACACCATTGATATCTCTGTGCATCCCTCCTCCCAGGAAAATGCAGGCTTTCAGCTTTGTTCCTTGGAGGAACAAATTATTTTTCAATAGAAACAACCATGGTGAGAAACTTGGGCCAAATGTTTTTGAATGTCTGTATTTTTTAAATTTCTACCTGTGAACATTTAATGTATATGTTATGTAATGAACCCTGCCTTCTGAGCATGGTCGTTACATGGATCCTACAATGCAGTAATTTTAGGAAGTTCGTGGAAGGAAAATTTCTTACTTCTTCTGTACCCTACCTCACACTGTTTAGGAAATGGGGAGGAGGTGCACAGGGATGAGGGTGGAAAAGCTTTCCTCTACTAACTTAAATTGGGATTTAAACCAGAGTCTAGAAGATTTCCTTGCATTAGTTGCATATTCTCTTTACCTTTTGTTTCTGTAGACATCGATGCAATGTGGGTTTCACTGGCTGTAATCTTATGCTGTGTGAATGATGGAGATATTTGTAATCGGTATTGTAAGGACATCTGCTGTTACAGCTGCAATGAACAGCAACTGACATTCTCTAATCCTCATTTTTTCCCCCAGTGCATTTAAAATATTAAACAGTGGGATAGTATTTTTTATTACCTGCCTTGTGTCTTCTCACTTGTCTGCCTGTCTCCATTTAAAAGCTAGTCCTCAGCAGCCACTGATGTATTTACTTAAGTACAAAAAGTATATATTGATCCCTATCTATTTTGTTCTAGTGACACTACTTTATGCATCTTGCACAACAGATGGGCAACTACTGCAGGGCCTGGGTCCACTTGACAGATTGACCAAGTGCTCAAAGGCTGAACTTCTTTTCCTCTAGGTTTTTAATATGTATGTGTATGTATATGTATATATATATACACACACACATGCTTAAAATAGATTTAAAATTAGCTATTCATTAAATATTAGTTAAAATTTCCCACCAGTCCTTATTACCAAATTAAATCTCCCTATTTATATTTGACTGATTATTGTTAATTTATATTGATAAATATAAATATTGATATTGTACATGAAACATAAATGTATTTAAGTTGATTTTGATATGACATTGGCTATTGATATTGAACTAAAGAGATCTATGCTGATTGTTCTAATATTATAATGCATTTAGTATTGAAACCAAATTCTATGATACAAGTTTTAAAAAAATCTAAGAACCTACAGAAAAGGATTTGGGGGACTGCATGCAGCCCACACTTGCTCACCCTCCTGTAGAGTAGCTAATACCCTTGTACTTCTTAAGCAGAGAAACTGATTTTTGTGGTTGTAAATTATTTATTTTATTTACTAATTAAAATATTTACATCCCACCCTTTATCTGAAGTCCTCAGGGCTTACAATAAAATTAACTTAAAGCAACAAATAATTACAAAAGATTAAAAGATTAAAAATATATTAAATAGTTTTCCAGTTTAAAAACAGACAGTTTAAAATCAGTTAAAACTATCTTGAATGATATAACTATAAAACACGTGCAGCCTAGATAAAATCAGTTTGGCCTGAAGGTTTTAATAAAAAGCCAGGTTTTAACTTGGTGCAGAAATCATTCCAATATTGATGCCAGTTGGTCCTCCAGATGGAGGGAATTCCACAGCCGGGCTACCACTGCAGAACAGGCTCTCTCCCATTTCCTCCCACAATGTATTTCCCCTACTGACGGAACACCGTGGAGGAGTCCTCCAAGAGATCTTAATTCTTGGGCTGGCATATATAAAGAGAGGCACTCCCTCAAATATCAAGGTAACAGGCCATTTAGGGCTCTAAATATTATTGCCAGCAGCTTGAATTTAGAATGGAAACATACTGACAGCTAGTGTAGTGCCTTCAGGCCAGTGTTATAATGATATATGAATGGAATTCCAGTGAGCAGTTTAGCTGCTGCATTTAGCACCAGCTGTAGTTTCTGAGTTGTCTTCAAGAGCAGCTCCATATAGAGTGCATTGCAGTGTCTATTTGGGAAGTTACCAATGCATGGACTAGTGTGGCTAAGTTATCCCTATCTCGGAAAGGCCAAAAGTGACAGACCAGTTGAAGCTAGCCGCAAGCACTCTGAGCTACCAAGTCTGTTTGGGCATCCAGTGATGAATTACAGAGGCATGGAAGATAATCAACACTTTGCTTGATTGTGAAAACAAACATAGTGTGCCAAATGACCTATTTGTTGCTATTTGAGTGGAGTTTGGATAATTTTCCCTGTACACAAAATATGTATCAGAACTAGCTAGAGTGCTTCCATGGGATCTCTTGTGGCTCCCCCAATGCCCTCCTCAACAGCCCTTCAGGCAAGAAATAGATGAATGGATCTCTTTTTTTGATAAAGTTACAAGCTTGGTGGATGAAGGCAATGCTGTGGATGAAGTGTATCTTGATTTCAGTAAGGCCTTTGACAACATCCCCCAGGATTTTCTTGCAAACAAGGTAGTAAAACAAAGTAGACCCAGCTACTGTTAGGTGAATTTATAATTGGCTCACTGGCCAAACACAAAGCGTGCACACCAGTGGCTCCTCTTCATCCTGGAAAGAAGTAACTTGTGAAGTGCCACAGGGTTCTGTCCCAAGCCCAGTGCTATTCAACATCTTTATCAATGACTTGGATGATGGAATAGAGACCACAGTCATCAAATTTGCAGATGACACCAAATTAGGAGGGATAGCTAATACCCCAGAGGACAGGATCAGAATTCAAAATGACCTTGAAAGATAAGCGAGCTGGGCCAAAACTAACAAAATGAATTTTAACAAGGAGAAATGTAAGGGACTACACTTGGGAAGAAAGAATGGAATGCACAGATATAGGATGGGTGATACCTGGCTTCAAAACAGTATGTGTGAAAGGGATCTAGGAGTCGGCACAGAACATTGGACATTCAATTGAACTAGAAACTTGGGAGAGAGCATGGAAAATTGATATAAAATTTACACCAAACCTAAATTTAAGAGAAAATTTTTATAAAATGCTGCACAGATGGTACATGATTCCAGAAAGATTACAAAAAATGACTAAAAATGGGAACACAAGGTGTTGGAAATGTGATAAAAAGGTGGGGTCTTTTTTTCATATGTGGTGGACTTGCAGGATAGCAAAAAAATTTTGGAAGGGGATACATGATGAAATTCAAAGAATTTGTAAATTGAATTTTGAAATGAAACCGGAGTTTTACTTGTTAAACATGTTAGGGCAACAAAGGGAAATAAGATCTCATCAGAAGATATTATATTTAATAACTGCTGCAAGGTTGACATATGCGCAATATTGGAAAGAAAGGAAATATATTGATATAGAAGAATGGAAGTTAAAAGTTTTGGATATGGTAGAGACAGAAAAACTAACATGTTCCTTGAAAAATAAACCTGTCCAGAACTTTGAAAGGGAATGGAGAGAAATTTTGAATTGGATAAAGATATAAATGTATAAGAAATGAAGAAAGAAATAATGTAATTGTTCTCTTCTTTGTTAAGCAGAAACTATGTTTGTATGTAATGGAAATAAGTAGATTCAACTGGAAAATTTAAGCTTGGAAGTGGGAAGGGGGGCTTTTTATTTTTAAAATTAAATTTTTAATGAAAATAGTCTTAAAAAAAAAAGAAAGGGATCTAGGAGTCTTAGTGGACCACAAGATGAACATGAGTCAGCAGTGTGATGCGGCAGCTAAAAAAAGCCAATATGATTCCGGACTGCGCCAATAGAAGTATAGTATTATCCTGTGCTGGCAGCCTGCCAAGACTTCAGAGCTATGTAATCAGCAGTAACTAGCAAATAGTGTTTGTTAAAGCGATCTGAAAGCAGTCCAGACCTACCAAGTCTGAATTTACCTAGAATCCAGGCAGTGTCCACAAGCAGAATCTATAGTCCAGGCAAAGATCCAAGGTCTGAAGAACACAAACAGAGAATCCAGGATTCAGCAAGACTGTCATCACCAATGCAGTCAGAAGATTCCAGCAACTTTCTGCCAGCCTGACCTCTGATTATATAGCCTAAGCATCCTGGCCAACTGTGGCCTAATTAGCGAGCTCTTCCTTTTCCACCTGCATTGGCTGCTGTAAGTACTGTTCTTCTCATGTCTCCAGGGTGTGGCTGTTGGGAAGAGTCCCGTCTGGGTCATGACAAATATCGAGATCAAGGGAAGTAATAATACCACTCTATTAGGCTTTGGTTAGATCTCACCTGGAACCAAGTAATAGGGCACAAGTATTCTGGGCACTACAATTCAAGAAGGGTATTGACAAGGTGGAACATGTCCAGAAGACGGCAACCAAAATGGTGAAGGGTCTGGAAACCAAGCCTTATGAGGAGCAGCTTAAGGAATTAGGTATTTTAGCCTGATGAAAGTTAAGAAGTGACATGATAGCCACGTTTAAATATTTGAAGGGATGTCATGTTGAAGATGGGGCAAGCTTGTTTTCTGCTACTCCAGAGACTGGAACACAGAGCAATGGATTCAAACTACAGGAAAAGAGATTTCACCTAAACATCAGGAAGAATTTCCTGCCAGTAAAAGCCGTTCGACAGTGGAATATGCTGCATTGGAGCACCGTCTTTGGAGTTTTTTAAACAGAGGCTGGATGGCTGGATGGCCATTTGCTGGCAGTGCTTTGAGTGTGTGTTCCTGCCTGGCAGGGGGTTGGACTCCGTGGACGTTATGGTCTCCTCCTACTCTATGATTCTATGATTCTACTTTTCCTGAAAGCCTCTAGCGCCAACATTTCATCTTTTAAATAAGTCACAGCCTCTTCCCCTGTACTGTTTGACCTTTTTGAAAAATCTGTTTTGCCAAAGGAACAATGGAATTCTCACCATTTCCAGTTGTGGGTTTCTGTTTTTACATTTTTCAGTCTTTCTGGCCCTGGAAGGTTGCAGGGAAAGAAAATTGGACTTCAGACCTGCCAAAGTTGCCCACCTTTGCTCTCAATATTTTGTCTGAAGGCCATGATTTGATTTCCTGCTGATTTGAGCTGCCAAGGACAGAGTCAGTGTCAATCACAATGTGACTAATATTAAGCAAGAGGATGTACAAAAAAGTCACATAGATGTACCCAGAATTGTACTGTTTACTTGAAACAATATATTCTGTGATCATATTCATCATTGTACAGTTCCTGTACTTCTGTGATATAGAGCCTTGTTTGCTTCCTAGAAGATGTTCTACCCATGTTTCTCTCCGTATTAAGCTTGGTATATTCTGAACGGTCAGTTCCTGACGGAGCAGCTTTCTCTTTGCAATGAGTGTGAACGGTGTGAATGAGATGTATGTGGAGATGGGGATCTTTCCCAATGATGGCATGTGGCCCAGAGGAAATATTGATTTGCTAATCTGTTTCACACCTGCCCTACAAGAATATAACTGTGCTACAAAGTAACAAACATGAACTATGCTCAGCGCTAAAGGGAAGTGCTCATATCTTCTACTAATTGTTTTTGACCAGTGGTTCTTAATCTTTTCTTTACTGGGGACCCCTTGTAAATATAATTTGTTACCAGGGACCCCCAAGATTTAACTCAAGATTTAAACATTTAAATTTAAATATTCAAATTTTTAAAGTTGCTCATCAGTTAGTCATCCTTATCCCTTATTCTTCCAGCAGACACTGCAAAGGAAAGGAGGCTTGTCAATGGTCTATGGAACAGTATGCTGAGATCCTTCATGTGCCAGGAGAGTAGAATAAACTGGAGTTTCCTAAAGGAAGCTTATGAATAGGAGGTGGGCCTAAAGAATAATTTCTTTTGCCCTTTCCCTCTCTACTGTCTTGGTGCTTCTTTGGGAAAATGATGTTTCTTTTGTCCTTTCTTTCCTCCAAAGCAGTGCCTGGAAAGTAAAGGTCTCAGTGCTGCTTTGGGGGAAAGTGTGGAGGGAATGCAGTTTCCCTCTAAAAGAGCACCAACAGAGTACAGATGGTCAGCGCTTCTTCTGAAAGCACCTACCCTCTCCATTCTCTCGATACTCTTTCTGAGGAAAATGGTGTTTCTTTTGTGCTTCTCCCCAAAGGAGCACTGAGACCCTCACTGTTTCACTTCCAAGCAGCTACAAGAGTAAAGGGGGTCTCTTCTCTTCTTGTGGCTGCTTGGCTCTGGGCTCAAGCAGTGTTCCCACACTCACCACACAAGGCCTGGGCTTAGCATCTTCCCTTGTCTTCTAGGCTCTCCTCTCACCAGCCTTCTGAGCTCTCTAGTGCATCTACACAGTAATGCCTGGAGCCTCCAGTGCAGGATGAGATGCCTGCCAGCGCATCATTGCCTCTGTTGCTGCCGTCATCACCATCACCTTTGGGGAAATCCAAGACATGCTGCATCAACTGGCCATAACCAGCTTCCCTTAAATCGCTTAAATCTGGGATTTTCCCCATTTTCAGAATGAATGCCAGCCTTACACAGACCCTCTGTGAGGGCTTCGCAGGCCCCAGGTTAAGAATCACTGTTTTAGACATCACCCCCGCAAATGTTTGAAGAAACGTGTGAATACAGCAGGCTCTATTGTGTACACAAAAATTATATGTATTACAAATAGCAACGGTAAAGATTTATATTTATATTCTGTAAATGACATCCATATAATATAAAACACTAAGTGTATATTTTTTAAGGAAACAACATAAGATAAGCAGAGCAGGAGAAAATAAAATTTTTAATGATAAAAAGCCCTGAAGAAGATGAACGCTAGCTACCTGGTAATAATCTGTTTTGACAACCTTCATCCAAGGTTGCTATGACATAGCTAATAAATATTTCTGTAGCCTCCTCAATAACTATCAGCCTAAATACCAAAGTAGTAGTCAGGAAGTTGTCTGACACTCAGATCTATTTATGTATCTTTAAAAAATAATCTTGCCTTACAAGAAAAAAAAACGTGCGGAGTAGCTCATGAGCTCTGCTCGCTGTTTCCATTCAACCATGGCAGGTGAGTGTCTCTTCTAAAAACTGTGGGCACAGATAATGGATTTTCTGGACCATGTCCATCTAGTACCCAATCCACTATTAGTTTTGAGTATTCTGTTAATGTTGCTAAAATTTAGGTTTGATTAGTGGCACTCTCAAGTTCCAATGTTTCTGACTTAGAACAATGGGATATATTCCAGAACCATTGTTGTTCCTTAGTTTGCCCCCTGCCTACTCTACCATTTTAACAGTGGACTGTATTGCTGGCAATGGCGGAGCCTGGAGTGTGTGGAGGGGGGGCTGGAGGGGGTGGGGCTATGGCATGAGGGGCGTGGCCACTGTGCAGGGGCGTGGCCAGGGCATGCGGGGCCCTGGCTACAGGCTGGGACGTCCCAGAAAAGTTGCCGCCTGGGGCGAATCACCCTCCCTGCCCCCACATTCCTACTCAACTAATTGCTGGCCTCTCATGAGCCACTCATTCTCAGCTTCTAGTAATGGGTAAATGGACTGTACCAGCATTAGAATTTGAACAAGATGATCTATTTTTTGATGCTGGAAGAAATCCAAGAGCAAGAACTATTTTTACTGTTACCATTTTAAGAAACCTGTATTGTAAAAGACCTGCCCACTCTATTTCTCCCATTGTGAGGGCAGCAATGAATGAGGTTGGATTTATGGTAGCCCTGAAAAGCGGTCCAGGATTAGAAACTTCTAACCTGTTGCCAGCTTCTTGCACGACAATTTTAAAGGCTTTTACAAAATCACACTTTCTGCACGAAATAAGACTTGAGCACAATTTCTTTTTCTGCCAATTTTTTGATGGATTGGTGGTTACCTGCCCATCATAACTATGTCTGCTACAGTCACTATTTCATTGTTTTCCGCAGGCCACTGTCACTTTTGCCCCCTGGGCAAGGAGGAAGAATACTGTATTTAGGAAAGTTAAGCTCTAGAAACTGGAAATACATTTTATTTTTGTTGATTTTGACCAAAAATCAAGAGCTTATCCCAGTCTAGTATTTGGCAGATGTTTAGGACTAATACTATCATCAGCCCTAGCCAGCATAACCCCATGGTTAAGAATGATGGAAGTTGTAGTCTAGACCATTTGGAGCATAATTGCTTGAGGCAGGCTGTTTCATGTGTAGCTTAAATCTATGGTTTTTATCAATATTAGAGCTATGGGCTTAATTACAATTGTTTTTCCTACTTGTTCAGCATTGGATTGGTTGTACCAACAGCAGCTCACTGGAGAAGTCAAGGTTTTTAGTATAGCTGTTCCTAGGAAGCAGCTTGTCCCGTTTCCTCCCTCAAAGAACTGGTAGCACCAAAGTCAGGCCTTCCTAGACGTCTCCAGATTTTGCTTGTGTGAAAAAGTCACATTTTCAATTTAAAAAATATCTAAAAGAGGGTTTCTGTATACGAGTCAATAGATCCAAAGGCAACTGAGCACTGGAACTGGGTTGGGAGGGTGACTTAACTTTTCATACAGCCTATCAATGTGCTTTCTTTGGAAGATTTGTGGCTGGAAAGTTGCTGTGGTACCACTGCCCTCCAGTATGCCCGCACTATTAACACTGGGCTGTATCTCAGGCCATTTCTGCACTAGCCTGTTATAGGGCTATTATTCCACTTTCAACATCCCATGGAATCCTGGGGCCTTTGAGGCCCCTCCCTAAACTGCAAACCCCAGGATTCCATAAGATGTTGAAAGTGGAATAATAGCACTATAACAGTCTAGTGTGGAAACGGCCCAGGAGTTACTCTTCACCAACTTCAGCTGGTTCATCTGCTTTGGACAGGGCTTGCCTGTTCCTGGCTAATTTGGCCATATCAGCGTTTCATGGCCAAGAACTTCCCAGACGGGTTACTGTAGTGCATTATACACAAGGCTGCTCTTGAAGACAAACCAGAAGCTCCGGCTAGTATAGAATACGGCAACTACAACTGTGGCCATTTCCGCACTGCAGTGTTATAGTGCTTTTATTCCACCTCCAACACCCTATGGAATCCCGGTCTCTGCAGTTTAGGGAGGGGCCTTTGAGGCCCCCAGGACTCCATAGGACGCTGAAAGTGGAATAATAGCACTATAACAGGCTAGTGCGGAAACAGCCTGAGGGGGAACAGAATTTCATACCCCAATGATTTCAGAAGACGCGAGGACTCCCGTCTCGCCGCTGTGTCTTTGAGTAGCCCGTCCAAACGCCGTTAAGGGGAAGCCTTCGAGTTCCCCGTGCGTGTGTTTGTGTTTGAAAACAGCGCTTCCGGCTTTGGCCCCAGAGAAAGAAAACAAGCAACTGGGAAGTTCAGTCTTCAGACGTCTGACACCCTCTCTCCCAGTTCTAGCTCTATAACGCCGGTGCGATTTCGCCATAGACTCTCATGAGGGAAGCCCGCCGCAGTTTTTGGCTCTCCAGACCTGGCTTTGTGCGTCTGCTGACGACACGGGAGTGGGCGGGGCGTTCCGAGGCGGGCGTGGATTCCGCCAGTTTCAGGCAGGCGCTGCTGGGCCGGCGCGGCGGTTCCGAGCGGAGCCAGGCGTTGGCGGGCGAGGCGAGCCGCTTCTTGCTCTTCCCGAGCGGAGCTGCGGCCGGGTTTTCGGCGGAGCGTGAGGAGGATGGGTCGCCCCGCGCAGTGAACGCTCCCCTCCGTTTGTGCGCGTGCAGGCCTGGCTTAGCGGGGCGCGATGGAGAGCGGCGGCGGCGGCGGCCGCGGCGGCGGAGGAGGCTCCGCGCGCGGGGCCGGCCGCGAGAGGAAGAAGGGCAAGAGCCCCGACGAGTCCTCGGCCGGCGCGATGGTGGGAGACCCCGGAGGCGGAGGCGGCGGCGGGAAATCCCGGAAGTTCGTAAGTGTTGGCGAGCGAAGGAGAGAGTTGGCCCGGGGCGGAGGGGGAGGGGGGGAGGGGGGCGGAGGAGGAGGGAGCGACGCACCTGCCCGGTGCGAAGGGCTCGGAAGGCGCCCACGCCGCAGCTGGGGCCGCCCTGCCCGCCTTTCCAGGCAGGCAGAGGCGACCCCGGCCTCCCCTTCGCGCCCGGGCAGGTGTCCCGTCCGTTCCCCGGCCGGGTGGGGCCGAGAGAGGGGAGGAGGGTGGAGCAGGAAGTTTCCTCCCCTGCTGGGTCGGCCCGGCAGGAAAACCCCGGCGCCGCCGGCCAGCGGGTGACACAGCCCCCGCGCGCCGCGCCGCCGGCAAGTTCGTCCCGAGAAGTTGGCCGAGTTTCCCAGGCTCGCCGGGCTCGGGACCTCGAGAGGGTTCTGGCGCTTAGTCCCCAAGGGCCCCGCGGGGTTTTAGGACGCAAGGGGGTGGCCGCAGTTTGGAGCCTCCTGCGGAAGAGTGTGCTTTTTTACTACCCTTGGTCTTAGCCGAAAGGCCGAGAGAGTGTGCTCCTGCGAGAGAGTGTGCTTTTCCACATGCCGAGGGGGCCGGCTATGGTCTCTGGCAGCTCCACTGACAAGGACTTTGTCTGTCAGGGTGGGGAAGACCCCTTACTAAGCAGGAACCGGGAGAGCTGCCTCCTGCCCCGTAGACTAGACAGGAACTGGCCTCGCTCAGCACAAGACAGCGTCTTACCCTCGCTTACTTTTTCCGACAGAGCGTGTTGCGGCTGGGTGCCTGTTGAAGGCAGGCAGGATGTTCGTCTTTGGTTCTCACATCCCCTCAGCTCTGATCATCTGGATCGAAAAAGGGTGTTGGCACAGACGGAAGGGGCAGGCGAGCAGGCAGCGTAGTGAGCAGTGGCACTTGCTCTAAAAGTGTCGGCTGTTCAGTTGTCGCCAGCGGTTTTGATTTTATACTTCAGTGTGGCATAGTAGTTTGAGTGTGGGACTACAACCCTGGAGACCAGGATTTGATTCCCCACTCAGCCGTGGAAACCGACTGGGTGACCTTGGGTGCATCGCACACTCTCAGCCCCAGGAAACCCAGTGATAGATTCACCTTAGAGTGACTATTAGTCAGAAGTGACTTGAAGCCATGCAGCAACAAGTAGTCTGTGGGGAGCCTGTCTTTTAGGCAAACCATATTTCTTCTGCAGGGCTAGATTTTGCATTTGTTTAGAAGAGAGGTACAATTCACTTTTCATCGATGTCTAAGGTGTCTAACAGTAGCAAGAAGCATTTAATAGATAATTTTCTAATGAGCCCTGAAGTTGGAGTCTGTGGGATGCAAGCTTAACTAGTGATAGATCACAACATTGCTTACTATTCTGTGCTGTATTCCTTTTTTCACAGCCTTTGTCTGAAAATCCTAATATTGATGTCAAATGAGCATAGTGTCTCAGAGATTTCTGTTAATCTTGCCACCTTTGGGGGTTTTATTCATAACACAGTTTGTGGGTTCTGATCTCTCCAGCGGCACAACACAATTTCCTAAGGTTTATCTTATGAGCCAGAATGGGCTACAGAGGGGAATTTGTTCATCAGATGTCCTAAGGCTTTTTAAAAAAGCTTGAAGTAACACATGAGCTGGTATTTCCCTTGCTTGGCAAACAACAGGTTTGAGGAAGATTTAGGCAGAAAACAACAGCAGAGAAGGGAAGGGAAGTCGCAGCCCCTCCCCCAACCCCAATATCTTGACAGGGCTGCTTAGACACAAGGCATTTGTGGTGAGACTACCATAGCTTATGCACTCCCATTTTACCCGGGTAGTTCCATATAGCACTGCCATCTGTTTGTAATTCTTTCCTGTACTAGGCTGTGTACTCTGATGTGAAAGGCTCTGCAGTAGACTCCAACCCTTCACCCCGTCAGGTTTACCCAGTCTTGGTATAGTGACTGTGTGTTGAGCTCCAATAACTTCAGTTGCCTGATAAATCACTAGTCAGGTCAAATCCATAATCCCTTAAAAAGGCAGAAGGCAGGGCATTGGTAGTGGTGGATCCCAGTGAGCTGTATGCACATGGAGAGTGCTATGTTTCTTTCCTTATGGTATGGAAAGTGCAGTTGAAGGGCAATAATTTTGTTAGCGCTAGGAGTCCTCTGGAAGCATCCTGATCCTACAACCTTGCTTTCAACTTAAAACATTTCCCATGTAAACTGATCACAGCTCTTTTCACTTTTTCCTAATTTTTGGATCCAAGCAAGGGACTGTTTGACTTTCTCTGCCTCCACTGTGAAGAGCTTTAGAGTCTCCCATTATTATACGCTTTAGCAGATCTCTCTAGGGTGCAGGCAAATGGATTTTTGACTTGTTCCCTTCTGATGGCAGAGCCTCTTTCATGTTTCTACCTTGTGCCCTTCCATGGGCTGGCTCCCGGTGTCTCTTTATAATTACACAGAAAGATAGCGTTTTGTATCAACTGTTCACTTGCACTCTAACCAGCATGGTGTAGTGGTTTGAATGTTGGATTAATGGTTTGAAAGATCAGGGTTTGAATCCCTGCTTGATTCTGGAAAGCAACTGTCCATAATTCACATTGTGGTTGATAGATTTGATCCTTTGGGAGTGAGGAGCTGAGAGGCATAAGGTAGCTGGCTTACAGTTCAGCAAGGTAATAACCAGTGTACTATATACTGCTTTTTGGTCAGTGGATGTTTTCTGGCTTTGAAATCTCAATTGGTTTGTACCATAGTATCATTTTGAGAGCACATAATGTATGGCCAGTGCCAGTGCGGCTTGTTTGTGGATCTTGGAATGCACAATCCAAGTTTTCCCTGCTGCTTGGAAGCAGTCAACTGTACAGCACAAAGCTTTAGAAGCCCTTTGTGGCTTCAGAGCTATTGAAATTTCGGCACGCAGACCAGGATATACCTGTATGGCAAGGGTTACTGTGACATCTGAAAAAAAACTGATTAATATAATCAAAGGGAGTAGGAAAAGAAGACAAAAATGAAATTCAAATGAGGTTTCCAGGACTTTCAGAAACAAGGTTCAGTAGGAATGCCAAGGATCAAGCATTCAGAAGTGTGCCTGAAATTTGCGCAAGGAATATTGGGGGCTTTCAGCTAAAAGTGTGCAAGCTGTAGTCATCAGAGCAGTATAGACTAGATCCTATAGATCTCTGCACTCAGAGAGATTTGTTTTTTCATGTAGCGCAAGCATTAATTTGCCCTAACACATTTTGAAACATGATAATTAGACAGGGAGTGATAGAAAAACTGTCACTATTTCAGCATATATTTTGTGAATTCATTGTCATGTGGTTCCACAGTAGCTTGCAGTAAACTGCTACCAGGTTTGAATATGAACTTGGAAATGATGAATTTACTAGGAGGCAACTGTGTTACTAAAATAGGGAGTATGTCCTAAGGTTGTCTCTTATTTATCTGAGATTATGTCTTTTGAGCCAAGTTACCTTTGCCCTGTAGCACATCTTGGAAAGACAATGTGGTGTAACTGTCTGAGTGCTGGACTAGGATTCCAAAAGATGAAGGTTCAAATTCCCATATAGCTGTAGAACTATGTGTCACTTTCGGTAAGTCACACTCAGCCTTAGAGGAAGGCAATGGCAAATTCCCTCTGAACAAATCTTTCAAAGAAAACCCCGCGATAGGCTTGCTTTAGGGTCGCCATAAGTCAGAAACAACTTGAAGGCACACCACAACCCCAAGTTCTTGCTTATACATTTATTTATTTAATTTATTTAATATATTTTTCTATTGCCTCCCAGCCCACAAGGGCTCTTGAGTCAATGAACAAATAGAAACGATTAAAACAGTACAAAGATAAAAACATTTTAAAAACCTGTTAATGTACTTTTTAAAAACTTTTAAAACAATCTGAAAACAGTCCTAAAATGCAGTTTTATAGCAGTTAAAATAGAGCAATTTCAAGCACTGAAGGTCATCCAGAACAGTACTTACTTGGCAAATTGTTTATTTAGAGCAAAGATGGGCAACTAAACTGGGGCCGTTTCTGCACTACACTGTTATAGTGCTATTATTCCACTTTCAACATCCTTTGGAATCCGGAGATTTGCAGTTTAGGGAGGGGCATTGAGAATTCTCAGCTGGAGAGCTCTTCGGCCTCAGTAAACTACAAACCCCAGAATTCCACAGGAAGTTGCAAGTGGAATAATAGAATAATAGCACTATTGGAGAGTGCTCAAATTGGAGAGCTGGGCCAAGGCTAACAAAATGAAATTCAACAGAGGGAAGTGTAAGGTCCTACACTTAGGTAGAAAAAATGGAATACAGAAATATAGGATGGGGGACACATGGCTGGATAGCAGTATGTGTGAAAGGGATCTAGGAGTCTTAATAGACCACAAGCTGAACATGAGTCAGCAATGTGATGCGGCAGCCAAGAAAGCCAATGCAATTCTCGGCTGCATCAGTAGGAGTATGGTGTCTAGATCGAGGGAGGTACTGGTACCACTCTATTCTGCTTTGGTTAGACCTCATCTTAAATCCTGTGTCCAGTTCTGGGCATCCCAATTCAAGAAGGACATGGTCAAGCTGGAGCAGGTCCAGAGGAGGGCAACCAAAATGGTGAAGGGCCTGGAAGCCAAGCCCTATGAGGATAGACTTAGAGAGCTGGGTATGTTCAGTCTGCAGAAGAGAAGGTTAAGAGGGGACATGAAAGCTATGTTTAAATATTTGAAGGGATGCCATGTAGAGGAAGGAGAGGGCTTGTTTTCTGCCGCTCCAGAGACCAGGACAAGGAGCAATGGATTCAAGCTGCAGGAAAGGAGATTCCACCTGAACCTCAGGAAGAACTTCCTGACGGTCAGGGCTGTCCGGCAGTGGAATATGCTGCCTCGGAGAGTAGTGGAATCTCCTTCCTTGGAGGTTTTTAAGCAGAGGCTGGATGGCCATCTGTTGGGAGTGCTTTGAGGGTATTCCTGCATGGCAGGGGGTTGGACTGGATGGCCCCTGTGGTCACTTCCAATTCTACATTTCTATGATTCTATGATTCTGTAACAGGGTAGTGTGGCAATGGCCTGGGTCTAGCAGCCTTTTTTTGCCCCAGGACCCTCTAAAGGCTGCATGGACAACCAAAATTCCAAAAAACAAAACAAAAAAACCCCCCAAACCTAGAAGAAACCAGAAATCCATTTCTAGTTTTGAAAAAAAAACTTTTATTTTCAATGTTAAAGAGTTTAGGGATGGGGCTATGACCTATTTAAGAGTGATTTGAAAGTGGGGATCAAAGTGGAATTATGCCTTCAAAAGGAATCCCATCTTGGGGAAAGGGGATTTAAATTAAAAAATAGATATATTTGGCCTGGTGGGAAGGAGGTACCCCCTTTTGTGGCTTTCAGCAGGAAGTGGAGAGTATTTTAAAAACATGGAACTGACTGGATCTGCATTTTGTAGAGGTTTCTTTGTGGTGGTGGGTAAAGGAGAAGAGAACTGAGTATGTGGAAATGGTGTGGGGGGAGAGGGAGAGGGAGAGAGAGATAGAGATGAGTGTTTTGTGGGCAGAGAAATGGTGATGGCCTTGAGAAGGAGGAGGAATGATGATCTTAACAGTGGATGATCACTAAACCCACATTCCTCCTCTCTCAGGATTCTTTCAAGAGGCAGAGAAAAATCATGCGGAACAGTGATGATTTTGAAAAATTGAGTGAACATGTGCTTGGTAGTTGTGGACCTGACCATTGTTAACATGTGGGTTGTGAAAGATGACCTTTGAAAGAACATGGTTGCAATATGAAGAAGATTACTCACTCCTACGCATATAGGATTTTGCTATAAATTGGGAGATTTGCCTAGTGAGTGCAATCTTAAAGCAATTTATACTGTGTACTCAGAACATTACATTGGGGAAAAGATGTGTTTTTCTGTGTATAACTTTGGTAGTGATGTACTCAGTAGAACTTTAAGCTAAGAGTTAAGCAAACACTTTTATCTTCTTTTTGCTTTCCTAGTTTTGATCTCTTTGCTGACGCTACCTTGTTTACATTTGTAAAAATACTTGGGTAACTTACATCAAGCTTACCATAGTTTGGAGTGGAAAGACATGGAAAAAGAGAGAGGGGGACACGTTTTTGAAAGTCACTCGCTGCCTGCTTTGAACAAATATGTCAAAACAGCTTTTATATTTTTAGTTTTTTCTTCCAGTGACTTGTCTAGTCACCTGTGTTTCAGGAAAAAATAAGGCAGGATACTGTTAAGAAAACCCTATGAAATTCATGGAGTCACCATAATTTGACAGGTGAATTGAAGAGACAAAGACACATACTGTTAAATGTGAAATATGTATGCACAGTCTTTTGTTTGGTCTAACGAAATAGCGTAATTTTTCTTTCCCGTACTCTGATGGAAAAGGCCCAGGAGAAGGGATATAGATGTTTCCAAAGTAAGAATTTGAGCTGAATTCAAAGTTCCATTTCCACTGAGGATGGCTGTATGTCTGAGAGAACCTTTAGTTCACCATCTCTGCACAGGAATGTTCTCTCTCTTTTGGAAGCTTTTGCTAGTGTAGAATACTGGAGGATTGGACACTGGTTGGAGTAAGGTGTTTGAACTGCGTTAACCCTATTATATGTTAGCTGCATGGCTGCCTGTTCACTTCCAAGCTCAATTCAAAATTTGTACGTTGACATCTGAAGCTCTGAATGGCTTGAGATCATGTTGCTGGAAGAACGACCTGTACCAGTAAAACTGTGCAGGTGTTAAGATCAGAGGGTTCTAAATGCCATAAAATGCCATAAAGATCAGAACTTGTCCAATCTTGGAAGGTAAGCAGGGTCAGCCTTGGTTAGTACTTGCATGGGAGACCACCAACAAATACCAGAAGCTGTAGGCTAATTTCAGTGAAAGGGACTGGCAAAGCCATCTCTGAGTATTCCTTGTCCAACAAAACCCTATGAAATTCATGATGTTGCTGTAAGTTGATGAGCAGCTTGAAGACTCGTGTGTGCACAGATACAGACGCACACATTAAGAGCAGTGTCAGGGGCCCTACTCATTTGTCTGTTGTTTGCATCAGCTGGGTTGGCAGCCACAAGAGATAGGCTTTTTTAACTTTGGCTCCTTATATATTAAAAATCTTTTCCTCTAGAGAGATTTTGGTTCTGTCATTTTTGCTTGGCCAGATTTCTGAGCCTGAATATTTAACACTCTTACTATTAATGTACTGCTCTATTGATTATGAATATTTTAATTGTTCTTAAATTGAGCTGTTGGGAAGTTTTCTTTGAAAAGTGGCGTATAAATGATGTGTATTGAGATAGCTGTACGATTTGTTAGTGGTGTGCACCAAACTCAATGGTAGTTTTCATTCTGTGATGCAAAGTTTTTCGCCAGTGTAAGTCTTGTATCGTAAATTGCCTTGACTTCTGTGAGTGTCATCCATCTTCATATAACTGTTTCAGATGAAAGTTGAGATGGATTTTAAAAGAGATGTCATAATGAGTCATGTTTGAGCCCCTATCCTTCATTTAACTTTTAATAATTAAAGAGAAAAATTATATTCATGAGAAACCTAGTTTATAAAGAAATGCTTCTGTAGAAGAGATGTGTTGGTTAAAATACAGTTAAAAATTTGATTGAAATAGCAGTATTCAATATGATATGCCTGACTCTTGACTAAGTTTTACGCTTTTTATATTTTTGCTGAGATTGTGTAACATTTGGTGGTACTTTCCCTTGTCTTCTACAAGAAAGCAACTATGAAATACCTGCTAATATGTGTTGTTAAGGTGTAATTGTTCAGGCTAAGATCTGAAATTCACAGATTGCATATTGTAACAAATTTATTTTCTATATATAATGAGGCCATTCTGCAGGGAATTGTTTAAGCAGGGACCTAGAAATTTTTGTTACTTATAGACTGAGTAGGAGTAAGTGTTGTCATGCACTTTGTAAAACATTACACATTATATTATAGGGTAATTAACAGAAATTTATATATAATTGACATTTGCTAGGGTTAGAGGTGCAGAACTCTCACAAAAATGAAATGTTATGAATATCAGAATGTGTGTGTGTCTGCGGGAAGAGGACTGAGGCATGGTGGTGAGAACAGGTGCCCAAAGTACAAACCAGGCCAGGGAAGGAAGAGGGAAAAGGTGTGGGTGGGCATGGTGGCCTTACACTTCCTCTCTCTTGCCCATTTCCTTCCTTGGCTGTTAGGGGGGCATTGGGAGAGAGTTTGTGGTGCTTAGAAATCTGGCTGTGAGTCGTTCTTAGCTGGCCACAGGATGGCTAGTGGAGGAGGAGGACCAGAAGTAGGTTTTTAAAGGGCTGCATGTAGCCCTTAAAAATTGGAGCCACTGACGGGGAAGGTTCCTCCAGAAAAGAAGTGCCTGAGAGGGTGGGACAGGAGTTGGAGAAATTTGCAAATAATCAGATCTGTGAAAGTCAAACCCACAAACGTCGAGGGCTGACTGTATCAGCAGAGGAAACAATAGCTAATAACTATCCAGTTCTCTCTTCTTTAAGGTGAGATGTTGATGAGCAGGACAACAGCAAAAAGCATAATCTTTTAAAATAAAGAAAAAAAGGTCTTCTGGCTCCTTCAAGGCTAGTAACTTTGTCGCAGACTTGTTTTCTGTCCACTTGTATTCCACAAAAGTTTACTGTAGAATAGATATATTGGTCCTTAAGGTGCTTACAGGAATCTATACTATAAATTGGAGATTGTATTCCCATTTTAGGATGGGTGGGCTAGATCTCAAAATACCATCACTGAAAGAGAAGGATAATATTGGAAAGAATTTCAAAATGGTAAAAATAGCTGGGTTGTGTTTTTTTTTTTGTTTTTGTTTTTGGAACAACTTGTTAAGATACACTTTAGTTTATCTGTGAAAGCTTTAGGCATTGATTAGACAAAATGTGTACCTGCCATGGATACTTTAAATCTACATTATCGTATTTTAAGGGTGTAGAAATTGACTATGTGGTCTTTTGAAGTTTTTGTGCTCTGATATTTGTCTCTGTTAATAGGCAGAGTGAGTGCATGAAGGGAAAAAGCCTGATTTTAATGGTTGGTAATGGAGAAGAGGAAAGCTAGGGGCTAGCACTGCTTTTGGCGTTGTTATATTTATTTAATCATAACAGTTTGCTTCTATTTTAGTTCAGGGTAGTTTATGAGAGACTGTTCCTGTTTCAAACTCACAATAACCTTGTTAGGTAGGCTGGACAGAGGGAGAGAAGATATTCCCCCAAAGATCTGAGGGTCAGGAGTGGTTGCAACCCAGGCCTGGGTACTGAAACATCCACCTCTTGGCTTAATATGTTATAAATTCCAAAGGATAGCTGTATTGGTTTGTTCTAACAAGAATTCCTGTTGTGCCTAAAAGACTGATTATAGCATGAATGTTTGTGGGTGACAGCCTGTATCGTCAAATGCATCAAGTGCTACCCTGAATTCAAGTATATAGTACATTTGTTTGGAAGTGGGACTGTAGACGGGGAAAATAAGTACAGGTATGTGTGTGTATACATGCCTGTCTGCTTGTGGTGACCCCATTAATTTCACAAGGTTTCTTAGGCAAAGAGTACTCAGAGGTGGTTTTGCCAGTTCCTTCCTCTGAAATATAGCCTAGAGCACTTGGTGTTCATTGGCAGTCTCACATCCAAGTACTAACCAGCACTGATCTTGCTTAGCTTTCAAGATCAGATGGGATCTTGTGCCTATAGGGTATTTAGGCCCTACTGACAGTAACCGTTGTATTATTAACGCTGGCCATTCCTCAGACTGCTGCTAATACAAACATCCTGCACTACATAAGCCGTTTAACACATGAAGGTACTGTATAATCACAACCCTTTGTACCAACTTAGTCTGATCCAGTAGATCCGTGGCAGTTGATTGTAGGATATTTCCCAAAATTTGCTGCCTGAAGGACAACAAGCTTATAGGGTACTAACAGACAAAGGTGGGCATCCCATGGCACAGCTTGATAAAGAATTGGGGATTCAGTGGGATTGCACATACCAGATTCTTGAATGTCTGGGTGAGTATCTTCCAGTTCTCAAATACCCTTATAAGCCAGAAAGACCTGAACATGGTTACTTGCTATAATAGGTTTAATAGAAAAGCTTTAATAGGTTTGAGAGATTTAAGAAGACTATAGTGTGGGGGGGACTTACTAATACTAAAACTTGAAGAATATGTAGAAGTGCATTTTAAATACAAAATATAGGATGTTTCTGACTTACGTTTTTGCTTACACCCACTTGAGGGAAAGCTGGAAGTCACGTGTTACTGTCCTTTGTATGTTGTTGTTTTGTTTTTTCTCTGTTTGTTTTTTGTTGCTGCTTCATTGGTATACCATATATGTTGTTCATTTGAATTGTGTGTTATTAAAATATCTGTTAAAAACAGCAGAAGGACCCGGAAGGCTGACAGTGCCTTTTACAGTCAAGGTCCAGGGGTAGGAGATGGGCAGGTTTTGCAGGGCTGTGGATCATGTGTTAGTTATCTCACTTCTGCTAGATGTGCAGGATCCTTATGAGATGGCTGGAGAGGGTAACGTAATGGCATGGCTAGAATTGTGGTGCCAGGACAGGATGTAGATGCTGGCAATCCAGTAACGGATAATGCTGTTGCATCTCCTGGGAAGTTAACACTGGTGCTGGAAAGTGCCACATTTTCCTACAACAGCAGTTCTGCAAGCAGAACTCTTGCTCGCCCATCGAGACCCTTCTCAGGTAGCCAGTTTGGATTATTGCTGTCAAAGTGGTAGTTGAGCCCTGAAGCCCCTGAGCTGGATGTCAGACTTGTGTAGTCTGACTGCACCTACTTGGAACTTGACTTGATAAAGCAGAAGGTGTTTTTGAAGTCAGTCTTCTATCACTGGTATAGCCGACCCAGAACATTTTCAAGTGACTATTATCATAATGCTGTTGCTGCTTCCAGTGCTTTCTTCTGCTCTGTTTTGATTTTCAACTGAAGTCTGTTCCTTTCTCGGTGCAGTATTTCAGCAATGCCTCTTGGAACACTTGGTTGCTCCGGCACAATACTTCTACTCTGATCAGATGACTGTGCCTGGCAAAGATGTTTCAAGTTTATTTCCTATGCCTAGGCTGATGAAGCAGGACCCAGTGATTATTATGCTCAACCTCAGATTTGCATACCTCAGACTCTTCTTCTCAGTGCTGCCTCTGCCTCCTTCTCTTGTGCCAGGATTGACCTCTGCACATTTACCTCTCCTTCAGTGCAGAATCTCAGCTTTGAGGTTGGAGGGAAGATTCTGTTCTGGCATGGTGCCACTTGCAAAGATTTGAGAACTGTGTCTGGTCATGGTGCACCTAGTGTCTACCTGGCCTCTCTCTTGTGGTCTCATGAATTGCTTGCTTGCTTCTCTGATCATGTGACAGTGTCTACTACTGTAATGTAGTGTCTGATCATGTGACAGTGTCTACTACTGTAATGTAATGTAAAGGTACATGAATGTCTTGTCCTTTCTCTGCCCTCCCTATTGTCATACCAGGACTTGGGAGAGGGTTTGGCACTGGAAGTTGGTGCTTGCTTGGAAAGCTAAGTGTAACCACATAAGATCTCTGCCTTAGTCAGCTTTGCCGTTGGGTGCCTGTGTAACAGGAAACTAACCAAAAAAGCTTCTAGTATTGTTTTCATTCATCACAGGTCTTGCATCTGTCCTTCTGAAATTATGCAAGGAACTAGGAATCCTTCTAAGTGACACATTATGTTTGTGCACATTATCCATCAAACTACAGAAGTAAGATGTTTCTTTAAACAAACAAATAACAGCTCCCAGCAAAAAGATCCAGCAACTCTGTGCCTATTTGTCTGAAATTTGGAGGCTTATCATTTTATGTGTTTAATTTTCCCATTGTAGTCAGTGGAGAAACCAACTGAGACCTTGGAAGAATGGGTGAAGGGAGCCTCTGTTTCAGGTGTGAAACATGATGCAGTGCCAGTCTGAGTGGAGTAAGGAGGGCTCTGTTTGAGCCAGTGAGGTGAGATCCAGGGTGGAATTTGGCCCTGTGCATGTCCTGCGTAATCATCAATCAGAACTGAGACAAAATTTGATATGAGGGGCTTTCTGCCTCCGAGGTAGAAAGCTGTGCGACCACAGTTATGCACTTTATTACAGCCTTCCCTCTACATTTGTGGGTTTGACCTTCACAAAATTGATTACTTGCAAGGTGCATATGTGCCTTCCCTGCCATTCCCTTGCCTTTGGCCCCAGCACACATGCTTTTCTTTGCTGCACCTGAGCAAAAGGCAAAGGAATTGGAGGGGAAAGGCATGTGTGCCTCCTCCCCATTCCCTTGCCTTTTTTCTAAGTGCAGAGAATGGAGGCAGACACACCTGGACAAAAGACAAAAAAAGGAAGGGGATCTACACGTGCCTGCCCCATTCCCTTGCCTTTTGCCTGGGTGCAGAACAGGAAGGCATGTGGGCCCAGGCAAAAGGCAAAGGAAGGGGAGGGTGAGCACAGAGGCGGGAGTTGCTTATGGTTTTTCTACCTTTGTGAAGGTTCTGTGCCTTAAACCCTTCCAAAAGCGGAGAGGCCACTGTAGTTTCAGCTGCTAAGGCTTTATATTAATATTAGTTATTTCTTTATTTCTTACTTCACTTAAAGTGGGTGGCACTGTAGTCAGCAGAGTACCTCCGCATATCGTCATATGTCAGATTGTATATCAGTGAGTGTCTGAACAACTGTAACCTAATTGCTAAGTATTATAATAATATTTTATGACACATTGAGAACTAAAAATATTGTCAACATCAGCAAAGCTTCCTAATGTAAATATACTGTTTCAAATTTACAACAGGTATTTACATGCCTTGTATTCTGATTAAAAAGTTCCTGTGATACTCACATGCTGTTTCACTGTCGAAGGATATTGCTAAAATTAAACCTTGCCTACAGTGTACTGAGGCCTTGATTAAAGGGTTGTGATATGATCACACTTTCTTAACTATGCTTTAATTATGTTGGAGCCAGACTTTAAAAAGTAGGGGGGAGCCTGTTTTACACCTGGTGATCTTCAAAGGAGAAGTTTTCTTTGAGGCTGGATCTCTGCCTCTGAATGACCAGTCTCAACCCATTTTGCACTGCCCCAGAGCATTTGAGGCCAGGCAGGCCTAGAATATTGTTATCTCTGCAGTGAATCTGTGTTTGCAAAGTGTGTCCTCGGATGAGCAAAACAACACATGATTGTTGTGGTCTACTTAAATTCTTAGATCCTTTTTGCTTGTACTGCTTTCAGTATATAAAGCTAGGGTTTGGAGTCTCTTTGTAACACCAAGTGAGCTTGCCCCAGTTTATTTCCCCATGCTGTTTCTGTTCAGGCGCTTTTCTCTGAATCCATTTTGGTTTATGGTACTGGAGTTGCCTGGGACCAAAAGTGTGGAGTGATGGAATGCTTTGGGAGGGAAGGTAGCAAGGAGAGTTGCCAGCTGTCCTTGCCTACCTGCCATTTTTGATAGTAAGGCAGACATGAGAGCCAGTGTGGTGTAGTGGTTGAGTGTCGGATTACAGTATGGGAGACCACGATTCAATTCCTCACTTGGCTACTTGGTGAACTTGGGCACGTCACACACTCTCAGGCCCAGAAAACCCTGTGATAAGTTCGCCTCAGGGTCACCATCAGTCGGAAATGACTTGAAGGCGTACGAGAACAACAAGGCAGATGTATGAACAGCAAATGTTTACTGAGGTGCTTGGAAATGAGGTTTCTTTCTCCACACATTTGATCAAATGACGGTCTGCTCATGATACTAATGAACCTACATTGTTTGGAAACATGTTCCCCCTGAAGCAGCTGCCTCTTCAGACATGACTAACTGTGGTGGTTCTGGAGAGGACAGCTGCCCAGGGATTGTTGGCAAAAGAAGCTATGGTGAGGGAGTGGGTGAGTTGAGCCTTTCTTTTGGCAGATGCGATAATTGCTTTTTGTGTCTTTTCAGCTGACATATGCTCAGTTAGATTTAGGAGGTCAGTTCACTGTTGTTGGAGGCAGAGGAGATGGCCCAGAGATGAGAATTCTCCAGATCTAGAGCTGTAGACCCTATGGTTAGTTGCAGGGATTTGCTGGTTTGTAGGATATAGTAGGAGTGGACAGGAGAAGATGGAGAACTAACTAGGTAGCAGTTGTAAAGACGACAGGTGTCAGGGAGCAAACAGAGGTATAATCTGGAAGTGAAAAAGTCACTCCTTAGTGCGATATGCCATAATTTAATTTAATTTAATTTAATTTAATTTTTTGTTAAGATTAAAAGCTGGGCTACGTATGGAAGTAAATATACCAAAGTCAGAAACATGCTAATAAGGGAAAGAACAGAGAAGGTTGTTTCAGTCTGTGGAATGTTTTTTTTTAAGTCCTTGGCAATAAAAGTGTAGAACTGGAGTGAAAACAAACCATTACAAGTTTGGATAGAATAGCAAATTATCCTTTTGCTGAAATGGAAGTAACTTATTGAAGTGGATCCTTTGAGAACAGCAGAATGGAATCTAATATGAAAAGGCTTGTTTTGGAACAATAAGATTTTGTTTATTTGGTGCTAGAACTGAACTAAAGCATCATATGTATCAGGGCAGTGATATACTCTTGAAAGATACAGTCTTATGAAATTTAACTCACTGTTCAGGTTTACTGTACGTGTTAGGCTTAAGGCATACTGTCCCCTCCCCACCCCATCAAACTGGAAGTCGTTAGAAAGGATCATGGCTTGGGGTGCATACTTTCATAAGGGATCTTGATGTATCCTTTAGCAAATAGGTGTTTATGATGTTTTTGCATGGTTTCTTCTGCTGATTGATCGTGGTGCAGAGGACTGAGGAAACTATTTCTGACCCCAGCATCTTGTTTTTAACTCTTTTGTATGTTTTGTTTTCCTCAGGATTATCTCAACACATTTTGCTGCCTAAAGATTAAATGTCTGAGTATGAAAGAACCATTAGTTTACCATTAGCAAAAGATTATCTCCCCGCAATGGCAAGATGTGTTATTTGGCACCTGAGGCATAAAATAGCACACACCTCTTTACTCACTAGAACTAAAAGTACTGTAATTACTGAACTAATGTCTAATTCTATAACGTAATTATGTGTTGTGTGGGGAGATACTTCGTTTGTACTTCCAACATTACTTCCATCCAGTTTAGGTTGAAGTCATGTATAGAAAAACTACCCATAAGGTACCTGTAATTGTGCAGCAGGAAAGTAGTCAAAAAGATGCTGAAGGAGTTGTGCAATATATGCTTATCATTCAGCTTTGTCCTTGCACTTTCATGTTACAGAGCTAGGTGTCCTTGGCAATTGTACAACCGTTTTGAAAATGAGTAAGGAAATATGATGTCTAAATGCTTCAGCCATGCATCAGTTATTTCAAAAATATAATCTGTATCATGGCACTTTTAAGAAACCCTTCCTGACATAGTAAACCAACAGACATTTCCAGTCTTAAAAGTGAGTCAGATATCTTGACCATTATACTTGGGCTAACAGTCCAGAAGACAAATGACTAAAGTGTCTGACTGGTAATGAGGATCTCAGACTTCTCTCCCATCTTGTTTGAATGGGGTGCATGCTATCTGGGTATGCATTGTTAGATGTAGCCTCCCCATCCCATCAGGAAAAAAAATGCTTAAGCTTCCCATATGGGAGTTTCACATCTCAGAGCATTGCATGGTGGGGTTGCCCAGGAGCAATGAACTGCCAGAAACTGGGTAAGTGGTTCTATGCATGCCTTGACTAGAAGAAAGGCAGGTGTATGCTTACAAATAAACTAATGGTCCTTTCATACTCAGACCTATTGAATTCCCTACAATCAGACATAGAAAAGCAGAAAGACTTGTGTTTATATTCAGACTGAGAATAAAAGCAAGAACGTGAAAGATGAGAACTACATAATAGAAGTTTTAAATACTGTGTGGCTTTATTTGCTATTGAAGATTTTAAAAAATTAAAATTGGGATAACATCACTGTTTGTACCAATGTGGACTCAAAGAGGAATTTTTTCACAATTGAGGTACCATAATACAGAAGGCCCTTGTGTGTTGCTTTTGCCTGAGTCAACTGGGGAGATCAAGATTCTCCACAGTGCTTTGCTGTCACTAATGGACACAGAGGAAGCCCCTCCAAAAGATCTTAGATACATATATCTAAGCAAGCATATATGGGAGAGGCACTCTTTCAAGTATTGAGGTCCCAAGCCATTTAGGGCTTTAAATGTTATCACCAGCACCATCTCTTTGGACCAGAACATTGTACTATCCAGTACAGTTTATTTCAAATGTGTATTATATGGTCCTTATATGGTGTTGCAGTCAGCAATCTAGATGCTGCATTTTGCACTAGCTGCAGCTTCCAAGTCGTCTTCAAGGGCAACCTTACCTATAATGCATTTCAGTAGTCTAATCAGGAAGTTACCAATCCATTTACCACTGTGGGAAGGTATAATTGTCCAGAAAAGGCTGTGTAGCTGGTGGACAATCAAAACTGGCCCCTACCATTTTGAACCACAGAGTCCATCTGGGTGTCCAGTGACAGTGAATTCTGGATATCCATCTGGGTATCCAGAATTACACACCTGCTCCCATCCAGGACAGATCACTTATCCAATTTCTGAACTTGAGGACCACTGGTTCACAGAGTGTCTCTCTTATCAATAATCCGCATGAGTTAATTAACCCTCTTCCAGTCCATGGCAGCATCCAAGTACTGGTACAGCACCTGCACAATCTTTTTTGTGTGCCTTCAAGTTATTTCTGACTTACAGTGACCCTAAGGTGAACGTAACCCTGGATTTTCTTGGCAGGAGTTGTTCAGAGGGGGCTTGCCTTTGCCTTCTTCTGAGGCAGAGAGAGTGTGACTTGCCGAGGTCACCTAGCGGGTTTCCATGAGGATTTGAACCCTGGTCTCTTGAATTGTAGTCTAACACTCAAACCACTGTACCACACTGGCTCTCAATTGATTTTATAAAGACAATTTATTAAAGACTAAGAGTTTTCTTGTATTTTGAGGCTGGGAAGAAAGGAAACATGGAGTGCTTTGCCATTACATCTCCAGCTGGAGGATCACTGTGAGATTATTTTTAGACATTTTTATCTGAAGGCTTGAGGTAGGACTTCTGAAGGAGTTCTGTTAAATTTTGGTGCTGCACCCTCTTTATATGTGTTCAGTAATGCCTGACCGTTTGTGCAGGGTACCTTTTCTTCATAGTTCCCATTACCAAACCTTCATTTTCTGTGAGCAGGTATGGGTGACACGCATCCAAACAAAGCCCCAGGCAGCATGTCTCTTCAGTTGATGGGTGTGCTGTGGTCTGTTACAGGATTAATCTGAATCCTGTACTCTGTTGTGGCAGTGTGAGTGGAGCAGGAGAAGGGAGACGGTGGAGAGTGTTAGTTACTTTATCTCTGCTCTCCTCTGTCCCCCCTGCGCACTTTTTTTTTTACCCCGAGGGCCCTTCCTCGCCAGCATCTCTGGAGCATAGCGGTGCCCCTACGTTTTATACACAGTACATTTCAGGAGCCCAAGTTAGGAATAACATTCTCTATGCAGAGAAGTTGGTCTGCTGCTGTTATGTACTTTGACACAGTTGACAACTAGCTATTTTCTGAGGGTAGTTGGAGCTTTTGAGGGCTGGCTTTTTGATAAGTCATTGATGAAGCACGATCTTGTTTGTATTTGGAAGAAGTTAAATTGATAAGCAGATGCTTAATTTCATAAAACAGCAGCTGTGTGTGGCAGTTCAGCATGTTTGAAAGTCAGCAAGGCACCTTATGGTTCACTGCAGTAATAGTGATAAAATAACAGGGTCACTGACTTTTTGTTTTTCCCTCCAGGTATTAGCTAAAGTGCAATTTCCTTACACCCTTGACTTCCTGTTCTTCACGTTATTCCACAGTTCTTCTGTCTCCTCAAATCTAGAGCTGCTTTGCATGTCTTCCTCTGCTCCCACTTTTGGACTTTAGGCTTTTTATGGTTCCTAGAGAACTGTCAAAGGATTTACTTTCTCTGTGACAGGACAAGTCTCATGTTATGCAGACACAGAGATTTTAATAGTCCCAGTAAATTGTTTCTATTTTTAAAAATATTTTATAGAACCATGTTGGGCACCACTGCTAACATCCCACAGTTTCAAAAGGGTTTCATCACTGCAGCCTGTTCCGTTAGCTGTAGGTCTTTGGGTGTGTGACTTGTTTCCTGTGCTTCAAACCACAGTAAGTTGCAAGTGTGTGCTATGCTTAGATATGAAAACCTTTGACAAGAGAAGTTGGTTGGTTCCCGTTAGGCCAAACATGTTTGTGAAGAAAATGCCTCATCCCTTAAACCCAGTGCTCACTCCCTTTAACCTAGTGCTTTAAAAAAGCGTCCAGCTTTGTGGAAGACAAAATGAGGTGGTAAAAGATAAAATGTAAATAGTTAAATATAAGCTAAAATTAATAGTTTACGATTGTTGTAAAATAGAGATAATATAAGGAATGGAATGTTTATACGGAATGGAATGTTACACTCAGATTCAACTGGGAAAATGGATGTCTGGAAGCGGGGGAGGGGATTTTTTATTGTTTTTCATTTAAAATTTTAATAAAAATTATTTTTTAAAAAAAGTGTCCAGCTCAGCTCAAACACTGTACAGAAATGTAGGGCATGTAACTGAACTTTAACTTAAGTCCTGGTCCAAATTTTTCTTTCTCTTGCTCTGGAACACTAGTATTTGCCTGTGCTGCCCCAAACTTCCTGAAGCAGCCTTACAGCAGAGGGAGAGGGAGAGACAGACGAGAAATAATAGCACTGAATGTTATTTAGATGAAGCATAGCTAGAGATTGCCTTAACTGTGTACATAAAATAATGTTAAATGGTCTTCCATCTTTGAGAATTTTATTTATATTTTAAAAAAGGTTGCAGCAAGCACAGGTATCAGGAAGTCAAAAAAATGTGGCTGTGGTTATGCAGATTCTGATCCACAAGGAGTATCAGCATATCTATTGGAAGTTAATTCAGAACCTTGGGAACTGTTCATTTGCTCCCATGGTATATAGAAGTAGGACCAACAAGAAGGTATTGTAGTGTATCTTCACCTCACTGCAGGAGTGCTGTCGTTCACAGTTAAGGTTATGCAACATACATTAGTTACTCCCTAATGCCCTTTAACAAACTGTTCTATTAAGTTATTCTTTACCTTTTGCTGTGAAAGTTTACAGTGAATGTGCGATTATATTCAAACTTCTCTAAGTATGGGACTGGAGATGGTGGTGAACACTCAGCATGAGGGCATGGCCTTGTGTATCCTAAAGGTGCTCAGCCGTGATATATGGGAACAACTGTAGATTACTGAAGAGCTAATAAGTGTAGTGGTTATAGATAAATTATGTTAGAAAAATCAAGAATATAGTTTTGAGTTAAGGAAGAAAGAACTTCTATGTGCTTTAAAATCAGCAGTTGAAACATGTCTTTTTCATCCACTGTTGTGCTACTTAATTGATAACTGAAAATGGTTTCAGTCTTTGTAGAAGCTCTCTTACTGTGATAGCTGAGCTTGGCTTTACTGAGTCATAAAAGTTGCTGAAAGAGTTCGGAGACATGGGACACAGCAAGTTTTGCATGCCTTGGTTAATCATGATGGTTGGGAAACCTCCTCTTGTATTGTCCTCTCCCCCCCTCCTCCTTGTGCTAGGATGTCCTCATTCCTCTGCTGTCTTGAGTTTTATGCTTGCTTGTGAGAGTGTGGGCACACCCACAACAGTTCATAATTTGCGTGTTCCAGGTCTGGTCAGCAGCTTCTAGCTCATTGTGGGAGGAAACTTTGACCAGGTTGCTGTAGAGACGAAAAAACAATATTTCTTCATCACTGAAACATAGTTCTTCAAACAGGAAACAACGCCCTGCCCAAATATTTTAGTAGGGTGATTAGAGGACCTATATATACATACTTTAATATGATTTTTCATCCTTAACAATGACTTCCAAAGTAAAGTAAAGTGTCTTTTTAACCAGCAAAGACTACCATTATTAATAAAGTGAGGATAGAATGTTTGATTTGTACTGTACTTACTTGGACTTTCAAGAAACATGCTTACAGCACAAAATAATGATTCCAGATTTTATCACAGAAGGAAAGAAATGCCTCCAAAATTTACAGAACAGTCATAGAATTCACCAGTTGTGGTCACTAGCCCCACATTCATAATTTACACACTGTTTTGGGTATCATCTTTCCTCCATATTGGCACACAAGTCTGTGTACATAGGAGACACTGGGAATCCTACATATACACCAGCCAGATTCATACTTGCTTAGTTGCAAAAAGGTGTCTGTATCCTTTACAGCAACTTGTCTGGGACAGTAGACCAGAGCTTGGAAAGTTATCTTTGGACTATAACTTCTAGTTTCACCCAACCAGAGGGACTGTGCTGGCTGGAGGATTCTGGGGACTGTAATCCAAAAAGTAACATTAAACTCAACATTAGAAATGGCATCTTATGAATCCCTGTATTCTAGCGAAGTTATACTATCCATGGCCCTGTTCTGGAAGGCTTTTATGTGAGTTAGGGTTACATAAATGTTTGATCAACTATCCATGCATACTGTGTTGCAAGGCACATAATGGCTTCGTTAAAAAGTGGTTTTGCTCAAGTGTAACAGGTGTGAGATGTGCACATTTTATCAGGTTTGCTATTTGAAGTGAAAGTTATTTTTATTCTCTTCTCCATAGCCTATGCAGTTAAGCTTCCCGACAGTTTCCTAAATCACAAACATGCTTGGAAATGTAGTGTTCTACATTTCAGTAAACTTTGAAACAATAAACAGCAAAAGTGAGTAGAGCATTGTGTGCTGAGAAGTCAGAGGGAGTTAGCAGGTGGTATAATACTCTTCTGTGGCTAGCCATAGAAGGCACTCACAGTGGCAATGTTGGCTGTGGATAAATAATAATAGTATTAAGTTGCCTTAATTTTTTTGTCTCTTACTTTTGAAAAGATTTTAAACAAGCTGTAGTTCAGTCTGATTTGTAGTGTGATTGACTATAAAAGGGAATGAAATAGTCTAATTAGTGGCCCAGAAGAGTAACAAAAAGGGGCAAAAAGGAGGACGAAAGCAACTAGTAAACAGTCAACTTGACATTGATACCGGGAAAGGTTCTAGAGCTGTTGTGTGCCTTCAAGTCATTCTTGGCTAATAGCAATCCTAAGGTGAACTTATCATAGGGTTTTCTTGCGAAGATTTGTGCAGAGGGAGTTTCCCATTGCCTTTTTCTGAGGTTGAGAGTGTGTGACTTGACCCAGGGTCGCCCAGTGGGTTTCTGTAGCTGAGCAGCAATTCGATTCCTGGTCTCTTGGAGTCCTAGTCCAATACTCAAATCACTACACCACATTGACTGTACAAGCTTGGTAGATCAGAGGAATGTTGTGGATGTAGTATATCTTGATTTCAGTAAGGACCTTGACAGGGTCCTCCATGATATTCTTGTAGACAACCTGGTGAACTATGGGCTAGACAGTACTATTGTTAGGTGGAGTTGTAATTGCTTGACGGATGGAACCCAGAGAATGCTCATTGATGGCTGTCTCAGGTTCTCTTTTCAACCCAGTATTGTTCAATATCTAAATGACTTAGATGAAGGAATAGAAAACATACTTACAAATTTGTAGGTGACACTAGGGATGGGGAAGGAACGAATAGGGGACAATATCAGAATTCAAAGTGATCTTGAGACATTGGACAAAAGGGCCAAAACAAAATGAATTTCAATAGCGAGAAATAAAGGGTACTAAATCTAAGCAGGAAGAATGAAATGCACAAATATAGGATGGGCTACACATGACTTGACAGCAGGAACTGTGAAAAGGATCTGGAAGTCTGCAAAGGACTGTGTTACTTCTGGGTTATCAAGGAAGTTTGGGGGTAGAGCTTACATGCATTGTCACATCTCCATCCCTGGTTTCAGTTCTCTTCACATTCAGGTAAAGTCTTAAGCAGGGCTTTGGTCTACAGGTATACCTGATTTGTGCACAGGTGCTAGACTTTGGTTAATCCAGAGAACAGATTATGAGGACAGGTATAGGTTGAAATGAATGGATATACAGTTGTATAAATTGATGAGAACGTTTCAGTTAAGTAACTGGGTATAACTCCCCAAAGGCTGCTAGGAGAACAACCCTTCTTATCAGTGAAGAGCTGTCATGATGAGGTTCTGAGACGAATTTTTTGTGAGTCAATTCTGAGCAACAGAGGAAAATTTTAGAGAAGAAAGAGATGAAGGAATTTGTTTACCTGGCCATTTAGAATGGGAGTTACCAGGGTATGGCATCAGGTACGTTTGATACTTGCCAATAGAATTGATCTTAATAACATTAAGTGGGTGAGAATAGCTAATTATCAGACATTAGGCTGGGTTTATTGAGGAGAAGATAGTGTTAAGTTTAATTTGTTGTGGTAAAACCAGTGAAGGAGCTTGTGACATCTTAAAGGCTAAGAAGTTCTTTGTGGCATTTCCTTTTATGTATTCCGGTCCATTTTGTGGCTGGAGTCCACAAAAGGTAATACCAAATAAAACCCATTAATCTTTAAATACTCTTCATTGTATAGGATTGGTGAGACAGTTCTGACATTAACTATGTCCCTCCTTGGGATGTCTAATACTTTCCTTGTATTATTGTTACTGTGGTTGCATTAATAATATAATAATTAATCCTGCCATTTTCCCAGTTTGGGATTCAGAGTGACTTACAACAAATTAAAAAAAATATTAAAAATTCACAAGAGGCATAAGTTAAAATAGGATTAAACGATAAAAAAAAAACAAGATTAAAAGCATGCATACTTTAACATCCATTTACGAGTCAACCCAACAATTAGCAACATCCAGCCCATTATTTTTGTGGTGTGGGCCTTATGGGGTCAATCATCAAATGCTTGTCTAAACAGAAAAGTCTGGGAAAAGAAAGGAGGGAGGGTACCAGTCTAAGTTCCCTGGAAAGAAGGATCTCCTCAATGGATCTCAAAGCATGGTCTGGTTCATGAGGGAAAATGTGATCCTTTAAATAACCTGAATCTGAGCCATATAGAGCTTTATAGGCCAAAACCAGCCCTTTGAACTGTGTGTGGAAATGGAGCATCAGCCAGTGAAACTTTTGCAACAAAGGAATTATGTATTCCCTGTAGCCTGCCCCAGTTAGCAGTATGGCTGCAGTTCTTTGGACCGGTTGAAGTTTTCAGACACTCTTCAAAAGCGGCCCCATATAGAGTGTGTTACAGTAATCTAACGGGGATGTAGTTAAGGTGTGTTTCACCGTGGGCAGCTCTGACATCTCAAGAACATGAGCAGGTGGCACACAAGCTTTAACTGTGCAAAGGCACTCCTAGCCACTGCTGAAACCTGAAGTATAAGCTACTTGTAGGCAAGTAACTTGGCAGATCAGTTACTCAGATGGCCTTATGAGTGCTGATGTGAAATGCTTAAATATGTGCAAGTGTGTTGCTTATGTGCAAGACTGTGTAGACTCGAAGAAAATGATGAAACCTTCAGGGAATGACAGGTGAGTGGTACTGCCACGTCTCCTGATGTGTTTTAGTGAGAGGCCTTAATAGTAAGAATATGTTTTTACATGAAGTATATGTGGAACTGTGGGCAGTTCAGTCTATGGATATGGATTTGTCCTTTCTTGATATTGTTACACTGAATATTTGTTCGTGCCCCAAATAATGGTAAGAATGCTTAGGGAAGCATTGCTGTGTTAAATTCTAAACTTCAATAACTTTATTAGCACCAACCGAAATGTCACAAAATTCTAAGCACGTTTTGTGTTCACCAGAACTTATTAGACTTGAAGTTCAGCAAAACAGAGGATACAGAGAAGACAAAAGAGTGGTTATGTTGTTGTAGCCGAAAGTCTGGATTAAGTCAGTGCTTTAAAAGAGAGTAGGAGGAAACTGCATGCTTAATTGGATTAGGCCCTGCTAGGTGCTGTGTGAGTTTCAGGCTGTACCCAGAATTGCTAGGACAAGGACACACACAGCAGCTGATCTTGTGTTTTTGAGTATATGAAAAACAGCACCCACTTTCTACTATCTAGCTATCAGTAGTAGCGTCAATATATCGGTATAGAAATTTGTTTATTAAATTGAAGATTTTGGTAAAAGACTAGAAAATTACAAATGCTAGAAAAAAGAAAGGAGTGTAGAATTTGATAGTTATTACTTATCATAGCCCACATGGGTTTTTTAATTTTGCTGCACCTCTATAGTACTGCAAGGTGCTCAATCTTTTTGGTCCTGAAGGTCATGCATGATGCTGGCTGGGGCATATGTGTCATTCCAGTGATCCTCTGTCCTTGTTGGAAGGAAATAGAGAGCCTAGTTGTTCCAATACACCACCCAGTAATGAAAGAATGATTTTTTATTAGCATCTCTGTGGATGTGTAAAGATTCTGCACCAGAATCACTGTGTCCTCACTTATAGTGGCAGTGGGGAAAGAGTGAAATTGAAGGGAATTTGCTTTGGGAAAGGGGAAATCAAGGTGCCAGTGCGGAGGTGGAGCTAAATGTTAGGATTTCTGGGGATGCAGCTTGTGCGTTCTGTTCTAATGTGGCATGAATGCAAATTCATTGAGGCAGGACAGCAATAAGAGCAGTGGAGTCACCATTTTTGAAGCTGTTTGCTATTGATGAATTTAAAAACCATACATTGATTTTATGATTTTTAATCTATAATATTTAATATTCTATTATGTGTTACCAAATTTCTATTTTCTTACACATTTTGATATCTTACAAACTCTGTGTGAGTCTTCTCCAAAACTTGCCAACTGGTTGACAGAGCAACAGCAGCTCACTTCTTTCTACTAGGCCCTAATTGAGGTCTTGGAGAATTAACCTGTGCCTGCTTCCAAATTTGGCTGTGTACTGCATTCCTGACCTCCTTCAGCTTGTTGCAGCTTCATTCAAACTCAACATTCTTCTTTCTTCTTTTCTTTTTGCCAGTGTATAGGCCTAGTGGTAACTTATATTTCATTGCTTAGCCTAGGGCGTTGCAATATGCTGTTTATTACACTACAGTTAATCATCACAGTAAAATGAGATTTAAAACATGTGCTTAACTTTTCCCATTAAAATCAGCACAGGTCCAAAGTGCTTCTGGCTGGATACTGCTCAGGTTATTTAAATTTATATATTATACGCCAAGCTAACATGGATCTTAACTTTATAAAAGTTCTTTAATTATTCTAGATTGCAGCACAGAACAAAAGCTGATGCTGGGGCAGGTATGGTGGAACTGTGTAATACGTTGCTTTATACTGGCTTCATTAGGCTCTCACTTAAAAAGAAATACAGAGCAAATATAGATGTGAAGATCTGTCTCAGGATTCAGTGGAATTTGCTGATGGAATGGCTTCTGTCAGTGAAAGCAAGAAGAGACAGGTTCCCTCCCCCAATGTGTTGTCAAAATGTGCCTTGGATAGCTAGAGAACCTCTAGAACAGGCTCTTGGATGGAATAGAGGACTGCAGGGCAGAGGTAACATTATGCTGTGCTAGTGCAAAGTTAGATTTAGGCTGTAACATGCATATTTTAAAAAATGTAGAAGGGACCAGCTGGTGGAGACTAACCATTTTAATGGTCCTAGGAAGTATAGAGGGTAAATGTAACCCTGTATTTTGCAGCCATTTAGAAAATTGCTTCCTTGAACATGTAGTTTTCATGTGGAGACTATATTCCATACATGTAAGGGGAATGTTTACTCCCAGTGCAAACTATATCTTCAGTGGGGAGGGATTTCCCCCTATGATCCTGCAGAGACAGAAAGAGTTATGCTAGCACCCTGCCCACCAGCTGGTTTCATTCATATTTTTTTAAAAATCCGTCCATTAGAGGCAAAGATGCATAGTTTGATGCTCACTTTTTGATTTTATGTTTTCTCTTGAGCTGGCTGATAAACACAAGTGCAATGCATCCTGTTAAGTTGGATGTTGTGCATGATTTTGAGCTTTACATTTTTATTGCTGTTTTTATTGCTGGTATTTTCTACCACCTCAAGTCCCACTAATTAGGGCATAAAGGTGTGCCAAATAAAATTAAGGGTCTTTTCCTGCAACTGACATATGCTGGTAGGCTGAGAAATCTCAGTGCCTTTTCCCTGTTTCCTCATCTGCTTTCCATCTGGTCACCCTTACAGGTTTGATTGTTCCACAGAAAGCTCTTCGTTGTTGTTTTCATATTTTCCTGTGGGGGGGCAGGATCTGAAAACCTTGGTTTAACTCTCAATGACCGACTTAACTTGTGCACAAAAAATTCTACCCCTGAAATATGTTTTTATGGCACCAGAAATCAATAAACATTTTCATATTAAAATTGGTACTATAATATTTCAGGAAGTGCCTGTGCAAGGTTCAGAACAAATTCGCGGTTCAGTCTTCTTGGCGGTTGTGGTTGCATAAGATCTCAAGAATTTGGGTTAAACATTTGAAATGTTAAAGTCTATTCTGTTTGGTTAAGGAGAAAATATGCAAAAATCAGATAAGTAAGTCTCTGTTGTCTGTAGATCTCTCCTTGTTTTGTTTTGTTTTTTTTGGATTTTTCTTGTGTTACTGATTCAGTTTTTTCCTCTGTCTCCCCCATTTTCTTTGAATCACAGAATCTAAAGAGGGTGATGGCAGATGAGGTAAGAATGATCACTTCCAATTATTTCTTTGGCATTATCTATGTTGCTTGTAATGTTTTCTTCTACCATGTGTTTTGTGTGGGGATGCTTTCTCTTTCTGTTGCTAGCTTCTTGATGGTGATTTCTGCTGATATACCATGTACATATTGCCTCACATCAAACACTTGCTTTAATAGTGTGTATTATTTACTTTTTGAAACTGGGATGTAGTCTTCCTTGTGTTTCTTCATGCTGGCCGTTGTTGCAAGGAACCCTCTGTGGTTGTCTAACTGTGGGTTTCTTGGCAAAATTTGAATTCTCTTTCAGGTTGAATTCTGACCTATCATAGTTGAGAAATTGTCTTGATCAGACTAGATAACTTGCACCAAGAGACAGAGGGGAAAACACAAATTTCATTGAGACCTCACAGAGGTATTTGATACCATTGCCTGTGTTATCTTTCTTGGATGCCTTGTGGAAGTAAGGCTTTCTGTAGTTTGGTTCATACCTGGAATAAGGGTCTTTAAAAAAAATCCCAAACTATGCTGGAAATCGCTGCTCTGCCCTTGACCACTGGATTACAGGAAATCACAAGGGTTCATCATGTCTCCCACTCTTTTTAACATCCATCTAAACCCAGCTGGATGGGATTATCTAGAAATATTTGAAGCATCCTTATGATGCACTTGTAATGTGCATGTGCTGTCTCATGAATGTGTGCATGTGCACATACACCGGATTCTAGGGAGAGAGGGAAATCCTGCACTCGAGGGTGGAGGGAGAGTGCCTGTCGGTGATCAAACCGAAAACTTCACACAAGTAAGGTAGAAACCCTTTTGGTTTTTGCATCTGCTGGTTATTAGATTAATGCTGCCTGGCATCAGCAGCCCCTGTTAAGGTTCCAGTTTGAATCCTGCGAGTGCTGTTTCCTCTGATGCTAGTATGGGCACTTGAGTGACCCCAGATATTAGATGTGCTTCCTATGAGCCGTATCCTTTATTGAAGAGTATGGATCTGGACACAGTCACAGATAACTTTGATGACTTCTGGATTCTGTTACTGTAAAATAGTTACCATGCAGGGGTACCCATGAGATATGTTTGGAAATATCAGTTGTTTCAAGCTGTCAAGACCAAGCTTTTAACTGGGATAGACAGGGATGTACTATCTGTAACTCTTCTCACTATCCCAGTATTGTTTCTGTGTGCAGTCTTCTTTATGTTTCTATTGTCAGCTTCTTGACTGTGCTGTTTCTCTAGCACGCCATCACACCAAGCAGTTGCTTTGATAGAGTATGTTAACCGCTTTTTCAGACTGGCACACAGTCTGTGTTCCTCATGTATTCAGGCCTTTTTGCAAGACAAGAGGATTTTTGTCTTTGGCTATTTGCATTTCTCAACAAAAAACTGAACTCTGTCTGAGCACTAGCTCTCATGCTGATTGCAGAACTGTGTCCTTTTTGAGGCCCCAGGTAACTTTTGTAAGATGATTACTTAGGAATCTAATTAACAACTGATACCAGTTCTTTATCTTCTGTACATGGTATTTCAAGGAATTTAGGAAAAGAGGATGACACATTTTTATGAGCGCATCGAAGCATGTTGCAGGAATCAAAGACTCATTCTAAACAGTCCACTACCAGAGGCTGATGGATTGGAGTGGTTTCCTGAAGGCTCTGGGGAGTGTTCTTTCTGAGATTGTTGACAGTCATGTTGATACTCTGTGTGATTTTTGGAATAAGAAGATGACCCAGGTGGTTGACATGACAGCTCCTAGGTACACTTTTCTACTCAGAAAGTCCCGTTCAGCCTTCTGGGGCATCATAGTACCAGCAACAGTAAAATTGTTCAAGCTGCATGATGGTTACAGTGATTTTAAAGGGGGGTTGTGACAAATACGAGGTAAAACTTATTTTATAGTTAATTAGGGAAGTAGTGGAACAAAAATCATCCCATCACCCTGATGTCTGCTTAGTGTCATCCAAGGACTATACTCAGTAGTGAAAGACTTCATATACATTTCCGTATAAAGACAAGTGGGAGAACCCTTTGTAGCCTGCTGTGCACAAATTCTTTTAAAATTGTGGATAAAATGGTGGACGTCTTCTTTAACTTAGGACCCACTTTTATGGAGTTATACTGAAGGTGTCCATTGCATCTGCAGAAGTTTACTATGTATACCTTTGAGTGGTTCAACTTGAATATGTGGATAAGATTCTTGGAATGGTAATTCCTACAGTATTCACGAGTGGCCCTTTCCCTAGGTCACTGAAGCAGGTTAATGCCTAACAGATATCAGAGGTTGTTATTACCTTACAGAGAATGTATCCTTCCAGCTATTTAGATGGAGGTAGTAACATTTCTTTTACTGGAAGAAAAGCTTCTTGAAAAAGCTGTAACCTGATCTTCCACCCTCCATTCTTGAGGAAGGTGTTTCTCATGACAGTGAAGCTCCAAGTTTTCCTGAGTAAATTGTGTGATTTTCTTTCACTTTGGGTTCAATTCCTCATGAGTCAAGCATTGCTGAAGCCTTAATGGGTAATCTGCATCAGGAGGCAGACAAATCTATTAATTATTCTGAGCCTTTTAGAGGTGTTTATTTTAATTGTCCATGGTACCCTTTCTAGGTGCCTTGTGGGAATGGGACTGGAGGATGCCATATCTACCAGGCTCATTCCTACCAGGCTTATTTTTTAAAAAATTAGACAATGGATTACTGCCCCATGGACACTAGCTTACAAGAAACCACAAAGACCCATCTTGTCCTCCATCCTCTTCTAACAACCATGTGAGTTTTTTGGATGAGGTATTTCCAAAATTTAGTCTGAAGTATCATCAGAAGCCTGATGATGCTCTGTATGCTTCTATACTCTTACATGCTGGAATGGTTGGAAGTCCTGAGCTATCGTTTAAATAAGAGAGAGAAGCTGAGTTTGAGTGAAAAATTAAAACTTAATTTAGATAAAGTGAAAGCCTTTGGAGAAGCCAAAGTCATATATACCACCTGTTTTGTGTAGGGTTGCAATCCCCCTAAGATTTAGGTTAACAGCATGGAAGTATTTCTTGATCCCTTGGTGCTTCTGGGTACTCATCTGATGATGAAGGTTATGGGTTATTTTTATCAGCTTCATTCTTTCTTGGAGAAGACTGGCCTAGTCAACTTTGTTTTACTTCAGTATCTAGACTCTATTACTGTACATTTCTTAGCAGAGAAAGGGCTGAACATCCTAGACAATTGGGTTGGCTCTTCTCACTGCTTTGAGTAGACAGGACAAAGAAAGACCTTCCATATGATATCCCGTGAGGAGAGAAACCCCCTGGAGCTCATCTTTTTCCTGCCTGCAGCTCCTAGAGGACATGCTTACCTGAGATCTGAGACCTTTGCATGGTACCTTCAAACCACCATTTTCTGGCCTTCTTTCTCTCTGTTGCTGTTTTTTTATCTTCTCTTTGCAAAAAAAAGAAAAGAAAAAAAAACTAATCTCTCTTTTGTTAATTCCTCTGATCAACTTTTAAGCTTCTTTAGATCTTCTCAAACTTCCTCCTCCTTCCTCCTCTTTTCCCTCCCCTTCACTGTTGCTAAGAGCACAAAGGGAAGAAAGGAACACATGGCACAAGGATGCCCAAGAAGAAAGAGATAACTGCTAGCACGTATGCGCATAAGGAAAACATTTAGAGAATTAGGTCTATCCTCTCTGTCTGAACAGTGCCCCCCAGACCTTGAACTGCCTTGAGTAAATGAGGACCTTTTTCCTACTGCAGCCCTCTTAATGTTAGAAATTCCCTTCCTTTCTAATTTCATGCAGGTGTGAGGGGAGAATGGGGTAAGTTGGCAGTGAATAGGTCTAGCTCTAGTGATAATAAGAAGCTGTATCACCTACCGAAGATTGTCATGGCTAAACTGCAGGTCCCCCTGGTGGATGCCCCCAGATCTGCACTCACATCTTCTGTGGTTTTTACAAGGTTGGTGAGGACATGTGGAAGATTTCTGAGGACAGGAGAATGGAAGCAGCTCACAAGAGGAAGCATGAGGCTGTTTCAGTGGTCATTAGAGCTGCAGCTGCTGTCTCCATAGTGGCAAGAGATTCGCTCCAGTGGACTAGGGGTTTTTTTTGAAGGAGGTTCCCCCCAGTGAGACCAGGGTTAGACAGGATCTCAACAAACTGATTAAGGCTGCAGCCTACTCAACAAATAGTGCACTGAATGCTGTGCACGTCTGCACCAGGGGCCAAGCAGTTGCAGTAGGAGTAAAGTACCAGCTCTGGCTCAAGAATTGGAATGTAGATGCCAAGTCAAAGCAGAATTTGGCCTTCCCCTCCTTCTTGGAGTCTCAACTATTTGGGGAGTCCTAGGAGCCAATGTTGGTAGAGAGTAACGGCAAGATTAAAAGCACTGGCATCAGGAGAGAAAGAGAGAGGATAGAAAGCACTTCAGGCAGGGTCAGTCTTTGTTTCATGACTCCAGATGCTACTTACCTCTCACTCGTAGCTCCTTCTTCCAGAGCAGAGACTCCAGAGCCTATAGACCCCAATGGTCTAACACCTCAGAAAGACATCAGCACAACAATAACAAAGCTCAGCAAAGGAACCAACAGACATGATGCCACCCCACCAGTAGGGAGGAGACTCTGGGAGTTTGTGCACGTGTGGGAGAACTCTACATCTGAATAGTGGGTGTTGGCCACATTAAGGCACAGATACTGGATAAGAGTTCTCACAAATACCACATAAAGTGTTAATCACCTCACCCAAGTCCAGAAATCTAGCAAAACACCACCTGCTCCTGGAAGCCATAAACTACCTACTCCAAATAGGAACAACAGAAAGTATGCCATCCTCTCAAATACACAAAGGATGCTACTTCATCTTCTTCCTTGTTCCCATGAACAACGGCAAATGGTGAATCATCTTAAACCTAGGAGGGATGAATTGATTTGTAAAGAAGCAAAGGTTCTGCATGAAGATGCTGAAGAATATCGTGCAAGTGCTCCAGCCAAGGGATTTCCTGTCATCCCTGGATCTTTTGGAAGCATATCTTCTTATCCCCATCTGCACATCTCACCACCAGATCCTCTACTTTGTATTTGACAGGAAGCATTTCCAGTACAAGGCGTTGCTGTTTGACCTGTCTTCAGCACCGATCAAGGTCATGGTGGCTCTGGTGGGACTTTGGTGAAAGGTGTGATTACACATCTGTCTGTAACTTGACAATCTGCTGGTATGGTTGGTTTTGCTACAGCAAAGACAACAGGGTTTGCAACTGGTCCTTGAGCCTCTGAAGCATTATGGCTTCTCGGTGAACATCAAGAAGAATGTACTCAGTACATCATAGCAGATCCAGCACTTAGGAGCTAGGATTGACACCAGCTCAGGGATCATCTCCCTTCTCTAGCACCACATCAACATGATTGCCAAGGCCATCTGTGCGGTCAGGAAGACTCCATAGTCAAGCCTAGCCCTCCTAGTGCAACTCAAGTTCTGATGACAGCCATGATAAAATGTCTTTCCTGGGCTCACTTCCATACCAGGTCCCTTCAGTGGCTTCTCTTTCCCCACGAGGATGCCATCACCATGAAGAGGAAGCAGTCCATCAGGATTCCTGAACTAGTCAGCAAATCTGTGGTGGATCTTTCCACCCATCATCAGGGGATTCTTTATCTGGAAGCTAGGGAAATTTGAGGGATTGAAGAACTCACTACAGACCTCACCTGGTACAAGGCAGATGGAACCAGGCAGAACTGTGCTATAACATCAACTGCTTGAATTCAGCGCAGTCAGACTGGCACCTTTAGCATTTTCATATACTGTTCAGGGAAGGACAGTCCTCACTGTTACGACAAAGGCCCATCTGAATCAGGAGGGTGGGACAAGGTTGCATTTGCTGATGCCTCAGGAGCTTCTGAGCTGGACAAAAGAGAGCCTGATCTCCTTGGAAGAGGAGGGTGCCCTGAACACGAGAGTGGAGTGGCTGAGCTGGACTGACATTGACAAGGGAGAGTGGAGCCTCCATCCGGAAGTGTTCAATCTGATTGAGAGGTCTTTGAGATGATCAGAATTGGACCTGTTCTCATCGCCTATAAACCCCAGGGCCCCAAGGTTCATCTCAGTGTACCTGATGGAGGGAGCTAAAGGCATGGATGCTCTTACCTTTCCTTGGCCCTGGGTCTGCTGTACGCCTTCCCTCCGATGGCTCTCCAGAGTGATGGAAAATGTCTGGAGGGAGGGAGCCACAGTGATTTCAATGGCCCTACCCTGGCCCATTGGTTTTCCAAGATTGCTAGCATGGCAGAAGACTCCATGCCCCTGGCAATCCATTCAGACCTGCTCCCTCAAGGTCAAGTCTGTTATCCCAACCCAGCCTGTCTAAAGCTCCCTGCCTGGAGATTCAACAGGACATGCTGAGAGGCTACAACTACTCCAATAAGCTAATGGGAACTATCCTGGCCTCTAAGTAGATATCTACCAAAAGGATACATGAGTACACCTTTAGGATGTTCTGCGGGTGGTGCAGATTAAAACAAGTAGATTTCCTTCAAATCTCTGTTCCATCCTTGCTCGGGTTCCTGCAGAAAGCATTAACCAGAGTCTTAGACCGAACACTTTCAAGAGGCAAGTTGCTGCTATTACATCATCGCTACCATACAAGCAAGCAGCAGAAGTATCATTTCACCCTCACCTGTGCTGATTCCTGAAAGGCCTGTCCAACCTAAGACCACTTACAGTGCACCACTTCTCATCTTGAGATCTGCACATGATGTTGAGGACACTGACAGCAGTCCCCTTCAAGCCTCTGAGGGAGGCATCCCTAAAGCCTCTCTCTGTGATGCATCTTCTTATTGCCATCATGTTGACTTGCAGAGTGTCAGAACGAGGTGCACTGTCAGAACACAAAGAATTCTATATCTTCAGACCTGACTTGGTGGTTCTTTGACTGGACCTCACCTTCGTTCCAAGATCAACTCAGGATTCCACAGGATACCCACAGGCTACTGAGTTACTAGAAAGGATCTGGCACGCTCTGGACGTGTGCAAAGACTTTATGATCTACTTGAAGAGGACAGGTAGTTTCCAGACCTCTCATTTCAGCTGTGAACTAAGGAGAAGAAGGTGTCCACTTTAACCTTGAGTAGATGGATCAAGTCTTGCATCATGGACTGCTGTGAGACTCTGAACATTCCTCCACCGCTAGTGCATTCCACCAGAAGTGCAGCCACAGCAACAGCATTGTTCACCAGTTCCCCTCTGGTGGAAATCTGCAGAACAGCCGCCTGGAAGCCCCTCTCCACCTTTATCAGATGTTATAAACTAGACTGCTTCGAGTCAGCTGAGGCTGCATTTGGGAGCAGGGCTTTGCAGCAGGTGGTGGATTTCTAGAGCAGCAGGATACCAGCACTACCCACCCTAATAAGGGAGGGTCTGACAAGTCTGTATTGTCTTGGACGTTCTGCCCCTTCTTTGCTGGGAAAAGAAATATTTCCAGCAGATAAGGGACAAACATCCTCCCCATGCTGTGAGTGCTGGCGTAGCAGTACTGGAATGTATATAGTTACTCCCCACAGGTGTCATGAGACCCCACAGTTTGTAGACTGTCCTTTGTTACTATGTCCAGTTATATAGTAGTCCTGGTTTAGGGACACTGTTTATGACTGTTATTGATTATGAATATGTTAATAAATGGTTAAAGATTCTTTCTTTTCTTTGGAGTATCTTCTTCTTCTGGTTAGTGACTGACCCCTAGGCGGTTGCTCTGAAAGGTCTTTCTTTGTCTTGCTTACTAGGAGCAGTGGGATGACCTAACCCACTGCTTTTTTTTATGCTTGTCCCTTATCTGCTGGAAATGAACATCTCACAGGTAAGACCAAGGTTCCTTTCTCTATATAAGGTTACTTGGAGAAATGTTCAGGAAATTTCAGTTGGCCCATAATGACACTGTCAAATTTTTGGCTTTACCTTACTAGATGAAACATATACTTTCTTTATTTTACCATTGGCTGTTTCCTGGCCTAGTTAAGGCTGCTGTGTCTTGTCTCTTAGAGCCATGAATAGATTGGGCCCTTTGTTCTGAAAGAATGGCCTTTCATGTATGCTCCAGTCAGTATCAAACTAAGACTTGTCAAGTGGCTGTAAAAAACAGGGTCTTCTCCGTGGTGGTGCTGTCATTTTGGGAGGGGGGGAATGTTTTAGTTTTTAGATTGTTGGTCTCCCATTTTTCTTGTAAAATAATTTAAGTAGGTTGAACTATTGGTAGATAGATGATTTAAAAACAAACAACACTTCTGACAAGGTTGTTCTGGAAGGATGAATTTAATTGCTTAAAATAAATATTTGTTAGAGTGATTAGAAAAAGAACTATATAAATTTATTAACAAAATGTTTTGGCTTCTGCCTTCTTCAGTCAGAATAAAAGTGGCTGAAACATTTCGCTAATACATTTAAATAGGTCTGTTCTTTAATCAGTCTTTTGTGTGTGTGTATAAAAGGCTGAAATAGTCATCTACTTCAACATTCTTCAAAACCACCACTACTTTTAATGATGTTTAATGATGTTAAAAATTGTACTGTACCTTCAAAAATGTATCAAAAATACTTCCAAAACATTAATCCATAAGAGTTAAGAAAGTAACAGAATCTGTATATTTAATTGAAAACAAAGAAGAAACAGAAAAACAATATATTTTCCCTTTTCTTTACCAGCTTGAGAGATTAACCAGCATGAGGATAAAGAAGGAGAAGGAAAAGCCCAATATGGCAAATAGGAATTCCTCTGCTTCCTATACCGATGTTTCTGGCTCAGGTCAGATGCTTCAGGAGATCTCAGATGAGGATGTGCTGGTCCTCTTTGAGCAAATGCTGGTAAGTTGTTTAAACTACCTTCTTTCTCTGCTCCTGTTTAGGTATTTGGGGGTGGTGGTTTCACCTTAATACTTAGCTTTTCCAAGGTAGAAAAACACATCATCATGCATTCACAAAAGGGAATTAGCAGTTACTTACCTCAGAGAAAGTGAGTTGACTCATTAAATTCTAGAAGCCACATATATGGAATAGAATTTGCAGACTCTGTAGTTCCCTAATGGTATGAAGGGTATTTCAAAAATGAGTAAAAGAAGGCTGTAAAAAGCTTGACAAAGCTAGGGGTCCACTTTGGTTTTATTTCTATGTCGACAGCATCTTAATAACCTCTTCTCTTCCTTCCCACACCATCCCTATCCATTTAAGATTTAAATGGCCTCTGGGATTCCAGAAATTTCCTTCTGCTCTTGGGGTGATGGAATCTCGACTTATTTCCTACAGAAAAATGCCTTAAATAAATAAAATCAGAGAGAGTGGCTATCAGATGTGGAGTAGTGATGGCAAAGGGCAAGGATGCCTCCCTCTGGAGATATTAACAAGCCTTCTTTATATAGGAAGACATTTTATTTTGCATTTTTCCATAGGTGGATATGAATCTAAATGAGGAAAAACAGCAGCCTCTAAGAGAGAAGGATATTGGCATCAAGAGAGAGATGGTCTCCCAGTACCTGCATACTTCGAAAGCCGTGAGTTCTTGTGCATTGAAAACTAAAGTGCACTGGTCACAATCCAGAGAACACCTTTAAGGGTTTGTCTTTATTGTTTGGAACAGTAGCCCTCCTTGTTGTGATATGAAGAGCTGTTTTAAAAAAGTGCTTTTCAGGTTTGGAAAGAGATTAAGCACTCTATGAACAATATAGAGTTGGTCACACCGTTCTCTGGATTGTATAACCCAGTATCTTGTTTGGCCATTTCATGTGAATAAGGAGGGAACTGTTGAAGCCTAGTGGTTCAGAATTTGATTGGTGTTTCATCTAAAGGGAAACATTTTTGGTCTTTATATGGCCAAAATTTCCAGTATCTGTGTGGCTAAGTTGAAAAGGAAGCTGGAAGCCCAGGCTTGTGTTATTCATGGTTAACCATGGCTTAATGTGATGTCTAACTATCACCGCCACCACTTAGACACTTTCCTCAACTCACCCATTTTCGGCGCTGGGGTGTGGTGGTCGCGCAAGCAGCCTCCAGAGAGAGGCTCTCGCATCTGGGGTCCTTCGGCTCAGCACGAGCTTCCTGCTCACGCAAGAGCCCCGCTTCTTCTTTTCGCAGTGCAGCCTGGGACCTTCCCAGGCTGCACTGAGACGGGAAGCGCGACCAACCCGGCTTCTGAGGCTCCGCACGCAAGGTAAGTGCGTCTGGGGCCCTGGAGCGATGTGCGACCATGCAGCATTTTCAGCTTCAAGCTGAAAATGAAAAAATGCGTGTGCCGTCCATGTCAGGCCCTGGAACGTCGCACAAATGTGAGTGACTCGTGTGGACCACGCCTCACATTTGCGCAACACTCAAGGGGCCCTTTCGCATTGAAAATACCATGCGAAAAGGGCCTTAGTCTCATTTATACACCTGGAATGTAGAGGTTCTGGTAGTGATCTCCTTTGTAATGGTTTTTTAGTATCCCAGGCAATCATTATCTTGGAGTGCTGAAAATGCTACTTTAATTCCAAGAAATGGAAAGTTGTATGAACAACCAGTCTCTTCAGTAAAGGAGAGTATTAGAAAACAAACTTTCGTAATGACACAATATATGAATGTCATAAGTCTTACAAAATCTTAGTAGGGTAATATCTTTATTAGGTTGATTAGAGAATGCAGCCCAAAAATAAATGTTCACAAGTAGGACCTGCAATAAATTGCTGCAATGTGGAGTATTCTTGTTCAGGGTTTCAGCCAACTAACTGTGTCCTATTCTAGGGGAATCCGTTTGATGCTCCCCCCCATTTCCCTGCTTCTCACTAACAGCTGACCAGTATTCTGTACCTTCTGAAGATGCTCAGTCTTCACTGATCTGTTTTAGGAATTCTGTCCCCATTAGGACTAAATATTTTGTTTTATATCTGAAAGCCTAGGGTTATGCTATGCCAAGATTTGGTAGTATCAAGTTACAAGTAACAAATTTCTTGTAATCAATTTCTTTTTCAGGTAATGAAACCATAAGTAATTATGGAATGCAATAAAACTATCACACTTTTTTAGTGTAACTAATTTTTAAAGTTCTTTTTAAGGTCTGAACTTATGGCCTCACTAATACTATCTTGAACTCTGTTGTGAATGCTGAAAGTGGGAATGCTGAGTACATTCACATTTTTGTAAAATGTGTAGCATTCACATTTTTTAACAAACAATAACTTAAGATGTAATTATTATTGGTACTGTTGAGAAATGGGAAAATAAAGAGTTGCTTTTTAAAAACAAGTAACTAACTAATCAAATCGGGCAAGGAGTACTTTGGAGCTATAATGACACCAGTTTGCTCCCTGAAAGTTGCTTTCCAAGGTCTGCCCACACTTTTTGATGCCTCTTCTTTCTTAGTACACAAAAAAATCCCCCCCCCCCAAACTAAGTTTGTAGGGCTTAGTTCAGAAAGCAAGCATTTTAAAACATTGTGGCTTTTCTCACAGTTTTTTTTACTATAAGAGTTGATGAAAATGTTATTAAAGCTGATTTTTTTAAAAAAAGGTTTTTTTAAAAAAAAAGATTAAAACTGATTTTTTTTAAAAAAAAGCATTGTCAGTTGCTTGACAGATCTTTTTGAAAGATGCCTCTGGACATGAGTTAAACTGATCATAGTCTTGTGATACCAAACATATCAATGGATTTTTTTTTTTTTAAGTAAACCTAATGGATAAATTTGCTTAGTCCACAGATCATATCAGACTAGGTTTATGCTAACAGTAGTTTTGATATAAACTCATGGTTTGTACTGCCAACATGCTCTTGTACTATGATTTTAGACTGCATGTTTTTCTCACCAGCCTTCTCCTACTTGCCCCCATTGTTGGTTAAGTGAGGCTACATGTACCATCTTCCGACTGGTAGCTTAGAGGAGAATTAGACACATTGATGGAGGTTAGGCTGTGTATGGCTGCTAGTCATGTCGGTTGTAGGCAGTCTTCTTTTAGAGCTACTACGTCATTGAGTTAGAGTTGCTGGGTTTAAACTATAGCAGGGGGCTTTACATTCTGCTCTGTGGCATTCCAAGATTTCTCTGGTTGTCCCCTGTAAGTAGGATATTGGACTTAAGTGAAGCTCTCATCTGATCTAGCAGTGCTAATATTCTTCATTATCCCAGCTGGACAGTCTAACTCACTCACTTGTTTGGACATCTTCAAACTATCTTGGCCACAGTAATGATTTTGGTAAGCACAGCTATGGAATTGTTCTTAAATACTTGTGGCTTAACATTAGATTCCATCAGGGCATCTGAAAAAGTGGATTGAAGTCCACAAAAGCTTATGCTAAAATAAAAGTTTGTTTTCAAGGTGCTGCTAGATTTCTGTTCCCCTTTTCCTCTTTATGCAGTAATGACCTAGTGCATTCCTATGCATTCGCTTTTTCATGTACTTCCCCATCCTTTGTTACTCTGTCCTGCTTTATATGCATAATGTATCATTGTATTCTCAGTAGTATGGTTCCTTGCCAACTTTTCTGGCAAATTCCCACATTTGTGCTGTTTAAGAGACACTTGTGGCTGAAATCTGGCAGTTGTAGCTGCTCACAAAAATTATCTTGTGGAAGTTCTTCATGTTTTACTTATTTTCTTAGTATATAGAAAAACCTTTGCCTTGTTTTACACGTTACATCACTCAGAGCAGTGAGCAGCTATTAAAACCAACAATAAAATACAATGAAATTGCAGAATATGATAAAAACAGATAATGTAAATAAAATATTAAATAAATGTCAAGAAACAAACACCTGTCTGAGAAGGAAATCTTTGCCATATGGGTTTTGTATGCTCTTAATGTTACTGAGTTTAGGCCATACTGTCTTTACTACCAGAGAGTAGTACCGATGTTTGATAGCCCATAAAATGTCCCAGTTGATATTTGATTATTGTCCAGAGTCAGGAATAGGGAATGCATGGAAGAGATGAGGGATTCCAGTGAAAAAATGGTGTCTAACTCTGCCAGAGGAGTGTAGAAGACTTTGAAGTTCTGTTCTCCATCGAATGCCTGGAACACAACTATTTTTCCCTTAAGGAGCTGCTGTGAGAGATTCTGAGAAGTTACTTTTCTTAATCAGCTGATACTGAATGGTACTGGGAGATTTGAGGCAGGAAAGAGAATAGAATACACTGGCTGGATTAGGCAATGGAAGTGAGACCTGCAGGCCATTCCTCTCATACAGCATTCGTACAGCAACTACTCTGAGGTCAGGCTGAAGCCAACAGCTGCTTTCCAGCCCAGGGCTGTGTAGCAGCAGACAAGTTTGAGAGGAGAGGCCCTAATGTTCTAGATGACTGATTCATTACCTTCCATCCCCTCATATTCTTGTTTTGCTTTGTTCTGCTTAGTTATTTAAATTGCTTCCACTGTTTCCTCTCTCCTTCCAATTCTTGATTAAATAAATTGTTATCAGCAAAGGTTTTTCCACTGATATCCTTACTCAGTTTTCAAAGTTTGGACGTTTTTGACTTTTTCTGTGTAGAGAAGCATCAGTACTTTTTATGAACAATTGCTTGAAAATTTGAAGTAGTAATTCATTATTTTATTCTTCATTAATCAGGGAGACTAAAATAGCAGCAGTGTAAGCATTACAATATTACATCAAGGATTAAGTATTCTTCCATGTGAAGGTAATATATTTCAGTGGGTAAAAACATAACTGGGCTGTCATCTGCAAATGCCTATACAGTCAGTCCTCCACATTTGCGAGTTTCACTTTTGCGGGTTTGATTATTCACAGCTTATTTGCTGTCACCTCTGCTGCCGCCCTGTGCCATTTTTAATGGGGGCTGCAAGCCTTGTGATACTGAGGAACTGCGAACAAGGCTTGTAAGTCCCTATTAAGAAATGATGAGGGGCAGCAGTGGAGGTGGCAGTAAGCCCCATCAGCCAGCCACTTCTGCCTTATGAAGGAACCCTGATGCTTCAAAGGAATCCACAGTAGGTTGAATATGGTGATCATACTTTTTTGTGTGTTAAATATGGTTTGGGAGGACCTCGAGTTATTCACGGTTTTTCTACTTTCATGGGGCTCCTGTGGCCCTAACCCTAGCGAATGTGGAGGGGTGACTGTATAAACACATTACCTTATCTTTACATATGCATACTTGCACATGTGCATAGATCTATAATTTGTGCCCTGTGTGTACAGATTGTATACATACTCATTTTTACATATGGGCCAGGACTACTCTCAGGGAAACCATCTTTCCCCTCTTACAACATTGCATAACATGCAAGGGATATGTCTTTTAAGGCATCAGCTTTTGCTTGCCATCTCTTGGCTTTGTAGAACCTGAGCCAACATGAGGGAGCTTTGACTCTGGTCTTCAGTTGATAGACAGTTTGGCCACTAAATGACGTGTAACTTGGTATCCAAATACAACTGAGCAGCAAGCAGTCTATGAAGTCTTTCCTCTGAAACTTTGCTTTAAAAAGAAAAAAGAGAGAAAGAGAGTTCATGATTCTGCATCTTATATGTCCTAACTCTATTGACATGTTACTTAATTACTATTGTTCTCCATTTTGCAGGGAATGAGTCAAAAGGAGAGCTCCAAATCTTCTGTGATGTACATCCAGGAACTAAAATCTGGTCTCAGAGATGCACAACTACTTACTTGTTTGGAGTCTCTGCGTGTGTCACTCAACAATAATCCTGTTAGGTAAACATTGCAGTAAATGTATTGCTTGTGATCACAGGCTGTTGTAAAACATGCCATAGTAAAAATCCAGAGACAGAAACATGTAGTAATGTATATATTTATATAATGTTGGTACCATGTAAGAATATTTATAAATAACTGCAATCTACAGCCTTAAAATACTACACGTCTGATAGAAAAATTTTAAACAACTTTGAAAACAGTAGCAAGTATTAACAATAAGCCAGAATAAATTTTAGGCTGAAGCAAGTGTCTCTATGTTTTCTGTCTCCTGTCCACCCATCCTTCATCTATATGTTGTATGCTTTCCATCAAAAACCATAATCTTAGTCTTATAAGAAATCTTGAAATATTCTTGTTCTAATTGTTGTTAAAATTGTAATAGCACCCCATTTAAGGCCAATTATGAAAGTAAGCAGCCATTTTTGTGATATACTGATAATCATCAACATATCACAAAAATGGCTGATTTTTTATCCACAGTTGTGCTGCATGTATGGTCATACTGGAAAAAGCGTATGTGATATTTATATTGTGACTAGCATATATACCCAGCGTTGCCCGGGATTATTTTCTCATAGGTACTGCTTGTTAGAAAGATTTGAGATCCTGTGTCTCTAATTCCCCAAACTGTCTTGTCCAGTGCCTGTAACTTCTCCCTATATTCCCCAATCCAATCTGTATTCAGAGTAATTAACATGCAGAGGTTGGGTTCCTGAATGAATATACTACCTTCCTCCTTGCTGCTAGGCCTTGTCTCCATAGCAACCGGCCTATTCAAAACAGATACAGTTGACTGAAGCCCAAGAGCACTCTAGCTGAGGATTCTAAAGGCTCCTCCCCAAACTGCAAACCCCAGGATTCCATAGAATCATCTTGGGCAGCCAATCGTATGAGGTCTTTGCCTAACACAGACAAACAAACTTTGACTTTTATATATTAGATATAACAATGAATAAAATATGAGCGGGGTGCACAGGTAAGGCAAAATTATTCCTTGTTCTAAAATTATTCCTCCTCCCTAAGAAATATTTACTTTTTTAGTTGAGGCCCCATTGCACCAATCTCAAATGAGCATGTTGTTTGGTCATGTCTTTTTTTAAAATTAATTAAACTAATCTCTCATCAGTACTGGTACTACCTATTTTTTCTCAAGGTTACCACAGATTGATTGAATCAAAAATTGACTGAATGATCCTGAAAGCTGTAAAATATTGTGACAGAATGCCAGTTAATGTGCAGTTGGCACTCACATTTCTTTATTGTTTTTAAATATTTCTGGAAGTAATATGTCTTTCCAGGTGTTTTGACAAGTGTAAGAGATCTCCTTAGTTCCTTAATATCCTGAGGATTTACTGGGACTGAATCAGTAATCCCTGTTCATGTACTGTACATTTAGATATTTTGATGTCCTTTTTACGAAGATGTTTTCAGTTTAAGTTGTCAAAGTGAGCACAGGCAATTTTGACTCTACACTGAATCTCCCTTTTTCGGGTCCTATAGAAACAAGTATCCAGAATATATTCCACTATTACCTGCTTCCTTTTTGGCTTTGTTCTCATCTTTTGTGGAGATTTACATTCATTTTTCATTTGGATTACTCTTTCTGAATGTTCTTATGGTTCCTTTTTTAGATTTCTTTATGAAGTTTAACCATTGGTTTTATATTTTACTGCACTATTATTTGTGGTAGCTCTGAGCAAACATAGTTGCCACTAAGGGTTTGAAACGATCAGCGACTTTTTTTTATAGATAGCACTTATCAAGAGTGACTGGTTTCCGCTACCTTTCTATATATCTTGAGTATATTTTGAGGTTTGTTTGTTTTGCTGGCAACTACCATACTGTAAGCTGGCTTGTGTCAACTAGCCAAGTATCCTGTTTAAAATACAAAAACCAAAAACATTGAACAGTGAATACCGGGGCTGACATTGGCTGTAATCCTACAATCAGGAGAAAATCTCATTTGTTCTTTCAGTGTTCATTCCTAGTGGATCCTAGATTCTGTCCCTGTATTTGCAATGGATGCCTATATGGCCAAGTGGGAAGCTGTAGACTTTAGATTGGGTGAAGTTTTCAAGTGTCAGTCTCCTGAATCTTGGGTAACCTGTAGACCAGCTCTTTCTGCTATAATCATGATTGATTGCCTCCACATCAGGATAGATTTCACTACAGCTGCTGCATTTGCAATTGCAGTTCAATATTTGTGAAGGCAAGGCGTACTGTTTCATCCTCACTTTTCCATATTCACCCTGCTGACTATTTTGCTTATAATATTCACCAGTACTCCTTGAACCAAACTTTCCAGTAGGACCATACAGAAACTCTGTTTTTCCAGAATTTCAGATATGAGATTGTATTAAATGGGCCCAGCTGCAGGGTTAGAGAAGGGTCTTCAGAATCTTAGTTCAGTGTTTCTGGTTGAACCACTTTCCCGAAAGGTCCGATTGGATCCAGATTGATTATTTGAGTGCCACAAATCTTAAGGTATACATGTGGAGAGAATAGAACCCAAACTGCGGGAAGAACATAGAGTGGCTGGAAAGTATTACTGTTTACATCTTTTTTTAAAATTCAGATATTGTATTTTAATTGTATCATCCTTTTAGCTGGGTGCAAAATTTTGGAGCAGAAGGCCTGAATTGCTTGCTGGAGATATTGAAAGGACTTCATGATGAGAAAGACGAAATTTCTGGGTAAGCAGCTGCATGTGCTGATGATGTTTAAATTAAGAGATAAATGTGTGCCTATATATTAACCTTGTTCAGTACGCAGTTTTAAGCTATGAACTTTCTTTGGACAATGTTAGGAAGCACTCCGTTGGTGGCTTAGACTTTACAAGATGATTTGGCCAAAGATACGTGCAGGAGGGTTGCAAACAGATTTTAAAAGCATGTTTAGCTTTTACATAGAGCTGGATATATACACAGACAGTAAGATGGAGTAAGTAGAACTTGGTCTTAGGGTAATAATCACATTCAAGCATTCTTCTTCCCATTGCTTTCTCCCCACTTAACCTCTAACAAAGTGGGATGAGTATCATCGGGCCTGTATGTCCCCCATGGTTGCTTTGGTGGCTCCTGGGCCTTTCTTTGACCTCCCTGAGGCCCATGAGGCCTTCTACTTATCTGCCAGCAACTGTTCCACCACTGCCACCAAATGTGAGGACCTCCTCCTGTCCCACTGCTATAGCTTCAAATGGAGGGATCTTCTAAATGCCCTCGCAGTTCCTGTGAGAGACTGTTCATCTATTCCCACCCATTGGATACTACCACCCCTGAATAACTGAAGGTACCACAGAAACCATGTATCTCAACTCAAAACATTTCAATAACTGTTATGTAGTGTTCTCAGAGACACAAGTGTACAACACAAAAATAATTTATTAAACAAAAAATTCAATATACATTTAAAAATAACTTATTTAAAACATCCAAAATCTGACCAACATTAACTCAAACTCACTTCTCTCACTTATACTCCTAACTTTGAGCTGCATATCTCTCATTCTTTATAACCTCCCCACATTCAAAAACACCAGTCTTTTAAAATCCTATTCAAACATTCAGCCAATTGTCAGTCATTCCCAATATTCCGTACTCTCACCCCTCCCTGATAGGTGACTTGCCTTGTTACATTTACTGTGTTACATACTCTACCTTAATGTCTGTAAAAACATAACATTGTTATATAACTCCAAAACACCAAAATGCTCTTTTGGAAGAAAAAAAATCAGCCATGAATTGTTGCTTGTGGAATCTTCCAAGAGCACCATTTTTACTTTAATTATTAACCTGTTAGTGATTTGTGTGAAAGAAGGCAGAAGGCCCTCCTTTGTCTTGTTTTTGCCTCTCCCCCAGTTTCCCAAAAGCAGAGGCAAACCTCTGGACACTTCAGGTTTTGTTTTAGGTAGGGGATGATATCTCCTGTAGTAGAACTTGACCCCAGGATTTGTGTCAAAAGCTAGGAACATCTATTTATATCTTTTAACTCTGTTGTTTGACTTGTTGAATATTATGGGGAATTAGAGCCTGACTTGATAGGTGATACTTCATTGTACAGAACCATCAATCATTCAGGCTGCTTTTTCTCCCCCACCTCCAGGCCGTATGACACCCGGATCAAACATGAGATCATTAGGTGCTTAAAAGCTTTCATGAACAATAAGGTAAGTTTCTTGTCTTCTGCGTATAGATGCTTGTGAATTCCCATTGCAATTATTGTTAGAGCCAGTAAGCACCCTTTAGAAAGCCAAGTGAAAAATGAGCATTCAACGTAAATGAGTGCTCTGTGTAGGTAGAACAAAAAACCACTCTCAGTTTTAGGAAACTAAAGGAAAGAAGATGAAAAAGAAAGAAGTAGACTTAGTTAAGGTAGCTATGGAAGAAAAATTTTGGATCCTTTTTTTAATTAAAAGAATTATTATGCCAGATAAATATATGGTGCAGAAGCGTTTCAGTATTTGGCAGTAAGAAGGAAGGGTGGATGAAGGAAAACCACAACAATAGGTATGCTGGCTTTGAGGGAAAATAGTATCAGAAAAGCAGGTTTCAAGAAAATAAGGAAGTGGAGGTATTTGAAAATAAGAATAAGGATATACAAGATGGAGACTGAAAGAGAAAGACGAAGAGAGGGAGAGAAAAAAATGAAGAAGTGATCAGAATGAGAAGCAATGTTAATGAAACAAGCAACAAAATTGAAGTTTGTTTAAAAAAAAAAGATTCAAGAGCAGAAGCAGGACCACCAGAAATAGGAGTAATCCAGGATGTCCCCCATCGTTACTAACAAAGATACTTTTTGTTCAAAATTCATGTATGTTGAATACGAGGAAACTTTTCAAAGAATTAAATCTGGAAAGATCCATCAAAGATAAATTTCAATATTGTGTACATGAAGGTCAAAGATAGTAGAGGGATACTATTAAAGAAAAGAAAAAGAGAGAACCAGGCAGGAAAAACAAGTCCTGTTATAGAAAATCTCTGTAAAAGAAATGAGGAGACATTTATTGAAAAATGATAGGTAGATGTATTGTATTGTATTGTGTTGTATTGTATTGTTTGATTGCCTGCTTGCTTGTATGTGCTGCCTTTCTGCTGGTGTGAGTCCTAAGGTGACTCACAAACATTAAAATTACCCAAAAAAATAGTAATAAAATTAAAACATAGTTAAAATAACACCATTTTATAATTTTTTATAAATGAATGTATGTATGAATAAATGAATATAATTTTATTATATTCAAAGTACCTAAAAGCATATATTGACCCAAATATGTATATCATTATTATAATTCTTCTATTCCACCCCCGCTTCTGTATATCAAAGGTTTCCAGTTGAATCTATCTTCCCTTTATACATATCTTATCAAATATCAATATACTCAATCCACAGACATTTACAGATTTAGCCAAAGCATTACCCTTTTCCATTCTCTTTCAAAATTTTGAACCGTTTTGTTCTTAAGGGAGTTAGCTAATTTTTCAGCCTCTACCATATCTAACATTTTTATTTTCCATTCATCTAATGGGTTGCCTATTTTATCTTTCCAATGTTGTGCATATGTCAGCCGTGCTGCTGTGATCAAATACAATAATATCTTCTGTTGTTTTCTAATCTCCCGGTTCTGGCCTAATATATTGAATAAATAAAATTCTGGTACCATTTCAAAATTAACTTTGGAAATTTTTTTGAATTTCATCATGAATTCCCTTCCAAAATTTCTTAGTCTTAGAACAAGTCCACCACATATGAAAAAAAGTCCCCACCTTTTCCCCATGTTTCCAGCAGTTCACATCTCCGTTTTTGGTTATTTTTTGAAGTCTTTCTGGAGTCATATACCACCTATGTAACATTTTATAATAATTTTCTCTTAAATTTAAATTTGGAGTGAATTTTATGTCTGTTTTCCATATTTTTTCCCATGCCTCTAACTCGATTGGATGACCTATATTTTGGACCCACTTAATCACTGAGTCTTTTATTGACTCAGATTCAAAGTCCCTTTTTAATAATAATTTGTAAAGCTTCGAGATTCTCTTCTTTTGATGTTCTTTCAACAGTTGATCTAGTTCATTTTCTTGTCTTTCAAAACCATATAATTTTTGGTCCATTTTGTACCTTTCTTTCAACTAGCGCCAAGGGAACCAGTTTGGCTCATGATCTTCAGCTTTTAACTCTTCTGTCGAGTTCATTTTTGGATTGTCTCTTTCCCATTTTATTATATCTTGATAAGTCAAAAGCTTTCCTTGCTTCGTTGGTGCAATCTTACAAGCTTCTTGAGGGGATGTCCAAATTGGGAGTTTTATATTTCTGTTTTATTTGGAGCCAGATCTTTAATAAAGTTTTCTGGATGCAATGATTATTTTAAAAAATAACACCATTTTAAAAGGCACATTGAACAATATAAAATCATTAAAAAACATACAGAAGTTAAAGCCAGAGTACCCTTCCACCCCCGTAGGAAGCCTCACTGCAAACAATTATTCATTAAAAGCTATTCATTAAAAACCTGCTTAAACAAGAATAGCTTTGCTTGCTGGTGAAAGGAGAACAGAGAAGAGTTCCCCCACTCTCCCAACAGAAAGGAGTTCCAGAGGGTAGAAGAAGCACCGAGAAGTCTCTCTCTTGTGACTTCACTAGATGGGCCTGTGATGGTGATGGTACCAAGCATTTTAAGACTCTGGCAGACTTGTGTAGTAAGATACAGTCTTTCAGGTATGCTGGACTTAAGCCATATAGGGCTATGTAGGTCATAACCTTTAAATTGTGGCCCCAGAAGTGAGCTGGTAGCCAGTGGATCTGTTTCAGTAAGGGAGTTAGATTTGCCCTGTGATTGGCCCCCATCAATATTTGGCCACAACATTTTGGACCTATTGAAGTTTCTGAACAGTTTCCACATACAGCATGTTACAGTAGTCCAAAAAGAATGTAGTCAAGGTGTGTGTTAGCATAGCCAGATCTGCTTTCTCAGGGAATGGGTGCAACTGGCATACTAACTGTCTTAAGCTCAGAGTTGATTCCAGGAGAATACCCGAGCTGCAAGGCTGATATTTCAGTGGAACTGTAATGCCATCCAGCGCAGGCTGAATGCCTATTCTCTGATCTGCCTTTCGACTGATCAGGAACACCTCTGTGTTATCTGGAATAAATTTCAGTTTGTTTGTCCTCTTCCAGTTTATTACTGACAGCAGACATTGGTTCCAAACTGAGACATCTTCGTAGGACTCCAGTGGGAAAGAGAGGTGGAGATGGATGTCATCAGCATATTGGTGACACAGAACTCCAAAACTCTGGATAACCTCTCCCAGTGGTTTCACATAGATATTAGCATGGCAGACAGAATCACGCTCTAAAGGACCCAACAAGAAAATGGCCAGTGCATCAAACAAGAGTTCCTAAGCACCACCTTCTGAATTCACCCCTCTAGGAAGGACTGGAACCACTGTAAAACAGTGTCCCCCATCCCCATCCCATAGAATGATACCATGGTTGGTGGTATTGAAAGCTGCTGAGAGGTCCGGCAGAACCAATAAGGACACATTCCCCCTGTCCAGTTTATTGCGTATATCATCCACCAAGGTGACGGAAGCTATCTCTGTCCCATGGCTAGGCCTGAAGGCAGACTGAAACGGATCTAGATAATCTGTTTCGTCTATGAATCTCTGGAGCTGGGAGGCTACCACAGCCTCTAGAATCTTCTTGAGGAAAAGAATATTGGAGATAGACCTGTAATTCTCTAGCATGGTGGGGTTTAGGGAGGAGTTTTTCAGTAAAGACATCACAATAGCCTCTTTTAAGCGGGATGGAAAACTGCACAACTGAGGCAGCCCTTGTCCTTCAGAAGTCAGGAGAGGCAAGGATACAGTACATATGTGATGTCTGTCATCTTTACAGTGATCCCGTGCACATCCTAAAGCTAAACAAATTGAAACATATTTCGTAATGCTTGACAAGCAGGTGCCAAAGTTACATCCACTGGACCATAGTGTCCATGTCAGAACAGATCTGCATGATTTTGTCTGTGAGGTGTTTTGCAAGTTCTTCACAATGGACTGTTGAGTAGTCTGCATTTCCTTCTTGTGGGGCAGACAGTAGGAGATCTCTGCTTGAGAGAGCTCCGTTGCACAACACTGTATAGATGCAATGGTGGCAGAGAAGAATGATTTCTTCACTGCCACCACAGTGATGGAGTACGCTTTCCAATGCATTGTAGCCGATGTTTGGACTCTCCAAGATTTCCACCATTGTCATTCTAGTCTTCCTCTTATTTGTTTCATTACTGCAAACTCCATAGAGAACCAGAGGGCTTGCTTGGTTTTACTCTGTGGAACTGAGCCATTTCCTTATTCCAGAGATCAGCCAGGACTTTTGACAGGATCATCTGCCAAGGCAACAAGAAACTCACCAAGAGTTGTCAGGAATCCATAAGCCTCCTGGGGCAGACCATCTTAATCAGCTCCCATCCCTGCAGAGGCTTTGAGCCCCTGGGAGTCTAAAGTATACCAGGTAGTGATCTGTCCATGACAACCAAACTATAGAAAGTTCCTTCACACCCAAATCACTGTTGTCCCACCCAGCACAGAAAACCAGGTCCAGAATGTGGCCTACTGCATGAGTGGCACCAGATACTACATCAGACAGACTCATGGTCATCACGGAGGACATGAAATCCTAAGGCACTCACCATAAAGAAGTCTCAGCGTGGATGTTGAAATCTTCCAGGACAACATGTTGGGGGAACTCCAGCTCATAATTTGTTAGTGATGTTTCAGTTGGATGATGAGAGGAAAATGGCTGGGAAGTGTCACCAACAGAATGTAGGAAAAGAAAGGAAAGAGACTCAGAAATATGAATTTGAATTGTACTCCAATTTAGGGATTGTTTGATATTTTTTTTAAAAAGTCAAATAACCTTAAAAATAACTTTCTTGAAGAAGTTAAAATGAAGTAAAAAGAGAATGTGTATGAGTATTTATAAGAATGAAAGGACCAGAATAAGAGGAACATATAATTTAAAATTAGGCAGAAAGACCTGATGGCCACGAGGAATTGAAAATACAAAATAATGATGGCAAGATAACAAGAGTGAATGTTTTGGAGAGAAAAAGGGAATAATAAGACTGAAAGTAATAAAAAATAAATAAGAATAAGAGTGGAAATAGTAGAGCTATAGTATTTGTAGAAAGAACACAAATGAAACAAATGTGAACAGTGAGGGAAAAAAGGATGCGATAGAGCAGAACAGGAAGCGGAGAATGAATGAAGGAGAATTTTACATTTCATCGATGACTTCCCACCGAGAGAATCGTATCTTTTTCCATGTTTGATGCTGTGGTGGATGATTGCTGGGCTCAGATAAGGTGCCTCCCTATTTCATACTTGCATGGTCTCACCTTTGAACATTTCTCTCCTCTGCTTTTTCTTGCACCATTTTCTCGGTCTGTTCTCTGACAGTTGTGTTACTGTCTTCTGTGGCATAAGCCACCATCCTGTCTGTGTAACACCATAAGTGCCTGTACTTCATTATCTGTTGTTCTCTCTATTTTAGTTTGGAATTAAGACAATGCTTGAAACTGAAGAGGGGATCCTGCTTTTGGCAAGATCAGTTGATCCCAAAGTCCCTGCCATGATGATTGATGCTATCAAGCTACTCTCAGCGCTCTGCATTTTGCCTCAGCCTGAGGACATGTAAGCGACTACATGTGATTTATCTTTTGGGTCCCACTGTGGGAGAAAGCCAGCATACAAATGCAATATATAAATAAACCAGTGCTGTCTCAAAAATATAATATAGGGCACCTGGGAACTTCACTTAAAGTATTTTACATAATGTATTGAAAGCTGAAGTGCTATATCTAATTTGTGCATCTTACTATATATGTAAGTAGGGCAATGGCTTAGATCTGGAGAAGCAACCATGGAAGGAAACTCATCAAGGAGCCTGATTTTAGTTAATTCCCCATTTCCACTGAGCACGCCACATCCTACTCTCAGCTGTTTGGGAAGATCCTGCACCCTCTGCAGTTTATTTTCCAGGAACATAGGGCTACTGAAAGAAAGAAAAGGTGGGGGGGGAAACCACCATTCACAAGCTTCCCGTTGCTTGCATGTCTTAAAATCTAAGCCAGTATATTTCTTCGTAGCAGAATTGCTTAGAATTTTTAATTAACGTACAGGTCGTCAAGCCCTTACATAGTTTAGTGTTACAACCATTGAAAGTTCTTCCCCCAAGGTCTTCTGCGCTCGCTGTTCATTTCAAAAGTTTCTTGGTGCACAACGCTCACAAAATCAAAACTGGAATCCTAAGAATACTTCATAAAATGTATGCAGAGACTGCAAGAATTGTAACTAGAAGTTCTGTCTGTGTGGGAGACATTTATGATATTCACAGGCACAAAGGCAGATAAGAAGACAGCAATTCTATACATGTTTACCTTTGTGTACGTTTGTTTTATACAGTGGGGCTTCTGAGTTAAATCTAGGATTGCATTGTCAGAAAAACTGGTACTGAGTTGCTTTCCTTGCTCTTGTGGTAGGCATGAACATGTTCTGGGGGCACTGACAGAGCGAGCAGAAATGGATGATGTGGAACGATTTAAACCTATCTTGGATGGCCTGAAGAGTGGTACCTCAGTGGCATTAAAGGTAATGTGTAGGACCTGAAATAGAAATGTGTAGAATATTCTCTTTGCAAGCTTGCAATATCCCCCTGTGGTTTCAGCTATGGAGGAGGATCACACAAGGTGCCAAATTTGGGGCAATTCTCCTTTTTCTGCTGAAGCCCTGACACCATATCCTGAGCTGTTCAGAAGGGTCCCTGACTCTCAGGATTTGCTTTTCAAGGGACACAGTGCGGGAAGGGAGGATGAATATGTTATAAAAAGGAGTGATTCCTTGAACTTTTCGACTTTTTATTCTGAATGAAGTGTGGTAGAGATTTTCTTGCAAGTTACAGTTTATTTTTACTGGCAGATATTTGATAACTTTATTTTGGTTTGCTCCAAGGAATTAGCCTGCATGACATGGTCTGATATGCAATCTGACTTCATTGTTTTCTTAGGTAGCCTGTCTACAGTTGATTAATGCCCTAATAATTCCAGCAGATGAACTTGACTTCAGAGTTCACATCCGCAGTGAGCTGATGCGTTCTGGACTCCAGCAGATCCTCAAGGTGAGGCACATCTGTGTTTTCAGCTGTCAGCAGTTTTCCAGTTGGCCAGATTTGACAAAAATACTTAACATGTCTCTATAGACTTACAACTGGAGATTCTTCAGCAATTTCAGTGTCTCTTCATTATAATGGATTGTTTAAAATGTTTGAGGACTTTACTATTGGTCCCATTTGTGTGTGCCTTCACACATACTTCACATGCAAGAAGAAGATGGAGTCATGTCTTTCTGACCTCAATCCAGCATTGCTGCATTCTTCCTAGCCCAGTGATATACACTAAACAGGGCTTATGAAAAGGAACACTAATGTGTATATATTCAAATACATAGCCATATTAGACTGCATCAGTATGCAAAGAGATCTTTTACTACCTTTGAGATAGAGAGAATGAAGTTGATGGCCTACACTTTTGTAAATCTAAGTCTGCTTCATTAAATGCAACATGTATATAACTCTTTTTTATGGTCTCTGTGACTCACATAAGTGGGTCATCTGCAGTGCACTTTTTAGAACCTTCTAGACCTTGATAGCAAGGATTTTGGTGGGAATCCTGCCCCCATCTTCAGCAGCTATATAAGCCACTTTCCCGCGTAAACCGCCAATTCCCTTTTGTCTACCACAGCAGTAGCGCTATTAGGAACCTTTTTCGGCTTTTGGTTTTTGACTAACACTTCTCTTAACTTGGTTCTTTGTCTACGACTTTTGGCTTCTTTCAGTGTTTTGGCTTCGTCTTCTATTTGGATATTGGCTTTGACTAACGGACTGGTTTCTTGGACTCTGATTTCATCTTTTGTTTGTATAATCAGCAGCAGTCTTCAAGCACTGCTCATTGTGTGGAGGTAAGATCACAGACAAGGACGGCCATCCCAAGTGTCTCCTTTGCCTTGAGGAAGAACATAACATGGATTCTTGTTCCCACTGCCAACTATTTACCCCACAGACAAGGCGTAACAGAGTGGCCACACTCAAGGCCCTGTTCTAGGACAAGGTCTTGAGTGTCTCTGACAGGGCTCTCTGTATGTCCATGGTGATAGTGTCTAAAAGAAGTGGTTGATCACCTGCCAAATCATCTTTGGCATCCACGTCAACCAAGTCCACAGCTCAGCCTTCAACATCAGCTGATTCTCGACCTGAGGGATCTTCATTGACTCTGGGTTCAGTACCACCTGTTCCGTCTCATCAGTCTTCGGTACCAAGAGCAACTCATTCTGAGCAAGGAGATCGGGGTCATCCTCTGAAAGTTAGATCTTGGGTCCCTTCCACTCTAGGAAGGTTGACTGAGCTGGCCCTGTCTAAGAAGTGAAGAAAGAAAAAGACCAAAGACAGTTTCTCTCAACATCATACCCACAAGGCCCACCCTCAGCAGCTTCTCCTAGTGGAAGAATCCATGGAACCAGTTGAGTTACAATCGTTTCCTCACGAGATACCTGTTCCTGCCCTGGCAGCTGTCTTGCCTTTGGCCTTACAAGGTCCTGTACACTCACCAGGCCTAGTGGAGTCAAGAGCTGCCTCCGGTGGTGAGATTATGATTCTTCTCTGCATTGACAACCAACCCCACCAATGGATCATTCTCCATCTGGTTCCGTGCAAGAACAGGAGAGGGAACCTCAGGAAGGCCACTCCAGGTCTCACCCTGCCATACCACAGCATCAGAGTCATATTTGCACCATGTCTCCCTCTGCCTCCTCCTCTGGATTGGCCTCAGAGCATTGCCCAACTAGACCTTCTCACACATATACCTTGAGAGAGGAGCATAGGACCCCAAGAGAGGAGCTGCATCAATACCAGTCTCCTCGTTGATGTCATAGGGAGAACTCATACTCTTACTCTTGGTACTTGCCCTATGACTCTGCTGATTTCATTTCCTCCTTGGAAGAGTACTATAGCCAATGCCACAATGGTCACAGGTGGTAACATTATGATGAACGTTACTATTTCCCATGTCGGCACAGATACTCACCTTTTTGGTCCTTCTCTTCCTCATCATCTTGGTCTCCTCCATGAAAGAAGCACTGGTGTGAGGTCTTGGCTCCCTCAGCAACTCCTCAGCCACTGTGATCTGTTGGTACTTATGGTAGAGGCAGAGCATGCTACAAGATGGCCTGTCTCTGTCCTGGCTGAGGCTCGTCAAGACTCACCCCAAGAGCTCTCTCCTTTACCCAGGTCCCTTAATTTGCAAGTAGAACATCTGAGGGAGAATGTTGAGGATCCAATCTTCCAACAGCTCCATGATCAAGCACCAACTCCAGCTTCTCTTCCTCTTGTGCTGTATTTTGTCCATGTCATGAAAAAGTCTTGAGAGTCTCACTCCTCCATACCATCTACTTCTAAAAAACTCAATTCCCTTTACAAAGAATGGGAGCCTCCATTACTGTTGATGCGGCTCAGTCCAAGACTTCGCAAAGGCTTCACTCCATTCCGGCTGATAGAGAAGAGAAAAAGCTCAATGCCATGGGTAGAAGGTTTTTTTCTAATGGCTCCCTTCTCTTCAGGATTGCCAGCTATTCAGCCTGCATGGGAGCGTACCAGAAGTTCATATGGAACAAGGTGAAGCCATAGTTGGACTGATTGCGTGAAGATGAGCAACAAATAGACTCTGTCTTGTACAGACAGACTCACTGCTTGGCTTCTCAGCAGATCACAAGAGCTCATCATGTTGCTGACTGTAGCAGCAAGGCCTTGGCAGGAGCTGTCTCTTTGCATGGACACGCATGGCTTCATTCTTCTGGCCTTTCTTGACAACCCAAATTGCTGTTCGGCGAGGCTGGTCTCTTCAATGCAGCAACTGACAAGAAATTGAAGCATGCCCAGAAAATGAGAATCACTGCTTAAAAATAAGACTTCCAGCCTCAACACTATTCTTCTCGTTACTGGTATCATTGGTTCTTCCTACAGTCGCACCATACCTACAGTCCACCATTGAGACAGCAAAGACCCTCTCAACCTGCGCATCAGTCATCCTTGTGCAAGCTGCCAAGCTCAAGGTATCAGCCATCTCAATGTAAGAAACGTCAACCTGAGGCCTCTAAGCACCGGGTTTGACAGTTTCCCAAATGATACTTATGTTGCTGATACTGCCTCTGCTACCATCTCTTCTGCCTTTGATGATTCTGCCTCCTCCATCGCCTCCTCCATAGGTACCGCTATCGATACTGTCTACTTACGTGTTGGTACCGTCACTCCATCCATACCATCTCTGGATCGTCCCTTTAGGGACAGACTAAGCAATTACACCCTGCTTGGGCGTCTATCTTGATGGACTCATAGGTTCTCAGTATCACCCTCAGAGGGCACGCCATAGACTTTCAAAGTCTTCCCCCCACTGGTCATGTCAGAGTTGCTTGTTCATCTGCAGTCTTGATGGAGGAGATTGACACACTATTTCAGCAAGGGGCCTTAGAACCTGTTCCTCTCTCTTTTCTCTACCACAGCTTTTCCTCCCAGTACTTTCTGGGATTGAAAAAGGAAAGAGGTCTCCAGCCTATCTCGATCTTAGGGAAGTGAACTACTGTATCAGACCCAAGTGGTTTGGATGGTTACCGTCACCACTATCCTTCTCTTGCTACAGAAAGGGAACTAGTTTGCCATCCTGGAACTGAAGGACACATATTTCCATGTCTCCATCAGGGCAAATCACAGAAGATTTCTTGCCTTTGTAGTGGGCAACAGGGAAGACAGGTTCCGTGTTCTCCCTCTTGGTGTCAGTATGGCACCAAGTGTGTTCATGAAAATCATGGTGGTGGTAGCAGCTGCATTGCATCAATGAGGTGTTGTCCTCTTTCCTTACATCGATGACTGGCTCATAGTCGCACCCACAGAAGGTTGCCTACTCCAAGACATAGAACCACCATAAAAGTTCTAAACGATCTTGGTTTCATAATCAACTACGACAACTCTCATCTGGTACCTACTCAAGAAATAAAATTCACAGGAGCTCTTCTAGACTCCTCAGCCAAGGCTGCCTTCCTTCCAGACAACAGCTGGGAGAAAGTCCACGCAATAGTCTCAAGGTTTCTGCATTCAGGCAAGTCAGGGCAAGGATGGTTCAGGTCCTCCTTGAGCTGATGGCCTGCAGGACTGCAGTAATGCCTCTCGCCAAACTTCACATGAGACCTCTCCAATCCTGGTTCCTCAACATCTCCAATCCTCTTTGACATTGTTGATCACGGCTGCTCACAGTACCATTGTGGCAGCATGATCACAATGCTAGCAGGTATGTCCTTCCTGCCTCCTCCACCTCTGATGCCTGTAGCAATAAACTCCTCCTTGAGCAAATGGGGAGTTCACAACAATGAACTCATGGTCAGAGAACAATGCTCAGCAGCCAAGAAAGAGCATCACATAAATGCCCTGGAACTCCTTGCTGTGATCAAAGCCTTCATGGCTTTTGAGGCTTATGGCCAGAACAGAGTGGTTCAGGTCCTCACAGACAACACCACGGTGATGTAATATATAAACAAGCAAGGAGGCACTCACTCCAATACTCTCCTCGACCTGACTTTGCAGTTGTGGGACTGGTGCCTAGACAGACAGATGTTTCCTATAGCTGTTCACCTCCCCCAGAGATCAGAACGTTCTGTCCAATCTTCTCAGTTGTGTGCCTCTGTCCTGCCATGAGTGGAAGCTGCACACAGGTACTCTGAAGAACATCTTCACAATGGGGGGCACTCCTTGGATAGACTCTTTGCGTCCCCAGTCAACAAACAGTGCTACATCTTTTGCTCCTGGAGTGGAAGAACCAGCGGCTCTCTAGAGGATGTGTTCCTGTTTAACTGGAGAGGTCCCGTTGTGTACACTTGTCCACCATTTCCCCTCATCACCAGGGTGTGGACAAAGATCCAGCAGGGCAGAGTTACAGCGCTTCTGATCACTCTGTGGTGGCCCAGGTAACTGATTTGCTTCTCTGTTGATGATATCAAAGGGTCAGTTTCAGAGGTTGCCATCCAGCCCGAGCCTCGTCACCATCCGAGATGATACTGTCAGACATCCCAACATTCACAGCCTTGACCCGTGAGGTAAATTATTGAAGCCGCCCATAAGCCTTTGACTAGAAAGTCCTACTGCTACAAATGGGAAAAGTTTGTTAACTTCCTTCGAGACCAACATCTCAACGTTGATATCTTTGGTACCATCCACCTTCTGGATTTCTTGGGATTGCTTGCTGACAAAGGACTTTCTCTCTCTTCTGTCAAGTGCTACCTGTCAGCAATTTCCTGGTATATGCAGAAGCAGGGAAGACCATCTTGCTTCTTGAATCCCACCATCAAGAGATTCCTTGAAGGGTCATAAAAAACCTCTATCCACCTATTATGCCTCCAGTACCATCCTGGAATTTACAGCTTGTTTTGTCCCAGTTGTCAAGGAGACTCTTCGAGCCTAAGGCTGCTGTGACATTCATTTGCTATCATGGAAAACAGCCTTTTTGGTGTTTGTCACTTCTGCAAGAAGGGCAGGTGAGCTTTGTGCTCTTACAGTGGATCAACCTTATCTTTGATTCTGTAAGGAGAAGGTGGCGCTTCACCCTGACATCTCCTTCCTTCCCAAGGTTGTATCATATTTTCACATCAAACAAGACATCGTACTTTCTGCCTACATGCAAAACCCTGCCTCAGACCTAGAGCATAACTTCCACTGCCTTTATATTTGACGTGTTCTGGCCTTCTATGTGCAGTGCATGACAGCATCCAGAAATTTCCAGAACCTCTCTTTTTGGTACTCTTCTCCCAAGAAGGGACTTCCAGTATCATCCCAGAGACCGTCCAAGTGCATAGCATCTACCATTTGACTGGCCTGTGAACTAGCTGGCAAACAGACTCCTCAGCAGCTGAGAAGCCATGCCACCAGGGCCTTGGCCCCGTTTACAGCCTTCCTCCAAGGGGTACCACTACACAAGATCTGCAGAGCTGCTACCTGTTCACAGCCTTCAACCTTCATTTCTCATTACAGACTGGACAGTAGGCCTAGAGATGATGCTGTGTTTGGAAGGGTGTTGTTTTCTTCAGTTGGATGACACTCCTGCCTGCTGTGGTTAGTAGCTTGCTAGTCTCCCATTTGTGTGAGTCACAGAAATCATGAAGAAGAAGAGCATTTGCTTACTTGTAGCTATGGTTCTTTGAGTGGTCATCTGTGAAGTCACACAACCCTGCCCTACCTCCTCTCTTCGTGTCCTGCCTGTCCTTCAGTCCTTTGCTGCTGCCTCAGCCGGCCATGGAACTGGCAGTTTAGGTGGGAAAGTGGTTTATATAGCTGCTGGGAATGGGGGTGGCGTTCCCATCAAAATGCTTGCTATCAAGCTCTAGAAGATTCTGAACAGCACTCTGTGCAGGAGCAGATGACCCATTTGTGCAAGTGCACAGATGACCACTTAAAGAACCACACTTACAGGTAAGCAACCTGTTCTTATACAGGCATTAACATCTTCACATGGCCTTGTAAGCACATATGTATACATGTACATGTATCAAGCTGTCTATACATAGATTCTTCTCTTCACATATCTTGCTTAATGCATGGATGTTGGATGTGGGAGTGGACTTGCTGAAGTATGGTCTTGCATTCCCTTCATTCATTTGTTTTTCATTGGTTTATGTCTGATCTTGGATGGTTGGTTGGTTGGTTTATATATTTATTTATTTGTCCACTCTACTTTTCTCCCAGTGTGGGATTAAGGCATCTTAAAACATTAATTAAAACAAAATACAACTGAAAAATCTATCAATTATAACTTCAATAACAATTTAAAACATTAACAAGCAATCATACTAAAATCAAACACTGAATTAAAGCACATATTAAAGGCTTTTAAAAACATAATAGCACAGGGAGGAACACATCCCCTAGACCCTTCCACAGCAGCCACTTAGCCCAAAGCTTGTCTAAAATAAAAAAAAAAATTATTAGCAATATTTGCCTGCTGGTATAAGGAGAATCAAGAGGGGATGTCCTGGCTTTTCATGGAAGGGAGTTCTGTAGCCTCAGAGCAGCCATCAATAAGACGCTCTCTCATATCCTCCTCAAATGAGAGAACACCTTCCCCAGGTGATCTCCACATTCAGTCTGTGCCTGGCTTGCATGGGAAGATAGGGTCTTTCATATAGATTGCACCCAAATCATATAGGACTTCATAGGTTATACCCAGGCCCTTGAATTATGTCTGTAGCTAGCAAAGTTGGTATAACAAGGAGTTCTCATACTCCCTTGTAACCAGCTCCAGTCACCAGTCTGGATGCAACATCTTGGACCTGCTGCAGTTTCCAACCACTTTTTATAGGCATCTCCATGTAGAATGCGCGTATGGTAATCCAAACAGGATATAACCAAAATGTTTGTTGCCATGGGCAGATCAAGCATCTGATGACTTGTGGACACCCTCTGATGTACTTTTGGCCTTTGTAGGAACTGCGTGCTTTGGACAATGAAGAGCTAACAGTGCAGCTGCAGCTATTTGAAGAATATGGAGAAGAAGATTCTGCAGATCTCAGAGGACGATTGGAGGACATCCGCATAGAAATGGAATATCCTTCTTCCGCTCAGTGTTCTGAAGGGATGTGTCTGTTTTCAGTTATAATCTCTTTAGACCATTTAGCATGTCCTTTTATACTACCATGCATATTGGTTGCACTTCAGTCTTTATAATTTTCTTCTGGCCTGATTCCGTGTCACATGTTAGCATGGGCACCATGTCCAGAACATCCACTCTTTGTTTAGGATAACAGAAACTTCAAGCTTCAGTCTTGAGAGGGAGGGGAGGTAAAGATTATTATGTTCAAGTGGTACATTAAGGAAAACAAGCTCCAAGGTAGTTGGCCTGCATGCGGTAGTTGGCTTGCATGCAGCAATTGGCCCTGAGAAACTGTCAGACTGTAAGCAAGCAGAGAGGAAAATAAGTGCAGGGGGTCTGGGGGGATAGAGAAAATAATGAAAGGCTTAGTGGAAAGGTTTTGGTGAAGTAGATTTAAATCATAGATTGCACAATAAGGAACACTTTTTCCTTTTATATGTGATACAGTAGAGATCCTTGTGGGGTTGGCTGCCAGAAAGCATCTGAAATCGGTATGTATTGTAACTTGCCACTTATGGCTGAACCGACAGTGGCAGTCTCTTCTATATCATGCTCTATTTGTAAAGATGGAGAAATCATGAGATAAAAGTAGAATTCTAAAGTTTACGCATCTTAGAGCACAAGATATAGCACATCCCTTAATCCCTCTGCCTTGAACATCCAGGCATCCATGCTGTCATGTGGAATGCAGACAACTGTGATAACATGATCAAGGCTTTACCATTAAGGGAATTAGATTTTATAGATTTCTTCGGAAGCGTATCAGATGGTCAGTGGATAGGCTAATTCTTTTCCTCTGGCAAATTCATCAATATTGCTTTTAAACTATTTTTGCTTCCTTAATCCTTACTTTTCACTGACCCTGGTGAGGTCTTCCAGATTCTCCTCAATACTGTAAAGGATTCTAAGGCAGAGCAACATTTCCTCTCTGTTCTTCAGCACCTCCTGCTAATCCGCAATGATTATGAGGCCAGGTAAAGAGAGAAACTGCATTGAAAATGTCTGAAAGATAACTGGTGAGAGGTTGATGACACTGATCTGCTTATTCATTTATTCATGTTATAATTTAATTTACTCAATAACTACAGTTCTTTGGGCAGATACTCCTCACCTTTTAGGCTAAGGGACAGAATTCAAATGCGTTTATATAGTATTTATTTAGGAAGTATCTTTGTCAGAAAAAAAAAGAATGTATTGTACCAGTGGTTCTTAACCTCTTCTTTACCAGGGACCCCTGTAAGTAAAAAATTTGTTGCTGAGGCCCCCAGAATTTAACTCAAGATTTAAATACTCGAATATCTATTTAAATATTCAAATTTCTTTTAAAGTTGCTCATCAGTTGCTCACTCTTATCCCTTATTCTTTCAGTAAACAATGCAAAAGAGAGGAGGCTTGTTAATGGTCTATGGAACAGCATGCTGAGATCCATCAAGTGCCAGGAGAATAGAATAAACTGAAATTTCTTAAAGGAAGATTATGAATGGGAGGCAGGCCTAAAGAATAATAATTTCATTCCTTCAAAGCAGTGCTGGGAGGTAACAATCTTAGTGCTATTTTGGGAGAAAGTGCAGAAGAAGTTTCTCTCCAAAGGAGCACCAGCAAAGTAGAGAGGGTAGGTGTTTCTTTTGAAAGTACTTACCCTCTCCATTCTCTCGGTGCTCCTTTAGAGAGAAATGGCATTTCTTTCATGATTTCCCCCAAAGGAGCACTGAAACTGTTGCCACTTTGCTCTGAAACAGGCACAAGAGTAAAGGGATTTTCTTCTGTTCTTGTGGCTGCTTGGAAGCAAAGCTCTGCCAGGCTGCCTAGCCCCAGGCTCTTTGGTGCACCTGCATAGACGTTCCAGGAGCCTCCAGCACAGAATGAGACGACTGCCAGCACATTGACGTTGCTGCCACTGCCATCATCGTTACCACCTTTGAGGGAGAAATGGGGGGCATGCTGCATCAACTGGCTACAACAACCAGGGCATTTTTTAGTCCCTTAAACTCAGGATTTCCCCCATTTTCCAGGATGAATGGCAACCCCACACAGACCTCCTGTGAGGGCTCTGGAGACCCTAGGGTTTATGATCCACTGTCTTACACCACCCCATTGAGAGAACCGGGGCTGGTAGTGCAAAAGAGCATTTGACTGGAGCAAAGCAAAAAGAGTTACTGAGAATAGGAAGAGAAATGAAGAATGATATCTTTAGGTATTACTGTGATGGCAGTTGGTGGAAGGTGGCAGTAGGTGGGCACAACAGAGTTATCTATGGGAATTTTGTGTGGTTCAGAAATGGGGCATTTCCACATTGACTTGTTTTAAGAATCCTGTGCTTCTGAATACCAGCAGTAAGTATCTTTCTTTTTCTTTTTCCTTCCTTTAGGCCTCAGTATTTTAAGCTGATTGAAGAGTGCATTTCACAGATAGTCCTGCATAAAAATGGTGCTGATCCAGACTTCAAGTGCAAACATCTTGATCTAAATATTGAGGGACTAATAGGTAAGTCTGGACACAGTTTGCTCTGCAGGCAGCTGTATCTTTATTTTGATAATCCCAGCCTCCTCCACCTACCATGATATGGAATGCCAGTATACCACAGTATAGCACTTCATATTTTCCCATAACTGGCAGAATAACAAAAGATGTAAACATTTTTGATTTTCATAACATGCAGGCTACAGAATGCAGCTTTGCTTAGTGCGGTCAGAATTCCTATATGTTTACTGCATTTAGTATAAAATATTCTCAGCCTGTCCAAAGCATTATGATGCTAATTCCACAGCAGAACTATTGAGCTTTTACGTTTTGAGCAAAACAACTCATGCGCTAGCCCTGAACACTTAAGCTTATTGAGTTATCCTTTGTTGTTGTGTCCTTTGTCGCCTTCATTTCCAACTTATGATCACCTCAGAGAAATCTGTCATGAAGTTTTCTTGGCAAGATATGTTCAAAGGTAGTTTACCATTGCCTTCCACTGAGGCTGAGAGAGCATGACTTGTCCAAAGTCAAACAGTTGGTTTCCGTGGCTGAGCAGGGATAAGAACTTTGGTCCTCCTAGTCTAACACTCAGATCACTCCGTCATACTGGTCCTCTTATCCTTATCCTTAGATGGGTGGAAAACTCTTTCTCCAGCAGAGTCTGTTGTGCAAACTGTGCAAGCTTTGAAGGAGAAGTGTATGACTATAAGGTAGGCAGACAGAAGCACACATCCCAAATTGGCTTAGCTTATATGTAGAAGTGAGGATGGGGAAAACAGAAGTGAGGGTGATCAAGAATAGACAAATCTGAAAAATGAGCAGTGCAGTTCAATAACAGTTACAGGGAAAGGAGGTTTTACCCGTTAAACTGGTGTTAACTGATTTGTTTTTTTTTTCTGTAGATAACCTGATTGATCAAACTAAGGTGGCGAAAAGTGAAGCTAAAGCCACAGAACTGGAAAAGAAGGTTATTACCAGTTTAGCTGTTGTTACATTTTTTTAGATTTAGCACTTTTTGCACTCATTTCTGTTCACTTATTGAATCAAGTGAAATCATTGCTGTTTTTTAAAAATCTTCAATTTTGACACCTTCTTAACCTGTTTTCTGTCTCCCTCGTTGTTGGGCTTTGCTCTCCTAATACTTGGTTAAGTTTTGCGTTAGTTGTTCTAATTGACACCTTTATGGCTTGCTTTCCCATCTATTTGGCATTCTTTGTCACCATATATCCATACTTCTCCCCTCTTCCCCTTTATTCAAGTGTATGCATATGTTCTTCTCAGCCTTCCACATCTAATCCTTGCCTCCCCTTCTCTGTCCCTGTACCCATGTTTATCTTGCCATTTTAGACAGTAAGCCGGTGGTCAATGTTTGTTCTATTTTTAACTTAATAACTGAAAACTGCTTAATTTTTGAGATAATTCAAACATAATAAATACTATCATTATATGTGTGTGCATGTGTGTGCCTTCAGGTATCATTACCCTTCTTCATTTCATCCTCTGCTACATTCTTATGCAACTCCTTGATCGTCTGTCATTTTTGCTGTGTCTGATCAGTTCAGACTAGGGGCAGGCTGCCTTATTAGCCCTCAAGGTCACGTTTGGTGGAGGGTTGGGGGCTGTACACACACATGACTCTCTCTGTACAAACACTCTACCGATGTTGTTTCTCTCTGGTAGTTTTTGGAGAATGGGGAAGATCAAACCTGCTCACAGTTCAGTTATTGTGACCATGGTCACTGATAAAGAGTCCCTTAACAGCTGTTGGGGAGATAGTTTGTGAAGGGGATGTTACCTTCGCAGAAATGAAGGAATGGTCTTGGATCTATATTTCTGTCAGTCGTAATTGGTGTATCACCTCCCAGCTTCAGTTAATCCTATCTGACAGGTATTTCAATCAGACTGGAAATGCTGCTTCAGTCTTGTTTGATTGGAAGCCAGGATTCCATCCCCTCCCCTCCATTGCTTCTGGTAAAGGGAATTATTGAATGCTCAACAACAACAACCATTTTGAAAAATGCACATAATGTAGAGGAACATCCACAGCTCAGTGGCAGTGCGTTGCTTGCAAAATGTCTCAGATTCAGTTCGTCACATATCTAAGTAAAAATATCTTGAACAGAAAGACCAGGAAGAAACTCTCCATAGCTACTTCTAATTCTAGTACAGTGCTGAAGTAGACACTCAGTGGTCCAACTTAAGGAAGCTTCGTAGTGATATTATCAGCTGCCCTCCTTGCATAATGTTCTGAACTTTATTTGGGCTTTACTCACCTTGCCTCTGCTCAGTGAATAAAATTGCTGCTGTCTAGTAATTTTGATTTACTTAAGTAGATTATTTTAAAACTATGACCCCCTTTCTTTACAAAATAAATTCCAACTGATATACACAAGCTCATGTACAAAATGCAGCACAGAAAACCAACTGTATCCAACTTGTGAAGGATGGATTGGAGCAGCTTCCTTCTCTTTCCTTCCATTATGATAAAAACAGTTTCCAATATAATTAGGAGATGACTGTTCCCATATCCTGGCACTAGTAATATATTAACAGTAGAATATAACTTTAAAGACCACTTTAATCTAGCATCAAGTTTGTTCTCTCCCTTTGTTGTTCACAAATTGCACAACTTTTTCGTCCCCTAATGTTTCCTCCATCTGCATTTTCCCATTGCCTTTTTGTTAACAAATTCTGTTACTTCTGTTTATTATTAACAAATTCTGTTTACAGAAGCCATTTCATATTGAATGGTATCAGCTTTCCCTCTCTTTATCCCACTTTGGGTCCTGTATGGTAGAAATGTGGGATATGAATAATTAAGTCATCAGTGCTATCAAAATCATACAGTTCAGAGAGATGTGGAATCTATACCATGAGGTCTAACTAGCATGGAGTCTGTTGGAATGATTAATGTGTATAATGTGTCTTCCTTCAGTTGGATTCTGAGTTAACAGCACGTCATGAACTGCAAGTCGAAATGAAGAAAAAGGAAAATGACTTTGAGCAAAAATTACAAGACTTACTTCAAGAGAAAGAAGCCCTGGAATCAGAAAAACAGCAGGTCAGCTCAGAGAAGCAAAGCCTGGAAAATACTACCTCCTTGCTAAATGATAAGGTAAGGAGCAGGACAAACTGTAGCATTAGGGTAGGCATTACAAATATTGCCTGAGTTTATATTGAACTAATGGATCGATGACATGTGGTTTTCCCAACATGGATTCTAAGAAACCTAGCCTCTTATTACTGTAGAATTTGTGTTGTAAAGAAGCTGATTACATCAAAGACAGCATGTCTGTCATTTTAGTTTTTAATTAACTTTAAGTGCTTTTAAAGGATAAGAGGATACTGTTACCTTAAAGAAGACATAAGGGGTAGAGGGTGAGTGAAATATATACTATAGCTTAGTAATTGAGTTGATAATGGATGGGATAAGAAGTGTAACCATTAGATAAAGAAGGTAAAATTAGATAAAGTAGATTAAAGTTCTAGGATAGAGAACAAAGAGAATATGTATGATGAAGCAGATCTTTTGTAGGAAGGACTATTTCTTGGGAAAAGGTCAGCTTAACACTGAAAAAGAAACATTTTAAAAGCATATATATGGAGCATAGCTCTATAAAGTTTTGTGACACATGGACAGTATGTAAATGAAACAGAAAATGTAAACCTTTTGAAATGCATTGTAAAAGAAGAACATGTAAAGTGAATTAGCTAGAAAGAACAACTGAAAGGAATGTTTGAAAAAAGTAGCAATCACTTAAATACTAACATATAGAAGACTAGGTTGCAATACAGTAATGTTATTTATCAACTATTTAAAAAATCTTGGGACTGTGCAAAAGTTTCAAAACATAAAATACACCTGCACACACACTAACAGTTTAGAAAGGATCAAAAAGATAATGAAGACACTGTGCCATATAGTAATGACTGACAAAAAGGCTATGTTAAGATGATAGGAAGGAGGCAAAGAAGTGTCATCTTTAATTTGCTTCCTTGATAATCCAAAGCATTGAAGGGAAAAAGCATCTGTTTTTAACCCAAAGTAACTTTCTATTCTGGTATGAATTATGTCTGGAAAAAAAAAACTGTTCTCTCCTTTCAGTAGATGGCAAAATTAGGAATTAGCATGGATATGCTATTTGTTGTTGTCCCTGCTGACAGGTAAGACTCTTTCTTTGCTCTGCTTCCTTTTCATATTGATAAAGTGAAGAAGAGCACTGATCCATGCACCAAGGTTGAACAATCCAGTCAGGAGCATATTGTTAGTCCACTATAGTAGATGTTTTTTCTTTACTTCAGATTTCAATCTCTTGTGGAGTGGCTTTAATGCACGGTGGACCCTGTGTATCTGTGGGGGTTCCATTTCAGGAGCCCCTGTGAATGGGAAAAATTGCAGAGGCTCACATCTCATATTATTAAATGGGAGTGATGTGAGTGAGCATGGGCACCTCAGTACATCTGGCGCACGTTTCCACCATTTTAGGTATAGGATGCAGTGCTCTGCAATCAGTTAAATTTCCAGATCTAGAGGTTGCTTGTATGGAGAGTCCACTGTGTGTTTGTAGTCTGTTTAACAAGTTGCTTTCCCAGTATCACCAGCTTGTTCCCTACATCTCACTCATAGGGCAGAGACATCAGGACCAGATGCAAGGAGCCTTCGTGATTAGTTTCCTCTTGTACATATATTGATACATTTTCCACATTTTAGCTTGCACTGAACAAAATCAGAGCTGTATCACCAGTTACGGCAAAGATGGCTTTTTCTTCATCTGTGTTGGAAATGTGACGCACTGCTAAGCTTACTTACTCTGACTCTCTCTCCCATCTCCACAGATTGCTTCACTGACAAAAGAACTTGAGGAGATTAAGAAGAAAATGGAGCACCTTTCTTCTTCATCTTCAGCTTTACTTGGAGGGGCAGAAGTTTCTTCTTCTTCTTCCCCACCTTCGCCTCCCCCGCCTCCGCCGCCCCCACCTCTCCCTGGAGAGGCAAGAGCGACACGCTCACCACCTCCACCACCACCTCTCCCTGGAGCAGTGTCACCTCCGCCACCACCTCCACCACCACCTCTCCCTGGAGCAGTGCCTCCTCCACCTCCACTTCCTGGGATGACAGTACCACCTCCGCCACCACCTCTACCTGGCATGTCAGGAGTGCCACCTCCACCTCCACCTCTTCCTGGAATGGCAGGGGTACCACCTCCACCTCCACCTCTTCCTGGAATGGCAGGGGTACCACCTCCACCTCCACCTCTTCCTGGAATGGCAGGGGTACCACCTCCACCTCCACCTCTTCCTGGAATGGCAGGGGTACCACCTCCACCTCCACCTCCACCTGGAATGGCAGGGGTACCACCTCCACCCATACCACCTGCATTTGGGGCAATGGCAACTGCAGTTCCAGCATTTCGATTTGGACTGGCTCCAAAGAAGCTTTACAAGCCAGAAGTTCAGCTGAGGAGAACTAACTGGTCCAAGGTGGTGTTCAGCTAGCAGATTCCTAGATATACTTCTTGCGTAGTTGGTGACTCTTCCTTTTCTCTCAGCCATCTTACATCCTTTGTCCAATGGTGTTGCCTAAAATGCCTTCATCTTTTCCATGTAGCACTGTTTGGTATTTGATGGGAATGAAGAGAGATCTATTAGCAAGCTTGCTACTGTTCTTATGGAAATGATTTAGGTTCACACAATCTTGTGGTGTGTAGAACTGAGACAAACCCATTCTCTCTCTTCCCCAGTGAATATATCCCTTTATGGATGGGCTAAGAAGTAAACAATAGTTGTAGAATTAGTTATTTTTAAGAAATTGTCTTAAAAATGACTGAGGAGTAAGGTAACAAGGCAGCACCATATTTTCAGGGCTGTTAGATTTGTTAAAAGATAAGCTTTTGGGAACTAGAATTCAGTTTGCCAGATGCAAAATATATGAATATTAGTGTATTTACCCAGCATTGCCCGGGATTTTAATTTCCTCTTAAGAACTCACCAAACTATCTTCTCCAGTATCTGTATCTTATCCCCATGTTTCCCAATGCAATCTGTATTCAGAGTTATTTACATACACAATTTGGGTTCCTGAGGGAATATACTGCCCTCCTCCTTGCTGCTAGGCCCCATCGCCATAGCAACTGGCCTATTCCAGTACCTGTAACTTTTCCCCATATTCCCCAATCCAATCTGTATTCAGAGTTGCTAACATACAGAGGGTTTGGTTTCTGAGAGACTACACCGCCCTTTTTCTTGCTGGTAGGCCTCATCTCCATAGTGACCGGCCTGAGGCTCAAGAGCTCTTGGCTGAGAATTCTAAAGGCCCCTGCCCGAACTGCCAATCCCAAAATATTCCAGTACCTGTAACTTTTCCCCATATTCCCCAATCCAGTCTGTATTCAGAGTTGTTAACATACAGAGGGTTTGGTTTCTGAGGGAATATGCTGTCTTCCTCCTTACTGCTAGGTCTCGCCTGCATAGCCACTGGCCTATTCCTGTACCGGTAACTTATCCCCATATTCCCCAATCCAATCTGTAGTCAGATTTGCTAACATATAGAAGGTTTGATTTCTGAGGGAATACACTGCCCTTCTTCTTGCTGGTAGGCCTCGTCTCCATTGCAACTGGCCTGAGGCCCAAGTGCTCTTGGCTGAAAATTCTAAAGGCCCCTCCCTGAACTGCCAGCCCAAGATTCCATATAATCTTCACAGCCAGCCAATCATATGTGGTCTTCTTGCCTCACACAGCCAATCATATGAGGTTTTTGCCTGCCTGACAAACTCACAGACAAACTTTGACTTTTAAATAGTAGATCAGCATTCTTTCATGCTTTATATGGTTGGAGTTTGGATATTTAAAGATTATCTATTCCTGAATGAATCTGCTTGCTGTCTTAAGATCTTGGAAGCAGGCCTTGCTTCATGCCGCCATGACTTCATAAGTATAGTTAATGGAAAGACAGCGCAAGGCCTTCTTGGTTGCAACACCCACGCTAGTCTGTCCTGACCCCTCTCTCTTACCAGTCTTTGTATATGCTTAATGAAGACTGACACAAATACACCTTTTTACTGGTGTCTTTATTACTAGGGTTGTTCTCTCCCTAGATGGTTCTGCTGCTGAGCCAGCTGCTGTTTTTGTACTGCTTTGTGAATCTGTTTGTGTTTGTTTTACTCATCTTTATTTATTTTATCATTTTCAATTTACATTCAGTTTTGCTATCCTGCTTTGAGGACTCCTTTTGCGTTAGAAAGTAGCCTGTACATTTTAATATAAACAGATTTTAAAAAAACTAAAAATAGTGGAGCTAATATTTCCATGAAATCTAAGAATCTGCAAAGTCTGGATGTATACAAGATAAGAATTGTGAGCTGATTGCGGTTGCTGGTGATGACACCATCTTTTTAAACTAGAATTAATTTAGCAGTGAAACTAGCATAGTTCAAGTCAAGCCCAAATGAATAAAATATCATTTGTTGACAAATTCTACTTCATAAGCACATCTGCCGCCTTAGGTTAACACTACATAAGTCTGATGAAGTGAGCTCTGTTACACAAAAATTTATGCCATGATGCATCTGCCACAGGATGCTTGTTTTTTTTCCCCTCTTTTAAGTAAAAGTAATTAATTTGCCATAGAAATATACTCTGCAAGTTTATATGGATGTGTGTCTAGAAATTCTCATTGTCTTCCCTCCTTTAACAGATTACAGCTCAGGAGCTATCAGAAGACTGTTTCTGGGTCAAAACTAATGAAGATCGCTTTGAGAATGATGAACTCTTTGCCAAGCTGATTCTTACGTTTTCAACTGCACAGGTCAAATGTAAGTGATACACTTGTAAGCAGAACTAGATGAGGAGATGCCTTCAAGTTTATGTCCAGAAGAATCAGGGGCTACAGTGGGTGACTAGGCTAATGCATGGAAACAGAATCTTTGTCATTTCTCTTCTGTATGTGTCCTTTTGGATACTTATAATATTTGAAAGCCAGCTGTAGCAACATTGTTACTGTTTTTAATTTATTTGTATGCTGCCTCTTCCCCTTAAATGCAACTCAGGGTGACTTACAAAAAAATTAAAAGAAAGGCAGATGAAAGCACAGACATAAAATAAAAACATTTTAAAAAATTGTTCACATGGAATTAAATCACCCATTGATACTATTGATTTCTGCCTCCCCCCAGTATGTTCTGATGTGATTGATACATAACTGTTCTCCTTGTATTAAATTTAATTTTTGAGGGTTTTTAAAAACAGGGTTTTTGGTGTCTTCCTTTAGTTTCCTGATTGAAGAATTTTCTTGTGTCTTTAATTTTTACTTCTTTTTTTTTTATTGTATAGTTTTGTATTTTTCCCTAGCAGGATCTCCTGAGGTCTCTCATTCATAGCGTTGTCACAAGTCAAAGCCAATTTGATGGCACATAACAACAGCAAACCCTAATCTGGGATCCCTTGTGGACATTGTTATGAAATTATGTAAATAATATATGCTGGCATATATCGTACATTCTGAGGTCACTGAACAGTAACGCTACTTTAACCAATAATATAAAGCAGTCAGAAACAGTTTAAGTAGACAAAAACCATATTAAATAGTTTGACAGGTTAAAACCAAGACTAAGGCCATCTCCACACTAGAGTGGAAGTGTGTTTCACCGCGTGTCATGAGTGGTGTTTTTAACTCCGACTTACCCCGATTCCTATCTGCACGCCCTCCCTTTTCTATTGAAGTAAAGCGGCGAAAATCGTATGTAGCTTCTCCATTGTCAATTCTCCTGAAACTCCTATTCCCCTTCCTCACTCCACCCTGCTGCTGCTGATGGGTCAATTTCAAAAAATAACATTGTAGGTTTTGAAACCATTGCTACATTTAAGTGCAAGTGGTGTGAATCAATGTAATGCCTCTGCATGGAGTAAGAAACGCAGCAGAAACAGTTTGGGTGGGTTACATTGGAGTTTTCCCATTTTTACAATACATCGGTTTAATGTCAATGTTAACCGTGCTAAGACTTCAACTCATGCGGAACCATGGAGGACAGAACGACGTCGAACCAGTTTAATGTGCAGATGTAAAAGTGACAATATGACGCTACTGCGTTGTATCAACCTTGTGCGGAAATGGGCTAAATCAGTTAAAACAGTTTAAAACAATGTAAAACTAGAAGATACATTGTTGACAAAGATCAAACACATTAGTTGCCTATAATCTACAGAAAGGGTCACAAGTAAGGAATGACATCTTATCTTTGGCTCCAGAACCTTAGGTTTAGAATATGGAAATGCCTTTCTTTCTTTCTGTCTTTCTTTCTGTCTTTCTTTCTGTCTTTCTTTCTTTCTTTTCTACCTTGGCTGTTCATTCTACATTAATCTATTTGGCTGTCTTTTAAGACTCTGCTACACCTTGCTGATAAAGGCTTCATATCTATGGATTTTGTCAGAAAAGTTCTTTCTTTTTTTGATGTCATAGTCTATCCCTTTTAGTGGATGACTGTCAGTCTTAGCACGCAGACAGAACCATTTCTATTTACCTTTTTCCTCTTTTAAATTTTGCATCTCACAAATATAGTTTCCTTTAGTTGTCTTTTTTTGAAACTGAACAGGCCTTTCTAAAAAGGCCATAAAAATGCTCCTCTAGCTTTTTGATTGGCTTCATGTTTGCCACTTCACTAACTCTCTGATATACTTTTTCACATAAACCACAGCCGCTCCTTATTCTAAATATTAACTTACCATAGATTAATATCATGATATTTAGATATTTGCTGGTTGCAGTTATATTCTAATCATCTTTAAGCTGAGAATTGGTCCTAAGATCAGACTGTTTTGTAATTTGGAATGAGAGAAGATGGGAAATGAAAGCTTTATCACTGCAGTTTGGTATCATTTTTGTTTGACCTCTTAACATACTTGGGAATTGGAGGCATTTGAGGGCATGATGTGGGTTGATTTTTTTTTCATGCTGTGTGTAATTTGATGTATCCATTCTGATATATACTTTTCTTCTTCCTCATTTTATTGATAATACTGAACTGGATGCATCTTGTTATGATGAACTGCAGCTAAAGGTGAGTACCTTAGTTATCTGTGACAACACCTTTAAATTATATGTGATTTTTATTTGTATTCCTAAGACATATTCTTTGAAACATCATAAAAGAAGAAAAGTCAAGTTCTTATGTTTCTATAACCTTTTTCACTCCAGACTCTTAGTTTTAAATGGGAATAGAATAGTTGGCATCCAATGTGTTTTAGCTGTACTGTTAGGTTAGGCAAGAAAAGGGAACCAGGCAGTGTTAGACAAAAAAACAGGCAGTGCACATCAGAGAGACCCCAATAGCTCTTGCCTCCTGGCAGTTCTTCCCATACTCAGTCTTACACTATTTCTCATTAAAGCACTGCCTTTTCCTGTTTTCCTGATTTCTTTGGGAGTTGTAAAGTTTGAGACTGTTTTAAAAAGGGACTGTTTTAAAATGCCTCAGAATCCTCCACTGAGGAGGATTCTGAGGCATTATTGGCTTCTACCTTGTCCCATACTCTAGAGTGGTATTTGGTTTTCATACACACTGTATCTAGCTAGCAGCTGTGTCTCTCTGTTTTTCCCTTGCTTACTTCAGATGAAGTCTTCATATAGTGGCATGTTTGTCGATGAAATAGATCTCTTACATCAAATGCTAGGTACAACTAGCAATGTCAAGCAGAAGTTTAGATACAGAACTCATTTCTATGGCATGCTTCTATTAGTTTTTCCACACTTGGACAGGGAAGAGAATTGGTGGCAACGGTGGCCAGAGAGGAGGCAACTGCCCACTCTGGGCTGCTCATGTCTTAGCTTCTAGGGTAGGGTAGGGTAGGTCTTCAGAGCCATGGCACTATTGAATGGATGGCTTAGACCTGTGCTAAACTGATCTCTAGACTCATGCCCATATACTGACAGCTTGCAGGGAAGAAAGGAACGGTGGTAGCCAATGGCCACAAATATGGTACTGTTCCTTGGCTCATAGGAAGAAAAAATATTGCCCCACATCAGATAGCCTGGGAAGTGCTGCTTTAGATGATGGCTTGCTATATGGCACAGATGATTATCCAAGCTAACATTCCTAGAGTGCCAAGGACATCTTCCCCACAAAGCTAGGCCAGCAGCAGCCTCCTTACCTGACTGCTACCACCTTTGCTGTTGTTTGCTGGCTTCACACATTTTCCCCCCCTGCAATCATAACTTTTCTCATTCTGCCACTCCCACCGCTTCCTTTGCCATCACCAGAGGATTAACTGCTGGCAGAGCCAACAGGAGTCCATTCAGAATCATTTATTTGGAGTACTCAATGTTGTCAGTTGAGTTAGATGATTAGCATTGAAATAATGCAAAAAAGTTCTTTGGCTGCCAGAATACAGTAATATGGATGTTGCTACTAATGTAGTTTGTGGTGATGAAGAATGGAAAGCATGTGTGTGAGCATGTGAGTAAATAAACTCTCCTTTTGTGAAAAGCTCACACTTTCAAAGTCAATGTCATTTCCTATCCATTTTACTTATGTAATTTGTCTAAGTATCAAATGTTGATGGTAGTTATGTTCTTCTATTAAAAGATCAATCCTTAGGTGCACATATCTTCAGCCCTCTTTGGTTCATTTGTAGTAGTACTACTGGTAGTCCTGGGAATAGAAAAGATACCTGGTGAATCAGATTTATTCTGACGAGGCAGGAGCCATTGGTAAACCATACTTGATGAGTTAATATTCTATCCCGAGTCAAAGTTGTCCTGTTAATGTTGTCAGAACCACAAATAGCATCCCAAATTTTTCATTCAGTGTGGTTATAAAACGGCATGAAAGCTGCTTACAGAGATATCTTGTGTGTTCTTGTCCTCAATTTTTTTTTCTTCTTCTGAGCAGTGCAGCCTTTAATTTTTAATTGACCTTCAACTAAAATTACACAGTTGAACTTAGACATTTTCATTGGGTTCATATGGGACTAGAGCAGAGCAAGGCATTAGTGCCTAAATGGCATGGACTACACTTGGACCTCAAACCTGCCCATTAGCCATTCACTCATCTCAGGTAGTGCTGTTCTTTCTAGGCCTTGGAAGGAGTTTTAAGGAAGACTCTGGGGAACGAGGCTTTAGAATTAGATAAGTGAAGGATTTACTTTGTACTACTTCACTTCTTTCAGCTTCACCATTCAGGAACTCTGCTTTTTCATGCAGTAAGTCAGCCTGATGACTTATGACAGCTGCATGCACTGTTAAAGAGACGCCCTTTAACAGCCTTCAAAGAGTGCTTAAACTGGATTGCATCTGTTGAGGTTCGTACAGTGCACCCCTACATATATGTGAGAGTTCTATTCGAGGAATCCCCATGTAAAACAAAAGATGAGCATGTTGTCTCCTGTTGTAGTCAGTGGACACAACGTGCACTTTCCTGTACCCACCATGTCCATTGACGATAATGGGAGCAACACTGTGTGCAAGCTCGCATACATGTATGTTGAGGTCGCACCAGAAGGGTACACTGTAATTCTTGGGATGGCAGAAGGATCCATCCACATACATCTGGGTCTGATCCTCATGTGCCAGCTGAGAGTATGAGACTCCAAAGTTCTCTTCAGTTGGTTCTGTGAGGGCTCCCTGCCTACCCAGTCAGTTTTAAATTCTCCTGCTAACCAGCTAGATGTTTATTGCCGTCCCAGTCAATAAAAGCTTTTAGGAACACAATTAAAGTAAAGTTAGTTGAAGCAGAAAATGTGAATGTAAGGCTGTAACCATGAGACCGTTTTTTTAAAAAACTGTGTAGTTTTGCTAATTTGTTAATTTACTAATTTGTTTGATAATCTTCTTAGCGTCCAGTTATGATAGACCTCAGTGGTCTTCTGGTCCTGCTCCTGTCAGTGCAGGAAGTCTTTTGCTTCGGCATCCCTGACATCCTCTACTTTAAAACATGTAATGAAAAAATATCTAGGCACTCTGTTCCAGTGTGTTGCACAGCTTGTACCATCACAAAGGTCTTTCTAATGTTTCATACAAATCTTCGTTCTTACCAATTTGACTTCATTGTTTCAGGCTGTTTTCAACATAAACAAATTTGCTCCATCTGTATCATGGCTCCATCAAATATTTGAAAATCACTGTCCTATTGCATCTCAGTCATCTGATCTCTGACTCATCTTATCTCACACCCAGCTCCATCACCTTCTCGTAGGACTTGGTCTCCAGGCTGTTTATAACTTACACCTGAGTCTCTTCACCACAGTACCATATCACCTTTGTTCATATGTTTCATATAGTGTGCATAATGTTTATGAAGGGATGCCTTCATAAAGCCTCTGACAAAGAAGCTCGTTTTTGCAAAGTCTTTTTACACCCTGTCAGGCCCTTTCCCTCATTGTCCTATTCTTAGCTGTTTAGTAGCGGCATCCGGAGGATGGTGACAGAGAGCTGGAGTAACACAGACTTTTGATGTCAGGTTGCAGCAGCATATCTGCAGTGAATAATGAAATGAAAGCTTGAGCTGGGATTAAATAGGATTCTGCTGTAGCCATCCTGATGTAGCTGTGTGTGCCTTCTTATAACAGGCAAGGTAAACAGCAGCTATCTCCAGAATCCCTTACTGAGTGAGTGTACGTGAATAGCAAATGAAGAGGAAAGCAGATGAGCTTTGCCTCAGCAGCTCCGCCCCCCCGCGCATATTAAAGAAGCATAAATCTATAAATTTGCCCACTGAAACAGAAATTGTACGAAAAGCGGAGGCTGGTGAAAGAAAACAAAATCTATGGATGCATTTTAGAATAAGCTTTCAAGTGGCCCCTAGAAGACTCATAAAACTATTTTGTTTACTTTTGCAAAGCTTACCTCATCTGGTTGTTTTATTTCACATTTGTTAGTTTCAGATAAAAAGTATAATGAAACACGTTAAACAGCTCTTTTTAGTGGTGTAGGAACCTGTCACTATTCTCTTCATATTGTTTCTGCCTCTGGTACCAAACATTCTGTCAAAGAAGTAATGCTCAAGAAGATATCTCTTTTGTCAGCTGAGATATATACCTGTTTATATTAGCCCTAGCTCCAAGCGCTGGACCATACAAAATCTTACCTGGCTCCTTCTCTCTTGTTCATTATCATTCTGTTTATGACTAACTTCTGTGTTCAGTTCTGTATTTAGGCAACTAGCATGAGAATGGACAAGAAAGGTCTCTGTTTTTTTTACAAGTTAGAATACTAGCTGGGACCCAGGATTATCTCAGAAACCTTCTTGAAATATAAACTCGTTCTATCAGCTTACATGCACAAATAACTATTGTTTCAATATATATATGAGTCCTTGCAGAGACAGAGTGCAGTTCATGGCTCTCTTTGAAGTGCTGACTAGAAGATCGCATTTTGTCCCTGCCAGTGAATGAGTATGTAGAGAACACTGGCTTCGCACTCACTTCTTACAGCCTCTCTTGCTATACATCTTTTAATTGGGTTTGTGAATAGTTGCAGGCTAGTAATTTCCAATTTAACAAACCATGTGCATTCACAACTGAAGGCAGCAGAAAAGCAAGTTCAGTATTTATTTTGCAGGCCTTTTGTTTTTCCTTACTTGAGGAACATCAGATTATTTTACTCTCTTGTCCGCTTTTATTGTTGACGCTTTGCCTCATAATGGATAGATGGGGCCATACATATTAGAAGAAAGAACTACTGGAAGGAACAGTATGGAGCCACAGATAGATCTGGTACATCCTTCCTTACCTCGATGTAACACTAACATAAACCAGGAAGTGTTAAGGTTCAGGATGTGCCAATATCTCTCACAGGAGCAACATGACTGAAGTTACTTTTCTGGGAGTAGGTAGAGGTTTCCATGTGCCCTCTAGTGGGAAGCTTGAAATACTACACTGGAGGTGATGTGTGACTGTAGCCTGCTGGACTTCAGAAATCTACCAAAGGCCATTTCCACACTAGCCTGTTACAGCCCCTCCCTAAACTGCAAACCCCAGGATTCCATAGGATGTTGAAAGTGGAATCATAGCGCTATAACAGGCTAGTGCGGAAATGGCCATAGAGTGTTGCCTTTTAATCGCTTTATCTTAGACTCATCTGAAACAGTTTTTCTGTCTTACTCACCTCTTCTACTCCCCCATCTGACTTTTATTGACATCTGATGGTCCTCGTGCTTAGTTTTAGACATTTGCATTGGACTGTTGTTGGATCAGCTATCGCTTGACATTGTAAATCTCTTTCTCTTCCCTGATTCTTCTAATCTGACCCAGACTTTTTAATGAAAAGAAATACTCAATTGCATCTTGATTTCCAGATTTCCTAAAGATGCTTTATGATTACATTCACTCTTGTTCAGCAACAAAATAAAACTGAGAAGGGATTTTAAAAAGTCATGACTGGAATTGGGCAGATGAGGCAAAGGAAAGTATTCATTCTCAGCAGCACTGTCTAGAGATTAGCTAAAGTCCTCTCCTGATCTATGCTTTAGTGCCCAGCAATTGTGTCCAAAGGCCCAGGTTTTTCCACTCTTTATTCATTTAAGTTATTTATTGCCTCTTGACCCTCCAGGGCCCCTGAGTTGATTGATATACAGTAGGTAAAAACACTTTAAAAACTTTATATAAATAACTAAAACCCAATTAAACCATGTGAGACATCTCTTTAAAATTGCTCTAAAAAGTATTTTCAAAACAGCTATAAAATAGCTCTAAAAACAATTACATAGCCCAGAATCCTGTCTTTCAGTAAGAAATCGTGGTGCTTTTGTTCTAATTAAATCTCAGTCTAATTCACAGTGGGTAGCCTTGATTGGTTAAGTTCCTTTTGCCCTGGCAGAAGTATGTTTATAAGAAAAATTGCTGTGTAGAGGTGGAACTTCTGAAGGAGGTAAGAGAAACTGGAAGCATGGCATTAGATAGTGGTATTAGAAGGACCCTTTTAAAACCACAAAAGGTGACAGCCCATGAGCAAAGCATCAACTCTGCCTTTTTTTAAATGTTTCCTACTCCTAGAAGCTATCAGCCATACCGTCTGAGACCAGCTGCTCTACAATCACAAAACAGTAAATCTTAATTACAGGCCTGCAAGACTACTTCCTTGCTGGCCTATTTTGACTTGAGCTGTTTTGAGCAGCGCTAAATTATCAAATTATCAAAAATACCGAGTAAGACCTATGATCACGAGGCCTGTGATTTTCTTACAATATGTTACTTGTTTTCCCTTCTCACCACACACCCATACACTTCAGAATGCTGCTCTGGTTTTTCTGATGACGGTGGCATTGAGGAGAACATGTTATATCTGTTATTTATCTGTTATTTATACACTTTAATTTATTGAACAAAGAAATAGAACAAGGCCTCAAACCATTTGTAAACGTTATATGGGGAAAAAGTTTTGGAACTGCCGAGAGCAGTGGTTGCCATACTTTGATCTTCCAGGTGTTTTGGGCTTCAACTCACAGAAGGTCCAGCTAGCTTGGCCAGAAGTCAGGAATTTCTGGGAGCTGACATCCAAAAAAACTGGAGGGCCAAAGTTTGACAACTGCTAGCCTAGAGTATGTTTTAGCACTTATCAGAAGATCTTAATAACTTTTTTGAAATCTCATAAGGGTAGTTATTTTCTGAATACAAATTTATGCTATACCACTGAAAAGTCTTTGCAAGGTATCGAAATACCGGTTAGTCCAATTAAAGATACAACCATCTTTCAAGTCTACAGTTAATGAACATCTCAGAATTATGTGCTTTGGATGCCACCTGCTGGTAGAAAGGAGAAGGACAGGGAAGATGTGAAACTGTTTTGTCCTAGTGTTTCACCCACTCCTCTTCTTCTGTCTGTACCCTGGATGCACCTAAAAATGAATGAGCGTCTCTCCAGGAAGAGCCAGAGTTAATTTGCCTCTTCAGTGTTCTTTCTAAAGTCATTCAGTTACCCTGGCAGTGTGATAGCTTCAGTTTCCTTAGTGCAGAAAATCCTATGTGTATGAGGAATGTTGTCAAGAACAGGTATAAGGATTGTCACTTTTTCTGCACTACAAAGGTATTTCATTTTCTTCTTCTTTCCTCCTTAAAACCTACATTGGGAAGTGCCCAAGAAACAGAAGTCTCTGGAATGTGTGGATGTTCAGAGCTCTACGGTATGAGATGTGTTTTTGGCAAAGAACCCAAAATTTCTACCCTCATACATATATGGCAAACAGCTGCATCATTCTGGCCACTTTCCTACATGTATGTTTAAAATGCTAATCAGAAAATAACATGATTAGTGGCTGTAAAGTAGTTTAGGAGCTCACTTTTTTTAACAACGTACTGTGTCGGGGATAAAATGCAGTTCAGTTCTTCAGAAGATCTGCTCTTTCTAGTTTTGCTTGGGATTTTTCCTCTGAGGAATTATTTTATATTTGCCTGTATGAGGGGTTGGGTCACTTCTATAAGCCTCTGCAATCAGCCAGGATGTCTTCCATACTTCCCCTTATGCGGATACTTGGAATGAATTTCTTGTGTTCTAATGCTGAGGATAAGGAGTCTTAAATGGTAGGTAAGCACTCTCACATCACTTAACAGAGCATTTGTAGATACAGATGTTTCTTTAATTAACAGAGTGTTCTCTACCTGCATATCAAGTAGAAAATGAAAAACAGAACAGCTGTGTGGCCCATATGTAAAAAGAAATGTCAGCGATGGTAGTACCTATTATTTGGACCACAGAGTTGTATCACAAGTGACACAGGTTTTTGAGTTCTCCAGAGCTCTTCATTAGAGATAGTGGAACAAAAATCAGAAAATAATGGAAGAGAGAGTCTGAAAATCCACAGAGATGCATGCAAGGATGAACCCACTGGTCCAGATTTTTAGACTTAGTTTCTTGCCTTACCCCCTATTTTTGTGCTTTCAAGCCTGAAGGAGGAATGATGGAGAACTCAAAAGTACTTGAGTAGTTGAGAACATCACTTCTGGTCTACATTCATAGCATTTTAGTAATCCTACTAAAATATGACACCTATCTCTGCTTATTGTGCAATGTCCAGAGAAGGGACAAAAGTGGTGTAACATGATTAAAATTTCTGATGACATACCTGTTAACTTGGCTTCCCTCAGCTTAGCACCCTAACAAGCTAGTTTAGCCAAGACTGTGTGTGTTTTTAATGGTAAGGATGTCTCCCCCAACCACAACATCCTGTAACTGCTTGTGGGGATTGTTGCTGCATGCTTTCAAGTAGTTTCCAGGTTGTGATGAACCTGTCACTGGTGGTGGTGGGGGAGTTGACAATAGAAAATTTGGCATAGGGAGTTTGCCACTGCCTTCTTCTGAGGCTGAAAGTGTGACTTGCCCAAGGTTATCCAGTGGGGTTCCATGGGTGAACTTGGATTCAAAGCCTAGTCTCCTAAAGTCCTGCACTCAACACGCAAATGTCTATACCATACTGGCTTTCTTTGTATGGGGTTACTAGAGTGGTCTTGGATGAAATACTTTGCAATAGTGTTTAGAGCTTTTACACAAAATAAAGCAAAAGTAGCTAAGTTGGCCATAATAAAAATTGAATATTTCATTTTAGAGTCATTTGTCTATTCGGCCAACCAAAAAGGGTGCAGAAATGTGAGCAAGCTTTTGAGATCTCTGTGCCCCATCTCTGAAGATAGAAAAGATTGCACACATCTTTTATTGCCCTAGAATGGATTTTGGAGTTTGTAATACATTTCACAGGTATTAAAGAGTTTTCCTGTTCTAAAACTTAGCATGCCATCAATGTGTGTTTTTTAAAAAATGTTTCATAACTACACCTAAAGTGTCAACCAGGAATGCAGTTTTTCATTTTTCTGTAGAAAACCTGACATTCTGAAGATAACATTCCAGTGATACTGGAGGTCTGATGATTTTGCAGGTGTCTGCATTTACTGTCCAAAATATAGGGTCAAGAGCAATAACTGGGAGAAGTGACTTAGCAACATTTCTATGTGAAAAGTAGTTGTGATCATCATTGGTCTCAGTTTTCTTTTATGACTGTCCCATATTAAACGAGGCATTGCTCAAGTAAAGAAACCTTAATAAAAATGAATTTTCCACATTTTTTCAGCGGTTCCAAAAATTGCTTGCAGTGTTCCTTTCATCCACCAGATGTGCGCAGTTGAGCCATGTTGGCTCAGTTTCCTGGCAGTGATGTCAGAAGCACTGGATTGGAGGAGGATGTCGGCTGACATTGTGTCATCAGGGCGGTGGCCGTTTCCTCCTCCCATCCCTCTTCCTCCTGCCCCCTCCCTTCGTGCTGGCCTCGTTTCTTGGAAACAAAGAAAGGAAAAGCCAGGGTGTTCCTTTTCCGCAGACAAAGGCTTTTCCTCCCCCCAGTCAGGGCCTACTGCTTTTTCCATCTGCTGCTTTTCCTTTTATACCCCCCATTCCTCAATGTAGAAGTTTCAGCAGCAGCTCAGATTACATTTTAGGGGTTCCTTTTGTTTCCTTTTCATGTGGTAAAGGAAATTTGTTAGCTTCTTCAGTTGTGGCATGTCTGTACATGTGCGTGTGAGGGAGACAGAGAGAGCAAGAGAGATTAAGAGCGAATGAGTGAAATCAAAAGAGAAATAGACCCTGAGATTATTATAATCATAGAGGGTTCCCATCTGTTCCATGAACTATCAGATGTACTCTTTGGGAAACCTAGAGAAGTTTCGCAGCTACCCATAGCCATATTTAAGGCCAGTAGTTCAGGGCATTTGCAAGGTCTTTATCATGCTAAAACCTATTGCAAACACATGGCTATTATTTTTTACCTCTGTGCTTGGGATTTTTCTTAGGTGCTTTCTGATCTCATTCCTATTTACTTCCCATCCTGTTTCCATATATTATTAAGCAGTCTGTCAGAGTCCCTCACTCTACATCACTGGGTTCTTCCAACTCTTTGCTACCCTTCCTATTGCTGTTATATTGCTTTTTTAGCCTTACTGACTCAGAGGGATGTTTTCGTTCTTGGCCTGCAGCTCTGTCGCTTGCCTTGGACAGGGGAATAACATCTAAACGCTGTATTTTCTCAGCATTGCTATTCTGAGTCACTCCAGGCTGCATTGGGAAAATATGGTTTCTACACGTGCTCTAGATCATATATTATCATTTGCTATCATCTTGATGTTGTAATAGTGATCCAACTAGCAATAACTTGTTGTGTTAGTCCCCAAATAAAATGTGGACTTTTGCTTCCAGATCTTACTTTGAATCACCCAAACTGACTCACAATGTGAGGTGGCCCCTCCTCTCTTCTGTACCTTGTATCTCAGGAGTAGTTAGGTTTTGTTCTTGTTCACTCTTTTGTTTCGTGGCCAGCAGTGTGCACTGAGAAATAGCGTGTTGCATACACAGGAGTTTTGAAAATGCAATGTGCAGCTAACCTATTCTAAGCAGTCTTGAGTACATTATAAAGCAGTGCTATTCAAAGCAGTGGTCCGTGGACCATTGCTACTGTGTGAGCTGTTGGCTGCCAGCTTGCAGCAAGTTTCCATGAAACTATGCAAAAAAAACAGTAATATGGAACAAATATAGTACTGGTTTCTGGCACACTGGAAGATAAAAATTACAGAGTTGGAAGTGTGACCATTTAGCACAATCCCCTGCCATGCAGAGATGCACAAATAAACCACTGGTGAAACCCAGCCTCTGTTTAAAGACCTCCAAAGAAGGAGTGTCACACCACCCTGCAAGACAGTCTGTTCCACTGTTGGCCCACTACATTCAGCAGTTTGAAAAGTACTGTTATAAAGGGCTTTAAAGTACAGGAGATTTCCTTTAAAATATGTTTGGAAATTTAATATTAACCTGTGTCCTTTATCTAAAATACAAGTGCTTTTTGCAAACTGAATTTTCCAGTTGGCCTTCAAAACTAGGTGACCTCAGGCAAGTCACACTCTCTTGGCCTCAGAGAATGGCAAAGGGAATACCCTCTCTGAATAAATGTTGCGAAGAAAACCCTAGATAGGTTCACTTTAGGGCTGCCATAAGTCAGAAATGACTTGAAGGCAAACAACAGCGACAAATTTGGATTTAGTTTGCTAGTTCCATCCTTCCACACTTCATACCTGTGATTCTCAAGTCAGAGCATCTCAAGGGGATGTGAGCAGTTCCTAGGGGTTGTATAAACCGCCTAACCCACTTTGTGGTATCCTGATCTGGACAAGAGGTGAATTGCCATGCTGCATGGTCTTTCAGAGGGGGTAGGATAATCTCTGTATACTACTCCTACCTCAGCTATTGATATTTTGATTGACAAGAGTTGAAAACAGTGAGATTTCTTGCTACTTTTCTCATTTTTTGAGAAAACAAAAGACTTCCCTTGCTATGAGAGACCTTATAATGCATTTGATCTTAATGTAAACATACAAAGTGTAAAAACAATGGGAAAAATTACTTGCAAACTTCTACTCCTCTAAAATTTTGTATTTTTTTTCTTTCCTGTACTCATGTGGACAAAAAGAAAAACAAACCCCACTTGGTTATGAAGATTTTAAGAGAAAGGGAACATGTGGGATGAGTACATGGGTTAGAGATTTACACTGTGAGAATTATTTTTTCCTTCTCCATACAATTAGGTATTCCCGCCTTAAAATACAGCAATAAAGAGCTGTGATGTGTGTTTTATTTATAGATTTTTCCTAAGGAAGAGCCAACACCACAAACATTATAGTTTCAGTTAGGGTGCTAAGAAATTCTAAAGCTTTAAACATTTTCCAGCAAACACCATCTCACTGCTTCCTTGCTGCAGTAGTGGGAATTTTCTAGGGATGGGGTGTTGAATTCTTCAGGCACCAGATGGTGCTGTTGCCCTATTTTGCTACTCCCTGTCTTCTTTTGCCGCATTCAGCCATTTTAGAGAGGATATTTTCCTTCCCTCCAGACTCCATTTTGTGTTTATGGCGCAGAAAAATAAAACTGAGAAAGGGAGGAGTCTGCAGGGAGGGTGAGGCAAGCTGAGTCAAAGGCTGTTGCTTTTTCATGGCTCTGCTTTCTATTCTCTCATGCACACAATGCTCTCTCCCACTGAGACACAAACCAGCAAAGGAGCTTCTTTTCACACATGGAAGTATGTGTGAGTGGTCACTGCCAGCTCTAAATCCTGCACATAGCAGTGCTTGAGTTCCCCTTTCTTCCTCTGTTACTAATTATTGATGTTTTGGATAGCTTACTTTCTCTATGTGCATTTAGTAATCCTCAGCGGCAGTATAATTCCACAGCTGACCAATGTTTACATGTTGTGACAATATCTGCAAGCCTTATTGAGCTAGTCTGGAAAGGAATGTTTTTCACTGACCCAGTGTAAGAAAAATGTCTAAGAACAACAATAAAGAAAACAGGATCAAATTCCTAACAAATCTGATCATTCATACCATTGTCTGTTTCTTCCTGAATTCAAGGATTTGGAGGGTATTTTTTTTTAACCCATCAAAACTTAGATGCCATACTAGTAGAAATGAGCAGGTTTTATTCTGGCATCTCCAGTCTGTTCTGATATCTAGCATACACAGAGGGATAAGGGATTTTTGACCCCCTTCGTAACACTAGAAATCTGATGCTGGCAGAGAATCTGAATAGATTACTGCACTGTGCGCATAAGACGGATGAAGGCTGTGTGCTTAATGGCCAGAAATCCAAGGAGCTGAGTTCTCCTACTTTTGTAACCTGTCAGTGAGTGTGCCTTGGAGAGGTTACTCTGATATGGGCTCCAAGAGTCCTTGATGGAAGATGAGCAGAGCTTCTGTCTTTATTCTGATAATGCAGTTGTGCTTCCTTTCTATCTCAGAACCCTTAATTTGTGCATTGATGCAGATGCCCAGAAAACTAGGTCAGCAACTGAACCCCTAGCAATAACACTCCTAACCCTTGGGGTGTACATGTGTCAAGGATGATAAACTGCTGAAGGAAGGAGCACTGAGCAAATTCTGCCCCTTCTTCTTTTCTTTGCCCACCACCCTACCTTCATACCATTTCCCTCTTGAATCCTCCCAGGAAATGCAGTTCAGTAGACCAGTTAGTCAGTGGCACTGGTCTTGACATAGTCTCTTCTACTAGCATAATGCAGAGCAGCTATGTTTAAACTGGATTGATGTGATTTGCTTTTACCTTTGGGAGGAACTTGTGAAGGATTACAAAGCTATCCTAAAATCCTCTGTCAAAAATCTTCTGTTTCCTCCAAAGGGCTATACCAACTATTGGATCAATTGTGCAGCAATTGATCGAATAGTTGGTACAGCCCTTTGGAAGAAAGAGAAGATTTTTGGCACGATATAGGAAACAGCCTCCTTTTCTTCAGATTGGCCAATGGCTCTCAGAATCACTGATTGCTGTCCATGCTGGCTTAGTTTTATGAGGATTGTAGCCAGCACCATCTGGTGTACATGGTGTTGCCCATCATTGGTATAAGATACTATTGATGCATTGTGCTCTTAGAGATTATAACTTCTATTTCTCTGTCTCTCTCTCTCTCTCAAACACACACACACACACACACACACACAGAGTCTTACATGCCCACCAACACCCATGCTGTCTTAGTCATTTGCAGACTTTTCAAAGAGCTAAGTCTGGGTGCAGAACTATAGCCATATAGATGTTTTTGAATTAAATTCCCCACAGTCCTTCATTGCTGGCTATGTTGGCTAAGGCTGATGAGAACTGTAGCCAAAAAAGATCTAGTACGAATGTAATTCTTCACACTTCAAATGAGATTAAAAATTACATTTCTTCCTTTCTTTCTTAATGAAAGATTCTCTGCCTGGTTGCTTAGACACAGTTCTTTACCACCACCAGATGACCAGCTGAGTGTCAGCTTATAGCCGAGGTGAGCATTGTATAGCTCACAAGCTGCGTGAGACCCCCATCCCCCTTTTATATCCCTTGGGTGCCTCCAGAAAAATAAATAAATAAATAAAATGCAGTCCGCAGCAAAAATTGGTCGCAGACTTCGAAACACACTGTTGTACAGTTGACCCATGTAGTTGGTTGCCATGTTAGTTATCAGTCAAGCGAAAACCTTGGCTTTTCAGTGATTTCAAAGCTTTGCAAAGCATAGGAAGCCTTTGATTTGCTGCCTCTGCTACTGTTTGTGTTACTCTATCATAGTAAGCTAATTTAAAATTCATGGTTTTCAGTTAAAAAATTAAGTGTTATTCTGTTGTGAATTTAAATTGCTCTATAATGAATTGAACTTATTTGCTGATGAATTCTTTGGAAAAAGAATAGTAATTATTACAATGGTATTTAAAATGGTTTTGGTTTTTATTTCTTGATGCTAATTTTTATCACCTAAAAATAAATATATTTCAGATGTTTATAATGAAATAAACTATTACCTATTTTTTTCATATTTTTAACCTGTTTATATCTATTTTGTTCATTTTATCTATTAACCATCTACAAAGCTCTGCACCTTCCCATAGACCTCACCCCAAGGACGCAGCCCACATACAAACAACCAGAAAAATGGCTGCTGGCCCTATTGAAGGTTACAAGCTAGTAAAAGAATATATGTGATCAAACCTGGTAGCAACTATGGTAGCAAGAGTATTGCACACTGATTTTATGAATTATAGGATCATAGAGTTGGAAGGGACTTCAAAGGCCATCTTGTCTAACCCTCTGCCAGTATAGAAAATGTGTTATTACAGCATCCCTAGTAGTTGGCCATTCAGCCTTTTCTTGAAAACCTTTCACAGATGAGAGTCAACCATCTTCCTAAACAACATGTTCCACCATTGAACATCTGACACTACAAGGAAGCTCTCCCTACTGTTTACTTTGTGCCAGGGCAACTGTTCCTTAAATCTAGTGGTAGGAGGGTAGACCTGTTACCACTTGGGAGCCTGTGCAGTAGCTGCCATCAGTGTTGTGCCATCTCCCCAACACCCACACCATGGATAAGGATAGGGTTACCAAAATTCTTCGTACCAAATGGAAAGGCGAATAGTGTAGTCTCTTTTCTGTGAGCATACAGCTGGATCTGCAGCCTTTATCATAAATATCTGTTATGGCTTTAAAGTAAGAAGTGGAAAGCCTGGAAAACCATGCCCTGTGAGGTGTGGCATCAGGAGCTGAGTATGTTTAGCATGGAGAATAGAAGGTTAAGAAATAACGTGATAGCCATGTTTAAATATTTGAAAGGATGTCATATGGAAGATAGGGCAAGCTTGTTTTCTGCTGCTCCAGAGACTAGGACACGGGGCAGTGGCTTCAAACTTCAGGAAAAGAGATTCTGTCTAAACATTAGGAAGAACTTCCTGACAGTAAGAGCAGTTTGACGGTAGAATACACTGCCTCAGGTGTGGTGGAATCTCCTTCTTTGGAGGTTGTTAAGCTGAGACCGGATGGGTGTCTGTTGGGAGTGCTTTGATTTTGTATATTCCAGCATGGCAGGATATTGATCTGGATGGCCCTTGTGGTTTCTTCCAACTCTATGATTCTATGTGTGATTTTCCACCATTTGCCATTTTTTTGTAATAGTAGCTCAGACCAACATTAACTCTGAAACATGCTTAACTATTGTCTGAATAACAGACATACTACTCTCTAACCACAAGATTTTATTTTGCCCTTTTCTAGCTGTCTCTAGTGTATACAGGAGTCCTAGACAAGCATTTCCCTTCACATCAGTGTAGCTTGAAGTGTGTTGGATGTATAAGGCCATTCAGTGTTCTCACATATCATGTAGCATTTCAGATTTTCATGTATTCAGTAGAAGAGTTAGCAAAACATTCTATAATATCTATAATATCCAGAGCTACCACAGTTGGGAACCGGGCCTTATCGGAGTTCCAGATGCAGGAATTTTGTGAGTGTGTGCAAGTGAAAACACGTGCAGAATGATTTTCAGATCTGCACACTGAATGTATACCTTGAATACTACTAGGTTTGTGGGAACGTTAAAGAGTGGAACTTCCATGCAGCCCTCCAACATACATGCCTTGTACCGGTTGATGTTTGCTAATGAGGCTTGTTTGTGCTATTGCTATCCTCCTCCCACCAACAATTGCTGTCAAAGCCTGTTGCATTTTAGCAAAGGAAAAAAAAAAAAACAAGTGTAAAAAGTATTTTCTTCCTTCATTGAGCTCCTTATGTCTGTCATCTCTTTAAAATAATGGGTGGGGAAGAACTGTATTTCTTTTGGAAGATGAATAGCTGTGGAATTTTAAATCAAAAGGGCTGCTCAGCCTGCTAAGGTCTTCTTATTCCTCTTGCCCATAGCAAAGAAACAACAGGGGAATGAAGAGGAGAAGGGCCAAGCAAAGAAGAAGGTCAAGGAGCTGAGAGTGCTGGATTCAAAGAATGCACAGAATCTTTGTGAGTATGATGAAGTGGGAACATTTGCCTGTAATTCCAAGGAGATTTTAGAATTTACTGGTAAGAGAGCTCTCAGATATGAGGCTGTAGAGGCTGAAAAAATTAATTGTGCTTCTCTGTGAATTTGGCAGCAATTTTTTTGGGTTCATTCCGTATGCCTTATGAAGAGATCAGGAATGCTGTCCTTGAGGTGAATGAAGCTGTGTTGAATGAGTCCATGGTGCAGGTAGGTAAAGACTGAATATTTCTGTGATTCTCTCCCTTTCTTAGATTGGAAGGAATCATGATCTAAGAGGTTGGATGGCCATCTGTTGGGAGTGCTTTTGTGGGGGCAGGTGGTTGGATTGAATGGCCCTGGGTCTCTTCCAACTCTATGATTCTATAATTCCAAATGAACTACCGTCATTCTGAACCTAATAATAATTATTTTTTGGACCAGCAAGCACTGTTCTTTTTTTCTGAGCCAGATCTTCTAACTTAAGTAAAGGAGCTTAGTTCAAGTAACTACTTTTTTTTTTTTTTACTACTTTCTCAGAACCTGATTAAGTTAATGCCAGAACCAGACAAATTGAAGATGATAGCGGAACTGAAGGAAGAATATAATGAACTACCTGAGCCTGAGCAGTTTGGAGTTGTGGTAGGTGACCTGTCCTTTGCCTGTAGAAGGGATGAAGAACTCCCTTTTGGGGAGAAGAAACGGTCTCTGAACTCAGGCATTGCTGTGCATTACACAGTTTTCTCATATTTCTCAGACTTGGTCTGCCCCATCCCTTGTGTTATGATACCCCTTTCTTTCTTCTGCTCTACTTTGTCACTAGTGGTGTGCATTTCTTCAGAAGGTCCTTATCAGTCTACAGAACAATGCATCTGTAGGCTTGTTGATATCTCTGTGTGTTCCTTAGCACATGAGCTTCTAGGAATTTAAAATTTTCCAAAAAGCTGAGTAGGCCTTATGTCTAAATTTCTTCTTCCATATACCCCTCCCCCAATGAGTTCTCTGTTTGGTCATCTTTTTTGAACCCTGTCCTCAAGACTTTTGAAGCTTTGAATGGAGCAGATGAGAATTCCAGCAGTCAGGCAAATCCTATTCCAGGAAGAATCATTCTCTTTGTTTTACATGTTGGAATGGTCCTTCTTGAAATATGATGGAAAACGCAGGAGTATAAGAGTCAGCAAAATGACCAGAAAAGACAACAGGTTCAGTAAATTAATAATATAGTTCCTGACTTCAAAAGAGAATTTCTAGGTATGTCACTACTAACCAGCATGAGGACAAAAAGTGCTAGCAGCAAGCAAGCAAGCAACTGCTGTTGAATGTTCCATGTGTTCCAAAGGCCAGATTAAGGTTTAGAGAGCAGAAGACCTATCTCTGATGAAAACATTGCCTTTGACATTTCAGTTTTAGAACTGGGTGGTACAAAGGTCACACATATAGAAAGCAGTCCTTTAAAAGTATTTGTCATTAAAGTCAAACAAGCTGTTTTTTTTAAAGTCATTATTTCATTATTTGTTAGTTAGTTATTCAGAATAATACTTGTAGGTCCATCTGTTTCAAACCGAATGAGCAGATGCTGCAAAGTTTCTTAAGTTAGATCGTCAGAGTTGGATGCTATAGACTGGGGGGGGGGGGGGACTACAGATTCTTCTGTTTCCACGTTAATGTTTCATGCACAATAATGACTGCTTGATTCTTTTCTACTTGTCACCATCCTCATGTATTTGTTCTTCCACTTGCGTCATGGAAAATAGAATTTCTCTTCTTTTGCCTCTTCTTCAGACCTCCTTCATTCCTTCTTGGTGTCATCCTCCTCCTGCTCTTCCCTCTGTGTGTGACAGTGTTATTCTGTCCCCTTTTCTTCTCAGATTAGTTCAGTTCCCCGTCTGATGCCACGCCTCCGTGCCATCCTCTTCAAGCTACAGTTCAGTGAGCAGGTGGAAAACATCAAGCCAGAGATAGTTGCTGTGACAGCAGCCTGTGAGGAAGTCCGTAAGAGCGAAACCTTTTCCAGTTTACTCTCCATCATCCTCCTGGTGGGCAATTATATGAATGCTGGCTCCATGAATGCTGGTGCCTATGGTTTCAACATCAGTTTCCTCTGCAAGGTGAGTCTCTAGAGCCAGAAACAAAATCTTCATGACATGTTTTGACTATACTAGAATGTTGTTGTTGTGTGCCTCCAAGTCATTTCCAACTTAGGTTGTCACTGGTTTCCTGGGGGCTGAGAGTGTGTGTGACACAGTCAAGGTCACCCAGCGGGATTCCATGGTTGAACAGGGAATCGAGCCCTAGTCTCCAGGATCATAGTCCAGTGCTCAAACCACTACATCACACTGACTTGGTGTGGGAAGAAATAAGGAAAAAAGGGTTTATTATATTGATCAATGCTCATTTTGACCTACTTTTTCCACATTTCTAGCTCCGAGACACAAAGTCAGCTGACCAGAAATTGACCTTGCTGCACTTTTTGGCTGAAATATGTGAGCAGCAGCATCCTGAAGTGTTGAAGTTTCCTGATGAACTCATCCACGTGGAGAAAGCTTGTCAAGGTATTTTTGGGACTGTGAGCCCTTTCACACCACATAATTAAAGCACTGTGATTCCACTTTGATTATCTCAGTTCCATCCTGTGGAATCATGTGATTCATACTTTATGAACAAGTATTCAGAATTTTCAGCTAGAGAGCTCCTCTATCACCTTAACAAACTACACACCCCAGGATTTCATGTGATATTGCCATGGCAATTGAAGTGGAGTTGTAGCACTATAATGGTGTAGTGTGAAGTAGCCTGTTTGTGTGCGTGCAACTAATGTTGTCAACCAAACATTTTTAATACAAAAAACGGGTTTTCTGGGGAGATATAGGGGAAAAAATCCATGAAGGGCCCTTAAAAATTATCTTTGGGGCATGTGTGTTCAGTTTTATCTCTCAGCAGGTGTTTCGGCACTTTCTTTGTTTATTCTTATAGCTAAGGCACCTTCTTTCTCATAACCTAATCCCATCTTATTAGATCTTGTTGTGAATATAGTGCATGACTAGTCATATTGGTCATTGTGACCAGGTCACTGTGAACAGTTCAAGCTAACACTTCTTGTGCTAAAACGGCTTCTTTGGGATGTAGTTTGGGGGTTTGGGGGATGGAGAAGAGAAGGGACCAAGCTTGACAATGCTAGAGGAGGAAGATACGTTTAGCTGCCATTGTGGTAACTGCCCTGACATCTGCCCATTAGCCAACCAATGCAAGTCCTTTGTATGCTTGCTGCTCCTCCTTTGACACTTCACTCTAATTCATAAAACTCCAAAACATTTCTCACAATCTGCAAGTAACTGTTCACACCTGGAAGGGACTGAACTTCAGTGTGTTCCCTTTCAAAGAGGTAAATGATGGTCTCAAGATGAGTGGTTTTGGAGGTGTCTGTTTTTTTGAAGGGTGGGTGTTTTCTTTTTAACTCACCTTACGTCAGAACTGGACATTTTGGATTTCTCTATGAAAACAGACAGTCTGTCCAGTTGTTTCTTTATTTGACTAACCTGGGATGAAGAAGAGGAAGACCTTTCTGAGCAGGATGACAGGAAAATTTCCATTATTCAGTTCTGCCGTTCTTTCTTTTCCATTACTGTCTGTGTTGCCTCTTCCTGTATGGAGGTTTGGGTAGGTATATTGAGCCAATGTTTGTAAAGGAAGGAAGAGAAGGAAAGCGTTGGCCACAGATGTCTGCTTTGTTCAGCGATTGGGAATTGGAAATTGCAATTGAGAGCTATCTTCCTGGCCTATTTCCTTATGATAAACATGTGATGTAGTGATTCAAACATCCTACAGCTAGTCCTGTGATGTAATGGCTGCATCAGCTCCCAGGCTCTGTGTGCCCAGTGCTTGAAATACTAATGGTTATCTCAGTGCACAGACTAATAGTCTCTGATCTTTTGAGAAGCTATTCCTTTGTCTGGGCCTCAGCAACATCCAGGTCCATTCTTGTTTCTGAAACAGGAGTTGCAAAGTCTTATAGATCACACTCAGCTGTCTCTGGGACACAGTTTCATTGTGACAGTTTGGAAAAGATCACACTGAAATTAACACAGCACCTGGTCCACTGCAGAGTATGATTGTTCAGTCTTCTGTGATACGATTTGAATAACCTACTCCTAGAATACTACCAGGCATGAAAGCCACACATGTAACAGAGAACCAAACCCAGAACAGTGTTTTTAGCATGAAGGCTATAAAGGCTTATTAATGGGCTATAGCCTGGTTGTAGTATTGTGATGCTACCTATGAGGTGTCATTAATGTGGCCTCCTTGAATTGTACCAAGCCAGGTTTTATGGTAGAGGGATTCACAATTGGTCCTGTTGGCTGTCAGTGAATGTTGTGTTTAGATTGGTTTCCCACATTATGTTCAATACTCTTATGTCAGTTAGCCAGTAGTAAATGTTGATAGTATTTTGTGGGATAACTTACCTCAGAAATGGTAAATGATTAGAATCCTGCTCCTTTATAATTTGATTCTGAATCCAAGTTACTTTCACCGTTGGTAATTTTGACAAACTGTCTTACATACGTAATGGGAATAGCTTTCCCAGTTGGAAAAATGCACCAGTCTCTTATGTTTGTCAGATCTCTACGTGAGAGTGGTGAAGAATAGGAACAGAAGGGAGTAGAGATATGGCAGCTGCTAAAATAGATGTGTGTGAACACCAGACTCTCAACATCATTCCATAGAAGGGACTTAGTGTTGCTTATTGCTTAGTGATGGATCTCCATCTACAGTATCCCCAGCAGGTAGCTGTCCAGCCTCTTTTTGAATGTGTCTGGATGAAAGAGACCCCATGACCTGTCTAGGCAACTTGTTCCATTGTTGAATTGCTGTTACTGTCAAGAAATTCTTTCTAATGTTCACTGGAGATCTGTTCTCCTATAACTTAAAACCATTACCTGGTTCTAGCTTCTGGGGCAGGAGAGGACAATCCTGCACTCTCCTCTCTTTGACAGCCCTTGAGGTGTTTAAAGAGTACAGTCATGCTATCCCTCAGTCTTCTCTTCACCAAACTGAACATTCTCCTCTCCTTCAACTTTTCCTCATATGTTGTGTTTTCCGTAGTGCTAATCATCCTTGTTGCACTTCTCTGAACCAGCTCCAACTTATCTATATCCTTCTTAAGGTGAGACTCCCCAGAACTGAAGTCAGTGCTCCAGATGAGGCCTGACCAGTGCAGAATATGTGTGACTATAACTGTTAAGGCAGGCTAAAATAGCATTTGCCTTCTTTGAGTAGTCTACTAATTCTTGTTTGTTAAAGTATGTGAAGAATGTATGGTCATTCCAGCTTATCAAATTCCTTAATAAAAGCCACAGATATAGGCATAATAACTGTCCATCTTGAAACAATAAACATAATTTTTTATGAGGAATTACATAGAATTTTAAAGCCCTGGTTATTTCAGGATGGGCAGTTACTATGTCATTATCTGTCCTGATGCCTTCATTGAGGTTTTTGCAATGTTTCTTTTCTAGTTCCATGAGTAAAAGTTGAGAGCTGTTATTTCCACATCTATATTAATGTTGATTTAGAAAAATGGGGAAAGTTGGCGTATGATCTTTAGTGCATCAAATTCAGTGTGTCAACCTACAACAGTAGTGGTCAAAATGTGGGCTGCTGGCTGCAAAGTCCCAGAACACCCTCATTTTTAAAAAAAAAAGTGATTTTTTTTTTTAAACCAGTCTCCCCCAACAGCTCAAAGCTTCTGCAGAATGCAGCAGTTTTGCTCCCTTGGTCTAGATCACTCATCTCCTTTTTCTGTGTCAGCCCATTTTCTGCTAATTTTGGCGTCTTTGGGGCGCTTCCGAACATCATTTTTCCAGTTGAGTTTGTGTTTACATCCCATTTATATATTTTTTTCTATTCTACATTATTACTTTTGACCTTATTACATTCAGCTTATGCTTATTCTATAACATCCTTAATTTTCATTACCATCATTAGCAACGCTCTTTCTTTATTTCTTTTCCTCATTCCTTTATCCAATTCAAAACTTCTTGCCATTCTCTTTCAAAGTTCTGGATTGGTTTATTTTTAAGTGAAAAAGCCAACCTTTCTATCTGTACCATATCCAGAACTTTTAATTTCCATTCTTCTATATCAATATAATTTCCTTCTTTCCAATGTTGTGCATATGTCATTCTTGCTGCAGTTATAACATATAACAATGTTTTCTGGTAAGATCTTTATTTTTCTTTGTTGCCCTAACATATTCAACAAATAAAATTCTGGTTTCATTCCAAAGTTTAAATTATACATGCTCTGAATTTCATCATGTATTTCCTTCCAAAATTCCTTTGCAACCTTACAAGTCCACCACGTATGAAAAAAGGACCCCTCTTTTTCATCACACTTCCAACATTTTCCATTCTCATTTTTTGTTATTTTTTTTCAACCTTACAGGTGTCATGTACCATCTATGTAACATTTTATAAAAATTTTCCCTTAAATTCCAACTTGGTGTAAATTTTATATCTGTTTTCCATGCCCTCACCCATGTATCCAACTTTGGAACAATTTTAAGGTATGTGCAGAGCTTGGGAGCAAAACCTCCCTTTAGAGGGAGCTGGGTGCTTTGGCATGCTGATGTAGCCTGCAGAGGTGGGGAGTATGGGCGCATAATTTCACCCCAGCCCCTCTGCAATTGCTCACCCTGGCCCACAAGTTTGGCATATCATAATATCACCTCCCTTATGGTTCTCCAGATTCCCTAGCTTATCTTAAAACTTAGACACCAGGGTAATTTTCATCCCTAGGTTATGCCAAGATCCAGTTTGTCACTGTCTTTTTTTCAGAGCCAGTCAATTTTGCGGGCAGACAACTTGGGGAAAACATGCAGAGTAAATGGTTGCTGTTGGTTGCTCTATCTTTTCCTATTGTTCTTAGGTTTTTTTTTAACAAACAGATGACATTTCTCTTGCCACAGCACATTCCCTGGCATAGTTCTAATTAAAGGACATTCTTCCTCCTCCTTGCTGGATAGGAGGGGTGAGCTAGGTGTGGCCTGTGGGCAGTAAAATTTTTAGAATATTGCACCTTTAAAAAATAACAGCAACTGGGAAACAGCAGAAGAGGAGAAAAAAATCCAGTCGTCAAACAAAAAAGTTAATGTGATTATAAACAATATTGTAAAAAATAGACAGAACACTGAATAAATAAAACCTAAAGGCAATTAAATGTAACTGATGACCAACCATGTGTTAAAATATAGAATAATACAGGCATAATGATACAAAGCAGACTAATGCCAGACACCGTAAATAAGCATTACAAATAAATATATTATGAGAAAGGCAGTTTACACAAAGAACACAGACCAGCCAAATCTTTGTTGTTGTTAGCTGCCGTGAAGTTGACTTTGATTTATGGTGACCTTGTAGATGAGAGACCTCTAAGTCGCCCTGTCATCAACAGCCCTGCTCAGGCCTTGCAGAATGAGACATGTCTATCCAACTGTAATGTGATCTTCTCTTTTTCTCCTGCCCTCCACCATACCAAGCATTGTTGTCCTTTCCAGTGAGTCATGGCTTCTCATAAAGTGGCCAAAGTACAATAGCTTCAGCTTAGTCATTTTGGCTTCTAGGAAGAGTCTTTTTTAATTAATTGATTTTCGTCCTGTCAGCTTTCTTCGCTGTCCAGCTTTCACAACCATACATAGAAATTGGAAATACGATGGCATGGACAATCCTAACATTAGTATTCAGTGATATAGCTTTACATTTCAGGATCTTGTCTAAGTTCTTTCACAGCTGCCCTTCCAAGTCCTAGTCTTCTTCTGATTTCTTGACTACAGTCTCCATTCTGATTAATGACTGAGCCAAGGTATGGAAAATCTTGAACTATTTGAATGTCTTCATTATCTGCTTCGAGGTTATGTAAATTATCTGTGGTCATTATTTTTGTTTTCTCAATATTCAAATGTAAACCTGCCTTGCACTTTCTTTTTTGACTTTCTTCTGTAATTGTTCTGAGTCTTTGCTGTTTTCTGCTAGTAATATAGTCATCTGCCTATCTTAAATTATTGTTGCTCCTTCCTCTAGTTTTCACGCCTCCTTCTGCGTCTAATTCTGCTTTACGTATGATATGTTCAGCATGCAAGTTAAACAGGATGATAAAATGCAGCTTTGCCTGACCTCCTTGCCAGTTGGAAACTATTCTACTTCTCTGTATTCTGTCCTAAGGCGAATCTCTTGTCCTGCATGCAGGTTACTCATCAGGACAATCAGATGTTTGTGGCACACCCATTTCTTTAAGAGCAGTCCACAGATACTCATGATCTACACAATTGAAGGCTTTGTTATAATCTATGAAGCACAGGCTGATTTCTTTTGAAATTCTTTGGTACGCCCCATTGTCCAACGTGTATTTGCAATATGATCTCTAGCATCGCTTCCTTTCTTGAGCCCAACTTGAATATCTGGCATTCATTGCTCCATGTATGTTGAAGAATTTTGTTGTAGAATTTGTTACACAATTTTGAGCATGATTTTGCTTGCATGGGAAATTACTGCTATGGTCCTGTAGTTACTTGCAATCCCTGGTGTTACCTTTCTTGGGGATTGGAGTATATATTGAGCACTTCCAATCTGTGGGCCATTCTTTTGTTTTCCATATTTGTTGGCAGGTTTTAGTTAGAATTAGAGTAGATACTGTTTCTGCAGATTGAAGCAGATCTGTTGGTATGCTGTCTGTTCCTGGTGATCTATTTCTCCCAAGTGCTCTGACTGCAGCTTAATTTCACTTTCTAAAATTGGTGGTTCATCTTCATATGGTTCTTCTTTGAACGAATCTGTTAACCTTGCATCTCTTTTATATTGTTCTTCTGTGCATTGTTTCCATCAACTTTTTATTTCTGCTTGGTCATGAATGTCTTCTCTTGCTGGTGATAGAACATCCCCACTCTTGGTTTAAATTTCCCTTCGATTTGTCAGATCTTGTGGAAGAGGTCTCTTATTCTTCATCTTCTATTTCTCTGCACTGATTATTATAGTAATTCTCCTTGTCCCTGTGCACAAGTCGTTGAACAGTTGCATTCAGAGTTCTGACTCTATTTCTGTCACCTTTTACTTCTCATCCATCCTTATCTCATGTAGGCTTGTTGCAGCAGATAATGCCACTCTGGTTGTAGAGTTTTGCAGCAGGATTTTCTCTTAAATACTGAAGTCCTGCTGTATGCCTACCCATTCTCAAAGGATAATTGAAGGTTCTTTTGCCTACCTTGTAGAAAACAAGCTCGTTTTTTACTTGTTATGAATTTTTGTTTCTAAGGAATGAGAAGAACATTCTTTTCTCTGTTTATATTGTGTGGGATCAGCTTTTGCTTTTGAATGGTAAATTAATGAGAGGAGGGGACCTAGAGTTTACTGGGATATTATTCTTGGTTTCTTACTTCTTGTTCTTGACATTCAGCATGTTAATGAGGCTTTTTTTTCATTGCTATGTATTTGTTGGGGTCTTTTACCAATTGTGCAGAAACCTAGAGGAGTCTGTCCTGGGACTATCTACCACAGCAGTCTTGCCTCCTAATCTAATTGAGGGGCTATCCTGATGGATATTTGAATGTCTTCTTTCCTTTCTTGATATTAAGAATTTACACAAAGTAAAAATAATGTTTTCTTCTGATTCTTTTAATCCCCTTGCCTCCCCAAGTTTCTGCTGAAAATTTACGGAAAAACCTGGATCAGATGAAGAAACAGATTTCAGATGTGCAGCGAGATATTGACAGTTTTCCCAGCACGACAGAAGAGAAAGATAAATTTGTAGAGAAAATGACTATATCCTTAAAAAACCATTGCATTGGGAAATCTGAAGAGTAGCATGTAGAAGAAGCAACATGGTTTGTGGTACTGTGAACAAGCCCTCTGGATCCCATGCTTGATTTTTGAGAACTTGAATCAGATATGTAACTGCCAAGAACAGCTCTGAGAAAGGCAGGACCATCTGATTCTCCACGTATTGTTGGACTGTGACTTCCATCAGCCCTAGTCAGCAAAGTCAAAGTTGAGGTATGATGGGAATCATACTTCAACATCTATGGGATCAGAGATTCTTCATCCCTGCCATGTGGGTATCAACAATGGTAGCAGTTATGTAGCTGTGACTGCATTGTCAATTCTGAAGACCAGTTCTTCCATAGTGTTTCCAGAAATCCCACTTTGCATTTTAATAGAGCAGAGGGAGTTTTCTTTTTTTTTTTTTTTGACTCTTAGAAGATAATGCCTTAATGGTTTATGGCAGTGTTGGATAACCTGTGTCAGTGGTGTTAGACAAGAATTCTGTACCTGTGCGGGGGGGGGGGGGGGGTCTTTTGCTGTTCAGAGGGTGGTCAGTAAGCTGGAAAGGGAAATCTTCAGGCTAGCTTTGTGTGCTCTGAATGGTTGCCTCTTTGTTTGCTGGTTCATTTAGTTTATGATGGAATAATTTTTTTTAATCCTGCTTTTCTATAAAATATATTAAAACGAAATAACAACATATTTAAAGCAAGCAAAAATTTTCAAGCTTAATGATATCACAACCTAAGAACGTACAAGTATTACTGAGCAGTTCTCCTGAGGCCTAGCTGCTGTTCCTTACTCCTCCCTCTCTGCACTTGGGCAGTAAAAAGACCATCAGGCCTGGAGGGAAAGGAGTACTGTGTATGCAGCCAGGCAATAGATGTCAAGAGTTAGAGGGTGTGAAAAGTGATGAGAATAGCCACAATGACCCAGTCAACTGTTCCAAAGCACTATTGCTTATCAAAGGGAGCAAAAGGAACTCTAAAATCTTTATATGTTGTCCATTTGTGTGAGTTGCTTTCTGAATGGAAAAAAATGGAGTAGAGGTTGAATACACACAAAAACATAATGGAGATGGAAAATACAAAACTCATAACAACATTAAATTAAGCCAGTTAAGCTTAGCCAGTATTTCCACTTGGCAGCCATGTATGTTCTTTGACTCAAGTCTTACAGCTTTGTTAAAGAGGCCCAAGAGCAGTATGAGAAGCTACGGATGATGCACTCAAACATGGAAAACCTTTATAAGGAATTAGGACAATACTTCGTGTTTGACACCAATAAAATATCCATTGAGGAGTTCTTCACGGATCTGCGCAACTTCAGAACCATGTTTGTGGTGAGCTTTACTTCTAACTCCTTTTTAATTGCAGGATGATCCTCTGCTTAGACAGAGCTTTGCTTTGCTTATCTTAGACCCAAATCCATATAGGCCATCATTCTGCCTCAAGCAACGGTTAGTGAAATACTTCAGCCATTCTCAAATGCATGCAGGGTGATGGCTATCTCCTGTTGTGCATGATCCTATTTTGCCCTTGTTGTGCCTTTGCAGACATTCTGATAGATGTTTTTAGAAGTGTTATTGTGCTCAATGGGTACGCTAAAGTTACTCTTTGTGAGTTTTCAGTTCCTCACTGAAGGAAGCCAGCACTGCCAGCTATGTGAACCTACAGCTCCCCTCATTCTCAAGGAATCTGGTTGGGGAAGGCCACCAAGAACTAAGTCTCTGACAGGGATTGGTTCCTTTTTAGAGGATAAATGCTGTTGAATGTGTTTGAATTGCAGCTATTCCATAAGAATTCAACCCCATCTGTTATGAAATTTAGCTTTTTATTAAAAAAAAAATTAAACCTTTAATTATTAATTTACAAGCTCATCATAGACCAGTGGAGAAATGTAATGAGTGAGGTTATAAATGGTTGATTATTATGCTGTTTTATGCCCTCCAGGACCTAGTATTTGGAGATTCTGTTTAACACAAATGGCTAGCTGCACTTGATAGACCTGTCCTGCATAGATCTGTCTAATCCTGTGCTCATGTCTTTGTACAATATGGGCTGGTGTTGAGAAGGAAACATCATGTGGGCCCCATTCCACTAACTCCCCCATTGTCCATTTTGCTAATATGAGCTGTGTCTTGTTTTCAGCAAGCGGTGAAGGAGAACCAGAAGCGACGGGAGACAGAAGAGAAGATGCGTAGAGCTAAACTAGCCAAAGAGAAGGCAGAGAAGGAACGACAGGAGAAGCAACAGAAGAGAGAGCAACTGATTGATATGAATGCAGGTACTGTGGAATAGCTTGGTGAAGGTGCCTAAATGCAAAGCAGAGGAGCCTGGCTCCTTGGTGGGGAGGAGAATATCTTCACCCCATTAGAGACATCTTAAGAGCCTGGCTGGATCAGACACAGAGCCTGTTTAGTCCAGCAGTCTGTATTTAACACTGGCCATCCAGATTCCTCCATAATGCTCACAAGAAAGAGATGAAGGCAGTAGCCTTTTCATGCAGTGTTCACTCATGTTCCCTTCCTTTTCCAGTTTTTCATAATGCTTAAATCCTTCAAAATTCCTTTGAACACTTTCTTTCACCTGTCTCCTTTCACAAAAAGGTGAAAACTTTATTCAGCTGAGCCTTGAGAGTTAAGCTTTTAGATTACTGTCAGCGCTTTTTATTTCTTCTTCTATTGCATGATCATCATTTTATCTTTTTCTGTTCACTTTTTAAATAAATCCATTGGATCAGGTAAGAGCTCTATTGCTTTAGCCCTGCTCCATGTCCTGGAGTAAATAGTGTTAATAAAGATGTGTGTGTGTGAGAGAGTATGCACCTTCAAGTCACCTGTTGACTTAGGGCCACCCCATGATGATAGGTGATTATAAATATCAAGGAATTTTGTAGCATCTTAAAATCTACAACTTTATCATGGTGTATTATGGTGTATCATGGTGTAAGTTTTCATAGATGCTTGAATTGTTACACAGATTATACATTTTGCATATGTTATCATTTTACCCCACTATTTTCTTCCCATGCCCACACATACCTGCCAACCAAGGATAAAACTTCACAGTCTGATGAAGTTGAATCTACTCTACAAAAGCTTATGCCATAATAACCTTGCTAGCCTCCAACAACTTTGCATGACTGCAGATTACAAGACTCCTTGTTATTACCCCAACAAACTAAACCAACAACTTTTCTGGAAATTTAGTTCATCATAGTAGAACCTGAAGCAACAGATTGAGCCCACTTTGCTGGACTTTTATATTTAACATGGAAATACCCTTTCTGTCATTTGTAAAGTTTCTTCTGATTATGTTATTCTGACAAATAAGCAGTAGTGTCTTGGCAGCTTGGTACTGATTTTCTCTTTATAGTCTCCCTTTTCAGTGCTACTGCCGATGTCAAAATTGCTTAAGATGAGATTATTTAATCAGATTTATTTGTAGATTTTAGTTGAATTTTGTATCATATATCCCCTTGTTTCTGCCTGAAAGTGTAAATGAAGGCGATGCAAGCCCATCTTTGCACAGACCAGATATTTGAGGGGCTTGTTCTGATGATCCAATCAAGTGGCCTCTGTTCTGCCCTGCTGTATGAGGCTTTCTTACATACAGGCACAGTCTTCTCTTTACTACCAAAGACATTCCATTGTTAGAACATATGGACTCAATTACTAACCCTGTCTACTTATTTCCTGTCTCCCACAATTTCCTGCCAGTTATCCTTGCCTTTGAGCAAGTTGGAGCTTATGGGTCTCCTTGCATTCTTTCCCCTTCCCCCCACAATTGTGTCTCAAATTACTGTGGCAAAACAAAGCTGGGTGTAATATATCTGTAGAGAAACAGCACTGGCCTTGTCAAGGAGGCTTGTTAAGGAAGTTTAAGGGGCCCCACAATTCTCACAAACCCCTCCTGCTCTGGCTGAATTATTTCTCAGTTCTTGTGATGCCAGCTGCTGATTTCTGTGGCAAGGGGCCCCTTTCTCTCCCCCCCCCTCCTTTCGCTTACCTTTCTGGAATGAGGTCCTAGAGCCCTTTTCAAAATAGGGGGACCCAGTGAGATAGTAGCCATGTTTTATTTTTGCATTGTGATGGCTTGATAGAGACTCTTAAGTTTAAGATGGTGTCTCTCTGATTACAAGTTGCTGAGAAGCGTACAGTGGGGAGAGCTCTCGCATTCATACTCTGCTTGTGGACTTTCTGGAAGCATCTAGTTGGCCACTCAAAGGCTTTTTAGATGAAACTGGGAAAAAGCCCTGTCTGAAAATTGTGGGCAGGAAGTGTAGATAACGGTGAACTAGCTGGACCAGTGGTCTGACTCTATATAGGACAGTGTCCATTTTCCATGTTATCTACAAAACACTGGGCTTAGATGGGTTATTGGTCTAATCCAGGCCTCTCATGATTTTCCACACAAAATCCATTGATCTTATGTGACTGTTTTCCTTTGTTCCTCCCAAAGCTGCCTAACTTGCTGGCAGCATTTCCCATGGTAGGAGAGCATTTTTGTCTGCATGCTTCTTAGCCTTGAAACCTGCCTCTATCCCCTGCCTATGTATTATTGCACTCAGGCTGCCGCTTTTGTGCGGTCTCTGGAGAAGCCTAGGAATGTTGCACTGTAGTTGCTAAATAATGGAGACAAGCAAATCGGGATGGAGGAGCAGAAGGAAAAATGAGGAAGTATAAGATTTCCCTGTGGTAGCTGGCTTTCCTTCACATGTTTCCACACGCAGATGGCTGCCCTATTCAGCTGTCTTAGTGTTCATTCCACCATCAATCATGTGGCTCCTTCAGATTGCCAGATGGCTCCCAGTTCCTTTGTTGTAGCAGTTCTTTTCAATGAGAAGCAAAGGCCTCCAACCTCAGCAGTATTTTTCCACAAGCAATGTCTGCCTGAACAGCAGTTGGGTTTGCTACAATATGTACTGTCAGCTCACTCTTAGCTTGACTTTTTACCGGCCCTTAGGTGACTATGGTCTTTCCAGACATACCTGATAATCCATCCTTACCTGTATAGTTCCATCACCAAGCACCCCCACATGGGCTTGCACCAAAAGGCGGGTTGTCTATGTGTCTGTTGGTAAGCTTGAAACACTGTGTACTGGGTCATTTACTGGAAATTCCAGCTCTGTGAAATCTACAAGCTGTTTGTTTGGAGGTGCTTTAGGCATGTTGAATCTTTTTGTTTCTTAGCTGCTCCACAGAGTGATGATGTTACGATGATTTTGAAAATCAGTCTTTGAGGCTTCAGCTCTGCCTTTGCCCTTAGCTGGCAGATTCCAGTATGTCTCAGTTTGCATTCCAATAGAGGGATTCCTATGCAATTTAATTTTGCCCTTGACATTTCTTCCAGAAGGGGCAAGAGGTGGAGAGCACTAATTAGCAAGGTTGACAGTGCCACAAATATAGGTCAGGTGTAACAGGTTAGTTTAGCCAGCAGGTGGCACTGTGGACAATGGGTTCAGAATGCTTGAAAGTGCCCAACAGATGTTCTAATGTGATTTTATAGGTTTATGTTTTGTCAGGCGCTGTTACCTTGGAAACCAAGATTTGCAGAGCTGTTCATGAATTTGTGGTTAACCCTTTTGTCTCCGGGTTCACTGGAAATAGAGACAGATGGAATATGAAAGGGATTACACATCTTTAGGCAAATAATGTAGTCTGAGGGCTTCTCTTTTTGACACAGATGCTGGAGACTTTGAACTCTGGCAAGGCTGTTAGCGACTAGCTGCCAAAACGCAAGGATAGTAGAGGACACATCTATAGAGAATAGTTGGATGTGGCTTCCTAAGATTTTATTCAGAAAATATTTTTTAAAAAATGGCCTTTACATTGCTATATTTCCTTTTGCCCTCCCAAGCTGTAGCTGGCTGCCCTTCTTCTCTGAAGAGGGAGACCAGTCACAGGTGTAGTCTGTCCTTTCCTTTCTTGTGTCTGCATTTAAGTTCTTTGTCCCCCACTTCCCCTGTCCCTGCTGCTTATCTGGCGCAGTCTCTGCCACAGCAGGAGTGCAGGTGTCTCCACTGGCACATGATCTCTGGACAAGGCAGGGGCTTGTTGCTAGGGGAGGGAGATCAGTCAAGGCAGGACGGCTAATCTCCTTAGTGGCCAGAGTACCGCAGAGAGCGAAAAGTAGATTAATGGAAAAAGGATGGCACTAATACCCGCGGGGGTGCTAATCACATCAAAGCAACAGAATAACCCAGCAGCTGGGCCCATTAAAGACTGCTGGGACCCTGCCAGGAAGCTTACTACAACATGTGGGAGGAGGGAAGGAAGGGGAGGCTGTATTACAAAGGGATTCCTCCTGAACGTATGGTGCACAGAGATTCCTCAATATTGGGATGAAGCAGCTCAAATCCTCTCTTATACATGACCAGAAAGAATGGGTTTTGCAGCCCCCTCCACCACTTGGGTATCAAGTCCCACTATACCCAAAGGAAAAGAATGGGCACCTGGACCTAGGAGGTTAGCCAAATTTAAGTACATATAGCAGGTGGTGGATTTCTCCCAGCTTCTTTTGCTGCTCCAGAAGGGTATTTCCTTGCTATTTCTTTTGTAGCAGGCACGCATCTATATTTCTGTCTGTATATATCAAAAACAGTCAGTTAAAAAGCAGAGGTTCTGGGGAAGGGAAGTAAACTAAAAGGAACATGCAGGGGTAAAAACAGAATCTGCTCCTTTTCCCTCTCTGTGCTTACTTGCTGTAAGAATTTTCTTCCTTTCTTGCTGAGTATTGGTAATAATGCCATAAAGCAATGATATGCAGGAAATAAAAAGGGACAGGTGTCAGTCTTGACCACCACGTTCTTTTTGTTGTGCTTGCATCATAACCAAACTATTTTTAATAAACATTATGGCCAGGAAGGTGTACATTAATCACACATGTGCATCTGCTTTTATCTTGAGACAAAGATGCAGTAGAGGCCTTTCAAGGATTGTGCCTCTACAGAGTGCGAAAACAGTGCAGATAACTTGTTTCATTCATTTCTCTTTTTAAAAAGACACATGTCTTCTTAATACATGTCTGGGAGGAAGCATGTTAAAGAAAAGTATTTTAGGGTTACCTGCTCCTTGAGATACTATTTTGTATATGAGATGGATTTTCTTTTCACAAGGGAAAGCAGTCTGACATATCATTTTATTTTCTGTTCCCTACCCCCCCTCCTCAGATATACTTGCATTCTGAGCTTGTACAGTCCAGGAAAAACTATATTACTTATTGCTTTTGTATATTTGAAATGTGTCTGGAGGTGATGCTTCTATACAGCTTGTGTGTGTGGCCTGACAATCAGTGTGTGAGACCAGGATAAGTGTTGATGTTTCTAACATCTGTGAGGAGGTATGGGTCTTGGTGTAGGAGGCAATAAGAAATGACCATGTTTTTTAAACTTGTTCTTTCAGAGGGTGATGAAACAGGAGTTATGGACAGTCTATTGGAAGCCTTGCAGTCAGGAGCAGCATTCCGTAGAAAAAGAGGACCACGCCAAGGTAAGTTCTTGCTCACATCTCTTGAAAGCTAGTGTAAAATATGTTCTTTTCTGAGAACAGGATGAGATCTGCTCTGTGGCCCAGCATTCTGATTGACAGGTGATCCAATCCTGAACCTTTTTGAAGAGAAGGAAAAACTAGGAAGGTGCTTGGAAGGAACTTCCCAGCTGACTGTCGTTAAGCATGACTTTCAGCCATCATGATAGTTCTGTTTCTGGTGTCTTCAGTGTGCTGCTTTCAGATGAGCAAGTGTGATGTAGAGGATTGTGTTGGCCCTGGACCAGGTATTCAAATCCACAGAGTTTTGTAAGTGGCCTTGGTCATTCTTTCTTGGTGAGGATAAATTTAAGAAACCTCACCATTTTATGCTACTTTGAATATCTTGGTGAAAGAGTAGGTTAAACACATGAACTATGTGTAGACAAAAAAAATTGAATGAGGTTGGAGACATGCAAACTGAAGAACAAGCTTGATTTCTAATGAGAATGGTTGTCGGATTACACATTTTGCCCCCAAATATGCCCTTCATTTTCTTTTCACGCTGGTGAAATTAATTTTGTCATTAAAGAATCATGTTTGGAAGCAGTGTTCTGATGAGAGGAAATAGATGGGGTTGCCACTCCTTTACTGCCCCCTCCCCCATACACAACATTTCCTTTTTTACCTCCATAATGATGAGTGATTAATACTTATTAGAAGCTCTATAAAACATTCTTATAGAACAGATTCAGGCCAACCTTTCCAGTTCAGGAGTAGGTAAAATGAGACAGGAAATGATGAGTGGAGTGAGACTAGGGAAGAGACTAGATCTAGCCATTTCATCTATCAAATGTGATGACTTTCACCACTTTTGAATGCAGAGCTGGAGCACTTCTTCAGTAATTCCTCATTTTGAAGATATCATTATGCTTATTTTAAGTGTTAAAAAAATTCTGTAAACAAAATAGCAGGAGGAGAATTGATGAACAGAAGCCTGCTGCCTTACTGTTTTAAGACAGCGGATATGTCTTGAATCCACATATTTTCCCAGCAGGTCTTCCTACCCCCATTCTTCATTAATAGACAGATGGTCTGCAAGCCAAGGATACACACTGTAATTTGCCAGATTCTGTAAAGCCTAGTAAAAATCTTCTTTCCTTGTGAAACTCTTCTAGGCAGCTGTTCTTAGAAAGCAAAGCACACGCGACAAAGAACAAAGCAGTATGTGGGTCTTTCAATATCACAGTATATAAGCCTATATATTTAAATAAACCGTATTGACCAAAGTGTGCAGTAATGACAGAATGAAAACAATAGTGCTAAACTATTACATAACCTCTAGTTCTTATGGTACAAATAGACATCCAGGCTGCAGATTATTTAAAAAATAAAAGTAACCTTATCTTACTTTCTTATCATCATGAGAAGCCTCTTGGAGAGATCATTTTCAGACCAGCTGATCTTTTCACATGGCTTGTACCAGGAAAAATGCAATTGGCTGATTCAAGCAGAGCTGTTTGTATAGAATTATAGTCATTATCCTTTTTAATGTACAAACTAACATTAATAAATGTTTCATTAATGTTTTTAAACTTTTTTGGAAGCTATCTTGGGACCCACTCTGAAATAAAGGCAGAATATGGATATAATAAACAAACAAGATTTCTTAAATATTGTTTTCTGCAGAATAGAAGATCTTTTCCATACCTGGTATATTCTTGTGGTTTTTCACAAGAAGAGTTTCACAAGTTTATGTTTTGGAACTCATTTATTTATAGGAAATAATATAGTAAGTCTAATTGATCTGTATAATGAAATATGCCTACTTATATGTTGGTATTTAATCTGTAAGGGATATAAAATTAGATCTTTCTGAAATATTGGAATGTCATTTAATTTGGTAATGTGCAGAGCTTTAGAGAGGATCTTGCATATTATTTAAATGCCAAGTATTGTGAGTATATGTATTAAAATATCTCAGTTTGGATTATAAGTATCCTACTTTAAGGAAAGAAATGGTTATTTGTTTGAATAAAACATTTCACTTTAATGGAGCTGAGCTCACTCAAAAGAGTAGTCAGATAGGTTGTTGTGGGTTTTCCAGGCTTTGAGGCCGTGTTCTATTAGTGTTTTCTCCTGATGTTTCACCTGCATCTGTGGCTGGCATCTTTAAGGGATGATCAGATCCTCTGAAGATGCCAGCGACAGATGGAGGCGAAACGTCAGGAGAAAATACTAATAGAACACAACCTCAAAGCCTGGAAAACCCACAACAACCTGATCAGATAGCTCAACAAAAATGACTTGTTATATTGTGACAGCCTGCTCTGCAATCCAATTAAGCTAAAATACTTGGATTTAAGCTGTTATAGTCCCCTTTAGGGTCAATGGGATCAAGATGACTTTAAGTCTAAACTACTTGACTTAACTGAGTTGTAAAGCAGTTTTGACAGGGGCATAGTCTTCCTGTTGCTAAGACTGATCTGTGAACAGTTTTTGAATTATGGTAGGATAAAAGGGAAAGTGTTCCTAAGTCAAGAAGGTCATGCATGAATTTCCTCTTCTGGACATTCTAAATGTATCCTGGAATGTGTTTGCATTGGTACAAAATACAAATATGTTAGAATCTTACATGTTACTTCCAGAAAGCAGGCTTCTTAACTCAGTGGAGCAGAGAAAATAATGGGGAAAGTTCTAAAAGTTCAAACAAAGGATTACAAACCATGAACAAGATGAGGCAGGTTCCCCAGGAGGGTGTTTGCATATTCTGCCCAGCCTTTAGCCTCACCTTGTTCCAGCTGATATTTCTATCCCTTGTTCCAGGATCTGTTCTTATCCAACTGTTGCCTGCAACAGAACAAAACAACATACTCTGCTTATGGTAAATGTGGCAATCAGGATATGTTATTTATAACTGAATGGCAACTTGGTGAGAATAACTGAGGATTCTTCATAGTGTGCAAAGTATACATACAGTTGGCCCTCCTTATCCAAAGGTTCTGTATCCGTGGATTAAACATCCAAAGCTTAAAAATATTTTTGGAAAAATCAAAAAGCAAACCTATGAGTTGTTACCATTTTATAAAAGAGACACCATTTTACTACACTAAAGTATATAACGGGACTTGAGCATCGATGGATTTTGATATCCATAGGAAATCCTGGAACCAAACCCTAGCAGAAACTAAGGGCTCAGTATAAAAACAATTCACACCAAATTTTTTCACCAAAAATGAGTAGAAACTAACTTTTGCAGTAGAAAATATTTGCTAGGATTTCTGGCTTTTGCTGCAAAAAGAAGTATGAATGCTAAATACTGAGCTGTATAGCTAGAGAGAGTTCCCATTTAACCACCTTTGCCTGGATGCTGGGAATTTAATGTGATATGACTTTGGAATGCCCACTGAAATTGTAGAATTTGCATTTTGCCTATCAGAGGGCTTTCTTAGGGAGTGTTCTTAGATAAAGACTGGAGTGAAGTGGCTGTGGCATTTTTCAGCAGCTTTTTGGTGCAAAGGTAGCAGCCATAACCTGATTTCTCACCAGCCGCTGACTTTTAATTGCAGCTCAAGTTCTGGACTAAATAAGTGCTGAAAGGCCAGAGGCTGTTGGTTTAATGCACACATCCCACCACACTATGGTTGAGGAAAACTGACTTGTTTGGATGGGATGTTTGCACTTAAATAAACCAAGACGGAAGCATTCCTCCCATGCAGGGACTTTGACCAAGGATTTCACATATTATGCACCTTGCCTACTCATTCCCATGTGCCTGGTGTGCTTTGGAGAAAGCAAGGTGTGTAATATGGCAACATTTCTTGGACTTGAAGGCCAGACTGCCCCAAATGGGAAGCTCCTGAGAACAGCTTCTGGGAACATAGTGCTTGTGTGCATATGAAGGAGCACATAAGAGTATACAATACAATACAAGAGTTTTGCTTTGGCTGTGCAGAAGAGTCTAGGAGGTGTAGATGGAGGTATAGACGGTGTAGATGGTAGAATGATGTCCCAGAATTTCCTGAGAGCATGTACTATGTACAGGTAAAGGCACACAATAGAGTATGGCAAGGGACAGGCAGCATAGTAATCAGGAATATCATCATCATGTATTTATTTATGTAGCACCATCACTGTACACAGTGCTTTACAAGTAGAAGAACAACAAAACAGTTCCTTGCCCTCAGGCTTAACAGTCTGAGGAATAGGGAGGTCTATTGGTGGCAGTAAGATAATAGAGGTGAGGATTTAAAAAAAAAACCTGGAGTAGCTCCCAGATAACTTACTCCATTGAGTTGGAAGTTCTGGATTCCTTTAGAATATGGCCAGGGATTGTGTGGCCCCCTAGATGTTGTTGAACTGCACCTCCCAGTATTCCTCAACATTGGCTACCTTGGCTATATCCACTGTGTGTTGCAGGTCAACAACATTTGGAAGCCCCAGGTGATTCGCACTGCTCTCTTAGACCCTAACGGGCAAAGTACAGTCATGGGCCTGAATGCAGCACCCCTTCCCAAGATGGATGCACATCCAGAATCCCAACTGACCTTTTTTCTGATGAAAACGGGGGGGGGGGGGGGTGTGCTCCAGGTGCGGCAACCTACCTTTTAAGCAATGTATTTTAAAAAATCATAGCTAGCCATTTTTGAGAGCCAGAAGTGGACTGCTCACTTTGTGTGGGCTTTTGCTTTATTTTTTCATTAGTCCATGCAGACCCAAGAAAGCATAAAATGGTTCCTGGACTTGTGGGCATGTGATTTTCTCCTTGTTCCCTGTCCAGTCAGCAGATGTGAGAGCTGCCCATAGAAGGCCAAGGAGAAATCCAGAATTTTAACATAGCTGTGAAGAAAGGACAACAGTATGCCCACTAAAAAACAAAAGTTGATTGGAAATACAATTTCATCTGTGGCAAAAGTGAATAAAAAAAATGCTCCCTCAATAGAAGTACCATCACACTAGTGATCAGGGCCTGTTATGGAGAGGGAGTGGATTACAAATGTGCCCTTCCTCCCCAATACCCTGGTTAATATTACAAGGCTGAAGTAGGCTAAGGTTGGTTTGGCTTTTAAAGCAAAGAGCCATAATGCAAAACAGCCCCAGGTTCCAGCACAAGCCATTCTACTGAAGTCAAACTCCAACCTAAAGAATCCTGGAAGTCATCAGCCTATAGGAGTCTAAATATTAGGTGTGTGAGCAGAATATTTGGGACCCAGACCTTACATGAGTAAATGAATCAGGCCTCTGATCTTGAAAGTGTTTAGAAAAACTCACACTAGCTTCTAGTGAAAGGAAATCATATCTGAAGAGTAGTTTATATACATATATACCAATGTCATACTGCCACATCTGGTTATAATATATATTATATTTGTCTTTATTTATGGTGCTCCATCAAAAACAATAATGCCTAAAAGAGCCCAAAGAATCTTCCAGTGCAAAGGAAAGGAGAACATGAGGGCAATTGGGTCACATTGCAAGTTTATACTGGATGCTTGGGCACTCTTCTCTTGTGGGAGGTGCAAAACAGTTGGTTAATACACGTTTTGGCTGATGTCAAAGCCAGCCAAGATGATTACAACCCAATCCCAGACCAGTAGATCCTATCAACTATATTAAATTTTCCTTTTGTTACTACAGAGGTTTCCTGCTGTTCAAGCAAGTAGGCCTTACCACTTGAGGTAGCTCTGTGAGGGAATTCTATAAGGATTAAGCCTATGTGGCCACACGAGCTGTTCATTCACTGTCAAATAGTCACTGAATTTCAAGGAACTTTCTGTCTCACTGTGTTCTGGAGATGTGACCTATATGTGGTGGGTGGGAGCATCACTACTTGGCATGCAGAACATCTCTGGTCTTTGCATTTTCAGTTTAAAACAAAAAGACATTAAATAGCAGGATGGCTGCTTCATAACTGGAGGAGTGGCTGCCGGTCAGAACAGCCAATACTGGATGAAATGGAACAGTGAGTTAAGTTAGTTTTATGTATTCATAGAACTTCCCTAGGGTTTTGCTTTTTCCCAAATCCATACTGCAAGTTCAGTTTTGTTTTCTCTTTTAGCCAACAATAGCTTTTGAATGCACACAAATTTCCAGGTTTGTTTATACTCAAAAGCTATGAAAGAGCTATGAAAGAACTGGCTTAATGAAATATATAAGTAGTATACCAATGATCTCGCTGTACAAGGTATGTTTCTTGTTCGGAAATCTGCTGTTGTTAAAATTAATGTACCATCATCCCAAGGATAAGAGATGGTGCTTCTTTATAGAAGTCTTGGCATGGGGGGGGGTTGTATCATCCTATTACTGCAGCCAAATAACTGCAAATAAATCTAATTGGCTCTGATCTTTGACTCCCTTTTTGCTGACCAGCAGCTGTTTCTATTCAGTGATGCTGGCAGCTTCTTAAGAGGATGTATTGGAATGAAAAAGCAGACGGGCTTCTATGGCTGCCACTGAATAGCCTAAACAGCCATTGTTGGAGAAATCAGCAGGAAGATTGTTCCCACTACTTCATTACAAAAGGCATGCCAGCCACTGCTGTCTGCAGGATGGGGAGAGGACAATAGTCCTGTGTTTGTCCCCCTGGAGCTTGTCTCCACAATTGTCCTGCAGTCATGATTTCAGCCTGATGATTCAGATGGCCTTCTGATTTTGATTACTCATCTCACCATCTCTTCCGCAGCCTTGACATCATGCTAACCATCTGCTCCTGTGGTAATGAAGTTCAAACAATGAAGGCGTGAACCCATTAATGCATTTCCTCTGGCCTGGTTCCATTTATATAGCCTCCAGCTTTAGGAGGCAACTCCCACCAGCAGAGGGGAGTAGTGTGCAGAATCAGAGACCTTCATTGGCTCTTCCCCATTGGAGGAAAAAAAAACCCAGTATTTGAGCTATTGCTTTAAACAAAAAAAAAAGAGGGGTGGGGAATTGGCTTCCTCTCTCAATAAGAGTAGTTGCAGGAAGAAGAACCATCCTCTTCCTTCTGTCAGTTGATTTGCCTTCTTTCTATTGCCTTCTCCCATAACCTGCCAATGAAATGTTGGGGTGAGCCTCACTCAGATTCTGCAGCTGTTCTGGCCACATACCACTTGGAGTTGCAGGTGGAGTTTCCTATGATGGAATTCTCTTCCATACCAAAATAACCACCCACATTATCACCCCTGCAAGGAAACCAGCATGTCAGGGAGAAGAGCATTCATTCATTTAACTCCTGCAGCTTGTAGCCTGCAATGGTCCTTTCCAGACAGAGGTTTAACTCTGTGAAAATTTAGTCTTAGAATATTTGCCATAGTTGGATATACATGAGCAAATTATTTTGGTTCCATTTGTTGTGGAACTAGAGAGTGACTTAAGTCACCTGATTTATGTCCTGGCTTGGGTAGCCACAGTCTTTCCTGACCAGCACATGCTAGTGAACTGCAGAATTGATTTTCCTTCACTTACACTTATGGAAAAAATGCAGACCACAGAGCAGCAGAGCCACTGTTTGAACAAATGTGAAGCCATGGGGCTCTAATATTATGCAAAAATGTCTCCTGATGTCTCAGAACTCTTGCTTAAGGAGGAGACAAGGGAGATAGACAGCTTCTGAACCTTCTTTCCAAGTAATCTTGATAGGTGCTTTTTTATTTCCTCACAGCACACTCTCTCCTGTCCCTTTGTGAGGTGGAGGAGGACACACCTGAGCGGGTAACCCTTGGGCATGTTCATGTTCCTTTCTCCCTGTCCCTCCATTTGTGTGTCACCTTCTCATAGACTGTAGGAAGGGAAGATGGGAAGAGGCGACTGACGTTCAGGCAGACTCAGATGTGGGTTCAACACTCTGCCTGAATGTTTCTCATGAGATTTTCCTCTAAAGTGTGGTCCATCCACGTTTCCTGTTTCATGGTGACATGTATTGTTTGGAGGGCCAGCAGGCCAACCTTCTGTGTTCTCTTTGCCCTTCTGAGGTCATTTTCCCATTGATGTCTGCCTTATCCTTTGATTCCCTCTGTGCTGGCATATGTAGCATTCAAAGGCTTGTTGCTGCAGTGATCCATCATCCAGGCAGTGCAGCCAGCTGACACTTCGCATATTTTCTCTTCTTTTATTGCTTCAACTATTTACAACCCTATACCTCTCCATCCTGAGTCCTGCAGGCCCCATTTCAGGGCATAGCTCTCCAAAATGCCCTTCAGGGGTAGGACTGGGGTTGTGATCAACCAAGGATGTTAAGAGAAGGTACAGATCAGTAAGCTGAGAACACAGAGAGTATGAGGGAATGAGGCTAATTAGGAGGAATGATTAATTAGCAACAGAATTCTGGGGAAAGGACTTACACTGTAGTTTTCTCCACTTCAGTCTTTTTCTTCAGCAAAGTGAAAGCACAGGCTACTGAATGATAAAGCATTTGTGTGTATGACAACCAAACTGCACATACCATGGACTTCTATTCAGCTTTCCTTTGTCATAATGAAAAGCTGCTGCCAGAAGCTGCATGTTTTTATTATGTTGGGGGGTGGAATCATAAATTTTTTAAAAAAGTGAGCAGTGGGAAAAGATACATACAGTTCCATGGGACATTTGTAGCTCAGCCCTAGCCTTTGCTCAGCCCTGGAGCAAAGCATATGGCAGAAGTTGAAGTAATAGCAAGGTACAATAGTAGTTGAGAGCCACCGTGATGTAGTGGTTTGAGCATTGGGCTGTGACCCTGGAGACCAGGATTCAGTTCCCCACTTGGCCATGGAAACCCACTGGATGACATTGGGCACATCACACATACTCAGCCCTAGAAAACCCTGTGATAGTTTCGCCTTAGGGTTGCCATAAGTTGTAAGTGACTTGAAGGCACACAACAACAGCAGCAGCAGCAGCAACAGTCATCACAATAGTAGTAAGTGGTTCTGCAGTCTCTTGGGCAGATGCCATTGCAGTGGATTGATGAGTAAACTTGTCCTCCAGTGGATCATTACAAATGAAAGAGGAAGATATTGTGGGAGGGATGTGAAAAAGCTGAGAAGTTATACAGAACGGGAGGAGAACCACAGGTGACTCCAGTAGCAAGGATGTTAGGAACAGCCCTCGATTGCAGCATTCTGCTGTGTGTAGAGAAGAAGTGCCTTGCTGCACATGTCTTCTTAGTAGGAGAGATCATGGCCAGCGACAAGAGGCATCTCATCTTTGGAGCTGCATTCTTGTACCACTTCCATCTCGTTTACAAATGTCTGTTTTTGATGCTGAAAACACACTTTTCTGTCAAACACCCCAAAAATATGCCCTTTCCTTATTTGGAGAAATGAACTCTTGATGGAAGTGCAGCATCTTAAATCAGCCGCCTCAGCTACTTCCTTGTCCTCCTGTGTTTCTCATATTCCTAAGTAGAGATGTTTTCTCTAAACTTCTGTGTATAGGCACATTTATGCGCACAAGCATATAGTGCAATGCCACACTGTGAAAAGTCTGTTCATTGCATGAGTATTGATCTTTGTATTAAATATGACTGTGATGTATGCCATACATCTGTGCATGGTATGAAGAGAACAGACTTGCTTGCAGACATCTTGAGCACGAAGAAGGTGAGATGTCTTTGCATGATAGCTGTTCCACCCTTTGCATGTCCCAATGTGTTGTCATCTACTGTCAGGGGAACTCTTGACAGGTCAAAACTAACCATAACAATTTTTTATCTCTCTGTGTTATGGCTGATCATGGAGCTAAGGCCCCATATGATGGTTAGAATTTACGATCTGGTTAATCTCCAGCATTAAGGGTCATCATCACAGTTAACAAATGTTCTTTTTCAACATCATGCCTATCCTGTCTCCTTACAAATGGAAAGCACTGTAGATTTTTTGGGACTATGCCTAATAGGTTCAGGTATGGAATCATTTGCTGAAGTATTCTCTGGAGCAAAGTGTTCTTATCAAAGTTCAGGCTGTGTGGAGGGGCTGTGTAAAGGGAAAGAGACCACTGATCCAAGGCATTTGAGATTCAGTCTTTCTGGCAACAGAGAGTTGCAGGCAAGCAAAAGAAATAGCCTGCAAGTATAAGTATATGGCATTCAAAAGGACCAGAGTGGTGGTTGACATTCTCAGTATACTGAGATAGGAAGTTACAGTTCGAAACTAACCATATTTATACTCTGGCAGACATCCGCTGCTCTTTACAGTCCATGCCAAAACATGTGTCTTTGCATGTGTCTCGGGGGTGTTTTGCTTAAAAAGATAACTGTGCTTCTTTTTGTAAGTACTGTGTTAAAAATCATGCTTAATTGAAGTATTTTTGTATCCATGTGACACAAGCATTAACAGAACAGCTTTGTGTCTGAAAACAGGGGGCCATTTCTCTCTGATAGTTTGCAGAATCAGTTTGATGTCACTCCCGGTTATATTATGCATCTTTAGTTATGCATCCCTTGGTATAGCAAAATTAGATTACTTTGTGGCCTTTATCATATAGCCCTTTCTCCAGTCCAGCCTATAAAACCAAATGTAGGTTTTTTTGTTTTGTGTTTTTGTTTTAGCGGGGGTTGGGTCTATTATCACTTTTCTTCCATGCTAGTAATGTCACCACATGAAATGTTTGGGTGCAGAGATGCACACAGTTTTATAAGGCAACACTTTGTGGAAGCATCATTACTGGCTGGATTCAGATATAATGATATGTATCATGGTATATCTGTACAGCAGGTATGAGAAGAGTGCAGGCCACAGGCAGTCCTCAGCCCCTATAGGGCCAGCCCCAGGCTTGAGTATTAGGAGTGGAATTGTCCCCAAGTTGCCCAGCCTGCAAAAACCATTAAACACCCCCCCCCAAAAAAATGCAGCTTTGCCCTGACATCTCTATGGGACATTCAAGTTATAATTGCCTCGCACTGGCAGTATGGTTGCACATCCCTGTTCCAAAGGAGGTTGCTGAGATCAGCCTTATGCTACCCTCCTTTCCTCTAGCATGGCCCCAGAAAGAAATGTGAAACATGATTTTGAGGAACCAGTTAAAAACTGTGTCTGAATTCCAGACAGCGGTTAATCTTCACTACAGTTATAACTATATTTTACAAACCAAAGTTTGAAGTTAACCTAAGCTGAGTTAAATATTATTGCAGGTCATCCTGGGGATAGGGAGATGAGGAAGAATGCCACTCTTTCCTATTATTCCTCTGTGGCTTGTTTGCCTTGGGAAAAAGAAGGCAAAGAGAGCACTGAGTGGGACATTTTCTTCACTCTTCTTTTTTGTCTTGTCTGTCCATTTTCTTTCCTCTAACAGCATTTGTGAACCCTACATTTTTCTCAAAGTAGACCCATAAATGAGGATGCAGCACCTCAGAAGTTCATGTTTATTGATATTTGGTATGCTTTCTTGGTCTCAGCTGGTTTTGAGATTAATAGAATCATGATTTCCAACAGCTAATTTGTACAAATTAAGAACTCATTAGACTTGGATTAAAGAATTTTTGTGCCTGAGGTCTCCTACATCACTCTACTATGTATCTGATCCAAAAATTCTCAGCCAAATAGTTTACTTTCCAACTTGAGACCTAGTTGCTTGGATGTACATGTCTCATTATAAGCCTGGTACTGTGAAAAGGAAAAAGCAAAGGAGATAGGAAACAATAAAACTGGGGGAGAAGCAGAGTCTCAGAATGTTTTCTTTTAAAGGTGTTTTTATTCTGATTTCTGGAACAAATCCTTCTTTTTTTAACATCCTTAGACTCAAGTCTCTCCTTCATATCAGCTGCTAAAGGCACCAGGTTGAATTTGATTGAGATGAAAAGGTAGCACCTATTTACACCTCTTCAGTGAGACTGAAAACATGAAAACAAATTCACAAAATGCAAGATGGTTTGAAAGAGAGGTCTCTGCACCATTTCTTCTTTCACCTCTTCTAAACTGATTTGTTTCAAAGGCCTGCAAAACTTAATTAAACAGAGGTGACAGCAAGATAAAAGCATGTGTTTACCGCCATGGAACTGATGCCTTTCTTTAAAGCAGTGGTTGTCCACCTTTCGTCCTGTAAATGCTTTGGACTTCACCTCCCAGAATCCCTTACTGTTTAGCTATGTGGGGTTGGGCTTCTGGGAGTTGAAGGCCAAAACACCTAGAGGATCAAAGAGTTTGAGCCACTGCTTTAAAGTGATTACTTTGTCTCCTCCTTGAATCACAGGAGTTGCTCGGAGATGATTACTCATCTACATGGTATCTATGGGGAGGGGCTGCAAACAGAAAATCCTGCTCACATATATTAAATGGATAGTCATCTGGAAGCAGAGAAGAAATGAAATGATCAAAAACAATATTTTTCTCCTCACAAATAAAATCTTTCCCTTCTCCCCATTGAGGCTCTCCTGTAAGACTTCCCTTCATCTGCTTCCTTTTGCTGCAAAAATACTGTACACCATATCTGTAGCAAATGAATTCTGGCTTCTGTTGTTCATGATGCTACATGTAACTCCAGGGTCAAATCAGGGAAATGAAAATGATTTTAAAGCCTACAAAAAACTTTTTTGTTCTTTTTTAAAAAAACTAATTTCTAGTCTGCTCTGCTGTTGTGAAATTTTACTTCTGAAAGTTCCATGGATCCCAAAATCACAGCTTTTGCTTTATCCCTGTCCATTTATGGTCACCTAAAGGTTGCCCATGTCCTCTGACAGACTGTTGCATGTTGTTGTGTCTAGTAATAAATAAATAAATAAATTGAAATTGAAATTGAGATGGTTGTTTGAGAGAGGTTAGCTGGTGTGTTAATTACTCAGTTCTATCTTCTCTCCATCCCCACTTAGGAAAACATACCAGATGGTATCAGTAGGCCCTGCAATATAGGCTTCCTCTGCACTTCCTTTGATATCTCACCACTTCTGCTCTTTCTCTCCCCACCACAGCAAACAGAAAAATTGGCTGTGCTGTCACCTCGTTGTTAGCTTCAGAGCTGACCAAGGAAGATGCCCTTGGTGGAGGCGTGCCAAACAAAACTGCCAGAAAGGATGAGGATGGAGAAGGCCTTGCTGGAGAAGTACCTGATGAAGCCACCCAAGGGGCAAGCAGCCGTCAGAACTAGAGCTGAATGCCAAGGTGGGACTGAAGCCTTTGGCACAAGAGACATTTTACAGAGGAATTGAAACAACACTGAGTCACTTTGTAATCTTTTAAAATTTTTATTTTATTTTTCATGGGCACAAAGAATCAAATGATGCAATCAGTGTTGCCTTGCCCCTGCTAGGGCTGTTTTGCAACATCTCTTGGGCTTGTTGTTACCATATACATCTCACCTTGAATTTGCCATCTGCCTTTCTCAGAATCAGAACTGCAAAGCTTTTTGCTGAGCACGCGCCATGCTTGGAGCAAAGGTGACCAGTGGTCCTGTGTTGGCTCCGTTCCCTACAAGCAGGGGTAGGGGGAAGGAAACCAAGCAGAAGAGCCCGAAGGCAGTCCTGGACCTTTCTACACACGTCTCCCTGCACTGATGTTGCCAAAGCAGGAATGCAACAAACTGCCTTATCCAGGACTTTTTTTTTTTAAGCTGCCCTTACATGTGGGCAGCCTGGCATATCTCATAGGCCTCTCTTTTTTCAAAAAGCTCCCCTCCAGAATCCTTGTGGTCAGCATTGGTTCCCTTTGCACAATCCATACAAGGAAACTCCATCAGGCATCTTAGATGGCCTCCCTCCCTCCCTCCCTCCCTCCCACGCTCCCACCCACCCACCCTCCCACCTTGCATCCCCAGCTGCTGCGTTACGCAGCATCTGCTTTTCTGACTTGCTAGCCAGTGCTGGAAAAGAAAATGTCTCTTGGATCACAGTGTCACTGTAGTGTCAGGACTCTGCCTGAGCATGATGGAATATGTTCTCCTTTTTTCTCTGCGCTGAGTTGATTTTTGCTGCTCTGCTGTGCTGCTATTTCTATCTTTTTACATGAACTCTTCCTGCCACTGATGTGATGATAATGGCAACCCATTAAGAGGAGGTTGTGGCTTGTTCTGTGCTAACTAGCTGGAAGGGCAGCATGCTGCATCTACCTCTGCAAGCTTTTGAGCCAAGAGGAATAAAGTTTGTGGTTCTGCAGGGCACAGCCTCAGGGATGGGGCATCTCTTCTCTTTTTGCCTGAGCACAAGTGTTTACTGCAGCCAAAAGGAATGCATCCTGGGTTGTGATTCTCTGTTGTGTACTACTTATGCTGGACTTGCTACTGGAAGAATGTCTTCATTCATTGATTTGTGGCAAAATCCCTTGTGTAACTGAAGCACAATGTCTGGAAGCTGCCACCTTGGCCTCTAAGGCCTATTTGCTTTTGCAGGTGCCGTGCCATGCATACCAACATATCTAACCTCCATGTGGTGGTGGAAGAACAGTGAAGTTTCCAAAAGTGAGATATCACTTTTGCAAATGTATCTATTTTTCTATCAGATTTTGTTTTTAAAAGGAAGTTCAGTGAAGGTAAAATGAAGATATCTCAAATATCTCAAATACATGCATTTTCCTGGAATTCCTTCCTTGCACTGTTGTACCTTCTAACACCATTCACCTACAGGAGCCAGATTATCCAACCCCCAATATGCTTTTACAATTGGACCTCCTTTGTTTAGATTTCCAGGGCCACAGAAACTCCTCAGGTCTCAGAAGTCCTGTAACTTTGCCAACAGAATTCCTCTCCCATTACCATTATGGGTGTGACAGTTTCTAAGTCCTGCCTGTTCTGTCTTGGTAGGACAGGCTAGAAGTATCACTCTTCAGAGGTCTGGCAAGTGCCATCTCCCCCAGCAGTTTAGGCTGGATATAACTCAGTTTCCTTCATTCCTTGGGTCAGGTACTAACTGGAGTTCACAGCGGTAGCCACCTATTTGCTGAAGCATATTTTGCAATGCAAAATGGTTCTAGAGCAGCATAGTTTTGAAAAGTTACCTGTGCATGCACTCCTGTCTGCAGTCTTTTCAAATTTCCTGGGCATTTTAATTTACGAATGTCCATCATATAATTTGTTGGGATTGATAAGCTGTCTTCATGTGGAAGTGCTAACAACCTCAGGTGAATGTGGGAAGTGACAGAAAACTTGTGAAATACACTGCTAAGTACTGATGATCATTTGATGTGATCATCTGTCCCAATATGGGGAGATTTCTGTCTGTTGGACACTTGCAAAATGCATTATAGATTGTCAGCATTCATGTGTTGTCATTCACAATGCTTTGGGCATTGATGCATAAAAATACACATATATAAAAGCCTCAGATGGTCACATTACAGAGAGCACAAAATGGTGCAAAGCAGGAAAATGAACTGTTTAGATTTTTCAGGCCTGCCTCCACGGGGCTTCAGAGCTGCATCCATTCTTTCCCCTCTTGTTTTTGTAGAGTGACAGGCCCCAAGAGCCAGGGATGTACTTGCAGAACTAGTTTGGCATGCTCTGGGAAGGTCTGGACTCATTTCTACAACCTCACTTGCTCCCTCCCCCATTTGCCAGCTGAAACATGAGTTTTGAAACTGAGCTATTTCAAAAGGACTAATAGCACATGGTCAAAGAAGATTATTCCCATGAGTAATCCAAGATTTTGGGTGGGTCTAAAGTAAATCTCTGGATCTTGGCCAGAGCTACAAGCACTGTCAAGATGGGAGCAAAAAGAAGTAAGAAAGCAGAACTTTCCCCATCATGGTTGCAGCAACACCAAGAAAAAGGGGATCAGACTTGTCTTGCCCCCTTCATCTTGCTAAGCCAAAAAGGCATCCTCCTTCCTTTGACACATTTTGGGGAGGCCTGCACAAATAAGTGGAGGAGGGATAGGACTGTGCTGCCTCCTCTGGGACTGCTGATATCCTGTGTCAACATGATCACAGTTCTCACTGTATGTAATCATCCATGTCATTCACATGTGACGATGGCTGGGGAAAGTTTATCTGCTGCTTAAGGGCATCGCCTGCATTCGATACCTGTCCTGTGTTTGTATTTCTCTGTCTCCCGTTTTTGTCCCCTTTCCTTTCTCTCCTTGTTACATCTCCCATCCCTCTTGTCTTTCACTTTCTCTGCCCATCTCCCGTTTTCCATCCTCTGTAACCACAGATAAAACAGCCACATAAGCACTGTCTTCCTCCAACCACACATACATACGCACAAAGCATACCACCATTTCATCCTTATCTCCCTGCCTTTCTCTCTCTCGCTGTCTTTCCCTTTCCTACTTGAGTTGGCTGAAGCACAGTTTCACCTCCACCTCTGCAGTCCCCAGGTGAGTTTTAATTTTTCCTCTTGGTGAATGGCCTGGCACATTCATTTTAATGGAACACTATATCAGGCTGTATTTAGGGACCCCGCACTCAGCAAAATCGGACTGCTGTTTAAGTTACTGCCTTTGTTGTGCAGAACTTGGTTTCCCCCAGGTGATGGGGTTGCCAGTTTCACCAGGGGAGAGAATTGCGCACACTCAGTAGTAGGTGTTCTTATAGTTTATGCTTTCCTCCACAGTAATGGAAAGAAGAATAAGGAGCTGCACCACTGATACAGCAATACACCAGGCTCAGTAGAATCAGGTACTGCAGGCAGATTCAGTCTTGGCAAAAGCAGCCTCCCTTAAGGTTCCATTACAGTGACCAGCTGCATTCAGTCCTGCCAAAAAGGTAGCTGTGTTTGAGAAGACAGTAGCCTTGACCCTGTCCCTAGACACTGATGGTCATGGGAATGGTCACGTCTTGCTTCCCATTATTGCCTCCATATTCAGCCATTAATTTTCTTCCCTAGGTAAAGACACAACCATCATACAGAAGAAAATAGATGGATCTGTTTAGGGAATTTGCACCTATACATCATCTCTCTCTCTGCCTCTGACACTGAGATACCACTGCCATTGGTAGCACAGAAATGGATCTGCGCCCGTAAAAACAGTGCCTGAATGCATCCCTTCCCTGAAAAAAATATGCAGCAGCACTTTTGAGAAGCAAAATTTGGTCCGTGACCCAGATGTTAATGTTCAACAATATCTGGGGCAGGTTTAATTTCCCTACATGTAGCCTCAGTTTGCTTCTGTTTGCTTAGACAGTTCTTTTCATTGCTTTTATTGAGAAAAATGTTCAGCATCTTTCTCCCTAACTCCCCCTTTTTGTCTTTGGCTTGATTTTCAACTGACTTGATAACGTCACTCCGCACAGCTGAGTTGGAGGTAGAAATTCTTCCATGGGGTGGAGGGGGAGTCAGCAAACTCCACGGCTACCTTTCTTATGGTCTTCCTGGTCACCTGCATGGGAAGAAGGTCCCATCTTGTCTCATTCTGGGGAACTGTTCCTTCATGTGGACTGGAATGAATTGTACAAAGGCTGAACTGCCAAATAGTCACCTCCTTCCCATTCAGTTTTGAATCACCATTTCTACAACAGCAGTAGAAATATGCTGGTCTCCTCCCTCCTTTCTCTGGATGTGAAGACAGCAGAATCAAAGCAGAAGGGGAGTAATGTCAGATGGTTGAGGCAGACCCAGGAGAGTGTAGTGGCAAGGAAGATAAACTGTAGACTGTAAACTGTAGATTTCTGCCTTTCTGTTCTGCAGTGAAAAACATTGTCCTGCTTCTTTCATTGGCAGTATGACAACAAGTAGGTAGGACTGTGACCAAGATGCTTTTATTTGTGTAGACACAGACCAGTAGATTACATTGATCTGGTGCCACTGAGAGTTTCCTCCTCCTCTGGGGAAGTATGGACAGATTTATGTCTCCATTGCAGCTGTTCTGCTTCTGGAGACTCTTAATGCACAAAAAGCCACGTGATTAGACCTCTCGTCTCTAGTCAAGTCTAGTGACCTGGACAGGCATCTGTTCTATATCAGCCTAACCATGGTCTCAAAGTTTTGCATTCCCCCATAAGACTCTTCCCCATCCTTTTCAAAAGGTTGAAACTTAAAGGCTGTGCTTCTAAAGAAACTCCTTCCCAACAGAGAGAGGTGAAATTGTCTGCTATGGATTACCTATCATTTCTTGTTGGGGACTGGGTGGTGGTTTCTGTGCAGCAGGTTAAAAATCGCCTCCAGGTCCTTCCAGGACACTGACAGTGGTGGAGCAGGCATTTTTTGTAATTCTCCCTCTCTCTCAATCTCTCTCTCAATCTCTCTCTCCCTCTCCCCCAAGCCAATGGTGTGCCACTGGGATTTTTCAACTTTTTATTTTTTTATTGTAAAATACCTTTTATTATCTTTCATAAGAGGTACAAATTACAGTTCATAGCGTATGATGCCCTTCCCTCAAAGCAAAGTTGTGACACTGGGATCTTTGTAACTTTTATTTTTAATGAAATTCTGTTAAGTTATATTTCATAAGAAAAAAATTATAATTGATAGTATATTGGGTGTTTGGGGTGTTATATCTAATTTTGTTCAGAACTATTAATAAAAAAAATTGCTTCCCATGTCTTTTTAAAAATTTTATCTAATAGTGCTGTGGGAGCCCTGTGTTGATGTAATCCAAAGAATTCAGGGGAGATCCTGTTGGGTCACCCTGCCACCAACACACCTAGCCATCATAGCCCTACTGTTTGTACATTTGGTGCATGTTAATGGCACAATTAGAGCCAGCATAGAGTAGAGCACTGGGCTACCACCCTGGGGGCTGGGGTTCGATCCCCCGCTCAGCCATGGAAACCCACTGGGCGACCTTGGGCGCATCACACACACTCAACCCCAGAAAACCCTGCCTTAGAGTCACCTTAAATCAGAAATGACTAGAAGGCACACAACAACAAGAACGTCAGAATTATTCACACATGCAAGTAATCTCTACACAGGTAATCCGTGGTCATTTGTTTTGGAACGTCAGTTTAAACAATGGCAATGTCCCCATGGAATGACAATCTAGCATTCTGCAAAACGCTGGCCTGTTGTGGCCTGGCAGTATGCTTATGGATATCGACTGATTGCTCCCGCTTGCAGTGGGAATGGCTAACCACATCCCTGTACCTGTGGGTTGGTTGTTGTGAGGTTTGACCCTGGGAGTCTGGCCTTTTTTTTTTCTTTCCTGAAAAGCTATAATAATAAATGTAGAAGAAACCACAGGTTATGCCTCTGGGTTGCTGATGCAGAGACAAGCCAACATGCCATGACCTGATAGGTTCAGACAATATGATACATGATAAACCACAGATAGAAGGTCTGTCGTTGCTTGCAGATTGGCCAATGGGCACAAGCATGTTAGCCCATCCACAACAATCCAGAATTCTGTCCAGTACAGTTCTCTGAACAGTTTGTGTGTGTCCTGGAAATACTGAAGGGCATAACGTAGACTGGCCTTTTAGATGTGTGACCAGAACTCCTGCCACGTTCCCTCAAAATTGCTGCAAAAACTGCACTGCGGACAAAAAGAATAAGCTCAGGGTGCCTGAGAACAAGCAAAGAGAGAGCCTCAAATTTGTCATGGATCCATGTAGCTTTCTATATTTTCCTTTGATGTATGCTGTTTTACAAAAGCAAGAATTAGACCCAGATTTCTGAAAACTATGTAGATGGTTTCGAGCACAGAAATCTTTATTTCCTCCTGAAAATGGTTTTCCAACATGGTGGAAGAGTGCCACAATAATTAAACCAATTTATTTGGAGTTATGTATACAGAGAGATCAAAAAGGAAGAGTTGGTCTTAAATTGATGAAAACTGGACAGCTAATGCCATAGGCCTTCCTGAGGAGGAGGAGGAGGAGGAGGAGGAGGAAGGAATTATTATTCCTCCTGCTTCCTGCCCCTAAAACAGGAATTTAAGGTGACTTACAAATTAAAACCAATACTGTGTAGGTAAAACAATAAAATGTAATTAAACTGTCAATAACACTGAGCATAATAAAAAGTCACTTAAAGAGTGCAATTAAAAGCAGTACTGCACCTTATTAAAAGTCCTATAGAATATTCATTTTCAGAAGTGCTTACCTTCTCATTTGCAATAGTCCTTAGCATTGCAGACTGTGTCCTCTAGAGGGCTCTGTTAGAAGTCTGTAGTAGTTGATGGCACTGAGCAGAGCAATTGAGAAATTAGCACTGCGCATAAAGCAACCTGAATATACCACAAAGCTGGGGTGTCTAAAGCACCTGAAGCTATGATATAGTGATTTACGAATGCTAATTGATAAGCTAAGCTTGTGAATGCTTAGAATGCATAACACAAAATATTGTGTTATGGTCAGAAATCACATTTACAGTAGAAGAAAGTATTTATCTGATGCCAGTGTAAAGTGCTGGCTTGGTAGGATAACAAAAACGTAGAAAATATAGACCTTTGCTTACTAAACGTGATGCTTAGCCCTACCCTACAGGCTGATTTTGGGATCAAAATCCTCCTCAGCTGTTTCCTTACCTGCTGAGTAAAAAATGGGGGGTCTATCAGAAAGAAGCACAGCTTAGTTAGGGGGGACAATTTTGGCCAGTGTGGAATCACACATGTAGACACACACCCTTACAATCAAATTCACAACCTCCTCCAGTTTCACTTATGTTATAGCGATAATGGTGGAGAAATAATGCACCAGAATGAAGCAAAGCTCATTGACAAACAAGACTGGCCCAGTCTAGCTGTCTAGGCAAGGACGTATTTCAAGGGGAGAAGCACGGGGTTGGGGGGAGCTGTCGGACATTGCCCAGTCATTGCAGTTTTGCTGCAATTTATAAGCGCTAAAAGACTGGGTAGAAAAATAACAAAGTAATTGTGAGGGTTTGCTGAACAGGACAAGAGTGGCTATGCTACCCCACCCCACCCCAGTTGTCTTTCTGCTCACAAGCAAATACTTTTTTTTATTTAGGTGGGCTTTCGACAACTGACGTCACTTGCTGCAGAAGGGGCTTTTGACAGGATATGGGATACTTTACTTTTCCTTTAGTGCCCCATTTCAATTTGTGTTGTAAAATGTTTGTGCTTGTATTCGCTTCGTTTTACTCGCTTTAGCTCTGCTTGAGTGCCTCTCACCAGAGAAAGATGGGGTATCGGTTGAACAAGCAGACAAAGAGCCCCCTGTCTTATATGTCACTGCACCCATCACAAACGCACTTCCTAAAAGAGGGACACTAAGTCTGTCCGCACATCTGGAGATGGCACAATTCGCACTTAAAAAGCTGGCCTTTCTGCTGCTTATGAAAAGACAGAAGAGCGGCAGGAAAAACACGGGGAGGAAAGGACTGGATAGTGATGTCATGAAGATGTCCTGTTGAATAGGGTGTGAACAAAGCATGGAAGTTCCACAATAAACACTTTTGTATGGAAGAGTCCCAGATGACTCAGTGCAGACATGCTGTAAGGGATCTGAAGAAACAGCTCATAGAGCTGAAGTAAGAGAACTTTGTGCCTGGTCTGAATAAGGGATCTCTGGATGTGCCGAGGCCTTTCAGATCAAGGGGGCTGGGTATTGGTACAGTGCTGTGGGGGGGGGGTTACTAGGGAGCTGAACTGATGTGCTCAGTCCAACTGGTTTACAGTGGTCTTTTTTTAAAACAAACAGTGGACCAGTGTTCTCTGTAACTATTCCCGATAGGAAGAATAATAAGGCAAGTGAAAAGCAATTTGGGTTTTTTGTTTCCATATTTAACGATTATCTGCCCTAGTTTTACTCTCCTTGCTCACGTAAAGCAGTCTTGCCACATCACGAATACATATATGGGGCTCAATCACAGCAGCTCCCTCCCCAGTGGATCCGTTGGGGCGGTCCAGCTGTCTCTCTCCTCTCTGGTCCGGGGGAATTTAGCTGATTCTCCTGACAAGACGTGGGCTCCCAGGAGTGCACTGAGGAAACCCTCGGGGCCAGGGCTCTGGGTGTCCAGCTCACAGCCAGGATTAAGTCTTTCTTCATTCTGACATCATAATAATAATAATAACGGGGGGGAAAAACTTCTGAAAATTGCAGACCTCTTCTTCCTTCCCAGCATGATTTCCTATGGATTCTAAAATAGATTTTGTCTCCTGTCAGCAAGAGCAAACCCAGGTGCATCCAGAGGAAACAGCTCAGCCTCTGAAGAACATTTGTAGCAAACAACACAGAGGCCCAGAGCCAAGAACCACCTTCATTTTCCGGTGGGATATTTTTGGTTCCTTTACACAAGCCAGGCCTGGCTGTGACATGGGCTGTATTTCAGACAGCAGGCTGAGAGGGATTGTGAAATCTTGCGGGGAATTATCAGTCATCCTTCCTGGCTAGTGCTGTAGAAGCTTCTCTGAATTATTGATATGTTGTTACCTACTGTGAGTGCAAGCATTATCCTCTGACAGCTCGTGCTTCTGTCTTCCACAGGATTATAAAAGACGAAGGAGAAGAAGCGAGGAGGCTAGACAAAAGCACATCCCCTTTTCACTAAGAGCTAATGTGGGAACTGTGTCTTTATGCAAACAAGGCACCAGCAGAGGGTGCCAACGAGTGACTGGCACAAAGTGGCCTAGGTCCCAAAAGTGAGATCTGACCGGCTCAAACAGCAACTGGTCCCACGGAGAATGGATTTGTCCTGATAAAGAATGTTAACGTCTTAGGGGGAACAGCAGACGAGAGAAGCCATTAATGAGTGGCAAGGAACCACCAGAGGGCAGACTGTTCTGTCCCTTTTGGCAGAAGAGGAGCAGCAGGCAGACACAGGGCAGGGCCGGGCCGTGCTCTCTACTGGTGCAGGAGGAGGAGGAGGAATTTTCAAACAAGCCCCCTCCATGGGCATTACTTTTATTGCTCCCACAACCGTATGCCTACTTGCCACCTCCTCTCCTGTAGCAAAAAAGCGACCCTGGTTTTCTTTGTCTCTGTTTGCATCCTGATGGCTTTCCGGGAGCTCCCGTGAGGAGAGACACAGTGTGGAGCATCTACTCGCTGCAGGGCATTTGTGTCCTGATCGTTCCAACCATCCCTCCTCGTTCTTTCCATGTACGCCAGCCTCACCCAGTCATGACGAAGTCCTGGGTGTACAAAATTAGTGGTGACTAACTCTTGCTCACCCTGCTTGTCTGACGTGCGTGCCGGCACACACCACTCTTTCGGTGCCTCTTACACTCTCTTTTTGTTCTCCCACACCACCACCACGTGTCACTTCGAGCTAGGGAAGGGGCTGGAAAGGGCACAGCCTCTGTGGTTTTTACAGACTTCCACATTTTGCTTCAGCCAGCAGGAGCACCCCAAGCACATCCACTATTTTCCCGCACACCAAATCTGACTTAAAGGGGTCTGGCATGGCGTTGCTCCCTGTTTTAAAACCTCAGGCTTTTCCACTCCACATCTCCAGCAGACTTGCCAGAGAAAATTGCCGGTGGTTCTTTTTCTTGGTCTCCAGTCATCTTTAAGGGATTCTGCTCCTGCGGAGATCCAGTTTCAGAGAGCGTCGGCCAGGGAAATGGTGCTGGCCTTCCTCCCCCCCTCCTCCTAGACTCCCTGGCTTCCCAAGAGAAGGGGTTCCCTTTAGTGTGCATGTCCTGCAGAATGTGACTGACACAAGTGCCTTTTCTAACTAAAAGAGCTGTGTTTGTGTCAGCTTCAGAGAACTTTTTTGTTCTGGGAAAGTTTTTGCTCCCCATCGATGCATTATTCAAGTTTTCTCCGTCACCACCTCCTCCTCCTCTGCCTCTTCCTTTTCTTTCTTTTCTATGCTCTTCGTTAATTTTTCTCTGCAGGGACCATTTCCTCGTTTTTATTTGCTCTAGAGCGCTCATTCTGCCTCATTCAGGAAGGCTCTCCCTTTGAAGATGCTGCAGCTGAGCGATCCCTACCATTGAAACCCCACCGTGGGCACTTTCCCACTCCCACCCTCCTCTTTTTCGGGCCTGTGTCAGAAACACAAGGCAGACAGCTACCATCGTTGCCTCAAAATTACTAAGCAGGCCTGTCGAAACGGGTTCTTGAGGTGTTATAGGCCATTTCCACACTAGACGGTTATAGCGCTATGATTCCACTTGCAACATCCTATGGAATCCTGGGGTTTGCAGTTTCGGGAGGGGCCGCTCGGCCCCTCCCGAAACTGCAAACCCCAGGATTCCATAGGATGTTGCAAGTGGAATCATAGCGCTATAACCGTCTAGTGAGGAAATGGCTATAGTCTCTTGTTGGAAAAGGACTCAGCAGCTTTTCTTGCTCCTCCTCAGTCTCTGATGGTTTTACCACTGGCCTCTTGGCATCTCTTCCACTTCCACCTACAACTAGGGTTCCGTCCTCTAATGGGGAAGTATGTAGCTTCTATCCCTTTAGTCCTGAGACATGCACTTCAGCAATAGTCTTCGAAGGATTATAGCTGTATCTCTGTCTATATCTATATCTATCATCTATATCTCTGCAGCCATCTGAGCTTGCTTCTTCCCACACCCAATTGTTTGCTGAGACGTAGGGAACCCATGCTATAGAGTAGGGATGGGACGAATCCAGAATTTTCTGAATCCCTGGAAGGTTCTGGGAATCCACGAATCTTGAATCTTTTGAATCCTTTTTTTAAAAAGGGTTTAGAAAACAAGGGAAGGAAGGATAATCTTGGCCAAGACACACTCTCTCAGCCTTAGCAGAAGCCTAGGCAAATGCAAACCTCCCTTTGAAGAAATCTGGTTGTCATAGTTTTGCCTCAGGATCTCCCCAGATTGAAAATGACATGAAGGCCCTTTCGACACAGGCAGGAAAATGTGGATTAATCCCACATTTTCCTGCCTGTGTAAGCAGGGCCACATACTACAGTACAGAGATAATCCAGGTCAAAAGTGGGTTTTCTTTGCGTAGGTCCTTATGCCATCGTGGAGTTTGTAATTTGATGATGCACCAGCACACTTTGGCAGAGAAGGCTGTGACACCTTGTAAAACTACAAACCCCAGAATTGCATATGAAAGAGCTCTGCAAGGGAGCTATGCAAAGGAATCTTTCAGCTGTCCTTGAAATCTCAAGAAGCCTATACCTTCCAGTCAGGTGCTGAACTTAAATATGAAATGTTCAATTTAAATATCTTAGAATACAATCCCAGATGTAATTTCTGAAATTGTTAGCAAAGGCCATTATTACTCTAAGGCAAAAACTCACCTGCGTGCCATCTCCCCTTGTGTGTCTGGTCTCCCAGGTTTTCAGGCATCCAGGTCTCCCAACAAACTATTTGGTTGGTGGATTTGAAAGATTCAGTTTGTCTATTTTAGCACAGGGATTCGCATTCGTGAATCTCGAATCCTTGCAGAAGATTCAAGGATTTGGTTGGCCCATCCCTACTATAGAGAGTCCTGGGGATGCTTTCTAAAATCTTCCATGAAGTTTGAGTAATGCTTTAAGCTCACAGTTGTTCCAAAAGGTGAGCTGTGGGGGGGGGGGGCAGGGGTCTGATATGCCCAATAGAGAGTTTCCACTCTACTATAGCTCAGTTCCCTGTGCTATACGTGTAAGGACACGATTGTGACAGTGAGTTTTTTGAGCCAGAATATGAGCGGAGAAGTAAGTTTTAGTCAATTGGCTGGTGTGGAATTTCTCTCAGGTGGGTTGTAAAATGCAAAAGAACTATTTTATCCTCCCCCCCTTTTTTTTTAAAAAAAAAGCCTGTGCCTATTCAAAGAATTTTCACTCTGATGGCTTTTTAAAAATCGTTTTAACAGTCGTAACAATAACATTATTCATAAAACCTAGGAAAAGCCTAGTGTAGCTGTTCAGCTTATAGAGAATCCACCCTCCAAAAGGATGGGGGCTTAGGGAGAGCTGGAAGTGGGTCCACCACGGTGTCGCGTGGCCACGAACTCACAGAAAGATCCTCAGGCGCAGGAATGCAGCCGCTGGGGTTCTTGGCAAAGGTAAGGACCCAGACAGGCCGTTCTGGAGGGCTTGCTACAAGCCATTTTAGTTACGCTGAATCCAAAGCAATTTCTTCGGCTTCAGCGGAGGGAGGAAATCCCAAGTAGAAAGTAGGAATTCACAAGTAGGAAGACCAGGGAAGAGCCACCTTGCCCGCCTCCTGTTCTGACCGGTGAGAGGCAGAAGGGAACACGACGCTACGGTGCCTATTTTCTCTCCAGGGTGCGGAGTGCTGCTTTCCCACAGTTATTAGTAAAATTTCCCTCCATTTGTCTACGTATTCTGCCTGGAGAACAAGAGAACACTGTTCCACTTTAAGCAGCTGGAACCCTTCTTCCGTCATTCATCCAGCGCCTCTAGGACAAGACGGAGAAAAGCAGCAGCCCTTTCTTCACCAGTGTTCCTTGGTTTTTGTTTCTAAAGAGAATTCGAAACCTTTCCCCCCGCAGCGCCACTTTCACTTCACACAGTCCCCTTCCGCACTAGAGTGTTATAGCGCTATGATTCCACTTCCAACCTCCTATGGAATCCTGGGGTTTGCAGTTTAGGGAGGGGCCTGAGGCTGCACGCCCCAGGATTCCGGAGAACGTTGAAAGTGGAGTCACAGCGCTATAACACTCTAGTGCGGAAGTGGCCACCGTCATAGCACTGTGATGCGACCCCACTTTCCGTGGAACATTAGAAGGGATTTCTTGACCGTCGGAGCTGTGCCACATTGGAACCAATTGCCCAGAGCAGCGGTGGGGTCCCCTTCTCTGGGTGTCTCCAGAAAGAGTCGGGACAGCCGGCAGCTGGGGACAGTTTAGCCGGAGATCCTGCACGGAGCAGGGGCTTGGACTAGACGGCCCACGAGGCCCCTTCCAACGCCGTGACCCTATGGCAGCATCCTGCGGAATCCGGAGGTTGCAGCCTTTTCGGCCAGGGGGCTCCTCTGCTGCCTCTGGCCAAACTACAAACCCCGGGACGCCAAAGGATCCAGCCACGCCAGCTGGAGTGGAGTCAGAGGCCGTTTCCGCACTAGACTGTTATAGCGCTGCTGTTCCGCTTGCAACATCCTCTGGAATCCTGGGCTTTGCAGTTTAGGGAGGGTATTCTACAGAATACGCCCTTCAAGGGCAGTATCTAAGTGCCTTTTTTGCAGAAGGAGACCTTCTTTTCCCTCAGTCCCGCCCGAGATACGGAGCTACTCCTACTCCTGCCCCTCCCCCCCCAACACGTGTCTCCCTTCTGGCTGCCTTTGTTTCTGAGGGAGAGGACCGCCGCTGGCCCGTTGCTCTGGAAACCGAACCACGTGTTTTCGGCCGCCTGCTTTCCCTCCGTCCGCCAGCAGGGGTCCCCGCCTCACAATAGGTCCGGCGACAAACTGAGGGGGGAGGCGGCGCGGTCGCTGTGGCGGCGCCTTCCTGGGCTGGCGGAGGGATTTCTCAATCGACCCCCCCACCCCCGTCACAAGGAGACAAACCACAGAACAACAACAACAACTGGCTGCTTTGGCTGGCAGCTGGTTTGCGCTGTAAAGGGCCTTCCCGAAACTGCAAACCCCAGGTTTCCGTACGGTGTTGAAAGTGGAATAATAGCGCTATAGCAGTCCAATGCGGAAATGGCACAGTTCCAGCTATGGAAAGTGCCACCGTTGCATAGCTGGACGGATTTTGAGCAGGAAGGGGGGGGGCAATCGGGAGGCATCTTTCTTTCTTCGTCTCTTTCGTGCGCCAGCTGAAGGATAGGATCCTGGCCAGTCCTAAAAACGAGAAGCACTGTGGCTGCAGAGAATCTCTCTGTCTTTTGCTGCCACAGAAAGGGTGATGCTTTAAAAGACAGTTCACCTGAGCATGTGAAGAGTGCCTTCACTTGATAATACATTCTCTTTGGCCCTGATTAGGAAAGAGGCTGTCCTATAGCTTTCATAGGCATGGATCTGGAAGTGTCAGGGGGCAGCAAAAGGGGAGTATTTATGGGGAAAGAGACCGACATGGGGACGGTTAAGGTCCCTTCTTTGCTGTGAAGCCTCACCACGACCACAAAGCCATGGATCCATTGGGAAAGGAGCCTTTACTCTCTTTTTGTGTGGCTGCAGGACTTTGGCTCTCGGCTGCGTGTCATGCAGGTGAAGCACTTGGTGGGAAGTCCCCACTATTCCCTGGTGAATGGTTCTTATGTCCAGCAGGAAATGCCTTTATTACATTTCATTTTTATTTTTTCCTATTTGCTCAGCGTTCCCAACTTCTCCCTCTCCAGCTGTGTTGCATTATGGTTTCCTTTCTCGGTCGCAAGCCTGAAACGGCTCCAAGTTCTTGATTAAAGAGAAGAGACAAGTCATAACAGTGTTTGCGTTAAATGTGAGCTGCACAAGCTGCTTTGATTTTAGCTTTCAGAGGGGAGAACTTTACAGTTCATACTGAGCCATCTTACTCAGCGGTAACAGCCTGCAGTGCAAAGGCTTGGTCATTTTCCGCTTCAGAAAATGTTAGTCCTGGACCCAGAAAGTCCTTAGCTCTGGAGCATGTAAAGAAGAGAGTTCCTCACATCACAGAGTGAATTTCTATGACGTCTGACCAACACCAACAAGCACCGCACCGGTGGGATTTTAAGTCAAGGCTTCTAGTAGAGAAGATGCAGTTTCCAGATAGGTGTAATTCCCATCATTTTTAGAAAATAATCATCTCCAGTTGCTCCTAACGGTGCTATTGACAGACCATTAATTCAGTTCAGTAATATATTCTCCCCTGTCTGCCGCTGGAATTATCCTCAGTGGTTGACACTGATGGGCCTCTGTTGAATACCAGCTGGGCACTTGCATCTGTTGTGGTTTTGGGAGCCAGTGATATGTTTCTCTTTGCTGAATGCTGCAGCTCAGTCTCCAATTGCTGCTGAGCAAATCTCACCTCTTTGCAGCAGCTTGGCACTTGACAGTCCTCGCTAAGAGCAAAACTTTCTTCTTGCATGCTGGAAGGCAAAGGTCATTCTGGCAGCACTGTGCACATGTAGCAGCGCAAACACATAGGTTATTATTTTCCTCCAAAGAGGTAATCCCTTGCTATGAGAATATCAGTTTGCCATAGTCTATACACAGTGGTCCCCTTTGTCACAATAACCTCTTGTTTTTCAACTCAGGATGTGGGCATTTTGAAAGTAGTGGAGAAGCAGTCATGAATTTTGGCACCTAGCGATTTTTCCAGACTTTGGGCAGACCGAGACAGAGTAGGTACGCAGCCTCTGTGCTACTGTGTGTCGTGCTCTATTTTTAATTAAATGTGTTTAATTATATTTGTATATACAGGTATACCTTGTTTTACACAGTAGTTGTGTTCCTAGGCTTAACTTCTTTAACAGAGACCTTGGTACCCAAAGCATAAATAACATGGAAAGAATAAAGATTTAAAGTTTCTACACTACAAAAAACAAGAGCAATTCAACATGTTTCTGCAAACCTTTTATTCAAAACTAACATTATGCAGATATGAAATAACCAAGTCAGGTATAAGTAAGCAAAAACAATTTGAATCTTCTAGAAACTACTCGAAAATTTCCATAATACATCCCAGCATGATTTTTTTCTTCCAATGGCCACCACTTTTGTTATGATTTTGTTGGCAAAACTTACAGATCTATGCTTTTTTTCAACAAGCCAGGGCAGCTGGTGAGGTAGGGTAATTTGTGTTCCCCTTTTCTTTCTGTTTGCTCTTCATGCATACTCTTTAAGTGACTCTGGAGGCAGCTGTTTGCCTTGCCTGTTGTACCTAAGCAGACACAGTGACAGTAAGTGGAATCCCGTTTTTTCCCAGGTCAAGCTTTATTGCATCATGTTCTGCAGACATGCTGCTAAAGCCCATTCTGTCTTTCTCCACCCTCCTTCACAATCCTCTAAACGCCAATGCTGCAAAAAACTTGCAGCTAAACAGAAGACATGAAAAGGTGGGGCTGGGCTGGGCTCCCATAAAAAGACTAAAAATTTCTTTGTCAGAGGCTTTGTTAATTGATGTATGCTTGTATTATTTTAAAATAGCACATGCAAACCTTGCCCTCCCTTTTTCATTATTCATCAGTGCCAATCCTATGTTGCCCTGTATTCCAGGAAATTTTAATAAATGACTGTCAATGAAAACATCTGTGTTAATCCTGTTTCCCAAGTTAAAAATGTATTCAAAATGTTCAACATATTTTTGCACTGTAGGAAAAAAAACCAGTTTTAGGTGTTTACCTCAGTAGAAGTTTTACATTGTCAAAAATGGATTCTGTGGTGTAAAGTACTTTTATTGGGACCCTGAAAACCAGTATCCAACTATTGTGAAGTTAAATGTCTTAAATGTCTTAAAATTACTGAATTGCTGTTTGGAAGCAGCCGTGTCTAGGTTAACAACTTTTCTCCATAAATTAGGGAGGACCACCCCAGCCCAATTTATTTCCTGCCCTTTTAAGGTAGCTGAAATAATTGTGTGACTTTTGCCTCTTTAAAACTTCATGAAACCATACTATGTTGTCTAACAAACTTACAGATCAAATAACAAAAATAAAAGGATTCCAGCCTGTAATCTCTGGCCTGTCAGTTTTTATATTTAAGTTCTCCAAGTGTGTGCAGACTCATTTGCATGATTAACAAATCTTTGGCCCTTACCTCACGATGTTGCCATCCCAGCATGGCAACACATTGCTGTCAGTCTAGGCTGCATGCCATTGCATAACGTTGTTGCAGTCCCACTCCTGTCACATCCCCCGTTCCAGTAGCAGAAGCAGTATCAAGCACTTCCTTTCACAGTGCAGTGCAGGAAGAGGCCGGCTGTACTGCAGAAGGAAGGAGGCATGTCCTGAATGCTACCCATGCGCCGGCAGCTGACCAGGTGTGGTGGGGAGCATTCAGGTCCTAATCGTATTCCGACAATAGCGCTGCCAGGATGGGATCCAGACATTGCGCAATTGGAGCATCGTGTGATAAGAGTCCTTGTTAATTGTATAAATCACTAATATGGATTGAACACTCATAGAATCATAGAATCATAGAAATGTAGAGTTGGAAGAGACCACACAGGCCATCCAGTCCAACTCCCTGCCATGCAGGAACACCCTCAAAGCACTCCCGACAGATGGCCATCCAGCCTCTGCTTAAAAAAAGGAGACTCCACCACACTCCGAGGCAGCATATTCCACTGCTGAACAGCCCTGACCGTCAGGAAGTCCTTCCTGAGGTTCAGGTAGAATCTCCTTTCCTGCAGCTTGAATCCATTGCTCCTTGTCCTGGTCTCTGGAGCAGCAGAAAACAAGCCCACTCCCTCCTCTACATGGCATTCCTTCAGATATTTAAACATGGCTATCATGTCCCCTCTTAACCTTCTCTTCTGCAGACTGAACATACCCAGCTCTCTAAGTCTGTCCTCATAGGGCATGGCTTCCAGGCCCCGCACCATTTTGGTCGCCCTCCTCTGGACTTGTTCCAGCTTGACCATGTCCTTCTTGAATTGGGGTGCCCAGAACTGGACACACTATTCAAGATGAGGTCTAACCAAAGCAGAGTAGAGTGGTACCAGTACCTCCCTCGATCTAGACACCATACTCCTATTGATGCAACCGAGAATTGCATTGGCTTTCTTGGCTGCCGCATCACACTGCTGACTCATGTTCAGCTTGTGGTCTATTAAGACTCCTAGATCCCTTTCACATGTACTGCCATCCAGCCACGTGTCCCCCATCCTATATTTCTGTATTCCATTTTTTCTACCTAAGTGTAGGACCTTACATTTCTTTCTGTTGAATTTCATTTTGTTAGCCTTGGCCCAGCTCTCCAATCTGTCCAGGTCATTTTGAATTGTGATCCTGTCCTCTGGCATATTAGCAACCCCTCCCAATTTGGTGTCATCTGCAAATTTGAGGAGCATGCCCTCTATTCCTTCATCCAAGTCATTGATGAAGATATTGAACAGCACTGGGCCCAGGACAGAGCCCTGTGGCACTCTGCCAGTCACTTCTCTCCAGGATGAAATGCAGCCATTGGTGAGCCCCCTTTGGGAATGGTCAGTCAACCAGTTACAGATCCACCTGACAGTAGTGCTGTCCAGCCCACATTTTACTAGCTTCTTTGTAAGAATGTCATGTGGAACTTTGTCAAAGGCCTTACTGAAATCGAGATATGCTACATCCACAGCATTCCCTTCATCTATCAAGCTAGTAACTCTTGTCATAAAAAGAGATAAGATTAGTCTGGCATGACTTATTTTTGAGAAATCCATGTTGACTTCTCGTGATTACCGCTTTGCTTTCTAAATGATTAGAAACTGACTGCTTAATGATCTGCTCCAGGATCTTCCCAGGTACTGATGTCAGGCTGACTGGGCGATAATTATTTGGGTCCTCTTTTTTTCCCTTCTTGAAGATGGGGACAACATTTGCCCTCCTCCAGTCTGCTGGAACTTCTCCTGTCCTCCAAGATTTCTCAAAGATTATAGCAAGCCATTCCGAAATGACCTCTGCCAGTTCTTTTAATATCCTAGGATGCAATTCATCTGGCCCTGGAGACTTGAATTCATCCAGTGTGGCCAGGTATTCCTGTACCACCTCTCTACCTATTATGTGCCACATTTCCCCGCTTCCTCACCTGCTTCCCAACCGCCAGGTTGAGTGCTTGTATCCTTCTGGGAAAAAAATGAGGCAAAGAAGGTGTTAAGTAATTCTGCCTTTTCTCTTCCCCCTGTTAGTAATTTGCCATCTTCTCTGCACAGCGACCCTATCATCTCCTTCTTTTTCCTTTTGCTGCGGACATACTTAAAAAAGCCCTTTTTATTGTTTTTAATGTCTCTGGCCAGCCTAAGTCCGTTCTGTGCTTTAGCCTTTCTGACCTTCTCCCTACATCTCCTGGCTACTTGCTTACATTCTTCTTTGGTGGTTTCCCCCTTCTTCCATTTCCTGTACACGTTTCTCTTAACACTTAGCTCAGCTGAGAGTTCTTTAGTCAACCATTCTAGTTTCTTCAGATGCCTTCCATTTTCCCTCCTTATTGGGACAGCTTTAGACTGTGCCTTCAGTATCTCCCTTTTAAGGAACTCTCAGGCCTCCTGAACTCCTTTCCCTTTCACTATTCTTGACCACGGAATTTCAGTCAGCAACTCCTTAAGTTTACAGAAGTCCACTTTTTTAAAATCTAAGATGAGTGTCTGGCTACATGTATCTTCTCCTTCCCGTTGAATGCCAAATTCCAATAGGGCATGGTCACTCCCCCCTAAAGATCCAACCACTTCTACCTCATTAACAAGGTCATCCCTGTTGGTCAGGATCAGATCTAGAATATTTGATCCCCTTGTCGCCTCTTCCACCTTCTGGACCATGAAATTGTCTGCAAGACAAGCAAGAAACTGTCTTGCTGTCTTGGCAGAGTTTGACTGCCAACATATATCCGGGTAATTGAAATCTCCCACTCTTCATAGGAGAGCAGGCACTTTCTATGGCAACCTTATCATAAGCCAAGGGTAAGGAAACTGAGCCTCACAATGTTAGATTATAACCTCCGTCATTCCTTATAATCATGATATGGAGAGCTGATGGGAATTGGAGTACCACAAGATGTAGCAGGCTATAGGTTCCCCACTCCTGTTTTAAGCCATTTAGGGCTTTGAAGGTCAATGCTAGTTGATTCAATTTTACTAACATTAAATTGAAATCTTGTTGTGGTGTGCCCCTAAAGGAAGGTTATGAATAGGAGGCAGACCAAAAGAATAGTTTATTTTGTCCTTTCCCCCAAAGCAGCACCTGGAAAGTAAGGATCTCCATGCTACTCTGCGGGAAGGCACAAAGGAAATGTTGTTTCCCTCTGAAGGAGCATTGAGAGACTAGAGAGGGTAGGTAAGTACTTCTAAAAGAACACCTACTCTCTTTGTACTCTCTTGGTGCTTCTCTGGCGAAATGACATTTCTTTTGCCATTTTCCCCCCTAAAGTAGCACCTGGAAAATAAGGGTCTCGGTACTGCTTTGAGGGAAAATGCAAAAGAAATGTCATTTCCCTCCAAAGAAGCACTGAGAGAGTAGAGAGAAAAGAAGCGCTTATCCTCTCTCTACTCTTGGGCCCTTTTCACACGGCATTTGCCATGCGAAAGGGCTCCTCAAACATTGCGCGAATGTGAGGAGCGGTCCACATGATGCACTCACAATCGTGCAATGCTCCAGAGGCTGGCAGGCGCCGACCACGCACTTTTTCATTTTTGGCTGTGAGCTGAAAATGGTGCACGATTGCGCATCGCTCCGGGGCCCCACACGCACTTGCCATGCGTGCGGAGCTCCGGAGCCACGGCGCTCGCACTTCCTGCCCCAGCACATCCTGGGAAACTCCCAGGCTGCACTGTAGAAGGAAGAGGCGGGGCTCTTGCATGAGTCGGCAGCAGCTGCGGAGCTGAAGGAACTGGGACGCAAGAGCCTCTCGCTAGAGGCTGCTCATGAGATCCCCACACCCCAGCTCCGCAAAAAGGTGCATTGCAGAAAGGGCCCTGGTCTTCCTTTGGCTAACCGACACATCTTTTGCCCTTTCTTTCCCCCAAAGCAGTGCCTGGAAAGTAAGGGTCTTGGTGCTACTTTGTAGGAAAGCATGAAAGAAATGCTGTTTCTCTCCAAAGGAGCATTGAGAAAGTAGAGAGGGTAAGTGCTTCTTCTGAAAGCACCTCTCCTCTCTACTCTCTTGGCATTCCTTCAGAGAGAAATGGCATTTCTTTTGCACTTCACCCCAAAGGAGCACTGAGACCTTTGCTGCTTTGTTTCTAAGCTGTTATAGTCCCACACACACACCAAGATTGATATGGTTTAATTGGCAAAATGTCACTTAATTGGCAAATAAATTAATTGGCATCGATATAAAATGGAACCTGAAATAACTGGAAGGTCAAGCTGAGCAGAGGAAAATTACTGACTGAAAACATGTGATTGCAAGCCAGGTCAGCCAACATCCCCTCTAGGTGTAGCTGAAGTCATTGTCAGGTAGATTACCAAGCAACTACAGAGATAATAGGCTTAAGCTGAAGCTGGAACATTTCTGTGCATACAGTGGTCAAAAGGAAATTCCCACCAAAACAATGATTGTTTCAACCCTATTCCTTCACACCTGGATGTGTCCCTGTATTGCCCCCCTCAAACCTCTCCACTGTACAGAGCTATTACAACAGCCATTACTTCTTTAGTTTAAGACTGTTAACTCCATCCAGACCCCATTGTTCGTAACTCCCATTGTCCACTTGGCTGGGAGGGCCATTCACACCCATATCCCCAGGGTAGATTTTGGGTATATAAGCCCTCTGTTTTGAGCAAGATGCACTACCTCATTTGTTGGTCACCACGCTGTCATTTTGATTCCTGAATGAGTACTGTCCTTAGGTGTTAATCTAAGCTACATCACTGCTTTCTTTGCTGTTCTCTGGATCGGTAATTATCACCCAAACCCTAAAATTCCTCTATCCACAACTTTCCTCCCTTTATTGCTCAGTTAGCTCTTGTGCAAGAGTATGAGCATTTGGGTCTTTGCATGCATGTGTGAATCTTTAAATAAAACACATTTTAGCTAATTTTAGAATCTCTGGCTGGTTCTTTCCTGCAAGACCTCATAAACATTGGAAGAAAGATCTCGTTAGGTTATGCCCCTTTTGCAGGCCTCCTAATTTGAGTGAATTAATTCCCCATTGTCACATGGAGGTACTGGCATTGTGGGTGGACCCCTGAGTCACTCACATTTTGGGGTAACAAAGCAGCTACAGCTTCAAAGTGAAGCAGCTTTGATGTGAAGCTACATAGTAGCATCCAGAGCTTCCAGCACATGATAAGATGTTCCCCAGTATGTCATTGTGCTGCCACCACCACCATTGCTACTTCCTTTGAGGAATCTAGGACATGCTGCATCAACTGGCCACAACTGGCCGGGACATTTTTTAGTCCCTTAAATCCAGAATTTTCCCTGTTTTCTGAGATGAATAGCAACCCTATGTGGCCCCCTGTGAGAGCTCTGTGGATCCAGAACCACCACACTAGAACACATCTGATGTTGGAAGCTAAGCAAAGTCAGCTCTGGTTAGTACTTGGATAGAAGACTAAAATTGAATACCAGCTGCTGTAGACTATATTTCAGAGGAAGGAACTGGCAAAGCCACTTCTGAGCATTCCTTGCCTAGAAAACCCTAAGAAATGTATGAGGTTGCCATAAATTAACAGGTGACTTGAAGACACAGACACCTACCTCTGCCAAACTGGGAGGGCACGAGGACTGGTTTTCCATGCCATTAACTATTGGGCATTGCAGGGTTCGGAAACCTTCTTTCTGCTGAGGGCCACATTCCCTGAAGGATAGGGGAAGATGGGAAGAAGTGGGAAGAACCAGAGATTCTGGAGGTTGCTGTACCTTTCCTGTGCGTGCATTGCTTCACCTGTACTAGCATGCCCTTCGTGCTTTTTTCCTGTCTTTTCAAGGTGTATGGTTTTGATGTGAGTGGAGACAGGTAGTAGAATCCCTCATTGCTCCGCATATTTCAAGATGCCCTTTACCACCCTTTCATGTGATTCGTAAAACCCCTTTCTGATCATGGCAAGTTGTTAATAGCTATGACCAGAATTATTTTTTAAAATTAGAATCATAATATGTTATATATCTATAATGCTACGATACTTTTTCTTTAAAGCAGCATTGTAGGTTTACAGCACAGGAAAGAGTTTAATGCTAATTTTAATTTTTAAAAAGATTTTTAGTCACTACTATTAACCATTAATGAAGGTGCATAGCATGATAAATGTACTGTGTGCAGTAGGGGCACACTGCTATTAACACTTCCATTTAGAAAAAAAATTTTAAGAAAAAAAGTACAGCAAGTGTTTTAACACTGCCTAAATGGTGGATCAACATGTAGTCCATGGGCCACATGCATACAATACATATATCGTTGCTGAATTTGCAGCTGGAATGGCAACAGAAAAAAAAAACAGCAGCAGCAGTTTTTAATATATAAGTTAGGGGTGAGCAACTTCCCCAGTTCAAGGGGCCATACATGACCCTCAGACCACCCCCATTTAAAAACATTTTAAACTAAAAAAGTCCTCTGCATCTTGCTGAAATGTTTGCTCATTCAGATATTGAGCTGCTTAATGTGAATAAACCAGCTGTGTAAGTGATGTCCTCACCAGTCAATCTAACAACAACTAGCAAATCTAACAAGAGGTACTGTTTTACAGTGGCTCTGTTCTTTCTTGGAGGGGTGCTCTCAGAGGGTGGTGCTGGAGGATTCCTGCTCGACTCCTTGGCCATTGGCCTATGGAATCTCTCACTGTTCAATCTTGTCCCCCATGCTATTTAACATCTACATGAAACTGCTGGAAGAGTTTCTCCAGAGTTTTGCGGTTAGCTAGCACCGGTATGCTGATGATACCCAGCTCTATTACTCCTTTCAGCCTAATTCCAAGGAAGCCATTCTTGTGCTAAACTGGTATCTGGCATGGATGAGGGCAAACAAATTAAAACTTAATCCAGACAAGACAGAGGTGCTTCTGGTCACATGAAAGACCAGGACCTCTGTCATGGGAATATAGGGATTCAGCCTGTGTTAGAAGATGTTGCACTCCCACTGGAAATACAGGTTCATACTTTGGGGGTACTTGTAGATTCAGCTCTGAGCCTGGAGGACCAGGTTTCAGCAGTGACTAGGAATGCTTTTGCACAATTAAAGGTAGTGTGCCAATTGTGCTTATTCCTGGAGGAGTTGAATATGGGTGTGGTGATACGTGACTTGGTCACATCCTGTTTGGATTACTATAATGCACTCTACATGGAGCTGCCTTTGAAAACTGCTCAGAAACTAAGAAACAACAGTTGGCCCAAAGAGCTGTAGCCAGCTTGTTAACTGGATCTGGCTATGGGGAGCACAGAATTTCCTTGCTGTAACAGCTCTGCTGGCTGCCAGTCCATTCCTGGGCACAATTCAACACGTTGGTTTTAACCTATATAGCCTGGGCCAAGATAATTTGGAGGACTGTATCTCCCTTTATGAACCCATTAGAGTCTTAAGATCATCTGGAGAGGCCCTTCTTTCTATCCTACCACTCTTTCAGGTGCATTTGGTGGGAAGAAGGGAGAAGACCTTCTCAGTGGTTGCTCCCAGACTTTGAAACTCCTTTCCTAGAGAGGCCAGGATGGCTCCTTCCTTATTCCCCTTCCGATAGCAAGTTAAAACATTTTTATGCCATCAGGATTTTATCAGTTGACAGGTTTGGGCTTTTAATGCTGTGGGTTCTGTTTTTAAGGTTGGTATAGTTTTTAATGTATTTTAATCTATTTAATATTTTTAACATTGTAACGTTTTTAAATCTATAACTTTTATGTTTATTTTAAATGTTATATTTATACTTGAGTCCCAATGTCAGAAGAAAAGTGGATATAACTAAATAATACCATATCAGGTGCAGGATGGCCTTAAGAATTGTTTCATGGGAGTGGGGAAGGAGGGTTAGTTGGTGGCTGGAACTACTTTGAGAATGGAACAAAGATTGTGACAAGTATGTCACAACTTACCTTAAAAGCTCAGCTTACTGGTAACGTATTGGTCATTTCCACACAAGCCTGTTATAGTGCTATTATTCCACTTTAAACATCCTATGGAATCCTGGGGTTTGCAGTTTAGGGAGGGGCCTCAAAGGCCCTGGATTCCATAGGATGTTGAAAGTGGAATAATAGCACTATAACAGGCTAGTGTGGAAATGACCATTAACAGGAACTTTGATACTCCTTGTCTCTTAAAAAAAATCCTAGATTCCATGTCATTGATTTTAAGCATTATAATGAGAACAATAACATCACCCACAACCAATAACATCTACTTGTTACTGGGGACACTGGCAGGTTTTTTGTAAAAAATGATGTTTATTTTTTTAAAAAAAGCCTTTTCACACATTAAGTCATGAATAGTAGTGCTTGTTAACAGCCACAGTTTTACTGTAAAGGGACACCAATGTTTTAGGCTTTCCACTAACATTTCCAAGGTCTGTTTGAAAAGCTGGATGGCAGGGTTTAGTTTTTGAGTGCCACAACCCTTGCTACCAGCACTGATATTGCTAACTTTGAATCTTGGGTTGTAGGAATTTTTAGCAGCGTAGTTAGCTGCAACAATATCATATCAGTACAACACTTTTTAAAAGTGTTTCATCCATCATCTGAAAAAAATATTGTGTCAATAGATTTTTCAAATCCTCTCCCCTTTTTGCCTTCTCCCGCATTTCTCTCTCCCTACCACACACCCACCAGTTTTCATATGACTGGGTTCCACTTTTTTCCCCTGGGCTTTGCCCCACTATGAGTTTTTTGGGGGTTTTTTTGAGATTCAATAGTTGCCAACCCTCTGACATCATTAGTTCCTACCTTGTGAGTCTGAAGCTTTGTGATACTGCTAACCTGGCCATGTCATTGACATGCCTTGGGAATGGTTTACATTTACGAGGAGAATGTACGAGGGGAATGTCATCAGGGGAAGTAATCATCTGTAAAACTCCTTCCAACATTTTTTCAAAAATGAAAGCAATTCCTGGGGAATGAGAGAGGAGTCAATATGCATGTGCCAAGCACACTGGCTGTTCCCTCATTGGTTAAACTTACAGAAACCTGAGAATCCCAAACACTTTATAATGAACAGTACTAGGATATCCATGGGGTTTCAGGCCTCTCTGTTAATTTAGTTTATGGAAAGCGTTTCCATTCCTGTAGCATGCATCAACTTCCAAGTGTTTGGTTTCGTTTAGTAAGTACAAAGCTGAAACATTTTTTCCTACCAACTGAAGCTAATCTTTCTCTGAGATCATAACTCTTTGTGGAGAAGCAAGATGAATTTACAGATTCAGACTTTCATAGGTACATATGAATTGCATGTTAGTTTATGTAAGCCCATCCTTAAATACTTCAGGGTTGGTTGGTTGGTTGGTTTGTTTTTTGTTCTACTACAGTACTCTGAATTAGAAGGACTCAAACAAAGTCACCGAACTGACCCTAAGTCATGGGAAGGGAGGACTGTTTAATCCTTGTTTTAGTTTAAATGTGTGTGAAATAAATTTTTAGCCTGTTTTTCCCCCTCTCATTAAGCAGAAACTGAGCAGCAGAGGTCTGTGTTTCATTCTGGCTGTGCTAAAACAAGTTTCTCTTATTGCACAGAAACTGTGGTGGTTAAAAAAAGGTGGTTGAATTCAGGCTTTCCAACTTGGCAAAGTTTCACAATCCATTAAATAAGTACTGTGCAGCTAAGCCTCCATATCCTTCAAAGGAAGCATGTGCAGGACCGGTCTAGATTGGAACTTGTGTGTGTGTGTGTGTGTGTGTGTGTGTGCACGCACATGAGTGCAAGTGTGCCTGCTTTCAAGTTGTCTGTCTACTTATGGTGATCCCATGGAGTTCATAGGGCTTCTTCGTCTGAAATATAGCTTACAGCACCCAGTATTCCTTGGTAGTCCAAGTACTAAACAAGGCTGACCCTGCTTTGCTTCTAAGATCTGGTGCCATTAGCGTGAGAGGAGGAAAGGGGCTTTGGCCCCCTCATGCCTTTTCCTTCTCCTGTAAATGACCCCCCCCCCCAGAGCTCAAGGGGAGGGGGCTTCCATTGGTCCCACTCTGGGAACCGTCCAGGAGGCCATTTGGCAATCTTGTTCACATAGAAAACTATTCACAAAGCCTGTACAGCATACTGAAATTCTCCTGGCCATCCCTTTTGATTTACTTTTTTCCTCTGTTTCAGTCCATGTGAAAGCCTGGCAGAAGTGGAAGTAGCATAGTGTTATGCAAAGCCAGGCAGTGTATCTCCCTGACTCAGCAAAAACCTTTCTTGCTTTTCCAAGAAACAACCTTCCTGCTTTCCTAATAGCCTTAAAAGAAAATGCAGCACACTTGCAGCAAAGCCCTTGCTGCCTGCAGATGTATGAGGCAAGCCTACATTTCAGAGGTATTCATAAATGCCTGTATCCCCACCTCCACCCCTGGATCCAATACATGAACATTAGTCTGTGCTGAGACCAATTGTAAAAGCAGCAACGGTGCCAACAACATTAAAAGAGGAAATCATGATTGGAAAAAAAAAAACGGGAAAAGAAAAGAAATGGGAAAAAAGAAAAGTGTAACCGACAAAGGAAAAAATACAAAGAAGGGGAGAGCAGAAAAGGCAAGGATAAAAGTTTTATCTGACATCTGGAATTTGACAAGTATGATAAGATTGGCACTTGGAAGGCCAAGAGCATAATCTGCACTACTAAGTAGGTGTCCCTGTTGCCAGTCCAGAGGCAAGAGGGATATGCAATGAGTGTGGTAGCTCTGGCAAAAGGATATACTTGTTTAACTTCTTCCTGTGTGAATCATATGAGTCACAGTTTGAATGAAACTTGCAAAGATGTGAACTGAGCACAATTTATTTAGTTAGATCCACTACAGTTGGATCAAAAATAATACACCAATTGTGCAGATAGAGCTGTAAATTGTCTATTAATTTAAAAATAATGCAACCCATAGTCCCTTTTAGACCAAAGGTGTGAGGTGGGGGGATAATCCTCCAAAAGTTCCTGTGTCAAGGTGTTACACTTCAGCTTCCTCTCTGCACGCAACTTTAGTTCTAAGCACTGGGTCAATAATAGCAAATACTGATTGATAAATTGCAGCAGAATTAATACATTGCAGCCCCGCTAAAATAATGCAAATACCAGAGGGATTTTTGTAAAAAGGATGCTCCATTCACTTGCAATTTAACCATAATTAGAGTCCATAATTATTCAGGTTCCCAATAGAAAAAGTAATCACAGTGCCCTAAAAAAGTAATCCATCTAGTCCATTGGGTTAATGCTGTCAGTACACATTTTGTGTAGGGCCCTTGCCCGCTACCTTCCATGTACTGAAAGTGCTTTACTCACCAACAGTATAGAGTTTAGGAACAATGTCTTCAGTTGAAAGTAATTAGATCAGTTTGGAACCTCAGGGAAAGACAGGGAATTGGTGTCTGCCAGAGATGCCAGAGGGATCTGGGTTTATTTTAAACAAAATCCATCCCCTGCTGCCTATGTCTCTTTTACTGTAAAGTACTGTAAAGTACTGTAAAGTAATCTAGTGTTTCAAGAGGGAAAGAACTACATCAGCACTGTTGCATGGTGCATCTTGACACCTCCGGAAAGATCTATATGTGATCTACTTAATACAGTTCTGTCTTCTTCAGACCTATTCATTTTGTTAAAAAAAAAAACCACAGCAAAATAGTCTCATTGTTAGTTTAAAAGCAATGCTCCTCTCATTGTTACTTTTCAAAAATGCATGGAATGAGCCAGCACTGGAGCAATGTGATACTCCTCCTCCATGATACAGTGAGGCCACACTCCTCTAACTACAAAAATAAAGTTACAGTTACATCAAAAAGAGTGGCATTATGCCCCATAAATTTACAGCTGTAATCTACATGTACTTTTCTATTCCATATGGGATTAATTACAAATAACTAGATGTCTCTGACAAGTTACTTCATGCTGAGATCATCTTGGCTGATGCTATGATATCTCTGGGCCTGCCTCACATTGTATAAGTTGTGTGACCCATTGTGCAGGTGCTTGATCTTGTGTTTTGTACTAGACACAAGTAAAGTAGTCAGTGAGTGGGAGAGCCTGATATGGTTTGCTTGCCAAGGACACATCACTACTTAGTTTTGGGCTGTCACTTCTGATAGAGATGAAGAGGATGAAGTATTCATAGGGTTGCTCCACCTGACTATGTGGAGGCTTTTGTCTTGGAGGCTTTTGGGATTCTGGGTGCAGGAATCACCCAGTTAACCTAAGTGAGTTCAAATATGCAGGAACAGATGAACTGCATCCCATACTTGCTGACATACTCGCAGAACCTTGTTGTCATTTTTGAGAAATCTTGGAGAACAGGTGAAGTGCCAGAGGACTGGAGAGAAACATACATTGTCCCTCTCTTCAAAAAAGGGCAATGAGATGATCCAGGAAACTACAGGCTGGTCAGCTTGACTGTAATACCAGGAAACATTAGAATGGATTATACAGGGGTCTGTCTGCATGTATCTTTATAATGATGCAGAGATCAGTAGAAAGCAGCATGGGTTTGTCAAGAAGAAATCCTGCCAAATTAATCTTATATCTTTTTTTTTAATCAGATCACTAGTTTAGTAGATGGTGGAAATGCTGTTGATGTCATTTATCTAGAATTCAGCAAAGCATTTGGTAAAGTCCCCCATTATATTTTGATTACCAAATTGATTAAATATGGTGTAGACAGAAACACCATCAAATGGATCCAAAATTGGTTGGAAAACTGTGCCAAAAGAGTCATCATTAATGGCAAATGGAATGAGATCTCAAGTGGAGTGCCTTAGGGTTCTCTCCTAGGGTCATTATGGTTCAATATTTTTATCAGTGACTTAGACAACAGGGTGGAGGGAATCCTTACCAAGTTGGCAGATGACACAAAACTGGGAGGAGTGGCTAAAGTATCAGAAGATAGGAACAGAATTTGAAGGGACCTTGAGAGAAGAAAATTCAACAAAAATGAATAAAATGAAATTCAATAGACAGAAATGCAAAATTTTATATTAAAGCCACAAAAACCAAATGCAGACTTACAGAATGGGGGATTCATAGCTCAGGGGTACTACATGCAAAAAGGACCTTGGGTTTATTGTTCATCATAAATTGAATATAAGCCAGCAGTGTGGCGCTATTTTAGCCTACATTGGTACAAGCATGGTTTCCAAGTTGAGGGAAGTAATAGTCCCACTATATTCTACACTGTTCAGGACTCATCCGGAAAAAGGATATAGACCAGTTGGAGCAGGTTCAGAGAAAGGCAACAAGGATGAAAGATATGGAGAACAAAACATATAAGGAAAGGTCAAAGGGTCTGGGCTTGTTCACCTTGGTGAAGAGAAGACTGAGGGGTGACATGATTGTACTCTTTAAATACTTCAAGGGCTGTCACAGAGAAGAGGGGCAGATTTGTTCTCTGCAGCCCCACAGAGAAGGTCCAGGCTTAATGGTTTTAAGTTACTGGAGGATAGATTGCAGTTTGTGGCTGAACATTAGAAGCAATTTCTTGACATTAAGAGCAGTTTGACAATGCAATCAATTGCCTAAAAAAGTGGCGGGATCTCCTCCTCTGGATGTCTTCAAAAAGAGGCTGGGCAGCTACCTGCTGCGGATGTTTTAGCTGGAGATCCTGCACTGGGTTGGACTTGATGGTCTATGAGATCCCTTCCAGATCTCTGGAGATCTCTGATTCTGGGAGAATTTCCTGCTGACCTATCGGGCAGTCCTAATGATTTGTCAGTCTTTAGAGAGGTGATGTGCTTTTTTCTAAATCACAGATTGTGACAATTTCCTTCATCTTCTAACCTATTGGAGACAGTGAAACTGAATGCAAAATGGCTAGAGCACAGAAGTGGGAGATGAGAAATGAGTCCAGTTGAACACAGGTACACAGATACTCAGTCCATGTGAAAACGAGTCTTAGTAGACCACAAGCTACAAGCATGAGTCAGTAGTGTAATGCAGCAGCTAAAAAAGTCAATGTGATTCTGGGCTGCATCAATAGGAGTATGGTGTCTAGGTCAAGTGAAGTGATGGTACCACTTTATTCTGCTTTGGTCAGACCCCAGCTGGAATACTGTGTCCAGTTCTGGACACCACAGTTCAGGAAGGATATTGACAAGCTCAAATGTGCCACCAAAATTGTGGAAGGCCTGGAAACCATACCCTATGAGAAGCTGCTTAGGGAACTGGGTATGTTTAGCCTGGAGAAGAGAAAGTTAAGAGTTGACATGATAGCTATGTATAAATATTTGAAAGGATGTCATATGGAGGATGGAGCAATCCTGTTTTCTGCTGCTCCAGAGATTAGGACATGGAATGGCTTCAAACTTCAGGAACAGAGATTCAATCTAAACATTGGGAAGAACTTCCTGAAGGTAAGAGCGGTTCGACAATGGAATGCACTGCCTCAGAGCGTGGTGGAATCTCCTTCTTTGGAGGTTTTTAAACAGAGGCTGGATGGCCGTCTGTCAGGAATGCTTTGATGGCGTATTCTTGCATGGCAGTGGATTGATTGGATTTGATGGCCCTTGTGGTCTCTTCCAACTCTATGATTCTATGATAGGTAAGGGAGTACACTTTAGATTGGTTAGAGGGATAACAACCTGGCCTTGAACAGATTATGCTGGGCCATGGTGTGTGCCAAAATTGCTTATATTCCTACCACTTGAGACAGGACTTTGAGACCACTGATGACACATGGCTCTACTTCTTATTTCTATCCTGATCCCAGAGAGGGAGTGGAGAGGAAATAATAGTACTGTACTTAAAATCAATTCAGGAGTGGATGTGAATGAACAATCTTCAACCTAGATATAATGGGGTTACTGTTCTGATTGGATGGTGACACTCAACCTGCTCCCTCCAAGGCAGCAGAGACATAGCTGGATGGCAGAAGCCTTCACTTCCATGGATACACAGGTGACACCAATGGCTAGAGGTGAAAGGTGTTTGCCCGCTGCCACTTTTCCTTATTACAGTTGTTCATATGCTGGTTATTTTCAGACTGGATTACTGGGCTATTAAATGGAGTGCAGATACTAGACCTCTGAAATGCTGCTGCTTAATGGAAGTGGTAAAACTAAGAGAGAGAGAAACAGACAGCAAAAGAATCATAGCCAAGATGAGGTAGGGTAGAACTGGATTTTGGAAACTAACAAAATGTCCTTTTGTACCATAAATGTTCTAGGTGAGATGAAAAAAAAATCAGAATGTTAAGAAGATTCTTTTCATTTGTTCCCGAAATTTATTAAGGGTCAGCTTCCATTTGTCCTTACAGTTGGTGCTCTTCTTTAACCTACATAAAAGTCTCTGCTCTGTTGTTAATAACTCTTCTAATATATTTTTAGTAACATTACTTGCCAATTAAGCAAGCACGAGTTTAACAGTCTTGTAAAGTTCCACCGGTTTAATTTGTTCTCATTTTTAGTCTCAGCTTGAAGATCCATAAATAATTCAGTAGCTTGGGGAGTGTGTGCACAAGAAAGAAATGACCCTCCCTCCCTCCCTAATCCTACTTCTCAGCAGAGGAGACAGGCCCTGTCCTCGTCCTACCAGTAGTTTCTATCCCAGTTAGTCATTGTAAGAACTTTTTGTGGAGTTGGAGCTGCACTGGGCCAGGAAGTCAGATGGCCCCACCCCAAGACCAACCTGGTGGACTGGAGGGCTTGTCCAGTTCAGAAGCAACTGGTGTATGGGAGAACCCTGGTGTTATATCTCTCATCAAGGATAACACAAGAATTCCATCACCTTTCCTCTCCTGACCACATTCCAATGAGAGGGCAAATCTTGCTGCTATCTCTGATCTGTTTAGAGGTGTGTGGTGCATGAAGGCCCTCCCATGACAAGAGGTGGAGCTTCAGGGAGGGATAGACCCTCAGTTGGCCATATGAGGCTTATGGGCCAGAAGCTGTTCTGTCCTACTGTAGGAACTAGAGCCTGACTGTGCTTTACTTCCACTTTTCTTTCTTGTGTTGGTTTTAGATTGAAAACCTAAAGACTGTCTTGTTTTGTTTTACCAATCTGTGAGCCACTTTCTTTTACAATGGCTGAAAACATTGTAAATAAACAACCCTGTTTGGAAGGTGGCGTAAAGTTTCAGAACCCCCTGGCCCTCTGACACACTTCTGGCCACTAGCCTCACCTCATCCAGTACACATGAAAAGAGAGGGCTCTAGGACCAGCATGGGGTGAATTCTTCTATGCAAAGGCAAGTTCTGGACCAGTCAGGGACCTCTCTTGTGGAGGAGCTCCATACATTAACATCAGCATGAAGGTGAGGGGTCTTTGGGAACTAGTCATGTCAGGAATGAGATTAACCTTACACCACCCTGCAACCACTTCACTCATTGTTTGAATTTATGAGGAAGGTGTTTCATGCACTGCTTCCCCCTTTTATTTGGGACTCAGATCCAGTGATCTCCAAGTGGTACTTTCCTTTTCAGGGGAAACACACAGGGTCCATTTGCAAGGCTTCCAGGCAGATCCCTCAGGACAGGAGCAGCTTAGCTAGTCGAGAACCTGCCTGCCAAGGGACCTGAATCAGAGCCCGATTTCCAGTACGTATCTTTTTTTCTCCAAGAGGCTCTCCAGCAGAGAGGCCTTTTGCAGCCTGACTGGTGCCAAACTCTTATTTTTTCCTTGCCCTTGTTGGGGTCAGATGTCACAGCCCTCAATCTCTTTCTTAATAGCAACCAGCAGCGGAACTTATTAATGGCCATATGAAACACATACCCTCTTCTGTCCTAAGAACAGATGGCTCTGTCCTTCCAGAGCTGGGGCAGAGGGCAATTCACCAAGGGCCGGAAGACAAATTTTTGTCAAGTCCAGGGTCTAAATACCCTAAAGGAACCGGATCCTGTCTAATCTTGGATGCTAAATGGAGTCAGCCCTAGTTAGTACTTGGATGGGAGACCACCAAGGAATACCAGGTGCTCTAGGCTGTATTTCAGAGGAAAGAACTGACAAAACCATCTAAGTATTCTTTGCCTGGGGATTGACAAGTGACTTTAAGGCACACATGTGTACCCATTCACCTCTCCTGCTTCCAGCCTGTGCTTCACAGCACTGCCTTCTCCCTTCACTACTGTACCCACAACTGGAGCCAGTTAACATCTTTTGGCCCTTGAACCACATAGAACTCTCCATTTAGCTCTCTCTCTCCCCTTCAAAAATGTCAGTCTGCTCCACTCCTTTTCTTCTAAGCTACAGAAGCAAATGGCCCAGCTGCTGCTATCATCTCGCCTGCTGACACCCTCTTCCCTCACCCCCTCCCACTTTGCTGGGCTCATTGATCTGGGACTACTGCTTCTCCTTTTCTTCTGATTAACACCCATCCCTCTTCCGATGTCTTGTAAGTAACTACATTTTCCCAAGAGAACACAGGAGGAACCTCCCTCTCTAAGTTGAGGTGTGTATTACCTAAAGCTGGCCAAATTACCTGATAGAACAACATTTTTCTATAGGAGCAAATACCCAACGATGTGCTGCTCTGTCCTGCATATACAGCCAGCTATTTGCATGGAGCCATATCAAAAAAGGGGACTTTTTTTCCAGCATGCTTTTGTGATCCACCTACTTATGCCACTTTCAGATAAGTATACTTTTAATACTATACCTGTAACAGTATAGGAATGGACTGTTCTTTTAGAATGGCTATTGGAATGCAAAGGGCCTAAATACGCCAAAGGTACCAGATCCCATCTGACCTTGGAAGCTACGCAGGGTAAGCCCTAGTCAGTACTTGGATGGGAGACCTCCAATGAAGACCAGGTACTGAAGACTGTATTTCAGAGGAACCCTTGCCTAAGAAATTCATGGGGTCACCATAGATAGATCAACAGGTGACTTTTAAGGCACATACACACACATTGGAATGCCACAGCCAGTGTGGTATAGTTGTTTAAGTGTCAGACTGGGACTCTGGGAGACCAGGGTTCAAATCTTTGCTCAACCATTGCAGTGTTGAGCAAGCCACACTCTCACAGCCTTGGAGGAAGGCAATGACAAACATCCCCTGAATAAATCTTGTTAAGAAAACCCTATGAGAGGGTTGTTATAAGTAGGAGTGCTCCTGAAGACACACAGCGACAGCCAACCGGAATGTATTAAAATAGTGTTACTCTTGCAAGGTGACCTGTGGACTTTGCTTTCTGTATTGGGAAAGCATTTTCATAGTTCAAATCAGAGAGGCATTCCAGATGTTTTTAGATTGCAGCTGCCATGATAATTGATTGGGTATGCTGGTTGGGGGTGATGGGAGTTGTAATTCAACAATGTCTGAAAGTCACACACATCCTACCCCTGGGTTAGATACTCATTCCTCTTCCCCACCACATTCCATATGCATAAAAATCTGCAGAATGAATGTGTTGAGATATGTGGTAAGACTGAGCAGGAAATAAAAAGATCCAGGAGAATATAGCCCTATTTCTACTTCCCTTAGCCATCAGTTTTGTACTAGTTATTATTATTTTGTATTTTGTATTTTATTATTTTGTACTAGTTATGTTATTATCTATGCAGCCCTTACAACAACCCTATGAGGTGGACCATTGTTACTGCCCTGGGTAGCCCGAGCTTGGGGGATATAAAAAGATATCTCTTGATATCAGTAATTCGGCTTCACATACCCATTCCCCTCCACATGCTTGCGAGGCCCCCGGACGAGCACGCATACAGGCTCGGCCGATAATCGCCGTAATATTCCAAAACAATACAGGCAGGCCAGAAATAGCCGACTCGCAGCTTTAGGAGACCTCAAAGGCAAGTACCTTCATTAAGGATGCATGCAGCTTCCAAAAGATCCTCTGCTCCGCGCTGGCAGCTTGACGATCTGACCATACAACGCTCAAGTACTCCGTGTTTGCATACTGGCTATCCTATTGACAATTTGGCTATAATTCAATCATTCAAATTCTGACCTTTCTGAGGCTTTTTCTCCAGCCCAAATCCATTGTTTTCCCCAAGTCCGACCTAGCCTGCGGTCACAATTCTCCTTATAAAAACCCCTGACTTTGAGCGCTTCTTCGGATCACTCTTGGCTTCGATCCCGCCTTGCTGTCGCTTTGTCCAGCGAGCCTTCTCCTCAGCTCCACGTGCTGAGATCCACGCTCCCCAGCTTCTCCATTTCCAACCGGGCTTCAGGACAGATGAAGTATCACCCAAACCAACAAGTCCTCTAAAAATCCCTCTATCCCACTCCAACCTTTATTTCTATAGTTTCTCTATATTCTCTGTATGTTTGTGTTGCATACACTGATTGATTGTATTTTTAATAAAAATCACATTTGTTATTTCACTCCGGTTTGCTCCTTGACTCGGCCTGACCCCGTAGACATTGGGTTCAAGATCTCGCTATGTTACCCTGCCTCTCGCAGTGCTAACTTGTGCTCTTTGACTAATCTCCCCAACTTTTATAATTTTGAGAGAAATTTGGTGTCCCTCCCGGGACCCCCAGAAGACAGGGTAACACCAGTACCACAGTTTCCACATAAGTCAAGATAAATGCCTATATAACTGCTTTGGAGCAGGTCAGAGTGCTACCCATGCACTTCTGGCAAATGCCAGAAGTCCCAGCTGCCGTCCACAGGGGCACACAGAAAGCCTGGACTTGGGGTGCTAGCCCTACACCTTATATCACATTTGGGTACTATTCAGAGAGTTCACACTGTGCTCTTCCTGATTGTTTGGATATCTTATCAGATGAATTGGGAAGTAGAGGAGGTATTTAAACTCAGATTTGATGCTCTACTTTACAAGATCATTTTAAGAATCAGGGACATAAAGGAGAGAAACTAGGGAGAGGGTTCCACCTTTAAGAGTGACCTTAAAGTAGATCTGAATGGATGAACAAATTAAAGAGATGAAACAACATGTTGGGATATATGGGAAGAGCCCTATTCAGAAATCTGCTTTCAGAGGTTCCTGATCATAGGGAGGCTTCTGAATATTTCCAGGGAAAGGTCTGAACAGGAGCCCAATGGCATAGAGTCATGGGGACACAGGGGCACATGTGTCCTGCCTATTTATTGTCACTCCCCAAGTTCCTATTCATTGTCACTCCCCAAGTTGAAGTGATGAATGTATGAACAGAATTATCAGAAAGGTGTGGGGGTGGGGACTGGACTCTGTCTTGAAAAGATATTGTAAGAAACTTGCAGGTGATTTTTAAAGTGTATTACCTTTCCTCCTTTCCTCCAAGGAGCTCATAGTCATCATCTGGTAATTCCGACTCCATTATGTTGTTGTGACAATCCTCTGAGATAGGTTAGCCCAACTAGGCCAAGGTCACCTTGTGAGCCTTGTGACTGACTGGGGGTTTGAACTTCAGTCTCCTAAATCCTAGTCCAGCACCCTCACCAGCAGCACTGTCTGATGGCTTCCATATTAGGTGGTGAATCCAATCCAGATCTGATTCTGAGCTTCAAGGGAGCTATCCCAGGTGCTGAATTCACCACCACAGGTTCAGCACCTGGGATAGCTTCTTTAAAGTTCAGGCTTAAATCCAGAACATGGAAGCTACTAGCTGTCACTGCTAACCACGCCACTTTATCCTAAGCAGTAGCTACTCTTGTCTAAGACTGTAAATGAGCACTCAGCAAGTCACTATGTGAGTTGTGCCCTTCCACATACAGTTTCACAGTGTCTATGATGGTGACAGAAGGATGTGTGCTTAACAGTCAGTCTCTGTATTGCTGTTTCAGTTGCAGAGCACTTAAAAACTACCCTAAGTGTAGCACATTCCTAGGTCATTCAGAAATTCATAGTATTTGTATTGCCAGAAGGAACTATCGAATGGCCATTCTCTAGCATTTGTAGATGTAAGGATGTGTGCTATTAATAATGTGGCAAAACACCATTGGATCCATGCTTCAGATTCTAAGGCCCAGATTCTTATAGTTTTCACATAGACTGTTATAATTTCATCTTCCTCCAAATCTACACAAATGATACCTCCCATACCTTTTTATGAACTCTACTGTAAACATGAAGGATCCATTTCTTCATGGTAGACCATGACAGCTCAGTTTTTCACATGGAGCTCCTCCAAATGTATGGCCAAATCAGTGCTGAAATCCATGGTGCTCAATAATGGTGAGAAAAAATAAGATCTGAGACATGGATGCTCATGATCTTTATATAGCACACACAGGGCCAGTCTTGGGATCAATAACCTTCAGTGCTTGTATACTGGAGTGAACAGAATTATACCAGGACTGAAACCAATGTCTTAAGGATCAGCGTGAACAACAACTGAGATACAAAGCCCACTGAAGCCTTATCATGTTTATAGGCAGGGCGGAAGAACCCACCCTTTGACTGCAGCTCAAACTCATCAACACAAAGTGTGCTATTGTATGTAACAAGTTGGGTTTTAAAACCTCAGAGCACGTGGTGGTGGCTTGGGGCATTTTGATTCTAAGGGGCAGCCATGAGAAAATTCTTGAGTGATTACAACTCACAGAGGATGCATCACGAATATCACAGACACAAGGGATCATAGCAGTGTGTCTATGTGCCTTCAAGTCACCTGTGAATTTCACAGGTGACTTTTTTAAACGCAAAGAATACTCAGAGGTGGTTTAACCAGTTGCTTCCTCTGAAATATAGCCTACAGCACCTGATATTCCTTGGTGGTCTCCCATCCAAGTACTAACTAGGGCTGACCCTGCTTAGCTGCCCAGATCAGATGGGATCTGGTACCTTTAGGGTATTTGGGCCCTACCATATCAAAAAATAAAATAAAATAAAATAAAATATGAAAAAAAATCTTGAGATGAATATTTTATGATTCATTTTATGTGCAGACAACAATGGTAACATTTAATGAGCAGCTGTTCTTCAGATTCCTGTTTATTGTTATTATATTGTATTCTATGGACACAGATGTGAGATGTGATCTATTGATGAATTTGGACTTAGTTCCCCCCTCCCCCCAAAAAAACCTAATAAACAACCCATGAGTATTGGTTCCCCAAATCCATTATTTTATGCCACAGGACAGTCAAAAATGGCAGTGGAGCCACAATTTTCCCTAGTGTGCAGTCACTGTATACAGAGGCCAGCTGTCATTTGACACTTGCTTTGGGTCAGATGCCTTCATTCATGTAAAAACAAGAAGGAGCCACCTTCAAGTCAAATTTTTGTGCCACAACCATGTGACAAAGAAAAGCACCAACTCTGTGTAGGTTTGATGCTGTGGAACAAATATATGAGGTATTTATGGAGGCATCTATGGACACTGATGTACATTCTTACTCTTTTGGCCAATTGGGCCATTTTCATGCAAAAAGGAACCATGTTCTGAACTCTGGCAGAGCAACGGAGTGCTGCATATGCAATTTGAACAGAGCAGTTTGTTGCGACAGGTAAGAATTGTACTTCAGTGCTGAACTGCATGAATTCTGTCATGCGATAGATTGGGCTACCTTGCCACTACTCCACCTGGTTACCAGAACCCTCAGAGGGTCCATCCACTGCTAGGACTCACAGCTCTGCTGCTACTGCGGTCTCGGCTCCTTGGCAGCATATGCCTCTTCTGTACAGTCATCCCTCCACATTCACTTGGGGTAGGGGCACAGGACCCCCATGAAAGTGGAAAAAATAGGAATCATTCGAGGCCCTCCCAAACCATATTTAACACACAAAAAAAGCATGATCACCCTGTTCAACGCACCATGGATTCCTTTGAGGCGTCAGGGTTCCTTCACAAAGCAGGAGTGGGGGGCTGGTGGGACTTATGGCCACTTCCACTGCTGCCCCCCACCATTTTTAATAGGGGCTTACAAGCCTCATTTGTAGTTTCTCAGTCTCACAAGGCTCCCAGTCCCTCTTAAAAAAGGCAGAGGGAGTCAGCAGGAGTGACAGCCAATAATCTGTGAATAATCAAATCTGCAAGAGTGAAACCTACAAACGTGGAGGGCGGACTGTATAGTGCAACCAGCTCATACTACAGGTGTGTGTTTATCTTCCGGTCTGGCAGTGGTGCCGTGACAAGGCTCTCCGTGAAGTTTCGCATAAGGAGAACCTTTTGTCAGATGGCAGGAGAAGGTTGGTGATTTCATCGAACCAACCGAAGACCCCCTTGGTATAGGGGGAACGAAAAGGGGCTCCGGAGATCGGAACGCGCTTCCCAGCTTCCATCTGAGCGACAAAAATGGCTTTATTTTTGCTTTACCCTCCTCATCTCTTGTCGTCAAAAGGCAAGTGTCTGGCAGACAGTAGTTCAATAGGTGAAGCTTCTTTTTGAAGGGCTTTGCATTTAGGAAGGGATGGCTGACTGTCTTCTCCTCTCTTTGTTAGCTCATCAGGAACAGGAAGATTTCTGAGCGTCATAAAAACAGCCACCACATGCAGTCTTTAATGAAAACACCGCTCCCTTTTCTTTCTGCTGACTCCTCCGGAGGCCTTTAAACCTTGCTGTAAGGTAACCCTCCCTTCTCCCAGAAATGGCGGAAAGCCGCACACGCTGAATCTCTGCCGCTGCTCCTGCTGGGGTAAAAGGAGCAGGAGCCGCGCAGGGGGAAGGAGGTGCTCCTCTCGTGTGTGTGAACGTGGAGACAGAGAGAGAGAGAGAGAGAAGGCTGTTTTCCGCTTAAAGGTCACGGGAGTGGCTGGGGAGGGGGGGCGAGCTTGAGTGGTCAGGCTGACACTAATTTTGGGCGCGAGACGGGGGAGGCGCTGGGCTGGGGAGATGACTCATTGTCAACCGGGCTGAACCAGCTCCGCCGCAGAGGGATCATTTCTCGCCTGGTTAAGCGGGGGTGGCGGGACGAGGGCGAGAATCCTCGAGGGCCGGAGCTGGAACAGAAAGCAGCTTGGAGCTGGAGGTCCAGCTCCGGAAATGGCCCAGATGTGTCTGGCAGCCTGAAGGACGGAGAGGCGCCTCTTTCGCCGGCTGTCACGAGTCGCAAATTGCGGGATGATCCGGCCAAGGCAGGAGGGGCTCCCAGCAGGACGCGTGGGGCTCAGTCCGCCGTTCGGGGCGGGGGCGGCACCTCTTCTGCCCTCCCTCCTCGCCGCGCCGCTTTTCGCGCTATCGCAGACGGCCGAGCCACAAAGCGGGCGCCCCCCTGCTGCCAGCAAGGATGCGCTTTCCCGCCCCCCACCCTCGCTCCCTCCCGTTTCCTGCACGGAGACAGATGCCTTCGTTGCCTGAGGAGGAAAGCGCCCGCCTGGCACTCCTTCCCCAGTTCATTGCTTTGGGGGGGGGGGAGTCTCTGGGAGGGACTTAGGGAGACCATCCCCGGCTGAGAGCCCTTCGGCTCCCTCTCCCCGCCCCTGTTTCTCGGGGTGGGCTTTCGGCGCCTTACTAGCTAGCCGGTCCCCTATTTGAATAGCGGCCTGAAAGGCGGAAATTTGGTAGGAAGAACTTTTTCGGCGCGAAAAGGGTTTCCTGCCGAATTCCGGCAAGTGCCAAATTTCTTCCTGACCACCACGAAAGGTGTCACAGTAGAAAAAAACAGACCTCCTCTAGCTCCATTTGCCTTGCTCCGGTTCCAGGACTCTAACGTTTTTCTGAGCAAAGGAAAAGCACAAAGGCCGTTTCCGCACTACCCCTTAATAGTGCTGTTATTCCACTTTCAACATCCTATAGAATCCTGGGGGTTTGCAGTGCCTGAGACTCCTCCCTAAACTGCGAACCCCAGGATTCCATAGGATGTTGAAAGTGGAATAATAGCCCTATAACAGTCTAGTGCGGAAATGTAAGGACGGACATTATATATCAGGAGGACAGCACCTCCTTTACTAGGCTGCCCAAACCGCAACGCCGCGGGCAAGCATTGGGCTTCACAGTCCTTCAAGGGCAAAAAGGCGGCGGAGAGGGAAACAAACACGATGCCGACGGGACGTGTTTTAAACATTTTACGCAGGAATTAAGTGCGTGTTTGCACAACCGGTTAGGCTAGCTGGTCTTCTTCGTCACCTCCGTCCAAAGTCGCTACACCTTCATTCGCAACACTTCTGCACGCCGCCACAGATGTCTAAAGGCGCCAAAGCGGCCGCCCTGCCACGATCGACGCTTTAGTGTTTCTCCGGCAAGAATCCCTGACAATGCCAGAGGAAGATCTCCTTATTACCATGGCAACGTGGGCTTCCAAGAGAGAAGCATAAATCCCCCCCCCTTCTCCGCGGACAAGGGAGAGCGCGCGGTTGGCGCCCAAAGAAAGCTGCGCGCTGGTTAACTAGGCGCTTTATGGGGGCGTCGCCTATTTCCCCTCTGAAAGGAGCGTGAAAAGAGCAGCAGCAACCCCCGGCCCACAGGCACGGCAGCTCTGATAGGGCTCTGGCCGAGTAGGCTGCTCCCTCCTTCCTCTCAAACAGAGCTCGGCTGCTCTGGAGCAGGGAGCGAGTGAGAGGACACCCCCGGCCGCTCTCGCAAATGGAAACCAGCCGCCGCAGCCGAGCTCCTCGCGCATGTTTGGGCGATGGTGCCAAAAGCGACTTCTCGCCCACGCTCCTCTCGCCCCCCCCCCACGGCGCGGGCGCCTGAGCCCGCCTACTTCAAGCCCAATTGAGGTCACCCTCCCCCCGTGTCTCCATGGCGACGCCAGATTCCTGGCTTTTCCTCTCTCTCTCTCTCTCTCTCACACACACCCTTATCTTTTCTGAATTGCTCTCTGCACCCACCGACTTGGTTCAGGAATTCTCCACACACGGTCCTTTGTTCCAGGCAAGCTTGCCTGCAGAATCTGGTTCCGAACCAGCGATCTTGGCCGCCTCGGGGTATTTCCCCCTTTTATTAAAAAAAAAAAAAATCAAAAAAATATCAGGGTATTATTTTATTTACGAATACCTGAAGCTTCCACTACCCTGGCGCCGCGTCCTCGATTCCTCTGACCCATTTCTTTGTCTGTTTTCTGTCTGATTCCTTTTATGAATCGCCTGCAAATTGCATTCTTGGCGGAGCGGGGACGACACAAAACATTTCCGCGCTGCTTCTTCCCATCCCTTTCTGGGCCATGTCCTAAGCAAGGGACTGCTAAAGACATTAGGAAGGATCAATAGGGAGCAGTCGCCTGTCGCCTTGGCTTGCCAAGTGGAAAAAATAGTTTAAAGAAATGGCAACCAGGGGAGGATAAGCCTGCAGGCAAGATTTTGCTATTCATTAATTTTAATTACTAAATAGTGCCTAATGCATATTAGACATTCTGTAAATTACAATGATGCTAATGTATAATACTCCCCCCCGCCACGACTTTGAGATTAGCAAGCTGAACGCCAAATTAGAAGTGACAGCAGCATGTGAGTGTGTTTCAATGTGCGATCGCCCAAACACGCAGGAAAGACGGGCTGGGGACCAAAAAGAGCAAGGGGGGAGGAGTGCGGATTGCAATACAGCGCAAGAAAGCAGTGTATTTAAATAAGCAAGCAAGCAAGCAAACATGTGATTCGGGAAAAAGGTTGTTTAGCTCCCTTTACCCATGAATGGTCCTTGTTTTGAAAGCGGATTCCTTTACCCTTTTCTGCACTACGCTCCCCCTCCATCTTTCTGTGTGATCGCTTTTTTGGAAGAAAAAAATACAGAACTTCTACCTTTATGTAGATTGGCCAAAGGTCCCCCAAAGAATGAACTGGGCATGTCCATTCATCGGCATTTAAAGACGTTGGCCATTTCCACACTACACTGTTATCGCGCTATTGTTCCAGTTTAAACATTCCATGGAATCCTGGGGTTTGCAGTTTCCTTTGGAACCCCAGGATTCCACAGGATGTTGAAACTGGAATAACGGCACTACAATCAAACAGCGTGGAAAGGCCCCTTAAGAATTCAGGGGTAGGGAATCCTCTCCGTCTTGGGATCAGAGACATCCCTCAAAGCCAGTGAAGGGCCTGGCCAAGGAGACATGCGGGACAATCCTTTCCCCAGGGTGGCAACACGACCCCGACGTGCCACGCCCGAGGAAGGTAGCCCATCTGGCCTCCGTGCTGTGTGCCTTCTGGTAGCCACTTGGGACTCTGGGATGCCCCTCGGTAGGTATGCTGTTAACTGGCTGTTTGACGTCTTATCCACGGCAGCTTCTTGTTTTGCAGCTGTAAAACAGATATTACTCCTTCTTCCCACAAAAAAAAAGCCCCCACAGAGAAACACCTTTCTCCTGGACTGTGGCCTCTTCCCTAAGCTTGAGGGGCTTCCTTCCCTCCGGGCCTGCAAAACCTTTTTAACACCAGGTACCCTCAGCCTGGGCCATTTCCGCACGCCGCTGTTATAGCGCTATGGTACCACTTTCAACCTCCTATGGAACCCTGGGGTTTGCAGTCTCCTGCGGGCAGGCACAGTCTGGAAACAAAGACACTGAACAGGAGGGCGGGAGTTCTCCCGTCGCTGCTCTCGCACGGAGAGCCCACGCCGTCTCTGCTTCGCCCGCCCTTTCGGCGGTCACCCGCTGACGCGCGGGTCCGTCGGGGGGGGGGGTGAGGAGGAGGAGGAGGCGGATTAGGCGGCGGCGGCCCAGCTAAGCACGAGCTCGGGGAGGCCTCGCGCCTTAAAGCAGGTCAATGGAGCAGGAGCCGCGCGGAGCCGCGGGGGAAGGGACTCTCGAGGGGAAGAGCGGGGGCGGGACGACAGGGAAGGGACGGTGTTCATGGACTGCCTCCTCGAAGCGGAGGGGGAGTGGACGGGGACGGGAGGCCTTAGGGATGTGGGCCAGCCTCCTCCAGCTGGCGAGGAAGGGGGCGGGAGATGAGAGGGACGTACCCCACGTCGGGTGCTTCCCTCCTCCGGAAAAGAGAAATTCAGCGTGCCAGGCTTTCTCCCGTAAACGTCATTTTAAAAAAAGTTAGAAAGGACCGAGAAAGGAAAGAGGGGAACCTTTCCCCCTTGTGAGATACGCCAGTAGGAGCCCCATAGAGCCCTGGCTGTCACTGAGTTGATGAACCTTTATCTTGGGACTTGGACTTGACTCTCCTCATTTCCGCGCGAGACTGTTATAGCGCTATGATTCCACTTTCAACATCCTATGGAATCCTGGGGTTTGCAGTTTCGGGAGGGGCCGAGCGGCCCCTCCCGAAACTGCAAACCCCAGGATTCCATAGGATGTTGAAAGCGGAATCATAGCGCTATAACAGCCTCGTGAGGAAATGGAGTCTGACTTCCTGTGACCAACCCTCCTCCTCACACTCCAGAAAGGATGCCTCTGAGCGTAGTCTTCTGCAGGGACATACATACTAGTTCCCTGGGCACCTGAAAGACCACCGCATCGTTCGGTCAGAAGAGCCTCCCCCACCCGGAGGCCGAAGTGGTACAGCCCAGACAATTGGTACCCTCTGAGTGCCAAGAGAATCCTCTGCTATGGCTGAATCACCTGGTGGCGGAGGCGGGGGGATTGGTGTTGAAGGAGCACGGCACATAATTTGCTTATGAGGAGGCAAGTGCTCCTTTCTCTTTTCCCTGCTCCCTCATAAACAGTGAAAGCATGCTAGTTCTAGCTGCGTAACTGGATAAAATTTCTGCACTTGACTGTTAACAGCACTATTATTCCATTTTCAATATCCTATGGAATCCTTTGAGGCCCTTCCCTGAACAGCGAACCCCAGGACTCCATAGGATGTTGGAAGTGGAATAACAGCACTGTAACAGAATAGTGCAGAAATGGCCTAAAACAGGCTGCAGGATCCAGATGTTTCTGGCAGAGGTGACAGAAACCCGAGGAGCTCATCTTAATGTTAAGATAGGCAACTTCTGAGCTTAGATGAAGGCCATTTAAAAACTTCCAAGAGTGGGAGGAGTGGAATTTGCCCATAGAGAATTCAAGGATTTTACATCAGCTGGGATTGGGCACTATCATGCGAATGCACAGCAAAAGGCAGTAAAAAAAGACAGGAATGTATTCTTTGGGTCTTACTTCATCTGAACGGTTGTGTTGTTGTTCTTGGATTTAAAAACATTCTAATGAAAAAGGCAGACTTTTATGAAGATTATTCAGGCAGGTGACTCTCTAGCTGCAGCTAAAGGGTTGGGGCTGAGGCATAGGTTTACTACCTGAGTGAGATCTGGGCCTTAAGGCCAACACAGCCTGTTATTCCAGTATTCCTTTCCTTTTCAGCCTTTTGTTTGGAGAAATGTGCCCTTTCCATCCTTTGTTTCATGAGATGAAAGGAGGAGTTTGGCTTAGGTTTCAAAAGGAGGATCTAAACATATCTTTTCACTGGTCGTTGGGATATGAAGGCCTTGCAAAATCAGCAGTGAGGGTGGGAAATACCTTTTCCATAAGGAGGGAGTCCCCCCTTTCCCCTTGGGGGTTCATATTTATAACTGAGTGAGGTGTTTGCATTTTCCATTGTTCTTTGGGACAGTATGACACTGTATCAAAGTTGTAACAAGGAATATGGAAAGTAATCAATCCTGGTGTTAGCTAGAAAAAAACCCTGGCAAACACAGCTTTGGCCTTAAAAAAAAAAAAGCCAAGCAGCTGAGTCTGCAGTGGTTCCAGGACAGGGCAGGGTAGGGTAAAACATGGATTTTCCCAAAATTTCTTAGGGGAAGTGTTTTGGACAGCATGAGTCATATGGATGCATGATATTGGTGAGGGAAGAACCTGTTTGGCAGAAATAGCACTACAGCAAAATGAAGAATGGTAACAACATGTTAGAGAAGTGAGCTCACTAAGGCTGAACTCTGGAATATCTGTAGGAAGTGTGCATGTATATGTGCAAAGTAGTTTCCTTTACTCCTCAGGAAACTCTCATAGCCTTGGATTGGGAGATGTACTTTAAGGAGGAAAGCATTAGATATAGAGGGGTTCAGCCCCTGGGCACTTCTGTTTTAAGAAATAAGTGAGGAAGGAAACGGGAGAAGTACTAATGAGTCTGAGTTCAATTTCCTGTCCTTTATAGCTACCAAATGAAACAAAACTTATAACTTATTCAAAGCTGTGACTCAAGCTTGGCTTTCTTGTTTGAGGGCGATTGAAGACTGTAGTATCTGTGGAGCAGGGAGGCAGCAGTGCTATAGGCATGCCCTATACAAATGTAAAAGAGACCCAGTCCAAAAGGTAGAAAATCCTAACTGGAAGTATAACACAGCCACAGTCTCTCCTTCCCTGCATATCATCAGTAGGTATCATGGATGAATGATCAATCCTCTCCCACTGTGTTAAAGAACAGAGAGATACCACCTGCAAACTGACTTTTTTTCCCCCCACCATCACTTCTCATATTCTAACCTCTGGCCAAATAGGTTTTCAGGATTATGAAACACTACAAACTGTTTAACAGACGGACTAATGGGATGAGTGTACAATGAGTTGTCAATGATGTATCACCTTTAAAGGTATATATAGTATGTACAGTTCAATACCTTTAATTCTCTGGGGAAGGAGAGGAATATGTTTCTAGCCTTGAATATATAAATCTTCATCTCAACAAGCCAAACTTCTGCCTAATTCCTCCAGTAACAAATATATGAAATGTATCAGAAGAAAAGATTTTATTATTTTTCCCAAAGAAAAAAAGAGCAATATAAATATTAGAGTATAAAACTTGCGTGTAACACATCAACGTCAGTCTATATGGATATAAGAAGGATATAAGCATATATATAATATATAAGTATAGTTCAATATTAGACACATTGAAAGGACAAGTAAGTGTTTCCATTCACATACATTTAAAAGCACAAAGAGCACACATAAAGAAGATACAAAGGAATAAAAAAATACTGATGTCCACAACTCAATTACTAAGATTTTTAAAAAGAGAAAGAAACCTACACGTCACTAGCTTTGCAGCACCACTACACTACTTTCAGCTTGCTGATTAAAAGGAAAAAGGGAATGATTAAATGCATCTACAGTACTTTAAGAAGGGTCACATAATAACTACTTCAGTACGTATTAAGCCTTAGGCACAATCCAGTGAGAAGTTCACCTGTGGAAGTCCCACTGAAATAAATGGGGTATACACCAGGATGATCACGCTCTTGCACTGCTCTGTCCAATTTCAACAGGCGGGTACAGGAGAACTTCCCAGCAGATCATATGCTGTTTCAAATAGCTATGTAAACTGTTTCTAGTGCTGTCACCAAACACAAAGGGTGGGTGAGTGGGTGACTGGGATCAGTACAAAATCATATGCAGACAGATGTTTTTCCCTGCAGACAGGTCCTGCTTTCTAGACATGGCATCGTCAGCAAAATGCTCTAGCAAGTAATTATTACACAGCCAGTGACTGCAACATTTGGAAAGCTGTCAGACAACTAACCTGAGCTGGCCAAAGAAAGCTTGACCATATCAGGCAAGCTGCTTATTAGAGGTCTAAGAAAATTTAAAGTTCTTGGGCTAGTGGTTAACCCTCTATGTTGAAAATATACCGCCTTCGTGGTTCAGCTACTGTGAGACAGGAAGCCAGCTGAAAGTAAAGGTAACCCACAGAAAGGCAACCAGGAGTGCCAAGAGCACAATGCCACTCCCTTCCTGTCTCTGCTGTGCTTAAATGATGGAGGGGACAGGAGCATAAGCTGCAGAACGGCACAAGGTAAGAAAGCTTTACATCCTGTCAACACTAGGCTACTAAATAATGTAGTTAAAAACCCTAAAACAAGTAAGTTCAAAACACAGCAAAGGATTTTTTAAAAAATAAACCAGTGGATTCATATCCAGGTAGGGGTAGTGGTGGGGTCCCAAATGACCTTCAGTACACCAATGCTTAGTCATTTCTATTGTGTTCAGAACTTTACCTCAGGGACAGAGTCACTGGCTTGGCAGTCAAAGGTCCATATCCAGTTTTAATTCCTTATCTGAGTCTGGTCCCTTAGCTTCCTTAACTCAATGGTTCTTGAGTTAATATCAATTTGTGAAGGCCAGCAAGCCAGTGATATTTCTTGGCTATGCTGCACACACATAAAGAATATCCAACTTTCCTACCGCTCTTCCCCAATGCATCTTGTTACTGAACTCTACTTACAGACAGACAATGCTCATGTTCCACCAGGATGTGGGCACTTGACAGCATATTTACATCATGCTGTTTATGGCATGCAATGACTTCTCTACTCTAGCTTTGGTGGAGATGGCAGTCCTACTGTAGGCATGAAGTGAGTGCTTTGCATGCAGCTTGATGTGCAGAAAAATGTGAAGCATTCCATTTTCAAAATTTCTCTACCTACAAGGCCACCAGAGCCCATTCACCTAACAAAGAGATCTGCCTGTAGAACTAAGAGATTTCAGTGCTTAGACGAGCAGCAGCTCACTATGCTCACAAGCAAGTGACTTCAACTTTCTTTAACTTATTTCAGAAAACATTTATTGTACACATAAATATTTATTGACCAAAGTGTAGATGAGATGTCTTGTCTCTTCAGATACCACTGCAAATCAATATGAGTAACGTTCTTCACTTTGCTAATATCTGCCCTTGGAAAGGTTCCTATTGTAATGTGTTTGTGCGCCCTGCCTCTCAGGCATCAAAATTTGTTTTATTTTTTTTTCTGGCTGTCATTGGTTAAACCTAAAAAACAAAATATTTGCAATGCAGCTGAATCTCGTTCACTTGTAATAATGCAGGATAAAGCCCTAGTTCTTTTGAAATAAAGCAGGAACAAAAGCACTCCCTATCAATTTCATAACAAGGATTCCAGTTCAATTTGATTTCTTTCTCCACAAGAGCTTTCACCAAAATTGGGAAAGTGAGAATGTTCTTAAAATGAAAAATAAGAATAATCATCTCCCCATCCCCAATTTAGAAGAATTCTTTACAATGGACAAGTGTCCACCCTAAGCGTTGTTGCTTGTGCAATCACCCTTGAGCAAAACAACTGCCAATAAAATGTTTTGGAGATCTGACCACCTTGCATATTAGAGAGTATAAGCAATAGTCATCATTATCCACAGGGCTTTTTCTTTGTTTTCACATACTTTTACATCACGAAGAGTAACAGTAGGAAAATTACTCATAGCTCTGATGACAACATTGTACATTCTCTATGTTCCACACTCACTTTATTTTGTTTGTTGAACCACAAATTGACATTCATCCTTGATCCTAGGCTATGAATTGGGGGAGTGCTGGAAGAGTCTGCTCTTTAAGATCTAAGACGGCAGTGGTGTTGTCCTGTGGATCCTACTTCTTCTCTTTCTTTCCTGACTTCTTCTTGTTTCCACCTCCAGAGGCTGCAGGCTTCCCGTCACGTTTGCCTGAGGAATTTGAGAGGGTGGCTGTGCTGCCAGGGATGTACACATTCTGTCTGTAGTCAGGGACATGCTGCAAGGTGAATTGTGGGCCATACCTGGTACTGAGGCCCATGGTACCTGCCACTGCTCCTCCTCCTAGTGTTGAATTTCCATCAGGATTGGCGGCGGCGGCAGCAGCAGCTTCTGCAACAGCATAAGGGGTGGTGGGTGGTGGGGAGCAGAGATAAATAAGTTAGATGAGTAAAATGTTAAACACAGTTTTAAAAATGCTAGTTATGTTTAAGGTCTAAAGTGATAAATCATAAAAGAGACAAATAAGTTAGATGAGTAAAGCCTTTACATAGTATTTGCTAAATGCTAGTGATATTTAGGGTCTAAAGCTATAATATGTTGAAAGAGATAAATAAATTAGATGAGTCAAGTTTTACCACAGTGTTTGCTAAATCCTACTTATATTAATTTATAAAAGTACAAAAAAAAGCATCAATTTGAATTTCTGATCCCTGCTTCAGATATGACATGGATTGGTTGAACCTGCTACAGAAACCAACCAACCAACCAACCAACCAACCAACCAACCAACCAACCAACCCACCAACCCACCAACCCACCCGAAGTACCAGCCATTTCCAGCTCTAGAGGGTGCAAGATGTTTTCTGTGTTGCTTTCTTTTCTGATGTAGTTCAGATCTTACCCCTATTATGTACAGCATACCCTCCAGCATTTCAGAGATGAAACCTGGGACTTATGTGGTCAAGCAACATCAGAGTGTGCTCAAGATGGCATAAGTTATTAATGAGGAAAAACAGACAAACTAGGAAAAGCTGCAGCAATTTCTTTTTGCCCGAGCATATAGGAAAGAACAAATGTCTGCCCTCTTCTCTCCCCCTTGCTGAATTAACTGGGTGCAAACTCCTTCTGTACTTTGACATCAGTTTGCAGCAACTGAAGTAAGCTGAGGATAATAGAGGAAAGTGGGAAAAGACAAGAGAAACTGGGACATTTTAAAAGCTGCTGAAAAAGTGGGACAGCGAAAGATTAATCAGGAATATTCTGCCAAACTGGAGAAGAGGGCATGGTACAGAGGCATGTCTGGCTTATGGGGCAGCAGACAGATGTAACGAACTAGCATTGGGGTTCTGAAAACACATTCAAGTCATTTCTTTATATGTATCAGTCTACTTATTCAACTTCAGAATATATAAATGCACCCTGTTTGCCTCCTACTATGGAAGCAGAACTGCCCCAATGTTATTAGTAGTTGCATTTTACTGCAAACTCTCTCATGAGATATAAGAGAGTTTACAATAAAATTCCAGATGCGCCTTGAGTAAAGCCAAGCAGAATTCTCTAAATCCAGTTTTCGCATTTGCTGGGGAAGGTCCCCTTGGTTCCCTGGTATGAAGGACTCCAGCAGTTTCAGAAAGTCTCGATAAAAAGGAAGCAGTTTTTCACGCTACCAAGTCGCATGAGTTCTCTGACATGTGTCTTCTTTCATTTGTTTTTCAGTCTAAAAAATGTAAAATAATCTGTATTGCAACAGAAAAGGCAAGAGAAATGGCTGCTTCTTTGCCGAGCCATCTGCAGATGCCAAATTATTGCATATAACTAGATGTGCAGCTGAGAACTACACTGGTTCCTCCCCCCATGCAAAGAGTCCAGAATTAGCTGTCAATGAGTACAAGGTTATTTGTGCTAGAAGAATGACACCAATGGGTACTGGCTGCTTACAAAATATTTTTAGCCAGAAATGCAATCTTTAGTTTTTAATTAGAAATGCAAACAATCTTAAAAAGGAGTGTTCCCATTTAAACTGGCATGTGAAACAGGAACACAGTCGACAAAGAGGAAAGAGGTATTAACCCATAGCTGATCATTCCCCTCTTTCTCCAGCTTTCTCATTTACAAACAATAGTAAATCTAAAGCAAATCTTTCACAAACAGCAAACCATTAAAGGTGCATAATCAACATATTCACCTGTCAGAACAAGGAAAGTCTACCAATGGCCACCCTTGCTTCCCCTTCTACTCCATCATTGAGTGTATTAGCAGAGGGCTTATTTTCCCCAACATTATTGTTGTTGTTATTTTGGAGCACAAATCATGGCAGGTGAGGCACAAACCTTTTAAACAGTCACTATCGTAAAAGCTGTCCAAATACCCTAAAGGCACCAGATCTTGTCTGATCTTGGAAGCTAAGCAGGGTCAGCCCTGGTTAGTACTTGGATGAGAGACCACCAAGTGCTGTAGGCTATATTTCAGAGGTAAGAACTGGCAAAATCACCTCAGAGTATTCCTTGCCTAAGTAAACCCCATGAAATAGGGTCACCATAAGTCAATGGGCGACCTGAAGGTATATGTGTGCTTTCGCTCTCTCTCTCTCGCTCTCTCTCTCTCACACACACACACGCCAAGTAGGCAAGAAGGAGTTTAAAGATAATGTTCAAATCCTCAGCTGTTGACCTACAGACAGTGCGAGCTTCCCGCTCTATAGTGGAATAGACCTTTTGGGGTTATTATGTTTATTTTAATGGGACATGAAGTGAGTCACATCATCGAACTCAGCATCTTGGGCTGGATAAAGAAACAGACAAAGCCATTTGTCATTTTTTGTGCGTGCATGGTCAAAGACCAGTAAGATTTGGACAGCTTTAATAATAAAGACTTTTTCCCCTAGTAAGGTTTGTTGTTATGCCCCTGGTACTAAGCAAACTGAGGAAGAACTCATCAGTAAGTTATCTCTGAGACATTAGATGCAATGGAGACAACTTTGTACAGTGCAGCTCCCAGCATTTGCAGGACAGTATCTACTCCTTTCCAGTTCCAACTGACATAATTTAATATAACAATTAGCTGCATGACACATCCTAGATTCAGCATTCATACACATCAGATCTGACTCTTCCCTCTTAGGGACAGCCTGTAGAAGAACGCTCATTGGATTGAGTAACTGCAAGATAGCCAAATGCTTTAGATTAACAGAACAAAACAGAACTCCTTGGAATTTTGCTTTTGCTGTTTTTGTTTATGCCTGGGGTTTATGATGAGCTGTGTACATTAGCAATTTGAAAAATACAACATTCTTCCCCAAATATGTAAAACCAATCAAGTACATATCTCAGATTTTAGAAGGAAGCACTTTCCCCATTCCTTTCCCAAATGTATTTTAACTTTCTTTATCTACAAATCTTGCCCTTCACCTGAGCAGAGTGCTGTGAAAATCTAGTGTTCTGTGTAAGGAGAAATGCCACGAGCAACCAAGAGCTCGTGGCAACAGAGTGTAACATTTGTACTGTGCCATAGAAGAGCATAATTAAGCATGCAATGCAACCAGGCACAAATTAAAACTATGATGAGCCTTTAAAACAAAACAAAACAAAACAAAACAAAACAAAAGGAATTTTCAGAATCAATTTTGGTGGCTAAAAATGTTTCAAGGCTTGATTACCATTTGAACAATGAACTCACAGAAACTTGTACCTGTGCCAACCTTCTCAGGGTTACTGGGAATGCCTCCAAAAGGCAAAAAATGGAAGATGGAAGACAGCAGCGCTTTTGTTTGTTGAGTAAAAACCATTACTTTGTACTCTTTCAGCTACAAATAGTGCAGCATAGTAAATTCTAGCAATTACTAATCACTGTTGAACCAAAGGAAGAGAGAATCCCACACCTGCTGGGGCTCACTGAGCTGGGAAACATGAACTGCCTTATGCTTTGTCTTTTTTATAAGGTAATTTACACTGCTTATATGTTTAGTCCTACAAGTCTGATCTACATGGCCATATGACAATGCATCTTAGAAGAGCACACCTCTCCTTAAGGAGCCATTCACAGATTCAATCAGGAGTATGACAGCTGTGTGAAACTGCAACCCACTTAAAAGTGGTTCCAAGCAGGGAGTATGAAGCAGTCCCCCCACAAAACCATGGGTTTCAATGGGAAAGGTTTAAGCGTGTGTTTAGCTCAGCCATTCTTAATGTTGGATAATTTGTGCCTATACAGTGTTACGATTTTTTTAAATGAATACAAACATCACCGTAGACAGAACTTCTTCATTTTTAAACTGTTCATTTTAGAGCAATCCTTCCTTCATAAGAAACCATATATAATGCGTTTTATAAAAAGAGACATCAGTTGCTTCTGCTAATTATAGAAGGCCCATCTGTGACCTGAAGCAACTTTTTGTTGTTGAATGAGTTTATCTATGGAAGTCCCTCCATGGACTTCTTTGTGTTGAGCTAATTTCTGGACCTTCCCCGAACATTCAGAATCCATAAATATAATGAAATGAATGGCAACACTCCAGTGAGGAGGAAGAGGATAAAGAATTTGATTTGTGTGCTGTACTTAAGTATTTTGATTTCAGCTTGAATAGAGACATTCTGTTGAGGCTGTAGCAGCTAAGCATGGATTTTATCATCACACCATTTAAACAGAGATTTAACTGGGACAGGACAATCTATCTTCTCTACTGCCTCATCTCTGCTTAGTGACCTACCAACCCACTTCTGGGCTGCAATGTGAATGAGTGGATGTAGCCAGCTGGGCTGCCTGAGTAAAGCATTGCTAGCCTTGTGGCATGGCAGGTCGGGAGATGATGGACTTTGATTATTTTCCAGAGAAGGTTCTGCAATGAAAAACAACACTTAGTCCCACAATAATACTGGATGCCTGAGTAATCTTTCTTGGTTTTTAATCAATCTGAATAACAACAATTCTACCTACTCTTTGCTACCTAGAGAGATGTTTACATTTACAAAGAAGCAGCATCTACTCGTTATTCTTTTAAATGTTAAAAAATAACTGCTCCATGTTAAGTGATCCCAAATATATGCATTGCTTAAGAATATGAAAATTATTTAGCTGGATGGGACCAAGGACCACTTAGTCTGATTTTATTTACTTAAACGAAACGAAACGAAACGAAAATAAAATCCTGGCAGCTATTTCTTAATGTGCCACTCTAAATTCAGTGCATGAGGTGTTGTCCCCTTCACTTCACTCTGCTTCATAGTGGGAACACTTCTCAACAATCTTATCCATTATTTTCTTGCATCCAGATTCCTTAACACTAATAATCAATCTGGGCATTACACATAGCTATACATTTTCCCCTGCACTTTTTAAAAAGAAAAATGGCTTGTGGGAAGAAGAATGAGAGGACCAACTGTGAGGGGGCAGTAGTGTGGGCCCAACTGGATCCCTCCTAAACATTTTTTCTTTCCCAGGGGAGTAAGATGCGGGGAGACACATGTGGAAGGACTACTTTCTTTTCCCATGATGTGATGGTAGGAAGGTCAAACACAGTTTGTAATAGTATGTATTTATATTTATTAAATAAAGTAGACATGTGGAGCATTGTGTGGCTCAAGTGCTTGATTTTGGCTGAAATATGTCCTTGGTTTGCTACTATTTTTATATTTTTGGATATGAGTGAAATAGATTGTGAAGTGGGCTCTTTTTCTTCTGAGTGAAAACTTTTCTATTTCAACAGGGTCTTAGGCATTAATTACAAGGCCAGTTAATAGTGTGCTCTTCTGCTTGCATTTGTCTCTTGAATGAATTGAAAAGGTTTTTAATTCTATGGAACAAAAGAATTAATAACTTCTCTATTTTCTACCTATGTCTTTTTATATGCTTTTATCTGTATTTGTTTTGATTTTTGTAAGCTGCCAATTCTAGTTTTGAGGAAGAGATGGGACATAAATGACATACTGCTAATAATAAGCCTGGCAGGGAGGGCTAAGCAGTCCTATCTCTTCTCTCAAAGTAATTGTGAATCTTTTGCAATACTTGCCCTTCATCAGTTGAAATGAATGTTTGTATCTTGCCTCCTATGGCTAGTAGGAAAATAGGAAAGCAGATCTTGGAACAGGCAAATATAAACAAACTCTGCTTCTCTCCTAAAGAGAGCACATCCATAAGTCTTGAATATTTATCGACTTATCCAAGCCACTCTGGAGCCAGCGCCTGTTGAGCCTGTTGCACAAGCTTTGACCACTGCAAATACATAACCCTTTATTTAACAGTGCACAGTAGAGATGAGGGAGACCTGCTGGGGCCTGCAGACAGGTGGTGTCTAAAAATCCACACAACGTCATTCCACTGGTTCTGTTTTATCAAAGAATGCATGTCTCCTATAGTCATGGAAGCTACATTTCCTTCCCACCCCCACCCAGGCAATCTTGCCTCATCAGCTTAGATCCTTTTAAAATCCCTTTTCTTTAACAGAAAAGAGATCTCTGAAATATTTATTCAGGGTTGTAGCATTAAGCCCCTTAGAATTTCTAATTTTCCATGGGTGCTTTAATTCTGATCTGTTCAGTATTTCCCTATCTATGTCTGCCACAGGAGACAGTGCTGGAGGATTTCTCTTTGATGTTTCAAAAGCACTGGGTTTTTGTAATTCGCCGAAGAGGTTCCTAGGCTTTTTCAAAGCCAGTGCATAATAAGATCATCATCACTGCCATTTCTCAGAAAGCTCTTTGACCATAAGGATATGTCACAACAATGCTAATGGCTTCAGATAAAGACTTAGGCCATTTCCGCACTAGACTGTTATACTGCTATTATTCCACTTTCAATATCCTATGGAATCCTGGGGTTTGCAGTTTAGGGAGGGGCCAAATATCTTAGTTGCTTACAGACACACATACATGCATATGTGTGTGTGTCTGCACACACACGGTTTTCATAATCAGGCAGTGAGTATCCTTCCAAGCAGCAACCAGTGATTTAGTAGATTCTGGGATCCCATGCAGTGGTCGTAAGGGAACTTAGAAGATCCCTAAAATGGTCAAGCTTCCCCAGATGGCCTTCTATCTCTTCATTCAAATGAAAAAAACAGCTCTTCCAGTAGCATTAAAATGAACCGAAGCAGGAAGCAGCAACAACACTGATACAGACATACTGAAAGCGTGTCGTATAACACAGGATGGTATCTAACTGTTAATTCTCCACAGGTACAAAGGCACCTCTCAAAAGAATGGAATGTGGGACAGTTTTTTCCTGACTTCTCCTCACCCTGCAGGTCTCTGTATCACCTCAGATATTGCTCCAAAGCATCTCCCAGATTCTTGAGAGCAGAATGGGTTGGGGAGATGGAGATAGGAGGTGGAATTGACAAAATGATTCCCTTCCCCCCATTTAAGCCGGTGAATGCCTTCTGTCATTGGAGGGGCCCCAATTAGAAGCCATGCATATAAAGCGGAAGTAATTCCAAAGTCACAGTAGGGTAATGCCTTTATCAGGGCTCTCTAAAATGTGACGGAAATAGCAAACAAGCTCTTTAGTTCTCCAGATGGAGTGCTGGAGGTGTTAGGCCAATTCAATTAGATTAGTCTCTGCTAGGTGCAAAATAGTTTTCAGGTCATACTAAAAAGTGTTAGCACTTAAAAAAACGCTCCCTGAAATATTGCAAAAATACAAAATCATCAAACAGTTACGTGGATCATATTTTTATATGTGGGAACACCCCTTATTGTTTCTTCATGTTTGAATGTTCCCCAGTTGAAACTTCTCCGTATAAGGGAAACTATAGCATTCACCATGTGAAAGGGCCTCTGGAGCATCGCACAATTGCAAGGAGTGGTCCACATGATGTCCTTGCAACTGTGTAATATTGCTGGGGCCGGCAGGCGCCGATCACGCACTATTTCATTTACGGCTTGTAGCTGAAAATAGTGCACGATTGCGCATCGCTCGAGGGCCCCGCGTGCACTTACCGTGCGTGCAGAGCCTCCCGAGCCACGGCGCTTGCACTTCCTGCCCCAGCACAGCCTGGGAAAATCCCAGGCTGCGCTACAGAAGGAAGAGAAGGAGCCCTCACACTGCCTGCTCGCCAGCAGGCAGTGGCTGCAGAGGGGAAGCAGCGGGGACGCGAGAGCGTCTCGCAAGAGGCTGCTCACGCGATCCCCGCACCCCTGCGCTGCGCAAAGGTAAGGTGCGGAAAGGGCCTAGCTCCAAGGTCAAGTGGCTTGGAGAAACAAAGGGTGGTGATATGGAAGCCTTTCCTCTTTTTTGCCAGCAAAATGAGGAAAACGAGCCAAAAAAAATAAATAAAAAATAAATCTTTGCATTTTTTTGAAGAATAATCTGAAAATAACTCTTTTTTTAAAAAGACTTGTTTCTATAATTGATTGTATATGGTTAGTTAAATTTTAATTGGCAGTTTCAATATTTGTTGTCACTTTCTTTGAAAGCAAACATGTATCTTGTAAGCTTGATCAGCCATTATTTTCACACCAAGAACCACTGTCTGAATGTCTCTCGCTCCAACCATCCCACATATGCATACATTATTACACTTCACTGGTGGTTCAAGTGAACCAACCATAACACCCTTCTTTAAAACAAAACCAAAACAATGTGGATATATACTGTTTATTTCATAATGTATCTGGCTATGGTTACTGTAGAACAGATGTAATTCTATCATAGTCAACAGCATTTCTTATTTTGACAGTCACAGGTCCCCTGCCAAAGAACTCATCTCCAGATTATTTGTAATCTAAAAGCTCAGGAATGGCAATTCCAGTGAACGTACATGCAAACTAATATATTATTTAAAAAAGTCTCTCCCACTCCATACACCAAAGACAAAACCAGGACAGTGATTTGTCAGGGACAGGGTCCTGGTAACTGGGGATAATTGGAATATATATCAGTCAAGACCAGTGTAGAGCTACCAGAGTATGTGGCTAATACTAAATCATGTGAATGCAGAAAAAATACTCCCATGCTTGCATTTTGCATTAGCAAAACAATGAAAAAAGCCTGCTTAAGCTGGCATGAATAAGTAATGAACATCTGAACGCTTGCTTGTGTACTTTTCTGAATTAAGCCCATTATGTGGCTTGTGACAGTGTTTCCACAAATAGCAGGCACTGAATCCTTTAAACAGGTGCAAGTTAGGTCTCTTCCCCACCACCCTCAGCAAACAAAACAAAACAAATATATAACTTCTTGGTTTTCCTGAAGTCAACTGCATTTTGTCAATCAATCACGACTTTCCACAAAAGAAAGCGGCAGACTGTGCTCAGTCCAGCATTGCAAGGGCTTCCATTTGGCCCACAACATAAGACAGATCTTAATACCTTTTTCCTTCTCAATATGTAGCTCATGTGCTTTTTCCTGTCAAGTGAATAAATGGGAAAAGAATCCTTTCACAAAAAGGTGCTAGCAGGGTTCCCTCTTTAGCCACCTCAGCTGCTTCCTGTGGCTTGCCTGTGCCTAGATTTGCCCACAGTGAGCAGGTGCCACAATCACCTCTTCGAGCATTTCCGCACTAGACTGTTATAGCGCTTTGATTCCATTTGCAACATCCTATGGAATCCTGGGGTTTACAGTTTCAGGAGGGGCTGGCTGGCCCCTCCCTCAACTGCAAACCCCAGGATTCCATAGGATGTTGCAAGTGGAATCATAGTGCTGTAACAGTCTAGTGAGGAAATAGAGTTCACAATGGGAAGGAGTGAGTTAGCAAGCACGTAGTGAGTGAGTAAGTTAGCAAGCAGCTGTAGAAGGGAGAGCACATGCTGTTGGCCCTTGAGTCTCTGTTTAATGCAAACCAAACACTGCCAAGCATACTGGTGATAAAGGGTGTGATATAAATATTTAAATGAATAAATGAATAAAATAGGGCACCTGTTCCCATGGAACACAGTCTGCTCTAATAAGGTCAGAAGGGAGAGAACACTTCAGTTGCTCTTCACCAATACAAGCTCATCATATAGTTTGCTTGTGACAGGAGTGTTTCAGTGAATAAAAAGACAGGCTGCATATATTGATCAGTAAATGACTTCCTGAGTCATAAACCAGTTAAACTGGAGTGGCTGGATAGAAGCTGATTTGTTTCCATTGATGTTTATGTAGCACAATCCTAAACACATTTTCCTAGACATCTCACTCAATTTAATAGGACATAATTCTAGTAAGCACATTCAGAGTCAAACAAGATGTAACTTGCTGCAGACTGGCAGATCCAACCCACATAAAGTAGCACAGGGATGAGATTTAAAACTCAGAATGGGGGAGAAGAACAACACTCATTCTGTATATTCCTCTCCTCAATTATTAAAAGCTCCAAATGCATATTAGGTAACATTTTCATTAGCTCAACCAAAATGTCACACAACTATATATGTCTTTGACCTCTCCAGAACTCAGCCTAGAACAGGGGAATAAATAAATAAATATAAAATAAATAAAAGGTGGGGAGTGAGGAGAAAGGCAACCAGGGTCAAAGCCATGGAATCATGGAAGCTGCCTTGAGCTCCTGCTTTGGGAAAAAAAGGCAGGGTATAAATAAAAGGATGGGTGGATACATGGAGTCTTTAGTGACACGAAGTTACCATCCACCCCGTATTAAGACAAACATTCAAACTACGTTTCATATTGCATATTGTGCTGCTCTAGGACTGATGAGATAAAGAAGCATACAATGTTTGATCCTCCATTTTTGAAAACATGAAATCCAGCTCTTACTTGTATCTGTCACCATCCTTAGGTGAAATACACATATATTTGATTGGTGGAAAATATAAGTGAAGAGAAGGTAGACAGTGTTTGCATTAACTGGATCTGGAGTTGCTGAGAGATTATGGTAAACATATGGATCTCCTAGGGCTATTTTTTTCAAAGATCTAGTTCAAAGCAGCACTTAACTTCCATTTTCCTTTCCTTTCTCTTTTAAAATCTACATACTATTAATTCCAAAGACTTCTCTCACTGTCCTAAGGCAGGACGAATGACCTGTCTGCCTTGGTGGCTTAATAAGGCTTTTTAGGTGACAGACTACATAAGGTAAAGATAACAATGTGAAAAGGATCTGAACCTCCATTCCCAGCTATTTGTGTACTGATGCTGGGAAAAAATAATCTTGCACAATGAATTAACTCACTAAGAAATCAGGCTGCTTTTTCCAATCTGAGAATAAAAAATATTTACAAAATGTTGCAAAATAGCTAAGCTTCCTATTGTCATGTATCTTTATATAGTGATAAAGAATGACACAGATATTTAAACAATATCCATTTAAAAAGCATAAGAAAGGTAAGCCACTTCCCTGCATTAACCTTGAATCTTTTATAACATAGTTGTTTTGGATAAACTTTTAAAGGCATATGATACTTTGGAGTGGGTAATAGCTGAAAGAAATACAATTGTCATCATGGATTGGTGGAAACTGACCATTTGCTGATGCCAGAATCATGGCTTGAAGCATCTCTGTATCAAACTGGTTGTTTGGCCAAGTTCCATTTTCATCCCCATTCTGAGACCTGAGGAGAAAATAAAACAAATGAAATATTTAAGAGGTAAAGTAGAGACAGAGACAGTGTTAAAAATGAAAGGATGCCTTTCTTCACAAAGCATGCACAATTGTTTATTCTCATTTTTTTAAAAATTAAGCTTAAAAGATAGTTACTTCTTGCAAGGATTAATATTTCTCAGTGAGTGTACTTTGGCTGGGAGTCTCCACTAGTTAAGGACTGGTAGGCTTCTGTTCCTTTAACATATAAACTGTGCAAAACAGCTTGTTATTCATGAAAGATAAGTAGGCTGCCTGCTGACATTCTCTATGGTACACAACTGTTAAAACAACAAAAAATCTCATGCACCTTAACGCGGACTTAATCAGCTTTTATGAACTAGAGTTCCACTGGGCGATGCATGATGCTGTGTTCTTAGTACATGCAGCCAGTCATGTGGGCAATGGTCCATCTGTAAACCATATGCTACAATAACATTCGAGCATCTCTGTGTTGCTTTTGCTATTGCAAACCACTGGAATTTACAAGTAATATGGGGAACTGTGCAGCTTTTCAGATGGTGTAGAACTGCAATACCCAGCATTCCTCACCACTGGTCATGCTGACCAGATCTGCCACAAGTTGCAGGACAAACACACGGGGGTGGTAGCAGTGGCACACAATCCTCATTGCTGAATGGAAGGAACTGGAACCCACCCCCACCTCTGCTTTGCATCTGATCACACACTAGCTCACTTCTGTGGAATTTAGTAGGAGATGCTGCCTGCTAAGCACACTTAAGACTGTGCTGTGTTCAAGTCCTTGGGTCTCCCTGAGCTCCTCCACCCCCCTTTGATTGGCAGGATGCTCAGAAAAACTTATCAGATTCAGCTGAGAAGCTTGAAACATAAATAAGGAGTTTTCTGACTCAATTCTGAGCTGGAATCTGTTAAGTGTTAGAATCTGTTTTCATTGTCAGCAACCAAGTTTGGACATGGAGAGGGAGAGTGTGTGTCTCAGCATGTACAGAGTATATTTCTTGCAACAGGGAGCAACACTGGAAGTTTCATGTCACAGTGCAAGACTGAAGTGAGTCAAGCAAACCTCCCTCTCCAAACCCTTGTGGACCAAGGGGGAGGGCAGGAAGAGATAAAAAAAGCAGGATACAAATGAATATCATCACTATCACCACCACCACCACCACCACCACCAGCACCACCACCAAAACTGTCACCAAAATCAAGATACCAAAGCAAATCTCTACAGCCAAAAAACTAATGTATCCCTCCAACTTCGATTTGAAAGACTCATTATAACCTTTTGCTTCCTACCTCTGACACTGATTTATAGGCTTATCATATTTGTACATGGCAGAAGTCAATTCCACTCCTTTCCAAGTAAGTGTAGCTACAAGGGCAGGATTCAGATCCATCTGTAATGTCCTTTTGCTGCCTTAGAACAGACATCCTCAAGCATATTTATTGAAAATTAAGTCTTACTACCAGACAACTGTGCATAGCATTGTAATCTAAATTGCCAGAACAACATTAAAAAAAGAAAATTAACTGCTGGACATCGGCTAAGATCACAGGGATCTTGGGGAGGATGTACACAAACATGTTCCTGGACGTTTGTACAGAATCATTGCAAAGTAGTTACTATGAAAGCTTGGAGGTCTTCCTCCTATTTGATGGCTATCTAAGGTTTTTCAGGTCACTCAAGATAACATTTCATACATTGTCCATTCAGCAAATATACTAGAGTTCACTCCAGGTCTGTGGATAACCAGGCTTTGTCTATAAGAAAGTGCTGTCTGCTAAGGATTGAAAAATGAGGGAGGGAGGACAGATGGAAAGAGGAAAACAGATCAACATCTGCCATGCGAATGAGAAAGGAAGGAAGTGACATTATTGTTGAAGGCCAGACTCACACATCTTGACTGCCTTTGGGAAAAAAAATTCCAGTGAGTGTACGTATGCGGCTATAGATATGGCCATGGAAGGTTGGATTAGGGGAATGTTTATCTACCACAGCCAGCAAACATGTTATAACCAATAAATGAAAAATAAATCCCCCCAAAATTTATGCTTTCTTTATTTTCTCTTAATCCAGATGCCTCAGAAACAGCTATCAAAGGCCTGACTTAGGGAACGCTCTCCCTTGATTTGGAAAAAGAGCAACTATGTTTCCTTCTGGGGCCTAAAAGCCCTAATGGCGTCAGATCCTGTATGACTTTGAAGCTAAGCAGGGTGAGCCCTGGTTAGAACTTAGGCAGGAGACCACTAATGAATACCAGGTACTGTAGGCTGTAGTTCAGAAGGAACTGGCAAAACCTCCTCTAAGTATTCCTTGCGTAAGAAAACCCTATGAAAAATTCATGGGATTGCCATAAGTCAACAAGAGACTTGAAGGTGCATGCACACACAAATACATCCTTTTAGGAGGAGATGAGAATACATATACACGTGCCACGTGGGAGCTAAACATGAGGCTGAGGTCAGAGCAACAGAAGACTTTGCCACTAACTTTGTACATAGATCTCTATGTTCTTTACATCCTTCCATGGGTGGTACAGAGTGGGAGTGCACTTGCCTGTGTGTGCGCGCCTCCCACCACCATTTCAGGATGCGGCACCCTCCCTGAACTCCATCCTTCACCTTATGGAGAGGATGACAGTAGTCGCAATTGTCTTGAAATGTATTCTCTCAAGTGCAATTGTGTTTCCCCACTCTGAAGTTTTCTCCCCAAGCCTCATTGCTATATACAAACTAAGAAGCTTCTACTATTGGTCAGTTCTGCTTCTTCCAGCTCACTGATATTGGAAAAATGCCAAAGCACAGTGGCACCTGGAGGAGTGAGCAGGGGTGGGGATTCACTCTGAAAAGATGGGGGGGTGGGAGAGGAGGTATTCCTACCCCTCCACAAACTGCTCTGTACTAAAGACACAATGGACATTTGCAGAGTCAGAGCAGGAGATGCCTGGACAAATAAACTGCTTGGTTCAGTCATCCACCTCCTCTCCGAATTTACTGACAAGCTACAACACTCAAAGGTGATCATGTAAACCTAAAAAACGATCTTCTTCCATGTGCTGGCAAACCACTATGGTTGTGAACAGCAAAATTTTTAAAAGACATCTTTATTTTGTGAAATGAGCTGCTGCAACAAGGGGACAGAGAAAATCAGAAATGTGTGGTTAAATTGGAGAAAGGGGATCTCAAACTCTGTTTTGCAAAACCAGGGCCAAGGGTGTGATTTCAGCTATCCTGGCCCTGAATTCTATGGGAGGACATGAAAATGTAGATAACCAGTAATTAAAGAGTGCATGGATTGCACATGCTCAGAAGCATTTTAATTCCCCCATTTCTTGGGCTCAGGGCCCTCCTGAACCTATGGCCCTCCAGATAGTCTTTCACTTCAGCTTCCCTCAGTGCCAGCTAGTCTGGCCAGTTATGCGGCATGATACTTTTGATTGTGAGGGAATAGTATTTCATTGACACCTGGAGAGCCAAAAGCAACTTAGGATCTTCCTGGACTGTTATTCCTTTGAGACCTAGCCAGCAAAGCCCATGGTGACAGAATGGCAGCTGCAGTCCAAAAAACTTCTCGAGGGCCACCTGCCACTTGGCCTAGTGTGACTTGTGCAAATGATGTGTATGTGTGTGTAAGAGGGAGAGCACTTGTTAGGTTCTCCCACTACTACTTTCCAACCCTAAAATTCTTACCTGTCTATAACTTACACATGTGTGTGTGAGAGAAAGTATCAGAAGGGGATACCCCCCAACATATTTTGTGAAGAATCTCTGGAAAGAAAGTAAAGGTAGAGAGAACTAGAAGTAGACTGTTACACAGAAGGGATCATAATGTATCTGGATGTAGTTACCATGCAGTGGAGGTTAGGGGTCCATGTTTAAAACAGAACTGCTGAGACTGAAAGGCTCCCTACACATGCTTAGAGCAAACTCCCTGTTGTTACTTAATTCTTGTTTCTGTTGAATAATTCTCTACCACAGACCCCTCCAATGATGTCCTGCTACCTGGGGCAGGAGGACATGTGCTGCCCCCTTGCAAATGCTGCCATTGTGTATCCATTGCAGCTATTCAATGGCCCCCACGGCAAGCCACTGGGCAGTGGGCAGGCTATGTAGAGAGCTGTACTGACTGTAAAAAGCAGCTGATGGCAGCTAGGCCCAAACAACTGTCTCTGAGGGTGCCATTCTTCAGAAAAAGGCCAAGTGCCAACCTTATGGAAGGAACCCCTTGGAGAGAGGTATTCGGGTTAGGGCAGTTCTCTGGAGATCTGATTTTTGTGGCCAGCAGATCCCCAGATAGCCCACCTGAATATTCTGCAACATTCCACAGATGAAAACTAGACACATGGGGCCAAGTAACATCAGTGTGTGGCTAAGATGGCAAATGAGGAAGAACAGGTAAGCTAGGAGAGCCTGTAGCAGTCTGCTTTTGCCTGAGCCTCATGAGAAGGATAGGATTCCACCATCTCCTCACCTCTTCCCTCCTCTCCCCCTGCTGAGTTAATTCAATGCACACTACTTTTGTACTTTGGACTAAAGCCATTTCTGCACTAGACTGTTATAACACTATTATTCCATTTGCAACATCCTATGGAATCCTGGGGTTTGCAGATTCGGGAGGGGCTGGCCAAACCCCAGGATTCCATAGGATGTTGCAAGTGGAATAATAGTGCTATAACAGTCTAGTGCAGAAATGGCCTCAGTTTGCAGCAACTGAAATAAGCGGTGGTCAAAGGGCGAAAGTGGGAGAAGGAGAGAGAAACTGGGACACTCTAAAACATTCTGACAGAGGTATTCCTGGTCAGCTGAAAGGCAGATCAGGGAATAGGGACTGAGCTTGTATGAAATGGGGTTACACTCCTCTGAAGACACAGGTCTCCAGTTTGGGTGTACTCCTGGATTCAGCTTTGAACCTGGAGGCCCAGATTTCTGTGATGGCCAGGAGTGCTTTTGCACACTTAAAGCTTATGCATCAACTGTTCTCATTCCTTGAAATGTTAGATCTGGCCATGGTGTTGCTTGCCTTTGTTATATCCTGTTTGGACTAACGCGCTCTACCTGAGGCTGCCTTTGAAGGCTGTCCAGAAACTTCAGCTGGCCTGAAGAGATGCAGTCAGACTGCTAACAAAGGTAGGTCTATGGAGATCATAATGCAATTTTGTTAAAACAGCTCAACTGGCTGCCAGTTTGTTTCGGGGCACAATTCAAAGTGCTGGTTATGACCTATAAAAATCCCATATGGCTCAGCTCCAGGCTATCTTGCAGGCAGTATCTCCCTACATGAACCTGTCCAGGCCCTGAGATAATCAGGAGAGGTCATTCTCTTAGTCCCACCACGATTACATGCATAGTTGGTAGGGACACAGGAGAGGGCCTTCTTGGTGGCTGCCCCTAGACCCTAGAACTCACTTCCCAGGGAGGCCCAAATGCCCCCCGCACTTTAGTTGTCCTTCCATCGGCAGGCCAAAACCCTTTTACGCCAAGAGGCTTTTGAAACAGAAAGTTTTAAAGAATGGGCTAGAGAATTCTGTATTTTTTTTTAAAAAAAAAACTGAACAGTTTTTTTAAATCATTTTATTCAAATTCAGATATAAAACAATTATAACTGTCAACTTATTTGAAATATTTCTGATCTTCCACACTGATCTAGATTTCATTATCAATATTTCTTAACGTACTTAAAATATTGTACTACATTTAATGCTATTATTACTTGTTGATTCTTGTATTTCCATCTCCATATTCCCGCTTCATGATATATATCCTGTAGCCCCCTCATAATTTATCTTAAATCATGAATCACAGATTTCCATCTGACGGTACCCAGCAATTACCCATTACAATTTGCCATTCTTTTTGTATCTCTTCGTCTGATTTCTCTTTTAATCTCTGAGAGACCATATCAACATTTTTGTTTTCAATCAGTGTACCCCACCATTGTTCTAATGTGGGTATTTGCTGAGTTTTCCACATCTTTGCATATTCAATACGAGCTGTTGTTATCATGTACGGTAATATTCTCCAGTACTTCTTTATACCAGTACCTTCTAATACATCAGTCATATTTAACAAACACAATTCTGGTAACTTAGCAAACTGTACTTTCATTAATGCACATATTTTGTTATGTATTTCAGTCCAATATTTCTTAGCTTTAGGACATGTCACCACATATGATATATCGTACCGACCTCATTCTGACATTTCCAACATTGTCCAGTACCTGTATTACAAATCTTTTTTAATTTATCTGGTGTCATGTACCATCTATGAAATAGCTTGTAATAGGTCTCTTTCAAATTCTGTGCTACTGTAAATTTCTGTGTTTTTTTCCAGCTCTGCTCCCAAGACTCTAATTTTATTGAATGTCTGATATTTTGTGCCCATGAAATCAGTGTTGCCTTTACTGTTTCTTCTTGTCTCTCCTGATGTAGTATTTCTTGATATATTTGGGCAAGTAAATGAGGTAGATTTTCGAACAGCCATTTAATTACTCCAGTCTTCTCTTTAAGTTCAATTCCATATGTTTTTATATCCATCTGAAACCTTTCTGCTAACTGTCTGTAAGGAAACCAACTTAACGTTATTCCCTCTTGTTCTAGTTTTTCTCTTGTTTTAATCTTAAAGTTGTTGGACGTTGATCTCTCAATTATATCGTCATATCGCAACCATTTATCTGTCCATCTGCCAGAAAAAGCCTCTTGCGGAGAGACCCAGGTGGGGAGCTGCCGTATGTTTTTAGTTTTATAATCCTCCCAAATTTTCAGAAGCAATTTTCTGATAAACTGATGTGTGAAGTTTTTATCTATTTTTGCTTTATCATAAAACATGTAGGCATGCCACCCCATTCTCACGTCTGCTCCCTCCAGTGCCAACATTCTCGTGTCTTGTAGGTCTACCCAGTCTTTTATCCATGTAAAAGCCGTGGCCTTATAGTATATTTGAAAGTCTGGTAGTCCCATTCCTCCTCCACTTTTTAAGTCTGTCACAGTATTCCATTTTATCCTAGGTTTTTTCCCTTGCCATATAAACTTAGTTAGTTCTCTCTTCCATTGTATGAAAGGTTTCATGTTCGTTATTATAGGAAGATTTTGGAACAAAAAGTTCATTTTTGACAAAACATTCATCTTTATTGCAGCTATCCTCCCCATCATTGACAAACGCATGGAGGTCCAACTTTCCAAGTCTTTCGTTATTTCTTTCCATTTTTTTTCATAATTATTTTGAAATAACTCATTGTTTCTTTTGGCTACCCAAATACCTAGATATTTTACCTTTTGTCCTCTGTTGAATCCTGTTTTTTGTACCAATTCCATCTCTTCTCTTTCAGTCATATTTTTGGTTAAGAAGACTGTTTTTTCCTTATTAACTTTAAAACCAGAGAATTCTCCATATTCTTGAACTGCAGTAATCAATCTTCCAATACATTTCCCTGGGTCATCCAGTAAGAAGACCAGATCGTCAGCGAAAGCTTTTAACTTGTAATGATATTTCTTAATTTGGACTCCTCTTATTTCTTTATATTCTCTTATAGCATTGTTAAGTATTTCCATTGTCATGATAAACAGCAGAGGAGACAGGGGACACCCTTGTCTCGTACCTCTGTGCAGTTCTATCATTTGTGTTCTTTCACCGTTTATGACCAGTCAAGCTTGTTGTTCGCTGTAAATTGCTTCAATCCATGCAACAAATTTTTCTCCTGACTGCATCTGTTTAACTGCCGTCTTCATGAATGGACAGCTGATCATGTCGAAAGCTTTCTCTGCATCTACAAATATCATGGCCATTTTCCGTTCATTATGCTTTTCATAGTATTCGATTACATTTAAGACCGTTCTAATGTTATTTCTCAAAGATCTTTTTGGTAGAAAGCCATTCTGGTCCTCATCTATTACCTCAATCAGCACTTTTTTAAGCCTCGCTGCTAGAATTGAAGCAAAGATCTTGTAGTCTGTATTCAAAAGTGATATTGGTCTATAGTTCTTTACATCGCTCAAATCTCTTCCTTCTTTCGGGATCAGCACAACGTTAGCTTCTTTCCAAGTATCTGGTATTCCTGGTATTCCTTTAGTATTTCATTTATAGCGCTTTGCAAAGGTATTGAAATCTCATGTTCCATAATTTTATAATATCTTGCAGTGCAGCTGTCAGGTCCTGGAGCTTTATCGTTCTTCAAATTCCTAATAGCCTCAACTACTTCCATCATAGTAATAGATTTGTTCAAGATTGATCTTTGGTCTTCATTAAATCTCATTTTATTCATTTTCTCCAGATATTCTTCCACTTCTTGTATTTTTTCGCCCTTTGAGATCTTACTCATCAGCTTCACGTAGTAATTATAAAAAGCTTGTTTTATTCCCTCTTGTTTTGTAATTCTTTCTTCTCCTGTTCTAATCTCGGTTATGATATTTCTGGACCTTCTTTTACGCAGCAAACCTGCCAAAAGCTTTGAAGGTTTATTAGCTTGTTCGAAGAAATTATATTTCGTTCTCTTTATCTGTTGCTCTATTTCTTCCAAATTAAGTTGATTTAATTCAGCTTGCTTTACCTTCATCTGTAATCTAATCTGTTTATCCGACGGATTTTGTCTCATCTGTTGTTCAATTTCTTTCATTTTTTCCAAAATTCGCTGCTCAATGTTTCGCTTTTCTTTTTTAATCTCTGCAGTCCATCTGATAAAGTTACCACGCATCACTGCTTTACTTGCGTCCCAAATGGTTTTCATCGACAGCTCCAACGTCAAGTTCTCATTAAAACAGTTAATTATCTCTGTTTTAGCTTTTGCTATGTACTCCTCCTTATTCCAAATCTCATCATTCAGTCTCCATGTTCTTTCTCTGTCTTTAATCCTTATTTTTAATTGTAACGGATTATGATCAGAGCATAAATTGGGAAGAATGTCCATATCTGTAGTTTTCATCAAAAGTTGTTTAGATACTAACATCATATCTATTCTTGACACTGACTAATAATATGTCTGTCCATCCAGTTTCCCGTTCTTGTATCTCCAAGTGTCATATAAGTTTAAATTGTCCATCATATTAAAGAAGCTCTTAGGAAGTTTGCTGTTGTCTCAGGGAGTCAACTTTTGCATTGTCCTGTCAACTTGGGGACTGATTACTCCATTAAAATCCCCCAAAACAATAATGTTAGAATTTCCTGTTTCATTAAGATATCTCAATACCTCTTCCTGTATCGTAGGGAAGAATTCACCTTTAGCTCCGTTTGGTGCATATATTCCAACTATTAATATTTTATCCTGTTTCGAAGTAACTTCAACTCCTATATAACGACCATTGCTATCCTGAAAGATTTGCTTTGCACCTAATTTTGAGTTTACATATATCAAAACTCCCCTCTTCTTTTTATCAATCGTAGCTGCGAAACAGCTACCTAGTTTCAAATTCCTGACATATCTCAAATCTTGAGTTCTAATTCGAGCTTCTTGCAGACATATCATATCTATATTCTGTTTCTCTAGATGGTGAAAAATTTGTCTTCTTTTGTATTCAGAGTTAAACCCCTTAATGTTCCAAGAATAAATCTTCAAATCCATTTTGTGGGTTATATTAATATTTTATTACTGAAGTTTAGCTTATTCCTTCAGTATGTCTCCGTCTACCTCCCCTTCTTCTTTGTTCCACAGTTCCTTGCACTACTTCTATTACTTCGTCTTGTTCTCCGTCTTCTTCTTCTCCTTGTAGCTGTTCTCTTTCCTCCTCTGGAGGTAGCTGTTCGTGATCTTTCTCTCCTTCAGAGGTGTCCTTTTGTAAGTCTTTCTTCAATCTATCCATCATTTCTTTTGCTTTGTGTACTGAGTTAATCCTATATCTCTGCTGTTTATAAGTAAAGGACAAACCTTCAACCTTTTCCCATCGATAATTAATCTGATGCTTTTGCAGAAGTTTGGCCAACGGCTTATATTCTTGTCTTTTCTTTAGGATTTGATAAGGTATATCTTTGAAAATTCTGACGTCTTTATCTTCAATCTTCAGTAGTCCATCGTAGCTTCGCTGTAATATTTTGTCTCTAACCATAGTCCTCGTGAACGTTATAATAATGTCTCTTGGTAATTTTCTCTCTCTCGCTACTCTGGAGGAAACTCTGAACATTCTGTCAATATATGTCTACATCTTTTCTTCTTCAATGTCAATGAATTCTGCCAAAGCTGGTACAATTTTTTCGTACAGATTCTCTGGTGAAGTCTTTGGAACACCTCTAAATCGAAGACATCTTTCCCGATATCGTAACTCCTGCTGAGTAATTTGAAGTTCATCTTCTTGTTGCTTCCCCTTCATCTCAGTCATTTCCTTTTCGACTTGTTTAACTTGTTGTTTTATCTCCTTTGTTTCTATCTTTAGCTTTGTCACATCCTTTGTTATATTTTCCAATTTCTTCCCCAGTTTGTCTATTTCTCGTTTCATGTCAGCTCTCATCTCTTTCCTTGTTTCTTTTATATCACTTCTTATATCATCTTTCATGCTTTTAAACTCTTCTATCATCTGTAACATGAAATCTTGAGGTTTCTGGGGTATATCCACTGATGTCTGTCTGGTTGCCTGGGAAGTTGTTGTTGTTGCAGCTGCCGCTGCTCCTCTTCTTGTCCTTTGGTCCATTTTTGATTTTTTTTTTAGTACCTAATGCAAATTGCTTTTTTGCTTTTTGTTACCTTAATCAATATTCAATATAAAAATCAATTCCTTATACCTATATTTTTTACAATTAGCACACAGAAAGCTTACTATTTATAACCTTGTAGTTTTCAAATTCTAATAAAATTCAAATTGTTATATCTATAATTCCTGCACACTAGATCCAATTCATTGCATGTATAAATCAATCATATCAATCACATATATCCTTAGCTTGAATTAATTACTTTAAATTGAAATTAACACTGCTACCCAGTCACTATATCAATGAAATGGAAATAAAAATAGCTGTATATATGTAGATTATGCAAGTATCTTATGTATCAATTTATATATGTAGAATTTGTACAGATATATAGATGGATATATAGATAGATATATAGATTTATTCTATAAGATTATATATAGCTAAATAGAAAAGACCACTTATTTTAAAATCTAGTACATTGTATTCAATTCATTCATCAAATTCATTCAATAAAATCATACAGTGAGTTCATTCAATATAATCAGTGGGCTGTGCCTAGGCCCAATTCTTTCGCTTCCCCCTCCCAGCGAATGCTGAGTCTCCTCTCTCTTCTGGAACTGTTCCCAGACCTTGACTGTGAGGACTTCTCCTCCTTCTCCTCCAATGTTGATAACAGGAATCTGAGCTGCTCCGCTGCGTGGGGGCAAAAGTCTCTCTGTCTTTCCTGTCCTTTCAGCACAGCCTCAAAAAACACTCCCTTATGAATATTTTTAAATCCTCGAATTGTTCTCAAAAACCAAACGGACAAAAAATAAAGGAAACAACGCAGTTGCAAAGCAAAGTCCCCGATTTTAAAAATCAAACCACAATCCAAATGTCACAGTCCCGAATTTCAATATTCCATTTTCATTGTTCCAAGTTCAATGTTCAATGTTGTTCAATAGACCAAAGGAAGAAAAAAAAATCCAAAAGGGAATACCAATGTCCCATCTCGTCACCAAAAAAGGTACTATAATCCACAAGAGTTCGGCAGCCACGTCTTAAATCCTATACTCCCGAAAACACAGATGTAAGATCCCAAACAAACACAGATCAATTATGTCCCAAGATTCCAAAATTCCAAGTCAGTTCAATCAAAACGGAGGGCAAAAACAGAAAGGCAAAAACTTAAGTTTAAACCAAGGGTAACCATATTCTCAATCCAGTCCAGTCTCTTCATATCAAGCAAAGGCAAAAAAAGCACAAACTTCGATCCCATCTCTGTAACTCTCCGCTTATCCTCTTAATCAAAACCGCTAGCGAAATCCATTACATTCTTAGTATACAGTCTATCTTAGGAAATTGTAATCTTCTAAAAAAAAAAACTGAACAGTTTTTAATAGATTTTTATCTTTTTAAAATTGCATTTTATTCTTTTAATTTGAGATTTGAGTTGTTTTAAAACCATGAATAGTTTAATTCTATTTGATGTTCCCATTTGGTGTATTTTAATTGTATTTTTTTAAAAAATTGTAAGCTACTTTGAGTCCGCATACTGGGAAAAGTGGTAAATAAATAAAAAAATAAATAAATCAAGCAAGCAAGCAAGCAAGCAAGCAAGCAAAACTAATGGGGTGACAGAAGATTAATTAGGACTGTCCCTGCCTGTCAAACTGGGACAGGTGGAGAGTATGCACTTTCCCTCACTCTTCCTGAGGGGGGGTCCTCAGATCAAGAGAAAGAGTAATCTCTCTTGGAGTAGCCACTGTGTTGCCTTGCTGAGGAAACAATCGTGGTGGCCCTCAAGTATTTATGGCCATTTCTGCAGTAGCCTGTTAACTGCTACGATTCCACTTTCAACATCCTATGGAATCCTGGGGTTTGCAGTTTTGGGAGGGGCCGGCCAACCCCTCCCAAAATTGCAAACCCTAGGATTCCATAGGATGTTGAAAGTGGAATCATGGCACTATAACAGGCTAGTGTGGAAATGGCCTGTGCAGGGTGAAGAAAGGGAGAGGAGAGAAACATAGTTCATTGTCTCTTGTCTTCTCCTGTCTGAGGTGGGAGATGAAAACTGCTATGTGAGATGGCCAGTCCTGAACCTGCTGACCAATCTTTGGCTAAGTACTTCTGCTTGTATTTGGTGTTCTTCATCAGTAAAATGAGAGCGATCCCTTCCAATAATAAAAACATGGCTTCATTTAACTTGCTTTGCAGTCCTTTCCTCTTAAGCATTTTTAATTCTTGCTTTTTGGAGGGTGGGGAGGAATTTGATACATTATCTGAATAACAGTCACTGCCAAATCTCAGTGCTGGGCTGCTGGATTTTGCCCCTACCACATCATGAATGTACAATTTCCTGTTTTCATCTGTGAAATTTTGAAGTTTATGAGTGATACACAATAGGAATGTCAACATAAAGTTACACTGTACTATAACATAAGGATTTTTGGAACTCATCACAGCCCCATATGAAAAAGAGCAGAGTTTTCCGCTTCCATCCCCCCAGTATCACCATCCAAGACAGGTAATAAGATTCAGCACTAGGGAATGGAGAAGCAGCGGAAGAATTACATCAGACAAGGAAATAAGACACAAAGTTCCTTGGGAGACTTATATATGGGACTGAAGCCCAAGAAGCAAAGCAGATCTTCTCATGAATTCTAATCTCCCAGGGACTTTAGAAATATACCAGCTGATCCTAAGAAAGTTAAGATGCAGGAAGGAAATGGAGTTCCTAAAATATTTTTATAAGAATAAGCGCGGAATCTTTAAATCTATTGCATTCTAAAGATTTTATATATAATGCTGACAAAACAACAACAAAACCCTCACATCATTCTTTCATGTGTATGCCATATGGGTCACAGAATTCAGAAACATTTTAGAAAAATATAGGAAAGACCAGGATTCCAATACTACAGAATATGGAGGAAAAGAATGGGAGGGAAATAGGAAAGAGAAATTATTAAAAGAAATAAAAGTAAAGCATGCCTTAAGTGGTCAACCAAGACATTTGTGGCTCTAATATAGCTAGGGGAAGGAAGGAAGGTAAGAGTTGAGTTCATTGAAAAGAGGAGAGCAGCACAAGAAATCAAAATGTATCAAGACTTGGAGGATACGGCAAAGGGATTTGGCACGTGAGTTGCTTTCATACTTCACAGTTATTATGCTTTGATTCCACTTTAACTGCTATGATAACGCCCAACAGAATCCTAAGACTTGCAGTTTAGGGGGCCTCTGGCCAATATCAAGCCACAGGATGCAACTGAGGCTGTTACTGCTATAAGTGGGTAGCTGGAAAGAGCTCCTGGTCAGCATCCCTGCTTGTGTCCCAAGCACAACCTCCCTGGGGAAGAGAATTCTCGGGTCGTAAGGAAAAGGGCTACATCCCCTTTCATACCAGGGGAACCCAAAGTGGGTTTCTGCATTGCATCTCTGCACTCATGTAGGCTAGCTAGCATGCAAAATCAAATGAATCAGAAAAGAATATATGACAGGCGGTGCACATATGATGCTATGAAAGATTATCTTCCTGTCACTATATCTACCTTTCATAAAAGTGTTGCAAAAGAGGAAAAAAAAAACAGAAATCAATACTCTTACAGTCTTCTGGCTCGAATAACAGAAAGCAGCCTGCTTTCTTAAAAAATCCTTCTCCATTTGGTTGAGATAGCCGGCACGGCTCAGCATCTTTTGAAGGCTAGTCCTTCCTGCCTCTGGCACACTGGCAGTTTCCATGGCAACACATTCTGTGTGTACTACATTGACTGCATTGCAAACACATCTTCCGTTACACCATTACAGATCTACACTGCAATTTTTATGGAATCTGTTAGCCCCATTAGGTTGTTGTTTTTTGTCATTTGGAAAAAAAAAAAAAGGGTGGGGCAATAGCTAAACAGTGGGGAGGACATGCCCAAATGCAGAAAGCACCCTATTCATTCTTTAGGTAAAAAGATGTGAATAAGAGAACCGAAGCATTGCTACCAGGAGACCTGCTCCCAGTTGGAATGGTCATTGTTGATCTCAGCGGCCCGGTGGCCTCACACAGTATAAGGCAGGGGTCAGAAAAGAAAGCAAAAACTACCAGCTATCAGAGATCTTTCTTTATCTCTATTTATGTCTCCAATAAAAAGGCATCTCATGCCAAATCAGTAAAAAGACAGCTAGGCTTCTTCTTCTTCTTTTTTTGATGGTCCGTTTTACACTCTTATTATCATATCCTCCCTATACTTTTTCCAGTATTTAAATTTCTTGATAAGCCACATATCCAGAAACTGATGTATTTGATTTCGCTTTTTTCGTGATACACTCTATAGCTGTTTCCAGGACAGAGTGCTGAAAAGCATGGTACCTGTTACTGAAATGGAAAACCATTGCATCTCTGCACCCATCCATCTCATATGTTCTCCATACTAAAAATGACACACACACCCCCCAAATATTTAAAGGCAGTAAGAGAGGAGCGGGAGTTTAGGGGGCAACAAGTAGCCCCAGCCAAAGGAGACTACTAGTCAAAGGTGTCTTTTTATTCACTGTTATGACAGGCAGCTTCATCTGCTGGCTGGAAGGCAGGAAGATGCAAAGGAGATGATGTCCAGCTACATAATTCAAAAAGACTGGGTTTGCATTGCTGGGAAGCTTCAGGTGGTTTAGAAGAAAGGCTGCCAACTGGGAGGGAAATGAATGCCTACACTTGCAAGCATTCAGAATGCTACTCGCACTGATTTGAAGAAGCCAGGCAAGCAGTACAGAAAGACGATTGTCCTCCCATACTTTTTTGTGCTGCCAAAAAGAAGGAAAGAGCTAAGAACTACCTACTGGTCCACTTGGCTAATACGACAGGAGGATGATTATATTCTTGTGGAAGGAAGGCAATCTTCTGACTCCTTAGGAGAGAACTGAATGGAGGCTCCATTATTATTTTTGTTGTTGTTAATGATGCTTTTATTTTTGGATTATCATTATTACTACAAGACTCCTTGAGATTATTTATATTCACGAGTGCCCTAACTAAAAATAAAATGTAAGATCTCTGTGCTGACCTAGAAGTGGCAGGGGAAAAGGATCATTGTCCATCAGACAATTGTCAGTAGAAGAAGTTGAGAGCTGTGATTGGGGAGGAGGAAAAAAAAGGAAGCAGAAAACAGCGGAGGTAGGAAAGAGGCAATTTCACTCACTGGACAGATCTCATAGCACATCATCATGGTCCAGCCTTTACAAACATCTGCGGCCTTTTCACACTACACAATTATAACTCTGTGACACCACTTTTACTGTCATGGCTGCATCCTGCAGAGTGCTGGGATCAGGCACTAGAGGAATACTCAGCCATACCTCAGTTAACAAAGCCTCTGACAAAGATACTTCTTCTTGAAAATTTTTAAGGCCATCCAGCCCCCCTTTCTTCTTTGCCATCTGTTCAGCTAGAAGTTATTTTTTTAAGCAGCATCAGCATTGGGAGTATGTTGCAGGATAGCTAGAGACGCACATACTTTCAATCTTGGTTTTCAGCAGTGTTTCTGCAGTAAACAATACAACAAAGTTTCAGCTGGAAAGACTGGGAGTCTGCTTTGGCTGATCCTACAGTAGCCATATATGACTGTGGCAGCAAGCAAGGTAAACAGCAGCTGCCCCAAAATCTCTTACTGAGCATGTGTGAAGAGCAAGAGAAAAAAGGGGGCAGCAGATAAGCCTGCCTCACCAGCCACCCCCAACATGTTTTTTTTAAAACATAGATCTGTAAGTTTG